>CM035842.1:393070755-394424249 GCA_020510985.1 Pholidichthys leucotaenia
ATTTTGTACTCATGAAATTGTTAACTAGAATGCCATATGCCATAGTGAGAGGTCAGGGTGTCAGGGTGAACCTGTGCACCAAATTTGGTGACCCTAGCTTTCGTTGGTCTTCAGATAGAGCTTATATAGAATTTTGACCTTGACCTTTGACCTTGCAATCCCAGATCCATAGTCACAATTCAGGATCCCATGGTGACCTTGTGTATCAAGTTTGGTGACCCTAGCTTTACTTTTTATAGTAATAGGGGACTATTTTTCAACCAGGGGTGCATGGGTGCCTACAGAACCCATTTAATTTTAGTATACAGTGGTGTGAAAAAGTGTTTGCCCCCTTCCTGGTTTCTCATTTTTTTATATGTTTGCGACACTTAAAGGTTTCAGATGATAAACAAATTTGATTATTATACAAAGATAACACAAGCAAATACAAAATACAGTTTTTAAATGAAGGTGTTTATTATTAAGGGAAAAAAATCCAAACCTACATGCCCCTGTGTTAAAAACTGATTGCCCCCTAAACCTAATAACTGGTTGGACCACCCTTAGCAGCAACAACTGCAATCAAGCATTTGCGATAACTGGTAATGAGTCTGTTACAGCACTGTGGAGGAATTTTGTCCACTCATCTTTGCAGAATTGTTGTAATTCAGCCACATTAGAGGGTTTTCGAGCATAAACCGCCTTTTTAAGGTCATGCCACAGCATCTTAATCGGATTCAGGTCAGGACTTTGGCAAGACCACTCCAAAGTCTCCATTTTGTTTTTCTTAAGCCATTCAGAGGTGGACTTGCTGGTGTGTTTTGGATCATTGTCCTGCTGCAGAACCCAAGTGCGCTTCAGCTTGAGGTCACAAACAGATGGCCAGACATTCTCCTTCAGGATTTTTTGGTAGACTGCAGAATTCATGCTTCCATTTACCACAGCAAGTCTCCCAGGTCGTGAAGCAACAAAACAGCCCCAGACCATCACACTACCACCACCATATTTTACTGTTGGTATGATGTTCCTTTTCTGAAATGCTGTGTTACTTTTACACCGGATGTAATGGGACACACACCTTCCAAAAAGTTCAACTTCTGTCTCGTCAGTCCACAGAGTATTTTCCCAAAAGTGTTGGGTGGGGGTCATCAAGATGTTTTCTGGCAAAACTGAGATGAGCCTTTATGTTCTTTTTGTTCAGCAGTGGTTTTTGTCTTGGAACTCTGCCATGCAGGCCATTTTTGCCCAGTCTCTTTCTTATGGTGGAGTCATGAACACTGACCTTAACTGAGGCAAGTGAGGCCTGCAGTTCTTTGCATGTTGTTGTGGGGCCTTTTGTGACCTCTTGGATGAGTCGTCGCTGTGCTCTTGGGGTACTTTTGATCAGCCAGCCACTCCTGGGCAGGTTCACCACTGTTCCATGTTTTCGCCATTTGTGGATAATGGCTCTCACTGTGGTTTGCTGCAGTTCCAAAGGTTTAGAAATGGATTTATAACCTTTTCTAGACTGATCGATCTCAATTACTTTGTTTCTCATTTGTTCCTGAATTTCTTTGGACCGCAGCATGATGTCTAGCTTTTGAGGATCTTTTGGTCTACTTCACTTTGTCAGGCAGGCCCTATTTAAGTGATTCCTTGATTGAGAACAAGTGTGGCAGTAATCAGGCCTGGGTGTGGCTAGAGAAACTGAACTCAGCTTTCCAAAGATGTGATAAACCACAGTTAATTTATGTTTTAACAGGGGGGCAATCACTTTTTCACACAGGGCCAGGTAGGTTTGGATTTTTTTTTTACCCTTAATAATAAACATCTTCATTTAAAAACTGCATTTTGTGTTTACTTGCGTCATCTTTGTCTAATATTTAAATTTGTTTGATGATCTGAAACATTTAAGTGTGACAAACACACACACACACAAAAAAAAGAAATCAGGAAGGGGGCAAACACTTTTTCACACCACTGTACATACTTATATAAAATAAAATCACGTTTTTTAAGTCTCTAACCTTTCAACCGTTGGTGTTAATCCTTCATTACATGCTCATATACAGAGTGACAGTGTGTAAAATTTCCAGTTTTCTAGTAAAAAGCTAAGTAAAACCAAATTTTAAGGGGCATTCAGGGCACTAAACGTACTGTATATTCCTATATATACTGTGTATTGTAATACAGATTAAGCTACATATCGACCAGCCCTACTTTAAGTGTCTATTTTGTGACTTTAATGTGAGTAAATAAAAATGACAGTCCAACTGCGTATTCAGTTTACTCAAAATGAACTTTTTCAATTTTGGAAAGCCTTACAGCAAATAAAAGTTTCACAGTTTCATCAACTCACTTCCCAAACTTTATCATTATTGCTGTTGCTGTTATTATAAGGTGTTTTTGCAGCAGGAAATGATAGCTGCAAAAAATGAAAACTCCTCACTAGCAGGGGAAAAAAAAACCAATAATTTTAAAGACAGATGAGGGATAATCAGGTGCTTTCCTCCATCATAATGATGGCTTTATTGCTCAAGTCGAGAACACCGTGTGCTGCGGGTGCTCCGCAGCCCTGCTAAATATGTATATTCTCCTTTGTTCTTAGGTCACACAGTTACTTGTCCCACGCTTCATCTGCCCTGGCAGACTGACTGCCTTAATTAGTGGCACTCACTGCGAGACATTAATAAGTGTCCAGCAAACCTGAGATGGAATATATTAGAGTTCCATTTTTGTCCGACAGTGACATTTCTCATCAACTGCCCCTCAGGTCTGTAATTTCACTGAAGGAGTACACTCCGCTTGTGATTCGTCACCAGTTGCGACTGGGGAGGCATGGAGCTAGGTTTGGGCGCTCAAGTCTTTTTGTGAAAAAAAATTATATGAAGTTCCTGTTATCCACAGTATTAGTTTTAGTACAACAAGCTGTTTTCAAATTGTTGTGCCTGTGCTTAGTGGGTTTCAAGCGGCAAAAAAAAAAAAAAAGTTGAAGGTGTCTGTTGTGTCATGAGGGTGTAAACTGCAGAGGCTGATGTAAAGTCCTCACACTGAACAGTCATTTAAATTTCTTATTCTGAACTGTAGCTCAGACTTTTTCTTTAGCCTTTTTTCACAGGCATATCTGCAAATTCTACTATGATTCCGATTCACAAAAAAACATTAAATTAGCAGACAGATCAAATGTTGCCTCTATATGATGCTGAAGTGACACTCCACTGTGAATACAACTGGGCATGTCCTTCAACCAGTAAGTCTTTCTATCACAGGATTTATTCTGATAATGTAGTGCTAGCCACTATTTGCCTTGTGGTATGTGGTTGGGCCTAGTAATCACCGATTCTGGCCTTGGGGTGGGAACGGGTCCAGTTTCTCGAGGTGGGGGTGTTCCAGGATGGCCTGGGACTCTTGGGGTGGATGGAGCCTCGGCTGGGGGTTTTGGTGGTCCTTGAGCTCATGGGGTCTTGGGTGCCGTCCTTTGCCTGTGGTGGGGTGGTAAACTGCAGGCTGGGACTCACGGCTCATGGCTCGCTGCTCCAGGTTTCCTGGAGCCCTCACCATGTGGCAGCGAGTGCTCTCTGCAGGGCCTTTTTATATGGTCTTTGGCATGACCCGGCCAGGAACTTCAACCCCGACCTCCTAGTTGTGGGGCGGATGCTCTACCTCTAAGCCACCACTCTTTGAAAACCAATGACACACAGCAACACTTGGAACACACGGGCCAACACACCCGTCTTGGAGCCATTCAGCAAGCATTAGCCACAGCTAAGCTAAAAACACTCCAGCACAAGTAGTGCTGACCAGCCAAGTCTAGACTCCTCCTGCACAAGCCACCTTCAATCTCAGACCGAGCCAAGTATTCAACACAGTCCACCATCCCCGTTGTGTGCAGAGACGTGTCTCCACGGAAAATGAAGCCCCCTGGAATATGAGAATGTGGGCAGCAGAAAAGACCACGGCAACACCATATCCCGAGGAGGACTGACCAGTAGCCACTAAAATAAAAGTGGCCTTGGTGAGTTGAAGAGAGAAAACTTATATGAAACAGATATTGACAGTTATATTTTAGGGACAAAATCTGACATTGAAATGGGAGGCAGGATGTATGGTATCGCCACGGATGGTAATAGTTATAGGACTGTGACCCGAATATGTCATGAGTCTGGGTTTGATCACAGGATCAAGCCCACACTTTATGTTCATATGGTTGTGTTTCTGTGATTTTGTATGATTATTATTTTGTATGACTTGCCCTCCGTGTTCCCTTGAGCCCCTTGTCTCTGTCTTCTGTGTCATCCCCTGTTTGGTCTTGAGTCTGGGTGTGTGTGTGTGTGTGTGTGTGTGTGTGTGCGTGTGCGTGTGTGTGCGCGCACCTATTGTTGTCCTGTGTGTTCATTGTCAAGTTTCATGTGCACTTCCTGTCTGTGTTGTCCGCACAGCCCTGCCCGTCCTGTGCTGTCTGTTTGCCCTTGATGGTGCTCACCTGTTCTGTGTTGTCCTGATTGCCCTCCTGTCTATTTATGTGTCATTCAGTCTGTGCTGCGTGTGGCGTCCTTGTGCATGTCTGCATCTCCCACACGCTTCAGCAAACCTGGAAGTTACCTGTTGAGTTTAAAGCCTGCCTGTTTTGTCTTTTAGTTCTGCCCACGTGCGGCTTTTATTTTCTATAAACTATGGTCTATCAGATTCGTCTAGCACTTGGGTCCTCTCCTCATTCCTTGCCCTGGAGGGGTAATAATTATGACAGAATATCGCAATCTGAATCGGACAGTGAAGCCCCTGACGATCCCCACCCCTAATACAGTATATATCAAATAAGTGCAGAGCTCCTTTTGGCAAAGTAAATGTCTTTGGCACAATAAAATGTCAATAAAAATGAAAGAAGAGTTTACTGCTTCAAGAAAGGACGTCACTGTGACTGCTTTTGCTCGTCATCTACGGCGAAATGTGGTTACATCTAGCATTGAAGGTATTTGGCTCGTTCTGTTCACAGTGACATGACAGACAAGCAGTTAAAGAGGAGTCATCAGAGCGCTCTGTGACGTGAGCAGGCAGCCCTTAACTCAAGCGGCCTGTCAGTCCACCGGCCTGTCGCCAACACTCAGCCGGTTCCGTCTGAGCTTCTTGTAGAAAAATCTGTATTTGTTTGTGGAAGGGTTCAAGACACTGAAAAGTATGCGTGCAAAAAATGTGATAGCCACAGAATACTGTGGGAAACTTTTATTAAAAAAAAAAGCACTGTCAAATGTCTCAACCGATAAATGAGAAAGGGCGGTGTCTGTGGGAGGAAAAGGAACTGATTCCGGAAAGGTGAGGGTCTGACTTTAAAAGCAGTGGAAGGTAAACAGCAGATTGACTGCCAACAAAAAAAAGAAAAAAAGAAAACATTGCCTCAATGTCTTGCTGCTGCCTGGCTGAGGTCTGAATAATTAAAGGCGTTTCTGTGTCTGCTCCAGGGGAACACAGCCTATAGGATGAGGCTGAATGTGAATCAGCGTGCCCCGTTTTAACTTCTACATATTCCCAGTTGAGCTCAAAACATCTGAATGTTGCAACTTTTCAGACAGTTTTCAGAATGAACTCATATCGCTGCACTGCAAATGTCCCAAATTAAAAAGACTCTATCCAAACACAAACAAACAGAGATGGAGACAGTTTTTGTGGAAACAAACCAAAGTAATCCTCGGGAAATAGGGCTGCTTCAAAGTCACATTGATAAATGCTGCAGTTGTAATTAAAAAGACTATCTCTCATATTAGAAGCATTTCTGTAGAGGCGCGTAAGTTTTAGGCATGATTTTGCTGGACTGTATTTTGGTGACTTTGTCTTTTGGAAATGTGTCAGTAATTAGGTTCCCAAACCAGTCGACCCATTAGTCTGTCTGTCTGTTAGAACAGAGGCAGAAAGAACGGAAATGATTAAGGGTATGAGGTTCACATCATCGAATTTTTCAATTTTTTTTGACATGTCTTGATTTTCCTTTGGACCTAAATAGGAAGCTGACTCCTTTCTTTCTGGCTTCTCATAATACTCCCTGCTGCACCAATGTCTACACACAACTATCACTATTACTTATCTGTTTTTGTAAATAACAGAGCTTAGTTTTATCACTTTGGTTAAGGACAGTTCATTCAAAGTTCAAATTTGCATATTAGCCTTTTAGTTCTATTTCTCAAATTAATTTAAAAAAATTAAAAGAAAAATTATTTAAAACCTATCACCATATTACCGTGGATAAAAAGAAGTACATGTGCCCGCTCTTACTCCCTAAAATAATAAGCATAAATAGCCCACGCAGCCTACCGGTGGATGTCGGGGTAGAGGGGGTGTTAAAACGACATGCAGCGAGCAGGATGGTGTGCTGACATGTCTGGGGAAGGATGGAAAATAAATGGATTGCCAGAGTTTTGGGGGAGTGTTTGGGATGGCACATGTTGAGGGTGAGGCATGTAGTGTCTAACTGATGATTAACGGCATTGTTTTTAGCCGAGCTGTAAGCTAGGTAACGTGACAGTGGAAATAAAATGAGCTTATACAGTAAATCAACCTGATCTCAGCTAGGTAATGAGTTTCTAAATAGTGTTTTTGTATTTAAAATTTACCATGACTGATATCCTCTAATGACATCAGACCAGAACATATGCTTAAACCTAAATTACGTTTCCTGCCTAATAACAGAAAAATGGGGAGGGACATGTTCCCAACTGTTGAAATTTTGCTGTATGCAATTTGAAAATTTCATGGCCAGCCCCTTTTTTTCTCCACATGTCAATGTGTAAATGTTTAAAGCGTGGCCACAAAAATATGGGGATATGGGAGGTTTTTTCACTGGGAGATGAAAAATACACTGTTCACAAAAAGTTAGGGGTATTTGGCTTTCGAGTGAAATTTTTGGAAAATAGAAAAAGTTCACACAACAGTGATATTATATCATAAAAGTAGGGCATTTAAGTATAAGCATGCAATGGTGAATTCCTCATCTCAAACAATTTACTGAAACAAAAGCCAAAAACTGTGCTGGGTATACCACAACAAAAAATATCAATGTCTCAATAACGTGCCATGTGCCCTTGAGCATCAATTACAGCTTGGCAACGGCATCTCATGCTGTTCATAAGTCGACTTATTGTCTGCTGAGGCATGGCATTCCACTCTTCTTGAAGGGCGGCCCTCAGGTCATTGAAGTTGTGGGGTGCAGGGTTATGAGCCTCTACACAGTGACTCAGCTGAACCCATAGATTTTCTATGGGATTCAGGTCTGGAGAAAGTGCAGGCCACTCCATTTGAGGTACCCCAGCCTCCAGCAGCCATTCCCTAATGATGCAACCTCGATGAGCTGGAGCACTGTCATCCACGAAGATGAAATTGGGCCTGTGTTGTTCATGGAGGAGCACAATGACTGGATTAATGATGTTATTCAGGTAGTATCGGCTTGTCACTGTGCCATACACAAGGTGTAGGGCAGTTCTGTATTGACTAGACACACCTGCCCAGACTGTAACATGGTGACAACAGTGGCTGATGCATAGCGCTCTCCTTGACGTCACCAACATCGTTGGTGGCCATCATTTCTGCTCAACGTAAATCGAATTTCATCAGAGAACAGCACTGAGGCCCACTGGTTCCTTGTCCAGCGTAAATGCTCCCTGACCTATGCAAGACGATGATGCTTGTGCCTGGTGGTGTGGTCAGGTACCCTTGCAGGTCGTCCAGCACGCAGACCACACTGATGTAAATGGTTTCGAATGGTCTGATGTGACACTTGGGTGCCGCTCACCTCCCTTAAATGTGCCTGGAGTTGAGTGGCATTCATCATCCGGTTCCGCAGGGACTGTTCACAATGAAGCGGTCATCAGCGTGGGATGTGGCCAAAGGACGTCCACTTCCATGCCTTTCTGTGACTCTTCCAGTCTTGCTGTATCTCTGTTGCAACCTGCTGATGACACTCTGTGACACTCTAAGCTCAGTGGCCACTCCCTTCTGAGAACATCCTGTTTGAAGCCTCGCAATGGCGAGGTACTGTTGATCAATTGTGAGGGGTCGTCTTGGTCTCATGATGTCAAAGTGTGAACAACATAATGAAGAGGACTGTTTAAATACCAATTTTAATTGAACCAGAACATTTACTGGTTGATTCATGGATCAAACACCTGTTGTGAATTTTGCCATTAAGCACCTTATTAGAGAACAGCAAGTTACGCAAAAAGTACTGAAACACTGAAGAGCTGGACATGTGCATTCAAAAGGTTAGAGAAGGTCAAATTAAGTTCACCTGTAAAGGTTACAGTGTGTTTTAGGTACATCCTGAAATTTCACCCGAAAGCCGAATATCCCTAACTTTTTGTGAATAGTGTATATTGACATCAATCCTACACTATTCACAAAAGGCGTGACTTGTATCAGGGTGATTGTTAAAATGGAAACTTGAGCTCATGCATACTTAAATTTGCACATTTTTTCTTTAATCTCCCCCACAAAACAATGTCCTGCCATAACTTTTCCATAACAGCTCGTGAGCTAGCTAGCACACTTAGCACACATCTCAGTTTGTGGGTTGCCAGGTTGTGGTGAGGTGGATGGATTTTGTATGTGGTGCATGCAGTTGTGTTGGTTGTATTTAAATGATTAATTTGCCAATTTAAATCAATTTCACAACTTTGGTAACGTCAAAAAACAATGAAACCTTATGATGGATTGCTATAAGATGATTGATAATGAAGTCTGAAAGGGAGGAGTTTCCTTTGACAAACACAAAACAAGAGGGGACCGGGAGATGGCCATAAAATATGGGCGAAACCTGGGAAAAAGGCAAGTACTGTACGTGCCACAAATGGTTGGTTTCATATTTGTTAGTAACTAATTTTAGCAGCAGAGAACGCTTGGGGAGAGAATTTCAGCCAACAGGACTGTATGAGCAGGACAAAATCCAAATAAATCACTTTGTACATGTTCGTAATATTCCAGAAACATGTCAGTGGGTGCAATAATGGGGCTCTCAGATGTGTTTTTAATAGATCTGAACAACAATGAAGCTCTACAGCACAGATACTGCATATGAGGCTTTGAGTATTCCACCAGCACCCATTCTGCATGTCTTGTCGGTTTTGGTCTTTTCAAACAATTTGTTGACAAGCAAAAACACGGATGCTGAAAACGCCTGGCGCTACCTTTTGAGTCTGCTGCCCGCACAGACTGAGGTCTATTGTTGCCTGCAGCCCAGCGCGGACGTGTCCGGCTCTGTCCTTTCCGAGGCGGCGAAACAGCCGGTTGCCCTGACAGGCTGCCTGCACCAAAAGAAAGGACTGTCCAAAGGCAGCGATAGGGACCGAGTGAACGGGAAAGAGCCGACGCCAGCTTCTGTGAGGGAGGGCTCATTCAAGCGCAGCGGAATCGGGGGGATTTGGGGAGCTCGTCTGCCAGCAATAAAAGGCTGAAACAGGATACTTGGTGAGATTAATTACCTAGATAGGCCACGATAATGCCATTTAAATGGGAAAGTAATTAAAGTGCACCTTCCATGAAAATTATTCATTGCTGACGGATTGGGTGACAGACAAATCAGGAGGCATTTACAGAAAAGCTACAGGTTAAGTGCTCCGAGCTGCTGCTCTGAGACCACCGCAGTTTTATTGCAGCTGTTGAATCTTACCGCTTTGCCCAGCTCTCATCAAATTACCGCGAGCATGTGGGGAGGTGAGGAGGGGCAGCAGCCATGGTTGGTGGGGCGGGTGAAAAGAATGGGCTCCCAGGTAACGTAAAACCGGGGACAAATGCTACAAAGGAGGATCCGCTTAACTAGAAAATTACACTGGCTGGCAGTGGTCAGTGGGGACTCCTCAGAATCAATCAATCCTTCTGTTTAAGGCCACCGTGGCAGATTAGAACACAAAACAGGATAAATCAATGGCCCCATTGTTCCCCAAGTGTTAGTTTCACAAATGCATGGGGCAATATCCATTTAGCAATGATTGAGTGTCAATAAAGTGGAGGTATACATTACCACAGAGGAGCTGGGTATCAATTTGTGTCAATGAGCATTAAATAATTTAACCCTGTGAGGTCATGTCTAACCCTAAATCTAACCTATCCTTGGGAAAAGAAATGCTAGTTTTGTTCCGTCTTAGAATTGTTAGTTTATTTCCTGCTGATGGACAACAATTGGGAGAGCAGTTTTCACAATAATTTCGACTATAAGTTTCACACCTACCAGGGTGCTACTGCCCCATTTAAGGTGAGTTTGAGCTTTTTTTTGCACATTTTAAGAAAATAAGAAAAATGCCCTTCAAAATAAGGCTCACACTTTCATATCACTCTAGCAGTCATCCTGTTAGTATTTACACAGGGAAAAAGGCAACATTCAAGATGGATGTTAACTCGTTTCCAACTCTCTCCCATCCATTATCTTAGTTAAATAGCCAAATGCCTTAAATCTGTGGTATTACACATTTCGATTGTTTGATTTTTAAAATTGTTCTTCCAAGTTCTGGAAATCAAAACTATTTGTTTGACTGTTTTTTCTTTCCCTTTCCTCCAAAAAGATCAGTACTCTTTGGTTAGGATGGCTAGGGGAGACACATCTAGGAGGCGGCTGTGCAATATCACCAAAATTTCATATCACGATATAAATAATCTTATATCAGGATAACGATAAATATCACGATATACATTTTCTGTATATTCTACAGTTCTATTGGAGGATGAACCAGCCAATCATAATTTGCCCTCTCTGACTCCTGATTGGTTGAAACTGTGGCACATTCACAGCGCTGTGCCATGTCAGGTGAGTGCACAGGTAAAGTTGAGCGTGAGGAGAGAGAGAAGTTGAGCGAGCAAGAGAGACAGGACGCGAGCGGAGCACAATTAAACACCGCGAGCAAGCAGAGAGGAAATCTGAGGAAAATATATCATCAGCGCACACTTTATAATCTTAAGTTCTTGCAAAAAACACGTTTTTGTGCTCAAAATCTCTAATTCCTTGCTCAAAATTTCAAACTCCTTGCTCAAAATCTCCACTTCCTTGCTCAGAAATGAGGCGCAAATGTAACGCCATACAAGGCGGAGTTTTGCTGAAGAAATAGAGTATATGCATTTTAAATCCTGATGTAACGATAGACGTTTTTATTTCGTCATCCGATATACGTATATCATCATATCGCACAGCCCTAATCTGGGATGTGTTTAAGGTCAATTTCAGTGGCCGAGGGGGTGTAATGTGTTTTGACAATTTGACAATGACCTTGACCTCAATCTGGATGCAGACCTACATGAGGATCATTGTGAGTGAGTTTGGTGAGCATTGGGACAAATGCCTAGGAGCAGTAGCGATCCTCGTGAAATGTGGACATAAGGATGGACAGACGGTCAACCGATGCCACATCATCACATTACCTCCTTTCGATTTCAGCGGAATGGGCTAAAAACCAGGTTAGCCATATGAGGGAAAACTTTAGCTTTTTTCATAAATTCTCCAACTTGGAATACCCCCCCAAAATCCCTGCACTAATGTCTGAGACTTCACTTCAAAGGGAAAATCTCCTAGTTGCTGAGCTTTTGCCTGTTTACAGTGCCTAGAAGGAACAAAACCCAACCTTAACCAGAAACGCTGGTGATGACCTTGTGAATGCTCAGCATTGCCATTTTAAATGGTTAGATAACAGTGAATCAGACGTTAGACTAAAACAGCCAAACTAAACTGGCATATTTGCTTCTCACGCAATGCAAAGGAACAGAGGCTTTTCAGATCAAAGTTAAATGCCTTGCTTACTTTCTTCAGTGGCTCTGTGCTTTTTTCCCCCCTCTTTCTGCCTTTGTACTAAGAGACTGTACTAAAGGGAATAGCCTGTTGTTCTCTTTGAATGTTTAAGTAGGTTTGCACTTGAGGGGAACTATAACATCATCCTATATTCACACAGTGCTGCACAATAAATGAAGCAAAGAATGGCTAAAGAATATACAGAAGATAAGCTGGCCTTTCATGTAGAAAGTCAGAAACCCGAACCTTAAATAGTTCACATTATGACTCAATCTTATCAGATGTTTAAGAATGAAATCCTGAAATTCTGTGCATTCTGAGGCACTTCAGTGAAATTCCCAGGATTCTCAAGGGCAATGCCCCCATCCACAATCCACAATGGTTTGCAGAATGGGTGGCGGAGGAAATAGTTTGAATGTCATTCAGCGGCCATCACCACCATCAAACTGGGAACTGGGGGAATGGACTGGGGGGAAGGGCCTAGAACTGATTTAAAGGTGTCCCATCACTGCAGGAGAGTTCCAGAGACAAACCACATTTTCACACATTAACAGCAGAAAATAATGGAAAAAGGAGGTCAAGCCACTCTTTTGACTCAATAAATGTAACAGGCTTGGGTGATATTTTTCAGACCCTTCTTGATGGCAGCAAAAACACAAACAATGGACATCATGAAACTTTTCCTAGCAGCAAATTTCAACTGAATTAGGTTGAACAGATCCTGTGACCCTCTTTGGCCACAACTTTCTTTCACTGGGAAACTGCGCTCAGCTTCTCTGTCTTTCTGACTTATGATTATTAACGGCCTAAACCCTGTTTACATCCAGACCGTTGCAGTTTGCTTCCAACTAGCAGTCACCACATTTCGCAGCTTAGCCGCCTGTTTAGTAGAGGAGACTACACCACAATATGTAACCACAAGGCAAAATCAAAATACCTGTTTAGTTAAAATAAATAAAAAACAACAAAGCTAGGCAGATGCCTCAATAGGCTGTGCAGGTGGCATAAAAAAGTAGGACACAGGTTAGTTGCGAACATATCAGACAATTAGCTACACTATTTGCACCTGGCTAGTTAGGGACCAGCTGTTGTCCAATTCACCGACCTTAGACATTTACAATCTCACATAAAATTCCGTCAGGTAAGTCCTACAGAAGTGAGATGCAATGTGTCTACTCTGGGTGCATTTACCTGAGTTTTTGTTTTTCCTTCCGTTGAGTTAAAAAAAATTGTCAGAATGTCTGGAAACAGCATGAGAGAATAAAGAAGTTGCAGCACAAATGCAATTATTACTCCTACTGTACATGCTTAAGCTTTAGGGAGTCTCACAGCCGGCCTGTGTGGCTCAGGAAATTAAAAAAAACAAGCTCTGGTGCATGTGCTAGGTTAATAATTCCCCTTGGCTTGCAAGAGAACTGTCAGTAAAACTCTGGTGTGGACTAAACGCCCAGAAAAAAAATAAAAACATCTGCTTGAAATAGGCTCTCAGTCCACTTCCACATAGTCCCAAACCAGTCCAAGAATGCAGTTTTTACGAAGCTACAAATGACAATTAACGTGCTGCTCAAGAACCTAGAAAATCTGTAAAACATTTAGTATCCATAGCAACCAGGATTTCACCCTCCTCAATCTGGCTGGTGAAAGAGTCAATTAAGGAGACAGAGCAATGGCACGATGCGCCCAAGGATGCCTCATTTTCTCTGTCAATATTCATAACGTGATTGAACTGCACAGTGCCTATTGACATTCACTTGTCACCAGGTTAAACCCCGAGGCTAAGCTTCAAAACATAATGTTGATAGTACTGCTGCACTTAGAATCACCTGCAGCACAGGGTGACTGAAGAACAACACATGCCCCGAGAGATGTTTGCAAAAAGCGAGCACTGCTTTGTGTGAGCAAAGTGGGGGTGTCAAGAAGCCTTCTGAATTCAACTGTGTTATTGAATACTGCAAAAAAAAAAATGATATTACAATAAATAATATTCATTTCCCAGCTACTGTTTACATCCTAAGCTGCACAAAATGCAAAGCTGTGTTTCCGTTCACTATTGACAGTAGAAATTGGAACGACTGGATTGAAGCTCCTGATGCATCAGTTACTGATTATTATTTAATTATATAGCTACATGACTGGCAAATTGAGGGGTAATAGCTGAGCAACTGAGGACAAACAGCATTAACGTAGAGCATACACTTGCTTATTTCTGTCGTCACGTTTATGCGAGGTTTGCTTTATTTTCTTAGAGGACTGCGAAAGTTAATGATGTATGATATTAATGCATCAAACACACTGCAGTACAGTTACAGTAATACATAGCACCTCGCAGACACAGGACTTTTAATATTCTCACTTGTTTAATAAAACAGACTTTATTTTTGTCTTGATTTAAAAATTAGAGCGTTGAAAGCCGGCCCGATCACCCGAATACCGCAGCTAGGAATAAAGGAATAGGACTCCAGTTCTATTTTGCGGGTTCTAAAAGTTGTTTTATATTTCAAATATTACAGGTAAAAAAAAGACATACTATAAACATAATTTAACTTTAACAAAAAAAAAAAAAACTAAACAGAGTGTTTGAATATATTTTTATGTATAACAACCACAAGAAACAAATTAGGAAATGCTCAATTACATAGCAGTTAAGTGCAAATTAAGCTTTCATATTTGTAATATGTAAAGCGTAAATAAAATACCACCCATCAGATTACAATTTTGACAGTTTTTGAGAGCATTTATTCTCCTGCTTATTTTAAGCACAGCTTGTGTGGGTGAATGTTCTTACTATAATGTTTTAGAATGGTCCTATCTCCTCATCGGTTCCAAGGTTGTCATAGCCAGGAGCGGGACTGGGGTTAAGCGCCCAGTGCTTATAAAATGCTCCTTATGGCGTGCGTCTCGAAAAGCCTCTGACAACTAAGTCCAACTCCTAGCCTGCCCGTGTGGTTTAGTCTCTAAGCCCGGCGGAACTGCTTTTACCAATAGGAGAAGGGGCGAGGGCGGATCTCTGGCGCCTTAAAACCAGATGCTTCAGGTAGATGGTGGCTCGTCAACCTGGGAAGGTAGCCCATCTAGGGTAAGGTAAACCCTGATTTCAAACCTCTGCTGCCTTGCGGCACACCCGGTCACGGGAAAGGCTTCGGGAGTCAACCCTGAGGAAAAATCCGGAGTCGGAGTCCCTAAGGCAGTTCTCTGTTGTGCTCAACAACATTCTGGCAGCTCCTGCGACGGCGCTGGTGCCAAACTGTAGCAGCCCTGCTGTTCCTTTGGATTCATCAGTGACGTGGAGAGGGGGGACATGCTGCATGGGCAACATCTTGTCCTCCATATCTTCCTGCCCAGGCTTGAATCCTACCAACGCCCAACGCTGGAAGGTAGAACACTGGATCACTGGAGAGGACACTCCAGCTTTGCCTTTGGCGTAGACAAAACACGGGGAATGACAGTTACCGGTTATAAGCCACCGCTCAATTGGTGTACAGCGCGGCGCCAGGGGTTGTGCCCGACAGTGGGAGGGATCATCAGATCTCACTGGACAGCTACCGCCCACCTCAAGCTGGGCAGCCCCCAGCCAATAAGGTGTTGTCCCGCCACAGCCTGCTTTCCTCATTGGGTGCATGGGGAGAGGAGAAGTCTGAACGGCAGGCTGAGAACTTTCGCACCAGGCAAGACAAAAAAAACAAAAGAGACCAACTCTAAAACTGGGAACTTGGAACATCCGTACTATGATGACAGGACTCGCTGCTAACCTCAAGGACATCAGCGACACCAGGAAGACTGTCATCATCAATAGTGAGCTGAAGAGACTGGAAGTGGATATTGCCACTCTCCAGGAAACACGGTTGGCTGACGCAGGCACAATGACTACACGTTCTACTGGCAGGGAAAGTGCAGTGACGAACACAGGGAACACGGAGTGGGCTTCACAGTGAAGAACACCTTGCTGAAGATGGTGGAACCGGGCAGCAATGGCTGTGCATGACTCCTCACCCTCCGCCTCAACACCACTCAAGGCCCAGTCACCCTCATCAGTGTGTATGCCCCAACACTGACAGCCACACCAGAGGCAAAAGACGAGTTCTACGAGAATCTCGCAACAACTGTCAGGATTATCCCCAACTCTGAACAACTCATTCTCCTTGGAGACTTCAATGCCAGAGTGGGTGCTGACCACGACTCCTGGCCCTCCTGTCTTGGACCATTTGGTGTGGGCAGAATGAACGACAACGGACAGCGGCTGCTCGAGTTCTGCACTTATCACGATCTGTGCATCACAAACTCGTTCTTCAAGCCCAAGCCCCAACACAAGGTTTCCTGGCGACATCCGCGCTCAAAGCACTGGCACCAGCTGGACTTGATCCTGACCAGGCGCACCTCACTGAAGAACGTGCTAATCACCCGTTCGTTCCAGAGTGCAGATTGCGACACAGACCATTTATTGGTGTGTTGCAAGGTCAAGCTGCAGCTGAAGAAATTCCATCGTGCTAGACAGCCTGGAAAGGCACGGATTGACACCAGCAAGATGGCCCAACCAGAACTTGTTGAGCGGTTTCCTCCACCTTTGAGAAGGAACTTGGTGTACCACAAGAAGGAGAATCAGCAAAGCAGAAGTGGGAAGAGCTGCGAAACACCATCCACCGCACAGCCTTGGCTACCTTTGGGAGGAAGATCTCGAAGTCACAGGACTGGTTTGATGCCAAGTTGACCGAGATGACCCCCGTCATTGAAGCCAAGCGCTCAGCTCTTGCCGAGTACAAGAAGTACCCAAATGAGAAGAATCTCCAGATTCTCAGGGCTGTGAGAAGCAAAATTCAGCAGACTGCTCGGCGCTGTGCCAACGAGTACTGGACTCAGCTCAGCCAAGACATTCAAACCGCTGCCATAACAGGGAACATCCGTGGTATGTACGATGGCATCAAGAAAGCACTTGGTCCGGCTCAGAGCAAGACGGCCCCCCTCAAATCCTCCACTGGGGAGATGATCACAGAAAAGAACAAGCAGATGGAGAGATGGGTGGAGCACTACTCCGACCTCTACTCCAGACAGAACACCGTGACACCGTCAGCCCTTGATGCCATCGATTGCCTGCCATCCATGGACGAACTTGACGCCGAGCCAACCATCGACGAACTCAGCAAGGCCATTGATAGCTTGGCCGCTGGCAAGGCACCCGGCAACCACGGCATACCCCCCGACCTGATCAAGCACTGCAAGACCGCCCTACTGCTGCCATTGCATGACGTCCTCTGCCAGTGCTGGAAGGAAGGTGCCGTACCACAGGACATGAGGGATGCCAAGATCATCACCCTCTACAAAAACAAAGGGGAGAGAAGCGACTGCAACAACTACAGGGGAATCTCCCTCCTCAGCGTTGTTGGCAAAGTCTACACACGACTTGTTCTCGTTTGTCTACAGAAGCTTGCCCAACGTGTCTACCCCGAGTCTCAGTGTGGCTTCCGCGCTGAGCGATCGATGGTAGACATGATATTCTCCATCCGCCAACTCCAGGAGAAATGCAGAGAACAGAACATGCCTGCACGGTGGCGCAGTGGTTTAGCACTGTGGCAGCACAGTTTTACCCTCGGCCGGGGGACCGTGGGGATCATGAGATCGTGGGTTCGATCCCAGCCCCCGACCAACAGTGAGCTGTGTGGAGTTTGCATGTTCTCCCCGTGTTGCGCGGGTTTACTCCGGGATTTCTCCGGTTTCCTCCCGCACACCAAAAACATGTAGGTTTAGGGCGCTCGCGCACGCAGCGACCAGCAGCCGGTGGCTTGTCACCAGACTGCAAACCAAGTCTACCTACGGGTACAAATAAGTAACAAAAAAAAAAATTAAAAAAAATGCCCCTGTATGTCGCCTTCATCGACCTCACCAAAGCGTTCGATCTGGTCAGCAGAGAGGGCCTTTTCAAGATCCTGCCAAAGATAGGATGCCCACCAAAGTTGCAAAGCCTCATCGAATCGTTTCACACCAACATGCAGGGGATAGTGCAGCACGACGGCAACGTCTCAGAGCCATTCAACATACGCAGCGGAGTGAAACAGGGCTGTGTACTTGCGCCAACCCGCTTTGGGATTTTCTTTGCTATGCTCCTGAGGCATGCCTTCAGCACAGCAACAGAGGGAATCTACCTGCATACAAGATCTGACGGCAGGCTCTTCAACCTTGCCCGCCTGAAAGCCAGAACCAAAGTACGCGAGGCTCTAATCAGAGACATGCTGTTCGCAGACGACGCTGCAGTCGCGACCCACACACAGAAGGAGCTTCAGACCCTGATGGACCGCTTCTCCCAGGCATGCAAGGACTTCGGGCTTACCATCAGCCTGAAGAAGACTAACGTCTTGGCGCAAGGCACGGAAGCACCACCAACCATCACCATCGACGACTACGAGCTGGAGGTCGTGAATCAGTTCACGTACCTGGGGTCCACGATCAGCAGCAACCTCTCCCTTGATACAGAGATCGACACGATTGGAAAATCAGCCTCCACACTCGCTCGCCTCACCACACGAGTGTGGGAGAATCCCAAACTCTCTGTCAAGACGAAGATGGCAGTGTACAACACTTGCAACATCAACACACTGCTCTATGGGAGTGAGACGTGGACAACATACGCCCGGCAGGAAAAGAGACTGAACTCCTTCCACTTGCGCTGCATTCGCCGCATCCTGGACATATCCTGGCAGAACAAAGTGCCCAACACAGAAGTTCTGTCCCGCGCCGGCCTTCCCTCCATGTTCACTCTACTCAGGCAGCGCAGGCTCCGCTGGCTAGGCCACGTTCACCGTATGGTGGATGGCAGAATCCCCAAAGACGTCCTCTACGGAGAACTGGCGACTGGCAGGAGAGACGTTGGCCGCCCACAGCTGTGCTTTAGAGACGTCTGCAAGAGAGACATGAAGGCCCTGGAGATCAACACAGAGCGCTGGGAGGACCTTGCAACAGACCGCTCCAAATGGAGAGGCACCCTGACCAGATAGCTCAAGGCGGGTGAAGAGAGACTGACTGCTGCAGCAGATGAAAAAAGGACCCGCAGGAAGAACCGCCACAGCTCCAGCAGCACGGAGACCACCCACAAGTGCAACCTGTGTGACAAGGACTGCCATTCGCGCATCGGCCTGTTCAGCCACAGGCGGTGCTGTTCCAGCAGAGTAGACGTTTAGGATTCTCTTCCATGGTCATCATAGACCGACGGAGGCCAACGATCTCCTCATTATGTATTCCTGAATGAAGCAGACAGTACTCCATTGCTGTACATCTATCCATGCGGAAAAAGAATCACATAACATTAAATGCTCCTTTTCATGTGAACGCACACAGAGCCTAAACTGGGGTTGGCAGAGACCATTTCTGCTGGATTTTTTGTATTAACCATTAAGAACCCCTTTTATCTGGTGAATAAAGATGCTGTAATCCCAGAGATGCAGTTTAGTGATTTACAGTGCATCCGGAAAGTATTCACAACGCTTCACTTTTTCCACATTTTATTATGTTACAGCCTTATTCCAAAATGGAATAAATTCATTTTTTTCCCTCAAAATTCTACACACAATACCACATAAAGACAATGTGAAAAAAAGGTTTTTTGAGATTTTTGCAAATTTATTAAAAATAAAAAACTAAGAACTCACATGTACATAAGTATTCACAGCCTTTGCTCAATACGTTGTTGATGCACCTTTGGCAGCAATTACAGCCTCAAGTTCTTTTTAAATATGATGCCATAAGCTTGGCACACCTATCTTTGGGCAGTTTCGCCCATTCTTCTTTGCAGCACCTCTCAAGCTCCAGCAGGTTGGATGGGAAGTGTCGGTACACAGCCATTTTCAGATCTCTCCAGAGATGTCCAATTGGATTCAAGACTGGGATCTGGCTGGGCCACTCAAGGACATTCACAGAGTTGTCCTGAAGCCATTCCTTTGCTATCTTGCTGTGTGCTTTAGGTCGTTGTCCTGCTGAAAGATAAACCATCGCCCCAGTCTGAGGTCAAGAGCACTCTGGAGCAGGTTTTCATCCAGGATGTCTCTGTACATTGCTGCATTCATCTTTCCCTCTATCCTGACTAGTCTCCCAATTCCTGCCACTTAAAAACATCCCCACAGCATGATGCTGCCACCACCATGCTTCACTGTAGGGATGGTATTGGCCTGCTGATGAGCTGTGCCTGGTTTCCTCCAAACATGACGCCTGGCATTCATGCCAAAGAGTTCAATCTTTGTCTCATCAGACCAGAGAATTTTGTTTCTCATGGTCTGAGTCCTTCAGGTGCCTTATGACAAAATCCAGGTGGGCTGCCATGTGCCTTTTACTAAGGAATGGCTTCCATCTGGCCACTCTACCATACACACTTGATTGGTGGATTGCTGCAGAGATGGCTGTCCTTCTGGAAGGTTCTCCTCTCTCCATAGAGAAATGCTGGAGCTCTGACAGAGTGACCATCGGGTTCTTGGTCACCTCCCTGACTAAGGTCCTTCTCTCCCGATTGCTCAGTTTAGATTGCGAGCCAGCTCAAGGAAGAGTCTTGGTGGTTCCGAACTTCTTCCATTTATAGATGATGGAGGCCACTGTGCTCATTGGGACCTTCAAAGCAGCAGAAATTTTTCTCTACCCTTCCTCAGATTTGTGCCTCGAGAAAACCCTGTCTTGGAGGTCTACAGACCTTTGACTTCATGCTTGGTTTGCACTGTCAACTGTGGGACCTTATAAAGACAGGTACTGTATGTGCCTTTCCAAATCATGCTCAAATGAATTTACCACAGGAAGACTCCAATTAAGCTGTAGAAACATCTCAAGGATGATCAGTGGAAACAGAATGCACCTAAGATCAATTTTGAGCTTCATGGCAAAGGCTGTGAATACTTATGTACATGTGATTTCTTAGTTTTTTATTTTTAATAAATTTGCAAAAATCACAAAAAAAACTTTTTTCATGTTATTATGGGGTATTGTTTGTAGAACTTTGAGGAAAGAAATTAATTTAATTCATTTTGGATAAGACTGTAACATAAAATGTGGAAAAAGTGAAGTGCTGTGAATACTTTCCGAATGCACTGTATTTGATATAAAATAGGATAGACACTTAAGATACATTTCGGCAGAGAGATGGAAGCACTTCTCCTTGAGTGTCTGAGGGAGTTTCTTTTTGGACACTAGCCTGTGAGTTAACCTTGGGTCCAGGAAGCAACATAAATGAGCCTCTTCTTTTTGTGTGTGTGTGTGTGTGGGGGGGGGGCACAATGGAGAGATAAGGACAGAACACCGTGTCTGTGAATCAGCCTGTGTCTTGGGATATCTGATACAAAGTGTAATTTTAAAATATGCACTAAAAAATTCTTTCACACCATCCATAACCACTTTTGTGACAGCCGTTATCTCTGATTCAGGGTTGTGGTTCTGTACAGCCAGGTGACTTAACGTAAGTCTTGCTAAATTGACCAAGCTTTTGCAGTATACCCATCTTATGTACAGTTCCACCTTTTTTTTAAGTGTCAATTAAAAATGCTGAAAAGTTTGATCAGTAGATGGTAAAACCACAGAGCCGCTATGTCAGAAACAACCCCCTTAAACATGAACACACCTAATCTTGTTGGTAATGTGTCATTTGTACATTAAACATTTAAAGCGCATGTATACAAATATTTCTGTTGTCTTGCATTGGTCTGCTGTCTTGTGGCTGTAAAACAATATTCAAATAGTTCAAATCTCTGACATTTTCTATGACACCGTCAGCCCCAAATAACTTGAGTAAATATTTGTGTAACTAATCTTCAGGTATACATTTTTGAAAGCTGAAAAAGAACGTAATGGTGTAGATTTAACATCAGCTAAAGCAATCCACAGCAACTTTTAAAAAAAAGTTAAAATATGGCCTTCATTTCATGATTTGAAATGGCACCATTCTCAGGTCAAAAGAGGAGAAGCAGTCGACTCAAATCTTTATTCTTATTTATTGTTGGGCAAGCGGCTGTGGCGCAGGTGCTGTGTGGCCAACAACTGATCGGAGGGTCAGGGGTTCGATTCCCACTCTGTCTGCAATCTACATGTCGAAGTGTCCTTGAGAAAGACAACGAACCCCCAGTTGGTCCTGGTGGATCAGGCCAGCACCGGTGTGTGGCGGCTCCACCGCCATCAGTGTGTGAATGTGTGTGTGAATGTGGGTGGATAGCAGGATCTGTAAACGCGCTTTGGTCATCTAAAGATGAGGAATAGAGCTATATACAGTGGTGTGAACAAGTTTTTGCCCCCTTCCTGATTTCTCATTTTTTTGTACGTTTGTCACACTTAAATGTTTCAGATCATCAAACAATTTAAATATTAGATAAAGATAACACAAGTAAACACAAAATGCAGTTTTTAAATGAAGGTGTTTATTATTAAGGGAAAATAAAATCCAAACCTACATGTCCCTGTGTGAAAAAGTGATTGCCCCCTAAACCTAATAACTGGTTGGGCCACCCTTAGCAGCAACAACTGCAATCAAGCGTTTGATAACTGGCAGTGAGTCTTTTACAGCACTGTGGAGGAATTTTGGCCCACTCATCTTTGCAGAATTGTTGTAATTCAGCCTCATTAGAGGGTTTTCGTCAGGACTTTGACTAGGCGACTCCAAAGTCTTCATTTTGTTTTTCTTAAGCCATTCAGAGGTGGACTTGCTGGTGTGTTTTGGATCATTGTCCTGCTGCAGAACCTAAGTGTGCTTCAGCTTGAGGTCACGGATAGATGACCGGACAATTTCCTTCAGGATTGTTTGGTAGACAGCAGAATTCATGCTTCCATTTACCACAGCAAGTCTTCCACGTCTTGAAGTAGCAAAACAGCCCCAGACCATCACACTACCACCACCATATTTTATTCTTGGTATGATGTTCCTTTTCTGAAATGCTGTGTTACTTTTACGCCGGATGTAATGGGACACACACCTTCCAGAAAGTTCAACTTTTGTCTCATCAGTCCACAGAGTGTTTTCCCAAAAGTCTTGGGGATCATCAAGGTGTTTTCTGGCAAAACTGAGACACGCCTTTATGTTCTTTTTGCTCAGCAGTGGTTTTCGTCTTGGAACTCTGCCATGCAGGTCATTTTTACCCGGTCTCTTTCTTATGGTGGAGTCATGAACACTGACCTTAACTGAGGCAAGTGAGGCCTGCAGTTCTTTGGATGTTGTTGTGGGGTCTTTTGTGACCTCTTGCGTGATAAACCACAGTTAATTTATGTTTTAATGTGGGGGGCGTCACTTTTTTTTCCCCAAACAGGGCCATGTAGGTTTGGATTTTTTTTTACCCTTAATAATAAACACCTTTATTTAAAAACTGCATTTTGTGCTTACTTGTGTTGTCTTTGTCTAATATTTAAATTTGTTTGATAATGTAAAACATTAGGGCAGCGCAGTGGTGGAGTGGTTAGCACTGTGGCAGCACAGCAACTCACCCTTGGCTGGGGAATCCTGGGTTCGATCCCAGCCCCCGACCAACAGTGATCTGTGTGGAGTTTGCATGTTCTCCCCGTGTCTGCTTGGGTTTACTCCGGGATTTCTCCGGTTTCCTCCCACATGCCAAAAACATGCAAGTTAGGTTAATTGGCATCAAACTGGTGATTCTAAATTGTCCTTCGGTATGACTGTGAGAGTGAATGGTTGTCTGTCTCTCTGTGATGGACCGGCGATCTGTCCAGGGTGTATCCTGCCTCTCGCCCAAAGATGCCAGGATAGGCTCCAGCACCCCGTGACCCGAAAAGGATTAAGCGGAAGAGGATGGATGGATGGATGGATGTAAAACATTTAAGTGCGACAAACATACAAATACAACACTGTTCTTTTTTTTTTTTTGATCCAAGATGGCGCCCACAGTGGCCGCCATGGTGTTTCGCTGCGCCCTTCTTTGTTTGTTTTTGTTTGTCAATTGTGTGTCTGCCTGCTCTTACACCCGTGAAGAGCTTCTAAATATCAGGACTTTCACTCCCACGGACCTACTCCCAGTTTTTTTTAGCTCCTGCCGCCGATCTGGTTCACTGTTTAGCTCAAAAGTGAGACGGCGAAAGAGAGGAAGGCGAGCAGGCACTCTCGTACGGCTTCGCAGGAGAGGCACGCGCACGGCTTTGCCTGGCATATTTCTCTCCAATGCCAATTCTCTCTCTAACAAGGTAGATGAACTGAGACTGCTGATGCGTTTTAAGGACCTCTCTTCCTCGTCTGCCCTCTGTTTTACTGAGACCTGGCTCAGGGAAAATACAGCGCTGCTCCTCGAGGGTTTTCAGCTGTTTCGTGCTGATCGTGACACAGAGCTCTCTGGTAAGTCCTCAGGAGGAGGAGTCTGCTTTTACATTAACAGCAGCTGGTGCTCTGATGTAACGGTAATTTCCAAACACTGTTCTCCCGCCCTGGAATATCTTTTTATTAACTGCAAGCCATTTTATTCCCCGCGGGAGTTTGCTTCATTCATCCTGGCCGCTGTTTACGTCCCGCCCGACGCGGATGCGCGCGAGGCTCAGCGCGCGCTCGCAGATCACATTCAACATACGGAGCGGACTTTCCCGGACTCTCTGGTTATTGTGGTTGGCGACTTTAACCAGAGCAATCTGAGCCACGATCTCCTCCGATACAAACAGTTTATTAAATGCCCCACCAGAGGAAAGAACACGCTGGATCACTGTTACACTACAGTGAAGGACGCGTATCGCGCTGTTCCCCGTGCTGCGCTCGGACTATCTGATCACGTGATGGTCCACCTCATTCCTACATACAGACAGAGACTGAAGCTCACTAAACCTGCTGTGAGCACTACGAAGAAATGGACCAGTGAAGCTGGGGAGAAGCTAAACACGTGCATGGAAATAACTGACTGGGGCATGTTTAAAGGAGCCACGCATGATCTGGATGAGTACACGGACACTGTGAACTCATATCCACTTTTGTGAGGAGAGCATTCTTCCATCGTGCACCAGGGTGAGTTACTCCAACGACAAGCCCTGGTTCACTGCTAAGCTCAGACAGATCAGGAAGGAGAAGGAAGCAGCGTTGAAAAGTGGAGACAGGGACTGCTACAGGGAGGTTAAATATCGGTTTAACAGAGAGCTGAGGAGAGCTAAATCTGTGTATTCTGAGAGACTCCAGCAGCAGTTCACGGTTAACGACTCTGCTTCTGTGTGGAGAGGACTGAGGCAAATCACCAACTATCGGCCTCAGGCTTCTAAGGGTCAGGATGACAAAGCCCTTTGTCAAAGACTGTCCCAACACTATGCCCGTTTTGACACCTCGTCAGCTGTGTCCAACTCCCCCCTCCCCCCAGCTCCACTGCCTCCACGGTCCCTACTTCATCAAAGGCGGCCCCCCCTCCTCCCCCCCGCCCTTGTCATCAGTGAGCAGGACGTGCACAGACAGTTCTCCAGACTGAACCCGCGCAAGGCCCCCGGTCCAGACGGCGTGTCTCCCTCCACCCTGAGACACTGTGCGAAAGAGCTGACTCCTGTCTTCACAGACATTTTTAACACCTCCCTTAAGCTATGCCACGTGCCGACCTGCCTCAAAACTCCACCATCATCCCTGTCCCCAAGAAGCCACGGATCACTGGACTTAACGACTACAGACCTGTAGCGCTCACCTCTGTAGTCATGAAGTCCTTTGAGCGCCTGGTCCTGCCCCACCTCAAGTCCATCACCACCCCCCTCCTGGACCCGCTGCAGTTTGCCTACCGAGCCAACAGGTCTGTAGACGACGCAGTCAACCTGGCCCTCCACTCCATCCTGCAGCACCTGGACTCCCCGGGAACCTACGCCAGGATCCTGTTTGTGGACTTCAGCTCTGCATTCAACACCATCCGCCCCGCTCTGCTCCGGGACAAGCTGTCCCTGCTCAACGTGCCTGACTCCCTCTGCAGGTGGATCACCGACTTCCTGACGGACCGGAGGCAGCATGTGCGGCTGGGAAAGACTGTCTCAGACTCTGTTAGCATCAGCACTGGATCACCCCAGGGCTGTGTACTTTCCCCCCTACTCTTCTCCCTTTATACCAACTCCTGCACCTCCAGCCACCAGTCTGTCAAGCTGATCAAGTTTGCGGATGACACCACCCTCATCGGGCTCATCTCCAACGGCGACGAGTCTGCCTACAGAAGAGAGGTGGCCCAGCTGGCGTCCTGGTGCAGCCACAACAACCTGCAGCTGAACGCTCTGAAGACATTGGAGATGATTATGGACTTCAGGAAAGTCACAACCCCTCTGGCCCCCCTCACCCTCACAGGCTCTCCCATCACCACTGCAGATTCCTTCCGCTTCCTAGGCACCACCATCACCAGGGACCTCAAGTGGGAGCCGACCATCAGCTCCCTCATCAAAAAGGCCCAGCAGAGGATCTTCTTCCTGCGGCAGCTGAGGAAGCTCAAGCTACCCACCAAGATGTTGGTGCAGTTCTACACAGCCATCATCGAGTCCATCCTCACCACCTCCATAACCATGTGGTACGCAGGAGCCACTGCCAGGGACAGACTAAGGCTGCAGCGCGTCGTGCGCGCTGCTGAGAAGGTGATCGGCTGCAAACTCCCATCTCTCCTGGACCTGTACATCTCCAGGACCCGGAGGCGTGCTGGCCGGATCATAGCCGATCCTTCACACTCTGGTCACGTACTGTTTGCCCCCCTCCCCTCAGGTAGAAGACTTCGGTCCATTCAGACTAAAACCTCCTGTCACATGAACAGCTTCTTCCCCTCTGCCATCAGACTGCTGAACACTAAGTGACTTATTGACTCTCGTGCACTATGTACAGCAGCTCAACCAGATTCATGTCAATCATCACTGTTTTCTTTTGCATTACCGACTGCACTATGTGGTACTCCACAATATCTGCTGCTCACTAATATATTTAAAAACTGCTTTGACTAGTATTACTCATTCTTATTCTACACTTTATTGCATGTCTAGTTTTTTATTTCTTTTATTTTATCATGTTTAATGTTGCAGTATTGCACCGAGACAAATTCCTAGTTTGTGTACTACATGAACAATGGCAATAAATCTGATTCTGACAAATAATGAGAAATCAGGAAGGGGGCAAACACTTTTTCACACCACTGTAAGTGAACGCCATTTTAGCATTGATGGCTCACCTGAAGAGCTGTTTACACTTCTGAGCACTGTTGTAGCCACGACAGACTAACAGGCTTTGTACTTCTGGTTAATACGAGGCATTCAACATTAAAATCAATTTCCACTGGCTTTTCTTTCCACTGAATACATTGTTTATAACTATCTGACTGCAGCTAAACCCGGTGACACTGGTATGAATGCTGAATGTGCGCACGGCAGAAGAACAGGTCCCACTGCCTTTTCCATAGCCAATTACCAATTCTATTTCTGCGCCTTCACTCCATAGTGATTCTTTTTTGGCTGCAAGATGCGAACACCCCGCTTGAATAAATATTAATGGTAATTCTTTGAGCAGTGCCCACTCACAAGTGTGCTAGAAGAACAAAAGGCTTTGTTTACAAGTGCGCTTGAGGAAAGCCAAGACGGCGGTTACCTCTGCGGGCCTCCGAGGTTGGCTCCCTGGTGCACAATGGAGCGCTGATTGAAACACATACTTAACTTCCAGCTTAGGACGGGCAGCAAAGATGGCAAAAAAAAAAAATAAATAAATAAATAAAAAAATAAAAAATCCTCATCATGACAAATTTCTATTCAACTGCTGCAAGGATGGAGCTGGAGAAATCAAGCTTACAAACTTGCAGTCTCTACTTAAACTCATTTAAGACAGAGCTGAGAGGTAATTAGGTTTCTGGGAACAGTAAGCGCTCAGAACCTTATGTAGCTCCATTCTCGCTCCAGACACTTCCTTTTGGTATAATTAAGGGAGGTGTGAATTCCTCATCAGATGGATCACCATCTGCATTCGCATACTGCCTGCTCCCCAGCTTCAAGCCAATGTTCGCGCTGATTATCATTCAGCGGGAGGAGATGGGAGGGATGGAGGAGAGGGCCTTCACCTTTTTAAGGTTCTCTCTCTCTGCTGCGGGCCTCCAGTACCTTGCCATGCAAAGGTTAATCAATTCTGAATGATGAGCAATAAAAGCTTTAATAATGCAGCCATTCTCAAATGAGTCGTCCGGCACACTTGCCCAAGAAGAGCGATTGTTTTAGGAAGCTCCAAAATTGAAAGCATTCAAGCATTTCCTAATGGCCCACAGAGCTCTGGACACAGTGAGGGTCCACTGGGTCGGACAATGAGCCCAGCAGAGTGAAGCTAATGTCTGACGAAGACAGGAAACAAGAGAGACCCATCTAACGGCCGCTGATATAAACCCGATGCCGACTGCTGATTTGCTCTTCAGCCAGACAAAAAGATTTGATTGTTAGCATCTCTGTGTCTCAAAAATAGACGAGAAAAAAACGTGAGTAGAAACAGAATGTCTGCTGCAAGTCACGCAGCCAAGAGGAGCCTGAATGTGCGGTTCAACACGGCATCTGGCTTCAGCATGAAAGCTCATCGCAGCTCGAACATCTAACACTTCCCAAAATGTCCCAAAAACAATCAAATGGACCATTTTGAAAAATGGCCACCACCCCTTTTTTAACTAACTCTGATTTTACATTTTTTCCAGAAATTAAACTATTATTATGGAAGGGAAAAACTGTCCAAACTCTACACATAAATGCAAGGAATTATAATTTAACAAAAATATAACAAATGATTAATTAACAAACTGTGATAATTTGTTTCAATTTGCATTTTTTATTTATTTTTTGCTTTTATCTGGCCCCGTCTTCATAGTTGCGTATCTATTCTTCCACTTCTGTCTACTTTCATTTCCAGTCTATTATTCCATTCTTTAATTATTTAATCAGCTGTTTTATTATATTCCAAATTACATCTCTCATATAGGATTTTTATCCCTTTATGCATTTTGCTCTCGTTATGCAAATTAGATGCCTCCATTTTTTTTTATTTGCCAAGGAATCAAACTCTTATTTTCTTACTGGATGTCACTATTTCAGGTCTCTCTGATTTTTACCCCCTCACACTTTCACATACAGTCAGTGTGATATATTAAATACATCACTCTATTGTATCTTGCATTAAAAATATATATATTAAAGCAGCTCTCTTTCTGCATATTTGATACATCCTTTTCAGTGCAGCCTTCTCTAATTCCAGCCATCATATTAAAGGTATTATTCTGGCCTGCTGTCTGCTGAATGAACAGATGGAGAGGGTCGCCTTGCCTTGAAAAGCTGGTAACTCCAAAGGAATTTGCTTTGTCTGGGTTTCAAGCACACGTTTCAGCATTCCATCTCGTATATTTTCAGAAGCTATGCCATGAAACTACGGAAAAGAGAGCATATTAAATGCAACCACTAACTCAAACGCGACAAGCGCACAGCTCCCCTTCACCATGGGCTCAACCTTCCACCAGGTTAACTGAGTAATTGTGTGTTGTCAACGTGCCACATATAATTATGAGCGGCTGTAAAAGAGCGCTTGATAATTGATGTGTTTTTGTCCTGCAGGTCACCCGTCTCTGGCTCCCGCCGTCCTCCCGTCCTTGGCCACATGACCCCTCCGTGCGTTCCAGCTCATGTCTCCGTCACGATCGGAGCCGTGGAAAATATATCATCCCCAATGCTGTCCACACAGATTAATGCAGCTCAATCCATTCAACTTTTCCCACTATAACTCCCACTGATGCATTCGACTTGTAAACTGAGATATTTCTGTGTTTTTTTGGTAGCAACCCATGACCTCTTGGCTTTTTTGTCCTTGGAAATATTTATATTCTATATTTTAAAATGTTTGATCTCTGTATGAAGTTTCAATATTGTGAGCATGTAATTCTAATTATGCTACATTTGCTTGTTACATGTACAGTGATGTGAAAAAATTAGGACACCCTATGAAAGCCTGTGTGTGTGTGTGTGTTTTTTTTTTAACATATTTGTACATGGATATTTAATATCAATTTTAACAGTACTGGGAGATTCAAGTAATATAACTTAAACACTTAAAACTGAAAAAAAGACTTTTTAAAATTTTCTGTAAAATGTAATTCTAAAAAGTGAGGAATAAATTAGGATAGCCCACATTTATTCCCGTGTAAAATGGCTAAAAATCACACACAGGTGTATCACATCAGGTGCACATGATTAAAACATTGTTACTCAGCATTTTGAAGGAGGCTTGTCTTATTTAAACCTCAGACTTTTAGTTTGGTGTACTCCTGACTGTTGAAGTGAGAGTGTTTGGCGTAGACCAAATACAGCATTCCAGGAAAAGAACCTCATACCAACTGCGAAGCATGGAGGTGGAAGTGTCATGGTTTGGGGATGCTTTGCTGCAGCAGTACCTGTCCAGCTCACCCTCATAGAATCCACCATGAATTCTACCGTGTATCAGAGGGTGCTTGAGGACCACATGAGACCATCTGTAAAAAAATTAAAGCTGAAGCGGAACTGGACCCTGCAACATGACAATGACCCAAAACATACCAGTAAATCCACCAAGGACTGGCTAAGAACAAAGAAATGGAGAGTCCTGGAATGGCAGAGTCCAAGCCCAGATCTTAATCCCATGTGGGGTGACTTGAAACAGGCTGTACATGCAAGAAGCCCCTCAAACACCTCACAGCTGAAAGAATTCTGCATGGAGAAGTAGGGCAAACGTTTCCATCTGTCCCTCTTCTTCCGCTTAATCCTTTTCGGGTCGCGGGGGACTGCAGCCTATCCCAGCATCTTTTGGCTGAGAGGCAGGGTACATCCTGGACAGATCGCCAGTCCATCGCAGGGCCAGTCACTCTCACAGTCACACCTAAGGACAATTTAGAATCCCCAGTTTTGATGCCAATTAACCTAATTTGCATGTTTTTGGCATGTGGGAGGAAACCGGAGAAATCCCGCAGTAAACCCACACAGACACGGGGAGAACATGCAAACTCCACACAGATCACTGTTGGTCGGGGGCTGGGATTGAGCCCAGGATCCCCCGGCCAAGGGTGAGTTGCTGTGCTGCTGCAGTGCTAACCACTCCACCACTGCGCTGCCCGGGAAAACGTCTCACTGAAGTTATTTCAGCCAAAAGGGGTAAAACTAGCTATTAGACGGTAGGGTGTCCTAACTTTTTCCTCAGTTAGAATACACATTTTTGTTTATATATTCTGTTTAATGAGTACAAAAAGGTTAATTTTTGTTATTTACCTGCAATTAAATCCCCTTCTTTCCCAGAGATAAATAAAAACAAGATTAGACATCAATATATGAACATTTCTTAATAAAGAACTGAATTTCGTTACATTGTTTATTAGCAATGGAATGACAATAAAGGCACTTTGACTTTGACTTTGAATATTGAATGGGGTGTCTTAATTTTTTCACATGACTGCAAGTATTTGATTCTGAGCAGCAGCATTTTGATTGGCCAACTTGGGGCTCCTCACACAGCGTGCACGACTATTGGTTTTTAGATACACACATGTGTGGTTAAAACTTGTTGTGGCTTTTGTCTGCCTTTGCCTTATACGTACAAAAAAAACCCTGAACAAAATGATGGTGATGTAACAGCAGCACAACATGAATGACCAGTGTCGTTGCGATTATCCAGAGACAGAAGTTACATATCCAGCAAAAGTCTCAATACCTCCTTGGCAGCCTAATTTCTATCACTATGGTCTTCAGCGCCAACTGTGTTTCATGGATGCTCGAGCATGAAAGAGGAATCTTACTGGATGGATCCATAAAAATAATGAATAAAGAAAAAGGGCTTAAGAGTTTGTCAGAGTAAAACACTGCATTTTAATTATGGCTGATTCCCTTGAGAGTGAGCTGCAAACACTCTACTAGCTCTTTATGTACCACTGGGAGTCTGCATCATTGCTAAGCTAATAGTGTTTGCCACTGCTGCGCTGATATACACATTAAATTAATCTGGGTAATATGCATCGTGGAAATGTTATGGATCATATCAGACTACAGCCATTAATGTTAATGCGGAATAATTAACATAGTTTGCATATGAGAGGGTTTCAAATTTAAACTGTCAGTTGCCACGGTCCTACGTCTAATGCTCTGTCAGCTGGAGCACTGAGGGAGCTCTGTGCCGCCGTACAGCAGACATTACTGTATGTACTGAGCACAGATTCCGATTCAGGTCATTTTTAACTGTAACTTTTTTGAGCGGATGATAATTTATGAGCTCCGTGTCTCGATATTAAGCTCAAAACTTTGACATAGTCAGCTCAGTGGTTAGTAACTCACCTTAGCTGCTTTGCTAATTCGATCCAAATGTATGTTTCCAGAGATTTTTTTATTTTTTCTTGGTAAAATTTTACATTTTTTAACACTCTGATTTGTGTCAACACACAGATCAGAGGTCTTGCTGTAGGTTCCATTTACCGTTACTACAGTGCCTGGGTACTGAAACGGTGATTTTTTGGGGGGAAGGGGATCTAAACTTGACGTGTGAGTGGCCAATTATAAAAATTAAGAATATATAATATTTTAAGATTTTTCCCTCTTTTTTCAGTATTTATACTAAACTATGCTAATGTTTGTTTAAGTATGTCTCCTCTTATCTTCCATGTATAGTTTACTTTCTCGCCTTATGCTAAGCTAGGGGTTGGAGATTGTCTTAGTTACACTTGTGTCCATCTAACTCTTGGCAATAAATTAATAAATAAACAAACTAGAAAAGCACTCAGAGTGCATACCTCTGCCAAGGCTCCTTCCTTCCCTCCCTTTGTCCATCCATCTGTCTGTACCTCCATGCCTCCATCCCACCACGCATTGCAAAGTAGGGCCTTGGTAGAGGCATGCGCTCACAGTTCAGTTCCAAAATCTGATGGGTTCGTCTGTAACCCAAGAACCTCCTCGGGTGAAAATTTCATCAAAATCCACCCATTAGTTTCTGTGTAAGCCTGCTAAACCACTGCTAGAAGATTGAGCCTTGGTAGAGGTATGCACTCATGGATCACCTCCAAAATGTAATGGGTCCGTGTGTAGCCCCAGAGCCACCTCTAGGGAAAATGTCAAAATCCATCCATTAGGTTTTAAGTAATCTTGCTGACATATTGTGAGAAGATAGAGCCTTGGCAGAGGTATGCGCTCTCAGATCATCAACAAAATCTAATGGGTTCCTCTGCAGCCTAAGGACCATCTTTGGTGAAAATTTCATCCAGATCAATCAGATAGTTTTTGCATAATCCTGCTGCACAAATACAAACAAGGGCCTTCACAGAGGTATGCAATCTCAGATCATCACCAAAATCTAATGGGTTAACCCTTAGGCCAAGGGCCACCTTTGGCGAAAATTTCATCCAGATCCGTCTAGCAGTTATTGCGCAATCCTGCTAACAGGCAAACAAACAAGCCTTGGCACACACCTCCACCAAGGCTCTTTCTGTCCCTCATGGATCACCTCTAAAATGTCATGCGTTCGCGTGTAGGCCTAGAGCCACTTCTGGTGAAAACTGCATCAAAGCCTGTCCATTAGTTTTGGAGTATTGTTGCTAGCACTCTGTGAGAAGTTAAGAGCCTTGGCGGAGGTATGCATTCTCAGATCATCACCAAAATATGACGGGTTCGTCTCTAGCCCAAGGACCACCTCTGGTGAAAATTTCATCCAAATCCATCCGGTAGTTTTGGAGTATTGTTGCTAAAATAATGTGAGAAGATAAGAGCCTTGGCGGAGGTGTGCACTCTTAGATCATCACCAAAATGTCAGTGTCTGTTCCCCGTGCCATTACACACCATTCCTGAAAATTTCATCCAAATCCGTTCATAACTTTTTGAGTTATTTTGTTAACAGACAGACTGACTAACAAACGCCAGCAAAAACCTAACCTCCTTGGCGGAGGTAATAAACACTATAAAAAATATGTTTACATATTCATTACAAACATTTCTTCCCAGATGCAATCAGCATGATCGCTGAAGTCCTTACCTGCTTGTCCAGTCGCGATGCTAACCGCCGCAAACAGCCTCTGCGTGCGGCTCATCTCAGAAACCCCGTTCACAGCCTCCACCTCGAAAGTGTAGTTTGCGTGGGCGAGCAGGTCCAGAATGGCCACATATGTGTCAACTAATCCTGACTGAGCAGGGGCGTAGCCCACATTTGGCCCACATGGAACACACTCCTCAGGTTCCCAGCTACAGCGCCGGCATATAACCCTGTAGGTGACGTCATTGCGGCCGCCCGTGTCGGCCGGCGGGCTCCACTCCAGGCTAACGGTGGTCTGGTTGATGTTGTAAACCAGGTTCTGTGGCGCCGAGGGAGGTCCTGTCAAGAGGTGGACACGGAGGAAGCCAGAATTAAATAACTGTGAGTGCCAAAGGAAAGTGACAGCCAAGTGTGTGCACTGACTGGATCTGTGCTTTTACTGTTCTCAGACAGAGAGAGGGAGGGAGGGAAAAAAAAAAAAAAAAAGCTACAGGACATGCCAGCTCCAGCCCCAGAGCCAAACAGTGACACTCAATTATAATAAGACTCAGATCCAGGAGAAAATAGTGCAGGTAGTGAAAGGAAGTGAGTACTGGCAGCCACCAAGGTCGGTGTTAGAGGGCTGGGAATATAAGCAGGGGAGAATAATTTGTCAGAGTTCATACAACCCAGTTTTTATGACATTTTTATTATTATTATTCATTACAGGGAGAGGACTTCTATCAATCCCCCTAATTCCATTTCCTTTCACTCCTGCATTAGTATTGCTCAAATCTCATAGCTTAGGGAGAATTTTTGGTCTCATGAGATAATAAACAATGCAATGTGAAAATTGTTCTAGAAACCACACAATTTTGTCAGTGTTGCAAACATGTTGGAAAGCTTTATGAATATACTTTTAAACAAGCCATGTAGATGTGGTCCGGAGTCTGCTCAGTATAAATAATAATTTGCCTTAATGTAAATCTGATTTCCTCTTTTTAACCAAAATGACTTTAGCTTGAAATGGTGCGTGCCTCTCTATGTTTACAAACTGGTTGCAACCCTTTGCTACCTGCTGTTAATACTCGACCTGTATTGCTTTGTAATCATAGCTTTTTTTTTCCACTGACAGAAGCTGCTAACGTCGAATGTGATTAAAAGAAAATAAAGCAAAGGAAAACAAAAGGTGACTGGGTACATGTGTGTGTACGCATACGCAGTACTTCACTCGTGGGACATTTGAATGTCTTGCTTTGTAACACCTTAACTCTTGCACTTTAGCATATCTGCTTTGTACAGTTTCATTGCAGTTGTTCTTCTCGTTTATGATTGTGTGTTTTTATGACCTGCCGGAGGACTACAGATGCAAATTAACAGTATTGCTAAATCTGACATACTTACATTTGTATTAATGTTCATTAGTATGTACTGTCCCTTTCAAATAAATATTAAACTTAAAAGCAGTTAATTATAAATGTAAATACTAAAGCTGGGCAATATCTCGACTCTTGAAAACGTATTGATATAGTTTCATGATACAGGATGTCAAGTTAATCCCTTCCACAGCATGTGGGACACCATGCGGTGTATGGGGCTGCGCCTATCTACATTTCACTGACTCTAGGCCACACAGCTACTGTAAGTAGGGAGAACTACAGTCGGGGGTCAGTCCTCTGATAGCTCTGTGCATTAACGGAGTGGTGGCCTAGTTGGCAGAGCATCCGCCCCATAACCGAGAGGTTGTGGGTTCAAATCCCGGCCGGGTCATACCAAACACCATATAAAAATGGTACTTTCCACCTTCTAGCTTGGTGTTCAGCATAATAGAATGGGGAAAGGAAAGTTAAAGGACAGATGACACAGGACAGCCCACTATCATTTGTATCGATACTCTGCCTGCTTTCTCCTCTTCACCACACGCCGCTGCCTCACTCTGAACTCTCCAAACACATAACAACACCTTCCCCAACCACATCCAGAGGACAGCTGCCAAATAAAAGAGCAGCCCCCCCCCCCCCCGCGGAAAAAAAGGGATAAAAATAAATTTGTGAGGACCCAATAGACCCCAGAGCATTGTCTCCGCGGGCATAGCGCCCAAGACCAGCTGAGCTACTTTCCCCAGGACCACCAGGGAATATACAGCTGCAGGGCTGCACAGGCTGTGTGTCCATCGAGCTTCTGTTTATTTCATATGTAGTCCAGCATATAATTCACAGAGCAAAAATCTTCTCTGCGGTGAGTGCATTTTATCGCTGCAAGATGGGTGCGGTCCACCAGACTACATCTGGGCATTGGTGAGTTGACTGCAGTACTGAATGAATTTATATGGTATAAGAAAAGAAAACACCAATGCTTTATGTTCAGTAAAAAAAATTATCTTACAGCAGGGGTGTCAAACATGGTCAGTGGACCCAAACCTGCTCATGGGATGAATTTGCAAAGTATGAAAAGACAGGCTTCCACTGCTATTCCCAATTTGTACACTGGGGTCACAATGTTTAATTAAGAGTAGTAGACAATTATTTTACTGGTCCAGCACACTTGTGATCAAATCAAGTTGTATGTGGCCCCTGGACTAAAATGAGCTTGACACCACTGGTTTACAGTAAAGGTGCCTTCACACCAAACGCAAATGGGCGAATTTTTCATGCAGCACGATTACAGTATAACTCAATGTAAACACACGAATAGACATTAATTCACCAATCCCCCAAATAATGTCATGCTTCAGTTTACATTATCTGACGGGGGGCTCACCGGAATAAATTTTCCCTGTCTCCAAAACTTTACAAGATGGTGGATGTTTCTGTTGCTAGCCTGCTAGCCTTGTTAGCACGTCCGTGGCAGGAATCCGTGGGTGAATAACTTTGACATCCCGATTCAGCTGAAGAGCTCTTGGTCCTTCTGTCTCCAGGTGAGTGGCAGTCTCATTTTCAAACTAGTTAACTCTCCTTGATACTTTTACTCCGGTGACAGCAGAATCTCAAAGCTAGCACTATCCCTCGGACATGAACATGCGAGTATGCAATTTTGCATGTGCTCGCCTCTTTCCATTGACTTTGTATGCGTTTGCACCGCCTGTTCATGTTTGGTGTGAAGGCAGCTTTAGAATAACTTACAGGGCTAATATGCTAATATTTTCCACAAGATGAAACATCTTGAAATGTGTAACCATATACAACGACCACTGCTGAAACTAAGGCTGCATTCATACCAGCATAGTCCGGGGTCACGGTTCGACTCGAGAATTTTCACACCTTCGTTTGGTTCAGTTTGCATTCACACAGCACTTCACTCAAGCGGACCAAACTGCTTGGACAACGTCACACAGTTACAACAGCTGCTCGTTAGTGGCGCTGTAGCCGAAGCCACCACTGACAAGGAAGAAATAATGTCGGCAAAGAAGAGAAATCTGGTTCATCGATTGGCCAGGACCGGTGTTATGCCGAGAATTGCTCACTTGCAAAGAGTTGCATCCCATGCACCAAAACTATAAAATATAACACTACAGCCAGGCTTGTAACTATTTGTGCATTTTTAGAAGTACCCATTATACATTGTTAGAAGTAAAAATTGTTATTACCTCTTGTAAATTATCTTTAAATTATGTTTATTCAATGATGGGATGCAATTCTCAGCAAGCAAGCAATCCTCAGCATAACACTGTTCCCTTCAGTAAGGTGTTTATGCGCCACAAACTAATAAAAATGAAAAGCTCCGCTGTCTGTATATAAACCCCCGTGCCGCCATCATGTCGCTAAACGCTTTAAAAACATCGGTATTCTTGTGTGTAGCCACAAGCAGCTGAGAAATCTGGTTCTCAGACCAAATATCTATCACGGCCTGCATCTCACTCCTCACTCCTCACTACTCTAAGTCCAAGAGACATTTTTTTTTTTTTTAAACCTTTCTATTCGGTTTTCTCCGGTAAAAGTATTTCTTGGATTCACGCGGTTGACTTTATTGTTATTTTCTACCCAAAATGGAGGCTGAAGAATAGGAGCTCTTCAGCTGAATCGGGATGTTGGATTTATTTTACCCACAGGTTCCTACCACGGACGTGCTGCCAGGAAACACACATCAAGTTTTCAACAGGGACAACTTTTTCAGGTGAGTGGGAACTTGGCCTGTCTGCATCTCACCCAGACAGTGAATTCCTGTCTTTTCATGCGCTTACATTGAGTTATAATGTAATCATGCTGCACGAAAAATTTGCCCGTTCGTGTCTGATGTGAGGGCACCTTTACAGTAAACTCTACTTTCTCTTGTTACTGTGTGTTGCTGTGGTTACACAAACGCAGAGGGGCACGTCCGCCCTTTGGTCCACTGGATACTCCGTTTGCATTCACACGGCAAGCGAACCAAGACCACCCCTTTTCAGGGGGACCAGAGTTCGCTTGTTTGGTGCTGTACCAGAGTTCCAGGCGCATTCAGACAGCGCCAAACTAACCAAACTATCCACGGAATACACACTTTGGTCCTTTAGTCCGGACCAAACAGTGGCCGTGTGAATGCGCCCTAAAGTTACTTCCTAAACTATCAGACCTACGGTATTAGTGTCTGTGTGTGTGTATGGGGGGGGTGAAATGTGTGTGCTCCCTACTGTATACATTTACATATGTATAGACCTGTTTTAGTTATTTGCTGGTGATCTTTGCCAAGATAATTTATTCAACATCATTTGTAGTTTACATAACACAGTTTTTTGTATCTGTGTGTGTGTGTGTGTGTGCGCGCGCGCACACACACACACCTATAGATACAAATATCTATAGGGGTGTGTGTGTGTGTGTACCTATAGACATACACAAATGTCTATAGGTCTCTGTGTGCGTGTGTGTGTGTGTGTGTGTGTGTGTGTGTGTGTGCGCGCGCTCGCTCATGTGAAAAAAACCCTGTATAAGCCTGTGTGTTTTTTGTAACATATTTGGACATATGGATACTTAATGTTAAAAATACTGGGAGAGTCACGTAACACAACTAAACAATTAAAAATGAATTAAAGACTTTTATCAAATTTTTTTTCTAAAGAAATACTGAGGAATAAATTTGGACACCCCCATCTTTTTTAGGCAACCCCCACATTCATTCCCACTTAAAATTGCTAAAATAAATTAAAAAATGCAAATAAAAACAAAAACGAGGTTAGACATAGATATGTGAACATTTCTTAATAATGAAATGAATATTTAAAGGGGTGTCCAAATTTTTTCACGACTGTATATATAGATAGAGAGAGAGAGAGAGAATCGAGATACTGAATAATCATATCATGATCTGATTTTTGAACCATATCACCCAGCCCTATAAATAACCTCATGCTGATGCTACATGAAGATACTAAAGTGCTAAAATGCTAGCAACAAGTAAAATAAAACCAGCTGTGAAACTGTTGTTTGTAAGAGTTTTTTTCCTACTTTTGAATAAATAATGTTCACATTCAACGGTATATTTTAAATATGCAATACCCGCATAAACAGTCCTACCCTTGAAATATTGCGATTTGATTTATTGCATTTATTTAAAAAAAAAAAAGAAAAGAAAAAGAAGAATTAATACAGCTTCAAGGCAGCCTCACATTTGAATTTTAAACCAACCCAAAGCTCTTTTACAGTTTACTCATGCATGCAAATATAGCTAGTGATTCATCCAGATGGACTAAAGGCTTTGTTTATACTGTGATTGTTAACAGCATAAAATCTGCAGCTGCTCTGGAAATGACTGGACAGGGCTGCCTGGCCTGCCAAATACTTAACAGGGAACTAGAGGCCACATGGTCGCTCACTAAGTTCTGCTGTCCTCTGAAATATATGGGACAACCCCAGCAGGGGACTTTGGCATTACTGGGTTTCCTTGGGAAGATATATCATGTAGATGGAAGCACAATAAAAGTTAATGTCTTGTGGGGGGAAAAAAAAAAAAAGACAGCAACACTGGTTCAGACACAATTTATGGCTGAGAGTTAAAAGTGGATTAACACCGCCCTGTAAGTGTCACATGCAGTTTCACTTGACATATACAACAACTACCTACGCAGCATCAAAAGTGCACGGGACCAGAGACCGTTTGCCTGTAAATGTTCAAATAATGGCAAAGAGATTAGCTCATCTCATAAAACAATGAATAACAAATTGCTGCTTTCATCTGTCACATTCCAGACGGTTAGCTTTTATGGCCCAGATGTTGTTATAAATAAACTCCCCCAACACAGTAAAGATGGCATGACTTGTGCTCTTTTGTTCATGAATGTTTGAAGAATATCTTAGCTTCATTCAGTTGCACAAGAAGAGTTCTTTTGGGTAATGCTGCGGAGGCATTTACACTTTATTAAGAATTGTCATGTTCTGTAACATAACAGCATGTACTTGTGCAAAATGTCAAGATTGCTAACCCAGTATTCATGCTCATCAGTACAGCAGTTAGTTGTTTTTTTCCCCCCTTTCCACCCATTAGAAGCAAAGCCTCAGTGCATATTCATGATTTCTGGATAAGATGGGGGATAGGCTGCAGGACAGAAAGAGATGAAAGAGCCACCTGTGGCAGGTGAAGTGGAGCGGACTGACTGCCAATAGTGCCACTCGACTTCGAGCTTGGAGTTCACACTCGACCTGCACGCTCAACCGTCCTTGTGTGACGAGGCGCATGTGCACTTAACACACCCACGCTGCATACACACATCCCACCCCGACACCAACCAAACCTCAAGGATCTTTTCTTCTGTCTTTTCTCTGGGAACAGAGAAAAAAAGATAACATCTTATTTTCCCCACGCCACTCTCATTTGAGTCTCAGGTGCCACAGATCAAAGCGGAAATTTCTCACCAACAACAGACGAAAGGAAATTTGATTAGGCTGGCCTTGGCTCTGAGCGACCTTTGCCTTTATTCATCTCTCCAGATGCACACTACACTATAAGCTTTGTTTTTCTTCTCTGACATGAAGTGCTTGCTAAATCATCTGAAACACCGAGTCAAACTCCTTTTCTGGTGAAGACAAAAGCCTGACCTCAGCAAATTTTTATAAGACGCAATCCAACGAGAATGAAGTCGTCAAAGTTTCTTTGCAACAAGACGTGTAGAATAGATTGACCATGAATCAGTATGGCCTCAGTCTCCTGTTACTTTGTCAAATACATTCTATGCAGTAAAGTTTAGCTTACTTTTATAAAACCATATTTATGCTAGCCTGAGAAACAACTAAAGTATATAGAATAGAGATAGCAAAGTTTGCAAGTGATTCTGAACTTTCGTCATTGCATTCTGACTATGGATCAGGATTTGTAGGAATCCTTTTAACCCCTTGCACTCCGGCCAATTTTCCTAAAAATGCCAAAAAATAATGTGCCCAAAGTAAATCGAAAGCTGTTCTTCAACCCTTTGCAGTATCTTCATGGGGTTGGTCTCATTTAAAAGACGTGCTACGTGCTCCGGCCACTGAGTTACAGTCATCTAAACATACTGAACTTGAAGAAAATAAATTTGGCCACGGTGTTTTTTTGGATACAAATGCTTGCAAATAACACACAGCTGTCCGATCCGGCTGGAAAATGCAACAGAAATGTAGAACCAAGTGTTATCAAGCTGAGATCCAAATTTGGTAACAATACCACAAAAAATGAATATATTACACAGCTTTGTTCTCAGGCTGTTCCCAGGCGTTTTGGAACTGTGCCAAATTGTGCCAAATGGCACAGTTTGGAAAAACGTCTGTAACTTTTGAATAATTCAATGTAGAATCTTCATTTTGGGCTCTAATGAAAGGTCACATTCAGGGCTGTGTCTGTGTGTGTGTGTGGGGGGGGGGGGTCCCCCCCGCTACAAAGGACGGAGTTCGGCCCTCGCTACATGACGGATTACACTCGTTGCATGTTTCCACAGCAACGCTGTCACAGCGGCTTCCCCCCCCCCTCGCTACTGTGTGTGTGTGTGTGTGTGTGTGTGTGGGGCGGGGTTGTCCCCCCCCCTCGCTACAGAGGACGGCCATCGCTACATGACGGAATAGACTCATATGCTTCCCCCCGCGGACCGGGGGGCGTTCGGACCGTGAACGCCCCCCCCCGCTCCTCTTCTGCAGCGGGGGGGGCGGGCGTTCACAGTCCAAACATGGCAAATGAACCATTTATCGCGGCGCACGCACTTCATACTTCGTGCGCCGTACAGTTGTAATTTACCGTTCGGTCAAAAGTCATTTTTTGATTACAATTTTCAGGGATAAATAATAATTTAGCTTATAACACCTTACCTCTTCACAGCAGCACAGTCCTGGCGAACTTCTCTTCCTCATTGTCAGACGAATGCGACGCTGGTCCGCTCGTAGATCCCGGTCAAAACATAATTCCATTATTGCCGTTTTGGCGAATGATTTACGACTTTTGTCGTCGGCCTCCGTCGGCCTATGATGACGGAAGAGAATCCTAAACGTCTATTCTGCTGGAATGAGTGCAGGTCCCACTTTTTTTTTTTTTTTTTGTTACTTATTTGTACCCGTAGGTAGACTTGGTTTGCAGTCTGGTGACAAGCCACCGGCTGCTGGTCGCTGCATGCGCGAGCGCCCTAAACCTACATGGTTTTTTTTGGTATGCGGGAGGAAACCGGAGAAATCCCGGAGTAAACCCGCGCAACAGGGGGAGAACATGCAAACTCCACACAGCTCACTGTTGGTTGGGGCTGGGATCGAACCCACGATCTCATGATCCCCGCGATCCCCCGGCCGAGGGTAAAACTGTGCTGCCACAGTGCTAAACCACTGCGCCACCGTGCAGCCATCACCACATCCACAACTTGTGGGTGTTCTCCATGCTGCTGGGTCTGTAGCAGGTTCTTCCAGCGTGCTTTTTTTCATCTGCTGCAACAGTAAATCTCTCTTCACCCAGCCCGAACTTCTGTGCTTCAATTGGCTCCTGCATTCACAGTAGGCGGGTCCTCCTTCCTAGGTTTTCATTCATTGGTTCTCCAAGAAACCCAATTCAAGGCTCTTATTAGTCCAGGGGTGTCCAACCATGTGCCATGGAGAGCCAAGACCCTGCAGGTTTTCTCTTCTACCCAGTCTCTTCAGCAGGTGTTTTCACTTATCAGCAATCAGTGGGAAGAAGTTCACAGAAATCTGCTGTTGAAGACACTGGTTGGAGGTAAAACCTGCAGGGTCTTGGCTCTCCATGGCACATGGTTGGACACCCCTGTATTAGTCGAATGAGAGGTCAATCAGATGAACTAATCTGTTCGTGGCTGTGTCTGCAGCTTTTTTTTTCAGTGGCGCTTGGAGGCCACACCACCTACATCACCACCATCAGTATCTCTGTCATGCGTCCGAGAACGCACGAGTGCGCTCTCGTGCGCCCTCGTGCGCCCTAGGACGCAGAGACTTGCCCGCCCGCGGAACAACGGAGCGCAAGTGGTTAATTCTTGGAGTAAGATAGCATTCAGCAGCTGTCCCTCAATATCAGAAAAAGATCCAATCACACCAGAGGTAAAGACACTCTGCTTTTGTAGTCACAGTTAAGGACTACAGGGATCCCAGTAGAGAATTTCTGGTGCTTCAGATTTAGATTGACGAGGGGGGGTCTGAAAAGTTCATAGGCTGAAAAGTCCCTGGTGGACAAATTTGACCAAAAATGTGGTTTATTTTTCAACCGCAGGGATCCAAACGCTGCAACAACGATGGAAGGCGTGTGTGGACCGAAGGGGAGACTATGTTGAAAAATGAACCACATTTGGTCAAATTTGACCACTATGAACTTTTCAGCCCCCCCACCCCCACCACACACACACACACCCGTATGGTTATATCTAACCGTGCTTCACCGGACACTATAACATATTTACCTTTTTTAAAACAAAATTTTAAGCTTGATGAACATGATGACAAAATCAGCACAGAGATAGGATATTTGTACACTTTGCTTTCACCTTTAAGTTCTCTCAGGAAGCAGTTAATCCCCCTCCCCCCCAAAAAATGATGTTGTACCATACACACACTAATTTTCCCACAGGAATAGTGTAAGTACATACAGCTCAGGGGAAAAAATAAAGACCACTATAAAATCGTTCCTACTTTAGCATCTGAATGTATGGCAGCCATTCAGTTTGAGTATCCGTTGAACTCCAGCACAAGGACACCTCAGTCTACTTAAGGAGGTACTGATTAGGTGATCATCTAAGCATGGTGATATCAGAATCAGATTTATTGTCATTGTTCATGTAGTACACAAACTAGGAATTTGTCTCGGTGCAATGCTGCAACATTAAACATGATAAAAATAAAAGATAGAAATCAAAAACTATACATGCAATAAAATGTAGAATATGAACGAGTAATACTAGTCAAGCAATTTTTAAATATATTCGCGAGCAGCAGATATTGTGGAGTACCACATAGTGCAGTCGGTAATGCAAAAGAAAACAGTGATGATTGACATGAGTCTGGTTGAGCTGCTGTACATAGTGCACGAGAGTCTAATAAGTCACATAGTGTTCAGCAGTCTGATGGCAGAGGGGAAGAAGCTGTTCATGTGACGGGAGGTTTTAGTCTGAATGGACCGAAGTCTTCTACCTGAGGGGAGGGGGGCAAACAGTACGTGACCAGGGTGTGAACGATCGGCTATGATCCGGCCTGCACGCCTCCGGGTCCTGGAGATGTACAGATCCTGGAGGGATGGGAGCTTGCAGCCGATCACCTTCTCAGCAGCGTGCATGACGCGCTGCAGCCTTAGTCTGTCCCTGGCAGTGGCTCCTGTGTACCACGCGGTTATGGAGGTGGTGAGGATGGACTCGATGATGGCCGTGTAGAACTGCACCAACATCTTGGTGGGTAGCTTGAGCTTCCTCAGCTGCCGCAGGAAGAACATCATCTGCTGGGCCTTTTTGATGAGGGAGCTGATGGTCGGCTCCCACTTGAGGTCCCGGGTGATGGTGGTGCCCAGGAAGCGGAACGAATCTGCAGTGGAGATGGGAGAGCCTGTGAGGGTGAGGGGGGGCAGAGGGGTTGTGACTTTCCTGAAGTCCACGATCATCTCCACTGTCTTCACAGCGTTCAGCTGCAGGTTGTTGTGGCTGCACCAGGACGCCAGCTGGGCCACCTCTCTCCTGTAGACGGACTCGTCGCCGTTGGAGATGAGCCCGATGAGGGTGGTGTCGTCCGCAAACTTGATCAGCTTGACAGACTGGTGGCTGGAGGTGCAGGAGTTGGTATAAAGGGAGAAGAGTAGGGGGGAAAGTACACAGCCCTGGGGTGATCCGGTGCTGATGCTAACAGAGTTTGAGACAGTCTTTCCCAGCCGCACATGCTGCCTCCGGTCCATCAGGAAGTCGGTGATCCACCTGCAGAGGGAGTCAGGCACGTTGAGCAGGGACAGCTTGTCCCGGAGCAGAGCGGGGCGGATGGTGTTGAATGCAGAGCTGAAGTCCACAAACAGGATCCTGGCATAGGTTCCCGGGGAGTCCAGGTGCTGCAGGATGGAGTGGAGGGCCAGGTTGACTGCGTCGTCCACAGACCTGTTGGCTCGGTAGGCAAACTGCAGCGGGTCCAGGAGGGGAGTGGTGATGGACTTGAGGTGGGGCAGGACCAGGCGCTCAAAGGACTTCATGACTACAGAGGTGAGCGCTACAGGTCTGTAGTCGTTAAGTCCAGTGATCCGTGGCTTCTTGGGGACAGGGATGATGGTGGAGGTTTTGAGGCAGGTCGGCACGTGACATAACTTCAGGGAGGTGTTAAAAATGTCTGTGAAGACAGGAGTCAGCTCTTCCGCACAGTGTCTCAGGGTGGAAGGAGACACGCCGTCCGGACCGGGGGCCTTGCGCGGGTTCAGTCTGGAGAACTGTCTGTGCACATCCTGCTCACTGATGACAAGGGCAGGGGGAGAGGAGGGGGGAGCCGCCTTTGATGAAGTGGGGACCGTGGAGGCAGTGGCGCTGGGGGGAGGGGGGGAGATGGACACAGCTGACGAGGTGTCAAAACGGGCATAATGTTGGGACAGTCTTTGACAAAGGGCTTTGTCATCCTGACCTTTAGAAGCCTGAGGCCGATAGTTGGTGATTTGCCTCAGTCCTCTCCACACAGAAGCAGAGTCGTTAGCAGTGAACTGCTGCTGGAGTCTCTCAGAATACACAGATTTAGCTCTCCTCAGCTCTCTGCTAAACCGATATTTGACCTCCCTGTAGCAGTCCCTGTCTCCACTTTTCAACGCTGCTTCCTTCTTCTTCCTGATCTGTCTGAGCTTAGCAGTGAACCAGGGCTTGTCATTTGAGTACCTCACCCTGGTGCGCGATGGAAGAATGCTCTCCTCACAAAAGTGGATATATGAGTTCACAGTGTCCATGTACTCATCCAGATCATGCGTGGCTCCTTTAAACATGCCCCAGTCGGTTATTTCCATGCACGTGCTCAGCTTCTCCCCAGCTTCACAAGTCAATGTGAATAAAAATCAGAGTTAGTCCACAAATACAGATTTCTGCATTAAAGCTCAACTATTGTAGTGTTTAAGAATTAACATGAACTTGCTTTTGTTGCATTATTTAAGATAAGATAAGCCTTTATTAGTCCCACAATAGGGAAATTCCAGGATTGCAACAGCACAGGGATAGCAACACTCAGAGCAATAATTAAGAAGATACGAAAAATATAAATAAGAGCAGTGGATATACGTACGTACACATAAATATATATACAAAGTGCGGAGCATTGTAGCAAGATGGAATAAACAGCATAACCGTCTACTTAGTTATCCTACATAGTATGAATATGTACCCATACATATTGTCACCCTCCGTAGTGACTAATATTGTCCTAGTTGTATACTGGAGGGGACCATTTGTGTAAGTCTGTTGCATCTTTTGCATTCAATACTATTAGGTCGTCACATTTTTTTTTTTGCCATCTCTGCGAGCAGCCCTGCTTAGGTTATACAGTCTGACAGCCGTAGGTAGGAAGGACCTGCAAAACCTCTCGGTTGCGCACCTAGGATGATGTAGTCTACTGCTAAATGAGCTCGTCAGTGTATTCAATATGTCCTGCATGGAGTGGGACTCGGACTCCAGCAGGGATGACAGTTTAGCCACCATCCTTCTCTCCCCTATCTCCTCCACTGGGTCAAGGCGTTGCCCCAGGACAGATCTAGCTTTCTTGATCAGTTTGTTCAGTCTCTTCCTATCGGCTGCTGTAATGCCGTTGCCCCAGCAGACCACTCCAAAAGAGATGGCTGATGCCACCACCGTGTCGTAGAATGTCTTCAGCAGCGCCCCTTGTGCACCAAAAGACCTGAGCCTCCTCAGTAGGAACAGCCTGCGCTGTCCCTTCTCGTAGAGTGCGTCAGTATTGTGTGACCAGTCTAGTTTATTGTTCAGATGAACACCAAGGTACTTGTAGGATGTCACCATCTCAATGTCTGTTCCCTGTATGTTTACTGGTGCTGTGAGGGGTTGTCCTTGCCTGCGGCAGTCCACCACCAGCTCATTAGTTTTCCTCGCATTGATCTGGAGGCAGTTCCGGTGGCACCAGTCCACGAAGTCCTGGATAAGTCCTCTGTACTCAGCTTCATCTCCTTTGGAGATGAGGCCAACGATCGCAGAGTTGTCAGAGAACTTCTGTAGATGGCAGTGTGTTTTGTTGTGTGAGAAGTCCGCAGTATAAAGGGTGATCAAAACACACACAAAACACATCTAAAAGCAACATACTAGCTTTTGATTAGTTTCCTTTTTTAATTTTCTTAATTTCTGATTTTAAACTTATTTTATGTTGATCTTGTTATAATTATTCACTTTGCTATTAAATACTATTACATTTTAAACTCTGAATTTAAATGAGGGGGTGTTTATGATTATCTTTTTATTAACAAATTATGTATCTTATTAATCTTGTTATTTGACATTGATGGTTTGTGTTTATCTTATTATCCTGTCCTGGGTCCGGTGTCTCCTCGTGGGGAGCTCTCCCACGGGGGGTTGCCTGGTCCTGGCTGCAGTGCGCTGGCCTGTGACTGCCCTGGCCCACCCAATGCCTGGTCTTGGGTGGTGGCAGAGGTGATGCCCCTGTAGCTACGGACTTGGCGCTTCCCTCGTGTTGATGGCTCCTTAAGATGGTGCTTCTAAACCTGGATCATCGGCGCTTGGCCATGTCTCATATTGATGAGTGTGTGTGTGTGTGTGTGTGTGCTTGTACAAGGTTGGTTGGGTGAAGGGTTGGGGTGGGAAGGGGCGTAATTGTGTTTTTTTAATTTGTAAAGCACTTTGTGCTACCATTCTTTTGTATAAAAAGTGCTATATAAAAAAAGTTTTGATTGATTGATATTTTTTGCTGTTTTGACCAGTTGTCATTTTGTGTAAATGCTCTAAATGATGATATTTTGACTTGGAATTTGGATGAGTTGTTTTCAGCAGGATAGAGAATAAAATAAAATTGTTCACTTTACTCAAACACATACTGTATATATATACAGCGGGGAAAATAAGTAGTGAACACATCAACATTTTTCTCATTAAACATACAGTATCTCACAAAAGCGAGTATGCCCCTCACATTTTTGTAAATATTTCATTATATCTTTTCATGGGACAACACTGAAGATATGACACTTTGATACAATGTAGTCAGTGTACAGCTTGTATAAGAGTGTAAATTTGCTGTCCCCTCAAAATAACTCAACACACAGCCATTAATGTCTAAACCGCTATATACCGATACTGTATTTCTGATGGAGCCATTGACCTGAGATTTTCACCAGATATCAGAAACAATCCAAGTAATCCATACATACAAAGAAATCAAGGCAACTGTGTTCACAAAACAAGTTATATTTCATACTTCCGGTTCCGGCGCCACACGAGTTGGCTGCCTTTTGCAACAGCGGCTCAATTCTGAGTCTTTTTATCTTCCTTCTTCTTTCTGATCCGGCACACCTTTCACTCTATATATATCACGGACACACGGATCGCCCCAAAGGTCTCCAGAGTCGGCGGACGGAGCCTCTGTTTACAGCAGGAGATGATACAGCAGGGAAGAGCTAGCTAGCACTCAACCGCCACCCAGTGCTAACGGAGAAACTCGACATACCGGGGAATTGAAGCGAAAATGACGCGGGTGCTGGGCTGGAGTTTAGGCGGCGTGCAAGAAATATAAGACAGAATAATAAAGAGCGATGGCAAGAACCAAGCAGACCGCCCATAAATCTACTGGAGGAAAAGCCCTCAGGAAGCAGCTGGCCACCAAGGCTGCTCGGAAAAGCGCTCTGGCCACTGGCAGAGTGAAGAAGCCTCACCGTTACAGGCCTGGTACCGTGGCTCTGAGAGAGATCCGTCACTACCAGAAATCCACGGAGCTGCTCATCCGTAAGCTGCCCTTCCAGCGCCTGGTGAGGGAGATCGCTCAGGACTTCAAGACCGACCTGCGCTTCCAGAGCTCCGCCGTCATGGCTCTGCAGGAGACCAGCGAGGCCTACCTGGTGGGTCTCTTCGAGGACACCAACCTGTGCGCCATCCACGCCAAGAGTGTCACCATCATGCCCAAAGACATCCAGCTGGCCCACCGCATCCGCGGAGAGAGAGCTTAGACTTTCTGCTGCACATCCACCAACCAATACTAGCTGCTCTTGTTTTTTCTTGCCTTCTGATTGTTGCTCTGAGTGTTGCTATCCCTGTGCTGTTGCAATCCTGGAATTTCCCCATTGTGGGACTAATAAAGGCTTATCTTAATGAAGTGGAGTGACACAGAGAATAAGGATTGAACATGCTTGGTGAAATTCATTTAATATTTAGTAGAAAAGCCTTTGTTGGTAATAACAGTTTCCAGATGCCTCCTGTATAGAGACGATAGGTGCAGGCATTGCTCAGGAGTGATTTTAGCCCATTCTTCCACACAAACTGTCCTCAAATCTTGAAGGTTCCGTGGGTGCCTACAATGAACTCTGATCTTCAGTTCATTCCATAGATTTTCAATTAGATTCAGGTCAGGTGACTGACTGGGTCATTCTAGCGGCTTTATTTTCCTTCTCTGGAGCCAGCTGAGAGTTTCCTTGGCTGTGTGTTCGGGATCGTCTTGCTGAAATGTCCATCCTTGTTTCATCTTCAGCATCTTGCCAGATAGCAACAAGTTCTTATCAAGGATGTCTCTGTACATTTGTCCATTCATCTTTCCTTCAATTATACGAAGTCTGCCTGTACCATGTGCTGAAAAACACCCCCACACCATGATGGGATGTGCAGTGCCATTTCTCCTCCAATCATGCTGTGTGTGGTGGCATCCAAAAAGTTCAGCTTTGGTCTCATCTGACCGGACAATATTCTCCAAGTATTTTAGTGGCTTTCCTAAATGCTGTGCAGCAAACTTTAAATGACCTTTAACATGCTTTTTCTTCAGCAATGGCATCTTCTGAGGTGAGTGGACATAAAGCCCATGTCAGATGAGTGCATTACTTAAGCCCCTTTTGCACTAGCCCGGCTTAGCACGTCATGGTACAGCTCAGCATGCTTGGTAAGTCTTTGCACTAGCCTCAACACGGTTTAACAGCAGCGAATCTCAGCCCCGCTCAAAGGCAGGGTCCCTCCGTGCTGAGCTGTACCATGTTTTGACGTCAAAAACTTTGGTCGCCGCTGATTGGTCAGGTCTTAACGTCACCAAAGCGCCCGTCTTCGTTGAAATCTGTACGACTGCCATTTGCAATCACGGACTAACTCGGTCATGGAGTAAATACGATATTCATACAGACAGCATTGTAGGTTTTGCGGAACTCTACACCGTGGTCCAACGAAGAGGTGCGGAGTTTTCTCTGCTTGGTGGCAGTATTACACAGTGAGGAGTGACCCGATGGCTGGCCAGCATACAACTGGACTATAGACAAGCTGAAGACGATCGTGAGAGAACCAACGATGGTGAGTGATTTGTAATAATGTGCATCTGTTTGCTTATTTATCCTGTTGGTGGTAAGCTCACTTTTTTTGAGCCGTTAGCCAGCACAGAACAGCGCTGTATAATGTTTTTTTGCTAGTAGCTAGTGCTAACGCTAACGCTAGTAACAACTGCTGAATCGCGCTTGTTTTCTCCTAAATATGCGCTTGTGAGAGCAAAACGATGAAATATGTTAATCCTGGTTAAAGTCCTGGTTTGTGTTTTGTATTGCACTTTGGTCCTGGGCATTTGATTGTGTGCAATTTAATGCTAGAATGTGTTTCCACATGCCAGGGTTAGCCTCCCTGGATACTGGTGAAATGGACCACAGGAGCCGAAACCTCGTCATATTAAAATTGCTTTTTCAAACAAGTGATTTATAAAGTCATTCATATAATTTTCTAAAGCGTCAGAATAGACCCAGACACCTATTCTGTGGATCCTGCGGTGCTTTTCACTCATTTCAGAAAAAGAAATCCGTATCAGACAGTGATATATTTATTTATTTTAATTTTGCTGATTACGGCTTACTGCCCCTGAAAACCCCAAATTCTATTTTGCAAAAAAGTGGAATATTACATAAAATTAACTTTAAAAAAATAGTTTTTAAATATAAATGTTGGCCGTTGAGGTGTTGGTTAATATGGGCTGTAGTCATAATCATCAATATTAAAATAAACATTTTCAATATATCACTGTTCCTGTAATGAATCTATATAGGGGTTTCACTTTCTGAAATGAGTGACAAAAATATTGAATTTTTTCATGGTATTCTAATTTTTGAGATGTGCCTGTATATGTGTTGAACTTGATTGAAACTAACCATCATCCATTTCTGTCGTTCATCTAGGCAAGATGAAATCAGCCGCCCCACAACCTACCTCGCCACTGTGGAACGTACTGAAATCCTTTGCTTTTATAGGTAAGTGTCAGAACCAAAGTAGCACAATTACCACTTAATATAAAAGGGACTGAACTGAGATTTATTTGATTGTGTGAATATGGCGCATCAACCTTCAGTGCAAGGAGTCAGATTATGGAACGATTTTGGACCTGAATTAAAATCATATACAACGCTTGGACAATTTAAACAAAAACTAAAGGAAGAAATACTCCAAACATATTTACAAGACGACATGTAAACTCACATAAGGATTGACATATGTATTACAACCTGTATTGTGTTGTAGCTTAGTTTTTTTTTTTCTTTTTTGTTTTTTTTTTCTTTTTTTCTCTGTGACATTTTGTCTTAGATTTGTTTTGAATAGTAACCGCTTAACTTAGCTTAGTTTTCTTTTTTTTTCTCTCAGTCACATTTTGTCTTAGCTTTGTTTTAAATTGTAATCGCTCTTGTCTTGTTTTCTCTTTTTGCTCTTTTGAATTCTTGGATGGAATATGGGTGGGCAATATAAGCTGCAGCTTCAGCCATCACCCATTTCGGATAACTCACGTGGAATTGTATAGAAGAAGGAGTCTTTGTCTAATTTGACCTTGTTGTTATATTATACAGTTTCTTTTAACCTGTACTGTACTATCCGAAATAAATTCATTCATTCATTCATTAAATTCATTCATTCATTCAACTGTAAAATAAACCACTTGTTAATGTATTTATTTTTTTGTCAGATCAGTTTTGTGATCCTTTGTGAGTTATGTTCATAACTGTATGTTTTGGCAAATGAGAGATGTTCAGTTATCATATAACTGAACATCTCTCATTTGGTGAGACCAATTGTAGTGCTTCCTTTTATATTTTAGCAATGCTAGTACAAAACACCGCCCACACATGAAGCCAGGGCAAGAAGAGACACTTTTACAGACAAGACAAACTTTTATTGATTAAAAACTTCATATTTTGACTGACCGACTCCATACTCAGTGATGCACAACTTCAGTTAAAGTACTAGATTCCATTCAAGTGAATTTATTAATTCATTCTGATTGCTGAGGCCACAGTAAAAAGATGATTTTAAATGTAACTCAGCCCTTGTAAAATCTACTGAAGTGCAGCTACATGAAAATTGTGGTTAGAGGAGTTATTGTTTAATTTGACCTTGTAAGATTTTTTCCCCTTTGGTATATTATTCTATTTTCTTTTAATCTTTACTTTTAATCAATCCGAAATAAAGATTCATTCATTAATTCACACTCCACCGCTGGCTTTTAGCAACAAGCGTATTTCCGAAATAAGTTTTAAACTTGCTTTAACCACCACCCATTTGTCTTTTGTCTAGGCAAGAGGGAAACTGTCACCCCAACTGGACCTTGCCTCACTATTTACAGAGATGCAGGCTGTAGATCTGTCGAACCAGGACCAGTACGATGGGCCGATCCAGTTGCTTCTCAGTGAGGCAGCGTGTGACCATTCCAGTTTGTTTTTTTTTTACAGTTTGAATTTTGCACATTCTGAATAATCTGGAATTTGCTGCTGATTGTAATAAACAATGTAGTGACTTATGTGTTTGCATCATGATTTTCTATCTTTATTTTCTATTTTGTCTGTTAAGACACCGGTGGGAAAAGAGTCAACTGTACAAAGGATTAATCGGTGACCTTGAAAATAATGGCTCATTTTTAAGAAAAAGTAACCAAAACAATTGTATTAACTGAAGACTATATTGTTAGAAGACTGTACAGAAGACCCTGCATACTTTAGTGACAGTACCAGTATATGGAGGAATTCTGGGTCATATTAGCATCTGTTCTTCATCATAATGGGTTTGGGCGCGGGTGTCGAATCATGTGCCATGGAGGGCCAAGACCCTGCAGGCTTTACCTCCAACCAGTGTCTTCAACAGCAGATTCCACTGAACTTCTTCCACTGACTGATCAGTGAGATCACCTGCTGAAGAGACTGGGTAGAAGAGAGAACCTGCAGGGTCTTGGCCCCCCATGACACATGATTGGAAGCCCCAGGATTAGGTTTAATGGGATTTAACATTTTAACACAAACTGCTTTATGGTTCATAATTCTGTTGACAGACTTACACCAAACCAAAAGTGATTTCTCAAACTGCTGGATTATTCTTAGCTTTTTCAATCTTTCAGTATTTAATTTATGCCACATGGTGGTAACCTTCACATATAAAAAAAAGAGACATCTGCAAAAACTTCAGAGGTTTATTGTCAGTACAATTCCCAGTGCAATACGACATGAATGCATGTATAGTACATTGTTGATGCAGAGAATATATATTTCTACAGTAGATTAGATTTTTTAGATTCAACTTTATTGTCATTACACATGTATGAATACAAGGTAACGAAACACAGTTTAACTAACTAACTAACTAACTAACCTGCACTTATATAGCGCTTTTCTAGTCACAAAGACCACTCAAAGCGCTTTCATTAATACTAACCCTCTATTCTAAGGGCCTATAGGAAACAGATATCTAGGGACAATTTAGAACAGCCAATTAACCTAACATGCATGTCTTTGGCATGTGGGAGGAAACCGGAGAAATCCCGGAGTAAACCCACGCAACACGGGGAGAACATGCAAACTCCACACAGATCACTGTTGGTCGGGGGCTGGGATCGAACCCACGATCCCACGATCCCCACAATCCCCCGGCCAAGGGTAAACTGTGCTGCCGCAGTGCTAACCACTGCGCCACCGTGCAGTTTAGCATCCAATCAGAAGTGCAAAGGACAGCAGTGCAGTATATACGGTAATTAACAGTATGTGCAATTTAAGCAAATATATGCAAATATATGCAGCAGTGCAGAAAGTTAAAAGTACTGTTATGTGCAAATAATGTGCAATAAGTTAGATGTAGTTATGTAGTTATGCAGTTATGTACAGGTGAGGATGGTAAAAGATGATTGTAAGAGAGTCAGCGGGGAACTAAGTTCAATAACGTGACAGCTGTTGGAAAGAAACTGTTCCTAAACCTGCTGGTTCTAGTCCGAAGGCTTCTGAAACGTCTTCTGGAGGGGAGAAGCTGGAACAGTCCATGAGCAGGATGGTTGGAGTCCCTAAGAATGCTGCGTGCCCGGCGCAGACATCTTTTCCTGTAGACGTCCTCTATAGCTGGAAGTGGAGTTCCTGTGATGCGTTGGGCGGTTTTCACCACCCGCTGCAGCGCCTTGCGGTCAGCTACAGAGCAGCTCCCATACCAGAGTGTGATACAGTTGGTCAGGGTGCTCTCTATCACGCAGCGGTAGAAGTTGCCCAGGATGTCAGTTGACAGATGGTTCTTCTTCAATGTCCTCAAGAAGAAGAGGCGCTGATGGGCCTTCTTGATCAGGCTGGTGGTGTTAACTGACCAGGACAGGTCCTCCGAGATGTGGGTCCCCAGGAATTTGAAGCTGGGGACACGTTCAACAGCTATGCCATTGATATGGATGGGGTCATGTGTCTCTTCCCTCTCCTTCCTGTAGTCCACTATGAGCTCCTTGGTTTTGCTGGTGTTAAGGAGCAGGTTATTGTCAGCGCACCAAGTAGCCAAGTGCTCAACCTCTGCCCTGTAATCTGACTTGTCGTTGTCCCTGATGAGTCCAATCACCGTGGTGTCATCTGCGAACTTTATGATGGAATTGGATCCATACGTAGGCCTGCAGTCATGGGTGTAGAGGGAGTAGAGGAATGGGCTGAGCACACAGCCCTGTGGTACACCAGTGTTGAGTGTGATGACGGAAAAGCGGTTGGGGCCTGACCTAACATGCTGGGGTCTGTTGGTCAGAAAATCCATGATCCAGTTGCAGGTGGAGGTACTGATTCCCAGGTCCCCAAGTTTGGTGAGCAACTTGGAGGGGATAACTGTGTTGAATGCTGAGCTGAAGTCAATAAACAGCATTCTTGTGTAGGTGTTCTTGTCATCCAGGTGTGAGAGTACATAGTGCAGCGCTGTAGAAACCGCATCCTCTGTACTCCTGTTGCTCCGGTAGGCGAACTGATGAGGGTCCAATGTAGGGGGCAGGCCTTTTTTGAGCTGTGCCAAGACCAGTCGCTCAAAGCACTTCATGACTATGGGCGTCAGTGCCACAGGGCGATAGTCATTTAGGCACGATGGTGTTGAGTGTTTCGGCACTGGTACTATTGAAGTGGTCTTGAAGCACGCTGGTACCACGGCCTGGGCCAGGGACAGATTGAAGATGTCTGTGAAGACCCCTGCCAGCTGCTCAGCGCATGCCCTCAGCACACGCCCAGGAATGCCATCAGGGCCAGCAGCCTTACGTACGTTACATGTACAGTACATGTATCTAGTAAGTATTTTCCATGTAACCTTGTGACTGCATTATTTTAATTCCTTTTAATCCTAGATCAAGTTTGTTTTGGCATAAAATGCATGATAACTGTCAAATATATTATACCTAACTCGGTAAAGTTTACTTTTTGAATATATATTTTGTGGCTAATATAGTTATTAACATGGCGATCAAGTTGTGTCAGCTGATCATTTTTTTCTATGACACCACCTCACTCAGTGCTGCAGAAGCAGGTACGTGCATGACTGTCAACAGTCTCCATGATTTTCAAGCAGATCAGAGCAATTTGTTGCAAATTTGTTGCACAGGAAATAAACGTTTCTACAGACATTCTTAAGCTCTATAACCACTGATCGTTTGTGAAGTGACAGGCTGATGACATCTGTGACAGGTCAGGTTCGCCCAGAGCGAATGAAGCAGTAATTTCCCCACAACAGAGCCATCTGAAACACACACAGCATACATATTTTAGTACCCAACAGCGATAAATTGCAGACATTAAAGTGTAGTATGACGTACTTGTAGCAAACTAGCATTAGCAAAATTAGCTTACCGTCATATATGACCTAGTTTGTATCCTCACGCCTTTGGCTCTCCCAGAAGCTGCAGAACTATTTCCAGAGTGTTTCATCTCGCTGTCTGTACCCTTGTCTAGCGGTCCTTTTTGGCGTTTATGGTGAAAAAAGCCACAGACCGAGGAGTTGCCTTGTACAGGTGTATGTGTTTATGTTTTGGTTGGGTCGCGTTTTCTACGTCACGGGAGTGTGGCGCCGCCTGCTGTTATAGAAATCCCACCCACCCAAGCTCAACACGGTTGTAATGCGGTTGTAGTGCGGACAAAAGCATACCGAACCATGTTGAAGTAAATCATGCTGTACCGAAGTATGCTGGGCTAGTGCAAAAGTGGCTTTATTGTTTTCTTTCAAACAGTAGTACCTGCTAACTCCAGGTCTTTCTGGAGCTCTCCATGAGTAGTCTTTGGCTCTTGGATAACTCTTCTGATAATTCTTTTGACTCCTCTGTTAGAAATCTTGCGAGGAGCTCCTGGTCGTGGCCGGTTTATTGTAAAATGATGTTCTTCCACTTACGAATGATGGCTCCAACAGTGCCCACTGGAACATTCAGCAGTATAGAAATGCACCTGTAACCAATGCTATCATTATATTTTGCAACAATAAGGTTGCAAAGGTCTAGAGAGAGCTCTTTGCTTCTACCCCTCATGAGTTCTTTGTGGTGTGACAATCTGATATTCACAGACCTGTTTAAAGACTATCAGTCAGGACTTAACTAGCTGAAATCAATTTACACTGATGGGGGATGGGATGGTTTCCACAGACTCTCACACACCCGTGAAGACAGTCTTCTACAGAGATGCCATCTAACAAACAGTTGTTGCATCAAGACTATGATGCAAGTTCTTGCATCTCTACAGATGCTTTGTCAGCCAAACCTAAGGGATACATAATTTCATCTTAGTTAGACAAACCATAAGACAAAGCTTGTCTGAAACATGGAGAGTACTAACCAGTAACGGCTATTTCTTCTACTCCTGCACTGGCATCTCTTCTCGTTTATTGAGTATGCTCTGTTTGTCTGGGCTCAGAAATACGAGGCTCTCCCTGTCTCGACATCACCTGCAGCACAGATTTGCACCACTTCCTGAGCCCACTGCTCTCTGTCTGTCTGTCTGTCTGTCTGTCTGCTCATCCTTACCGCTCAGGGGCTGTTTTTTCCCCCTCTGTTTCTCACTCCCCCACTCTGTCTTATCTTTTCATGTTCTCTCCCCCACCCCTCCTCCCAGTAAAGTTTCATTTCACGGATTAGTGTGCGACAGCCCCCACAGCCTGAAACATCTCAATCATTTGCTAGCTTCCCTCCAACTCTGTTACTGTGACCAAGCAAGGCTGAGTGTGTGGGTATTTTTTTTTGTTGTTGTGCATAAATATGAACAGCATCCTGCAACAGCAGAAGCATGCCAACTTGGCCCAAATGTTAAAACAGAGTTCAACAGTATAATCACAGAACCCACAAGCCGTAAAAGTTGGAAGAAAACAGGTTCAGTGGTGCAGACACATTAACTATATCTGAAAATCTACCATATAGAAAGCCCACTATAGCAAAAGATGGGTTTTAGGTCAGGTTTCAAAGCCCATTCCCACTCTGTGCTGAGTTGTAAGACCTGAGTAAATCCTGGCTTAGGAAGCAGGAATCTTCTGCTTATCAGCCTTGAGAGGTGCTCCAGGCTAACGTAACCCTCCACCGCCTATTAGCAGGCTCTGCTCTAATTGGGAAGCTGAGGGAAGAGGGGCTGCAGGGGTGAGTGGTATTCAAATCACCCATGAGGTAATCCTCACTCTACAAATGTGTGTTATGACCTCATGACCTTACTTCTAATGATGTGGTTGCAGCCGAACCTGTAGAGGGGCAGACATGCCAAAGAGGAGAAGAGAAGGGGAGTTCTTGTTTTTAGCTGAGAGGCCTCCCACTGCTGTTGGCATGCTAACCAAAATTTCAGTGCTGCACCTCAATACCACGCTGAATTCCATACTGGATTTGCTACTTGCACACAATGTGTGCTGTGAGCTGAAATTCCATTTCAGTCTTAGTCTCTGGAGAATTCACACCAGCACATGGTCGGGCATAAAAAATTAAAGCAAAGCATGCCTGAGACTATGTTAGAACAATACACACATTTGTTGTACCACATCAGCTCCACAGGCTAAGAGGTTGAAGTTTTAGCTATGATTGAATAGTCATGCAAAAAGACAAACGAAAATGTGGATGTTATGAAGCATTTAGGTTTGCAGATCTAAGTTGGCCTAAGAACAATGACCAAAGTGCAATGCCTTAGACAATCTAACGTGCTAGTATTCGTGAATCGTGTTTGGAGTGGACTGGCTGTATTTGCATGGCCACATCTAATTACAGTGCAGACATGAAGACATGAAGGGATTTACATTGAATTTACATGTGCTTGACCACAATGGGGGAAAAAAATCATTTCCAAACAATTCCATTCAAAGTAAATATTAGCACGCCATTCAGATGTGCGTCTGATCTTTCTTTTAGACAAAGATCTGGACTTTTGCATGGATACATACTGCATCTCCCTTAAGATTTCAGAGTTCCACAGATGTTGTTTTCTGATCTAAATATTTCTGTTCAGTTGTGGTTCTTGCTTCACAAAGCCCAAACATAATCACTGAATTGTGTTTGGTATGTCTTAGTGATCAAATTCCAGCACAAAATTGATATCTGTTTTGGATCACATCTAGATACAATGAAAAAAACAAAACAGAACTGCAGTGCAGTCAAAAAATGAATAAATAAAAAAGACAAACATCCCAGATGTTTCATCCATTTGAAATGTGTGCCTAGAGGTTCTTTCAACATCCAGAAAAGGTTTTTTTTATGTGAACTGGTTACCTACAGTATCAGGTATAGGAGTAATTACAGCATTTAGACACACTATATCTTGCATTCTGTAGTTTGTACATTAACAAGAACTTCAAAAAGTGCCACTTTGTGCACTTGTTAAACTATTTGTTAATGCAAATATCAAGTTAGCCATTCACAAGGCGGCCACTCAGTGCATTTAAGCACATAGACATGGTCAAGAAAAGCATCAGAATGGGGTTAGAAAGGTGATTTAAGTGACTGAATGTAGTATGGTTGATGACCCTAACCCTGATCTGAGTATTTCAGAAACTGATCTACTGGGACGCCTGTGTACAACCATTTCTGGGGTTTACAAAGAATGGTCTGAAAGAGAAAATATTCAGTGAGCAGCAGTTCTATGGGCCCAGATGCCATATTGACACCAAAGGTCAGAGGAGAATGGCTAGACTGGCTCAAGGTGACAGAACGGCAACAGTGACTGAAGACACAACACCTTGACACTTGATGCAGACTGGCTACAGCAGGAGAAGACCTCAACTGGTGCTACTTCTGTCTGCTAAGAACAGGAAACTGAGGCCACAGTTCACACCAAAGAGGCTCATCAAAACTGGACAGTAGAAGTTTGGGAAAAAATGATGCTTGGTCTGGTCACAATTTTTGCTGTGACAATCAGATGGTAGTGTCAGAAACTGATGTAAACAACATGAAAGAATGGATGCATGTATGGAGCATCATGGATGTGCAGCCAACAAATCTGCAGCACTGTGTGACACTAGCATATCAATATGGACCAATATGTCATAACCCGAGTGTCGGTTCTGGCCACACTCGGGCCTCATATCTTTTTGTTCCTTGGCTTTGGCAGCTGAGGGTTCCTTCCAGCTCCTCGGGCTCTTATTGTGAAGGCGCCCGGGGGAGCTCCCTGCTGTCAAAGTCAGCTGCGGCTCTGCTGTCATTAGCAGCAGCTGTGCCGCGTTGGGGTCATTAGCCACCAGATTTAAGCGGGTGCTAAATGTCCTCCAGCGCGGCAGTCTCTGTTGTATACTGTTATCTTCTGTTATATTCTGTTGTGTTCCTGTTATTCTTGCTCATCATGGTTAACGGACTTGGGAATCCCCTGTTACCCGCCTGTTAACAGTCCCGTCGTTAAGGTACGCTTGTTGTAACTTTACCTTAATTATTATCTCGTCTGGTGCATCGGGTGCTCCCCGGCTCAGGCGTCACCTGTTCACTATATATATTCCTATGCCTGTCTAAACCTGCACTGTAAATAAACATCACTGCAAACTCACTGGTGACTGAGGCGTCTTGTGACGGTCCGTGAGGGCCGTTGTGACAGTAGACTGCCGCCTAACGCCCGGAGAGGAGGCGTTGTTTCGAGACGCCATTCACCGTGAAGTTTGCAGTAGTGGACTGTGTGTTCCTACCTGTCTGGGTGCCGTGTTGAAGCATGCCATCGTGGAGGTCTCGTGCTCGGAGGCAGGACGCTGTCCTCGCTGACACCCTCGAGCGTGTGGACAGAGTCCTTGTCGCCGCCTCCCTCCTCGAATACAACAACGAAGTGCCCTGGTACCTGGACCTAGCCGAGGAAATTCTGGATTCTCTCCCCCGCTTCACTAATCATCCAGAGGTAAGCGTGAGGAGAGATGACATCGCCGCCCAGCGTGAGATTCTCCGAGGGCTGGAGGGAAATCCTGGCAGGAAGCTGAAGCGGAGGAGACGTCGCCCCTCGCTCCGGGATCCCGCTCCTGCCTCTGTTCCGGCCCGGGAGTTCGCACCATCCGGAGGTCTTTTCCCATCGGGCATGTCGTCACTCGGGATTCCCCCAGAGAAGCTGCAGATGACAGCAGACAAGATCTGGGACCGGGTGGCAGCTGCTTGCTCCGCTGAGAATCCTCCGGCGTGTATGAAGCATGTGGTGGCGGCGGTTAGACTCGTGGAGAGGAATCCAGCGCTGCGTGAGTTTCCTGAGTTTGCCGACTTGCTTGCCGCCGTTTCTGCTCAGGAACGGCGATTTCCGGACCTCACCTTCGCCTCACCCCCTACAAGGAACCGTCGTCACTCCGGCTTCCAACCTCGGCTAGACCCCCGTCTGGATGCTGTTCCGGGTCGCCGCAAGGGCTCAACCCCCCACACAGCCGTCACTCCTGCGCCTCGTCAGAGGGGAATCCCCGCAGCCTCGTCTTCTCCTGGGCCCTCGCCCGCTGTCCCGTCAGCGCCCCATGCCCGACTGACCCCGGCTGTCGCCCCCTCCTCCTCGTCGCCTATCCTGGCTGCTGTGTGTCACGAGAGCTCCGTTTCGGCGAGCTTCATCCCGGATCCGCCTCGAGTGGCCTCATCTCGTCTTCCCAGAGGGCCCTCTGTCGCCATCCAGCGGGGAAAGGAAGGAATGACGTCCCCCACAGCGGAGACTATCTTACCCTTAGGGGAAAGGCAAGTGCATGATAATTTCTCTTCTTTTGACATTGTTTTGCCTTGTCTGACTCCTAGGGGTGGAGTTCGGGGTATGCAGCCCCCCGAGCTCCCTCCACCCGCTGTGGATGAAAATATTAACCCTGCTTCCTCTGTGTCTCCCTCCGCTGAGCGGTCCTCGACGTCAGGCCAACGTCGCTGGATGAGGAGGGGGCCTGCGGTTCTGGAGAGCCTGGTTCCGGTTCCGCAGCCACGCCATGGGCGGAGGAGGAGAGCGGACTGCAGCGTGGAGCCATCGCCGATGAAGAAGCGTCCCCGGGGTTCCACGGAGGAGCGGTCCAGTCCAGCAGGGCGAGATTCTCCTGCCACCACGCCGTGCGGGCCACCGGCGTGGACATCGGTGCCGGAGGACTCTCTAGCTGCACGCACCATCATGCCAGCTGCGGAGCCCGACGCAGCTGAGTGGGAGCCTGAGGACGACCTCCTGACTTCTGAGCCCGGATCTTCGCAGTCCTGGACGGCGTCAGAACCCGAGCTCAGGCAAGTGCTCTACTTTGTCTTTCTTTTTCACCTCTTAGAGCATTTTTGCCTGTCTCAAGGGGAGATGAGCCGGGTGCAGCCACCCGCTGCGTCCGAGCTTATCTCGCCGGGTTCTGGCGCTGCCGGTGATCCTGATCCCGGGTTTTCTCTCTTGTGTGAGTCTTCTCCCAGGGTCGCCGGCGAGGGGCTGCTCTCGCCTGCTGCGCCAGAGGTTCCGGTTTCGAGGTTGGAGGTCGAGTCTGGTGCCACGCCGACCGGGTCCACCGGGAGTGCGGTTCCGGAGGCCCAATCGGGGTCCACCGTGGGTTTGGTTCCGGAGGCCCAATCGGGGTCCACCGTGGGTGCTGCACCAGCAGGTCCTAGGTTCGGTGAGGGAGCTGCAGATCCCCGGCCACCGGATGCTGGACAGGCTCGTTTTCTTCATCACCCTCTTCTCCACAGTCATCCTCCTCGTCACCCTGAGGAGCACTACCCATCTCCACCTGGGGCCGTTGGGGTCCCGAACGCTCCGCCCGGTTTCCCCTCATCTCCCCCCTTTTCTGCGGGATCACCGGCTGCTTCCTCCCAACGGTTCTGGTGGGCTGGTGTTGCGGGGCGGCCGCCTGAAGGGCTGTCTCGTTGGTTGGGTTCTCTGGGCCGGCCCCCCGACCTGTTTATCTTCCTGTGCGGCGACCTGCTCCGGCCGCCTGAAACTCTCTTCCCCCGAGCATGGGACTGGGGTAGGCCGCCCGAACTGTCCTCTTTTCCCCTCCCTGTTCTGTGGCCTCTTGTTGCCGGATGAACCCCCCGAACCTTCTGCCCCATCCCTCCGGGCCTGGACTGCGCCCTTTCCGGGCTCCTGATATCGTCTGTGGGACTGTTGGGGTGTTTGTGGGGGGGGGATTGTTTTGTTTTTGTGTCACTCTGTTTGCCCAAGGGTGTGTTGCCTATTTTATACTTATTGTGGTTTTGTTCTTGTTACCCGGGATTATGGGTTTTTTTCTATAGCCTTGTTGGTTGTTTGTCTCTCTCCCTCCTGCCAGCACCCCATCCACCCACCCTAGGGGGGTGGGGGGGGGGCTGGGGTGTTACTCTGGCCGCTCAGAGCTCGGCCTTGAGGGGGAGGTACTGTCATAACCCGAGTGTCGGTTCTGGCCACACTCGGGCCTCATATCTTTTTGTTCCTTGGCTTTGGCAGCTGAGGGTTCCTTCCAGCTCCTCGGGCTCTTATTGTGAAGGCGCCCGGGGGAGCTCCCTGCTGTCAAAGTCAGCTGCGGCTCTGCTGTCATTAGCAGCAGCTGTGCCGCGTTGGGGTCATTAGCCACCAGATTTAAGCAGGTGCTAAATGTCCTCCAGCGCGGCAGTCTCTGTTGTATCCTGTTATCTTCTGTTATATTCTGTTGTGTTCCTGTTATTCTTGCTCATCATGGTTAACGGACTTGGGAATCCCCTGTTACCCGCCTGTTAACAGTCCCGTCGTTAAGGTACGCTTGTTGTAACTTTACCTTAATTATTATCTCGTCTGGTGCATCGGGTGCTCCCCGGCTCAGGCGTCACCTGTTCACTATATATATTCCTATGCCTGTCTAAACCTGCACTGTAAATAAACATCACTGCAAACTCACTGGTGACTGAGGCGTCTTGTGACGGTCCGTGAGGGCCGTTGTGACACAATATCTCTGAGGAATGCTTCCAGCACCTTGTTAAATCAAATGACTCGGCACACCGCAGTTCGGTTTTCACCTGTGTGTTCCCCCTTCCAGCTCATTTGCATAAACATTACGATTGGTCATGATTTTTTCTGTACGGTCATTCACCGGATACAGCGCTCTCGGCCTGGACTTTTAAACCAGTGGTTTTTGATGTCAAATAACGACAGATTAATTAACTGACCAAAGAAACACTTTTCACCAGTTTGTTTTAAAGCTATGGAGACCAAGGACGCCATATTGTCTGGTAGCAGCCGAGAGCTGAAGACCGCCCACGGACAGACCTATCGACCAATACAGTGAACCAGCCAGCTGGAGGAGAAGACGAGATGAGGGTAAGAGAAGCAGATCTGTACATTACCTGCTGCTGTGAAGACATGAAGGAAAAATTAATAACTGCTGTTTCAGGCAGCCCAATACTATATGACCAGTCCTTGTTGTCATATAGAAACAACATACAAAGGAACGAGGCGTGGAGAGCAATGGAACATGGGCTCATCCAGCCGAAGCTCACCAACCGGGTGTTCAAATTTGCCATGCACTGTGCGGGTCTGTGGGATTGGGTGAAACCAAAACTGGCGGCAATGACGACAAAGTCGTCTTTTGTACCGCCAATATACCAGTGCTATTAAAAACAGACTTATCCATCTGCTCATGGTTAATAATAGCTATTCCAGTATTTCCTCCCGCATTGCTCTGACTCCACCTATCCGAGAACTCTACCGGCCCCATGCCCACGCCCCCAGTAGACACGCTGCATGAGAATTATGGCAGCTCTGAAAGCATTACCTCCAGTTTCCATTGCGGCTGTGGTTTGAGCTCAGGCTTGCGACCTTTCCCCCCCAAAACTGCGTTTGCGCTTTGAAGTGGCACAGATCAGAACAAGGTTTGGATGATAAACTCACACGAGAATTACATAAAATAATGCAAGAGCTCAAGACCAACTGAGTCAAGGAATAAGTCAAGGAAGCAAGACGTGCCACGGTCCATTCATCTGTTTCCTTTTATAATGGGTAAGTAGTCTGTCAATTTTAATTTTGTGAAGTGTTTGTGCTGTGTCAGTTTTTGTGCTCATGGATACAGTGGGGGAGAAGCAGACCTCAAAAAATAATGACTGATATTTAAAAGCAAGTCCTTAAATAGTTTCAGATGAACAAACAGTTTATTGATAATACCAGAGTGGTGGCCTAGAGGTAGAGCATCCACTCCACAACCGGGAGGTCAGGATTCAAGTCCTGGCCGGGTCATGTCAAAGACCATATAAAAATGGAACTTCCTGCCGTCCAGCTTGGTGCTCAGCAAAAATGGAACGGAGAAGGGAAATGTGGGAGGCAGTTGCTCAGGAAGTAGAGTGGGTCATCCAATAACCACAGGGTTGGCGGTTTGAATCCCGCTCTCCCCAGCCATCCTGCCGTTGTGTCCCTGGGCAAGACACTTTACCCACCTTGCCTCCAGTGTCCAGAACACTGGGTATGAATGTGTATAAATTTTCGATAGTGGTCGTAGAGATCATTGGCACAGATTGGCAGCCACGGTTCCATCAGTGTGCCCCAGGGCAGCTGTGGCTACAGTAGTAGCTTACCACTACCACTGTCTGTCTGTGGAGTGAATGAATAATGGACTCATTGTAAAGCGCTTTGGGCATCTTGAAAGGCGCTATATAAATGCATTCCATTATTATTAAATGCAGTAGATAACGCTGCATTTCCCTGCAAGCTGCATGTGGCAGCTGTTAAAATTAGACGTGCATTTTTAGCAATCCCTTGTGGCAATCCGGATCCATGCCACAACACACCATATCTGGTGGAGAACAGAGCATTGACTAGAATGAGAACCATCTGCTGTGTAGACTGCATCACAGCCATAACAGACCACAACCAGAGGAAGTTGGGAGTTAGGGCTCCAACCCAGTAATAGCAAGATGCACCAATTAAATTCTTTAGAATACTTTGGCAGCAACTGGCTCAGGAAAATTCACTCATTTGTTTGTTTTGTTTTTGAACAATAATTAGGATGAATTTTTTTGTTGTTGTTGTTGTTGCGTATTAGTTCGTTTGCTTTGACGGAAAGACCTTGATTATTCAGCTGATGAGGTAACAAGGCAAACATTTGGGAATTTTAGCCAGTATACAAGGGACACCAAGCAAGAATAGATTAATGTTTGTATGGACAGCAAATTAAATTTCTTATATTCAGACTGTATATCCATATTGAGATATGTGTAAAAAAATGCACTTTTTATTTTAAAAGAATCTATTTATACATTTATATTTCATTCACCCAAATTTACAATTTTTTACTCATAAAGGTGTGATTATTCTCTTGTACATTATGCAGTTTTGCAGTGAAATTTGCAACTATATGATTTGACTTTTCTTTTGAGATATCAATGTGAAGAAAATCAAGCAGTAGTATGCAAAATTGTGTCCACGTCTTGAAAAATAGCATTTTTTTTAAATTCAAAAGCCCTACACACTTAATTAAACACACCATTTACCAAAAAAAAAAATCACCAAAATATGCCATCTGTCAAGGGGTGGCCAAATTTTTGCATACCACTCATTACTTCCCACCTCTGCAACCTGACCCGTAACCCTGCCCAGCTCCCCAGTGGCTCCAGTCTCAAGTAGCAACACTTCCCCGACCATTCTGTAGCTCTTTTTCACTCCCCAAACAACTTCAGGCAGGACGACCCACGAGATGGACAACATCTTGTTGAGGTGGCGCATTTTTATGGGGAGTGGCAGGGGGGCCTGGCAGCAGGAGGAAAAGGAGGAGGAGACAACTCTTCACAAGCGCCTCTTTCAGCCCCTAGCTTGCACCAGTACTGCGCACAGCTGCTGCATGATTGATGCCCAACTCCACAACCTGTCACCAACTCCAGTCAGTGCCTTGCCTCAGGAGAAAATGCCTCCCGATAGCCTTCCACGTATATATAACCCACCTCCTCCTGGCTTTGCATACGAATGCTGCGCGCAAACACTGAACAAACAAAAGCACCACTGCCTTTCCGCCCCCTCTCAATGCATACCACATGGGAAACAATGTGTTTGGAGCTGCGCTTTTTTGGAACTTCTTCTCTCATCTTTATTCAGCATGGATTTGGCATTTTAGTCCCTACATTACATCATTATCTCATTTCTTCTGAAATCCTCATAGACACATTGTTAATCTGTGCGTGCCAGAGATCCTTCTCACTGTTATGCGAAGGCTGAATATATGGTAGCTTTACAAACCCCCATTAAAAAAAAAATGTCAATCAAGCTTTTCATTCAGGCAGTGCAAATACATTTTCAATTTGCTCCTGGTCTGGATAAGGCTCAGAAAAAAAAAAAAAATCATTGAAACTATCGGTCATACTGACTTAATCCAACAATGAATAAGGATATGCACGTACGGAAACCCATGCAAAAATTTGCACCGGCTTAATGACGACGGAGTTAAATATACATATTTACATATTAGTATTGGGTCATCAAGTGTAGACCTGAACTTAATGAAAATGAATAATGGAAAGTGTGCATTAGGCAACTTCAGTAATTACTGCGCGACATGGCCAAGGTGATTGCCCAAAAGGGAACAGCCAGAGGACACGCTGCAAAGAAGTGGAAACTTTCTGCTGTTCTGTGTGTGCCCTGCCCTTGATCAGTGGAGACTGTTAAAGTGAAGCGTTAACATCCGATTAGGATGGTTGGAGAAGTGAGTAATGGACCTGTCTTAGAGAACAAGATCTGTACAGTTGCCTCTGCACTACAATGCGGGGATGGGGGTTTGTGGTTACTGGATGGCGTCAAATTTGTTTAGTCTGATTTACGTTCTCCACTGTGTCAGACGGTGAAAGGAGTTGCACTAAAGAGACAAATTTTAACTTGTCAGAGAACATGTGAGGTAACTATAGTTATTAAGAAGTTGCTAGACAGAAAAGTTATTTTTAGAATGCCCAGGCCAGCGTGTCAGTGAAATGTCCAACAGACATTTCTGGTCTCATTTACTCTTTGAGGTCCCACAAACCTACCAAAATACCTGTGCTGTCAAAAGATCCTATTATTAGCTTGTCAAAACTGATTAAAAGTCTTGGAAAAGGAGTCCAAGAAAATTCCTTTTATTTCAACTTGGCTTAATTTTTCTTGCCCCCAAATGTACTTTTAATATATTTTAAAGGTCTAACATGCAAATCCAGACCCCCAGCGCCATGTGACTGGACAGAACAATTGCGCCGGTTCCCGGTCATCATATGAGATAAACTGCGGCAGAATAAAAGCAAAATTGTAGTGGAATAATCATAACGGTTTCTGGATGTGGGAGAGAAAGCGAAAATGACTGACAGAAGACAAAATAATGACCAGGATGGACGAAAATGGACGAAGCGCGCCGCCTGGCCAGCAGTAAGTGACGAATTTCTTTTCTTTGTTTACATTGTAACTGATTTTCTGGTTCATATACTTTAAAGATAAAATAACAAAATGCTCAAAACAAACGGTGACAAAAAAACAAAAACATCATTTGTGTAAATATGTCCAAAGTCCGCTTTTGACTGAAAGTTACGTAATTCGATATGGCTGCCGTGGCATTATGCAAATTAGATGTGTAAATTTACTCCTATCTCAAACTTTGGATCATATTCTACATCTTTCTGATTGACAGCAAGCCATTATCTTTTACCACTTTCAAGTTATAGCTTTGGAAATCTCTGACATCTGAACTGAATATTTTCTTGAAAAAAACCTTGCCCACTAGGGGCTGACGGCGCGACAGAGCGCCATAGGCAGTCAAACGGTTAACAGTTATTGTCACCTTAAATCACCTTGTCTGTGCATGCTTGTGTGCATTTTGTGTTCTCAGCATAAATATTAGTTATGGCATGACATAGAGTAGAGCCCAATCCCCACTGTGTAATACACAGACATGAATATCACTGAACATGAATGACTTTGCAGATTTTTTTTCCCTTTTTCACTGTTCAATGTAGCCAACGGCAACTTCATTCATTTATCTATGCACAGCAGCAGTGTTTTACTGAGTGTAAATTACACTTTTTATACTGTATCCTGTTAACATTTTATACAATTAAAATCAGTGTTGAAATCATTATTCTTCCAACCGGTTCATTACATACGACATTTATTACTGTTCCTTCTTATGGTGTGGATTATATAAGGTGGGGTACCTGTGGATATTTTGTGTATAATTTTCCTCACATTAAAATGTTTAAGGGGAAAGAAACCGCTGAGTGTGCAGGACACTTACACACAGACACACACAAACAACGAGCAAGCGTGAGCAAACAGACACAGAGCCACAAGCCATATCAAGCCTCCAACAGTGAAATACTGTCAAATACTGTACACCGCGGTTACCAAGCACACATCAGCCAGAGGCTCAGTGAGCAGATCCACCTCTCCTGAACGTTACAATCCATGGTGAAAAGTGACACGTACACTAGATGTTCATTCATTCCCTTAAAAATAATTTCATGCCTAATCTGTGCTATACTCCTCCTGTAAGTTTGTGATTAAAATGAAAATGTGAATAAAAGAAAAAAACTATTCAGTGTCTCATCATATCAACATTAAAATAATGAGTAACAACAAGAATAGAATTTTTACAACACTGTCCAGTAAAACAAAGGAAAATTCCAGTGCACCACTGTGCCCATGCCAGCATGTGCACATTCATACCTTTTAAATGTGTCAGAGTCTGGGCATGGTTTTAGTCCATGTCAATGCTTTGTGTTTATTTTTATGTCATTGTGTTTTCCCTGGTTATTACTATGTTGCATTACACTGGTCAACACCAAATTTATTGTCTAAGTTTTTTTAGCTGATTTAGGACAACTTTGATGTGCTGAATCCAAAAATCACATTGGTTTTGCTCAATCAGGTCAACGTTTTGAACTATGACCACATGTTTTTTTTTACGTTTTTGTTTACATGTACGGGTATTTTCGCTTTATGTGATGCAAAATTCTTTTTTATTTCTCGAAATTCTCTGAATTTTGAACAATGATGATGTAACATTCAATTTACATGCACTTACCTTTATCAATGTCTACTATTCAATTTACGGTACAACTGTACAACTGCTGGACTATGATGTACAACTGCTGTACAACTGCTTACACCTTAGCATAAAAACCTGACCTGATTGAGAGAAACGGATGTCATTTTCGGATTCAGCGGTGCAAAACTGTCTTAAATCAGTTGAAAAAACACAGACAACTTACAAAAAAATTATTTTTGTTATGTTGTGTTAGTTGCCTTCTGTGTCTCCCCTGGGTCCTCTGTGGTTGTTATTGTCTTCCCTGGTCCACAGTCTGTCATGTGGTCTCCGTTACTAATTGTTGTTGCTCTGTGTCCCCCCTTGGTCTTCTGTGTAAGTCTTGTGTGTATCCCATGTATGTATTCCCCTGTATTCGGTTACCTATCGTTCCCCTCACGTTTCCCCCGCTCATAGCCACGTTCCCTCGCGTGTGTTACTGTTTAGCCCTTGATTGTCCTCCCAGCTGTCCTGCATTTGTGATTATCTGTTGCCCTATTTAAGTCTGTGTCTATTTGCCTATCCGGCTCTCCTAGTTTCACGGCCCCTGTGCTGTTTGTTTCTTTGAGTTCCTTTAAGTTCATAAATGATGATTCTCCTGAGAACTGTCTGCAATCATGAGTCCACTTACTCCTGCGCACCAGAGGTAGCGGCTGACAAAATGTGCTGCTGAAATAGTGCTTGATAATGCACAGTTGGTGTTAGACCTGTTTTTTGTTGATCAGAGGCACATTGATAGAGAATGCACTATAAAATGAACACTCTAAACTAGGGATGCAAGTTATCGATAAATTCATTAATCATTAGTTGATTCACCTTATCGACGATTAACTGATAAGCAGCAATTTTCCTGAGAATCTGAATTTCCCTCGGTACAATACAGTCTTAACTATAAACTGTAATTTTTAAAACATATCCACTATTCCAATACAATCAGGTAATATTTAGGAATAACCATTTATAAGTATTTATTAAATCACACTCCCCTTCTAAAAACAATACAAGATGACCTTACGCGTTAGAGGACATTACCTATATCACTAATGTGAAGAGTTGCAATCGTTAAAGTGATGGTCCTTCCCAAAATCAATTTTCTATTTTCAATGATTCCTATCCAACCATCTATGGCCTGGTTTAAGTCTCTAGACTCAAATATAAGTATTTTTTTATGGAAGGATAAACCATCATGGATCAGTTTAAAAACTCTTCAAAAAGCAGCAGAGTGTGGAGGTTTAGATTTATCAGTTTTTTTAAAATTACTTCTGAGCCAATAGACTGCAGTTTGTTTCTAATTGGACAAAATCAACCCACTAGGAAACCCATGGTTAGATGCTGAACAGGCAATCTGTGGGTCGCTAAATATCTCTGACTTACCTTTCATGAGTCCCTGTATCAAGCACCATGACTGTTTTAAAGGCATTGACATCAGCTCCTCTCTGACAGCCTGGTGGATTTTTTAAAAAAAATAAAAAATAACAGGGTTAATTGGCATCAAAACTGGGGATTCTAAATTGTCCTTAGGTATGAATGTGAGAGTGAATGGTTGTCTGTCTCTCTGTGTTGGCTCTGCGATGGACTGGCGATCTGTCCAGGGTGTACCCTGCCTCTTGCCCAAAGATGCTGGGATAGGCTCCAGCCCCCCCACGACCCAAAAAGGATTAAGCGGAAGAAGATGGATGGATGAATGAATGAATGAACAGGGTCTTCACTTGTCCCTTGTAAACTCACGCCCATTTGGAATAATCCTGATATCCTACAACAAAAGAGGATGTTAAACTTTCCACTATGGTGTGAGAAAGGAATAAAAAGCTTAGAGCATCTTATTCAAGGTGGAAACTTTATCCAATTCCAGGAACTAGTGTCACAGTATGACATCAGTGATAAAAAAAATTTCTTGAATACCAACAGCTTAAATCCATAATAAAAGCAAGATTCAATTTCGACCAGAGAGAGTTAGAGGTACCAGGTAAGGTGACAGAGTTATTAAATCTTCATTCCCCTAAATTGATATTGAAACTACACGGACTATTATCAAAACTGCATGAGTCAGTATCTCTCCCAAAATTAAAATGGGAGACAGACCTATCAATCAATACAGATGAAAGCTTCTGGACACAAATATGTTTAAACACTTTTAAGATGACTAAAAACTCTAATTTACAACTCATACGGTACACAGTTTTACATAGAACTCATTACACAGGACAAAGAATGTTCAAAATGGGCCTGAGTCACACAAATATCTGCTTCTACTGCACCAGTAATGTCCCAGATAGTTATATGCATGCTACGTGATAGTGTGCACCGGTCCAAAAGTTCTGGCAGAAGATATGTGGAGATCTATGGACATGGCTTGGGTGTCGTATCTCAACCTCTCCCACACTTACTAGGTGATTTAAGTGAAATAAATATAGAGATTAAGATGTCACACATGGTTCTCACTGTTTTATGCATGGCCAAGAAAATTATCCTCGTGAACTGGAAATCAAGAAATAATTTATGTACAACCCACTATAAGAACCTCCTGTTAGATTATATTAGTCTGGAGAGAATGTCTGCCTCCTCTAAAAACCAATTGGCTGAATTCAATTCTCTCTGTTCCCCGCTTATTGATTCTATAACTTGAGGGGTGGTGGGCAGTGGCTCGCTCTCCCTGGCGCCTCTGGTGGCTGGCTGCGCTCTGACCATGGGGGGTTTTCTGTGACCCACTGGAGCCAGTGTTCTGGGCACTTGTCCTGGGGTGGGTGTGCATCTGGTCTGGAGGGAAGGGGGGGGGGGCTGTGGCCCAGGATGGCCAGCCTTGTCTCCCATATGGGACTGGGTCTGGCCTTGGGCCCCTGGTGCTGGGGTTCTGGGGTCCGGTGCGTGCCGGCAGTGCGGGGGCTGGTGCTTATGTCCCACGGTGGGGCAGCTGGGGTTTGTCCCCCTCCCCATCATCTGGGGCCTGCATGTGTGGGGGTGTGTGTGTGTTCATGCATGCACATGGGTATGTGTGAGTGTGTGTACGCAACCGTAGGTGCAGGTGTGCGCAAGCGTGGGTGTGTGTGGGTTTGCATGTATACAGCGGGGAAAATAAGTATTGAACACATCAACATTTTTCTCATTTATCAGATTTCTGATGGAGCCATTGACCTGAGATTTTCACCAGATATCAGTAACAATCCAAGTAATCCATACATACAAAGAAATCAAGGCAACTGTGTTCACAAAACAAGTTATATTTAATAAAGTGGAATGATACAGGGAATAAGTATTGAAAATGCTTGGTGAAATTCATTTAATATTTAGTAGAAAAGCCATGGTTGGTGATAACAGCTTCCAGACACCTCCTGTATGGAGAAACTAGGCACAGGCATTGCTCAGGAGTGATTCTGATGCTCTGCACTGTGTGTTCATATATTCATATATTTATTCCATCCAGCTACAATGCTCTGCACTGTGTGTCTGTGTGTGTGTATATATATATATATATTTTATAGTAATACGTACATATGTATATTAGCTGCTCTTGCTTGCTTGTTTTTTTTTTTTTTTTTGTTTTTTTTTTTTCTTGCCTTCTGATTGTTGCTCTGAGTGTTGCTATCCCTGTGCTGTTGCAATCCTGGAATTTCCCCGTTGTGGGACTAATAAAGGCTTATCTTATCTTATCTTATCTTATCTTATTCTAGCCCATTCTTCCACACAAATGGTCTTCAAATCTTGAAGGTTCCGTGGGTGTCCATGAACTCTGATCTTCAGTTCATTCCATAGATTTTCATTTGGATTCAGGTCAGGTGACTGACTGGGCCATTCTAACAGCTTTATTTTCCTTCTCTGAAGCCAGTTGAGAGTTTCCTCGGCTGTGTGTTTGGGATCATTGTCTTGTTGAAATGTCCACCCTCGTTTCATCTTCAGCATCTTGGCAGATGGCAACAGGTTCTTTTCAAAGATGTCTCTGTACATTTGTCCATTCATCTTTCCTTCAATTACATGAAGTCTGCCTGTACCATGTGCTGAAAAACACCCCCACATCATGATGGGATGTGCAGTGTCATTTCTCCTCCAAATATGTTGTGTGTTGTGGCATCCAAAAAGTTCAAGTTTGGTCTCATCTGATCAGAATATATTTTCCCAGTATTTTTGTTGCGCAGCAAACTGTAAACAAGCATCAACGTGCTTTTTCTTCCGTGATGGGAGTCTTGTGAGGTGAGCGGGCATAGAGCCTACAGTATGTTGGTTGTGGGCATTACTTATCATTTTCTTTGAAACAGAATCAGAATCAGAATCAGAATAAGGTTTATTGCCATTGTTCATGTAGTACACAAACTAGGAATTTGTCTCGGTACAATGCTGCAACATTAAACATGATAAGATAAGATAAATAAACTATACATGTAATAAAGTGTAGGATAAGATTAAGTGATACTGGTCAACAGTTAAAATATACTGTATATTAGCCAGCAGCAGATACTGTGGAGAACTATATAGTGCAGTCGGTAATGCAGGAAGAAAACAGTGATGATTGACATGAGTCTGGTTGAGCTGCTGTACATGGTGCACGAGAGTCACTTAGTGTTCAGCAGTCTAATGGCAGAGGGGAAGAAGCTGTTCATGTGACGGGAGGTTTTAGTCTGGATGGACCGAAGTCTTCTACCAGAGGGGAGGGGGGCAAACAGTACGTGACCAGGGTGTGAGGGATCGGCTATGATCCGGCCAGCACGCCTCCGGGTCCTGGAGATGTACAGATCCTGGAGAGATGGGAGCTTGCAGCCGATCACCTTCTCAGCAGCGTGCACGACGCGCTGCAGCCTTAGTCTGACCCTGGCAGTGGCTCCTGCGTACCACACGGTTATGGAGGTGGTGAGGATGGACTCGATGATGGCTGTGTAGAACTGCACTAACATTTTGGTGGGTAGCTTGAGCTTCCTCAGCTGCTGCAGGAAGAACATCCTCTGCTGGGCTTTTTTGATGAGTGAGCTGATGGTCAGCTCCCATTTGAGGTCCCTGGTGATGGTAGTGCCTAGGAAGCGGAAGGAATCAGCAGTGGTGATGGGAGAGCCTGAGAGGGTGAGGGGGGGGCAGAGGAGTAGTGACTTTCCTGAAGTCTACAATCATCTCCACTGTCTTCAGAGCGTTCAGCTGCAGGTTGTTATTGCTGCACCAGGACGCCAGCTGGGCCACCTCTCTCCTGTAGGCGGACTCGTCGCCGTTGGAGATGAGCCCGATGAGGGTGGTGTCGTCCGCAAACTTGATCAACTTGACAGACTGGTGGCTGGAGGTGCAGGAGTTGGTGTAAAGGGAGAAGAGTAGGGGGGAAAGTACACAGCCCTGGGGTGATCCGGTGCTGATGCTAGTATAGTCTGAGACAGTCTTTCCCAGCCGCACATGCTGCCTCCGGTCCGTCAGGAAGTCGATGATCCACCTGCAGAGGGAGTCAGGCACGTTGAGCAGGGACAGCTTGTCCCGGAGCAGAGCGGGGCGGATGGTGTTGAATGCGGAGCTGAAGTCCACAAACAGGATCCTGGCGTAGGTTCCCGGGGAGTCCAGGTGCTGCAGGATGGAGTGGAGGGCCAGGTTGACTGCATCGTCTACAGACCTGTTGGCTCGGTAGGCAAACTGCAGCGGGTCCAGGAGAGGGGTGGTGATGGACTTGAGGTGGGACAGGACCAGGCGCTCAAAGGACTTCATGACTACAGAGGTGAGCGCTACAGGTCTGTAGTCATTAAGTCCAGTGATCCGTGGCTTCTTGGGGACAGGGATGATGGTGGAGGATTTGAGGCAGGACGGCACGTGGCATAACTTAAGGGAGGTGTTAAAAATGTCTGTGAATACAGGAGCCAGCTGTTTCGCACAGAGTCTCAGGGTGGAGGGAGACACGCCGTCTGGGCCGGGGGCCTTGCGCGGGTTCAGTCTGGAGAACTGTTTGAGCACATCCTGCTCACTGATGATAAGGGGAGGGGGGGAGGAGGGGGGGGGGGTGCCTTAAATGAAGTAGGGAATGTGGAGGCTGTGGAGCTGGAGGGAGGGGGGGAGTTGGACACAGATGACGAGGTGTCAAAACGGGCATAGTGTTGGGACAGTCTCTGACAAAGGGCTTTGTTATCCTGACCTTTAGGAGCCTTAGGTCGATAGTTGGTGATTTGCCTCAGTCCTCTCCACACGGAAGCCAAATCATTAGCAGTGAACTGCTGCTGGAGTCTCTCTGAGTACACAGATTTAGCCCTCTTCAGCTCTCTGTTAAACCGGTATTTAACCTCCCTGTAGCAGTCCCTGTCTCCACTTTTCAGCGCTGCTTCCTTCTCCTTCCTGATCTGTCTGAGCTTAGCTGTGAACCAGGGTTTGTCATTAGAGTAACTCACCCTGGTGCGTGATGGAAGAATGTTCTCTTCACAAAAGTGGATATATGAGTTCACAGTGTCCGTGTACTCATCCAGATCATGCGTGGCTCCTTTAAGCATGCCCCAGTCAGATATTTCCATGCACGTTTCCAGCTTCTCCTCAGCATCACTGGTCCGTATCTTCGTAGTGCTCACAACAGGTTTAGTGAGCTTCAATCTCTGTCTGTATGTATGTAAACAGCAGTACCTGCTAACTCCAGGTCTTTCTGGAGCTCTTCTTCAGCGCTTGGAAAACTCTTCTGATAATTGTTTTGGCTCCTCTGTCAGAAATCTTGTGAGGAGCTCCTGGTTGTGGCCGGTTCATTGTAAAATGATGTTCTTCCACTTACAAATGATGGCTCCAACAGTGCTCACTGGAACATTCAGCAGTATAGAAATGTTCCTGTAACCAATGTCATTATGTTTCACAACAATAAGGCTGAAAAGGTCTAGAGAGAGCTCTTTGCTTCCAGCCATCCCAAGTTCTTTGTGGTGTGACAATCTGATATTCACAGACCTTTTTAAAGGCTATCAGTCAGGACTTAACCAACTGAAGTTAATTTGCACTGATGGGGATAGGACGGCTTCCTAAATTCTGATGGATTTCAGCTGGTTTCTTGGCTTTCTATGCCTTTTTGTACCTCTTTTTCTTCATGTGTCCAATACTTATTCCCTGTGTTATTTCACTTTATTAAATATAACTTGTTTTGTGAACACAGTTGCCTTGATTTCTTTGTACGTTTGGATTACTTGGGTTGTTACTCATATCTGGTGAAAATCTGAGGTCAGTGGCTCCATCAGAAATATGTTTGATGAGCGATGGACTGGCGATCTGTCCAGGGTGTACCCTGCCTCTCGCCCAAAAGATGCTGGGATAGGCTCCTGCACCCCCGCGACCCAAAAAGGATTAAGCGGAAGAAGATGGATGAATGAATGAGAAAAATGTTGATGTGTTTATTATACTTATTGTGGTGTGTGTGTGTGTGTGTGTGTGTGTGTGTGAATATTGTGAGGGTGTCTGTGGGTGTTGGTGGACATATGTGATGGTATGTATGTGTGTGTACACGTGAGGGTGGACTTGTGTGTGTGGGGGGGCAAGTTCCTGCGGGTGGATGCGCGGTTGTGTGTATGTGAGGGGAAAATCTCATTGGGGGGCCTAGTGGGACTGGCTGTCTTACCCGCCACTGGTGAAATCCACCCGCTACTGGCGGATGGGTGGGAGTCAAGCCCTGGTGAAACTCAGCTTAGTCTTGGACCTCAAAGGATTAAAGATCAATTTAAGCCAAAGCTGTGTCTCTACCAATCTGGTGTAACGTTATAAATTCTAAGTTATTTTTTATATCTTTAAATGAATATCTGGATGCTTGTTAGTCAGTCACTTGTGACAGGAGTGTAAGCATATGTTGTAGTAGTGTTTTAATCATGGATGCCATCATTCAGCTTTGGTGCTTATTTGTCCCCCCCCCCCCCCCCCCCAAAAAAAAAATAAAATTAAAAGCCCGTTTCCTACAGATCACAGTTTGGCTGTTTATTTTCTAATATTTTCATCTACACACTCAGAAAGTTGAAAGATTTATTTTATTTCCATCTGTCAGCTGGAGTATTGCCAATGAGTCTACACAAGGCTAAAGAAAATCCAGATTAAAAAAATCTTTGTAAGATGCTAGAATACTTGTATAGCCAGGAAATGACTTTTGCCAATATAACACGCTAACGAGTACCTGGGCAAAAAACAAACAAAATAACAAAATTTATTTTCTAACTCAGACAAATGCAGTATTCCAGCTCAGACCAAACATCCTTTTACTCCAGGTACCTGGGGGTTTGAGGTATTGTTTCAGCTAATGTTGCTATACATATTCATGACCAAATTTGCCATTCATAAGCTAATAATCAAGGGAAATCGGTGGCTCTTCCGCAAGCAGTGATGGGGGTGGAGGTCTGGTGCTCAGATATAATTGTGGAGTAAAATAGGACTGGATGTCATGTCAAGGTCTATTTTTTCACATTTATATACATCTTTTTTATTCCCAAATTTCTGTAGTGAATTCCAATTTGATGCAGTGGCAATTACAACTACTTAAAATATTAGCATGAATAAGCCAGCTTATCTTTTTTTTTTTTACACTGCATCAATTTGCTCAAAACTTCCCTAGATTGAGTATGTAATAATAAACATAAACCAGAATAGTAGCACCAGCATGGTCGTAACTATCCATCTATCTATCGTTACTGCAATATCAACATGCACAATATTCATATTATACAAAAATGTTTGAAGAGCAATAATACCGTACTTTCCATGTGCTTATGTATTCATGCTTAACCGTGCCTCTATGTTATGACACTTCAATAATGTACATGGCAGTAATGCACCTTAACACAGAAAAGCCAAGGTGGATGCCAACCGCAGAAGAAGACGGAAGAATGTGGTGAGCATCCCCATGTGGAAGGGATGGAGACCGGGGAGAAAAATGGATGCAAAGAACAACTCATGGCTAAAGCAGAGACAACAAAATGATAAACTGATATATTTGTTTACACATCACAAGTCATAACATTATTGCAATATTCAACAATACTGCATATTGTATGTTTTCCTAATATCGTGTAGCCTGAGAAATAGCAGGTCTTACCAACCAACAGCCTTTGGCCACCCTGCTCCCACCACTGTCAGGGTGACTTAAATTGCTACTACAGGGACATTACTAGTATGGTAGTTAGTTATGCCGGTGCTAGTGCCAAACTCTTGAATGTTGTAATATACCAATTTAATCCTTAAATCATATTCTATAAGAAAATAAATAAAAAAAACTTAGCTTTTCTTCCTAAATAAAATTTAGAAAAATAATTAGATGAAATGAAAGTTCAAGTGGTTATTGGATGTTAAAGAGTATCAGACGGTGAGACCACATCACATTTGAAATTCAGCTAGGGACTTTCAATTAACTGTTGATGAGAATTTAGTCAACTAAATTAAATTAGTTGCCAATTAATTGATAACTCAGCAGTCCTTTTCAATGGGAGCTTATTCTATGAAATGTAGTAGCATCGTCGTCCAGGTGGGGGCGCACACGGTCACCCACTGCCGCCTTTCAACCGAAACTAAAGAGAAAAGCAGAAGAAGACGCCAAATCCCCAGAGGGCATGCGCTGTGCAGAGCGAAAAATCTCGCCCTTCCAGGTTACATCAGAGAGCCACAACAAGTTCCAATGGCACACGAATTTGAAGATCCACCCGCCTGTTTCAAATCAGCAGGGTGGAGAAATGTACCGGAGCAAGGAAAAAACTACATGAGTGCAAAAACCCCTCCCCGCTGCCTTCAACCCGTCACTAGACAAGAAAGCAGACCAGACTCAAGTTACCATTGAGGTAATGGACAACAGAGGGAGCCTAGATCGTACTGGGTTTGCCTCGACTGCCGGGGTACTGAGATAATGTTTACCATGCAACAGATGAACAGCTCGCAATTTGTTTTCCTACTCAAACAGTCTACTAGTGCATCTCAGTAAATCAGAACGTGAAAGTTATTTTTTTTTGTAATATACAGTATCTAAAAAAAGATACATTTTATGATATTGGTAATAATTTTTAAAATAAATTAAAAATCATGACATTTATAATTTACTCAGCTGTACCAGCACTAAACTACAAAAAATGCCATTGTCTGTAGAAAAAGAATGCAAATGGTATAATAAATCATTGAGTTATAATAAATCATTGAGGAATACGATGTTCATGTTTTATTCAGTATATCAAAAACAGTAATTAACTTTTTATATGTTAAAGATAGAAAGACCATATTGTACTGAGGGAAATTCAGATACTCAGGAAAATTGCTGCTTATCAATTAATCATTAATCGATCGATAAGGTGAATCAACTAATGATTAAGAAATTAATCGATAATTTGCTTCTCTAAATTCAGCTTTTAGATTTGAGATGCTTCAGTTGTCTGGAAGTACTAAAACACACTCAAACTCTGAGACCATTTCATGTGAAGCACTGAAAGGAAAAAGTAAAGGCAGATTTGTTTAAAGAATATGGCTGAGCACAATCCAAGCTCATTCATTCTTACAATTGCATTACTTTCTTATTGGAGTTATGTCAGTGTATCAAATACACAATTTCACGCATGCCTCTCACCTATTCTACACAACACAGTTTTTCTTGTACACAGTAACCAAAAAACAAGGAGTGGAATTAAAGAATCGAGGAAAAGATATGCACGGAAACAAACGCTCCTGGCCATGTAGCAGCGCGGGTGTGCTGAAATAAATGAGGAAAAAAGTTCCGGAGCAGGCAGAGACAGAGCCGCTGCTCAATGAGCTGCTTTAAAGAAGGTCATAAATAACAAAGAATCTTTTTCTCATATGGAATTTACAACATTAAATCCAAACAACCAATCCACTAAATCCTCTCTTTGATTCTCTGATTTAATGCACAGGCAAGCCAATGCAGCACTATAAAATTCTTCTGTTTGCATAATATCTCACCAGCAGTCTTTCTCGGCATGCACACATTAGATATTCTAACGTGGCCTACTTTGGGCAAACAGAGGAGAGGAAAACAAAAAAAAAAAAAAACGGAGGATGTGGATCAGGCATGCAAATTACCTCACATACGCACATCGGTTTTTGTTGTTTCCAATCAACAGGAAATGCTACTAAATTAATGAAATGTTAATTTATCCGTTCTGCTCAGGAGAGAACAAGAACAGCAGAGGTGCACATCCAACAGCCACACGCCCGTGGGCCTATCCAGGACTCCTGTGATCCGCCATCAGCAGAAAAGGATGCACAAAGATAAGGTGCAGCGGTGGTGTTTAGGGGTCCTGTTTACCTCTCGAGATAAAGCGCAGTGTGCCAACATGGCCCCGTGGTGCGTCACTCCCCCATGCACAGTAGCTGAAGGCAAAGAAACCCCCCCCCCCCCAAAAAAGCAGCAGCTCTTTGAAATAAACATGTTTGAGTACGGCTCTGGAAGCAAACAAGCCTCGACCATTCAGACCGAATCCCCCCCACCCACCCCACCCTCCGCCTGTGTAAATAAGCCATCAATGGCTGTCAGAGAACTGCTATCCCGGCCGGGACAAATGAAGACGTGGGGGTGCTGCGTGGGCTGCCACCGGTGACTGTAATTGCAATCTTTCAGACAGGAAATGGTAAATTGCCCCTCTCATCATTAGCAAGGAGCTAAGACAGAAAACAGACACGCTAGCCTGCAAACATAATTATAATCACATTCGGGTAGGCAGAGCAACTGCTATGGAACGCATGTGGGGCTTTCATGAGGCCGCTGCCGGCGGACTGGAAACATCTGCTCCCGCCTCCTGGTAGTGCGTGTTAAGATGCAAGTGATCCGAGGGCCGCGTTTACCACCTAGCAGCAGTGCAGCAGACTTACTCGTGCAGGCCACAGACGGGGGGTCGGACAGCGCTCGGTAGTAGCCGTCCTCACAGTCGCAGCGCCAGGAGCCCTCGCGGTCGTTGAAGCTGTGCGCCGGGCAGCGCGAGCACTGGAGGTCCTGGGAGGAAGACTTGTAGAAACCCCGGCCACACGCTGTCGAAAGGGAGGGAGAAAACAAACAGTGATTTACAAGCCCTTTGATTATAATGACATGTACTCTAACTGGATATTGTAATTATTCACTCAGAAATTATCCTCACAAGTTTGGTCAATCAGGAGGAAAGAAAATAAATTCATTTTAAGTAACACACAGCGGTGGGTTGGAAACTAGTTACGGCTCCTCAAGTCGTGTACTTACGTAACCTTTTCATTTTTTTGAAACCATTTATTGTGGGATTTTTTTTTTTTACTCTTGAGTTAAAAAAAAATGTCAATATCAGAATGCCAAATAAACTATATCTCAACAACAAAGACAGCTAGGGCCACCAAACTTGGTACTCTGCTTCACCCTGACAACCTGGCTTTAGGCTATGGGTTTGGGGCTAAAAGGTCAAAGGTCAACTCCAGACTTGATAAAACACAGTGGACAAACACTGGTAGACGACATGGCTCCCCAAATCATCAATGGCCACGGTTACATGGGCAAAATTTCTTCAGTCTGATTACAATTCAGATCAGAATTTTACTGTTTACATGGATCCTGAAAAAGCTGATCTGATTAGGATGTGCGTTTCCATGTGTCACACGTTTGGATGGAATAAATCATTTTGACATGCACATGTCGACATTCCAAAAATAGTAGAAGAAGAAGCAACTTCCGGTGTTAGCAAGCCCCGCTTCGTGTCAAAATTGACCCGTATTGTGTTATTCAGACTGCACTTTTGCTTCTGCTGGTCTCTGTAATGAAGCTACAAGTACATACTTCTGCATATGACGAACAGAGAGAGACAGCAGGACGATACAGACCAGTTTTGTTTTACTCCCGCTATGTTTTCCGCTAGTTGCTGCTAAGGCGGAAATACGTCACACTGACGTGCAGCTGGTGTACAGACATGCGCAGTAAACACATTTTCTGCCCTACATTCGGAATAAGTGTTTTCATGCGCACCATTCGGATTAACAATCGGCATAACCCACCCCTCTCAATCGGAATGAAATTTTGATCCGAAAGAGCGTGATCGGGTTAGAATATTCAGATTGCCATGTTTACATGAAGCATTTTTATTCCTATCAGGCTTTTAATCCGGTTACTTGTGTCCATGTAAACATAGCCAATGACTGTGGAAACTTCACACTGGACCTCAAGCAACTTTGATTGTGTGCCTCTCCACTCTTCCTCCAGACTCTGGGATCTTACTTTCAAAACAACAGGACTCGGCACCTGATTTGGGGAGCCATGTCATCTGCTGGTGTTGGTCCACTGTGTTTTATCAAGTCCAAAGCCAGCGCAGCCGTCTACTAAGAAATTTTTTAGAGCACTTCATGCTTCCTTCTACTGACAAGCTCTAAGGAGATGTTGATGTCATTTTCCAGCAGGGCTTGGCACCTGTCCACACTGCCAGAAGTACTAAAACCTGGTGTAATGACCATGGAATCACTGTGCTTGTTTGGCCAGCAAACTCTCCTGACTTAAACCCCATAGAGAATCTATGGTGTATTGTCAAGAGGAAGATAGAGACACCAGACCCAACAATGCAGACGAGCTGAAGGCCGCTATCAAAGTACCCTGGGCTTCTATGACACCTCAGCAGTGTCACAGCCTGATCACCTCCATGACGCGCCACACTCATGCAGTAGTTCATGGCAAAGGAGCCCTGACCAAGTACTGGGTGTGTACATGGACATACTTTCCAGTCAGTCAACATTTCTATTTAAAGTCCATTTTTTTCTTATTGGTCTTATGTAATATTCCAATTTTCTGAGAAACTGAATTTGGGGTTTTCATCAGCTGTGAGCCAAAATCATCAAAATTAAAAGAAACAAACACTTGAAATATATCACTCTGTGTGTCATGAATCTATATAATATGAGTTTCACCTTTTGAATTGAATTATTCAAATAAATTAACTTTTCAGTGATATTCTAATTTATTGAGAAGCACCTCTTTTTTTTAAACTGACACATCATAGTTTGATAGTTATTAGAAAGAACAATACTTATTTCTCACTAACAGTTCCAGAGGAACTGATCTTTTCCATACATAGATCAGCATAAGACATTCCAAGACTTGATCCGACTTCTTCAGTAATGATAAGATACAGAGATCTCTAGTTTTCACTACAGACACAAGCCTGAAGTTTTATATGCATTTTAAAATGCCATTAATTACACCAATTCTATTTTATCACCCACACTGACGAGGTGGAGTAGGTAGAGCAGTCGGTGCCGTCAGCTGCCGGCTATGACCACGCTCTAACTCAACAGTGAATGAGGCTACGGCCACCAAACTTGACACATACGTTGACCTTGGGACTGGCACCCGTGGCTATACTTTGGGGGTCAAAAGGTCAAAGGTCAATGTCAGAATGTCACATAAACTATATCTCAACAACAAAGACAGCTAGAAACACCAAACCTGGTAAGGAGGTTCACCCTGACACCCTGGCCTTAGACTACAAGTTTGGAGTTAAAAGGTCAAAGGTCAACATTTGCATCCCCTATGACCTATTGCTAAAGAATGAGTAGAGCTAGGGTCACCAAACTGGGTACACCGGTTCACCTTGGGATCCTGAACTGTAACTAAGGGTTTGAGCTCTGACTATGGATTTAGGGTCAAAACATCAAGGTTCTAAATTTATAGGGCTGCCAATGGTGTGGGGGTCAGCACCTCAGTTGAGTACACTCTAGTTTTGTAAGTTTTATAAAGCCAGAATGTTCAGCAGTCAAAGTGAAAACAGACTGTTCTAAATCTGTGACTTTATTTGTTCCCTACTACATAAAACAGCACGATGAGTGGCGAGTCCATATATTTGGCCAGTGGTTATACAAACACGATATCAGTCTTACAGCTGTGACGGCACACTGCTGTCCACTTCACCACCGAGCTTTTCATAAAGGTTATGAATATACCAGTTCTAGCCATTTCAATAAATAAAGTGCTTTCATTAACTGTGTTAGTAACAATGACCACAAAGCTGACAAAACAAACAGTCAAATAATATGGTACAGATTAGGGCTGTGCCATCTGACAAAAATTTCATATCACAATATGTCATCTTATATCACAATAACTATATCACAATATACATTTTCTGTAAATTCTACAGTTTAGATAATCACATAAAAAGGACCATCTTTTTTTTTTACATGCACCCATTTTCCCCATAATTTTGCAGTGCTGTTATAAAATAGTTTTTTAATGTGCATTTGAGACTTGATTCTCATAAATTTCAGGTTTTTCTTCTAAATCATACATATCATATGAATAAAAAGCAAACATCAATAAGTTAAGTAGTTCCTGAGCCAGAGGAGAATAGCAAAAGAAAAAAATATGACATTAAAAAATGTCTGAAAATGGAAAAAATTGCCAATCACTTCCATCTGCAGATATAAATTAGCCGTTAGTTTAAATCAATGAAAATTTAAGTGTGGCGCTAGAACCTGCAGTCTGCCATTCTGGCCTGATTTAACCTGTTTGCCTCTCAGCAAAAATATTTCAGATTGGTCATGATCTGAAAATCAAAGACACAAAAGGTAATGTAATAAAATACATCTGATGACTTTAACTTTATTCATTATCACTACTTGAAAAATTAAACAGATTAGAAATCAAATAAACTACATTAAGAACCAACTTGCTTCTCCGACCTGTTTTAATGTATTTACTATTTATTTTGCATGTATGTGCCACCATCATGCACTTTTGCAGCTTTAGTAAATTTTTTTCAGACAAAACTAAGAAACTCAGCAGTAATTACAACGAAAGAAACGATGGCCTGATACACTATAATGTTTCCAATTAGCACAACTTAGCATCATTTAGCATTTGCCGTTTTATAATTAGACATGGTGTTAACGTTTCTTAGCTCCTATTAAAACGAGGTTAGCGGACTATCCTCTCTGATGCAGCACGATGGAAAACAGTCCCACATCCCTGACAAACAGGAGGAGCTGCTATTTGGCCAAACCAGTAGTTTGGAGTTAGCACCCACCGGAGAGCCTAGCCACCCACCAAACGCCTGTTCCGCTGCGTGCACTGCAGGGGAGTGGCGGGACGCTGACAAGTAGTGGGTGAGGAGCTTTGTTTAAGAAACAGGAGTATGTGCAGTTTAAATCACGATATAAACAATATTCTATGAGACGATAGACGTTTTTATATCATCATCCAATATATATTGTCATATCGCACAGCCCTAGTACAAATTTATCACAAATACTTAGGCTTCTTGCTCTCTTGTGGACTCCTCTAGTAGTTCAAATCTATGTTTTGTTTTTTTTCCAGTGATATATGATTTCGACTTAGAATTTACATTGGAATGTATAAAGAGAGAATGCAATGTGAACTGTAGGGGAAAACTGTTGAAAATGGCCTGAATCCTTGGGAAAATATACTAATGCCCAACTGTTACAAAGCATTGCAGAAACTGAGCTGAAGTCAGTCAACAGTTTGCTTACCTGGGATGCATGATCTCAACAGATGCTTGGATTGACAAGGAAATTGACAGCAGACTTGCAAAGGCGAATAGTGCATTTGGTAGACTGCACAAAAGGGTGCGGAAAAACATGCGTCTCAAAGCCAGTACCAAAATCAATGTCTACAGGGCTGTTGCACTATATGGCTGAGGGTCTTGGGTCACTTCTAGCAGCCACCTACGACTTCTTGAGCACTTCCCATCAGCGTTGCCTCCGTACCATTCTGAACATACACTGCCGTGACTATATTACTAACACTGAGGTCCTCAAAAAGGCAGGGATCACTAGCATTGAGGCCATGCTGCTAAAATCACAGCTACGTTGGGTAGGGCATGTTTCCAGGATGGCAGATCATCGTCTACCAAAGATAATCTTGCATGGTGAACTCTCCTCCGGTCACCGAAATATAGGTGTACCAAAGAAACGCTATGAGGACTCCCCTAAAGAAGTCCCTTAGTGTCTGTCATATTGACCATCAACATTTGTCCATGCTTGCCACAGATCGTAACACCTGGCGGCATACTGTCAGCAGTGCTGTTTCCTAGTTTTAGAACATCCGTAGGACCAACATTGAGGAAAAACGTCGGAGGATAAAAGATTGCGCAACAAAAACACCAAATCCTGAACAGATCTTCCCCTGTAGACACTGCAACTGGACCTGCTGATCTTGCATCAGTCTTGTTAGTCACGAGTGTGCCTGCAGACGACGTGGACAACTAACTTCATAATCTTTGTTCGCGAAGCCAAGCCATGACAAAGCATAGCTCATTATGCACTATACAGGCTTGGAAGCTGTTACCTGCTAGCATAAGGTGCATTTAAAAAAAAAAATGAACATCAAGATTTTTTTATTTAATTCAAAAACCAGCAGTTTATATAAAAAGTGGACATACGTACTCCTGTTAAAACGCCAGGTTTGTGTGATATGAAAAAAAATGACACCACAAAGAATCATTTCCATACTTTTCTCAACTTAAATGTGACCTATAACCTGTACAATTCCACTGAAAAACAAATCTAATTGAATTTGGTAAGGGAAAAAAACTGTTGCATAAGTCTGCATGCCTTTAAACTAGTACTTTGCTGAGACCCTTTTTTTACTTAATTATAGCATTCAGTCTTTTTTGGGTAGGACTCTATCAGTGTGCAACATCTTGACTTGGCCATATTTTCCCACTTCTTCCAAAATTGAAATATTTCACTTAAACTGACTACAAAATGTATGAATTTTTTTTTTCCAATTAAATTACACAAAAGTGGGTTTATTTATTTATTTACTGAAATAGTGATGTTTTTGACTTGCACCTTTAAATGTACCCGGTGCTTTCTGAATTATGCATATTCCACTAAACCACACATTGATACCAATGTATGCAAAATACACTGATTCCTGGTGATGGCACCTGATGTCTTTTTTTCCTCCCACAATTTTGCTCACTTTAATCTATTAGTTTCAAAATCTTAGCGCACAAACTATTGCTTAATTCAATTTTTTTTCTAACAGATTTAATTAGAAAGACAACATCTTGATGCAGTGCAAATTCCAAGGAAATCTTCCCACTCTTTTCTCCCTGCAGTGTGGGCGAGACCTCAAAGCACACCACCGTGATCGAGAATATTAACCACTGCCATCCACAAACCAGAAATTCAACAGCTCTTTAAAATTCTCACAGCAATGTTGAGCTGGCACATCTCAACTGAGGGCAGCTCACACAGTAACCCCCCCCCCACCCCCACCAACACACACCCGCTCACTGATGATCTCAGCAGTTATTGCAAATCAGTGAATGTCTCTGGGTGATATTAGTCCTGCACAAACATCCTCAGAAAATCTTTGCGCCGCACCTGAGTTCCCACCGTGGAGAGGGCATGACAGAACAAGCCACTGTGCTCCCATCCCGATGCAGCCAGTATTTGAACAAACCCGCCCCCTCAGGCTTCATCAAGCAGGCCGAGCCGTGAAACAGCACCACAAATCTCGGGTTGAAGCATTCGCCCAGGAATGAACCACGACTCCCTGAGAGGAGAATAACGAGGCTGTTTTTATTCCGATGAATCCTCGGGTCAGCAGCGGGGTCCGACTTGTTTACAGCAAGTCCTATCTGGGAGAGGAGACATTTTTCGGTGGGGAGAGATAAGCGTATGTACTGTATCAAGCACAAGCACATGGATCATTTCAGCGCTTCACCTTTGACCGAGAAGGTAAACAAAACCCGCGGCTGCTGATATGACTGACCGTTGTTTGTGTGGCGAGGCGGTTATTTAAGAATTACACTCTTAAACCCAAATAATTCTCACAGCCATCATTTTTTTTAAGGTTACAAATGATTCCCGGGTCCCGAAGGAGCCATAGAAGCGAGTAATGACAAAGACAGAATGTATAATAGAAAGCAGATACAGTGATTTGAAGCAACCTCACACAGTCAGTAGTGCTTAAAGAGAGACCTTTTCAGCTCATTTCCAACTACAGATTTTCATCCTTGGAGTCCAGCCCTTTCGTTCATAAACTGTTGGGGGGGGGGCATTTTTCTTCTCCCCTGCTATGCAAACTTTCCTGTGATTGGCTGTCCACTCGCAAGAGAAAAAAAATGTGAACAGCAGGTGGGACGGTTTGCTATTGTCATGGAGATGGTACTGTATATAAAAGATGGCTGTAGTTTTAAAGTTTGAAAATTAAAGCAATTCTGCAGGTCCCCTAAACTTGCATTTTTTTGTAATGGCCAGAAGGAGGGTGAACAGACTGCTTTTTCTAAGTAACTTCCAGTGGTCCAAAAGTCTATGAAAAACAATGGTTGGACAATAATGTGAGGTTCTTGACCACTGACTGGGCTGACAGTCGATGAGTGACTTTTTCTCACTTTCCAACCTTGGTGGAAATACTCAAGCTCAAGACTTTATATTAGGACCTCGTAAAACTGTAACTACAGCCATGACCGTAAAATTATCAGGAAACGCTTTCCTGTTAAGTTTATGGTCTCAGTCAGTAGATACAGCTTTGACTGAACACAAATCTTATACATCATGATCACTATCTGCGTCAAAAACATCAAAAAAGCAGGTAATCTTCAGGAAAACCCAACCTCACCATTGACATGAGACCATTGTGAGTGCTCGCCAGTTTTTCTTTTTCTGCTCACATCTGCTACTTGCTTATGAAGTTGGGTGTTATTTGGTTTTAATTAACTTATGTTTGTTTTAATAAACTTATATAACGTTAAACACTGTACAAGCCTGAACCATGCCGCTACACACACAACTAGATATGACCAAGACTTCCTCGTGCTGACAAAGAACATTGTTAAACTCCATGGACAAAGTCACGGTACTGGAAGCGAAGTGGCTACAATTTCAGTTACTGGTTAGAGTTGAAATTTCCCAGTATAATAGCTTAAATTATACAACAGTTAGTTCTGACCGAGCAATTTGACTGGACAATAGGGATTTCATGAGTTACTAAAATCCATGATAATTGCACTCTAACGTTTCACTAGACATGTATCACTCCGCTTCAAAGGTATTCAGGTAACAGTTAATTACTAACATTAATTTACTGTCAACTAACTCTCAGTAGCAATTGCAGTACTGTGTTGAATACCTTAATTTACACAGTGAGGCGCTGTTTGAAAAGATTTCTTACCTGACCCGGAAGTCCCACCCTTTTGAAGAAAAACTCTATTCAGTTTACATTCTGCCCTTGTATAAACATCGTGAAGCTATTTCAAATCTCTTTAAAAAAAAAAATAGGCAGTGCTAGAGTTGAATTTATTGTCTCGATTAACAAACCACAATACCTTTGTGGTGATGGACTCTTTCATTTGAAAATGCAAAGAAATGCGAGCAAAGTGTGCCAAATCGCTAGCATGATAACTATGTTTTGATCTCGTGCCTTCTGTAGTACCAACTCAACAGGTCCTGTATATGTTTTATAAACACTTATTACTTTTGCACTTGACAATATTTAATTTGTTTACGTGTGTGAACTGACAATAGACATCTTCATGCTGATTGAGATGTTTAGCAACAGTTATTGGCTACATTTAGAAGGAACTATTTTTTTCTCAGCTGCACAAAAAAAAGAAACAAATCATAACATTTTGTCCAGTATTGCGGTCATTTAATAAATTGTGCTTGCGGAATTGTTGTATAAAAGCAATATTACACTCAAGGTCATTACGATGTCATGAATGTACTAACTATGGGTGTGATACTCTAATGCCCTAATAGCGGAGGGCATTAGACATATCACACGCACGGTTACTATATTCATTGATACCGTACTCCTTCTTGTGTAATATTACTTAAATATATTGTTAAATTGTTCTTCCTTCAAATAAAAAAATGGTGTCAATAAATTATTTGCCAAATAAACAGTAAGTCTTTCGTTGCATATGTCATACATATATCACTGGGCACATTCTCAGCTCACAAACATGGGAAATAAGAGCTGGTTTTCCATAAATATCGGCTTCATTGCCTTCAGTATGGCAAGGATAAATGTAATCAAAGACCACATCTGAATGGTAAAATGGCATTACTCATAAGGGTCAATAAAGGCAGTTGATTACTGTACCACTGCTGGAAACAAGAAGTTACATTATTTCTTAATTTAAGAAATAACGCAACTTAAATAACAACTTTAAGAGTTGTTCAGAACTCCTTATATGAACTCCTTATACAAAGATATAGAGTGATGATAATCAACTCAGTGACGGTAATGCACCTGTAATCTAGTTGCAAACCGCCAATCAAATCTAAAAGAAGAAGAGGAAATTATAACCGTTTTATTTTGTGTGTGTGTGTGTGTGTGTGTGTGTGTGAAAATATAAAGACATCCCTGCAAGTGTATGTGCAACTCATTTGTCATGGCCATGGCAAATGAATACAGTCTTAGTCTGAGGGAAACACTGAACTATATACACAAGGTGTGACACAAAAGTAAGAAACTGAGTGTTCAGAGGGGTCTGAAGTCTGAGTTTTAGCTCAAAATGATTTTTGTACCTGCACTGGTTTATGATTGGAGCTGGCCATGTTTATGAGTGCAACCACTAATACACCTTGATACTAGAAGGAAAATAAGGCAAAGAGAAGAGTCCACTTCAAGCATTAAAATTCTGTAAAATATTCCAGCTAATCCATCCTGGCCTGCTAACTCAATGTGGTGAAAAACTGCAATCAAGGTCATGGGATTTCCTAACAAAAATCTGCAAGAAATCTATACTTCTGTGAACAGCTCTGCATACAAACTATCACATTATACTAAAAATGCATTTTTCATGAGCCACGGGAGGAAATAAGCAATGATTTTCATACTGGTTTCCTCCACTCACCCAGATCTCAGTTCTGGTCTGCTTTCCCCGAATAACCCCCTCTTGTGACTAGTTCAGAACAGAATGCACAGAGGAGTCAGAGTCTTCTGGTTCTAACACATCCAGAGCAGCATGAAGACGAGGTCGGGGCTCAGGGTTTCCCCATTTCAGCTACATGAAAGCCCTGTCAGTCTCCATTTATCGCGCAGCCGCAGCCTCCTGAAACAAGAGCTTTTTTTTTTTTCCAAGAGAAAAAAAAGGACTTGATTTTATCTTTAATCTTTCTTTACCTTTCCGAGAGAGTAATTGAAAACCGAGCCGTGAGGACGCTGCAAGCGGTGGGTCTAAAATGCTGACTGGGCAAGACATATCCATGGAGCTTTAAAAGTGCTCACTCGTCATATTTAGCCATTTTTTTCCCCGGAAATTTGTAGTATGTTCAGATCTGATGAGCCATTACATCTGACAAACACAATGTAAGCCGTGTCTTGTTGCAGTATCTGATTCGAAGTGTAAACACCCCCACGGAGGCTGATAAAGACCCTGTAGGGCTTTCCTCCAGTGGGTTAAAGATTGGCTCGATCCCACCGCTTTCACCCACCACGCTGGGCTTTTTAGCATTCTGACAAGCCAGCGTGTCTGTTTTGCTTTTTGGTTTCTGCGAGCTCATCTGCTGCTGGGTGGCCAGTGTGCAGAGGAGGAACAGCTAGGCTGGGACCTGGGCCATCTCCCGCCAGGACCATATACTCCAGAAGAGGAGAGGCTCCTCAGAGCGGATTAGGAGGAGTGAGAGTCCGTTGAGAGGAAGGCTCTCAAAATGTAACACAGGACTGCTGGTTTATTCTATCTCAACTGGTAAAGCTGTTACTGTGTTTTTGATACACTATATTAGGTTTTAACATTCATAAGCCTAGGTAGCGTCACCAACCTGTAACCAAGTTTGTAGCGAAAGGTTTGCATCCATTTGTGGCCGCAGAGCAGCAATTACATGTTTTGTGCATGTGTGGGTATACGTATATTAGTGCTGGGGATATTAACACATTAACTCAAATAATTACAGTAGTCCCATTAACAGATTAAAAAATATTAAGGCAAATTAACACCCCCAACACACACACACACACACACACACACACACACACACACACACACACACACACACACACACACACACAGAGCACTTTCTGTTATAGCAGAACTTAAAACATGCAACAACTGTTTCACCTGGACAGTCTTTAGCACCAGAATATAATAAGCATAATAATATATTAATTAATATATAATAAGAGGAGTAAAAGCTCTTTTTTTATTGATTATTTTGTGTTCACTGTAAAGTCTATAGGCTTCTGAGAAACATTCAATGGATAAGATGTTTAAAGTTCACAATTTTATATTACCAGCACCTGGGAATCAAATGGACATGAGCAGTTTAGTATGTTTTCTTTCAATATTTCCCACTGGGTTAGTAAATTTAAGCAACATTAAGGAATAAGATATGGGGCTAGGACACTGTATTCAGTCAGCAGCACTACATCAGTGTTGCCAATTCTCACTCTCTGGGAGTGAGTCTCACGCTTTTGTCCTGGCCCGATGCAAAAAAGTAATTGCCCCCTAAACCTAATAACTGGTTGTGCCACCATTGGTGCCAACAACTGGTGATGAGTCTTTTACATCACTGTTGAGGAATTTTGACCAACTCTTCTGTGCAGAATTGTTTAAATTCTGTTACATTGGAGGGCTTCTTGAACTGATGGCCGGACATTCGCCTTCAGGACTTTTAGTAGAGAGCAGAATTCATGGTTCTGTCAGTTAGGGCAAGTTGTCCAAGTCCTGAAGGAGCAAAGCAGCCCCAGACCATGACACAACCACCACCATGTTTGGCTGTTGATACAATGTTCTTTTTATGAAATTCCCTGTTAGTTTTATGCCGGATAAAACAGAACACGTCTTCCAAAAAGTTCAATTTTTGTCTCGTCAGTCCCAAGAATATTTTCCCAAAAGTCTCAAGGGTCATCACGATATTTTCTGGCAAATGTGAGACAAGTCTTTGTGTTCTTTTTGTCCAGCAGTGGTTTTTGTCTTGGAACACTCCCATGGATGCCATTTTTGCCCAGGCTCTTTCTTACTGTTCCATCACGGACCAGTGTCCAAACTGAGGCAAGTGAGGCCTGCAGTTCTTTAGACGTTCTGGGTTTTTGTTTCTCATTTAATGTTAAATTTCTTTAGATCACAGTGGGATGTGCTTTTTTGAGATCTTTTAGCCTACTTCAGGTTGTCAGACAGGATCTATTTAAGTGATTTCTTAATTCAACAAGTCAGTGGCAGTAATCAGGCTTGGGTGTAGCTACTGAAACTGAACTCAGCTTTCCAAAAAATGTGGTTAATCACAGTTAATTCATGATGTACAAGAAGGGACAGCGCAGGCTGTTCCTGCTGAGGAGACTCAGGTCTTTTGGTGTACAAGGGGCGCTGCTGAAGTCATTCTATGACACGGTGGTGGCATCAGCCATCACTTTTGGAGTGGTCTGCTGGGGCAGTGGCATTACTGCAGCCGATAGGAAGAGACTGAACAAACTGATTAAGAAAGCTAGCTCTGTCCTGGGGCAACGCCTTGATCCGATGGAGGAGATAGGAGAGAGAAGGACGGTGGCTAAACTGTCATCTCTGCTGGAGTCCGAGTTCCACCCTATGCAGGACATACTGGATGCACTGAGGAGCTCATTTAGCAGCAGACTACATCATCCCTGGTGCACAACCGAGAGGTTTCGTAGGTCCTTCCTACCAACGGCTGTCAGACTGTACAACCTAAGCAGGGCTGCTCGCAGAGATAGCAAAAAGACGTAACAAACTAATAGTTTTTTGAATGCAAAAGATGCAATAGACTTACACAATGGTCCTCTCCGGCATACAACTAGGAACATACCGGTCGCTATGGAGGGTGAGAATATGTATGGGCACATAATCATACCATGTAGGATAACTAAATAGACGGTTATGCTGTTTCATCCCACCTAGCAACAATGCTCTGCACTGTGTGTGTTTATATATTTACATATTTATTCCATCTAGCTACAATGCTCTGCACTGGGTGTGTTTATATTTATATATCTATATATTTATTCCATCTAGCTACAATGCTCCGCACTGTGTTTTTATATATCTACAAATTATTCCATCTAGCTACATTGCTCCGCACTGTGTGTGTTTATATACTTGCATATTTATTCCACCTAGCTGCAATGCTCCGTACTGTGGGTGTTTATATATTTACATATTTATTCCATCTAGCTACAATGCTCTGCACTGTGTGTTCATATATTCATATATTTATTCCATCCAGCTACAATGCTCTGCACTGTGTGTCTGTGTGTGTGTGTGTATATATATATTTTATAGTAATATGTACATATGTATATTAGCTGCTCTTGCTTGCTTGTTTTTTTTCTTGCCTTCTGATTGTTGCTCTGAGTGTTGCTATCCCTGTGCTGTTGCAATCCTGGAATTTCCCCATTGTGGGACTAATAAAGGCTTATCTTATCTTATCTTATCTTATGTAACACGGGGGGCAATTACTTTTTCCACATAGGGCCAGGTAGGTTTGGATAGTTTTTTCCTTTAATAAATGAAAACTGCATTTTGTATTTATTCAGGTTATCTTTGTCGGATATTAAAATCTGTTTGATCATCTGAAACACTGACGTGTGACATATAAACGTTTTTCAAATTTTCTATAAAATGTAATTCTAAACAAGTAGTGAGGAATAAATTAGGACACCCCCCCATCTTTTTTAGAACACCCCTACATTCATTCCCACTTACAATGGCTAAAATAAATGTAAAAAAATGCAAACAGAAACAAAAACAAGGTTAGACATAGATACGTGAACATTTCTTAATAATGCAATGAATATTTAAAGGGGTGTCCTAATTTTTTGACATTACCGTATATATATAATATAAATACAAGTACAGCATGCATGATTTGTTTGCATCTGTTTCTAATCATTTAAATATTCAGTATATATACACATCATTCCATTTATTGCTTTCAGCACTCAAAAATGTCAAACGTTACAAGGCATACATGCCCATTTTTCCAAGGAAGTCATGTTTACAGTGTTTTATATTTACTCCCGCTAACAAGCAAAATGTGGTTCCTTCTTCAATTTTTCTTCTTTTCCAGTGACAAACCATGTGTTTAGCAGTGCACCCGATTAGGTTTGGCACCCATAAATGTTTACAGAAGCAACAAGGCAGCAAATTAGGCCTCAGAAATCGAATGCCTATATGACACAAGCAGCTAAGTGGTTCTGCAGCGCTTCCCAAGGCTGGCAGCTCGTTGAGTGACAAGTACAAACACAGCCGTCCCAGCCCGGCATTCCTGTCCCAGCGGCGGCGGCGGCGGCAGCGGCAGCACCAGCAGCACACTGACTGGCAAGTTCCCTCTTCTTGGCACCAGATGCTGCAGGGACACTCTTGCGTTGAGATGTGATGATAGTAAGTGAGAGGTTCTCTGTCAGTTGTCCCTGCAGCAATGCTTTCTTTCTGAGAAGAAATATCTAGCAAGCAATTACAGCAACTCTGTTCAGCCAGTAGCTAGCAGTGAGTGACACCTCACTTGCAAACAATGACACACAAGCATGTAAAAACATTGAACTAAAATCCAGACTATTTACCACTTGCAACTGAATTTGACAAGGGGGCACCGAGGTGCTCGTGTAATTACATTTGTACGGATGAAGTGTTTATCAGTGGCTCGTTGGGAGAAGAGGATGCAAGTCTGGTGTTCTTCTTGCACAGATAAAGGCTGACTGCTGGCTTGTCTGAGTTGACACAGGGCCTGTTAAAGAAGCTGAGCAGCAAACACAACAGCGAACCTATTTAGAAAAATTAGTCACTCCTTTGAGAAGCGAATTGAGGTTTCGCAAAGAAAGAGAGAGAGTGAGAGAGGAAAAGGCAGAACAAATCTTACATTCCAACCGGTTCTTCTGCAGTCTACAAAGCCAGTATCTGTAATTTCCCTTCTAGTGGTCAAGCAGCCATTCAGTGATGTGTGTGGATGAGTTGGAGTCAGCAAGTTTTAGACAGAGAGGAAGAGGAGCCTGAGAAAGCAGAGGTCCTCAGAGTAGTGGGATAAAGATAATCAAACACTCCTGCGGCCATAGCGTCTCAATCTCAGCCTGGAGAGTAAAACAGTCTTCTAATCTAATGCAGACAGGCATACCCCAAAAAAATAGGGAGGAAGTGGATTTCTATATTTTTGCAAGACCCCAGTTTATTTCTTCTCCCTTCAAGCTGAGCTTCTTAACATTCTTGAATTACATCCAATTTTTCTCACGCTTCACCAGTGTCATGACACTGTCAGTGACGGACAAGAAGAGAAAGGGCGAGTGCGGGGGACTGGCACTGACTCCATACGCGACAGCCTGACATATCCCTTCTGTGGCCAAAATAGAAAATAATTATTTCCCTTGTCTGGGGGTGACGCCACGAGCACGAGCTGGGCTTTTTTTCCCCTCACTTAATCTTGTGGCTTTGCTGACAGATTGGATTCCAAATCTGCCCTTTTAGCTGGGTGTGTATTTGCATGGGATGGATGGTAAAGTCCCCACAGATATAAGCCTCTAATGTCAGGATTTTTCAAGTGCCACCTGTTTTCAAATGTGATCAGATGGTTGATTTAGATACTGGACTTGTTCAAGACATTATCATTTTTTAACAGAAATTAAACTCACTTTGGTTTTAAAAGCTGTTCTAAGGCTTGAGGACGATGATTGCTTATAGATGAACAAAGGCTCTTTGACTAAATAGCGCAACCAGTGCAGCAGCGACTGAAGCCTGCATTCTGTCTAATATCCAGCAGGTGGCAGCATGGTTGGCTGCAAAAGACATGCAGTTCATTTTAAGTCTACAAGTCACATGTGCCAGCTTTGACGGATTGTGACACTTCCCAAGTAAGTATCCTCTATCAATATTTATACATCAAGGTGGACTAAAATCTTTGATAAGTTTATGCTTTATAATCCTAGTTAGGTTGAAAAGCAAGGGTATTTATCATCGATTCCTATCGTGTGAAAACAACAACAATTCAGCTCAAGGCTACATATCAGAGCCATGAAAATCAGTGAATGTTATCATGGTCGATATAGTGGAATGCAAAAATACGGCTGCTCTTGATCCTCATGGACCAAAGCTACATTTGCTTGCTTATGACCATAACACCAATCAGTTTTTATGCGCACTTTTTCATATGGGGGAGACTGTGGCGCAGGTGTAGTGTGGCCGACTACTAATCAGCGGGTTAGTGGTTCGATTCCTGCTCTGTCTGCAGTCTGCCTGTCCTTGAGCGAGACACTGAACCCCCAGTTGCTCCTGGTGAGTCAGGCCAGCTCCGGCATATGGCAGCTCTGCTGCCATCAGTGTGTGAATGGGTGAATAGCAGGATCTGTAAAGCGCTTTGGTCATCTAGAGATGAGTAAAAAAGTGCTAAACAAGTGAGTGCCATTTACCATATAACCATTTCTACATAATCTGCATTTCTCAGTGTTATTTACATTGCCCAGAATGATGACAGCCACATGAGAGAAGAGCCGAAGAAGGCTAGTGGCTGATAAGGATACACTAAGTAAAAACAACAGTTTGCGGTAGGGGTGGGCAATATGGCCTAAAAATGATATATTTCTGTGAATTTTCACAATAACAATATATTTCACGATATTGCAGAATACAGGTTTTTTTTTTTCCTTTCAAATTTATGCAAAAAGGACAGTTTCACTGGCCAGCGTTATTTACCTTCAACATATTCAGGAAAAACAAAACAAAAACTCTTATTTCTCCCTTTTGTAAACAGCAGCTCAGATTTAGTTTAAAATATTTTTTTAGTTCTGTATCAAATATTACAAGAAAATAATGTAAACCCTTACATCTTAACTGCACACAGAGGTCGGGTTTTATACTGAATCACTTTACCTGGATTACTCCCAACCGTTGCATGGACCTGTCCTGGGGCTTTTGGCTCTCGTTGCACTGAACGGGTGTGTTTTCTCTCTCTCTCTCCCTTTGATCTTCTGAAAGTGTGGTTTCATGATTTGGGTGAATGTTTCTCTTTTGGTTTGTTTATTTACGGGCCAAAGTATAAAGTGGCAAAGAAGTCTGCGCACACTTTGATGAACTTCCTATCTGGTACTGCTAAACTTGCCATCTGGCTGACAAAGAAAAATCGGACTACGAACACTGGCAATGTGGATCCTGTGTTTGTTTTCAAGGCCTTGTTAAAAGTCAGACTCCAGGTGGAGTACTCTTACTATAAAATGGTGGACAATTTGGAGGTATTCACCAATAGATGGACTGTAGGGAATGTTTTGTGTTCTGTGGGACAGGGGGATGAGTTATGTTTGCACTTTTGAAATGTGAGACACTTGGTGGAATGATATTGGCGATCTTACATTTTTGAGTTGTGCAATAAAGGCATTTTTTAAAACTCAAACTCTCTCTCTGCGAACTTGTTTAAGAGAGGCATGCTGTACCAAGCTTGGTCATCTTATGAAGATGTCAACCACGTTGATAGAAACGCTGGCGTGGAGTGCCAACATTACATCTGTCAGACTGGTGCATAGGGTGGTGAAGGAAGTGTATGCTGCCCTGCCACGACCGCTAAGAGCATTTGCGGAAAACTGGACTCTTTCCACTCAATGGGATGAGGGCACTGTGTCCACCTTTCCTGCCCTTTCCATAAGTCCAGCTGTGGGAGAGTGGCAGGAGGGAGAGGATCACCTGCTGTCCTTCAGAAATCCTCGTCTGGCCAACTTCCAGTTTGTGGGGACGAAGACTGTGTATCACGTCTGTGTGAAGGTTCTGAATCTGCGCTTGCTGACGGGCGTCAAAGATTCGAAGTGGGCGGGGTTCTTGGGGCCGGTATTCTCCCCGAAAGGCAGCTGGCGGTCCATGTACAAGCTCCCTATTGGGAAACGGACGGCAGATCTACAGGAGGATTGTTCATGGGGCAATAGCTACGAATAAATACAGAGCACACCTGGATCCTAATGTGGGGGACGAATGTTTGTTTTGTTCCCAAGTTGAGACCCTGGAGCATTTGTTTGTTCAATGTTTTCGTTTATCCGGCCTTTTTGATCTTCTGAAAGTGTGGTTTCATGATTTGGGTGAATGTTTCTCTTTTGGTTTGTTTATTTACGGGCCAAAGTATCAAGTGGCAAAGAAGTCTGTGCACGCTTTGATGAACTTCCTATCTGGTACTGCTAAACTTGCCATCTGGCTGACAAGGAAAAAACCGGACTACTAACACTGGCAATGTGGATCCTGTGTTTGTTTTCAAGGCCTTGTTAAAAGTCAGACTCCAGGTGGAGTACTCTTACTATAAAATGGTGAACAATTTGGAGGCATTCACCAATAGATGGACAGTAGGGAATATTTTGTGTTCTGTAGGAGAGGGGGATGAGTTATGTTTGCACTTTTGAAATGTGAGACACTTGGTGGAATGATATTGGTGCTCTTACATTTTTGAATTGTGCAATAAAGGCATTTTTTAAAACTCAAAACTCTCTCTCTCTCTTCGGGTCGTTGAATAAAATCAAGATAAAGCAGCCAAAATGGAAGTAAAAATCTACTGTCACTTCGGGCTGCACACTGTTCAACGTTAATACCAGTCCAGCGGTGTTGTGGACATGTGGAAAAAATGCAGACAGATTGTCCACACTGCTGCACCGTTTTGTTTTTAAACATGACAGCAGTCTGAAACAGAAAGTGAAACCTAAATATTTCCATTCAACTGGAGACGGTCTGACTTTGGACCGGCAGCTTCCCGCCATGTTTGTTTTGCCATTTCTATGTGGTGTGACGTCATCACACAGCAGACCCCAAATATCACGATATTCATTTTTACACCAGTATCAAAATTTATACCAGTACTACTGTGAACGATACGATATGGCACACCCCTAGTCTGAGGCCCCATAAAGCTGACCAGAGATTACAGTGTAACCATATACAATGACATTTACCTAAGGTGCCTATGCAGATGTATGGGGTATAATATACAGCTCAGGTCCAAAAGATCTGACAGTTCAAGTGCTAAGTTAAAGACTGCAATCGATACCACAGAGACTGAACTCTACATGTGTCCATCCTGCTTCACTTCATTTCCTGACTGAAATATATCAATAAGATGACCATAAACTGTCAAGTATTGATGTACTAGATGTGCCCAAATCACATGAAGAATGTCTGATAAGATGTACAGTGGTGTGAAAAAGTGTTTGCCTCCTTCCTGATTTCTCATTTTTTTTGTATGTTTGTCACACTTAAATGTTTCAGATCAAACAAATTTAAATATTAGACAAAAATAACACAAGCAAACACAAAATGCAGTTTTCAAATGAAGGTATTTATTAAGGGGAAAAAAAAATCTAAATCTACATAGCCCTGTGGGAAAAAGTGATTGCCCCCCACCTGTTAAAACATAAATTAACTGTGGTTTATCACATCTTTGGAAAGCTGAGTTCAATTTCTCTACCACACCCAGGCCTGATTACTGCTTCACCTGTTCTCAATCAAGAAATCACTAAAATAGGACCTGCCTGACAAAGTGAAGGCGACCAAAAGATCCTCAAAAGCTAGACATCAAGCTGCGGTCCAAAGAAATTCAGGAACAAATGAGAAACAAAGTAACAGATCTATCAGTCTGGAAAAGGTTATAAAGCCATTTCTAAAGCTTTGGGACTCCAGCAAACCACAGTGAGAGCATTATCCACAAATGGCAAAAAACATGGAACAGTGGTGAACCTTCCCAGGAGTAGCCTACTGACCAAAATTACCCCAAGAGCACAGCGATGACTCATCCAAGAGGTCACAAAAGGCCCCACAACAACATCCAAAGAACTGCTGGCCTCACTTGCCTCAGTTAAGGTCAGTGTTCATGACTCCGCCATAAGAAAGAGACTGGGCAAAAATGGCCTGCATGGCAGAGTTCCAAGACAATAACCACTACTGAGCAAAAAGAACATGGGCTCATCTCAGTTTTGCCAGAAAACATCCTGATGATCCCCAAGACTTTTGGGAAAATACTCTGTGGACTGATGAGACAAAAGTTGAACTTTTTGGAAGGTGTGTGTCCCATTACATCTGGTGTTAAACACTGTGGTGATCCGAGCGCTGAACTCATCCGCGCTCGGGTTACTCAGCATTTTCTCTTTTTCTCCCATATTATTTTGGTTTTATTATTGTCCTCCCAGGGCTTTTATTGTGACAGCGTCGCAGCCAAACGTCCGGCTGTCAAAGCCAAGCGGTGCCGTCACAGCTGATCTTGATTTCGGTAATTACGTCCCCCTTTCCTGTTTGGTCCTTTTACTTTTGTTATCAGTATTTAAGGAAGCAGCTGAGGCTCACTCCTCGCTGTGACCTACATCTGCGTACCAGGACTGGAGTCCCTATCCCCGGCTCCAGTCTTCCCTCCGTGTTTGATCTGTCTTCTCTCCAGCACTTTTAAGTGTGTATTCTATAGCGTCAGGTTCCATCCTCGCTACACTCTTCCATTTGTTGTCAGTGTTCATTACTTTGTGTCCTAGTTTAATGTATGTGTTTTGCCCCACGTGGCTCTTTATTTTGTTCCTTTGTTCTTTTAATAAACAAGCAAACTCTCTGTTGGCATCTGGCACCTCATTAATGCCCTGAAAGGGGCATGCATGACAAACAGCATTTCAGAAAAGGAACATCATAACAACAGTAAAGTATGGTGGTGGTAGTGTGATGGTCTGGGGCTGTCTTGGTGCTTCAGGACCTGGAAGACTTGCTGTGGTAAATGGAACCATGAATTCTGCTGTCTACCAAAAAATCCTGAAGGAGAATGTCTGGCCATCTGTCCGTGACCTCAAGCTGAAGCGCATTTGGGTTCTCCAGCAGGACAATGATCCAAAACACACCAGCAAGTCCACCTCTGAATGGCTTAAGAAAAACAAAATGAAGACTTTGGAGTGGCCTAATCAAAGTCCTGACCTGAATCTAATTGAGATGCTGTGGCATGACCTTAAAAAGGCGGTTCATGCTCAAAAACCCTCCAATGTGGCTGAATTACAACAATTCTGCAAAGATGAGTGGGCCAAAATTCCTCCACAGCACTGCAAAAGACTCATTGCCAGTTATTGCAAACGCTTGATTGCAGTTGTTGCTGCTAAGGGTGGCCCAACCAGTTATTAGGTTTAGGGGGCAATCACTTTTTCACACAGGGCCATGTAGGTTTGGATTTTTTTTTTTTTACCCTTAGTAATAAACACCTTCATTTAAAAACTGCATTTTGTGTTTACTTGTGTTATCTTTGTCTAATATTTAAGTCTTTTATTTAAGTGTGACAAACATACACAAAAATGAGAAATCAGGAAGGAGGCAAACACTTTTTCACGCTACTGTATTACTCATTTGTCCTGTCTGTAAAGAAACTGATAAGATGACAAATGTCAAGTCAGTAGATTGTTGCAGGAAAGCAGATGTTGGTGTATTATTTGCACTCTCAGTAATTAAAGGTAAAGTATAGATGTATTACTTTCCACCTGGAAAAAAAAAGGATGTTTAAAAAAAAAAAAAACCTGTGTTGAAAAACCTACCGATGATACCCTGTCTCTGGGAACTGAGCTTCTTACTTGCTTACAGCCCACAAATCCAATCAAGGTTACAATCTTTATTACTACTGAGCACATCGGGGACTGGCTGAACCAAACAGGGCAGCTGGGATATTGAGTTCCTCCCCATCTGTCTCAATATTGCTGCGGACGGGTCCAAAGTGAGCTGCAGTGTGGGAATGTGGGAGGTTCCCCGTTTTTAGCACACGGACAGAGCCAGAGTGAGAATGACTGGAGTGGGCCTTTCTGTCTCTGCGGTCCTTGTGATGAGTCCTGTCAGGGCCGGGTCCCCCCACCCCTTCCCCCCACTGCTCCGGCTGCCCTCCCGTCCGGCCTGATTATGTGTTAAATCCGCCCGCGTGTCACGATGGATGTGGAAAGAATGCTCGCCGAAGGGAGCCGGGCGGGGCTGCGGCGACCTGGGGAGTAGCACCTGGAGAGAGCACTCCCCGATTAGAGTGATAAAAGAGGCAGAGGGGAGAGAGGCGGCCGACAGGACCAACATGCGAGTCCTGCCGCTGATGAATGCCAGGTGGAACGGGTCAAGCGTGATAAAGGAAACAGTTTCTTATTTTGAAAAAACACCCCAAGAAAGGAAGAAAAAAATCTGGCTGTGCTCATTCTGAAAGGAAAATATCTGCATAAATATCAACTCTAAACACATGCATGCAGCGATGTGGCGTCCAGTGGTTTATTAGCATGTTTCCCTCCACTAGTTTATCCTTTGTCTGATTCAAACATTCACTTATCAGTTATGAGTTCATTTCATTCCGGCATGGATTGTTTAAAACACTTTTTTTTTTAAGATTTGGTACCACAACCAAAATAAAACGTTCTACCCTAAACTATTCTTTGTGACAGAAACGTGTTCTTCCAGCAGAGTAAGTTACGCTTTCTCTAAAAAGCGCCGCAGGGCACTGTCAGAAGACCCAGACAATATGCTCGCAGGCGATCCATGACATAAATGTGTTTCACTTCTTCGAGACTCCACTGGCAAGCATGCAAAGTTGACCTCAAGGTATGCGAGACCACTCGACCCAAAAATTTAAATGCAAAGGTTTAAAAATCTTTACTTTGCATGCACTATTCTTAATCATTTTATAAGATGTACTGCTCAATGTAGTGACTAGAAATGTAAAGAAAACTGTTGTCAAGTAAAAGCAACATTGCCTTATTAGATCAATTACTCAAATATACAGTAATGAAAAAAACACTTGAGGATTAGTAAAGAAATATTTGCTAGAGTCATGAGTAATGATGTTATTCTTGCCAAACAGATTTTTCTACTATTTTTTTTTTTTTTTACTTTTTTCTTATAAATTTTAAGCAGTTTTGACTTTTTTTGGAAGTGCAGACTTTAAGGTTTAATTCAAGGGGCTGAACAAAAATATATGATTAAACATGTAGGAATTGTAGCTATTTTTTTTGTAACTTTGATTTTTATTCATTTTTCATCATACATATTACATTCAGATCACAGTCTATTTAAAAAAAAAGGAGCTAGAGGAAAAAAAAAAAAAAAAAGAAAAAAGGGGGGGGGGACAAATGTTGGAGCATCAAGTTTTTAGTTTCCATCTCTTAATTCTTCTGGTTTTTCCAGTGTTTTTGGTTATTCTTTCAATTTCTGTCCCTTTGTGGCACTTTGTAGTGTGGCCATTTCCGCCATTTTTTTCCAGATTGTCCTCCTTGCATTCTTTGTCGATATGTTAGTTTTTCCATCAAACGTATATCCTCAACAATGTCAGTCCATTGCTCTTGGTCAGGAAGAACTTCTGATCGCCATTTTCTTGTGATTGTTTTTGTTTTTTTTTTTACATGCAATCAGCAAGATTTTAACTAGATATCTGTCCTCAGCCTGTATTACATTGTCTCTTAAGATCACAAATACATCAAGTTACAGTTCATTGGTATATTATATCCTAATATCCTCTGTATTGTCACATGTATAGATTTCCAGAATGATGAGATTTTGCAGCATTTCCAAAACATATGGGAGTGATCTGCATTTTGAGCCCCACAGCCCCTCCAGCATAAAGATTGGGTATTTGTATATTTTCTTTGATCTGTGGTGTAATGAAAAAGCGAATCAGGTTTTTCCATCCAAATTCCCTCCATGTCCTTGAACTTGTTGATGTGTGTTGTGTTTTCCATATTTCTTGCCAGCTTTCTTCTGTTATGTTTAAATTTAGCTCTTCTCCATTTCTCCTTTATATAGTTACTTGAATGTTTGTTTGCCGTAAGTTTCTGATATAGCTTTGAAATAATTCTTATTTTATTTCCTGCATACGAGCTTAAAATGAATTGTATAATCTCGCTCACATCTGTGTGGAGGTTATGCCTAATCTTCCTCATATAATAATCTCTCATCCGCAGATATCTGAAGAATTCAGATTTTTCTAATTTAAATTTTCTTCTCATGTTTACAAAGCTCCCGAAATCTTTTTTTCCCCATAATGCCCCATGCTGTGATTCCCTTGTTCACCAGATTTTTGTATCCCCTAGCTTGCTTTGCCGGTTCAAACTGACTGTCAAATGCTACCCATTTCAATAGTTTTATGTCCTCCTTTACATTATACTTTTGTACCATTTTATACCACAGTTCCAAAGTAAATTTAGTGATTGGGTCTATTTGTTTGATTTGCTTATATGCATCCTTATCTCCTATTATGCTTTGTACTGGGAGTCCCTTAATTTCCTTTTCCATTTCTTTCCATTTTGCCTCATATCCTCTGTCGCGCCAACATATGATATACCTTATTTGTGCTGAGTAGTAATATTCCTTTAGACTCGGTAGGCCCATGCCTCCTTTCTCTTTTGGTAACAAGAGTTTTATATTTCACTCTTGGCTTTTTACCTCCCCAAACAAATCTCGATATCATCCTGTCCCACTTTGAGAACTGGGCACCAGGAATCTCTGTTGGTAGAGCCTGGAAGAGGTAAAGCAGTCTAAGTTGTATGCTGATTTTGACTGTCTTAATTTTTGAATTCAGATCCATATTTAAGATTGACCATCTATCAATATCTTTATTTCTTGTTCCAACCCATCATAGTTTGCTTTATAGATTTTGCTTAGATCTTTAGGTATGCTCACTCCAAGGTATTTTATTTCTTTTTGTTTCCAGTTTAGTTTGATCTTATCAGTTATCTGGTTTAAAGGGTTATAGTGGAATGTCAGTATTTGTGTTTTTAAGTTTATCTTGTATCCTGATAATCTTCCAAAATTTTCTATCAAGTTCATCATTTCCATTATTGATTCATCTGGTTGTTCAAGGTAAACTATAATATCGTCTGCAAATAGCCCAATCTTGTGTTCCGCTCCCTTTATTGTTACACTTTTTAAATTTCTTATTTTGTAGCATCGCTTGAGCCAGTGGCTCTATGAACAGAGCAAACAAGGTGGGCGATAGGCAGCATCCCTGCCTAGTTGATCTTTGTATATTTACTTTGTCTGTTAAGCTACCGTTTATCTTGATTCTTGCCACAGGTTTTTGATACAGTGTCTTTATGCATTGTACTGATTTTTCGTTAAATCCAAAGCGTTCCAGCACACTATATAGGAATTTCCAGTTAACCCTATCAAATGCTTTTTCTGCGTCTAAACTCATTATACTGCGCTTTTCTTTTCTTTATGTATTTGGTTAATTATATGTATTGTTCTCCTGATATTGTCATGTGTTTGGCGTCCCTCTATGAAACCAGTTTGATCATCTCTATCAATTCCGTCAAGAATGTCTTTATTCGTTTACAGATAATTGTTGTATATATTTTATAATCCACATTTAATAAAGAGATTGGCCTATAGTTTCCGCATTGTTCCCTATCTTTCCCTGGCTTTAAAATAACTGAAATAATGGCTTCGTTCCATGATGGAGGTATTTTGTTGTTGTTAATGTCCAATTAAATGACTTTAGGAGCTGTGGCGTGAGTTCTTCTATAAACAGTTTATAAAACTCAGACTGGTATCCATCACTACCTGGTGATTTACTGTTTTCAAGTGACTTAATCACATCTTTAATCTCGTGTTATTTCTGCTGTTAGCTTTTCATTTTGTTGGTTTCCTATTGATGGCAAGTCCAATGTGCATAGAAATTTTTTAATATCCTTAACATTTGTCTCTTCAGGTTGTGAGTATAGTTCTTGATAGAAATTATGGAATATTTCTTCGATGTTTTCTGGGTTAACTGGTTTTATTTGTGATGGGGTCCTTAATCTTATATACATTATTCACTGTTTGTTTTCTTAACCGTTTTGCCAGCAGTTTTAGTGGCCTTTGGCCCCGTTTCATAATATTTTTGTTTTAAATATCTATTTTTCCCCCTTTCATTTTCATCTATTTGTATTTCTTTTATCTTTATTTTTTCTTCCTTAATTTCTTGATATATTTTTGGGTCATTTGTGCTTTGATGTTTACGTTCTAATTCCCTCAGTCTCTCACATCTTTGTTCATAAGTTTCCAGTTTAGACTTATTTGCTTTTCCTGATTCAACAATTAATTTACCTCTTAACACGGCTTTTAGTGCATCCCATAGTATTGTTGGGTCCACTTCTTCATTATCATTCTCCTCGATATACTCGTTTGTTTACTTTTATTCTCTTTCATTTTCTCATCATTTAACAGTCCTACATTAAGTTTCCATGTTGTTTGTCGTTTTCTATTGTTTAAATATATTTCCATGTATATAGGATTATGATCTGATATTTCTGCCCCTCCAATCCGACAATTTCTCACCCTGTGTCTGTCACCTTCATTCATAAGGAAGTAATCTATTCTAGAGTGTACTTTATGGACTGCTGAATAATGTGTATAGTCTTTTTCGAGTGGGTGCAGGTCCCTCCATATGTCTACCATACCCATTTCTGCCAGTGAGGTTCTTATGAACTTTGTTACATGTTTTTTTGTCTTCTTAACACTTGTTGTGTCAACTTCATGATCCATGACAGGCATTTAAGTCTCCTCCACAAATTAGGACTCCTTCACTGTGTGTTGCTATGAGATCAAACAGATGTTGAAAAAAACCCTTGTCACTTTCTGGTGGGGCATAGATGTTCACTAATGTGATCTGCATACCATCTATTCTTCCCTTTATTATTACATACCTGCCTTCTTTATCCTGGATTTCCTTGTTCACTTTCAAATTGTATTTTGTTTGAGATTAGTATCATAACCCCCCTTTTAGCTCCTCCCTTAAATGAACTGTAGTAGGAGTTCTTATAGCCAAATCTCTTAGTTTCACATGTTCTGTCTTGCTCAAATGTGTCTCTTGCATAAATATAATTTCGGCTTTTTCCTTCTTGAATTTTCTTATTATTCTTTCCCTTTTAACAGGTGAGTTCAGACCATTCACGTTTAATGTCATTATCTTAAGATTTTTAACCATATTCATGTTTTTCCATTTTTTTAACTTGTGCTCCTAACCCCTTTAACAACAAAACTAACATATTTGTACAAAAACATTAACAAATCTCAACCTCCGTACATTGGGCCTCTCTTCTGCCCACTGGTCCCTGTTGGTGGGTGGAGGGGATTGTCCTCACCGAGTGAGGGGCCCTCCCCTAGACCTGTATTTACTATCCAAGTCAATAGTCATTAGTCTAGAAATGTCCAACAAAAATCACTTAAACCTCTCCTAGCCGTTTGTTTCTCTTTTACCTTGTCTTCTTGGCCTTCATTTCTTCTGTGTCCTTCTTAATCTGTTATAATCTAGGCTTTCCGTTGAAAGCCTTGCAGTTTTTCTTGGGCCTGGTGCGCCACGTCCGTCTCCCGTCTTCTGCCGCTCACTCGCCTCCACTCCGGCTGTCGCGATGCGTTCAGTGCCGCCGCTGCCCCAGCCGCTTCCTCCAGTACGCTCACCACAAAGCCTCGCTCCGTCATGTCCCGCGCTACCTCTCTGGCCGTGCTGTAGGTTTTCATGCCGTCCTCCCAATGAATTCTCATCTTCGTTAGCGGCGTTTGGAATCTAATTTTTTTCTCTCAGCATTTTTTTATGTTGGCATATTTCTTTCGCTGCTGCACAGTTTCTGTCGGGTAGTCATGGTCAAAGAATATCTGTTTGTCGCCGACTCGTCTCTTTTTTTCCACACTTGTGTCAGGATTCTTTCCTTTGTCATATTTCAGAAAGTTTACCACAACTGACCTGGGTGTAGAGTTTGGATTCGGGTTCTGTGCCAAGGCTCTGTGCGCTCATTGGATCTGCAGGTCTGTTTCATCGGGCAGCTCAAGCTCTTTTTTTTAAGAAATGATCCATGAATTTCGTCATCGAGTTGCCTTCAATGCCCTCCGGAATCCCGAAGATGCGTATATTGCTCCGCCTGGACCTGCTCTCCAGGTCGGTTATTTTTTCCCGCATCCTCTGTGTTTGTGCCGTCAGGGTCTGCAGCCGCTCGCTTGCCTCGGTCTTCCAACTCCGATATTCGAGCCTGTGCTTCTGTCATACATGCCCGTTGAGTGTGTAGCTCCATGTTTTCAGCTAGCTTGCGCTCCATTCCTCTTCGGAGACCCATAATTTCCTCCATCTCTTTTTTCAGCTCTTCCTTAAGAGCCGTTAAATCCTGTTGGAGTTGTCGCTTGAAGTCTTTTGTCTTTACCTATATTGGCGATGCCAGTGTTCATAATATCGAGTCTGGCGTCCTCCATTTTCTCTGTAGTCATCTCATTTTTTTGGGCCTCGTGTTCAACGATTTCTCCTGCGTTGTTGAAGAGGGATTCTTTAATTTTACCCCTGCCTTTTGTCCGTGTGCCCGGCTTCTTCGTGTTTTCATCCCTTGGTTTATTGATCCATTTATGTCGAGTTGGCCATTTACCAATGATTTTTAATCCGACTAGGGAGAGCTCTGTTTAAGCGTTATGTCTCTCCGCCATCTTCCCGGAAGTCCAGTTTCGACTTTTTAATGTATAAAATTGTGTTTTTTCCTCATAATGTGCATTTCTCCTCAAAAATTTGGAACAGATTTTTCGCATATTTGAAAAGTTTCTCATTTTAATTTGCAATTTATTAAATATTAATCTTAAAGCTTTAATATTACTAGTACATACCCATCCATGCCCGTAGAAACCAAGTCTAAGCAAGTATTTCTACATGCCTGTTGCTGAAGGGTCTCCTGTCTCAGATGGCTGTGTTGTTCAGTCATGCCTGCGGCGTACTGCTCGAACCTGAGGTGTTTCATCTTCACAGCATCTTTTCTGACGTGCAGCAGTTCTCCTCACTCTATTGCTCTCCATCTGGTAGGTAGTCTTCATTCAGACCACTGGTTGAGGGGTAGGTGCGTTGTAATTCTAGTTCATGGACAGGATCATGAAAATAGATCTGAGCAAAAAGTGGCTTTCGACCCTGTTCAGGAAGACCCGTGCATGCCCATCGAAACCCAGATACTGGAGCACCTGGATAAAATCAGTGCTTTGCTTGGCATTTTACACATTTGTAGTGTAGACTGCCATCGTTCAAGGTTACACATTTTTATTGTGTCAGCACCTCTTTAAAAACCACATTGCTCAGAAAGCGATGCTTTTGCTTAGTTTCTTCATCTTGAGCAAGAATATAAAGACTGCTTGATCTGGCATCTCTGCTCGGGGCAACGTAGAATTGGCCATGGCTGAAGAAATCTGTTGTGCAGAAAACACCAACGCGCTGTAAAGACTGGCCCTGTGACTTATTCACAGTTATGGCAAAGCAGGGTCTTACTGGAAACTACGTCGCAAGGTGAATGGAAACATGTTGTCAGATGGTGTGAGTGTGATTTGTAGAATCAGAAGAGTGCGTCCAGCATTGGACGGCAGTGGCTCAGGAGGTAGAGCAGGTCGTCCAATAACCACATGGTCGGCGGGTTGAATCCCGCTCTCCCCAGATATCCTGCTGTTGTGTCCCTGGCCAAGACACTTCACCCCAATTGCCCCTGGTGGGTCTGGAAGCGCCATGTTAGGCAGCATGCCACCATCAGTGTGTGAATGTGTGTGTGAATGGGTGGATAGCAGGATCTGTAAAGCGCTTTGGTCATCAAGAGATGAAAAAAAGCGCTATATAAGTGAGTGCCATTTGCCATCGACACCAATCACAGATGTTGCAACCAACAGGTGAGGCTGTATCTGTTCAGTGATGTATGTTGAGCCATTGCAGTGTCCGTTTTGTTGGTGAAAGTTTCGCAGTAGCATGACCACCATTTTCAAGGCAGGCATCCTCGGACATCATGCCTACATCATAGGTAGCCCGTCCTATTGTCTATAGGACGGCATTGCGAGTCCTGATGGTTTATGTGACAAAGACATCACGGCAGGCATAGGACATCATGGTCTATATGACTTCATATAGACATCAAGGCAAGCATCACTGTATGACAGCATAAAGACATCAAGGCAAGCATCACTGTATGACAGCATAAAGACATCAAGGCAGGCATGATGTCCTATGATGCAGACAGCATAGGAACATCATAGGCTGTTCTATGATGTCCTATGATCGTAACACAGACACGCACACAGATTTCTTGAATTAATAGAGTGATTTCTTGTAAATCTGTGATTTTAACCAATCTGGCAGGTTTTTCCTCTTTCAAGTATTAGTCTAAGGAAAATTAAATATTACATTTTCATATGTACCCAATATGATCCAAATCATGCAAAGAAACAGTCAACAGTGATAAATTAAATGTTTCCTGATCCTGAAGGACAACTGCTTATTAACAAAATATATATATTTTTTTTCCTGTTTTTACAGCTTAGGGTTCATGTTGAAGCAAATCGTAAAAGCTAAACAGGGCTAAAAAGAAAAGGGCTAAAGAGAATCTAGGGATGCCCTGATCAAGATGTGATCCAAGTCATTTAAAACTGAAGATCAGAGATCAGCCGATACCAAGTCACAATCCGATACTTAAATTTTACTACAACACATTCTTGCACACTACACACACAGCAGACATGTCAGCAACATCTTCCCTGCTGCAGCGCTGTATAGCTACCGTGTTATGGCAAAGCTGATGGAAAACAGCAGAGACTTGAATGGAGATGAAACCAGTGACCCCTACACCAATGGAGTCACAAAAACCTTGGGGTCTTTGCTCCCGATCTGATACTTGAGATCAGTTCGGGACATCCCTAATAGAATCATAACTTTTTTTGTTACAAAATCAGACTTAAACACATTTATTCTATGTAAGTTCCGTGTATAAGAGCTGCAGTACACTGCTAAATGAATGTGTTAAAGTTTTCCCATTATAAACCTGTGAGTGTTTAATAAACCAGCATAGGAATTCCAGACACACTGCCCAGACATGTGGAGGAGCAAGGGGTTAATAAGGGCCCACCAGCTCATTTCTTTTTCACCGTGGCAGGTTAATACGCCGGTGCACAAATGTTAAACACTCTAAACATAAGCAGCCTTCAAAAACAGTCGCTCGTCTGAAAGCAACAGATTTTTAAATAAAGAACTCCCAGAGTGACTGAATAACTGGAGCAGAAACTGGATGTCTCCTCTCCACCCTGTGCTTTGCACCCATTTAGGAAACCACCCAGTCCTGCATGCAAAAGAAAAAAAAAAAGGGGACATTTTTATCCCTCAGATTTGTCTATTACATTGCAATCCAACGTTAATGTTGTCATTAACATTCTGAGCTGGCTATTTTGACTGCATGTTCAGACAACCATGAAATGCTATTTAAAAAGCCCAACTCCCATTTTATGTTTTTTGCTTTTACTTTGAAGCCGTACGATTAGGACCGTGACTGTGTGCTAAGACTACAGAGCAGCGTGTCAATAGCTCACACCGAGCTTATTTCTTATGCATTGATACAGCCCATGGCCTACGTGCATTGGTCGGATTAGATGTGACTTATGTTTTTTGCCTCGATAAATAGGAAGCTGCAGTGTGGACATTCATCAGGCTTACTTTACTGGCATTTTATGCACACTGAACTACGGATGCATCTCTTCTATGGACTGAAGCCTGTGGTGTTTTCCCCAGCAATGTAAGAAGCAGTACATCTTGTGAGTAATTTGAGAGCAAGGCAGACAGACAGAGAGAGAGAGAAAGAGAGAAATAAAATCCCAGCCCAGTGTATTTCTTCAACTTTAAAAGCCAAAGGACAGCTCAATTGATCTCATCTTGCGGGTGATGTGTGGACTTTTATGGCTGCAAAGGTTGCGGAGAAGTCGAGTGAACCTTGAAGGCAGACATAAGTTATTTATTAGGCTCACTGCAGTGTGTTCTCACATTTTGTTTATAGCATTGCATCACTGAAACTGTATTCAAAGTCATCTGATATAATGCATCACAAATGCCTTTGGTTAATAACGGCAGTTTTCCTACACATGCACCTTATTTCTGATCACAGGACAAACAGGGCAGGCCGGTGTTTCCTCTTAGTCCAGTGCAGTGCTGAAAAGCTAAACTTTTGGGGGGGGGGGGGGTTGCTGCGGGTGTAGAAAAAGATGCTCAGTAGCTGGGTTTCCAGTCGCAGACATGTTAATCTCCCGCCTATGAGAGGCGACGCACCTTTACCAGCTTGGAGAAACAGTCTCAGAGAGGCACACAAAGAGAAGAGAAAGAAGTGAGTCCAAGTTGAAAATCTCTTCATAAGATAGAGTTTCAATGACAAACCTGAATAGCTCAAAACACGCTCATTTCAAACAGTGACACATCCCATGGGCTTTGGAAGGAAACGGGAAGCCAAGGACATTTCAGCAACTAGAATTAACCAGAGCCACTGAAAAATACATACAGGGTAAAAGAATGTGATGTCATTCCATGCTGGATCCTCCCTTCACCCCGCGCATACCTAGAATGGCTCTATCTGGCAGCCGCAGCACTCCGCACATCCACACAACCGGCCCATTCATCCGAGGTACCTGTGCTTAGCGGGAGATAAGTAGCTTTCCATGAGAAGCAAAAAGAAGATTAGCATTCCCTTACACTGTGTTGGAGGGCATGCAGCTTTGCCCTCTAAGTGGGGAGAACCCGAGCGAAGTGTCTGCTTTTGTTGTTCACAGCAAAGATCAAAGCCAAACACTGATTAAGTTATACTAAAATGTAAAGTCATTCTCCTGCCTCGGTAACAAATACCAATGCTACACGCGGAGCTGGAATGTTAGCACTAAAGCAAGGCAATCTAGGATTAAACAGCAAACTTTATTAAATTTAGGCTACCGTCTGCAGTCATTTTTTCCACTTATGCACGTTTCCGATCAGCACCATCAAGCTAGCAACTTTAGCATTGCTAACCACAGTAGGGGTCAATGCGACAGCTACACCTTTGGGGCCAAAGTCAGTTTAGAAAGGGGGGTCTAACAAGGGTAACAGATAGCAGACTTTTAGTCCAATTTGCTTATCTAGGAATGTGGATGTATTTTTTTAATCTGTGCAGTCTCTGTTCAGTCTCTTTATGAACTGTTGCTTACATGAGAGCAAAGTCTTCTCAAACATCACTGATCGATTAAAACATCGCTTCCAAGCAGATGACAAGCTATATATTAAAAAAAAAAAATCAATTGCCTCTTTCACTTTTTTCCCCCCTAAAGACTGAGCCAATAAAGAGAAGAGTGAAAAGGGTGAAGAGCAAAGGGGAGACGCACAGGAAGGATTTCTCCAGCCTGGGACCGACCATCCCATCTGAGTAGCACGCTTTTGTGGAACATGTTATCATTAGGCTACAAGACACCCTGCCCACTGGAATGTTACTGGTACTTGTCCACTTGATTGTTTTCATTTCCACTGTAATACAATCTGGTATTGGACGGTTTGTGGGTAAATCACTTCACAGTGGCCATAAGTGATTATCAGGTCTTCCACAGCCTCTTACAAATGTAGAATGGTGAGTTCCACCTGATTGGATAACATATTCTTGCTCTTATATTTCAAATCACATCCAACATGGTGGCTTGCCTGCAAATAATACATACAAGGCAGGAATTTCTGTACTGTGTCTCCATCTTAGGTTGTCCAGTCCTGGGTTGGAAATTTAACAAAAATTTACCCCTAGAGATTTGGCACAGGGCATAATTGATTGATATAAAATAACAAGTTCTACTTTTTGTGGGTGTTATCAATGACTGAGCACCCACCCTTCAGTGGAGAGGCTGTGGGTCTGTGCCCTGACTAGGTCATACCAAAGACCATATAAAAACGGTACTGCTTTCTAGATTGGTGCTCAGTGTAACAGAATGGGGAGGGAACACAGACAGACCCCCATCGTAGCTTCAACTACCCGCAGTAGCTATGTGGCCTGAGATCAAAGAAAGCAGAGATGAGCGCCATCTCCTATATACCACATGGCATCCCACATGCTGTGGAAAGGGAATTTTGCCCATACATCATATAACAGTTGCAGCATTCCTCTGTGCAGTTTTTTGTGCCATCTTTCTGAAATACAGTGCTGTGACAAAGTATTTGCCCCCTTCCTGATTTCTTATTTTTGCGTATTTGTTACACCTAAATGTTTCCGATCAAACAAATTTTAATGTTGGACAAAGATAACCTGAGCAAATACAAAATGCAGTTTTTAGATGATGATTTCATTTATTAAGGGAAAAATGCTATCCAAACCTACCTGGCCCTATGTGAAAATGTAATTGCCCCCTAACTGCTCGCTAAACCCAATAACTGGTTGTGCCACCATTGGTGCCAACAACTGGCAATGAGTCTTTTACATCACTGTTGAGGAATTTTGACCCACTCTTCTGTGCAGAATTGTTTAAATTCTGTTACATTGGAGGGCTTCTTGAACTGATGGCCGGACATTCTCCTTCAGGACTTTTAGTCGAGAGCAGAATTCATGGTTCTGTCAGTTAGGGCAAGTTGTCCAAGTCCTGAAGGAGCAAAGCAGCCCCAGACCATGACACAACCACCACCATGTTTGGCTGTTGATACAATGTTCTTTTTATGAAATTCCCCGTTAGTTTTATGCCGGATAAAACAGAACACGTCTTCCAAAAAGTTCAACTTTTGTCTCGTCAGTCCCAAGAATATTTTCCCAAAAGTCTCGAGGGTCATCACGTTATTTTCTGGCAAATGTGAGACGAGTCTGTGTTCTTTTTGTCCAGCAGTGGTTTTTGTCTTGGAACACTCCCATGGATGCCATTTTTGCCCAGGCTCTCTTATTGTTCCATCCTGGACCAGTGTCCAAACTGAGGCAAGTGAGGCCTGCAGCTCTTTAGATGTTGTTCTGGGTTTTTGTTTCTCATCTAATCTTGAATTTCTTTAGAACACAGTGGGATGTGTTGCTTTGAGATTTTTTTTAGCCTACTTCTGTAGTCAGACAGGTTCTATTTAAGTGATTTCTTGATTCAACAAGTCTGGCAGTAATCAGACTTGGGTGTAGCCACTGAAACTGAGTTCAGCTTTCCAAAAAATGTGGTTAATCACAGTTAATTCATGATGCAACACGGGGGGCAATTACTTTTTCATATAGGGCCAAGTAGGTTTGGATAGTTTTTTTCTTTTAATAAATGAAATCATTTGAAAACTACATTTTGTATTAAATCAGGTTATCTTTGTCTGATATTAAAATTTGTTTGATCATCTGAAATATTGAACTGTGACAAATATGCAAACATAAGAAATCGGGAAGGGGGCAAATACCTTTTCACAGCACTGTAGCTGTCCTATACCACCTTCCAGTACGGCAATGCCAGCAAGACATGCCTGCAGTCCAGCTCCATTCAGAGCTCCCCCGAAAAATACTGCTGCACAAAGGTCAGTGACATTTTGGTCTCAATTACCAATAAACTCTACGGACCTGATGCAAGGATGGCGCTTGGTGAAATGCTGCATAAGGAATTCCAAATTACATGCACAATACACAGCCCGCCACTTGGCCAACAAAAAAGTTAGTCCTAGGTGACAGAAATACAAATGGAAATCTTCTCCTGATTTAAAGCATGAATTTAGAGGAGGAAATGGAGGGCATTTGAAGATTAAAGCCATTACATCAGTGAATTTACGGCCTTTCACTCTGCCCGAGCGCCATCATACATGAGTCTGTGCACCCTCCTCCTCAGAGGTCGCTGCTTCTTTGTGCTATCATGTGGAGTGAGCATTTTGAAATGCACTGCAGTGACATGGAAAATATCCCTGCCTAATTGTCTTTTGTCTAGCTCATTTAACTCACATGGAAACAAGAGAATGGGTCCTTCGGGCCAGCCAGGCAGGCTAGCCTTAATACACGAGGTGGTCGGCTCTGAAAAAAGGAGCCACTTTTAAACACCACAGATGAGACAAGGACTCTGCATTCTGGGGATGAAAAGCGCAGGGTCTAAAGGTCGAGGTGACCCAAAGCCCCCTGCAGCCCGAGCAAAATCGCCTCTGAAAATGTCCACAGTCAGCAACAGAGCATTATCTCTGGATTGTCCCAATACCTATCAACCCTCGTGACCCAGTCCACCTCCCACCGCCCCTCCTCTGGTCCAAGAGCTGTGACAGAAAGGAATGGAAAAATGTCAAACCAGCTGCTCCTCATTTCTGTGACCGAGCCTCCCCAGACACACAAAGACTCCCGGTCGGCCAAACATGCCAACCGCTCACTGAAATCTCTTTAAAGAGGCGGTTCACACAAAGTATAAACACGTCTTCTCAGCATGGTTACCAAAAATCAAACCAAACAATCTAGATTTGGCTTGATATATTAGATTGGACTCTCGAACCTTTGCGGCTCCAACCTCCACTTCTGTTCCGTTTCTTCTGGAAAGGGTCCATTTGACACTGGGCAAGGGAGTGTGGCATAACCTGCATCCACGGAGTTCAATGGCAGAATAGCCATCGGTGGACAAACAGCCTATACAGAAATATGCTCTGTCTGCGTGCACTCTGGTTAACCAGAGTCGGTGTCATGGGGGTCAGTCACCGGCCGTACCTCCCAAATGGCTTATTGTGCCCCCGCAAAGCCCTAGACGAAGACTTTGGCATCAAACTTTGCGTTATTAATTAACAATGTATGGTCATGAATAGTCAGGTTTCTGGGTGTAAGTGAATGCAGCACCATGGTGCTGGCTACTCCTCCCTTCCTCCACAGTGCAGACAGCGAGCTCCTCGAAAGGTAACCCGCACCTTTAATTCATGTTGGGATTTATGACACCAGCCTTGGCTTTTTTGATTATTGTGCAAAAGGTTTAATATTTTTTGGCAAGTCTGAATTTATTTTGGAAGACAGGGGATGCATACCAACTACATTTAGGAAGTTTGGACTGAGGGGAAAAATAAAAATTATAACATAAAATTACAATAGTAGTGACTGCATCTTTGGTCATTTTAATTCTATTGGATTAAAAATAGTTTATTCATAATTTTATTTCTTCAAAGTCAAGCCTTGAGCTCATTCTGTTCTGCTTCTACAAATTATTGTTCAAATGTGTGAAAAAGTCACAATTTTACCACAAACTTTTCAAGAAAAAAAAAAACAAATTCATTATGAAGTACAGATAAAATTAGGAGTAAAAACCCACAAATTGATGAGAAAGTAATAAATTTAAGAAAAAAAAGACAGTTTTGAGAAAAACCTCAAATTTATCTGAATATAGTCACAAATGTACAATATTCCTAAATTTACAAGTGCAAAAAGACAAATGAGCAAAAAAGTGAAAAACAACATCCAAATTTACAAGAGAAAAGTGGTAAATTTACAAGAAAAATGTCAAAAAAAATTCAGCAGAAAAACCTCTCAAACTGAAAAGACTAAAATCGCATCTCAAGCAACTTTTTTAAAGTAGATCCAGTAAAACTACTTTTACTTGGCTACAATTTCTGACTCCTCTGCCCAGCTCTGACTGTACAATGCAAGTGTGTGCGCGCATGTAAATGAGTCTGACCAAGGAGGCCGTAATTTCTCAGAGAAATAAGACCTCCTTGGTCTAACTACTCGTGTGGAGTTTTCTAGGCTGAGCCCTGTCCTGTCCTGGCAGTTTCACAACAGCTAACTGCCCTCCACAGACAGCAGCTGAGCACCTCCGTTTGTGGGTTGCCAAGTCAGATGGGTAGATACTGCCTGTGGTCTGTTGGCTGTGTGTGTAGGTTATGTTTAACCGGCGCTCTGACAGCTTTGGATTATGGGAGAGTTTCCCTGGAGAAACATCATGCCAGTGTGTCCATTATGACATGATGTTGTCTGTTTGAAATGATAATCTAATGAAGCATGATTTCAAAGTGGAACTGAACTGGCTGTTTTTAACCCAAATAAATCATCAAGCTTTTAAGCTTCGAACATCATCTTGCACTTTGTCTGGAGCTGACTCTGTGGTTAACCACTGTTCTGATAACCAGTTTTAGACCTAAAATGGTTTTGTTGAACTATAATGAAGAATTTAAAAGTAGAAGTACCAGGCTTGAATCCTTGGGATTATATTGCAATTCTACTGCAATTTTCCAACATGTATACAAAATATTTCAACGTGTCATTTAAAAAGTTCCTAGCATATACTTTAATACACTCACACACAATAGCTGCAGTCTTTGGCATGTTAATACTTAAACAAGAAAGCACCTATTATTGCTGTGCATTATTCTATGTTCTAGAAGAAACAGCTGAATTCCTTCCAACAGAGCCATCCTTAGCACATCCGAAGACCTGCTTCCTCTGTTCTTGGTGTAAGTGAGGAAAAAGTGCGAAGTTATGTAATAAGTTATTGATTTTTTTTCCCTCTTAAAGGGAGAATGAGGCAAAGAACCAGTGGTGAGAAGCCTCCCTGAGGGGCAGCTCTGCTGACAACAGGGCCCTCCCAGCTGCCGCTGGAGGTGGCGAGACCCTGGGCACAGTCACATATCACTTTCACCCTTATGCCACGGGGGCACAACGCAGCACACCAAAGACATTGTCTTCTGACATACGGTTCGCCTGTCTGACCACATCCCTCCAAAGTAGTCAGCAGGCAAGCAATTACTAAAAAGACATCTGTGCCACCGTTTGGATAGCTAAAAGGGCAACAGCTTAGAAATGCAAGAGGAATGGAAGCAGAGATCGATGGAGATGTCTGAACCTGTTAGTGCAAGGGGAGATGAGGATCGCTGCGCTGCGGGGAGGGCTCCTTTGTCATACAGGGGGAGGGGGCCCAGGAGGTGACTCTGTTGGCGATCAGGGGTCAACTGCCGCGATCATCCATCTTCTTCTTGACAGTGTGCTGTCAGCCCGGGTGCTCATGTTACTAAACACAACAGGCAGGCCTCCATTGTGGCGCTGCACTGGTCTGCAGCCATGTGTAAATGAAGTTAATATTCACTGACCTCATGCATGGCCAAATCTGGACCTTGGCGTCACCTTGGAAATAACACTCTGACTCTGAGTCAAAAAGAGCTAACCCTAAACCCTGGCAGAGGCTTTAACTGACCATATGCTTTTGTTTGCCTGAGAATGAGGAATGTTTACTTGGATTCAATCTATTCACGCGATGCAATGTAGGGTTTAAAATTTGGGCTGACAGGTCAAATTCCAAGACCCGGGTACTGAGAAGTCAACATTCCTTTCTAAGTTTTCTTCTTTGTTATTTTAAATTTTAAGCTAATAAAACTAGAACATATGCTTAACGTAAAATATGAAACTAGAAAAGCACCCAGAGAGTGCATTCCTCCACCAAGGCTCCTTCCGTCTCTCATGGATCACCTCCAAAATGTAATGGTTTTGTGTGTAGGCCTAGAGCCACTTGTGGTGAAAATTGCATCACAGTCTGTCCTTTCATTTTGGAGTATTGTTGGTAACACTCTGTGAAAAGATAAGAGTCTTGGCGGAGGTATGCATTCTTGGATCATCACCAAAATGTAATGGGTTTGTCTGTAGCCCAAGAACCACCTCTGGTGTAAATTTCATCCAAATCCATCCAGTACTTTTTGTGTAATCCTGCTGCACAAATACAAACAAAGCCCTTGGTGGAGGTATGCACTCTCAGATCATCACCAAAATCTAATCATCTGTTCCCTGTGCCATTACACACCTTTCCTGAAAATTTCATCAAGATCCGTTCATAACTGAGTAATGTTGCTAACAGACAAACCACCCAACGCCACTGAACACATTACCTCCTCCCTTGGCCGAGGTAATCATATGATTACGACATTGTGTATCAACATAAAACATTGCATAGGCTCTATAAACTGAATTTCAAAAGACATCATCCAGTGAAGGCAAGGCAACATGTACAGTAGGGCTGTGCGATATGACGATATATATCGGATGGCGATATAAAAACGTCTATCATTTCATAGATTACTCCGTCGTTTATACTGTGATTTAAAATGCACACACTCCTATTTATTCAGTAAAGCTCCTCACCACTACTTGTCAGTGCCCTGTCTCTCCCCCACAGTGAGCGACTGCGCGCAGTGGAACAGGTGGGTGGCTAGGCTTCAGTCCTGTGGTTGATAATGCTAACTCCAAACTACCGGTTTAGATAGCCGCTACTCCCGTTTGCCAGGAATATGAGACCGTTTTCCATCGTGCTGCGTCACAGAGGATAATTCGCTAACCTTGTTTTAATAGGAGGTAAATAACATTAACACCATGTCAAATTATAAAACGCTAAATGATGATGCTAAGTTGTGCTAACCGTAGCAGACCATCATTTCTTTGGTTTAAATTACTGCTGAGCTTCTTAGTTTTGGTTGAGAAAAATGTATTAAAGCTGCACAAGTGCATGATGGCGGCACATACACGCAAAATAAAAAATAAATTAAAACGGGTCGGAGGAGCAAGTTGGCTCTTATTGTAATTTATTTGATTTCTAATCATTTTAATTAGTCAAGTAGTGATAATGAATAAACTTTAAGTCATGACATGTATTTTATTATATTACCTTTTGTGTCTTTCGGATCATGAGCAACTTGAAATATTTTTACTAAGAAGCAAACAGGTTAAATCAGGCCAGAATAGCAGTCATCAGGCTGTGGAGCTACACTTAAATTTTCACTGATTCAAACCAACAGCTAATTTATCTGTAGATTGCAGCAATGGGTAATTCTCATTTTTCAGACATTTTTTTTTTCCTATTCTTCTCTGGCTCAGGGAATATTTAAGTTATTGAGGTTTACTTTTTATTTCATATATGATTTCGAAGAAAAACATGAAATTTATGAGAATCAAATCTCAAATGCACATTCCAAAACTATTTTATAACACTGCAAAATTATGAGGAAAAAGGTACATGTACTGTAAAAAAGTTTTAAAAAAAGAGATGGTCCTTTTTATGTGATTATCTAAACTGTAGAATTTACAGAAAATGTATATTGTGATATATAGCGTTATCGTGATACAAGATGACTTATATCGTGATATGAAATTTTTGCCATATTGCACAGCCCTAATGTAGAGAAACAACTGGTAGGCCGACCAATGCTGTTCGATTAGACTTTAGAAAAAGGAGTCTAAAAATAAATGGTTTGCCTGGAAACCCAACAAATCAAAAATACTCTAAATGGTACAGAAGTAGTGAGATGTATTGCTGGTAAAAATATACCCGAAGACATAGCACAGGAATAAACAGAACATAGAATAACTGTTGGAATGTGCTAAACAGTAAAGAGAAAGTGAAAGATCCAAAGATAAAAAAAAGACTGGTCTGAACTGCAAAAATCACAGATGTCCAACAATGTAGATTTGAGTTGTCTTGGGTGTAAACAATACATTAATAGATTGAATATGAAGTCTTTTCACAGTCAATTAATCGTGATGTTCATAAGAAGGTATCAGGCCCTTTCTCCCCGGTCTGTTCACCCCGGTCAGTTCCCCTGATCCTGACATGAAGTGACGTGGCCCAGTCATACTCTAAACGGACTCTTGGATTTTAGAACACCCATTAACATCTTCAGAAATTAGTCAATCTTGAAAATGTTTGGATTTAAATAAGCAGAATGTACAGACAAATATCATATCCAATCAAATGCCACACAATTTCAATGTATACTGATAAAAATAAAGTGACCAAATGGATGTTTGCCACTACTTAAAAAACTACAACTGTTCCATTATTTTTCCCCCCCCCCACTCGGAAACACTTTTAACACCTTTACGTAAAATGTTGTGAGGTCACCATCTGAGTGACCATTTTAGGACGCTGCCTAATGCACCGACTGAAGCATCTGAGCAAAGAAAAACAACATCTAAAGGCCGGATTGCTGCAACACAGCGAGGAGGAAGAGACCCTGGGCTGTAAAAGAACGCAACTACACAGAAACCACACACTTGCTGTGACAAGATGAGAGCCCATCCATCAACAATTTATTTCAATCTTGACTGATTTAGGTCCATTTGGCTCTCCTGCGGATTCAACACACACCTGTCATTTGCATAATTAAGCTCTGTGAGCTGTTGTAAGAGACAGCCATTTGGTGAATTAAATTCACACCTTATCAATCAACGAAGCATCAAGATGTATGAGGACCTCCTGACTCCTGGCTTCCTGCTTCATTTGAAATGCTAAGTGCTGATTTTTTTTTTTTTTTTTTTTCCCCCTCCCTTGAACCCTGCAGCTAGGATTGCCGGCCGGGACCGCCTGGTGGCTTCCATACACGATAGCAGTGGCGGTCAGACCCCAGCCCCTTTCCCCTCAGGGGGCTCGGTCATCAATCAGTCTCCTACTAACTTCTGTCCAACTCCCTGACAGTCAAGATGGATGGTGCCAGTGTCTACAGGATGCTGTATCCTCTCATTAGTTCTCTAGTTAGCATGCACCGATAACAGCAAGATACGGCCTGTTTTTATCAGCTTCCCTGCAGAAAAAAAAGCCTCTCGCTTTTACGGGCGAGGGTCAACAGTTAATCATTTCTTAGGCACTGGTTACTTAGTGCCACAATGATGTGATGTGTCAAAAATCGGACAACATACATTCCTGGGATTGAGCACAACAAAGGCGCCAGTGTCCACCCACAAGGGCCCTCTGTTTAAACGACTCGGTGGCTCCAATGCAACCAGTGGCCAGCGCTAAACAACACCCGCCCATGAATGGGCGCTATTCTCGCAACACACACTTCTTCGCTAAATGAAGCCCTCGCAGGCTGCGGGGACACTTCAACTGGCCTTTTTCAACACCCATTACACTGAGGCCACTGAACGAGCACAGCGGGGCCGAGAAGAAGAGTGACATTTAATGCCACGGGTCTGCCGCACAAAGAGTTAAAGGCAGGACGGAGGGGGCGAGGGTGATGGGGAGGTGGACTGGGCAGAAGTGAAAGACAAGGGGTCCCTCTTTGCCGACGGTGATGAATGAGTGAATCACAACAAGACTCGGAGAAGGCCCCTGCATCCACACTGGGGCCTCCTCAGATGACATGAGTGACAGCTCAACTCGCTCGCTCCACCTGCAACCACCCACCCCGGCTGAATAGTTTGCACGGTGCCCATGCTATGGTCCGAGCACATTCTAAAACAGGCCAGGCATAAGCTATCTCAAGGCGTCAGCTTCAAGTTCTTGTCACATCATGTTTCAGATGCCAAAATTTAGGAAGATGTCCAGTAATTGTTGGGATAAGGCAAAGGGAACATTTTAAAGGCTTCAACAACCAAAACAAATGCTAGTTACCACACTGCTGACTCATGTCAATAATCAGCATTACTCTCTGTACTCTCATGACGTTATTACCTCCACCAGGCCGCAGGCCAGGAGGTTTTATGTTTTTGTCAGCGTTTGTCTGTTGGTTAGCAAGATAACTCAAAGTTTTGGATGGATTTTGATGAAACTTTCAGGCGTTGTTGGAAATGGTACAAGGAAGAACTGATTAAATTTTGGGGATGATCCGGATCACCGTCTGGATACAGGAATTTTTTTTAAAGGATTCTTTAACATTGTGAGATGGGGCCATTTTCAACATGTGTGCAGGGGCAATGGAGGGCGCTGGTCGTTGTGTCTGACGAACACAAACTCCGGTTTAGACTAGAAAAGCACTCGGAGAGCGCAGACCTCTGCCAAGCGCCACAGTTCCCCCCCATACAGTGTTTGTGTGTACATTTTCAGATTCCTTGACCATGAAAACATATGACTAGCAATTGGATTCACAATGATAGGATTAGTGGTTCAGTAGTAAAAGCATTACCTCCTTGGTGGAGGTAATAAACTGAAGTGCTGGTGTTGTGTCCATCTCCTCCATTTCCAAACTCCCAGGCTGCGGGCGTTGCAATTCATCGCACAACCGCGTACAACCCACAGGCCAATGGGTTATGCGAGCGTTTTCATAGATCACTGAAAGCAGCACTCAGGGCTTCACTGACGGATGCAAATTGGGTAGACAGGTTGCCGTGGGTTTTATATTGGGGTTGCGCTCCGTGGCAAAAGAGGATTTGGAAGCTTCCCCGGCAGAGAGCTTGTTTTTGCACAGCCCCTATGGCTGCCCGGGGAATTTCTGCCAAATAATCCGGCGCCGGACAGCTGCCCGTCTCAGCTTTTGCAGCGTAGCGCAAACACAGGCACGCTGCCGGGCCCGGCCCACCACTGTTTTCCGCGTGCTTTTGTGCCTAAAACTTTGAAGTACGCAGAGTTCATGTTAGTCAGACACGACGACCAGCGCCCTCCAATGCGCCTGCACACATGTTGAAAATGGCCGTATCTCGCAATGTTAAAGAATCCTTTAAAAAAATTCCTGTATCCAGACGGTGATCCGGATCATCCTCAAAATTTAATCAGTTCTTCCTTGTACCATTTCCAACAACGCCTGAAAGTTTCATCGAAATCCATCCAAAACTTTGAGTTATCTTGCTAACCAACAGACAGACAAACAGAAACGCTGGCAAAAACATAACCTCCTGCGGCCTGGTGGAGGTAATAAAAGCATTCCTACTTGGCTTGCTAAGTGGGTTGACCCCCTTGGTGACACAGGTAGAGTCGTGGACTCTGGAGCCAGAGGTTGTGGGTTCAAACCCCCAGCTGGACATCGCCAGTTGGGGCTTAACTGTCCATTCACTTGTTGCTGGTGAGCAGGATTTACTGGTGGCATACAGGTACATCTCAAAAACTTAGAATAGCATGAAGAAGTTGAACACTTTTGGTCACTCATTTCAGAAAGTGAAACCCATATATTATATAGATTCATTACACAGAGTGTGAAATATTTCAAGTGTTTATTTTAATTTTGATGATTATGGCTTACATCCCATGAAAACCCCAAATTCAGTTTCTCAAAAAAATAGATTACATAAAATTAAGCCAGTTTAGGAAGCTTGGGATCAGTCCGCCAAGGTCTCCGCCTTTGACCGCCACCTAATCCACATAGCACCGGACCCCCATGATCCCTACTGCAGGTGGTGAGCCCACTGGAGTGCGGACCCATGTAACTCCTTCAGGCTGAGTCCGGCCAGGTCCCATGGGCAGAAACCCGGCCACCAGACGCTAGCCATCGAGCCCCTCCCCCAGGCCTGGCTCCAGGGTGGGGCCCCGGTAACCCCATACCGGGCGGGGTACACTGAATCCTTGATCTAGAATTTATCATCAGAGTCTGTTGGATCGTTCTTAGTCTGGCCCTTCACCCAGGACCAGTTTGTCTTGGGTGACCCTATCAGAGGCAAATTGCCCTGGACAACATAGCTCCTGGGATCACTGGGGCACGCAACCCCCCCACCATGATAAGGTGACGATCCATGAGGGGAACGAGAATGAGATCGCGGATACAAGCGGCTGAAATGAGCTTTCTTCGTAGGATTGCTGGACTCGCCCTCAGAGATAGGGTGAGGAGCTCAGTCATCTGGGAGAGGCTCAGAGTAGAACCGCTGCTCCTCCACATTGAAAGGAGCCAGTTGAGGTGGTATGAGCATCTGATTAGGATGCCTCCTGGACACCTCCCACTTGAGGTGTTTCGGGCACGTCCCACTGGGAGGAGACCCCGGGGCAGACCCAGGACTCGGTGGAGAGACTCTCTGAAGAGGTGGAGCAGGTGGCTGGGGAGAGGGGAGTCTGGGCTTCTCTGCTTGAACTGCTGCCTCTGCGACCCAAACCTCTGGAAAAGCGGTAGAAGATGGGTGGATGGATGGACATAAAATTTTTAAAAATCGTTTTTAAATAGAAATGTTGGCTGACTGAAAAGTATGTCCATGTACACACTCAATACTTGGTCGGGGCTCCTTTTGGATTAATTACTGTATCAATGTGGCGTGGCATGGAGGTGATCAGCCTGTGGCACTGCTGAGGTGTTATGAAGGTCCAGGTTGCTTTGATAGCGGCCTTCAGCTCATCTGCATTGTTGGGTCTGGTGTCTCATCTTCCTTTTGACAATACTCCATAGATTCTCTATGGGGTTTAGATCAGGAGAGTTTGCTGGCCAATCAAACAGTGATGCCATGGTCATTAAACCAGGTTTTGACACTTTTGGCAGTGGGGGGGGGGGGGGGTGCCAAGTCCTGCTGGAAAATGAAATCAGCTTCTCCATAAAGCTCGTCAGCACAGGGAAGCATGAAGTGCTCTAAAATTTCCTGGTAGACAACTGCACTGACTTTGGTCTTGATAAAACACAGTGAACAAACGCCAGCAGATGACCTCTGTTCACATAAAAGTAAATTTTGCATTTCATTTGGAAATCAAAGTCCCAGAGTTTGGAGAAAGAGTGGAGAAGCACAGAATCTAAGTTGCTTGAGGTTTGATAATTTGAGGAGCCATGTAATCTGCTGGTGTTGGACCACTGTTTTTTCAAGACCAAAGTCAGTGCAGTCGTCTACCAGGAAATTTTAGAGCACTTCATGCTTCCCTGTGCTGACAAGCTTTAAGGAGAAGCTAATTTCATTTTCCAGCAGGACTTGCCCCCCCACACACACACTGCCAAAAGTATCAAAATCTGGTTTAATGACCATGGCATCACTGTGCTTGATTGGCCAGCAAACTCTCCTGACGTAAACCCCATAGAGAATCGGTGGAGGATTGTCAAGAGGAAGATGAGACACCAGACCCAACAATGCAGACGAGCTGAAGGTCACTATCAAAGCAACCTGGACCTTCATAACACCTCAGCAGTGCCACAGGCTGATCACCTCCATGCCACCCCACTTTGATACAGTAATTAATCCAGAAGGAGCCTCAACCAAGTACTGAGTGTGTACATGGGCACACTTTTTAGTCGGCCAACATTTCTATTTAAAAACTATTTTTTAAAATTAATTTTATGTAATATTCTATTTTTTTGAGAAACTGAATTTGGGGTTTTCATTGGCTGTTAGACAATCATCAAAATTAAAATAAACACTTGAAATATATCACTCTATGTGAAATGAATCTATAGAATACATGGGTTTCACTTTCTGAAATGAGTGACAAAAAATATTGAACTTTTTCATGATATTCTAATTTTTTGAGATGTACCTGTATTAGTTCCATTCCCCAGATACCACCAGTGTGTTGGTCCCACAAGTGGTCCTTAGTCTCCACCACTAGAGGTGGTGTTGGACTCACTGGTGTTGACCTAGTCAGAAAATGCACCTCTGACATCGGGACAATGTCAAAATCTGAGGGGGAATATGTAACAGTCAATAAAAGCATGTTGACTCTTGGAGGCACAGGTAGAGTGCTGGACTCTAGAGCTAGAGGTTGTGGATTCAAACCCCTGGCTGGACATCGCCAGTTGGGGCTTAACTGCCTGTCCACTTGGCTACACTACCTTTTAAAGGGTTGCTGATAGGCACCGGCCAGAAGCTGTTCTTCGAAGATCCCACCTCACCACGATCAAGTCGCTACATACAGTAGTTGTGGTTCAGTTTTAACAAGCTATAGTTTAAAGCCAAAGTTTACACTGGTGTCCAAGGATATAACATTACGTAAGATTATTTGTAAAGACCTTTGAATGTAGTAGAAGTCCTTGGTTTTCAGGGTTTTGGTGACTGTGCTGTAGCATCCAATCTTGCAATGCAGCACACACACAATTTAGCAGTCTAGCAAATAGCTGTTAGCCGTTACTGCATTAACAGTGCGCTCAATCTAGTCTGTTTTTTATTGGGCTGGAAAAGACTTAATTTAAGATCAACCAGTAAAAATAAGAGACTAACTTTAATGACAAGAAATAGTCATAAGTTATTTTTTTAACACTTAATGACTGTTTTAATGTATGAAAACAATGCCCTTTAATAGTGGATATTAACCCTGGGACACTTAAGGGATTGGGTTAGGCCAAATGTTAACTTTAACTCGATTTTTTTGAAAACAAATAAAAAGGTTTTTAATTTAAAAAAATCTTAAGTCCTACTAATGAATTAATCATCTTCTGACATTAGGATCTAGCTTATTACAGCCGTCTGCTTTGACAACGCATCAACAATGAATTATTGTAGCACAGGCTCAGTCAAGTCCAACACTGCTGAGAAAACCTGTAGTGACATGTCCCATAAACTTTGATCATTTATAATCACATTGATATTAACAGGAAAGGTGAAACACCACTTACAGCATGTCTCTCGCCTCATGCCACTTAGTTTACTAAAAAAAAAAACCTGTAACATATGTATGAAAGCAAATGAGGCTGCCAGATATGAAAAAGTAAAATCTGAATCTCACTGTAATGCCTCCGTCACTGTGTTAGAGTTTTAGCACGTACATCGCAGAAGAGAGCTTTGGATAAGACCGTGTCTCATCTGCATTGTGTCTTTTAAATTGCTGTGTCTCACCCACATGTAGTAACGCAGATTACTTTTTACAGCACTATGAGGCAAACGAGTCCAATGTCCAGGGATACCAGGAATCCCAGACACTTGGACTTATTCCTTCGCTGTTCAGCTGATAGAAATACTATGAATAGCTTGTAGATTGTTCTAGGCGGAAACTACTGAATGGACAATTTGATGTCAGTGGATCTGCTGGAAGGAGTGCTGATGGTGCACCCCGATTCTCATTTTATTTAGAGTAACTACCCCTTAACACAAAAGCTTCTCATGCCTCGGCGGAGATAAAGCTCATAAAGGTGCGCTGTCAGGATGAGAATGTGATACGCGCACGCACATTAAGGAGCCGCCTTCCCTCGGGCTTTTAAAGACCAACGTGTAAACTCACCGTGCCGTTGCCCATGTCCACGGCTTATTTGTTTTGCTTGACACATGAGCAGATTAATTAATAGAGACACGCAGCAGAGTCTCTCACTCGGAGGGCCCTGTGCCCAGACACAAAAGAAGGCTGAAATAACTCCTACAAGCGGAGGCTGTTGGTCGCGCTCCCTGCGGAAATAAAACCGCAGGCTTTCTCTCAACCCGGGGCGGGGGGGGGGGGGGGGGGGGGACGACCGCCTCGCACATCTGCACGCGTCTGAGCCAAAAAAAGGACCAATAAGAAGGAGCTCCGTGGGGTGGGATCAGTGATAGCCTGCTAACATTGGAGACTCGGCAGCGCGACTCGGTGGGCCGCGTTGCTCTAAATTACATGGCCTAATATATTTCATTAGCACACCTCCCTCTGAGGGGTCCCTAATGGACGACTGCGTGGCATAAAAGCTTGTGTGCCAGGGACACCAATTTGCTCTTAGACGCATTCCGTTCAGTTATTACTGGCTGCTGTTCCTTATAAGCTGCTTAGATTGAGGTTGTCCACTTTGCAAAATAAAAAAAAGGGAGAAAATGGAGGAGAAAAACAAAGCTTGGCACACAAGGCAGGCCACTTAAGCTCTGTGACCCAGTCCACCCCTGTTTTAATCCACAGTGATTTCTATCGTTCAAGTCGGGCGGCCACGACTGAAATCAATCCTCTGGGAGTTTAGATTGACACACAAAGCACATTACTGGTAGCTTTAACAGTACAGCAACCCCCGAGCAAACCTCCGTTCCCTGGCGCTACTTCACAAACATCCCAAAGCCCAGATGCCACAGTACGGCGGGGATTTGCGCTTCATCTTCCGTCCGAGGTCACAGAGATGCCATGCGACTGGCCGGACTTCCTCCAGACCCGCGCACTCTGCTGGTGATTGTTTTGGCCCCCGGCCAGTGAGGAGGAGACGAGCGTCGGCGCTAAACTCAAGCTACCATTTAATCCCAGTGTCAACAGAATCATGCTGATAAATTAAGAGCCTCGTAATCAATTAACACAGAATCCAATTATTACACCGAGGATGTCTGCACGTAACACTTCAGAGTTTCCTGCTGTCAGATCAGTCCCATTAATCCCATTTGCAAACACGACTACATGGCCATCAATGCCCAAATTGTCATTCACCACCTTTGCATAATCAAATCACAAATGCTTCCCACTTTATGGCATGCCATTTATTCTTACTGCAACAGCTTCTGTTATACAAGATCCAAGAAAAAACTGAGGCTGGGTTCTTAAATTAAACACCCCTCTCAGTGTCTGGGCTACAGAAAGGAGAAGGGGGACTTCTGGAGGGGGGAAAATGTGTTGTGATGTGGTCTTGAGGTGTGCTGGGAGTTTTTTTATTGTCACACTTACGCTCACACGCGTCCCCCTTCTGATGAAATCCAGCCTTGCATATACATTTCCCAATGGGCACCAGCCACTCCCCCTCGGCACTGCAATGCATTTTGGGCGAGTTGTCGGCCTCCTCCTCGGCGTTGTTCACGCACACTCCCTCCACCTCCACCAGAGAGGAGAACTCCGACCCCGTCACAGTGTCGGGGAACGTGGCCAGGTTCTCGATGATAGACCAACACTTCTTGTAATAAACCTTGACCGACACCAGGGCGATGCACGCCCCCACATCCTGGAAGGCCAGGTAGAAGCCCCGTCTGGACAGGGGGCCAATTATGCGCACCTCCGTGTTCAGCTTCATCTTCCTCTCGCCCAGGTCGCCCTGGGTGAAGCTCTCGTCTGCAGCGATTGTGTCAATTTTCACATACTGGTTCTCCCGTAAGCTCCTGCCCACCTCCGAATCCGTTTCCTGGTAGTACAAGTTGAACGTCTCCTTGCATGTGCCCACCACACCAGGCAGGCTGTTACAATCCCTTAGGGTGAACTTCAGTTCCACAAAAATTCGCTGCGCATCGGCCTTCTCTATCCAGTTAGTCCGAAGCCAGTTATTCTGATTGGGCTCCATGACTTGGCAAACCTGGTATGTTCGGATGGGCGTGTAGTTCTCGTCCAGGCCGCTGATTTCTTCCCACTAAAAAGAGGATCACACATGCATTTGTGAATTCATGCCACAGTTAGGGAGACATTTAAACTTCTGAGGGTGATGTAATCACTCAGAAAAAGCACGGTAAACACTGACCCTACTGCCAGTATGCTATGTGTGACAGGGAAAGTCTTGGAAGTGAAAGGAAAGGGGGGGAAAAGAAATCATTGTAGCACACATCACAACATTTCCTCAATCATCCTAGAGCACAGGTGTCAAACTCATTCCATGGAGGGCCAAGACCCTGCAGGTTTTACCTCCACCCAGTGTCTTCAACAGGTGATTTCTCTGAATTTCATCCTACTGATTGCTGATCAGTGAAAACACCTGCTGAAGAGACTGGGTGGAAGTAAAACCTGCAGGGTCTTGGCCCTCCATGGAATGAGTTTGACACCCCTGTCCTAGAGGAGGGACTGCACAGGGTTAAGTCTGCGCACTGTACAGTTTCACTCAAAGTGATTGCACTGTGACCGAATATAGCAAAAAGTGCATGAGCACAGTTGTTTCAGGCAGAACTGTACACAATAAAAAAAAAAAAAACCTTCAGAAAGGGAGGGCAGATTAGCCGTTTATCACAGGGACATCTTTAAAGGATGATTGTGCTCTTGCTTTATCAGCCGCTGCTGCTAGCATTATTTATTTAAAAAGTTTCTCTCCCCGCCTGCTTTTAATCAGACTAGCTAGTTGGAAGTGGTCTGCCTGAGGCCTGTGTGTTGTGAATGCCAAAAGCCCGCAGACTTTAGAAGCGGGAGCAACCTTGTTTTTATCTCATTTCATTGTATTATCTGTTCATTTGCTTCTTCTGGGCAGACTTTAGTGGTCACACCGGGGGCTTCTGTGCGTTACCTCAGTGTGTTGTCAGTACTCTCACTTGTGAGACATTAGAGAAAGAGGAAAGAGAAAAGGAGGAAACGGCGAGTTATGTGGAGCACATCTGCATGCAAGGCAATGCAGAGATTCTGCAGACTTACCCCATTGGGAGGATAGGAGATCCACTCCAGTTCCGTCTGCTGTGCCTTGGAGTCCAGCAGAATCACTAGTGACAGGAAACCAAGAGGCAGGTGGTTAAATCTCAACGGGGCACCAGGGGGCCTCCGTTTGTTTTTTAATTATCATTTTTTAACCGACGGGCCACACATGTGAATCTATGGCGCAGATCCCCCCCCGACCTAATTTCAACCGGCAGCAAGAATAATAAAAAAAAAAAGGTGGGGGGGGGGGGAGAAGAAAAAATATGCAGTAAGAAGGCGCACACTGCAGCAGACAGGTCCTCGCGTCTGCGGAGAACTTTCAGCGACGCGAACGACGCGTTGTGTGAACATAAAGAAATACAGTCTGGACATAACTGACATGGGGACGATTACGCGTGCATTTTACGCACGTTTAATCTCAATTTCCTTTTACACTCAATGAAAGCTCTTGTTGCGCCAACATCACGGACATAAGATAAAAAAAAGCTCTACGCGCTTAAAGGATGAAGGGTCATTTCGTCTGAAGCCGCCAGACCCCAGCAGATGGTTTTGTAACGAGCCGCTTGTCCGCAGCTGAAGCAGACGGTCTCTTCTGCGTTCAGGACGCGTGCCGGCGCGCACAGCGGCGCATTGGTGGCAGCGGGCATTGGATTTAAAAAAAAAAAAAAACAAACTGAGGAAGTTTTTTGAGACGTTATTTTATAATTGCAAGAGTGCGCCGTGGTGAAAAATGGGTTCAGTAAAAGAAATAAAGAGAAGCGGGATAATGGAGGCGTGTGATGTGGCGCTCCGCTGAATGCCGCACACAGCAGGATCACTGCTCCCATCGCCAACCGGATCGGTGTCCAAAACGCGCGCCGTCATTTCACAATTTAAAGCGGTTACATTTCAGCGCCTGCTCAGCTACTTTCTGCTTTTACGCACACGATCATCTCCTCGATTTATCCTGGAACGGGCGCCACATTTTCACCTCTTTGGACGTCTTTTTCCCCCCTTATTTATTCCAAGTCTCTCGCTGGCGTTTTACGCACCCGCATTGGTTTTTTTTTTTTTTTTTTTTTTTTTAATGCTTAAGTGAACTAACGGTGAAGCCGGGGACGCTGTGGCGGAAACTCGCCACCGAAGCTGCGTCCTGGCGGAGCGACCGACCCGCTTGCACGTTATTAGCCTACCTAATGATGGACTAGCGAGCCGGCTCGTGGACTGGACGGGATAAGAGCTGGAGCTCCCGCGCCTCGTCCGCGCACCGCAGCGGTCAGTCGACGTGCGTAAAAAAAAGAAAACAGCGAGACGTCGGCAGGAGACAGCCGGCCTTCACTTGTTACAAATAAAACAAAAGAGCAAACCGTTTAAATACAGAATCTCTGGCTGTCACGCGCTGCTGCTGCCGCCGCTCGCGTTCGGCGTGAATTCTGAAGGGACGGCAGCAGCCGCGGCGCGACGGGACGGGACGGCACCGCAAGTCCAAACTTTAAGCACTCACCTTCCTTGGCGTTCTGCGCTTCCCCGCTGCCCACGCGACAGCACAGATGAAGGCAAAATGTAATCCACAGACACGGCAGGGACGTGGCGAGCATGGCGCCGCGGCGGGTTTCCAGCCTACACTGTTGTGACTCGCTTCTGTGCTAGCGTCTCGCGCGCTTCCCATTGACGACACCGGAGCGGCTCTGTGTGGACAGGAGTCCGCCGGCGCCGCGCTCAAATAGCGTCTGCCGCCGCGGGGCGGAGCCTGTGGCCGCTCTCCCGTCAGTCAGAGGGAAGGGATGGGGACGGGCCAATTGGAGCGCCGGCTGGCCAGCGTCACGGCGAAAGCCAGCCAATCGAGGCACGGGGGGGTGGGGTTTGTCCTCTCCTGCGCGGAGGGTGGAAATGTCTTTTGGGTTTCCGTAGGACTCGGGCCGGCGCACAGAGATGCAGCACAGTTTAACGTCTGAAACTCAGTCCAGACACTTTTATTAACTACAGCACATAAAAGTTTTAAAACGCACTGAAAGGAGTTAAACAAATGTAATAGGGAGACAGGGAAATTATAGTAGCTAATTATTATTAAAGCTAAATCATAAGTTGGTAGTTACCTCATCTAACGTGCACTCAAATAACTTTTTCACAGTTGTACTTTTGTGAGTAGTTTTAGTTTATAGCATGATATTTTTTAGTCTTGCTTACATTTTTAAAGAAAAAAAAACTACTTTTTCTCAAGTACATTTGCTCATACTCTTTGAGCTACTTTTGGTTTAACCGATTCTTAAAGTCAGAGCTGTTCTCCTTTACACTGCAATAACCTGTCTTTGCCAGAAATGACTTCGGCTTTAGACATTTTAGTGAATTTGACATTTTATTTCCTTAAAATCACAGCAGAATTCTTTGTTCTTTTATTCTAGTTCACTTGTAAAAGAATGGGTGAAAACTTGCAACTTTATGTGGACAAACTAAAACATTTTGTCAAAAAGAAATCACGAATCCATAACAAAAGAGCAGTATGTTTTGTTTTGTGGTATACTTTATTAATCCCAGAGGGAAATTACAGAGCATCCACGGTGCTGCGCCGTTCACACATACATTCACCCCTAGGGCCACTTTACAGTCTCCAGCTAACCTAACCTGCATGTTTTTGGCCTGTGGGAGGAAACCTGAATACCCGGGGTAAACCCACACAGACACGGGGAGAACACGCACACCCCACACAGAAGGGTCACTGATGGCCACGGGGTGGGATCGATCCCCTGACCTTCTGACTGCGCTGCCACAGCGCTAACCACGGCGCCACCGAGCAAGAAAAGTCATGAACACATCGGCAGAAAAAAATCCATATTTCATATTTGAAATGTTTTGAAAAAGAGATGCATAAGTTTACAACAAAGTGTCACAAAAAACTCAACTTTTAATGAAAAAAAAAAAACCAGCAGTCAAATATCACTGTGTAATTCAGCACACTTCCCAGTTTTCTTTCTGTGGAGAATTTTCCTGAATAACTTTGTAAAAAAAATCTAATTTTTCACTTTTGAGAAAACAGCTAAAAACTATAATTTGGTTGTGGGCAGAGAGTATAATGTCCGTATGCTGCAACTTTGCTGATGTTTTAATTTGACCAAGCTTCAAAAATTAATGCAAACCCGTAAAGCCAAATGTAACAGTAAATGCACAACTTTTTCTTCCTAAATGTGCACAAGCAAAAGTACCTCGTACTGTAAAACCAGAAACTAGAAATGTTTGTTTGCCATTGTTGTACTCCATTACTAAAGAAAGTTGTAAATAGGAATAATTAACCTTTCATCATGTAGTGCACAGGTGTCAAACTCATTCCATGGAGGGCCAAGACCCTGCAGGTTTTACCTCCACCCAGTGTCTTCAACAGGTGATTTCTCTGAATTTCTTCCTACTGATTGCTGATCAGTGAAAACACCTGCTGAAGAGACTGGGTGGAAGTAAAACCTGCAGGGTCTTGGCCCTCCATGGAATGAGTTTGACACCCCTGATGTAGTGCATCAAGTTGTCTGTGAGTGAACTGAATGCATTTACAAAGTTTGACATTTTATTTTGGTTTTTGTATAATTCTGCAGAAGTTCAGATGAATTAAAATGATGACTCTGCCTCAACTAAACTGATGGAGCCACTGACCAGTTTTCCATGAAAAAAAAAGTAAATTAATCAATGATATTCATTGTCTCTTTTTCATTTCTTATGATGACATAGATTTTCATTGTTTCTGTTTTGCATAATGGGAGTAATATCTTAAAAAGTGTTGATTTTTTTCTTTCCAATCATGTATCTGACACGTAAATATATTAATTGTACAATAAAAATCTTTCAGTCACAGGAGTGACAGTTTTTCCAATGAGGTTTTTCATGTTCAATTTTCCATCATTACAGCATGCCAGTAAATATAGTTAGCTGCCTTTTATATTCTCTCTGTTTCCAGTGTAACGCTGCCAAATCTAATCAAAGCACACTCTGTCCAGACTTCAAATTAGGGTTACGCAGTTTTTGGAAACTGAATAATTTCCTCCCCCATGTCTTAGAATGTGCAGTTCCAGGTGTTATTCATGTTGTTGGGACTTGTGTAACTTAGCATGTCTCTCTTATGGGGAGAAAAAACATGTTGTTCAAAAATATTTTATGATTCGGGTCAAGGTTAGGGTTAGAATGAGGCTAGCAGTCTTATGGTTAAGGTCACTGTCAGCACAGCCAGTAGCCAGATAATTAATGTAAGGTATATGACACATTTTAGAAAGAGAGAGAGTAAAGTCAAAGTCACGTTTAGGGACAAAAGTTCATCTGAGAAAAAAAATCCTTGTTTCATGTTTGCTCATGTCAACGGGCCAGTGTATTATTCTTATAACAGCTGTTTTATCCTCACTTTAAGGCTCAAACATGTTTTGAGGCTCCATGCAGATTTTGCCAAAGGGAAAAAAAAAAGCTTCCAAATTGTTAGTTAGACAGAAAAGGTTGTGATCTACCTTGGTTCCTCTTGTCTGAAGAAGGAATAAGCTTCACTAGTTACATAAAATAGTTTATATCCGATGTGGCTCCTTCTCTGCGGATCACCCAATCAGGTTTTCATTTTGATGTGGTTTCCAACTCAGCTGCAGTTAGGTCATCTTTATATGACAGTTCCTTTGGGATGACAGTTATTCATGAGAGTTTATGAGGTAGTGCGTATTAATGCATTTCAAAATTTTCAGAGGTTATGTCAACAATTGTTTTTTTGATATGGATGGATGGATGTGTAGAGAGTGACATGGGAATTCCACTGCACACCTAAAGATAGTAGTAGACTTTAAAATTGATAAGAAGGAGGACGAGGAGGATGTATGAGGTGTTTTATTTTCTACATTTGGAAATAGATAAAACAATGAGTCTATTGGAAAGTCCTGCTTGGTACAACCCCAGCACAGTCAAAAATGAGAAAGAAAAAAGTGTCAGTAATGGAAACCGGGTGCCATGAGTGGATTTACTAAAGTTTACATTCTACTAACAAAATTTAAAGATACTTTACTTTCATTTGTATAAATTGATGTTTTGCTGGCCACACGTTAAGAAAAGAAAAAGATGTTAAAGGTTTTGAGATCACAATCATTTTCATGGACTAGTGATTGTCCAAGTTAGTATTTGTCAGAGACCACATCTACCACTGGTACTCTAAATGTGAGGGACAACTCGATGATGGTATTGATCAGTTTTCTTGTGATGCTCATGGGAATACTTCAGTGTTGCAGTAGAGGAGTTACCTGACAGGTTACTACAGCCGTGGACAAAATTGTTGGTACCCCTCTGTTAATGAAAGAAAACCCACAATGGTCACAGAAATAACTTGAATCTGACAAAAGTGGTAATAAATAAAAAATTCTATGAAAATTAACCAATGAAAATCAGACAATGCTTTTGAATTGTGGTTCAACAGAATTATTTTAAAAAAAACAAGCTCATGAAACAGGTCTGGACAAAAATGATGGTACCCTTAACTTAATATTTTGTTGCACAACCTTTTGAGGCAATCACTGCAATCAAACAATTTCTGTAACTGTCAGTGAGACTTCTGCACCTCTCAGCAGGTATTTTGGCCCACTCCTCATGAGCAAACTGCTCCAGTTGTCTCAGGTTTGAAGGGTGCCTTCTCCAGACGGCAAGTTTCAGCTCCTTCCACAGATGTTCAATAGGATTTAGATCAGGGCTCATAGAAGGCCACTTTAGAATTGTCCAATGTTTGGCTCTTAGCCATTCTTGGGTGTTTTTCGCTGTGTGTTTTGGGTCATTATCCTGTTGCAAGACCCATGACCTGCGACTGAGACCAAGCTGTCTGACACTGGGCAGCACATTTCTCTCTAGAATACCTTGATAGTCTTGAGATTGCATTGTACCCTACACAGATTCAAGACACCCTGTGCCAGATACAGCAAAGCAGCCCCAGAACATAACAGAACCTCCTCCATGCTTCACAGTAGAGACAGTGTTCTTTTCTTGGTATGCTTCATTTTTGCGTCTGTGAACACAGAGCTGATGTGCCTTGCCAAAAAGTTCCAGTTTTGTCTCGTCTGTCCATAGGACATTCTCCCAGAAGCTTTGTGGCTTGTCAACATGCAGTTTGGCAAATTGCAGTCTGGCTTTTTTGATTTGTTTTCAACAGTGGTGTCCTCCTTGGTCGTCTCCCATGAAGTCCACTTTGGCTCAAACAACGACGGATGGTGCGATCTGACACTGATGTACCTTGACCTTGGAGTTCACCATGAATGTGTTTAGAGGTTGTTCTGGGCTCTTTTGCTACCATTCGTATTATCCGTCTCCTCCTGCGGCCACATCCAGGGAGGTTGACTACAGTCCTGTGGATCTTAAATTTCTGAATAATATGTGCAACTGTAGTCACAGGAACATCAAGCTGCTTGGAGATGGTCTTATAGCCTTTACCTTTAACGTGCTTGTCTATAATTTTCTTTTTAATCTCCTGAGACAACTCTCTCCTTTGCTTCCTCTGGTCCATGTTTAGTGTGGTGCACAGCACAGTGACTACTTGTCACCCTTTAAATAGGCCGACTGACTGATTACAAGTTTGTAGACACCTGTGATGTTAATTAGAGGACACATCTTGGTTGAACATGTCGCTATGGTCACATTATTTTCAATCTTTTCTAGGGGTACCATCATTTTTGTCCAGGCCTGTTTCATGAGTTTGTTTTTTAAAGTAATTCTGTTGAACCACAATTCAAAAAGCATTGTCTGATTTTCATTGGTTAATTTTCATAGAATTTTTATTTATTACCACTTTTGTCAGATTCAAGTTATTTCTGTGACCATTGCGGGTTTTTCTTTCATTAACAGAGGGGTAACAACAATTTTGTCCACGTGTGTATGCTTGCTCTCAGGCAGTAGGTCCCAGACTCTCTGTTCAGTTTTCCATCATCAATAAAGATACTGCCATCTAGAACAAAAGGTTGGGTCTTGCCAAGAGCCTGGTTGCAAGAAGGCTTCTCTTTTACCAATAAGCAGAATGTTGAACTTTTCACAATGTGCAAAACTACACAACATTCTGATTTCTGGTTGTTGATGGCATGTTTTGTCACCCTGCTTAACACAAGCTGCTTACAACTATACAATTTACTGGAATGCTACTGGCCCCCCACCTACAAACCCCAGTTCCAATGAAGGTAGGACGTTATGTAAAACCTAAATAAAATAAGAATACAATGATTTGAAAATCCTTTTAAACGATATTCAATAAATTACACTTCAAAGACAAGATATTTAATGATATTTAATGTCATTATTTAATGTGGCTTAGTGTTGTCTTGCTGAAATAAGCAGGGAAATTCCTGAAAAAGATGTTGCATGGATGGCACCATATGTTAGTCCAAAACCTGTACATACCGTTCAGAATTAATGGTGCCTTCACAGATGTGGAAGTTATCCATGCCATGGGCACTAACACACCCCCATACCCTCACAGATGCTGGCTTTCAAACTGTGCACTGATAACAGTAAGGGATGGTCCTGTTCCTCTTTAGCCTGGAGGACACGACATCTGTGATTTCCAAAAATAATTTGAAATGTGGACTCACAGACCACAGCACATTTTCCCACTTTGCATCAGTCCATCTCAGATGAGCTCGGGCCCAGAGCAACTGATGGCGTTTCTGGGAGTTGTTGCTATATTGCTTTCACTGTACAGTTTTAACTTGCACTTTTACAGTCATGTGAAAAAATTAGGACACCCTATTAAATATTCATTTTTTTATTAAGAAATGTTCACATATCTATGTCTAACCTTGCTTTTATTTTTATTTGCATTTTTAACATTTATTTTAGCCATTTTAAGTGGGAATGAATGTGGGGGTGTCCTAAAAAAGATGGGGGTGCCCTAATTTATTCCTCACTATTTGTTTAGAATTATATTTTCCAGAAAATTTGAGAAAAGTGTTTAATTCATTTTTAATTGTTTGTTTGTATTACACAAATCTCACAGTATTTTCAACACTGATATTAAATATCCATATGTCCAAATACGTTAAAAAGAACACACAGGCTTATACATGTTATAACTCGCCGCTCATTAGCGGCGCCAGCTGCGCGCACACCTGCGCCTCATCAGCAGCACAGGATATAAACCTGCCCTGGGCTTCGGCCTGAAGCCGTCTGATCCCTTCGGCCAACTTGCTGCAGAGGAACCCCCTCGCCTTCCAGCAAGATCTACAGCGTAAGCATACCTTCTCTTGTCGTTCCCATCTCACCCCTGTGCACAGGTGGATTCCCGGCGGCGGACTCTGCCTCTGCATCGCCGTCTTCTCGCTGCTGTCAGGTGCATCATCAGGTCACTGTCTCCCGGGCTCGCCCTTGTACACGCCTGCCACCTGCCCTGCCAAGTAAGCCAACAAGATCCTTAACCTTTTGTACTGGTTTGGTGCCCGTTACCTTTTCCCTGTGCTCTCTCCCCAGGGTTGTCCGGCTGCACGGTTTCCTGCCTCCGTGCCTGACGCAGACGTCCGCCACCAGTACATCCACATATCACAGACACGCAACCACACATCCCTGTTGTTGAATAAAACTGTTAAATTCACTCTGAGCCTGCGTGTGTGTCTCCTGAGCCGTGCGTTATGTCAATACAGGGTGTCCTAATTTTTTCAAATGACTATATATGTAGGGTTGAACTGTTTTAACTGACAATCGTAAGGTAATTGACAAGTATTACTGAGCCCATGTGGTAATATCCTTTACAGAATGATGTCAGATTTTAATGCAATGCCACCTGAGGAATCAAAGGTCACAGGCATTCAGTTTTGGTTTTCAGCATGTGCATAAATTTCTCCAGATTTTCTGAATCTTTTGATGATATTACGGACTGTAGATGATGAAATTCCTAAATTTCTTGCAAGTGTACAGTATGTTGAGAAATGTTCTTAAACTGTTGGACTACTCACAGTTGTTCACAAAGTAGTGAACCTCGCCTCATTATTGCTTGTGAACAACTGAGCCTTCCAGGGATGCTCCTTTTCCCAGTCTTTTCTTGAGCCTGTCCCGTCTTCTTTGGTATGTTTTGTAGGCATCAAATTCAAAATGAGTGAATATTTGGAAAAAAAAATAAAGTTTATCAGTGTGAGCATTAAATATTTTGTGTTTGTAGTGTATTCGGTTGAATATAGGTTGAAAATGATTTTGAAAATCATTTTAAAATGATGTTTTTTAGTAGTCCAATTCCAATATCTTGGTAGCTGGACAAATACTGCACATGACATCAAATGCAGAAAGGCTAAGGCCTGGGGAGCTCTCAATGCCCTCTCCAAAATCTGGGCTGCTTCCCTGTCCAGAGACACAAAAGTAAAGGTGTTTAAAGCATCTCTTGAATCCATCCTTATCTATGGATCAGAGTCTTGGTCATTGACTAAAACGCAAGCGCAGTCCTTGAACGACACTTATACCAGAATACTAAGAAGGGGTCTTAACATCAGCTGGCAGGACCATTGGTCAGATGATCTACATCACGGCTCCCTCCCAAGGCGCTCGAACATCATAGCCAAGCATCAGATGGTGCTGTGAGGTCATGTCCTCTGTCATGACCAGCCAGCTACCCAAGTATTACTCTGGGAACCTGAGGCGAGATGTAAAGTTGGGAGACCCCGTACCACCCTAAAAATGATCCTCGAGAGAGACACTGGGATACCAGCTGGAAATCTTCGGGCAGCCATGCTAGACCGGCAGGCCTGGAAACAGATATCATTTCAAGTCACCGGCTTGCTGGAAGACTGAATGACTGACTGATTCGGTTTTTATTTGCATTTTACACAACGTTCCATCTTCAGTGGAATTGGGGTTTGTATTTTTAGTTTTGTTTTGGGACTGCTTTGCTGCATCTGGCATGGGGAATTTTGAGTTGGTGCAAAGTATAATGAAGTCTCAAAAGGCATCCTGGAGGGAAACATACTGCTCAGTGTCAAAAAGTTCAGCCTCATTTGCAGATCATGGGTCTTCCAACAGGATATTGACCCAAAACATACAGCTAAAGGCACTCAAGAATGGCGAGAAACACAATGGACTATACTTAAATGGCCCTCCATGAGCCCAGATCTTAATCATCTAACTGAACATCCATGTAAAGATCTGAAAATTGTAGGGTGGAGATGTCACCCTTCACACCTAAGACAGCTTGAGCTTTTTGTGCTGGAAGAGTGAACTAAACTCCATGTTTGTTGCAAACCCCTGTACGCCATTACATGGCGCATGAGGGAGAGAATGAAAAACCCACTTGCGGAAGTAGAGGGTGACATTTCATTAAACTCAACCACAAAGTTTACAGTTCAGTCTTGCCACAACAATACAGAAAGATGCAGATGATGAAATTTAGACCACCAGACAAACAGGATGCCAGCCGGACGCTCTACAGCCTGGTCAATAGAGAGCCTAGTGCTGCAGAGCTGTGTTACACACAAAAACAGGAAAGGCTATCAGCCTAGTGCTACAGGGCTGCTTAGCACAAGAAAAGACACTTACAGGGCTGGAACGAATCCAGGGCGGAACGTGAAGTCCAAATTTCGGGGGGTCGACCAGAGTCCTAGGCCCCCAGTGTGGTGAGGAGTGGCAGATCGAGTGGCCTGCCCAAGTCCCAAGTCCAGCAGGCAGCCCGTGGGATAATGTCCAGCGGCCTGCCTGGGCCGATGGACCACCCGACCCGTAAACCAAGTCCTTCAGGTGGCCAACTAATGTGGTAGAGCCACCAGGACCTGAGAGGAGTGCGGAGAGGCAGCCTCCATACTCGGGAACAATGTAGTAGTAGTAGTAGATTAGTTTATTTGACAGGGACAGTGCAATAAACATAGACAATTAATCAAAGACAATCAATCTGATGTGTTGCACATAGAGTGTATAGCTATTAGCTAATTTGCAACTCTTGTCCCTGGATGGGCTTTAGAAAAAAGAATCAAGATAAAAAATATACACAATAACCACATACATCAATGCAGAAAAATTATAAATACACAATTATAAATATTATAAATATTATAAATACACAAATATAACAGCCTGACTCACATTTAACACATATAACATAACTCACATTTGCCTATTTCAGGCCTTCCTCCCTCCGTCACTCACTATAAACAAACACATTTATTCCTTCCCTTCATTCACTCTCACTTTGCAGACAAATAATTCATACATGAGTACATTCTTGTTTATTTTTCAGCCAGTTTTTAACATTTTTAGTGAATGTTTTAAAGTCTGTTATTATTTTAATTTCATTTGGCATTGTGTTCCAGATGTGACTGCCCTTTATAGAGAAAGCTGTTTGTCCAAATGTGGTTCTGCGGTGGAATATTTTACAGTTATTGTTAACAGAACTCCTGGTGGCTCTGCTGCTGTCCTGTCTTTGGACGAAACCAGCAAGTGGCTCGGGTGCTGATTTATGGAAACATTTGAACGTTAATTTCAGAAGACAGAGGTCAATGAAGCTCTCAAAACTCAATAGGTTGTATTTTTTTAAAACATTACAGTGATGCCACCTAATGGGCTTTTTGTCCAAGATTTTTAGGGTTTGATTATATAATGAATCTATATGTCTTATTGTGGAAGGGGCTGCTTGAGCCCAGACTGTCAAACAGTATGATATATGAGAAAAAACCATAGAATGCATATACAGTGCCGCTGCTTCGTAAGGTATGTAATATCCTAATTAATTTAAAGCAGTTCAGATTTTTTTTTACTGTTTTTGAAATTTTCTTTATATGAAGATTAAATTTGAGTTGAGGATCTAGTACAATGCCAAGGTATTTGAATTCTGTAGCTAAACTGATGTCATGATCATGTATATTAACTTTAAAATGTTGCAGGTTACATTTTTTGATTGAAAAGCACATTGAGACTGTTTTCTGAAGGTTCAGCAATAGATGGTTCTTGAGGAGCCACTCTTGGACATCAACCATACTTGTAGACAGTACATCTGCAGCCTGTGCTGGAGTCTTGGCAGCTGTGTAAATAACTGCATCATCTGCATAAAGTTGGCATGTTGCAGCTGAGCAGTGTAATGGCAAGTCATTAATAAAAATGCTGAAAAGTAAAGGACCAAGAATGGACCCTTGTGGGATACCCATGCGGTTGTTTAAAAATGAGGATTTATCCTGGTGAACTTTTACACACTGTTCTCTATTCTGGAGATAAGATGCAAACCATTCTAATGTATTTGGGGAGAAGTTAAAAGATACCATTTTGGATAAAAGCAAACTGTGGTTTACAGTATCGAAAGCCTTTTTGAGATCTAGAAAAACAGCTCCTACCACATTACCCCTGTCCAAGGACTGTTTGACGTTTTCAATAAGGCAACAATTTGCTGTTTCTGTTGAGTATCCTGGTCTAAAACCAAATTGATGTGGATGAAGAAGTTGACTGTCTTGTAAGTATTCTATCAGCTGTGTAGCTACAACTTTTTCAAGAACCTTAGATAGGACTGGTAAAATAGAGATTGGGCGGTAATTGCATATATCGTCTTTACTGCCTGATTTATGAACTGGTATGACGACAGCTTTTTTCCAGCCAGATGGAAATGTACTAGACCTAATGGAGAGATTAATGAGATGAGTCAGTGGTTTGATTAATATTTTGCTGTGCATTTTGAGAAAGGAGGTGCTCATACTGTAGATATCATTAGTTTTTGAGTTTGACAGTGTTTTAACAATACCAGCAATTAACTTCTCATTTACCTCATCGATGTGAAAAGTATCTGTTGGAAGTATGGAATTTGTGTTGTTGAGCACATTTGGCAGCACAAAAATTTTTGTTAAGTCTTCCACAGAGCCCACAAAGTGTGAATTAAATTCATTTGCCAAAGTAGCCTTGTCACTGACGGTCTTGCCATTGATTCTAAGTTCCTTTACCCCCTTCTGATCGTTTTTTTTTATTAGTTAAGTTATTTAAATGCCTCCATAGGGAACTGTTGTTACCCTTTGCATGATCTATCAGTTTATTGTAATAAGATATTTTTGATTTTCGCAGCTCATGTACCACTTTATTTCTTAAACTTTTGTACACAAGGTGATCATTTTGTAGTTTGGAGGTTAGTGATGTTTTCAGTGCATAGTCTCGCCTCTTCATAAGTTTTCTTATTTCATTATTTAACCATGGTAGGCTAATCTTCTGTTGTCTACTTTTAATTTGCTTTGAAAATTTTTCTATAGACTTTGTGATTGTTGCAGTTATAAAATTACAACAATCATCTACTTCACATGTTGACATGAGCTGCTCCCAATTTTGATTCTCTAAGTAATGTTCAAACTCCTCATTTTTTGATTTGGGGATAATAAAATTTGATTTGTCAATATCGACTCCCCCAAAATACTGTAGTCACTTTTTAGTAAGTTTCCTGACAGCAAGAACCATGTTATGATCTGAGAGACCAGTTACAAGATTATAGGTTCTGGTTATTCGTTCTGGTTTATTAGTAAATACCATGTCAATAAGTGTTCTGGATTGTTTGGTTATCCTGGTGGGTCCTTTGATGATTTGCTGGTAATTAAATTTAGTCATGAGGCTTTTCAGTTTTTGTTTGTCTTTTTTATCAGACCAGTTGATATTAAAGTCACCATGAATTATTGTTTCTCTGTTCTTCTCAAGTTGTTTAACCAGATCACTTAATTCATTATAAAAGGAAGAGTTGTGTGACGGTGGGTTGTACACTACTGCAATGTTGAAATTCATTACCGGAGAGAGACATACATTAACAGCTAAACATTCAAGTGAAGTATTCAAATCAACCAGTTGACATTTATATTTCTCTTTGATGTAAATTAAAACATCTCCTCCCCTCCCTACCTGCCTGTCTTTTCTAAAACACTGGTAGCCCACAATATCGATCATATTAGTGTCTATGTTACTGTGTAGCCAGCTTTCTGAGAGACAAAGGTAGTCCAGATTTGAGTCCAACAGCAACACCGAAATCTCATCTCTTTTGGGGATTATGCTCTGTATGTTTAAATGACCGCCGAGGATCCCCTTTGGTTTAGCCTTGGTGTCCCAAAGAACTCGTGCATGATTAACAGTTTGGAAAAATAAATGTTGTTTTTGCTTTTGTACAGCTCGGTTTTGTGCTAACCCAGTGGTCTGCTGTTTAATAGTGGCAGGTCCAGGGTTAAGGTGAATATCTCCTGCCAGAAGTAGCAGAACTAACAGAACTTTAACTGTATATCCTCTGCCATATTGTGATTTTTGCTTAACAGCCATGTTTGCCTTAATTTGGAAGTTTTTGCTCAGGGCTTTTAAAGACCACATAGAGTGTAGGGTGAGATGTCCAAGCCCAAATCCATACAGATAAAACTTTTTAACTTCACCTTTGGTTGAGTTTGTCGGAAAATCCTTCTTGTTGCAGGTCCAGACACACAAAGACAAAACAAAGAGGAAGTAGAGAAGTAGAGAAGGCTTATTAGTGGTGCCCATCAGCCCACTTTTTAATCCGGTGGCAGCCATCTTCAGTCTTTCTTGGAAAGAAGGAAAAAGAAATCTGTGGATAGTAAAATAAATTCTGCTTATATCGCCAGAATCTGATCCGATCGTCCTCGAATCCAGCTGGGCCTCAGCTAGCCAACTAGCCCCTTCCGTTGCTGGTCTCGTTGCTCATAGTCGCCGTAACTGGTCTCCCGTCCCGCTCCTCCAACCGAGTCTCGTCACACACCGCCGCTGCCACCGAGCTCCGCTGAGGTCACGGTAAGTCCTCCGCTAGGCACCGCCACCTACCGTCGTCTGCCTGGGTGAAATCTCTGCTGAGCCCCGTCAACAAATAGCCGCTTGCCTGGTAGTATCTCCGCTGGGCCTCGCAGCTGGGCTTCGATTCAGGCTGGTGTAAGGTGGAATGACTGGCGCCAGCATTAAGCTAACTAGCGTTAGCTTAGCAATCGCTTCGGGTAGTCTCGTCGCACACCGCCGCTGCAGTCACGGTAAGTCCTCCGCTGGGCACCGCCGCCTACCGCCGTCTGCCTGGGTGAAATCTCTGCTGAGCCCCGTCAACAAATAGCCGCCTGCCTGGTAGTATCTCCGCTGGGCCTCGCAGCTGGGCTTTGATTCAGGCTGGTGTTAGGTGGAATGGCTGGCGCCAGCATTAAGCTAACTAGCGTTAGCTTAGCAATCGCTTCAGGTAGGGCACATCAGTGAATCACAAGGAAGCGCTGGAATCGCTGGTCAGTTTACTCACAGTGGCCGGATAAAAGCGATCAAAGGGGTAATCCACCGGAGGTATATCCGATCGCTGTAGGTTAGTTATTTAGAGACTGGCGCCAGCATTAAGCTAACTAGTGTTAGCTTAGCAATCGCTTCAGGTAGCATTAAGCTAACTAGTGTTAGCTTAGCAATCGCTTCAGGAAGGCGCAGGAAGTCGCTGGAGAAAGGCGATTAAAGGGCAATCCAGCGGAGGTGGCAATTCAGCCCGTGCGTGTTCGCCACGAGCGCCGATCGCTGCAGGCCAGCCACTTTTAATGGCAAAATCAGTGACTTTGTCTCAGCACTGAAAAAGTGTGACCATCCCGGTCGCCATCTTGAGTAGTCCTCTCGGCGGCCAAGCCAAGGAGCAGGAGCACCCCTGCCGTTCGAGGCTTGGAGCAGGAGCACTGTAGCACCCGCGATGGTCCCAGTCTGGGATGTGGCTGCACCCGCAATGGTCCCGGCCTGGGATGTGACTACACCCCCGATGGTCCCGGCCTGGGATGTGGCTGCACCTGCGATGGTCCCGGCCTGGGACGTGGCTGCACTGGCGGTGGAGTCCAGCTGGGGCTCTGCTGCTCTGGCAGTGGACTCCAGCTGGGGCTCTGCTGCACCCGCGGTGGGTTCCGGTTGGAGCACCGTTGCATCTGCAGTGACCCCCATCGGGGGCCTCATTGCTCCCGTGGTGGACTACCCAGTGAGGGAGGTGATGCTCCTCACATCCTCAGGAGTTGAACCCCGATCCTCAGTTGCCTCCAACAGCTCTCCAGCAATCCTGGCCTGAGGCTCTGAGTCCGAAGGGAGAAAAAGAGAAACCGGGTCAGGATCGCTGGCAGTGGCAGAGCCCGGTGTGGCGGTCCTGAGGGCTACTATGAGCTGCCCCAGGTCCACCTCACCATGATTTGGCCAGTGTGACATAAATATTGAAATTCCTGATATAATGGAGCACACTTGCCTGAACTCTGGCTCCACCACTGTCCAGGACTCCAGCGATCTTGGGTACGTGGGTTCCTCCGGTCCGTCGGGTGCCTCATCCCCGTCGGCCTCTTCCAAGGAAGCTGGACCCGCCTCATTGTCAATGGCCGCCCCAGGTGGTGACAGCTCCTCTCCGGTGACCCTAGGATGGAGCTCGAAGGGAGTAGGAGAGGAAGAGTGATTAGGGTCGCTGGCAGCAGCAGAGCCCAGCTAGGGGGGTCCAGATGCAACTGGGGGCCGCATCCGACTCCCCTCCCCAAATCCAGGCAAGATCCCTCCACCATCAACAAATGAACTACAGGAGAGACTACGTGCTTGTGTTTAAGCTCTACCACCGTCCAGGACTCCGACGACGATGCCCCAGGTCCCATCGGCTGGAGGTCCAGTCCGGGGGATGACTCCACTGCGGCGGCCCCTGCAGCGGAAATGATGATGGTAGCAGGAGTGGAACTCTCGTGCGCCGTTCTCCACGCCTCTGGTTCCTCCGGCATGGCGGCCGTGGACGACTCCTTTGCTGGTCCATGGGCTGGACCCTCCTGGTCCTCTGGCTCCTCCTCCCCCGAGCGACCTGGATCCAGGACCGATGGGCTCGTGGGGGCACATAGAAAAGCGTCATAGAGACCAGGCATGAGAGTACTGTATGCTGCTGGGGCAGAGAACTCAGGGGACTGCACACCCCGAGTCTCCTCGCCAGGAGGCAGGCAACATTGTTTACCAACAGAGGAAGTCACATGAGAAAACACTTGCCTGTGCTCCTGGCTTTGGGCCTCCCCAGCTGCCTCCGGGACGTCTCCTCTTCTCTCCCAGCGTTCCTCCTCGACCCAACTGTGGACCCAGGCGAGCAGGTTCGCCCACTCCTCGTCCGATGATGAGCCCTGCGGTTGAGCAGGCATAGGGGGTGGAACCTTTGCAGCTGGAGAAGTGCGTCCTTGGACCTCCCTCTCACGGTGCTCCTCTTTGACCTGGCTGTTGACCACGGCGAGCAGGTTCGCCCACTCCTCGTTCGATGGTGAGCCCAGGGATGGATCAGGCGCTGGCCCAGAAGAAGAAGCCAGGGACCTCCCTGGCGTGACCGTCTCGAAACACCTCGGTACTGGCTCTGGAGCAAGATCTTCCAAGGTAACTGGCTCCTCCGACGTCTGCTGGCTCCAATCCAGGATCGCCAGGCCCTCAGGGGAATTGGAAGGAGACACGGAGAAGGGGAGACATGAAATAGTTTTTGCAGCTGAGGGAGAGGACCCAGCAGGCTGCTTAAACTGGGCCTCTCCCTCAGGAGACAGGCAAGATTCAATACTATTAGAAGGAATAGAAGAAAAAAGTACTTGCCTGTCATCCCGGTTGTTGGTCTTGGCATCTGCAACCAGCAGACAGTCATCCCTCCCCGTGTCAGCGGTGACGTGAGCCCCTCTGCAGCCAGGTGGAGGGGCCATCCCCATGACGACGGAGGTAGGCGTGGCCGGGGTGAGTTCAGCGGACCTTATGACAGCTGGGACGATGGCAGTCGCTGTCGACGAGGAGGACTTTTCCCAGCGTCTAGCCATAGGATGACGCTGTCGAGGTGGAGCTGGGGACACATGGGCTGAGGCTGGCACCTCGGGCTGAGCAGGAGAGGAAGCGGATGGCAGACGAGGGGAACCACTCCGCTTTGTCCTTGCAGATAATCCGGGAAATGAGCGTTCGAGCACGCAGACCGTGGAGAGCAGCTCCGCATATTGTGAGCACCTCCGGAGACCAGGATGCGCTTCAAGGTTGCCCATAGCCCCAAGCAAACACTCCCATTTATTCTTGGGACCATGGGACACGAGGGCCTTCTCCTCAAAGTCCCGGATGAAATCCGCTGCCCACTCCTCCTCCAGAGTGGGGACACCAGCTGTCGGTTCTCCCTTACGGCGATGAAGTTGCGAACTCGGGACATGATGAGCTCCAAAAACAGGTGAGTGAAAAAAACGGAAAAAAAAAACAGAAGGGAAAAAACGCACGTCTACTCTGCTGGGTTTTTTCTGTCTGGTCGGGGCATTCTGTCACAAACCTCTGTGCACCATTACACGGTGCACGAGGGAGAGAATGAAAAACCCACACATGGAAGTAGAGCGTGCCATTTTATTAAACTCAACCACAAATTTTACAGTTCAGTCTTGCCACAACAATACAGAAAGATGCAGATGATGAAACTGAGACCCCCAGACAAACAGGGCGTCAGCCGGACGCTCTACAGCCCGGTCAATAGAGAGCCTAGTGCTACAGAGCTGCATTATGCACAAAAACAGGAAAGGCGATCAGCCTAGTGCTGCGGGGCTGCTTAGCACAAGAGAGAAAAAAGACACTTACAGGGCTGGAGCTAATCCAGGGCGGAACGTGCAGTCTGGAGGAAGAGGCAGAGAAATGGGACCAGCCGAAACACCAAGGAATTGATTGTCTTAAATGTCAGGCTGAATTGAACGCATGGAGTGATACTCATACGGGGAGAACTAGCTGCCGCGTAAAGAGGCGAATGCCCCAACAATCTCTTTCCTCTGGAGCAGCCAACAAATACTCCAGAAGCTAACGAGGAAAGAGATTGCCGGTATGCAAATGCGTGGGCAGAACTGATTGGCATTCGGTGTGTGAGAGTGCATGTGAATGAGAGTGAATGGAGCGTGTGCGTGTGTATGTGTGTGTGTGTGTGTGTGTGTGTGTGTGAGCTTGACAGGAGGAGTGGGCGTGCCAGAGCTGTCAGGAGGAAACTAGAACAAATCATCACAATAAGTCAGAACCAGGTTTTGCCTCCAAACCCGGATTCCTGATAATGTTGGCAAATGCAGATGTCTCATTGTAAAAGACATACATCGCTTGTTGGCAGTGATTGCTGCAGAAAACGGTGCCACAAAATATTAAATGAAGGGCATCTGTTATGTCGGTAAACCAGAACAAAGGATGAGGCTGGATGTTGAGCTGAACAGGACTTCATTGTAGACTCACAAATACAGTACAAGCGCTCACTCTAAGCAGAGGTGAGGTCAAAGAGACCATCCCTCTTCCGCACAGCCCTCTTATACCCTGGGTGGTGGCGGAACCAGAAAGGTGGAGCCACCTCCCGTGTCACACAATAATATGTCCTAATAACAACACAACACTGCCCCCCCCATAAAAAAATGGTCCAAAACACACACCATCGGAACCCTCCCCAATTTGGAACCCGAAACATACGCTAAACTGAACCGGAATATTTGAAGGCCTATAACACACATACAAAACAACTAAAGCTGGGGGAACAGGTGGACTATTGTTCCACCCCCACACGGCCAGATGGATTATTCTGCTGTCTCTGCTAAAATACAGTCCATTGAACAGAAAATTGCAGTGCTCCTAAAATAAACAGCATAAAACTCAAAACAATCTCAGTAACAAACTTATATACAATAAGGTTATCCCCCATTTCAACATCATGCAATAAACACAGTGCCACGACTATCAGTCTGCCCCATTAGAGGAACCACCCCCCCGGAAAACCGTCAGATGGTTCCCCTCCAGTGCACCTTCTTTTCTTCGCGCCCAGGGATGACCCACGTCGAAGCCCAAACACCTCCTTCTTTCCTTTGGCATGCCGCAGCTCGTTGGGATGCCTCCATGAGCCAAGAGACAGCTGAAGTTAGCCATCCTCCCTAACAGCCACCACCTACTGCTGCCCCTGTTCATCTTGTCGTTTGCATTTGCCTCAAACACCTCTCGACCGGGCCTCCTCTCTGGGTTGGATCACATCAGTGACCCCCAGAGGAGCCCGACTTGGCTGCCACTGTCCCCGTGTGGCACATTGTTTTACCATGCCAGCTGGTCCTGCCCTGCTCACTTTTATTTTCACCATCGGCGAAGCCATTGTGACCCCTCGCTCCTCGGTACCTTCCAGCCGAACTCCAGGAGTAGAATGGGCCATCCACTCGGCTCAACCTGCCATCACGGGTGTCCCACAGTGCCCTCCAGTTCCCTCAGCTAAGGTTACTTGGGCACTGGCACCAGGTCCCTCCCGTGATGGCCCTGGGTGGGGTTGGTCCTGCTCATCGTCCAGAATACTAGACCAAGGTTCGCCCCATACAGCAACGTCCACCACTCGAGGAACCGGCTGGTCCCACAAACCATGGCCCGACCATTCTTCTCCAACACCGCTGGTGATGGTGAAGCCCAATCCATAAAACAGGTCGCACCCCATAATATTCTCGCCACAGGCAGTCACTACGAACTTCAGGTTGGACACCTCCGCCGACTTGTACTTAGCTGTCAGTTCCACCAATCCCACCATGGCCAATCTTCTTCCATCATACCCACACAGCGGTGCTGAATGACCTCTCACTTGGTAATATGGGAAGAAACTCCTCACAGTAGCCCAATTCAACACAGACCTCATTGCACCCGTGTCAATCAGCAGAGGTACCGCCACCCCGTCCAATTCCACCGTACAGTAGGTACGACCATCGGTGCTCTGGGAAACAGTGTGGATGACCGTGGGAGTTGGAGCAGGGGGGTCCGCTTTGCGTCTTCGGTTCCCTCGCTTGAACCTGTTACATGCCCTGGCAAAAATGATGCAGGAGTCTGCACTTGCCGCAGCATTTTCCTCTCGCCGGACACTCTCTAGCCTTATAATGGTGCTTGGTGGACCCACAACCCAAAAACTTGAGTGATCCCGGGGCGGACCTTATCTTCACAGCGTTAGCGTTTTCCTCCTCATCCTCCACGCTATCATCGCTGTCCGGGTCCACTGCCTGTGCCGTCGACTGTGATTCAAAGTGGACGAGTGTTGCTCTCTCGCCGAGCTCTCGTGATAGCTTGTCTGCCGCCTCACACTACTTAGCCAACTCCTTACTTAGCCATGGCTAACGTCAGCATGCCCGAGTGTGTAAGGAGCTTCGACCTTGCCACTGAGAAAAGAGTGTATTCCACCAGTTGGTCGCAGACCATCTCCTCCTCTAATGCGCCAAACTGGCAGTCCCCGGCCAACTGCCGTAGGTCCGCCACATACCACTGCACTGACTCTCCGGTCCGCTGGCGATGCTGCCAAAACTGAATCCTCCCGACAATGACATTTTCCGGGGCGTGAAAATGTCATGCCATCAGCTCAACCACGTCCTCAAAGCTATCATTATTGCCTAAGGTACTAAGGATACGTTGTCCTTCCATTCCCAAGTTGTGAACCAATATTGCCCGTACCCGCAACTTCTCCAGTTTACCAAGGTTCAATGCCACCAAATAGTTCTGGAATGTGGCGAACCACCTTGCCCAAGGGACCGGCGGCTCACCGGGAACCTCCAAAAATGGCCAAATAGTAGCAACTCCCGAGTCTATACTTTATCCCCGTCGCCAAATGTTATGTTGGTAAACGAGAACCAAGGATGAGACTGGATGTTCAACTGAACACGACTTTATTGTAGACTCACGAATATGTCCTAATAACAACACAACAGCATCATCTTTTTTATCAATGCCATTGTAATTTGTTTTCTATAAATATTATGTAAAGTATCCAATGGAATCAAAAATCAAAAGTAAAGTCTGATTTGTGTTAAATATGCGACCCGAAAAGGATTAAGCGGAAGAAGATGGATGGATGGATGATATAAACAATGAGATAAACCACTAAACTTTCATCAGCTTCAAGTTTTTTCAGAGAGTGTTGTGTCTTAATTTTGTTTGTTTTTGTGGAAGGGGACCAACAAATTTGTCCACATGACAGTGATTATGGTGTTTGATGGGGAGACATTAAATATTGCTTTTAATCTGTGGAAGGTCACCTTGGGGAAAGCCCCACTGAGATGGGTCAATCACATGACAGTGTTTATTTTATTGCCTCGTTTGCTTCCACCATATAGGTAAACCCAGTGGGGTTCTTTAGATAAACAAACATAAACAAAGAGGAAAACACAATTAAAAAGTCTGTAGTTAATTTCCCCACTTTCTCACATGACTTGGCATATCACTTAAAAATTAAAGCATAAAGTTGAGCTCATTATCCTTTTATACATACAGCATCTTTTGCAGGTCACTAATTAATCTCCATTACCTTCCAATGAGCAGAAACAGCTGTAATTATGGCCCACAAATATTGATTAATAAACTGTGTACATAAAAATGGACAGAAGCAGACAAGGACTCACTTCAAGGTTTATTTATTTTTGCTTTTTTGTTTATTTATTTGGCTTGTTTATTATGCAGATTGCAGCTAATCTGTTTTGCCCTTGACTCAGAGTAGAGTCCTGCATGGACAAGCTTTATTAATGATTGTTGGTATTGATTAGAAATCTTTCTTTTATCATTAACTGAATGCATTTCAAATTAGGCCCCTAAAAGTGAGAGGGTGCTGAGTTTTGGATCTGCAACTGGCACATTAAAAATGTATGTTGGAGTCATATATTGATTTGTGAGTTTCTTTTCTTTGTATCAAATAAGGACTTTGTGATAGATTCTGCATACGAGGTTTCATGGTCAGTGTGTGTGGCTGGTAATATTACAATATTAATCACATGCTGATCCATCATTACTTTTGCATGATAAACATGATATCTGTGGATTTTTAGTTGACCTTTGTTTGTTTTGTTTTTTTTAAAATAATGTTAAACAATGTTCATTTTTGGCACTGGCAGATTGTTTCTTTGTTGGGTCATCACAATAAAGGAAAAGCTCATACAGCAAAGAAAAACATGAGTCATAAAGTATATAAATTGTGAAGTATTCCAAGCAGAGTACAGACTTTGGACCAACAATTAGTAGAGGACAGTTATGGAGTTTATTGTGTCCCAGTATGGGGACCTGTGCTGGTTTCACTGTCACATTATCTTCCTGATCCACCTTCATACTTGAATTTTAGTGTTTCTGAAATGGGGAAAAGGTGTGACATCAGTATCATGTAGGAAATGCTCCCCAGGGTCTTATTAGAAACGTTTCCTTCAGTTGTATTCGGCTGGTGGAGCAACTGACCAATCAGGTCTTACTTATTGGAGGACTCGTTAGCATGAGCCCTCGTAAAAGCAAAATGTGAACCTTAGAGATGCATGAATAGTGATAACAGTGTTGCCCATAGCATGCATGCATTCATTGTGTGTCCAAAAGGTGTCAGTAAAGCTGAGTTTCCAAAATATTTATTGTTAAAGTGACAATCCATTGAAAATCAATTTTTTATTTTTTGTAAACATGTCTGTAACATGTTTTCTAGGACTTACAAGACTAATCAAGAGCAAAATCACCCATAAGTGTCCCGTTTGTGTTTTTTTCTGCTGTGAAAGTACAGTTTAGTGAGCCCATCTACAGCCTTTCACAGCCAGGCAAATCCAGAGCTGCATTTATTGGCCAGCTCGTCCACAAAAGGCTGTCCTGCAGGACATAAACAGATATAACATCGTGACACCTCAACAATAAACCTAGTCTAATATTTTGAAAAAGAAGCAGCAAAAAGCGATTCTGAAACAGTTCAGGCAAGAAATATATGGTTTAGTTACTGAATCTCTTTTGATTTGATACGCACATCTGCTTGTTTAAAAGATTTTAGCTAATACGACTGCAACAACTGTGTGAGTATTTTGAGAGCGTGCAAAGTTCACAGTTTCTTATACATTTTGGCAGCCTCAGTAGCAAGTTGTTTTCATGTTGAAACCATTGACTGGCACAGTGTCATTCGCCTCAATTTATCAAAAGCCAGACTGCATAAATGTGTACATTAGAGGTTGCTCTGGACTTTTTTGTTATCAATTATTTTTACAGACAGGGATGTAAAAATTCGATGATAATCTGTTATTACCAGTCATTTTAATTGATTTTAATTTGAACAACCTCTTACGTATGGAGAAAGGAGTCGGAGTCTCCTCCATGTACTGAACCAACCATGCCCGCCTGACGTCACGCCAGGGACGGATACGGCAGCACATACACACTACCACACTCACTACACCACAGTTCCCCTCCCCCTAACAAAAATGCAAAACCACACACACAATCGAGACCCTCCCCAATTTAGGACCCAAATCATGCACTAAGGAACACAGGGAATAATGAACTGTAGGAAACTGACCTATCACATTCACACAAAAATAACTAAAATCAGCGTTTTTCTACTGAATGCACAAAATAATCCCCAAGTAGTACACAATCATACACACATGCACACCAGCACTATATACAGTACATATACACATACAGAGTATTTAAGTCACCCCTATGTCTACCGGCAGCTAGAGGTAAAACTGGCCTGAGGGCCCAGGACAGCCCCACGGCATGTGTGCCCCTGGCTGCCATCTGTCCCCAGGATTGAAGCCACCCTCCCCAGCAAAAATGTCCCTTCTTGCCATCAAGTGCTTTTCCCCTCTGACCCCACAGTGCTGCTGACCGACACTCCGTCCCTTCGTGCCTATTGGTCCAGTCCCGACCGCCTTCAACACCGCCGTCGTGGCTCCAAACACTCTGGCCCCCCATGGTTGAAGTCCGGGGAGACCTGAAGCCTGGTCATTGGCACTGCTCGCTGCCTCGGGCACCTCGCCGTACCACCCAGCGCCCTCGTCCAAGGTGCGTGGAGCTCTGGCACTGAGACACTGTCCGACCTCCGTGGCGCACGGCTACTGTTGCTCACTCCTGGGGCTCACAGCATCGCCTTCGCCGGTGTCGTTTCCCGACCCAGGCACCTTGCCGCTGCTCCCAGCACTCTTGTCCCAGGCGCACCACTGCACTGTCTCCGTGCCTGGTCGGAACTGCTCTCTCCTGGGGCTCTCAGCTTTGCTCTGGTCGGCATCACTCCCCGACCCAGGCACCTCGCCGCTGCTCCCAGCACTCTCGTGCCAGGCGCTCCGCTGCACTGTCTCCATGCCCGGTCGGAACTGCTCTCTCCCGGGGCTCTCAGCTTTGCTCTGGTCGGCATCACTCCCCGACCCAGGCACCTTGTCACTGCTCCCTGCATCCCAGGCAATCCGCTGCGTGGTCTCCGCACCTGACTGTCTCTGCACCTGACTGTCTCTGCTCCTGACTGTCTCTGCTCCTTCCCGGGGCTCCCAGCCTGCATGGACCCGCTCTACCGCTGTCTAGCCTCAAGCTGCGGGGATGACTCCCATTACTGCTCTCTCTCTCCGCTGTCGTCGCACAGCATGCCATCAAACTCATCAATGCTCCGGTCTTGCACCTTTCTGTGCTTCCTGGCTGGCCCGCCGTCTTCAGTGACTGAGGACTCGCCTACTTGCGGCCCTGGTCCCACCTCGATGTCTAGCTGGTATCCTGGCGCTCTCTTTTGGCACACAGTTAGCTTTGTGGCTAACGTGCCCATAGACAACGAATGGGCCGCTAGCTTCTCTAAGCTAACTAGCCTAGCCTCCTTTGGCGCCAAAACTCACACCACCCACAGCTTCGTGGTCCTTGTCTGCCCGGCGAAAAATTCAGCCAGCCGCTCAACAGCATCCTCATACACCTCCGTCTCACCCAACATACCGAGGATTCTTCAGCCCTCCGTGCTGAGATGGTGGGTCAGAAGCGCTTGACGTCGTCTCCAGTCAAGTCTGCTTAAGCCCAACGCCCTGATGTAATCCTCGAACGCAGCCAGCCACTTCGGCCACAGAATCACTGGCTATCCCACGTACTCCAGAAATGGAATCAAGGGTTGTGGTAGCCCATATGCTCCCATATTTTCGATATTACCCGCTTTTATCCTTGTTGCCAAATGTTATGTATGGAGGAAGGAGTCGGAGTCTCATTCATGAACTGAACCAATCACACACTTTATTAAGAGAACAGAACTATTTATACAGTGGGTCATGCCCACCTGATGTCACGCCAGGGGCGGGTATGGCAGCACACACACACACTACCACACTCACTACACCACACAACCTAGATCACCACCCACCATAGCTTGTTCATAGTTTATCACTGTGCACATCTAAAAGCCTACACAAAGTGATACCTTCACTGAACCATCAATAAACTTTTACGGTGCATTTTTTGGTATCTACTGTCTATTCAAAGACCACCATAAGCCAGTCATTGTTATACAATGGAGGCTAAAATCAACACAACACAGGGGCATATGATTTCCAGATTCCATTTGTGGAAAATGTGCTCTTGTTTTTGCACCGTTTACCTGCATGCTACATGCCTATCTGGCAACCCTTCTCCCCCCCACCCCCCCATACTTTCAGTGCGTAACTGACTGCCTTTTTCTCTCTGTAATGTACTGTGCCATTTCACTGCAGGAGTTTAAACTAATGACCTCAGTCACAACTGCTGAATCTTTTATTCAGTAATACTGCTGTAATGTGGAACACTGTGCAGATGTTTAAGGCAGCAGAAGTAAAGTGAAGAATTTAAACATAATAGCATAAATAATATATCCTGCTGCTGACATCACAGAAGCTGACAAAAAGAGTAAAGAATCTCAATTCCAGCACAGCTTTTGCCCAGAAAACAGCAGCACCTCTCCCCAGCCCACTTGCACATAGTTTTTCAAGGTTCTTGGCAGGTAGGTCGCTCTAAGTATCTCAGGTAACTCTCCACATTTCTTCTGTGGATTTAGGCTGTCTCAGTGTCTTGTAATCCCAGGCTCACTTGGTGGTGTTAGGATCAGAGCTCTGTGGGGGTCAGACCATCTGTTGAGGGATTTCTTGCTCTTCTTTTGACTTGAAGGTAGTTCTTTATGACTCTGGCTGGAAGTTCAGGGTCAGTTCTGTGGAAGATACACTGCATTATCTTTAAATGAGATAACTTGGGAAGAATGGTGGTGTGTTTTTATTGTTTTCCTGCTCTTGAATTCGTAAGAGAAACCCTTCCAAAAACATTCACCATTTCACCATTCTGTCAGACTGACATGAGTCACAAACTCTATTCAGGGCTAATGATGCTATGGCTGCTTGTGTGCCCTCCAGACACTTTTACTGGCCCCACCATGTTTCCAGATGTCAGCAATTACTTTGAGTGCAAAGTTATTGTGACCTAATGGCCAGAACTGTTACAGTAAGTGGTAACAAATGGGAATTGTCATTTTAACTGTGATATAGTGCACTGTTAAGCCCAGTGATTCACTTGTCACCATTCTAAATTGCTTAGTAGCTGAAAGTGGGGTGCTAGATGTGTACACAAACCTACATATTGACATCCTTGTCATATGTCACTCAACAGGCCTTTTTTTGCTTGTATTAGTAGTTACCTCTATTGCAAGTTCTTGGAACTTTTACTTGGAACCACTTTCTCTTTCTAACAGTTGTTTTGCCAACTTCCTTGACTTTCCATGGCTTCTGTTTACTACTTTCTTCCTGTGTGAATAGTCTTTTACAGTTCACAGTTGCGGTACACAAGACCGGTCTTCTTTAAAAGGATAGAATGAATAATCGAAGTCTGTGTTAGTACCCAGTTCCAGTGAAGTTGGGACATTGTGTAAAACATAATGAAGGAAGAAAACAGCTTGTCCTTCCTCTGCAAAACTAAACAACAAAATGAGTGTGAAAACAATCGATGTGACGAATATATGGTGAAGCTGCTGAATATGTGTTTAGTTTGCAGTAACAACTGCTATTTTAAAAGTTCAGCAAGAGATCGGCTGTGACGTCAATGTGCTGTAAAAAAGTCACACTGCCACCTCTACTGGCCTGGCATAGTTATTACAATTCCTTTTTTCAAGGCTTCATTGATGGTAAAGGAGTTAAATTGTGTTTATTTTGAAAACAAAGCCTTTTGTCAAAATTCTGGCAAATTAAAAATCATAGGGTTCATTACATTTGTGGTTTTCTTTTCTTTTAAATTTATGAAGATTTTCTTTTAAAGTTTTAAAGACCCCCAGCTTAGCCTACTGTAGTGGCTGGTACTATTCTATTAGGATATGTAAGTGAAAGCTTTGTACTAACTAGCTTTTAATGCAAGAGTCCCAAAACAGATGGCTTGAAAAACAGCAGGAAAGACATCTGCAAAGGGAAGAGCGTCTCCTCTCACGATTAATAGAAGAGAGTTCTGGGTCAAATGAGCGACTCATTGGCCACCTTTTGGATGGTCTAAGGGCCATCGCCCCTCAACCTCCCCCACCTCCAGTACCATCATACTCTTCTCATCATCCTTACTGCAGCTACAGTGGGTCTGCTAACTTTGTCCAGCACAACCAAAACTGCAGCGAAAAGTACAACTCTGACTATACCTTCCAAGATCTGAGCTAAATATGTTTCAGATGTTAATGAAACAAATAACATATTCAGTTGTTCATTGAAGATGTTCACAATCTTAAATTTTGTTCTGCTAATTGTTTGATGTAAGTATTCTAAAATGCTTTATGGAAAATGTTTATGTTTAGCATAATTCAGGGCAATTGTGATTTCAGGTCAGAACTTTTTATTACTTAAACTCCCTATGTAAGGGGCAGTGTATGTGCCAACCTTTTATGTCTTTTACAGAATAAAGAAGTTCTGTAGACTTTTTTGCACAAGGTTTATTCGCACAGCACACAAAGTTAAGTGCCAACTTTTGTTCTCAGTATTCTAAAAGAATAACTCAGGAAAAAATGCTATGAAGTCAGAACACTTGTTTAGTTCAATTTCCACTGTTTTATAAAAGGCAGTGTATTTGCAAAGTCTTTACACTTTAAATGTGTTAGAAAATAGTGAATTTCTGGAGCCTTTTTTTGCACAGCACTAGCAGTCAAGTGCCAACAAGTGACTTTGTTATATTTGTTACAAGAATGGGAGAACATTCAGTTACTTTAATGGCTTTTTTTTTAAATGCTATATTTTCCTAGTGCTATACAATATACACGCCTAAATAATATAAACAGTACTTTAAACAGTCTTTGTGAAAAACAATTTAAAACAGATCATCAACATTAAACTTTTTTTGATAAAGTGCACCCAAAAAACGATTAACGTAGGGGCCCTGCGCGTAATGGGACATTTTTGGCCCTATATGTTGTCAACACCTCCCTTATGCTGCTCCCACCACTACTGCACTGAAGATTAATTGGCTGGTTGGGTTGAGGGAAACAATTTGACTGATCACAAGTCTCTTCTAACCAGCTGCTGTTGGCACGATCTAGTTCCATCTGACAGAAGTTGTGGAGTGCACAGTAGGTTGCAATCATTGTTGGTGCAAAAATGAAATGAAAGTCACTTCTTTTTAGAAGAACCCTCCACCTTGACTTTAACAATCCAAAGGCCATCTCTACTCCCACCCTGACTGAGCTGAGGTAGGTGTCAAAGGACTGCTGCTCAGGAGTCAGGCGAGGTGAGTTTGAGTATGCCTTAATCCACCATTCAAGAAGTGGGTAGGCAGGGTCTCTAACAGTTAGGAGGTTGGTGTCTTTTTCCCCCAATGGTCTTCACACTCTGTTGAAGAAAAGGGAAATTCAATTATTTTTGGGTCAATTTTTAGCTTGCATGCACATTTTGCCAGCTACAATTTGTTTCTGAAATGCATGTAATAATGTACACATTGCAGGTATTTCCCCTCAACAACAACAACAACAACAACAACAACAACAACAACAACAACAACAACAAAAAATACTTACCTTGGGCAACAGATCAGCCCTTTGGAAGGGGTCTAACTGGTGGAGGGCATCTGCATCATGTGCACTGCCTGGTATTTTACAGCTGATGTGCCAAAAACTGGATGGGAGGGAGGATTATAAAATAAGCTAGGAAAAAAATACAGTATAGGCTTATTTGCACTTTATTTTTTGCTAACAGTAGTGATATTATTATTTTATGTAGAAATTAAATGTTACTTTACCAGAATTTGTCATCAACAACAGCCTCTAGTATGTAGGATGGCCATCCTTCATAGTTAACAAAGCCCTTATAGCTGTCTGAGGGAGGAAGGATAGGAATGTGTGGTCCATCACTGAGCCCCATAATCTGAGGGATATGATGTGATGCCTCAAAATTTCTGGCAATCTCCCCTGCCTCCTCATCAGTTGGTGCATGGATCAGTTGTTTAATTGGCCCTTGTACCATGCGTTTGCAAAACATATAAACAAACTTTTTGACGCTGCTCTTGCTAATTCCACATTGGTTTGCCACAACTCAGTATTCTGCACAGCTGTCTTGTTTGTACAGTATGACTGCGATATGCATGATGAGTGGAGCAGGAGCTCTCACGGTAACATCTTCTGGGGCCACATGACTCTCCATTAACGTGCAAAGTTTCATGAATAACGGTCGTGTCATGCAACAATTTTGCTTCCACTCTTGATCATTAAACTCCAAGAGAACAATCCTCTCCCAATAGTCTTTACTTCTCACCTTCATCCAGTGGCTCCTTGTCTGTGGAGGAGGAGGGGGATTAGATTTAGTGCAATTGGGGTGAAATAAGTGTTGTCCTGCTGTCTCCCTCTGTTCGTCATATTCAGCAGTATGTACTGCTGGGCTTGTAGCTTCATTATGGAGACCAACAGAAGCAAAAGTACAGTCTGAAGAACACAAAACGGGTCCATTTCAAAAAGAGAAAGACACAAAGCGGGTTTATTTACAGTGGAAGTTGCTTCTTCTTCTACTACTTCCCGAATGCCATACAATTCTGTGCATGTCAAAATGATTTAGTCCGTTCAAACGTGTGACACATGAAAATGCACATCATAATAAGATCAACTTTTTCAGGGTCCATGTAAACAGTGAAGTTCTGATCTGAACTGTAATTAGATTGAAGAAATTTTGCACATGTAACTGTGGCTATTGAAACCTAGGAAGTCAGCAGATGATCCCAAAAGTTAGGCCTATCTCACTTCTCTGTACGACATACAAGCTCATGGAGAGGATTATCTTCATATGTATCAATGATATCGTTGAAGTACATCTGCCATGTGAAAAAGCTGACTTCTGAAAAGGGAGATTAACTACAGATCAAACAGCTTGCCTCTTCAACTACACTGAAGATGCTTTCCAGAGAAAGGAAAAGTTTGGAGTTGTGTACATTAATCTGACAGCTGCATATAACACCATGTGGCATCGTGGCTTGTATTTGAAGCTGCACCAACTAATCAACGATGTGAAGCTTGTGACATTTATCATGATCATGCTCCAAAACTGCTTCTTTTTTGTGGTAACATCTTGTGGCATGCTCAGCAGAAAATGCCAAATCCATAATGGCCTACCACAAGGATCTGTATTGACCCCAGTGCTCTTTAACATCTACATTGCAGATTACCCTGGAGGCTAGCCTCAATACACTTTGCAGATAGATTTTTCATTTTAACCTAAAGCTGAGCAAATCCAAAATGGTATGTTCAATCTATCACCTGGCTAACTGACTAGCTAAGCTGGAGCGAGAAGTAAGGCTGGACTGATAGGAGCTTAGGTGCGATCCTCTGTCGATTTACCTTGGTGTCACATTAGATTGCAGCCTAACATTTGGCCCTCATCTCAAGAACACAGCAGAGAAGGTCTCTAAATGAGTCAACATTATCAGAAAGCTTGGTGGAATAGAGGGGGTGCCAAGTTTACCACCCTTCGTACTTCAGTCTTCACCTTGGCCTACTCTGCAGCAGAATAGGGACCTGCAGTTTGGTCACACAGTACTCACGCCAAGTCAGTTGATATTGTCCTTAATGAGATTGATCACCAGCACTCTGAAGTTTGTTTCAACAAATATGCTACCTGTGGTTTCTGGTATTCCTTCTGCTTCCATCCAATGTGACCACCAAGTACCTAAATTGGCTGAAAAGTCTGAAGACAAGGACAGCTTGGGTCTCTCAGTCAATGACGCTGCAGACTCCCACTGCATCATGAGACACCACTTCGCTACCAAAGCTGCAGTGTTGTGATTGCTTTCACCACTGTCAACCTCTTGTGTTGACAACAGATGGCACGAACAGTGAATTTCAAAGACCAACCTTCACACATTCATCAGAATTCCCTCTGTGAAGTCTAGTGGCTACCAGTTAGGCTACAAGGTGTGGGTATGGTTTAACCACCTCCGCACTGGCCGAGGCAGGACGTGCTCCCACCTAAAGTCCATTGAGGTATGTGAGGATGACATGTGTTTCTGTGGTGGCACATCTTACAAGAATGCCCAATCTTCCAACCTCAAAATAGGCTAGAGGGTGTTACAGAGCTGGACTCTTCAATACTCAAGTGGTTCAAGGAAAATGACATCCCTATATGACAAGAATCATAAAAACTTACACTAAAGAAGAAGGCAAGAGAGGGAGATGGTGAAACAAGAAAATAATATTTATTCTCCTGAACTTTAGTTGGCCTTCATTTGTTTGTGGCGACTATGCCTCTGGCCATTATCACAGACCCAGTTTATAGCTGAATATCTGTGAGCAATTTGTAGGCATGGGAGCTTTTGTGGCTTTACTTTGTGAATTACCATTGTAAGATTAAAGAATGACTTCTTTCTTTCTGAAAAAAAAGTCATACAAGTCAAAACATGCTTTTTTGTCTTTTTGCAACACCCTGACCATCACAATAATCACTGTAACCACTTGACCAATGAGACATCTCTTGCTAATCTGGAAAGTGTCTGTTTCACCTCTACATACCCACGCTAAGCATGTTCACTGTTGCCATGATGTCCACTAATTAAAGTGTGCTTTTTATCCTTGTATGGAAGTGACACAGGGCATCAGACGTATCCCGTTGAGCTCGGACAGTAATGAAGCTTTTTTTTGCCTTGTTGTTGGCAAAATGATTGGCTGATGAGGAAAAGTGGAAGATCATAAGGTCACTTGGATACGGTTGGAGCTGTGAGATTTTGCGTGACTGCATGCACCAGCTCTTTGTCAGTGAAGCCTTGCAATCTAATTTGGGCTGAGTGGTGCTCTTTCACAACAGGCAACAATGACTTGTAGGAGGGAGTGTCCACAAGAAGCCGCAGCTGTTGCAGCATGATGCACTGAGGCAAGCTGCTCCTGTAAGCTGTGGAGTTATGGACCTGGTAAGTAAAACTGTTTCTAATTCTTCTGTTCAGAAAATGTGTAAAAATGTTTCATACCTTTTTTGACATGTGTCAACTGTCACTTGCAGTCTTCTTCAGAAAAATGTCATCTAACGTTCTGTGACATGTCGCATCAGCTAATTTATCCTTTCCGTAGGCATGACTGACCTGACAGATCTGACAGCGCTACTGGCTGTGTGATGGTCCTTGCCAGATAGATCCCAGGTGTGCGAGAGCATGAAGGTTCCATCATCCCGGCTCATATTGTTGTGGATCCACTTCCTGATTTTAATTACCTTTTTAAGCTAGCATTTGTTTGTTGTCATCTGATCTGATTATTTTTGTGTTTCCCCAGTCCATGATGTGGTTATTTCTCTTGTAGTGGTCTGATATAGCTGGTTTGTGGTTTTCCTTTTCTGCTTTTTTGGGGGTCATGACTGATCTGGTCATTCTGTCAGGTTGGTCATGCTTTCTCTCTAATGAGGCATACTTTGAGTGTACTTCAGTAGCTAGGATTAAAACATGGTAAACACATGAGATGGGAATCATCAGAAGCCCTATGATACGATATTATCTAGATATTTGGCCCGCAATAAGTATTGTGGTATCATACATTGTGATTTCCCATCCTGATCTCACTCTTTTGCTGTGCTGACCTAACCAGACAGTGAGAATGCAACGCCATCTAATGGATTGAAAGGTCAGTTGTTTTTTATTACTCTGGTTCCCAAAAAATGAATTTGTATTTGCAACATTTATTAATATTTTTATTAAAGTATTGCCATACTGACTCTGAATTGATGCAGTATCATGGACACAAATTATCACAAATCTACATTGTATCAATTTTTGCCCCAGCCCTAGTAAACACTGTAAGTAGGGAGTCTTTACAGACACAGGTTATGTCCAAAACCATCCACTCATTCCTTTCCTACTATATAGTGAACTTCCTACAACAATGGAAACTTGGGCTTTGGGACACTACAATATTCAGCTTGTTTTCTCGGCACTGTTAATTGTGTAATTATGGTGAGAGAGTAAACTGTAGCATATTATTGTTAAAAAGTGAGTGAATATGCATTATATCAAACTGGTTTTGTTATCCCCGCCAGTCGAAACCCAAAGGGATCAAAGACCGAAGGGGGATTATGTTATGGGTCAGTCCGTCCGTCCATCTGTCCAGCTGTCACACTTTTATGGAATCAACTCCTCCTACTGTTTTCGCCCATTTGTTTTGAAACTTGGTACCATGGTTTAATATACACTGAGGATGCACATATTGCAATTTGGTTTTGATTTGAGGATTTTTGCGGGAATTGTAGCCCTTGACCTATGTCCTCCTGTTTCACCTCACTTCATAGACAGTGACTATGTTGTGAAATGAACTCCTCTAACAGTTTTGGTTCAATTGTTTTGAAACTTGGTACCATGGTTTGATATACAATGAGGATGTGCATATTGCAATTTGATTTTGATCGGAGGATTTTTGCGGGAATTGTAGCCCTTGACCAGTGACCACCTTTTTCACCTCACTTCATAGACAATAACTGTCTTGTGAAATCAACTCCTTCTACAGTTTTGTTCTGATTGTTTTGAAACTTGGTACCATGGTTTGATATACTCGGATGATGTGCATATTGCAATTTCACTCTCATCAGATGACCTTGAGATCACAGGTCAGAGGTCAGATTTTTCCATAAATCTTCTTAACATAATAACTACTGAAAGAAATGATGTAGGCTTTTCAAATTGATACAATAGTTGTATTTAATACACATCTTAGATGACTTATGCCCTCACCTAACTATAGGTTTGGGGTCAAGGGGTCAAAGGTAAAAGTTTAAACTTAACATTGCAGTTACGCTATTGTAAATGCTACATTTACTATTACTATAAAATGAGTAAAGCTAGGGCCACCAAACCTTGGATACAGGTTCATCTTGGGGTCCTGAACTCTGACTATGGGTTTGGGGTCAAAAGGTCAAAGGTCAAGGTTAAAATTCAATTTGCACTATTACTATAAAATGAGTAAAGCTAGGGCCGCTAAATCTGGTGCACAGGTTCACATTTGAATCCTGATCTTTGACTATAGGTTTGGGGTCAAAAGGTCATAGGTCAAGGTTAACATTCCTTATGCCTTATTACTGCACAACAAGTAAAGTTAGGGTCACCAAACTTGGTACACAGATTCACCCTGTGACCCTGAAGTGTGACTATGGTTTTGGGATTGCAAGGTCAAAGGGCAACATCAAAATGGCTTATAAACAATATCTCAACAACAAAGAAACCTAGGTTCACCAAACTTGCTACACAGGTTCACCTTGGGATCATGACCTCTGACGGTGGCTTTGGAGTCAAAAGGTCAAAGATCAAGGTTAGCATTTCTTATGCCTTATTACGGTACAACGAGTAAAGCTAGAGCCACCAAACCTGGTACACAGGTTCACCTTGGGATCCTGACCTCAGACTATGGGTTTGGGGTCAAAAAGTCAAAGGTTTACATTTCCTGTGCCTTATTACTGTACAACAAGTAAAGTTAGTGTCACCAACGTTGGTACACAGGTTCACCTTGGGATCCTGAACTCTGACTATAGGTTTGAGGTCAAAAGGTCAAAGGTCAAGGTTAACTTTCCTTATGCCTTATTACTATACAATAAGTAAAGCTAGTGCCACCAAACTTGGTACACAGGTTCACCCTATGACCCTGAAGTGTGACTGTGGTTTTGGGATCGCAAGGTCAAAGGTCAACATCAAAATGCCTTATAAAGTATATCTCAACAACAAAGAAAACTAGGGTCACCAAACCTTGTACACAGGTTCACTCTGAGACCATAACCTCTGACTACAGGTTTGGGGTCAAAAGGTCAAGGTTGGCAATCCCTATGATCTCTTACTATAGAATGTGTAAAGCTCTCTAGGGTCACCATACTTGATACATGGGTTCCCCTTGGGATCCTGACCTACAACTATGGGTTGTATAATTTGCTGTATATTTGTGGATGATGGGCTTATCATAATTTGTTTCTGCCACAGTAATTATATTCAAAAGTTGAAACGTGCTCTCCGCCAGTAAGTATTGGGATCTTCAAAGAAAATGGAGGCGAGGGATATTGCACTTGCCTCAGAGTGCTCTTGTAAATAAAAATACTTTGGGACAGTTTATGTTGTGAAACCAGGCTCGCTTCCCACTTTGCCTTTTGTTTCACATTGCATTATGAGATAAACTGACTAATGAAAGGACCACTGGTTGGGCACTACTTTTCAACATGCACTATGGGATATTTTCAGTACACTCTATAGGGAATCAAAGTTTCAGTAAACATTTCAATCGGCATTACACAATGTCTAGGGTGCTATTTAGTGAATGAGTGGACTGATAGAACACAGCTATATTTTCTATTTATCATTTGTATAAAGTAGCAACGTATAAAGTTGTTGATACAGATACAGATGCAGAAAAGTAAAAAGAAATCAAGAATGGAGTTAATGGATTAATACTTAAACAAAAAAACTGTTAAGCCTCAGAGGCCCCGAATTTGGAGCCTGGTGTTGCTCATAAAAAGATCTCATATCACATACAATAAGACACACTTGGCACAGATGGTTCTACTGGGTTTTCAGAACAAAACCAAACAGCTGGACTTATACAGAAGGAATATCTGTAATGATATACAAGTTTAATATAAATATTTTTACTGTTTTATACATGAGAAATCCAAAATGGCACAAATGGTACCAACTGTGCTCAGTGGCACAGATGGCACAGTCATCTAAATATTTCTTTACAAATGCCTCTCTAAAAATTATAATTTTCATTATTTCTGCATGAATTTTAGTGCAGGTAATGGTTGCACGTTCTACTTTGATTTGCTAGAGGTTCTGGGCTGCTGCAGCATCATTCTAAAAAGACATTTAGTGTAAGAATGTCAATTTTTAAGAAGAAGAAGCCAACTTTATTGTCATTCAGTCCATACAGCCAATCATGTACAGTAGAACAAAATTACGTTTCTCCTATCTACAATGTTAATCACATATAGAATCAGAGAGGCCATGCAAGGCACCACCACAAACAAGGTTTTTAGGTGAGAATGAAATTTTTTATTTTCCGCTCTTTGCCATCTTCATTTACTCTGAACCACTAATATATTCAGTGATTCTTACACCTCTGAAACAATTTAACAAGTGTTACCTTTATTGTGATACCAAGATTATACAGATAGAGGTTGCTGTGGTTGCTGAGATACTGTATACTCAGTTAATTTTGGGCATGCTATTTTCGAGCAGGATCTACAAAAATAGGCCTGGGGCTTAAAAGGTTGCGTTTGCTCAAGTTTATGATAGACCAGAGGACTACATGAACACAAAACAGGGAGTGTAACAGTTGATTTTGTTTAATTGTACAAAACATTTATTTAACAATATTTCCAACAAATTTTGTCACAGCATTATCTATCTGTGGCTGTAAAATGAATATGTGCTTGCATGCTGTAGGGGTTGCATTGTGGTGCAAATTGGGATCCTGACAAGAGCATTTATAAAACCCTGGCCCTGGACCTGTTCCCTTTACACTGTACCAGTGAGGTCCACCCATCCCCCCCCCTTCCCCGCCACACACACATACAATTTGAACTGATGCAGTAGGTCAAGCTGCTTTATGGACTTGGCGTTTTAAATAAAACCCCTCTCTCATGTGTGCGGTCAGTGGAAACTTTTAATGGGTCACATTATTCCGGGACATTTTAAAGGTACTTTCGTTCTCTAAATCACCCGCACAACGAACAAGACTGCAATGTGTGTTCCTCTACGGAAGAATCTGTTAAACATTCATTGAGCGTTCTCATCAGCAGGCAGCACTTAACTCCTCTCTCCGTGTTTCCTCCCTCCAGGCTCGAATTACACAGAGTCCCACAGACTGCTGAGATGTGTAAAGAAGTTGGAAATTCATCTGTACACACTTGTATCTTGTTCCTGCACACCTCTCAGGCTGTGTGGGTGAGTAGCGAGCAAGCAGCAGCACCAGCAGAAGGCTGGGTGGGGGCAGTCTGAAGTCTGGCTGTCACGGCCCTGGAGGAAAACACCACCCAGAGCTTTAATAGCGACCGTGAGAGGCTGCCCAGAGGCCCTGTCAAATGGTGGTTTGGTTGTACAAACAGGCAATTTGCTTCTTTTTATAGATTGGTAATATGGAATGGTAGTCCCCGAGGAAATCTCAAGTGTTGAAAATCCGGCTGGTATTGTTGTGTGGAAGCTCAGAGCCATTTGCACCTGACACCAGTTTTGTTGATATAGTCACATTGCTGTCCGACTAGGTCTGTGGAGTAGCTTTTAAAATGCAAAGCAACCAGAGAAATAGTAATCATCATACTCCGAATTTCCCCCTCTTTTTTGGGGAGGAAAAGTTGCACACGCCTTGGGTTGCAATTATGAAAAATTGGTTCTTCAGGAAACAAGGAAGTGCACCAGAAATCCACATTTTCTTTGTGATCCAATTAGGAGATTCAAAGAAGTTTGTGTTTTATTTATCAAGCACATCCCTGCCTGGCATATTGCTCTAGTTTTTAGTTCTTGTGGTGCAGCTGAAGTTTGAGGTGTTGCATCTTAGTCGATGGTGCACAGGATGTGTGGCATTGCAACTTTATAATGAACAAACTCAGTATTACTTTAAAAAACATCTTCTTCTTCTTCTTCTTTTAGATTTGATTAGTGGTTGGCAACCAGCTTACAGGTGCATTACTGCCACTGACTAGATTATCATCACTCTATATATCATTGTATAAGGAGTTCTGAACAACTCACCTTGTGTGAAAAAATTATCCGTCCCTGGACCGTGTCCGAGGCACAGCTGATCATCAGTCGTCTATTTAATTACAAAAACAATAGCCAGAATGAAACATGAACAAAAAAGTGGACTCAAATGACATTCTTACATTTGATTGAATAAAACATGACTTTTGTAACTGATGTATTCACTTTAATGACATTTGAAGACAATCCTTTTTTTAATTTCAGCCTGATATTTTCATGCAAATGAAAATTCATTACACTAATTAATCACACTTGCTCATATAAGTCATTGCTTTCATTGTTCAATTTCAAATTATCCTAGGAACACAGTTCTTGGTTTGCTTTAAACACAATAGCTTAAAGCAACAGAACCGCTTTTAATAAGAAGAAAAATGTAGAAGTGTGCTCTGATCACTGCTTCCTTGTCCCTGCTTTTTTGTTCCAAACGTGGGACTGTTGAAATCAGAGCCTGACAACTGAAGATATCCAGATGTCTCACTTTTATGGGAAGCATGTGGTATGTTTCATTTGCTGTTATTCATGTGTGGGCGACAGAATCAGTTCCTTCACCATCATTTTGTTGTTTGTTTCTTTAAGGTTGATTGTCATGCTTCCCGTCAGCCCGCTCCCAATTTTGCACTTGAGACTGTTGTAAAACAAAAGTGCCACAGAGATCCCCGCAAAACCCGAGCAGTGGAGGAAGTCGGGAACTGGAACGTCTGTTTTAATGCACATTTGTCAGTGATGCTTCAATTCAATTAAGTATAATGTTTTTTTTTTCTCTGCAGCTATACATCACAATTCAATGTAACATTAGTTAAATACAGTGATAATACTGAGTTACATTTACTCAAATACAGGTACTCAAGTAGCATTTTCCACAAAATTGTACTTTTGTAAGTTATACTTATTACTTTAAGATACTCTCTGGTGGCTTTAAAAGCACCTTAAAAAGAAATATGTATTGCCCAAAATAGTATATTGTGGGTTTTTTTATCCACAAAAAAACTTTTATTGCCTTAGAATTGCTTGGAAAGAACTTTTACATCTTCCACCTACTTAAGTATGCACGGATCTATGAATATTCTAATTAGCTCCACCCATACTCCCACCCACCAGTAGCGGATGCTGCAAGGCCATCCCTCCCCTGTCCTCTGACCTGAGAACACTGGAGACTGCTTCGCTAAACAACAATGGCTAGTCAAAACATTGGAGTGATTCCGTCATACAGTACATGTACACGCCGCTGACCCCCGCCAAAGCAAGCTTGCTCTCAGCGGTCCAACCTAGTAGCTGACAGGTGCATGTGCCAGTGCGCGGCCTCGCCCCGGCTGTTGTGCCACACACACCCAGTTACCCAACTCACCTTCCCCCTTGGGAGCGAGTGGGAGGTTTAATGTCTCCTCCTCTGTCTTCTCTGGCGGAGATGGAATGGAGTGCCTGGGGGGTTTGTGTCCCCCCCTGAAAACCCCTTCATCGAACTGAGCCAAATGAATGCAAGGCAGACCGGTGGCGGTCTTGGCGCCTTCATTCCTCAGAGCAGAGGTCTCTCTCTGGTTTGGCCTTTTGACCGTGTGCCTCCCATCCATCCGTGGACACCTCTAGGACCCCGCACATGCAGGCACGGCAGCCACGGCAGCCCAGTGAACTCTGGTTTCCAAGCTGATCGTGCTCCACATGCACTACAGGGTTCCAGAATACGGTAGCCCCAGCGGTGGAAAACTACAGGTGGCAGCAGTCGGTTTTTGCACCGTCCCCCGGATGGGAAGCTGACTGTCAGTATGGCCAGTGGTAGGTAGACCATGAGCCTCCATCCACGGAGCCACGTCGGCTCCTCCCTCTTCCCCTGGGGGAGTGAACTCAGGTGCTTAGTCTGATTGGCTAATGTTATAACCAAAAAGCAGAGCTGAAACACTGTATCAGCAGCTGGAAGGATATTTTATAGTTTGACACCTTGGACGCTACAGCGGGAATGCAACGTGAGGCAAAATCACCGTTTGCTGTGGGCGTCACACGAGGCAGACTGCCAGGAAATCCACCACGGACAGACACGCTTCGTTCCCGGTTTATGCCAGCAGAATGAAGAGCTGTTTTGAAGTTGTATCTACTGCCGTTCTGACTGCCTCTGATGGTACGTCCTCACCTAGGCGTCTGTTGATGGAAGGTCCCCACGCCTCCTCTGCAATTCTGCCAAGAGTAGTCCATGCTGGGATGCAGGGGGAGGTCACATCCCCCCCACGATTGTTGGGCCCAAATGACACCGGTTATGGATGTGATTTCCATGACCCTCCGATATCACATAAAAACAACAATGCACCGTGTGTTACTGAACATGAAAAGCTCCACACACATCCATCTCCTCTCTCCCTGTGACAGAGTGTTACCAAAATGGACACAAACAAGTTAGAAAGATAAGAACATTGTTGACATAAAAAAGAGGAATTCTGTAGTGTGGAATTATATTTTATGCTCATTTTTTAGGCTTTTTATATACTAAAAATACTAGTACAGAGGTGGACTTTCTGTGAGATTTTGTTTTAAATGAATGTAATTTAGTTTGTGTTCTCCTGTAAAACTTCACATTTTTAGGATTTAAGTTGTAGATTTTAGCATTTTAGAGATGTCTATTTGGAGTCAAAAACACATTTAGTGTTCCCCTGTATTATGATTAAATTATTACACGTTTTGTTTGAAACCGTGCAAAGAATTTGTTTGATTTTTTTTGGTTTAAAAAATTAATACAGAGCTAAAAGCAGCTAAAACATCTTAATAAAATAATGTGTGAAAGCAAATGATCCTGGCCTGCCTGCAGACAATTGTGGACTTCTGAAAGACTCCATGAAAGGATGGCAGTTTTTAAAAACACATTTTAAGATAAATTTGTCCATTTGACTCACTACATTTCTCTTCCATTTGTTTTATTTAGACATGTTGGAAGTAAATTCATTGGTCATTGCAAACCCTGCGCTTTAAAGTACCAGTTTCAAAACTATACACCGCGTTCCACATTAATATGCAAATGATATTTGTCTCTTATTTTCCAAAAGAGTTGATGCAAATGACAGTCAGTATAATTTTCAAGTCATCAACCGTTAGAGCATAATCCAAATTTTATTGAGCAAACCTCCCAATGATAACTATTTTTTTGCAAAAATAAAAAACTCAGAATGCACTGTTCCAAATTATTATGCACAACAGAGTTTCAATGCATTTTATTGGTTTTAAAGAACTGATAATGATCATTTGTTGAATTTGCAGCATTAGGCGGTCATATTTACTAAAATCAAAAGCTATTTCAAAACATCTTAACAGGCCAAGTTACATGTTAACATAGGATCCCTTCTTTGATATTACCTTCACAATTCTTGCATCCATTGAGCTTGTGAGTTTTTGGAGAGTTTCTGCTTGAATTTCTTTGCAAGATGTCAAAAAAGCCTCCTACAGCTGCTGTTTTGATGTGAACTGCCTCCCACCCTCATAGATCTTTTGCTTGGGGATGCTCCAAAGGTTCTCAGTAGGGTTAAGGTCAGGGGAGGATGTGGGCCACATTCAATTTAATACATATTTACAAAAAAATGTAATAGAAATGTATAAAATCTGCTTGGCATAATGATAACTAGCCCAGCACTTTTGCATGTTATGACTCGAGTAATGAACAAATGTCTGAATGTTTTGGGGTGAAGGACTATTCAGCAGAAAACCTGCTTAATTTATTTTGACTGACATAACAATAGCAAATGATAAGCAGACAATTGGACACAAGCAGCTGCATGATGTACAAAAGTATTCGCTGTTTGTTCAGAATGATGAGAACTTGCTTTTATGATGAGCACAAGTGACTACGGGATGTGGAAGTTGAATTAATAGTTTTGAAAATTTCAATTCTGTTCAGAGAAATGCACCAAAGTGACTGAGATAAACTGTAATGCTGCTTTCACTTGTGTTCAGTCAAGGAAACAAAAGACCCACATAAAATATTATATTGGGTCTGGCTTTATGCTTCCTGATTTGGCACATATTTAAATTCCATAGTGATGTACAACATTCAATACATATTCATTTTTTTCATTTCATTCATTCATAAATTTGTTTCAGACATAATAGAAAATTTGACATAACACAAAATTTGACTCCTTCAGCAATAATGTCTGAAAATGAGTCAGATGGAGTAAAACTTAAAGGAACATGAACAATGAAAGAACGTTGGTGAGCAAGCTCACATACCCGATGCATCTCCATATCATGAGTTCTCACTGAACAATGTAATGCAAGCCCTCATCTGATGGAAATATAAACCTGGCATGTAGCCAAAGGAATTTCTATCTTTTTCAACAGAAAAAAAGTTCATACTGTAGTCTGGGAACCAGATAGGGTTCCTTTGGACCCCCCACAGAAAAGTGACCACTATACTTGGTCAGTGGAGTTGTGGCTTTAGAGGCTTAGAGCATCCACCCCACAACCGGGAGATCGGGTCTCACGTACCGGCCGGGTCATGCCAAAGACCATATACACACGTGGACAAAATTGTTGGTACCCCTCTGTTAATGAAAGAAAAACCCACAATGGTCACAGAAATAACTTGAATCTGACAAAAGTGGTAATAAATAAAAATTCTATGAAAATTAACCAATGAAATTCAGACAATGCTTTTGAATTGTGGTTCAACAGAATTATTTTAAAAAACAAACTCATGAAACAGGCCTGGACAAAAATGATGGTACCCTTAACTTAATATTTTGTTGCACAACCTTTTGAGGCAATAACTGCAATCAAACAATTTCTGTAACTGTCAATGAGACTTCTGCACCTCTCAGCAGGTATTCTGGCCCACTCCTCATGAGCAAACTGCTCCAGTTGTCTCAGGTTTGAAGGGTGCCTTCTCCAGACGGCATGTTTCAGCTCCTTCCACAGATGTTCAATAGGATTTAGATCAGGGCTCATAGAAGGCCACTTTAGAATAGTCCAGTGTTTGGCTCTTAGCCATTCTTGGGTGTTTTTAGCTGTATGTTTTGGGTCATTATCCTGTTGCAAGACCCATGACCTGTGACTGAGACCAAGCTGTCTGACACTGGGCAGCACATTTCTCTCTAGAATACCTTGATAGTCTTGAGATTTCATTGTACCCTGCACAGATTCAAGACACCCTGTGCCAGATGCAGCAAAGCAGCCCCAGAACATAACAGAACCTCCTCCATGTTTCACAGTAGGGACAGTGTTCTTTTCTTGGTATGCTTCATTTTTGCGTCTGTGAACATAGAGCTGATGTGCCTTGCGAAAAAGTTCCAGTTTTGTCTCGTCGGTCCATAGGACATTCTCCCAGAAGCTTTGTGGCTTGTCAACATGCAGTTTGGCAAATTCCAGTCTGGCTTTTTTATGATTTGTTTTCAACAGTGGTGTCTTCCTTGGTCGTCTCCCATGAAGTCCAGTTGGCCAAACAACAATGGATGGTGCGATCCCGCCACTGATGTACCTTGACCTTGTGAGTTCTACCATGGAATGTGTTTAGGAGTTGTTCTGGGCTCTTTTGTTACCATGCGTATTATCCGTCTCCTCCCTGCGTCCACGTCCGGGAGGTGTGCTACAGTCCCGTGGATCCTTAAATTTCTGAATAATATGTGCAACTGTAGTCACAGGACATCAAGCTGCTTGGAGATGGTCTTAGAGCCTTTACCTTTAACATCGTGGTCTATAATTTTCTTTTCTAATCTCCTGAGTACAACTCTCTCCATGGTCCATGTTTAGTGTGGGTAGCTATCATCTCACTTTGGCTCAGCAAACAATTATGCATCTGCTTAAAGTCATTTGTGTTTCATCCAGGAATAACGAAAGAAATGGGATTTCTATTCCCCCAGGCCACAGCTTAAATCCCCTTCTTTTGTTAAAACCAGCCTAAAGGAATTTCCCCCAATGTCCGGCTTTCACTTTTATTGCCCCCATAAACATGCAACAGATCCACGACTCAGTGAATTTCCTTAAACTCTGGAAACGCTGGATTTAAACAACTTTAAAGTACATTATTACAAACTCAATTCTAAACCTTCATTCTTTTCCAGAACTATGAAAATGCAGATGGACTCTGATGTTTTTGATGTGGAAAATATGTGTGAAATGCATTAATCTGTGATTTTATATATATGCATGCTAATGTTTATATGAATGTTTATTCCTGCATGTTGATTAGAAGCACTGCTTATAATTTATACTAATCACTAAAGTTATCTTAGTTTAATACATAAAGGGAAATATTAACTTCCAGTATGTATCAAAGTTTTGCCTCTAAAACCATGTGACTCCCCACAGCCAATCTCTGCATGACAACTCTCCATCCCAAAGGACTCCGAACAATAGACTGTTTGTTCATTGGACTAAAAGTTCATCGAGCCCGCCCACGAAGGATGCTCATTGGCTGAGACTTCCGGTCAGGCCGGGAGCCCGCGAAACTCAACAGAGCTTATAAAAGCAGAGAGACCCCTGCCCCCAGGCTCTTTTCGCCTCTCTCTTTTCGGCTGCTCTCATTGTCTACACACAGCAAGGAAGAACAAAGGACTTCGACCATGTGTCGCTTTTCTGAACACAGAGCAGATAACTTGTAATTTATGTAACTTTGTATTTTCTTTTTCTCTTAAATGCCTAGGAATTCCTATTTCTTTGAGCTCAATTCTTAATCGGAGTTAAACTCCAATTTTTATTCATCACTTTTTCTTTGTTAAACTTTCTGTAAAACCGCCGTTTGTTTGATTTTAATGTAAACTTAATCTTGACTTTATTTTTATAATATTTTTCTTGACCAAGCACCCACCAGAAGCTACTATTTTTATCTAAAGTCTGAAGCCTTTTTAATTTGAGATCGGATTGGATATCTTTTAATTATTATCGAAGACCTCTTGAAGAAAAACGCAGCTCCCACATCACGTGCAGCTGAGGAATCAACGCGCAGCTGTCCATCGCGCTGCAGAAACGTCCCCATCTGGCTCCGAGCCCAGTTGCAACTCTGGGCCATACAGCCAAAATCCAGCCTCTTCGACTGCTTGAATCTAAAGGTCGAACTGTGGACCCTGAAATATCTGCGGGCAGATATTTCCCCTAACACCCACGGAATCTTGGGCTGAGGACGACGACAGACATCGACCGAGGAGCACGTGAGCTGCAAAAACTTTAATTCCACTGCTGAATTAACGTCTGAGGTTTGGTAATAATTTGTATATCTAATCAGATGCAAATTAAGAAGCCCTTAACATAACTCTTCTTTTCATTAAAATTCCGTTTTTATTTTCTTAAGATTAATTTAGGACTTCTTCATATAAGTAATAAACTTCTCCATAAATTTGCGTTGTTTTAATAATCTGTTAACTCAAACTGATAGAAATTCATCTCTCAGTTTAACCCTGGTTCCGAAAATATTGACAGTGTTAATCTATCATTACAAGATTGATTTTATGATTAAGGAAATTACAATGTCTGTTCATCATTTCATTTAATAAATATTTAAAAATGAGAAGTTGTTGGGAATTATTTCATTCTGAGTCTGTTTCAAGCCCAGGTATCGAATTCACGGAAAATTTTTGAGACTGATTATTGATTAATTTATTGAGTGATCAAACAGGTATAAAGTGAAATTAAAGATCAAATTGCTTCTTAAAGATAGAAGCTGGTGCCCCTTACGAGTGTTATTAACTTTTCTGATGTATATGAAATGAGATTTGAGCTCAGATTCCAATACATCAATATCAATTAAATAATTCATACCTGATCATATTTATTATTTATTAATATTCCATATTTCCGTTACATTAATATTGGTGCTTCCCGTGTGAAGGCCTGGCTGAACTTGACACGACTCAGAAGGAAATTAATACATAAGCTTGTGTGTGATTTTGGTCAAAATTTTAACTAAAAAAAAAAAGGTGGTTCATTGTCTGCAGCTCTTTGTCTGTCTCTGTGTCACGAGGGGGATGGGGTGAATTCGCCCCCGATTACTGCTGTGTCTGTGATGTGTGTGTGTGTGTGTGTGTCGCTGACCAAGAGAAGGTGGGGGTGAAGACCCCAATGCACCCGAGTCAGTTTAGTTTTTTTAATGCATGCCTTAAAGTGATTACACGCGAATAATTAAATAGGCCTGGGAACAAAATAGCGAAGAAATCCTATTGTTTTCCCCGTTATTTCAACACCCCACAGGCGAAGCAAACCCTTGGGATTTAATTGAATTAACCATTGTATAAACTTGTTGAATAAAGTTTAGGGAGACTAAAGTTTTCCCGCCTTTGGAAAGCAAGGCGTGGTTTTATGGACTGAAGCTTGAGCTGCATCCACGTGACACGTGCACGCTCAGTCGCGCACGCGACCGTCAAGCTGTGCATGAAAAAACTGCGCATGTGTAGATCAGCTCAGCGACGCCATTTTAAGTCTAGGTAGAGTTCCCTGTAGCCGCCATTTTGATTAGAGATCCTTGACTCCTTGTGACGTCATTGGGTTTCCTCTTCTGGAAGTGCAGACGAAAACTGCCTCCATCTTGTGGTGAAACATAGGGACTGCAATTTTTATTTAAACTTATAATCTTTAAAGACGGTTTATAACCAAATTAAGTCTTCAAAGTAACTTCAAAGCAATTCATATTATTCAGAATAAACTAAATTTAACACTAATCCAAACTTCTATGCCAAGAATAAAAGGAAAAGGACCTGTTGGCTTCTGAAAGTTTTTCTCAGTGGTGAAATCCCACTCATTGCATAGATACCTATAGCAGGAACATATACAAACACCTCTATTGTATTTAATCACTTATATAACCACATATTATGATCTTTTAAGCTAAAAGCAAACATATTTACACACTTTTAAGCAAAAAGTTGCAAACTTTGAAGCTATATGTGTGCTTATTTTGCTGTTTTTAAATGTGATATGGTGTGATTCCCTTCCCACAGAAACCCAGTTTTAGCTTAAGGATTCTAATGCTGATGTTTACTCAAGAGTAACATTAAAGTAGGATTAATCCTGTGCATTTTGACAAATTTACAGACTTAGTGAATATTTATAATTTTTCCTCTTTCTCAAATTTAGGAAACCACATCAAGCAATTAACACTTAAGAGAAGCTCTAGGTGTTATTTAAACTCATTGTGTCATTTCTGATTCATGCTTTCTCAACAGGAAAAGAAAAACATTTAACCAACTGGCATAATTTTCAAATTTTTCCCAGGATTTAAAAGAAAAGTCAAAAAGGTGCCAAACATTGATTATTCTGTAATAAGAACATTTATAGATCACAATCAAGAAAGATCACTATTGCTTCAATCCTAAGAAATCCTGGATATCAAATTACTCAAACAATTCACTTGTTTCTAATTTGTAAATATTTAAACATTAATGCTTCAAATGAAAATAGGCTTTAAACAAATAAAACCAAAGGAAAAGCCCCAACTTTAAAAGAAAGTGGAAACTTATAATCCTAAATCTTTAAAGCATTTAGCCTCTTTTGCTTTTGGATTTCTTTTGTAAATAAAATCCTCACTTTCAAAGTGACATTTTGCAAAATCCCAAAGCTAGTTATTGATGACAAATTCCAATACTAGACTTGAAGATCAAAGGAAGGAAGTCAATCCACACAATTGAAATTTCAGTTTTGTTTTGCGAAACAAATTCAATCCAATTTCAATTCAACTTTATTTATCAACATATGGTTTCAACGAACGAATTATTTGAAGCATCTCTACATTTCTAAATAATATCAAAATTCTATTTCCCATCCTGCAAGCCTACAAGCAGAAACAAATTCTAAAGGAACTTTCAACTATCACGGTTGTAAAATAAAACACTCAAGGTTAAACCTTGTTGAACAAATTTAAGAATAATCAACAAGTTGAATTTTTTTTTTAAGGCTAAATAACAACAACGGTCAAACATGACGAGTCATCAGACAACCGACCAATTTACCAAACTGGATGACCTTCAAACAACATTGGAAGCATGGACTTCTAATTTAATTTCTAGCTTCACAACACGGGTCAAGGAAACACCGCCCGAAGAATTGGAGCAACTCGCTGAAGAACTTTTGAATGAACACACTGAAAACCCACCGGAAGGCAAGGACCTCACCAGTGTGTTAGGTAAGTTTGCGCTAACATTAGTCGCAAGATTAAAGGTAGCCGAGAACGAGCTAGCAAATCAACAAACAACGATCCTATCTCTCCAAGAAGAGAATGAGACACTGAAGGAAAATCTGGAACAATCTCAAGAGGAGAATGACAAAACTCAAAATCAACTGGATGAAGCATTACAAGATTTGTACCGTGCAGAGTCAGAAAAGGAACGGTTGATGCATAACAATGACACGCTTCACCAAGACAACAATGAACTTGAAGATGCCCTTCAAGACACAAAGAAGGAACTCAGAAGAGTTGAAGGTCAACTTGAAAATGTGAAGAAGGACTACAAGGAATGTCAACTGGCTAACTAAGAAGGCAAAGACATGAACACCGGGACATACCCCGCAGCTCCCTCGACCGATTCCCGTTCGAATACGGACACGACCACGTGGACATGTGTGGCGTGTGGCCCCTTCAGACCGCGACCTTGACAAGATCGCGCAAAATATCACCAAATTTGATCCAGGACCTACGGGTTCACCTGAGCCAAAGTCTATTTACAGGACATTGATTACTACCTGCGTAAGCACCCTGATGCTCAATTGACGATCGCATCTATCTGATTAAACTAACATCTAACAGGTCAGTATCAAAATTCATAGACAGACAGCCGACAAACATCAAAGCAGATTACACGCTGCTCCGCGAAGCCATCGAAAAGAGAGTTCTCCGACGACTGCCTACAAGCAGGGCTAACCCGCAGCCCTAGCCGTCGAAGCAAAGACGCTCAGAGCCGACACAAGCCTACTACCAGAGACTCCTACTTGCATATTTTGGATCTCAAAATACACCAGGGATGGAAGAAGACCACAATTTCAAGACCCTCTTCATCCAAAACCTCCATCCCACTGTGAGTCATTACCTGGGAGTTACAGCTAACCCAAGGTCAAACTCAATAAGTCAGCTGAGAGAGTTTGCACACTATGCGTTCCAAAAACAGCAACAAAGTCGCAACAAGCACGCTGAGCCTGCCACAGTGCTAGCTATTAGCGATGCATCTAACACCTTGGAGTTGGAAGGAGCTCCTCGCTCTACTCCACCTCTTACACCGCGAGTACATCAACAGCCGAAGCACTTTCCCAAGCGACCTCATCAAGGTCAAAACCACACTAGGTCCTCTGGATATCACTTTGGACCAACTTTGCGAAAACCCGACTACCGTCGTAGACCATATCCACGGGATAGGTCACGAGAACGCGATACGGACTACCATGATGACAGATACCGATACGAAGATACGCGTAACCACGACAAATGGTCTCCATCTCATCACAGAAGCTCAGAAGCAGAGACCTATCACAAACCTTGGAAGGAAGAAGAAACTTCTACATTCAGTAGAGAAGCTATTGAAATTGTCCAACACCTCTAGACAGAGATTCAAACTACAAAGAGAATAAAACTTGCTAACATTCTAGCTATATCAGCTGTGCCAACTCAAAACAAGCGTTCCAAACAAAGGAAACGCAAGAAGAAGAATCCCTATGCAATGAGGAAAGGACCAAAGGACTCAATGCAGTCCAGTGACTGTTCTGGGCATGCACGGTGGCGCAGTGGTTAGCACTGCGGCAGCACAGTTTTACCCTTGGCCGGGGGATTGTGGGGGATCGTGGGATCGTGGGTCTCGATCCCAGCCCCCGACCACAGTGATCTGTGTGGAGTTGTGTATAGTTCTCCCCGTGTTTGCGTGGGTTTACTCCGGGATTTCTCCGGTTTCCTCCCACATGCCAAAAAACATGCATGTTAGGTTAATTGGCTGGTTCTAAATTGTCCCTAGAAATCTGTTTCCTATAGGCCCTTAGAATAGAGGGTTAGTATTAATGAAAAGCGCTTTGAGTGAGTCTTTGTGACTAGAAAAGCGCTATATAAGTGCAGGTTAGTTAGTTAGTTAGTTATGCAGCCCAACCACAGGTCACAGACCACTCCTCTAACAACATGTCGCAACTCTGTGTCAAACCATCGGTTCCACCAATTCCTAATGCGACTTAAAAACGAGAGGGGGGTGGCACGGAAATTCTACCTTCCACTGATCCTTGAAGACATGGTGTGTCAGGACGCTGTTTTAGACACCGCTGCTGACATCACGCTCATGTCACACACCCTTTTGACAAACTACGTGTAGCCGCTAACCGCGCTAACAAATATTTGAAACTGGAACCCTGTTCATTAGCTGTGGCGACCATATGCGCTTACTAAAACAACCCTGTTGGGGCTTATCACTACTAAACATGTCCATTGGTACCCATGACCTTGACACATCCGGTCTACGTGTCCAAACTTGACGCCATTCCATACTTGTTGGCAAAGACCTACTGAACCCGTTTTGAGCCACTGATTGATTTCAAGAACCTCAAACTATGGGCTCAAACGCAACACCCTCACCCATTTGACCCAACAAGGACAACTGAATCACAGTGCTTTGTTCTGAACACTTTGGACACCCCAAGTCTCACACAACTAGCACTGTTGGAACAACTGCAACCGAGTGAAAGCGACCGCCAAGACCAAGGTGAGTACTGTCCACGAGAAGTCAAAAGTCACCTTCAAATACAAGGTCAAGCCAAACACTCAAATGATCTTGAAAACTCAATGGCCGAGCAGAAAACCCCAAACGACCCTCTTAAAACCCTTGATACCCATGATTCTATGGTGGTGTCACATTTTGAAACCCACCCGCCCGCCCATGAGGCCTGCATGGTCACAAGAGCCACACCAACCGGCTCTCTAGACCCTCTGAAATCTCAAGTTTTTGTGACAACGAACACAACTTTTGCAAACGCAAGGCGCACAGTCACTCAACCGTGCAACCAAATGATCCATAAAACCGTCAAACACCGGTTGGATAAAACGGTACATGCGCTACCCGCATCTAAACCCTATAACATACCAAAATTGAAACCACTTCATGCCACACAATCTTCTCTGCATGCTATGCAATGGCACTCCTGTTCATGCTTCCGATGAACCATCATCGCCACCGCTCAGAGTTCCTCGAAACCAGAGGGGGGGTGATGACTGCCAATGCCTATAACATTCCAGCTGCAGAAACAAAAGCGTCAAAACGACATACAAAGCTCCCAAGGCTGTATTTCAAAACCATTCGGACCGATTCGCCAAACGACACAAAGCGTACAACGATCAAAAACTTTCGCATGACAAACTGCGAAGGGGGGACGAGATCTTCCACCCCACATTTGTACCACAGACACCTGAAATAAATTTACAGGAAAGGAAAATCACTCCTAAATTCCTGCCCGAGTGGATGAATCCACACATTGTCAACAACAAACTTTGGCCACTCAAGTGCCAAACCCAGGACCCCATTTTCAAATGGGCTCACCAAAATCAGAGTAACCTTTACCAAAACCCCATGGGACTTGTCGGGCACAACACTGTCAAAGTAAGTCTATAAATAAGATTAAAATCAAACCTACGTCTGAGAAATAACTGTAGCTAACTACTAGCCTCAGGTACACTCAGTCAAATTTCTCCAATCAGTTAACTGCATCCAAACCTCCAGAAAGGAAAGGGTATATTAAAACCAAATTAGCCCTTAAACTAAATTTCAAAGACCTCTGTAAAATCTAATAAACTTCAATCAACTTACTATTACCAAATAGTATATACAAGACATTCAACACCATTAGCTTGAGCTAATAATCTTAAAACTCCCATCAAAGGTGAAAACAAGCACAAGGTTTAGAGTTCAATCTCTTAAGCTCTATTCTCTAATTTCCTAGTTTTGGGATCAATAAAGTACATCCATCTAAAAGAAATCATTCCACCTCTAAGAGGAACTTTCATTTGCCAACCAGGTACCTAAAGAAAGATCAACAAGAAGATTAAGATCCAAAACCACTCACTTTTAAGTTTGCCAAGATGATGGCCCTCCTGTTTATCAGTTTAGCCATCTGCCTAGCAATCACACCCACTGTTACCCAGTCAGAATTGGGCCAAGCCAAAACGAAAGGTCAAAGATCCTCGGATGGATTCTTAATAACAGCCTCATCGTTAGAGCCTCTAGTTAACCTTAGCATGCCCACTGTTAACTCGGTCAACACCGCTAAACCGAAACGCCAGGTTGTTGAACCACAAATCGTTACCAAAGTCTTACAAGACACTGTGTTGGTTTTGAATGCTTGCTCCGAAGCTTCAGTCAAACTCAACAAGGTCTTGAACTCTTTGCTCTTTGTGTTAAAGGTTGACTATGCTCACACACAGCCAATGTCTATGTTACTCTCAGAAGTAGCTAGAAACATTAGCTTTTCAGTTAACGCTTTAGCAATGAATATGCTCTCTCATCATATCCTTTTGGCAGTAAATCCAAATTTACTTCTCATTGCCATCCAAAGAATGATAACGACATCCTATGCCCACTCAGTTTTTCTGAACAAAAGCCTCAAACACCCTATGATTTGGACATCTGTGGAACCATGGTTTAGTCTAACTAAACAAATCCAATTTGAACCTCCTTGAGTCACCTCAATATTGATTAGTCTGAATCTACCTCAAGTATGAAAGAATTTTATTTTTGCTTTTGACTAAGATTTTTGGATACATGCTTGTGTATATACAAATAATCCTTTATACTTTATTTAGATTTTATGTACATTGAAACTGTTTTTGAAACCTTGAATAGATATTTTTCAGCAAACCCAAAACATTTATATCAAGTATGTCAAAACCCACATACTTCTAGTTCACTTTTTTTTTGCACCCAGAATTTTTAAGTCTTTACAGGCTTATACAGAACTTTAGCATATCCTAGACAATTATACAATGTTTATATTTGGTCACGCCAAAATTATTTTTGAAATTTCCAGAAGTTTTTCAGAAAACCAAATTTAAGGACCTACACTTTGGAATAGATACTGTTTACAAGCTTAAGACTTATCGACATCAGAACTTTAGTTCAGCATTTGGATCAAGCCTCGCCAAATTGGGATTTGATGCCTAGGATTGCTATCAACGCTGAATCAACGTCACCATTGATACCAGAGGGGGGACTGTAGCATCATCTCACTTTGGCTCAGCAACAATTATGCTTCTGCTTAAAGACATTTTTGTTTCATCCAGGAATAACGCAAAGAAATGGATTTTCTTCCCCCAGGCCACAGCTGAAATCCCCTTCTTTTGTTAAAACCAGCCTAAGGAATTTCCCCAATGTCCGGCTTCACTTTTATTGCCCCCATAAAACATGCAACAGATCCACGACTCAGTGAATTTCCTTAAACTCTGGAAACGCTGGATTTAAACAACTTTAAAGTACATTATTACAAACTCAATTCTAAACCTTCATTCTTTTCAGAACTATGAAAATGCAGATGGACTGATGTTTTTGATGTGGAAAATATGTGTGAAATGCATTAATCTGTGATTTTATATATATGCATGCTAATGTTTATATGAATGTTTATTCCTGCATGTTGATTTAGAAGCACTGCTTATAATTTATACTAATCACTAAAGTTATCTTAGTTTAATACATAAAGGGAAATATTAACTTCCAGTATGTATCAAAGTTTTGCCTCTAAAACCATGTGACTCCCACAGCCAATCTCTGCATGACAACTCTCCATCCCAAAGGACTCCGAACAATAGACTGTTTGTTCATTGGACTAAAAGTTCATCGAGCCCGCCCACGAAGGACGCTCATTGGCTGAGACTCCGGTCAGGCCGGGAGCCCGCGAAACTCAACAGAGCTTATAAAAGCAGAGAGACCCCTGCCCCCAGGCTCTTTTCGCCTCTCTCTTTTCGGCTGCTCTCGTTGTCTACACACAGCAAGGAAGAACAAAGGACTTCGACCATGTGTCGCTTTTCTGAACACAGAGCAGATAACTTGTAATTTATGTAACTTTGTATTTTCTTTTTCTCTTAAATGCCTAGGAATTCCTATTTCTTTGAGCTCAATTCTTAATCGGAGTTAAACTCCAATTTTTATTCATCACTTTTTCTTTGTTAAACTTTCTGTAAAACCGCCGTTTGTTTGATTTTAATGTAAACTTAATCTTGACTTTATTTTTATAATATTTTTCTTGACCAAGCACCCACCAGAAGCTACTATTTTTATCTAAAGTCCGAAGCCTTTTTAATTTGAGATCGGATTGGATATCTTTTAATTATTATCGAAGACCTCTTGAAGAAAAACGCAGCTCCCACGTCACGTGCAGCTGAGGAATCAACGCGCAGCTGTCCATCGCACTGCAGAAACGTCCCCATCTGGCTCCGAGCCCAGTTGCAACTCTGGGCCATACAGCCAAAATCCAGCCTCTTCGACTGCTTGAATCTAAAGGTCGAACTGTGGACCCTGAAATATCTGCGGGCAGATATTTCCCCTAACACCCACGAAATCTTGGGCTGAGGACGACGACAGACATCGACCGAGGAGCACGTGAGCTGCAAAAACTTTAATTCCACTGCTGAATTAACGTCTGAGGTTCGGTAATAATTTGTATATCTAATCAGATGCAAATTAAGAAGCCCTTAACATAACTCTTCTTTTCATTAAAATTCCGTTTTTATTTTCTTAAGATTAATTTAGGACTTCTTCATATAAGTAATAAACTTTCTCCATAAATTTGCGTTGTTTTTAATAATCTGTTAACTCAAACTGATAGAAATTCATCTCTCAGTTTAACCCTGGTTCCGAAAATATTGACATTGTTAATCTATCATTTACAAGATTGATTTTATGATTAAGGAAATTACAATGTCTGTTCATCATTTCATTTAATAAATATTTAAAAATGAGAAGTTGTTGGGAATTTATTTCATTCTGAGTCTGTTTCAAGCCCAGGTATCAAATTCACGGAAAAATTTTGAGACTGATTATTGATTAATTTATTGAGTGATCAAACAGGTATAAAGTGAAATTAAAGATCAAATTGCTTCTTAAAGATAGAAGCTGGTGCCCCTTACGAGTGTTATTAACTTTTCTGATGTATATGAAATGAGATTTGAGCTCAGATTCCAATACATCAATATCAATTAAATAATTCATACCTGATCATATTTATTATTTATTAATATTCCATATTTCCGTTACATGTGGTACACACCATGTCACCAAACAGCACAGTGACTACTTGTCACCCTTTAAATAGGCCGACTGACTGATTACAAGTTTGTAGACACCTGTGATGTTAATTAGAGGACACATCTTGGTTGAACATGTCCCTATGGTCACATTATTTTCAATTTTTTCTCGGGGTACTATCATTTTTGTCCAGGCCTGTTTCATGAGTTTATTTTTTAAAGTAATTCTGTTGAACCACAATTCAAAAGCATTGTCTGATTTTCATTGGTTAATTTTCATAGAATTTTTATTTATTACCACTTTTGTCAGATTCAAGATATTTCTGTGACCATTGTGGGTTTTTCTTTCATTAACAGAGGGGTACCAACTATTTTGTCCACGGCTGTACATCCACTGGAGTGCATCTTTAACCTCCAATTAAAGCCAAAATCAAAAGAAACTGTTAAGTGTCTGCAGTTTCCAATCTGCCAAACTGAAAATAGGGTTCCAATCAGTCTTACAATCAAAGCTTGAGGGAAACCTGCCACCTAATCAACCCATCTCCTGGAGAGCTTTAGAAGCACCTAACATCCAAATCATATTTGAAACGCAGAAGGTGTCCACCATGTTCATATTTGGTAGCGTTACTTTGTTTGCTTGTTTGCTTTTTCTTCATATAGAACCACTCAGAAGAAGCACTCCCAATCACGCTACGCTGTCTTATATAGTACAGTGACAACTTCTATTCTCTTCTCTTCAGGTTTAGTCAAAAATGCTTTGTGGTAGAGATGTCCAGGCACAGCTGGGATCATAGTGTGGCAAAAGGGTTGTTCAGCTGTTCATTCAGGTATAAATCTCTTTTCATGATGTGAAACAGGATTAACAGGGCGCCACGGGGCTCCTTTCACACTGCTCAGGTACTGGATACATCACACCGTTAGGAATACTGTAAGTCACCCTGATCCAAATGTAGCAGCAGTGTTGAGTTACAGAAGAGCCTCCTGTATATGAAGCTCAGGGTGAAGGAGTCAGTTTGGTTTCCAGTGGCATGAAAATGAAGAAGGTGGCCCCCTTGAATGTGATGGATGCTCAGCAGAAAAGGGTTTCATTTCACTGTTTCTCCAGCTGCCTGTGCTGCAATGCTGACAGCATCCAGTTGAGGCAATGTTTGGCCTGCTTCTCCCCCGGGCAGTATGTCCAATGGCTGTCCGAGACCAGACACAGCCTTCAGCCATGCTGCCTGTCTGGCACTCACAGTCCCTGGGAAATACACTTGCACCCCCCCCCCCCCCCCCCCCCCCCCCCCTTTTCTACAGTTGATCTTTAATCAGTTGCCATCACAGTGGACTGAGAATTTTAACATGCAGCTGAAGCTGTTCCAGGTATGGGAAAATAACATTTTGTGACCAGGCCTGGTGTCCTATGTCTGGCTGAATTTTGCCTCTGAGAGAAAAGCTAATTTAAATCTCTGTTTTTTGCACCTACATCAAAGTAGCAAGGACTTTTTAAAATGACTTTACTATAGTGAAGCACACTAAATTAGCATACATAAAAGCTCGCTAATGCTAATATTCATCACCGATAGTTGATTGTTTTTGATGTAGACTCTGCAGGTGTAAATTGGACTTTACAAGTTTGCATGTGCATGGCCATACCTGCTCTGGAAAGACATGCTTTGCCTCATCTGTTGCACTGAATGACCCTCTGGCTGACAATGTGTTGTTTGATGTCTGCAGCATTGTTTTTTTTTTTTTTTAATAGTACATTGCACATACAGCGGGGAAAATAAGTATTGAACACATCAACATTTTTCTCATTAAACATATTTCTGATGGAGCCATTGGCCTGAGATTTTCACCAGATATCAGTAACAACCCGAGTAATCCATACATACAAAGAAATCAAGGCAACTGTGTCCACAAAACAAGTTATATTTAATAAAGTCAAATGATAGGGAATAAGTATTCAACATGCTTGGTGAAATTCAGTTAATGTTTAGTAGAAAAGCCTTTGTTGGTAATAACAGCTTCCAGATGCCTCCCATATGGAGAAACTAGGTGCAGGCATTGCTCAGGAGTGATTTTAGCCCATTCTTCCACACAAACTGTCTTCAAATCTTGAAGGTTCGTGGGTGTCTTCTGTGAACTCCGATCTTCAGTTTGTTCCATAGATTTTCAATTGGATTCAAGTCAGGTGACTGACTGGGCCATTCTAGCAGCTTTATTTTCCTTCTCTGCAGCCAGTTGAGAGTTTCTTTGGCTGTCTGTTTGGGATCATTGTCTTGCTGAAATGTCCACCCTCGTTTCATCTTCAGCATCTTGGCAGATGGCAACAGATTCTTATCAAGGATGTCTCTGTACGTTTGTCCATTCATCTTTCCTTCAATTACATGAAGTCTGCTTGTACCATGTGTTGAAAAACACCATAATGGGATGTGCACAGCATTTCTCCTCCAAACATGCTGTGTGTCGTGGCATCCACAAAGTTCAATTTTGGTCTCATCTGACCAGACTATAATTCTCCTAGTGTTTTACTGGCTTGCCCAAATATTGCGCAGTAAACTACAAACAAGCTTCAACATGCTTTTTCTGCAGCAATAGAGTCTTTTGAGGTGAGTGGGCATAGAGCCCACGTTGGTTGAGTACTTTACTTATTGTTTGCTTTGAAACAGCAATACCTACTAACTCCAGGTCTTTCTGGAGCTCTCCACAAATTGTCTTTGGCTCTTGGATAACTCTTCTGACAACAAACAAAAAGCGCTATATAAGTGCAGGTTAGTTAGTTAGTAATTCTTTTGACTCCTCTGGCAGAAATCTTGTGAGGAGCTCCTGGTCATGGCCAGTTTATGGTAAAGTGATGTTCTTTCCACTTCCAAATGCTTTCTCCAACAGTGCTCAATGGAACATTCAGCCATTTAGAATTGTGCCTGTAACCAATGCCGTCATTATATTTTGCAACAATAAGGTTGCAAAGTTTTAGAGAGAGCTCTTTGTTTCTACCCATCATGAGTTCTTTGCGGTGTGACAATCTGATATTCAGAGACCTTTTTAAAGCGTATCAGTCAGGACTTAACCAACTGAAATTATTTTGCCCTGATAGGGATGGGATGGCTTCCTAAATTCTGATGGATTTCAGCTGGTTTCGTGGCTTTCTGTGCTTTCTTGCAACTCTTTTTCTTCATGTGTTCAATAGTTATTCCCTGTGTCATTCCAGTTCGTTAAAGTATGGATTACTTGGGTCGTTACTGATATCTGGTGAAAATCTCAGGTCAAAGGCTCCATCAGAAATATGTTTAATAACAAAAATGTTGATTTGTTCAATACTTATTTTCCCTGCTGTATATATATATATATATATATATATATATATATATATATATATACACACACACACACACACACACACACACACACACACACACACACAAAGAGACCACTGACAAATATCACTTTATCTGGTTTTACTATTTATGTGTGTGTGCTTGAGTAAAATGAACAACTATGTTTTATTCTCTAACCTGAAAACAACTCATCCAAATTTCATTTGTCGGGGTTTTCATTGTCAATATTTCACCCATGTTTCAACTTTTTTTTTAACAACCACACACCAGATTACAGCTACTAATGGCGGACCACATGTTAAAAATCCTTGCAGACAGTTCTATGTTCAAAACTGATTAGGCACTACAGCCCTGGAATATTCCGTCTTGCTGCTATGTGAGGAATCCTGCCCTCTTCATCCTCTGACAAGTCAGTAAAAATGTGCCCAGTCCTCTGTAGGTTTTTAGTCAAACTCACATCTCTGCAGTAGCATGGCAGAAGAGGAAACCAGCTATCATTATAACATCAATCGCCGCTTGCCTCCCAAACTCCTTCCTCATCAATGCTCATTTCTGCTGCAGTACATCAGCTCTGACTGAGGTGCAATATGAGAGCAGGTAGTCATCCTTTAACACTGGCTCTAGCCTGTGTGTATATATTAATGAGACGCCACTGGCTACTTCCAAACTTTTTAGCTCGTCTCTGTCATTAAAAGAGCCCATGTGCACTTTTGACTTCACATTCAGTTCTTTTTGCCCTTCAGGGAAATAGAAAGGCATTATGTAAGATTTAGAAGAATCAGCCCACATCTAGCCTCAGACCCTCAGCTCCCTTTCATCGTCTGATTGGGATGATTATTGGTCAGAGGAGAGAGAATTAGGATCAGGCTTTGAAGAAGGACAGCTTTCATACACACAGAGAGGCTGTGGCTCACATGGTTCAGTGGGTCTTTCAGAAATCAGAGGGTTGCTGGTTCAGTGCCTGGCTCCTTTGCTCTCCACACCAGAACATCCAAGGTGTTACAAATCAAATGCTTGAGTGCTTAGAAAACAGCCATGCTTTTAATTATTCAGAGATGTGTTTGGGGGCTTGAAATAAACTGAATGCTGTCTTGGCTCTCATACTGTTTAATAAACAGGGGTGCAAGATCAAAAGCGTAATACTTAAATCAAAAGCGTAATACTCTCGTGCACTATGTACAGCAGCTCAACCAGACTCATGTCATTCATCACTGTTTTTCTGTTGCATTATTGACTGCACTATGTGGTACTTCACATTATCTGCTACATGCTAATTTTTTTAAACTGCCTTGACTAGTACTACTCATTATTACTAGTATTATTATTATTATTACTTATTATTACTTATTTTTCTACACTTATTGCACGTTTCTAGTCCTTTAGTTTTTTAGTTTATCCCTTTTTCTCATTATGTTTTTAATGTTGCAGCATGGCACCGAGACAAATTCCTAGTTTGTGTATCACATGAACAATGGCAATAAACCTGATTCTGATTCTGATTCTGATTACATGACAGCATTTAAATGTGAGGACAAGTCCATTTAGTGCCAAAGACAATGCATGCTTGTTCACAAAGTGAAAATGTGTTTAAGGGCAAGAAATTGTTAAGGAGCTTTTTAACTTCCTTCTCCATAGCCCTGGTCACACTGGGGATACGTGGTCATAATTATGCACTGGTAAGAAGTGTACAATTCAAAGATTATGCCAGTCTTTCTCTTTGTCCATGAATTTGACAGAGTTGTAAAAATGCTTTCAGTTATACAGTGCATCCGGAAAGTATTCACCACACTTCATTTTTTCCACATTTTGTTATGTTACAGCCTTATTCCAAAATGGAATAAATTCAGTTTTTTCCTCAAAATTCTACACACAATACCCCATAATGACAACATGAAAAAAGTTTTTTTTTGAGATTTTTGCAAATTTATTAAAAATAGAAAACTAAGAAATCACATGTACATAAGTATTCACAGACTTTGCTCAATACTTTGTTGATGCACCTTTGGCAGCAATTACAGCCTCGAGTCTTTTTGAATATGATGCCACAAGCTTGGCACATCTATTTTTGGGCAGTTTCGCCCATTCCTCTTTGCAGCACCTCTCAAGCTTCATCAGGTTGGATCGGAGGCGTCGGTGCACAGCCATTTTCAGATCTCTCCAGAGATGTTCAATTGGATTCAAGTTTGGGCTATGGCTGGGCCACTCAAGGACATTCACAGAGTTGTCCTGAAGCCACTTCTTTGATATCTTGGCTGTGTGCTTAGGGTTGTTGTCCTGCTGAAAAATGAACTGTCACCCCAGTCTGAGGTCAAGAGCGCTCTGGAGCAGGTTTTCATCCAGGACGTCTGCACATTGCTGCATTCATCTTTCCCTCTATCCTGACTAGTCTCCCAGTTCCTGCAGCTGAAAAACATCCCCACAGCATGATGCTGCCACCACCATTGGCATGGTTATGAGTGGTGCCTAGTTTCCTCCAAGCATAACGCCTGGCATTCACGCCAAAGAGTTCAATCTTTGTCTCATCGGACCAAAGAATTTTGCTTCTCATGGCCTGAGAGTCCTTCAGGTGCCTTTTGACAAACTCCAGGCGGGCTGCCATGTGCCTTTTATTAAGGAGTGGTTTCCATCTGGCCACTCTACCATACAGGCCCGATTGGTGGATTGCTGCAGAGATGGTTGTCCTTCTGGAAGGTTCTCCTCTTTCCACAGAGGAACACTGGAGCTCTGACAGAGTGATCATCGGGTTCTTGGTCACCTTCCTGACTAAGGCCCTTCTCCCCCAGTTGCTCAGTTTAGATGGCCGGCCAGCTCTAGGAAGAGTCCTGGTGGTTCTGAACTTCTTCCATTTCCAGATGATTGAGGCCACTGTGCTCATTGGGACCTTCAAAGCAGCAGAAATTTTTCTGTACCCTTCCCCAGATTTGTACCTTGAGACAATCCTGTCTTGGAGGTCTACAGACAATTCCTTTGACTTCATGCTTGGTTTGTGCTCTGACATGCACTGTCACCTATGGGACCTTATGTCGACAGGTGTGTGCCTTTTCAAATCATGTCCAACCAATTGAATTTACCACAGGTGGACTCCAATTAAGCTGTAGAAACATCTCAAGGGTGATCAGTGGAAACAGGATGCACCTGAGCTCAATTTTGAGCTTCATGGCAAAGGCTGTGAATACTTATGTACATGTGATTTCTTAGTTTTTTTAATTTTTAATAAATTTGCAAAAATTTAAAAACAAAAAATCACATTGTCATTATGGGGTATTGTGTGTAGAATTTTGAGAGAAAAAATGAATTGAATCCCTTTCGGAATAAGGCTGTAACATAACAAAATGTGGAAAAATGAAGCGCTGCGAATACTTTCCATATGCACTGTAAACTTCATCTGAACTTCTGTTTTAAACTGAGAAAGAGCGAGCGCAGCCTGAGGTTAATCTCCTCTGCTAAATTGCAAAATTCTTGTGGTCAGGATACTGTCGGGATACTTTCATTTTAAATCATTCCGTTAAAAGAATGACCATGAATGGGGTTAAAAAAATTGTAAACTGTCATAATTAGATAATGAGGAATGTCAGTTTTGCGTGCACTTGCCGACTCTTCTCTGCTGACGGCTCTTTTCCCAGTATAGGGCAGACTGATCCCACTGCAGTCCGGTAGTTAAATTAAAAAAAAGGACGATCTGCTGAATCGTAAACCCACACATCATTATTTTCTGTGTGAAGTGAAAAGCTTGGTCTGCTGTGTCTTCATATAGTTCATATTTCACTGTCTGTATTTAATAGAAAACAAGTGTATGTTTTTCATTAACAAGGACAGGACACTTGCACGAATGGAGAATATCGAAGGAGGTGACTGGGACTTAAATGATAAAGATTATATATGTGGACAGAATGTCACAGAAGAGATGTTTGTCGTTTAAAATCATCAGACTGATCATTCCTGCCACACCTCCTCTGTGCGCCACATCCACACAGTCCCTGGTCATTCATTCCTGTTCAATAAATACATTAATGTCTAATCAATACGCTACACTCCAACTGTAAGTCCATAATTACAATGTGGAGGCAATAAAAAAGTGTTAAATGTATCATCATATTATAATTAAAATGATGAGTGATTAGATTATAACTGTTACAACGCTGTCCATTAAAATAGAGATCCCAGTGCATGCCATCCATCCATCCATCCATCCATCTTCTACCACTTTTCCGGGTCCGGGTCGCAGAGGCAACAGTTCAAGCAGAGAAGCCCAGACTTCCCTCTCCCCAGCCACCTGCTCCAGCTCTTCAGAGAGGATACCAAGGCGTTCCCAGACTAGTTGGGAGACATAGTCTCTCCAGCGAGTCCTGGATCTGCCCTGGGGTCTCATCCCAGAGGGAAGTGCCCGAAACACCTCAAGTAGGCATCCAGGAGACATCCTGATCAGATGTCCGTACCACCTCAACTGGCTCCTTTCAATGTGGAGGAGCAGCGGTTCTACTCTGAGCCTCTCCCGGATGACTGAGCTCCTCACCCTATCTCTGAGGGTGAGTCCAGCAGTCCTACGGAGAAAGCTCATTTCAGCCCCTTGTATCCGCGATCTCGTTCTTTCGGTCATTACCCAAAGCTCGTGGCCATAGGTGAGGGTAGGAACGTAGACTGACTGGTAAATCGACAGCTTTGCCTTAGAGCTCAGCTCCCTCTTCACCACAACAGACCGGTACAACATCCGCATCACTGCATATGTTGCTCTGATATGGCCAGTGCATATGGCCAGTGCATGCCATGTTTCCTCATATTCTCCTGTTAGTAGGAACTGCATGATTTCAAAAAATGCTGAAATAGCAGTAACAATGCACTTCTGATGACAGACCTCCTTTTTCTGACATCTTCACACTATGAATGGACCCAGTTACAGACACAGAGAGGAGACAAGGGAAATAGCAGTTTTATAGTGTTTATTTACAACATGAGGTGATTTTAGTGATTGTGCTGACTACCCTATGGAGACAGAAAAAGAGATCGTAAGTATTGCGATTTTACAAGCTTGTACTAAAGTTAGGAGAATACTGCTTACTTTTACAGGAGCTGGGAGGGACGGTCAGCAGCGATGCCTTTGTGGTGCATTGTCATTGCAGTGCAGATGGTGATCAGCATCCGGTGGGATGGAGGGATCGTGAGGTAGAAGAGACTGCCCCAGACCTAGGGACCTAAGGTGAGTAATATGACTGAACGTTGCTTGAGACTTGGTTAGTTGGGAGGTGAGTCCAGGAGATATGTAGTCCACCAGGGAGAGTGGTTTCAGGTCTGATCCTCAGCACTATCCTCCCAGGTCCACGACTTCATCAACCAGATGCAAAATCCTGAGGGAAGCTGTGAACCGGCGCTCTGTGCAGCCTCCAGTTCAGCAGCCGACTGGGGCTGCTAGGCTGGAGAACGTTGTTCTATCTGTATGAATAGTATGTCTCCCGCCCCCCACCCCCAACCAGTCGTGGCAGATGACTGCCCCTTCCTGAACCTGGTTCTGAAGGAGGTTTTGTTCATACAATAATAATAATAATAATAATACATCAGATTTATATAGTGCTTTTCATAGACACTCAAAGACACTTTGAGTACATTATTTAGTACATTATTCATTCACTCCACAGACAATGGTAATGGTAAGCTACTACTGTACAGCCACAGCTGCTCTGGGGCAGACTGACGGAAATGTGGCTGCCAATCCACGCCAACGGCCTCTCCGACCACTACCAAACATTTATACACATTCATACCCAGTGTCATGGACACTGAAGGCAAGGTGGGTAAAGTGTCTTGTCTAGGGACACAACAGCAGGATGTCTGGGGAGGGCGGGATTCGAATCACCAACCCTCAAGGGAGTTTTTCCGTCCCACTGTTGCCTAGTGCTTGCTCATAGGGGATCGTTTGATCATTGGGGTTTTGTCTGAATTACTTATGATTCATGCTTTATGTGTCTAGTTCCTTGAGATGACTTCTGTTGTGATTAGGTGCTATACAAATAAAGCTGAACTAAATTGAATTGAGAAAGTGTGGGAGTGTACTCTACCTGGAAGCCTACATTTTCCTGATCAAAAGCACATTGTCATAAAATGCACCAAAATACTGATGTGCACGAGATTGTGTGCTGCCACACCTCTTTACAATTAGAACACTCCTCACAGTGCAAAGCGAGCGCACTGTCTACTGGTAATTAGATGGCGTGATGCAAAGCATACAAAACAGACAATGCGCTGACAGAAACTAACAAAAGCACTGGTGCAAGGAAGCACAGCACAAAAGCCCACTGTAGAATGTCAAAATAGAGCCTTAAATCTTTAGACCTGAAAGGGTTGCCAGTATGTCAGAGCTGTTAAAACTTGGATTGACTATATTGACCTTTTCAGAGAATGCTCCATATAATGTACTGGCATTGCATAGTGAAGATTAAAAAGAAGAGGATGCTTGTCCATGTTTATGTTGGGATTAATATGCAATGGCATGCCTCGAGTTAGATAGAGGTCACTGTTGCATGCTCACTTTTCAGTTCGGCTGAATTAGCATGTGGAAATATGCCACTTGTTAACTTGTGTGACTTTGGGTTCTGGTCTGCTGTCAGAACCACAGAAGCCAGCCTTTGTTTGTTGTTCTGTGATGTAGATAAAGGGGCATCGGGAGGAAGACGTGCACACAGTCTCAGAGAACCTTTGAGGTGACATTTGTCCATATGGTTTGAAGTTATAAGAATATGGTGAGAGATTAATATAAATGTTTGATTAGAGAGTAACTCATGTACTTGGCTGACATGATAACACCTCAAGAGGTTGCAGCTTTCAGGCATTATATATATTTTACAAAGAGCTGCAGGTCATGACCCAGTATTTCAGAAGTGAATTTTCAAAAGGTAAAGGCTTTGAAATTTTGACAACTTTTTAGCCACACATACCCTTGCCCAAGGCTCAGTAAAATCAGCAGATTGCCATGTTGACTTCATATGCACACAGCTGGTATCAGGAGAAGAAATGAGTACCATTTGGGTGCAAAAGAGAAACACATCTAAAAAAAAAAACACATCTCAGATAGAAAGAAGAAAGCCCAGAATTAACTGAATAGAATAGAAAAAGTATAATAAGTGTGATGATGGATCAAAGAGAGTGAGAAGTAGAAGATTTTACAGAATCAATCAAACATTATGGAAGCAAAGATGAACAGATGACACAAAAAAGCCATGTTATATTCATTTTAAAGTAGAAAGAGGACAGGAGAAGTTTCTGATCAATAGTAAAGTCTAACTGTAAAACCCTTGCAGTCTCATTTTAATGTGTTTGGAAGAAAGTGAGGATTGAAGCAGTACATTTGTGAATATGTGAAATCTGTCTAGGAAAGGAAAGTGTGTTTATCTCCCAGGGTCTGCAGCTGGGTCACACGCTCCTCCGGAAAGAGCAGGCCAATGAGTTTTATTACTTCCCTATAGCAAATCCATATGGATTTGCACCTTTCAATCCATTACAGCTCGCCGTCACCAAACATATTCAGTGTGAAATAGTGTGAGCCCCATAACCTTCTGTGTTTCATGCATAAATCCCTCCACTATGCCAATAATTGTTTCAAGAGAAACCTGTCATGGATTTATTAAAGGCTGTTATGGGATGTCATTGGGATGGAGACACGAGTCCAACAAGGAATATGTCATACTGAGACCGGAATTCAAAAATAGCAAACTCTTTTTTCATTTACATGACATCACAGTGTTTGATCCAGAATTGAAATGTGTCAATTTTATTTAAATGCTGAATCCATTGCAACCCCATCTCTTCATGGGAGGGACAGGATAAAGCACTTAAAATGGAATTTATTGATTGTTAGGCCGAATTTGGTATGTTTATGCAGGAAAAGATTTCCTCAAATATCACAATTATTTGGAACAAATTGTGATCCAGAGAGAGAAATTTTGACAAAAAGTCAGCGAAAGTGACAGTTCCAGATGATCGAAATTTGCTGGGAATGTCAGCCTGAAATGCGTGACATCACGAGTTGAACAATGGATTACTAGTCTTGCTACATTCTGAAAATGATGAGATTACATTCATATTTTGGGGAAAATGGAAGAAAACATTCTCGATCTGAGTTTCAAAGTGGATACCAACGAAGTGTATTGATCCACGCTGGGTGCCTCTGTTCACTTTCATTACCATTCCCAGCTGCGCCTGCTTTCACACCTGCTCTCCCCAATTAGGCACCCTTTATCAGGAGTGGATTCCTGCTCTCCGACACGGAGACGTCTGCGCTCCTTGGGTGAAGTTCTCCTCGCCTCTACTCACCTACTGCAACTACTGGGAGTCACGCCTCCCTTCTTCGCATCATCTCGGCACCTGTCATCTGGGAGCTTCGCCTCCCCAACTAACAGTAAGACTGTTCCCACGGGAATCCTCACCTTCATCTCCTGCATCTCTCCTCCTCTCTCCCCTGTGCACAGGTGGACCTCCTCCTGGTGGCGGACTGGACCCATGCACTGTACGCACCAACTCCCTCTTCCCTCAGCTGGGGCTGCACCAGTTCCTTCTCCCTTACCTCGCACATTGCACCTCCAGAGGGGGCTCCGGCAACCTGGAGAGGACTGTATGATTCTTCTGTGCTTCAACGACTCCTGTGCCCAGTAAAATTATCTACTATTCAGCTCATTCAAGTCTCTGTGGTTGAACTGCTATTAATTCCCCTTCTCTTCTCCTCCCGCAGGGTTGCCAGTTCTCTCCCGCTCTGCATACACACCCACTCACTCATACATGCATTCACTGTATTAATAAATGATCATTGTGAGTTATAATTGAGTCTGTGTCTGCTTCTGGGTTTTCGTACAAACATGTCACAAAGAAGAAGATGAAGGTGAAGAGAGTGATTTAGCAGACAGCGATAATGATGATGAAGATTTGGGAAATTTTGGCCCTGAAGCTGGCAAAAAACAAGACGCCGCTGCTGGTGCTAACGCTGCTGCTGGAGTCCCTGCAGCTTACCTGCATGAACCGGGTCCAAGAGAGCTGGATGGTGAGTTTCTCTTTAATCCATCTCGGAGGTTTGTTTTCACTACTCAGCTACTCCCTGTTAGTCGTTAGCTCTGGTCCTCCTGCCCAGCTGCTCCATCATCGTCCCGCTGCCGCTGGTGGCTGAAGCGGCTTTTAAACTTCCACCAAGCCGATGTCTGAGTCCACAGGTAGCCCCTCCTTCACCTCCGAGCCCCAGTGTCGTGAGCCTCAGGGCGGCTGTTCGGTCCCGTGTGAGCCACTGGATCAGAGTGGAGACATGCGGGGGGTCGATATGCCTCCTTCGGGCTGAACCTCTGTGATGGTGATGATGAACTGAGGAGAAATGTAGACGAGTCGCGGCTTGACCCTAACAACACTGTGAACTGGTAGGTGTAAATGCTTTTTTTGATGTTTCTTGTCTTACTTTTATATTAGAAAATTTAGAAATCCACTTCACGATTGTCTTTTCTCTAAATAAAAAAAAAACGCATATAGGTGTAAAAGTTAGAGGGTCTAATTATGTGCTGTCGCGCTTGCATGGTTTCTGACATCTGGCAAATTTCAGCAATGAATTTTTATTCATTGTAAACCTTGGCCTCACTCAAAGCCCTGCAAATATGCATGTCCCTCTAAAGCTTCTTACTTTTGACTTTTGAAATAATCAAATAAATTTAAAATATGTTTTCCTTTTTCATGTTCAGTCATTTTATTGTACTGCCAATTACCTGATCTCTAATGATTTTTTATAATGAAATGAAATCATATTTTATCAAGTGAATTTTAGGGTATTGGAATACAATGTCTATTTCAAATAAAAAGAAAAAAACCCCCAACAAAATAATGTATTTACAACTTGTACAAAATTGTGGGGCTGGATGAACTTGTCCTGGGGACATCCTACCTTCGAAAAAACAAGGACGAGTTGCCCCTGAGCGATCGGCAACTCAGCCGAAATTATTCATCAGATTTTAAAGAAACTAGAGTGTTTCTTTTAATACCAAATTATATGTTTAGCAAGGGTAGATCTTATTCTTCAAATATATGTGCTTTATTGATCGGGATGATTTTTAGACATGTCTTGATCATCATTTTTGCTTCATGTCTTCACCCTCTCCTTGAGAGTTGCATGCTTGTCGTAAGACTTGTGATCTCGCCAATGACTGAATGATCAAAATCCTCACAAGTTCTGCTGTCTGCAATATTCCTTTATTTCTACAGTTTAGATGCATAATCAAGAGTGCGGGTTGGATCCGCTGGAGCCATTGAGCTTTTAGTTTGTTCAACTTGCGATGTTACCAAAATCAGTTGGCAAATTAGGGATGGGCGTATCGATATTCAAGTATTGACATTTAAATACCAGCTGACTGATACTTTGGAGTCAACACTTTTTAAAATATCACAATACCACTATGTTAATACAAAACGTGCAATTTGTTTTCACTTCCGAGAGTTTTAGGCATTAAATTTATGTGTGAAAACCAGTGAAAAACCAGCCCAAGCATATTTTAGAGATGGTCTGCTGTGTCACATGATTATGGCAGCCTATCAGATGTCAGAGCCAAAGACTCACTGCGCAGCCAAGCGCTCACTACTGTGAAGAGTGAGCTCAGCAGCATCAGGGGCGGCAGACAAAGTATTCTGAAATGTTTTGCCATTCATCCCAATTCTATGGTGATACCAAGCAGCATAAAATTTGAAAAATAAAATAAGCACTATTTAAGTATGTAAAATCATAGTGTAAATAAAAAATAAAATAAAAAAAAACGTGGCACTGTGAAAAAAAATTACATATATGCTGCTTGGTATTACCATAGAATTTGGATGAATGGTGAAACATTTCAAAAGTAAAAAATACTTGTATCCAGTTGAGAATTTTCACCAAAATGAGAAACTGAATTAATTTTAATTCATTTTAAGTCTTAATAACTTTTATTATAAATGAAAAAAAAAATATTTTTCTCATTGTTCCATGTGAATGAATGAATGAATGAATCTTTGTTTCGGATAGATTAAAAGTAAAGCTTAAAAAGAAACAGAATAATATAACAAAGGCGAAAAAATCCAACAAGGTCAAATTAGACAATAACTCCTCTGATTACACAGTTTAACATAAGTTATCCGAAATGGGTGATGGCTGAAGCCGCAGCTTATATTGTCCACCCATATTCCATCCAAGAATTCAAAAGAAAAACAAAACAAGAGCGATTACAATTCGGAACAAAGCTAAGACAAAATGTGACAAAAAACTAAGCAACAATACAACACAGACTGGATATGTCAATCCTTATGTGAATTTACATGTCATCTTGGATATATGTTTGGAGTATTTCTTCCTTTAGTTTTTGTTTAAATTGTCCAAGCGTTGTACATGATTTTAATTCAGGTCCAAAATCATTCCATAATCTGACTCCTTGCACTGAAACACAGTGTTGCTTGGTGGTAGTTCTCACTGAAGGTTTTTGAAATATACATGTTCCTCTGAAATGATATTGTTTCTCCCTTATTTGGAACAGCTTTTAGATATTTGCGGGCAGTGATAGATTCTTCACTTTAAACATTATTACTGCAGTTTTAAAGTCAACAAGATCTTTCAACTTGAGAGCTTTTAATTTAAGAAAAAGTGGGTTTGTTGGTTCCCTGTAAGCAGCTTTGTTTATGCTTCTGAAGAGAGCTATTAGAATAATAAAGACTGGATATATGTTTGTTTTATATGTATTTCCCCATACTTCAGTACAATATGTCATGTATGGGAGTATTAATGAATGATACAAAGTATATAATGTGGGTTGATTCAGCAAATATTTCACTCTGTGTAGTATTGCGATTGATTTAGATATCTTACCTTTAATATAATATGTGACTTCCAACACAGTTTATTATCAATTATTACTCCAAGAAATTTAGTTTCAGATACCCTTTCAATCTCTACACCATTTACACTGAGTTTAGATACTAAGTTGTTGTGATGGTTGTTAAAAACTATAAATTTTGTCTTACTTAAATTGAGCGTTAATTTGTTTGAATCAAACTGACATGTTTCGGGACCCAGGAGACAGACATTGACACGGGTAAATTAGTGAACAATAATCTTTATTATAGTGAAAGGGTGTGTAGTGCAAATGTGAGAGCGTGGATAGTATCCTGGTCACTGGAACTGAGCACTCTGGACGGAGACCCGGCAACCCTGGAACATATAAGCACAGACAATTACTTTTGTCCCACACTAATGACAGGCTGTCAGTAGTGAGGCTTACTTGGGAGAAGCACAGGTTACGTCCTGCTGAGAACCAGCGGCCGTGCAACGTGGAGGTGAAGGCGTCCGTGAACGTGCTGAGGCTTCCACCTGTGACTGTGGCGAGGACAGGTCTTCCAGAGACTCCGGCTGTGACACCACAGACCGGGACGATGACAAACCAGCTGATGACAAGACGAGTGACTCCACTGAGCGTGGTGACCATGACAATCCAGATGATGACGAGGTGAGTGATTCCACAGAATGTGGTGACGATGACACGACAGATGACGATGACACAAACTCCACCGGTAACGGTGGCCAGTACTCCTGTAAGTGATACAGTAACAGTTCAGGAATTTGTGGAGCAAGACGTACCGGTAGTCGTGGTGGTAGCGAACCGCTACGTGAGCGCGTTGGCGTTACCCCATCAGCTGGGGACGCAGGTCCGCCGCCAAGGGGGTCCACCTGTGCACAGGGATAGAGGTTGGGTGTAGAGTAGCAAACAGCTCTCTTACGTGTTTGACTTTGAACAGAAGTCCTAGGCGAGGCAGGAGAGGTCCTTGACGAGGCCAGAGAGGTTCCTGACGAGACAGATCCTGACGAGGCAGCTTCTGACGAAACAGACTCTGACGAGACAGTTTTTGACAAGACAGTTCTTGACGAGACAGTTTCTGACGAGACAAGAGAATACCTTGACGAGGCCAGAGAGCGGAGTTCTGGTTCTTTCTCTGACGAGGAGGACAGACGACTCCGTACTGAGCTGTCAGCAATGCTGGCTTTTAACAGCTGCTGATTAACATCTGTGTATCTGTGCGCAGCTGGAGATAATGATGCCAATGACGGCCCAGAGGCCGCCATGACACAAACCACAGTTTAAGCTTTCCTAATTCCTTTCCTAGTGTATCCAAAAGTTGTTCCAAATTGCTTCCACTGCATAATAGATTAGTGTCATCGGCAAACAATATTAAATCCATTTTTTCCGAGACTTTACATATATCATTTATATACATATTGAATAACAATGGCCCCAAAACTGAACCTTGTGGGTCTCCATATGTAACCTTCAGTAACTGAGTTTTTGTTACCAACACATACATACTGATATCTATTCTTTAAGTAACTACTTAACCAGGACAGTGCTCCCCCCTAATACCACAATTTTGTAGTTTCTTTAATAATAAATTGTGATCCACTGTATCAAATGCTTTTTTAAGATCCAGGAATACCCCAACTGAATACTCTTTATTTTCAACGGCAGTTGATATTTTTTCTATAAATTCCATTAGAGCAAATACAGTTGTCCTCTTGTGTCTGAACCCATATTGCTGCTCACACAATAAATTATTCTTCATTATGAAGTTGTCAATTCTCTCACAGAATATTTTTTCAAGTATCTTGGAAAATTGCGGCAATAGTGAAATTGGTCTATAGTTTGAAAGTTCCCCTCTGTCACCCGTCTTGTAAATCGGAATTATTTTAGCTATGTTCATTGCATTGGGAAATATGCCTGTTCGGAGAGACAGGTTACAAATATGTCAGTGGTTTCACTAAGCATTCGATAATAGTTTTGACTAAGAGCATGTCAATACCATCACAGTCCATAGATGTAAGTTTAAGAAATAAAGTGGTACAAGAGCTGCGAAAATCAAAAGTATCTTATTACAATAAACTGATAGATCATGCAAAGGGTAACAACAGTTCCCTATGGAGGCATTTAAATAACTTAACTAATAAAAAAAATGTTCAGAAGGGGGTAAAGGAACTTAGAATCAATGGCAAGACCATCAGTGACAAGGCTACATTGGCAAATTAATTTAATTCATATTTTGTGGGCTCTGTGGAAGACTTAACAAAAAACTTTGTGCCGCCAAATGTGCTCAACAACACAAATTCAATACTTCCAACAGATTCTTTTCACATCGATGAGGTAAATGAGGAGTTAATTGCTGGTATTGTCAAAACACTGTCAAACCCAAAAACTAATGATATCTACAACATGAGCACCTCCTTTCTCAAAACGCACAGCAAAATATTAATCAAACCACTGACTCATCTCATTAATCTCTCCATTAGGTCTAGTACATTTCCTTCTGGCTGGAAAAAAGCTGTCGTCATACCAGTTCATAAATCAGGCAGTAAAGACGATATATGCAATTACCGCCCAATCTCTATTTTACCAGTCCTGTCTAAGGTTCTTGAAAAAGTTGTAGCTACACAGCTGATAGACTACTTACAAGACAGTCAACTTCTTCATCCACATCAATTTGGTTTTAGACCAGGATACTCAACAGAAACAGCAAATTGTTGCCTTATTGAAAACGTCAAACAGTCCTTGGACAGGGGTAATGTGGTAGGAGCTGTTTTTCTAGATCTCAAAAAGGCTTTTGATACTGTAAACCACAGTTTGCTTTTATCCAAAATGGTATCTTTTAACTTCTCTCCAGACACATTAGACTGGTTTGCATCTTATCTCCAGAATAGAGAACAGTGTGTAAAAGTTCACCAGGATAAATCCTCACTTTTAAACAACCGTATGGGTATCCCACAAGGGTCCATTCTTGGTCCTTTACTTTTCAGCATTTTTATTAATGACTTGCCGCTACACTGCTCTGCTGCAACATGCCAACTTTATGCAGATGATGCAGTTATTTACACAGCTACCAAGACTCCAGCACAGGCTGCAGATGTGCTGTCTACAAGTATGGTTGATGTCCAAGAGTGGCTCCTCCAGAACCATCTATTGCTGAACCTTCAGAAAACAGTTTCAATGTGCTTTTCAATCAAAAAATATAACCTGCAATGTTTTAAAGTTAATATACATGATCATGACATCAGTTTAGTTACAGAATTCAAATACCTTGGCATTGTACTAGATCCTCAACTCAAATTTAATCTTCATATAAAGAAAATTTCAAAAACAGTAAAAAAAAATCTGAACTGCTTTAAATTAATTAGATATTACATACCTTACGAACCTGCTGTACTGTATATGCATTCTATGGTTTTTTCTCATATATCATACTGTTTGACAGTCTGGGCTCAAGCAGCCCCTTCCACAATAAGACATATAGGTTCATTATATAATCAAACCCTAAAAATCTTGGACAAAAAGCCCATTAGGTGGCATCACTGTAATATTTAAAAAAAAAATACAACCTATTGAGTTTTGAGAGTTTCATTGACCTCTGTTTACTGAAATTAACTTTCAAATGTTTCCATAAATCAGCACCTGAGCCACTTGCTGGTTTCATCCAAAGACAGGACAGCAGCAGAGCCACCAGGAGTTCTGTTAACAATAACTGTAAAATATTCCACCGCAGAACCACATTTGGACAAACAGCTTTCTCTATAAAGGGCAGTCACATGTGGAACACAATGCCAAATGAAATTAAAATAATAACGGACTTTAAAACATTCACTAAAAAGGTTAAAAACTGGCTGAAAAATAAACAAGAATGTACCCATGTATGAAATGATTGTCTGCAGGGTGAGAGTGAATGAAGGGAAGGAATGAATGTGTTTGTTTATAGTGAGTGACGAAGGGAGGGAGGCCTGAAATAGGCAAATGTGTGTCAGGTTGTTATATTTGTGTATTTATAATATTTATAATTGTGTATTTATAATGTATTTATGTTTTTTGCATTGATGTATGTGGTTATTGTGTATTCCTCTTCTTTCCTTTTTTTTTTTTTTCCTTTTTACTTGTTTCTCCTTTCTAAAGCCCATCCAGGGACAAGAGTTGCAAATTAGCTAATAGCTATACACTCTGTGCAACACATCAGATTGATTGTCATTGATTAATTGTCTATGTTTATTGCACTGTCCCTGTCAAATAAACAAATCTATCTATCTATGTCTTACTTTTAAACGATTTAACAATTTCAATGACATCTCTCTCGTCTGTTCTTTATAAAAATGGAGTCTTTTATAGTGTTTTTGTTTATTGTATCACCCGTAGGTGCCGTAATGGGTATTTCTCGAGCCAAATTAGGACCAATGTTAACAAAATTTATTAAATTCATCTGCAGGTGAAACTGCATTCACACTCTGAGTCGTATTATTTTTTTGAAAAATTGGTTGGGTAGCTTGTATTTCTGTTTTTATTTCCAAGAATATTAAGTATTTTACATGTATTTTCAATATTGTCTGTTTTTCTCCAGTTCTTTACTGTAATAGTCTCTTTTACTACATCTCATTATATATGTTAACTTATTTTTGTATGTTTTATACCGCTGCTCTGCTTCTTTTGTCCTTTTCTTCAGAAAAGCTTTATATAATTTCTTTTTACACACCTTTTGTAATCCTTTGGTTAACCATGGCTTATCGACAAATTTATGTTTAAGCTTTTTCTTTACTAATGGACAATTTTTTTCATAAAGAGTGGTTACTATGTTCATAAATGTGTCGTAGGCTTCATTTACATCTGATACATAGACTTTTGTCCAGTCCTGCTTCAGCAAGTCTTCTTTAAAAGAACTGATTGCGTTTTGTAATTTGTATCTGAACAATTAAATTTTTTTCTGTATTGGCCTCCGTGTGGCCATGGATAAGTGCAAAGGTTGGCAAATGGTCACTTATATCATTTATCAATAATCCACTTTCTATTTTCTTATCAATAATATTAACAGATTGTCAATAAGTGTAGCAGTGTGAACTGTGATTCCACTGGGATGTGTTATTGTGGGATATAGACTCATACTGTACATAGAATTCATGAACTCCGTAATTACATTTTGTTATGGATTTAGTAAATCAATATTGAAATCTCCACAAATTACTACCATTTTCTTACTAGTAATATTATTGTACAGCTCGACTAATTTATCTCTGAATGTCTCAATGCAAGTTCCCGGCGTTCTATATATACAACTTATAATTAGATTTTTTGTTTTATCTTGGTCAATCTCAACAGTAACACATTCCAAAATCCCTGGTAGTGCAAAGGACATTCCAGTTACAAGTTTACACCTATACAGGTCATCAATATACAGTGCAACACCACCACCCTTTTTTTGAGATCTGTTAATATGAAACATCTGATCTCCGTCTATTGCCATCAGGGGAGCCTGCTCTTCATTAAGCCAAGTTTCAGAGACTGCGATGGCTGTAAATTTTCTGTCTAGCTGTTTTAAATAGTCCTGAATCTGTGGAAAGTTTTTGTTAAGACTTCTACTGTTGAAGTGTATTATTGATAGTTTACCATCTAGTTGCACTTGACTTTTGAATTGCTTTTCAGTGTAATATTCACGATTATGAATATTATTGAAAAAGTGGTTATCAGGATCAATATCATTCTCCATCTCTTGTAGTTTATGTTCAGCATAATGGCATAATTTCAGAGTTTGAATTTCCTCACTCTGTGTCAAATGACTTCCTCCGACTGGGTATAATTGATGTCTACTCAAGTCAGTCATAAGTAGTTTTTTTTTTATTTTTTTTTTAAAGGACATTGACATGGTATGTCAAAAGAACTATTCTTGCCGTGTGTGTGGATATGGATTATCATAGTCTCTTAATTTTCTTAATCAGTGAATCATGTTATCATTTTAAAAGCATTTCTTTCAAGTGTCTATATTCATGAGTTTTATTCATATTTCATATTGCCCTTGCAATAAAGTCGTTAATGAAACTGTAATCATGTGATTTTGGGCAAAAAGTATCAGTATTGGTATTGAAGAAAAAGGTCCCATAGTGGGGGCATGGTGTGGGAGTTCTCCACCCAGAGAAGGCAGCTGGGGAAGGGGGGAACAATGGATCGAAAGAGGAGGTGTCACTGGGAGGTATCAGACGGGACAGTAAGGACTATACGCCCCCCGGGGAGAGGAGGAACTGCCGGAGCCACTGGAAGAGGAAAGGGTGTGACAGTGAGTGTGTCTGTTGCTGTCCGATCCAGCATCAGAGAGCAACAGACACTAACGCTGGATCAAGGAGGCCATAGAAATCAGGAAGCGGGGGAAAAAAATAGCATGAACCGGGATGAGGGGGCCTTTATGCTTTCTCACACCTGGGACTACATTCTCCAGAGACCATCGGACAGTGGAAAGCGGGGCCGGCTCAGTGGATCTGACAGGTCTGCTGGGCTGGCCCCGCCCACGAAAGTCAGCTGATGAAATGACACCTCGCAGCAATCAGCTGACACTTATGAAGAAGGCTGCAGTGAACAGTCGAAACATGTAAAGAAGGTAAAAGCATCCCCTTTCTATTTTTGTCTTTAATAAGAACAAAAGGTAAATAACAGTGTATTATGGTTGGACGTTACGGGTCTCAATACATGGTATTAAAGACATAAAAGAGGAATGCACAGAGAACTGGGAGCTCTTTTACTGTACAATATATTGGAGAAGGAATAAAGTTTGTGTGTCACCAAGCTCACTGCCTTGCCTGTTTCCTTTGTCCACATTGGTGACCCTAAGGTGTGCCATGGAAAGTGAGCCGAGCACCGCCCCGGAGACCACCTGGATGGAGAGCACCAGCGCCATGTGCACTGTCTCAGTCAAGCTCCCAGACTTCTGGCTTCACAACCCGACCATGTGGTTCTTGCACATAGAAGCCAAGTTCGCACTCTGCAGGATAACAACGGACGATACCAAGTATTACTATGTGGTTGCTGTGCTGGATGCGCGTGCCACACAACAAGTGGCGAGCCTGCTTCCGGAGCTGCCAGCCCAAAGAAAATATGAAGCGCTCAAGAGGATGCTTCTCCAGCGCTATACCTTTTCTGAGAGTGAGAGGGCAGAGAGACTCCTAACGCATTTGGAGTTAGGTGACAGATCAGCAGTGGATTTCATGGAGAGCATGCTGGTACTGAGGGGGAAGGACGATGAATCCTTCCTGTTCCCCCACTTGCTCCTCAGGAACCTACTGGCTACAGCGTGGGCAATCCTGGCCAACTCGACACGGCTGGTAGCTAAGGACTGGGACAGACACCAGGAGACAAAGGAAGGGGCAATCTGTTTTTATAATCATCGTTTTGGCTCAAATGCCCAACGTTGCTGTCGCCATGCAAATTCAAGAAGCCGGGAAGACGGCGCGTTCGGAATTCCGTTGCAGCTGCAACCGATGGCAACAGGAACAGACTGCTTTATGTCACTGACACACGTTTGGGGAGACGGTTTTTGGTGGACTCCAGCTTCCAGAAGAGCCTCATCTCGCCGGTCAACGCAGACAGGGTGGCAGGAGCCAGCGGTCCCGAGCACATGGCCGCCAACGGATCCACCATCAGGACATTTGGCGAGCGGACACTGACGATATGCTTACACGGACGCAACTTTCAGTGGGACTTTGTGGTAGTTGCATGCTCTGCCCCAATTTTAGGCTCAGATTTTTTATGTGCTTATGGGTTGTTAGTCGATATTGCTAATAGGAGATTAGTGGATGCTGTCTCTTTTACCTCACTGCCCTGTACAGCTCGGGGAGCTGGGTCGACAACACTGGTTAACGTTATAGCTCTAGGGGGTAAGTACCAACATTTGCTCACACAGTTCCCAGCACTCACGGTCCCGGCTTTTTTGGCTATGATAACGAAACATGGGGTCGAACACTTCATAATGACAAAAGGCCCGCTGGCGTTTGTGCAGCCTCGGTGCTTGGACACAGCTAAACTGGCAAGCGCATGAGAGGAGTTTGCCAACTTAGAGCAGTCGGGCATCGTCAGGTGCTCCAACAGCCCGTGAGCATCCCCGCTACACATGGCGCCTAAAGCTGATGGGTCGTGGCGACCGTGCGGTGATCTCCGGCGCTTGAATAACACCATGGAACACAATCGGTATCCCATTCCACACATCCAGGATTTTTCCATGCACCTGGCCGGGACGTGTGTTTTTTTTGAAAGTGGATCTGGTCTGCGGATACATCAGGTCCTGATGCACGTGGAAGACATTCTGTAAACGGTGATAATAACTCCTTTCGGCCTTTTCAACTTTTTATGCATGCCGTTTGGATTAAAAGGCGCAGGGCAGACTTTCCAGAGGATGATGGACTCAGTGCTTTGCAACTTGTCCTTCGTTTTCGTCTACTTAGACGACATTCTGGTAGGTAGTGTGTCTGCGGAGGAGCACATCGCCCATCTCAAGACTGTTTTCCAGAGGTTGGAAGCTCACAGACTTATAGTGAACCTGGTGAAGTGCCAGTTTGGTGTGCCTGTGATTGATTTTTTGGGTCACTCCATTTCGCCGGAGGGCGCGATTCCGCTACCAGATAAGATGCGCACTGTGTCGGACTTTCTGCATCAGCAGACCGTGAGGGCCCTGCGGGAGATTTTGGGGATGGTCAGTTTTTATAACAGTTTCCTTCCCTGGGCAGCCCAGCTGATGCAGCCGTTGTATGCCGTGCTGAAAAAAAAGAAGCCTGCAGAAAAACGTCGCCTTGACTCCCAAGCAAGTCCAGGCTTTCATGAACGCGAAAACAGCGCTTGCGGATGCCGCGTTGCTAGATCATCTGGATCCATTGGCACGGACAGCGCTCACTACGGACACGTCTGATGTTGCCATAGGAGCAGTGGTAGAGCAGTACATCTCCGGTTTGTGGCAGCTGCTCGCATTTTTCAGACTTTGCGCAACAGCCAACGCAAATACAGCACATTTAACAGAGAGTTGTTGGCTCTACACTTGGCAACGTGCCATTTCCAGTTTTGGCTTGAAAGGTGCGAGTTCACTGCATTCATGGACCTTAAACGCTGACGTACACGATGTCCAAGGTCTCGGAATAGTGGTCGGCCCGGCAGCAACTTAGCCCCTGTCTTCCCCATCAAAGAATCATTGTCTGCTTCCTCCAAAGTGTTACATATGGGAATTGTGCTTTGTGGCTTGCCGTAGTTCAGCCGGGGTTGGGGGGGTGAGTGACGTCAGGCGGGCTATGGCTGGGTTATAAATTGGAATGTGAAGTTCATTAAAGTGTGTTCAGTGCTCAACAGAGAGCTCTCCGTTCTCCATTATTTAGACATAACATTTGGCGACGAGGAGAAAAATGGGTGCGTGCATCAGGGAGCCACCTCCATTCCTTCAGTGCCAGGGTACACCAGATATACTGTGGGCTCTCTGGAGGAACATGTTCGAGGTGTATGTGATGGCGGCTGGACTCGATAGGATCAGCAAGGAGAGACGGAGGAGCTTGCTAGTGCATTACCTCGGCACAGAAGGACAGCATATCTTTATCGGACTGTGAGGCGGCGGCTCGCTGGAAGACGGGTTGGTGCTTATGGACAGTATCTTCGGTGACCACTCCACCATCACTGAAAGGAGGTATGAATTCTTTGACTGTAAACAGCGAGCGGGTGAGTCCACGCAAGCGTTTATCATGGAGCTACGGAGCTTAGTGAGGGAGTGCACCTTTGGACCTATGGCAGAGGAGCTAGTGAGGGATGAGCTAGTGAGGGATAAGCTAGCTCACGGCACCACCAACTCGGGGCTAGGTAGCATGCTAAGGTTAACCAAGAAAACTCTATCGCTGGAAGGTGTGGTGGACTTAGTGAAGCAAAGAGAATCCACTGCAGCAGCTAATAACACCAGCAAGCAAGGAGTCGGCTGCTTGTGGTTTCCCGCCGTGTGCTACAGTTAGCATGCTAACTAGGCCTCGTAGACAAGCGAAGAAGAGGAAGATGAAGGCACGCAACAAAGTTCACACTCTATCTCCTGGCTTAGTGATGGTGGAGCTCAATGACACTGGACGGGCGTGTGCATGCATGGGGAAAGGGCCGCTAAAGTGGTACGTGCTTCAGCTTGATGGGTTCGACATGCCCCTTAGGGTGGATTTGGGGGCTGGTAGATCTATCCTGTGTTTGGCTATACTGAGGAGGCTGTTCCCTAAGAACGCTATCAGCGCGGGAGCAGTGAAGATGTTCGGGTATGGGCATGCGGAGATTGAGATGGTGGGCACAGTGGAATTCTTAGTGACATGTGGGTTGAGGATGGTGTCCAAATTCACCTTCCAGGTGGCGTGTCAAGGGGCAGACCTATTGGGAATCGACCTGCTGGGGGAGCTGGTTTTCTCAATAAAGGAGCCGGAGGGCCACAGGCCAGGCTGACGGTGCCAAGTACAGGTTCCCCTCCTAGGGGACACCAGACTAGAATTTGTTGGAGGCCAAGGTACCTGGAGGACTTTGTGGCGAAGACTGCTATGTTTTACGCTGGTTGGGACTAGCGGCAGAATGATCCACTCCAACTAGGTGGGGTGTTCTGGCAGTCTACCCAGATGCCTGTGGGGTTCATTTGTTTATAGTTTCACATGTACATAAGCTAAAAAACAAAACAAAACAATGGGTGTTGCTTTTTTTTTTTTTTTTTTTTTGAGTTATTTTGTACCCGTAGGTAGATTTGTTCTGCAGTCCGGTGACAAGCCACCAGCTGCCGGTCGCTGCGTGCACAAGTGCCCCTTAACTCCCTAACCTGCATGTTTTTGGCATGTGGGAGGAAACCGGAGAAATCCCGGAGTAAACCCACGCAAACACGGGGAGAACATGCAAACTCCACACAGATCACTGTTGGCCGGGGGCAGAGATCGAACCCACGATCTCATAATCCCCGTGATCCCCCGGCCAAGGGTAAACTGTGCTGCCGCAGTGCTAACCACTGCGCCACTGTGTAGCCAAGCAACCGTGCAGCCAAGCCAAGCAGCTTGTGTGCTGGGTTCTATGCTTGTTGGTTTATTGAACTGGGGGTCTGGAACTTTGTGTGTGTGTGTGGGGGGGCTGTTACATATGGGAATTGTGCTTTGGGGCTTGCCGTAGCTCAACCGGGGTTGGGGGGTGAGTGACGTCAGGCGGGCTACGGCTGGGATATAAATTGGAATGTGATGTTCAATAAAGTGTGTTCAGTGCTCAACAGAGAAAGCTCTCGCTTCTCCATTACTTAGCGTAACACAAAGTAAACAAAAATATAATGTATAAGCATCCCAAAGTGATTAAACAAAAAGTTGGTAAAACTCAAATTAAAAATGAAGCCTCTAAATTTCATGACTTGGCCTCTGTTCCTCCTCATAGTTTAAAAATTAAATGCAGTTTGTTAAATATTAGGTCTCTAACTCCCAAGTCTCTGCTAGTCCATGATCTGTTAATTGATCATCAGATTGATTTAATATCCCTTACAGAGACTTGGTTAGGGCAAGAGGATTATGTTGGTTTAAATGAATCAACTCCCTCTGGTTATTTAAACTGTCAAAATCCTAGAAGTTCTGGTCATAGAGGAGGAGTAGCAACAATATACCATTCCAAGTTACTAGTTAATGTAAAGCAAAAAACATGTTATAATTCTTTTGAGTGCCTGGTCCTCAGTATTGGGCATGTTAGCAATTTTAGGTTAAACCCAATTTTATTTGGCATAGTTTGCCATCTCCCTCAGCCTACTCAGTTTTTATCTGAATTTGCCAAATTCTTAGCCGATTTAGTGCTGAAATCAAATAGAATAATTATAGTAGGGGACTTTAATATACATGTAGATGTAGATAGTGATTGCCTTAATATGGCATTTAATTCAATATTAGACTCAATGTTTTTTTTTTTTTTCCCAGAAAGTAGGAAATTCTACCCATTATCTCCACCACACGTTGGACCTTGCTCTGACATATGGCATGGAAATAGAAAATATGGTAGGGTCTCCTCATAACCCTGTACTGTCAGTCCATTGTCTGTTAACCTTTGATTTTACTATTTCTGACTATTTGGCTCCTACAGAAAAACATTACTACAGTAAATGCCTCTCAGATGATGCTGTCACCAAATTTATGCAGATTGTTTCCTCTATGCTATGTGTCAACATAACAGAGATAAGCTATGGCGAGCTTGCCCCTTCTGTAATTGATAGCATGGTAGATAGTGTTACATCTTCTCTGCATCAGACTCTAGACATTGTGGCCCCTTTAGAAAAGAAAAAGTCTAATCAGAGATTTCTAACTCCTTGGTTCAACACAGAAACTCGTCACTTAAAACAGAAGACTCGTCTGTCATGTTTAGTGCCCCTTTGGGGCAGAGAGAACAAAACCCACGTGCTGGATGGTGCTGCACATTTTATTAACCTCTTGCGCTCCGTTGTACCGCGGACGGGCAAGTCTTTTCATCCTAGAGCGCACAAGGGCGCACGAGAGCACCCTCGTGCGCTCTCGGACGCATGATGGAGATCCTGATGGTGGTGATGTAGGTGGTGATGGCGTCCAAGCGCGCACTGAAAATAAAAGCTGCAGACACAGCCGCGAACAGATTAGTTCATCTGATTGACCTCTCATTCGACTAATAAGAGCTTTGAATTGGGTTTCTGAAACCTTGAAGAACCAATGACTGAAAACCTAGCCAGAAGGACCCGCCTCCCAACGCTGTGAATGCAGTGAGCCAATTGAAGCAGAGAAGTTCGCGAGCTGTTTTTTTTTTTAAGGCTGGGTGAAGACTGGCTGCTGCAGCGGATCAAAAAAGGATGCAGGAAGAACCCCACAGACCCAGCAGCACGGAGACCACCCACAAATGCAACCTGTGTGACAGGGAGTGCCATTCGCGCACCGGCATGTTCGGCCACAGGCGGTGCTTATTTTGTTTTGGTTCCAGCAGAGTAGACGTTATGATTTCTTCCATGGTCATAGACCGACGGAGGCTGACGACGAAGGCTGAGTGACACACACGCCTTCGCCAGTCTTTTTTTAATTACTACTGTTATTTGTTTTGAAAAATCGTTCGCCAAAAACCGCAATCATGGAAGCACAAAACCGCAATAATGGAATTATATTTTGATCGGGTCACGAGACCAGAACCACGAGCGGACCAGCGTCGCGTTCGTCTGACAGTGAGGAATCGAAGTTCGCCAGGACAATGTGGCTGTGAAGAGGTAAGGTGTTATAAGCCAAATTATTTTTTATCCCTGAAAATTGTAATCAAAAATGATTTTTGACCGATCGGTAAATTACAACTGTGTGGTGCATGCCTCCAGACCGTGATCGCCCCCCCTGCCGCTGCTATTCTGTAGCGGGGGGGGGGGGGGCGCAGTGACTGCGCTGCTGTGGAAACATGCCACATCCGAGTGTAATCTGTCATGTAGCGATGGCCGATCTCCGTCCTCTGTAGTGAAGGCAGGGGGGGGGACACCCCCCCCCCAACACACACAGTAGCAAGGGGGGGGGGGGAGCCGCGGTGACTGCGCTGCTGTGGAAACATGCCACATCCGAGTGTAATCCGTCATGCAGCGAGGGCCGATCTTCGTCCTCTGTAGCGAGGGGGGGGGCAACCCCCCCACACACACACAGACACAGCCCTGAATGTGACCTTTCATTAGAGCCCAAAATGAAGCTTCTACATTGAATCATTCAAAAGTTACAGACATTTTTCCAAACTGTGCCATTTGACACAGTTCAAAAACGCCTGGGAACAGCCTGAGAACAAAGCTGTGTAATATATTCAATTTTTGTGGTATTGTTACAAAATTTGGACCTCAGCTGGATAACACTTGGTTCTACATTTCTGTTGCATTTTCCAGCCCGGATCTGAAGCTGGGTGTTATTTGCAAGCATTTGTATCCAAAAAAAACACCCAGGCCAAATTTATTTTCTTCAAGTTCACTATGTTTAGATGACTGTTACTCAGTGGCAGGAGCACTTAGAGAGATTATGACTGTTTTGCCAAAAAATTCAAAGTGTTTTCTTTTAAATGAGACTAACCCCATGAAGATGCTGCAAAGGGTTGAAGAACAGCTTTCAATTTACTTTGGGCACATTATTTTTTTGGCGTTTTTAGGAAAATTGACCGGAGTGCAAGGGGTTAACATAAAGAATAAACATAAGGTGCTCCAGAAAACTTACTGGTGAGCAATAAAGAATAAATACTGAGCTCCAACAAACAAACTGGTCAGCGAGACAAGAATTACTTATAGAAAGATTCCCCAGAGCGGCTGGAGCTCTGAGGGGAGAAGTTGGTAGACAATCAATGTAACGGCGAGGAGAAGGTGAACAGACTGAGCTTAAGTAATAAGTGATATAACAACATAAGTGATAACAGGTGTGGGGTGACCTGAGCAGGAGAAGTGAACAATAACTCATGATTGAGATCAGCTGGCGAGGGAGAGGGAGACAAATCAAAAACTGACAACTGACAGGAAACACCAACACGAGGCCACACGCCTCCTGACAGCTGTCAACAGGAAAGAGGACAATATAGAGATATAAAGGAAAATAATATCATACCCCAGTATAATTGTAAATACTGTAGGTACAGGAAAAATAAAAATATAACACTAACAAACAGAAAAATGACAAGCGGAACATAAATACATGAACCCAAAGGCACACAATACAACAGATGAGCGATAAACAGGAAAATGAAATTGAGTCTGGAGGAAATCTCCAGCCCTCGGTTCATGATATTGCCAATTAGAAAGAAAATGGTGCTCCTAAATTAGATGAAATCTATTTAGCTTGGAGAAATCATCTTTTAATTTATATAAAAAAAATCTCTTAGGAAAGCTAGAACAAGTTATTATTCCACATTAATAGAAGAGAACAAGAATAATCCCAGGTTTCTTTTCAGCACTGTAGCCAGGCTGACAAAGAGTCAAGACTCTGTCAATCCTAGCATTCCCTTAGAGCTTACTAGTCAGGACTTTATGAACTTTATCAGTAATAAAATTTCATCTATCAGAGATAAAATAAGTCAGATTCTTCCCACTGTTAACTTGAATACATTAACTACTACAACTCCTTCAACTGATATCTGTTTGGATGAGTTTACTCCAATTGACCTTTTACAGTTAGATAAAATAATTTCCTCATCCAAGCCGTCAACTTGTCTTTTAGACCCTATTCCTACCAGGATATTTAAAGAAGTCTTTCCATTTATTGGTACCTTTATTCTTCAAATAATCAATTTTTCATTAACTTTAGGCCATGTACCGCAGGCTTTTAAAACTGCTGTAATTAAACCCTTACTCAAAAAGCCAATGCTGGATCGAAGAGTTTTAGCTAACTATAGGCCAATCTCTATTCTCCCTTTCATTTCAAAAATCTCGGAAAGAGTTGTTGCTACACAATTATTTGACCACTTGCAGGGAAATGGTCTATTTGAAGAGTTTCAGTCTGGGTTTAGAATCCATCATAGTACTGAAACAGCCTTAGTGAGGGTCGCTAATGACCTCCTGATCACATCTGATAATGGACTTGTTTCTGTTCTTGTCCTTTTAGACCTTCGTGCAGCTTTTGATACTATCGATCATAATATTCTACTTGATAGATTAGAACACTATGTTGGACTTAATGGAACTTCGTTGCGGTGGTTTAGATCTTATTTATCTGATAGGTTCCAGTTTGTTCATTTCAATAATGTTTTCTTTCAACTCCAAGCTCAGTCATGGAGTTCCACAGGGATCTGTGCTAGGCCCTACTCTTTTTAGTTTATATATGCTTCTGTTAGGCAACATTATTAGAAAGCACTGTATACATTTTCATTGTTATGCAGATGACACACAATTATACCTGTCAATGAAGCCAGATGATAGTGATCAATTAGCCAAGTTAGAAGCCTGTCTTAAGGATATCAAAGCTTGGATGACTTGTAATTTCCTGCTATTAAATTCAGATAAGACTGAAGTTATTCTTGTTGGTCCAAAAAACCTTAGAAATACCTTTCCAAATCAAACTTTTAGTTTGGCTGTGGTTACTCTTTCTCTTAATAGCTCTGTGAGGAACCTTGGAGTTATTTTTGATCAAGATCTGTTTTTCAATTCACATATTAAATTTGTTTCTAAGACTGCCTTCTATCATTTGTGTAATATTGCCAAGATTAGGAGCATCTTGTCTTAGAGTGATGCTGAGAAACTGATCCACGCTTTTGTTAGCTCTAGATTAGATTATTGTAACTCTTAATTATCAGATTGTCCTAAAATATTTCTAAAAAGTCTTCAGTTGACCCAGAATGCTACAGCAAGAGTTTTAACAGGTACTAGAAAGAGAGATCATATCTCTCCGGTTCTGGCCTCCCTTCACTGGCTTCCCATAGAGTTTAGAATTAAGTTTAAAATCCTTCTTCTCACTTTCAAAGCTCTAAACAATCAGGCCCCTTTTTATTTAAGAGAACTGATATTACCGTATTATCCTAACAGAGCACTATGCTCCCAAAATGCTGGATTACTTGTAATACCTAGAATCTCCAAAAGTACAATGGGGGGGCAGAGCCTTCAGTTATCAAGCTCCTCTCTTGTGGAACCAGCTGCCAATCGGGATTTGGGAGTCAGACTCGATCTCTTTTTTTTAAGAATAGGGTTAAAACCTTCCTTTTTGATATAGCCTACAATTAGGGAGGGATCATGTGTTTCTGAACCTTCCCTTAGTTATGCTGCTATTAGGTTTAGACAGCCGAGCGACCTGCACTAATTGCACTGGGCTTCACTCCTTTCTTCAGTCTCAATGAAATGTTTTTTTGCTGGTCATTAATATCTGTTTGTTCTCTCCCATAGACTGAGTCTCCATTGTACTGTTTGCTCTCTACATGTCTGTTCCTTTCATCTTCTCTATCCCCTCACCCCCCAGCCAGTCGCAGCAGATGACTGCCCCTCCCTGAGCCTGGTTCTGCTGGAGGTTTCTTCCTGTTAAAAGGGAGTTTTTCCTCTCCACCGTCGCCAAGCGCTTGCTCACAGGGGATTGCCTGATTGCTTTCTGCAATTGTGGGGGTTTCCCCTACAGTTGAAAGTGCTATGAGATGACTGTTGTTGTGTAATGGCACTATATAAATGAAGTTGAATTGAATTGAGACCTGGGGGAACGTAGGAAGACCGTCTGCATCAACAGGCTGATGCCCGCTTTTGTGTTGACAGACGAGCAGGTGGTGTTGACCCAAGCTCCCTGGCGCGGACGCCCACCATTGGTGGCTCCGCAAGTTGGTGATCCCTCGGCAGGGACCTACGCTCACAAAGCTAATGTGTTTTCTCCCCCTCCCTTTTTCCCTCCACAGACTGACATGCCCTACTGTACATCTCACCAGCAGGGCAGTTCAACTGGATCGGCGACCCCCTGCTACAGTTGCTATGGGCGCTGGCTCAAGCCCAAAGGATGGGGGGGGGGGGGTTAGTGCCCCTTCTGGGTGTTGGGGAGGGTGCTGTGTGGGGGCATGGTGTGGGAGTTCTCCACCCAGAGAAGACAGCTGGGGAAGGGGGTAACAATGGACCGAAAGAGGAGGTGTCACCAAGGGGTATCAGACAGGACAGTAAGGACTATGCGCCCCCCGGAGAGAGGAGGAACTGCCGGAGCCGCTGGAAGAGGAAAGGGTGTGAGATCAGCGCCAGTGTTATGTCATGTTAATGTGCCACACAGGTCTTTGTCTAAACAGCAATGTATTTTGGTTGGAAGTTCCGGGTCTCAGTGCATGATATTAAGATATAAAAGAGGAATGCACAGGGACCCGGGAGCTCTTTTACTGTACAATATGTTGGAGAAGGAATAAAGTTCATGCGTTGTCCAGCTCGTTGCCTCACCTGTTTCCTTTCTCCACACCATAAATTAATGGTATTGTATTGAAAGGAAAAAATGCTGGTATCGCCTTCCCCTACAGCAAAAACAGAAGTCAGAGCCTCGACATGGGTGTACAGAATGAATGAAAAAAAATTAAATTTCTTTTCTTTCTAGACAAAATTAAGGCTACAAAAGTACTATATTTGTTTATGTTCTCAGCTTTCGGTAGAGGTAATAATATGCTTATTTTAGGATTCTCAATGAGTATTCGCTTTAACACCAGAATAAACGAAACTGCCAACACCACCCAACTAAACTGTCCCGCTGACAGCAGTGGGCAATTTTTCTTCCAAGGTGTCAAACTTATTTACAACATTATGCATCATCATAGCAGTCTGTCGTGGGCGACAATGACTGTTTCATTTAGGTCTCATCAGATTCCTCCACACAGCTCTGTCTTTAGCCTTCTGCTACCAGGAACTCCTGTCTATGTCCAACTTCTTCAAGTTTCTTTTTACAGTGTCTTTAAATCTGAGCCTTGGTCTACCCTGATTGCGTTTGCCCTTGCATAACTGTGAGTAGAGTAAATGCCGAGGGAGACGCTGGTGGTCCATCCTCTCAACATGTCCGAGCCATCTCAGGTTCATCTGTATTAGCATGTCCTAAATGCCCCACCAGAGGAAAAAACACGCTGGATCACTGTTACACCACAGTTAAGGACGCGTATCACGCTGTTCCCCGCGCTGCGCTCGGACTATCTGATCACGTGATGGTCCACCTCATTCCCACTTACAGATGGAGACTGAAGCTCACTAAACCTGTTGTGAGCACTACGAAGAAATGGACCAGTGAAGTTGAGGAGAAGTTGGAAACGTGCATGGAAATAACTGACTGGGGCATGTTTAAAGGAGCCACGCATGATCTGGATGAGTACACGGACACTGTGAACTCATATATCCACTTTTGTGAGGAGAGCATTCTTCCATCGCGCACCAGGGTGAGGTACTCAAATGACAAGCCCTGGTTCACTGCTAAGCTCAGACAGATCAGGAAGGAGAAGGAAGCAGCGCTGAAAAGTGGAGACAGGGACTGCTACAGAGAGGTTAAATATCGGTTTAACAGAGAGCTGAGGAGAGCTAAATCTGTGTATTCTGAGAGACTCCAGCAGCAGTTCACTGCTAATGACTCGGCTTCTGTGTGGAGAGGACTGAGGCAAATCACCAATTATCGGCCTCAGGCTCCTAAAGGTCAGGATGACAAAGCCCTTTGTCAAAGACTGTCCCAACACTATGCCCGTTTTGACACCTCGTCAGCTGTGTCCAACTCCCCCCCCCTCCATCCAGCTCCACAGCCTCCACGGTCCCTACTTCATCAAAGGCGGCCCCCCCTCCTCCCCCCTGCCCTTGTCATCAGTGAGCAGGACGTGCTCAAACAGTTCTCCAGACTGAACCCGCGCAAGGCCCCCGGTCCAGACGGTGTGTCTCCCTCCACCCTGAGACACTGTGCGAAAGAGCTGGCTCCTGTCTTCACAGACATTTTTAACACCTCCCTTAAGCTATGCCACGTGCCGACCTGCCTCAAATCCTCCACCATCATCCCTGTCCCCAAGAAGCCACGGATCACTGGACTTAACGACTACAGACCTGTAGCACTCACCTCTGTAGTCATGAAGTCCTTTGAGCGCCTGGTCCTGCCCCACCTCAAGTCCATCACCACTCCCCTCCTGGACCCGCTGCAGTTTGCCTACCGAGCCAACAGGTCTGTAGACGATGCAGTCAACCTGGCCCTCCACTCCATCCTGCAGCACCTGGACTCCCCGGGAACCTACGCCAGGATCCTGTTTGTGGACTTCAGCTCCGCATTCAACACCATCCGCCCCGCTCTGCTCCGGGACAAGCTGTCCCTGCTCAACGTGCCTGACTCCCTCTGCAGGTGGATCACCGACTTCCTGACGGACCGGAGGCAGCATGTGCGGCTGGGAAAGACTGTCTCAGACTCTGTTAGCATCAGCACCGGATCACCCCAGGGCTGTGTACTTTCCCCCCCTACTCTTCTCCCTTTATACCAACTCCTGCACCTCCAGCCACCAGTCTGTCAAGCTGATCAAGTTTGCGGACGACACCACCCTCATCGGGCTCATCTCCAACGGCGACGAGTCCGCCTACAGGAGAGAGGTGGCCCAGCTGCCGTCCTGGTGCAACAACAACAACCTGCAGCTGAACGCTCTGAAGACAGTGGAGATGATTGTGGACTTCAGGAAAGTCACAACCCCTCTGCCCCCCCTCACCCTCACAGGCTCTCCCATCACCACTGCTGATTCCTTCTGCTTCCTAGGCACCACCATCACCAGGGACCTCAAGTGGGAGCCAGCCATCAGCTCCCTCATCAAAAAGGCCCAGCAGAGGATGTTCTTCCTGCGGCAGCTGAGGAAGCTCAATCTACCCACCGAGATGTTAGTGCAGTTCTACACAGCCATCATCGAGTCCATCCTCACCACCTCCATAACCGTGTGGTACGCAGGAGCCACTGCCAGGGACAGACTAAGGCTGCAGCGCGTCGTGCACACTGCTGAGAAGGTGATCGGCTGCAAGCTCCCATCTCTCCAGGATCTGTACATCTCCAGGACCCGGAGGCATGCTGGCCGGATCATAGCCGATCCTTCACACCCTGATCACGTACTGTTTGCCCCTCTCCCCTCAGGTAGAAGACTTCGGTCCATTCAGACTAAAACCTCCCATCACATGAACAGCTTCTTCCCCTCTGCCATCAGACTGCTGAACACTAAAGCCACATTTCCACTATATAGTTCTGCGCTACTCTTTTCTTTTCTTTTCTACTTGTTTCTCCCGCGGCTGCGCCTCCATCACAACCGCGGAAAGCCGAGAATTGCTGGGGTGGGCGGGATCGAGGTGGCGCTACACTGCTGACGTATAAAGGACGAGACTGACTCCTCAACAACACAGAAAAAAATAGCGGATTACGAGCGGAGGATTTCCACGGTTTTTAACACAATGAATGTCTTTAACGAGACAAGAGAATTTTACAGGAGAAGACGACGTGGATTGAGACAACACACGCTGGAGCAGGAGAGGAGAATAGCGGTTGCCCAGGAGGAATCTGAAGCAGCTGCATATGAAGCAGAGATCATTTCATTTGTTCAGTGTTCATGTGCATACATATGTCAAACGTGTTTTTTAAATAAAATGTTGTGCACTTTTAAACTACGTCGCCTCTGTTGTTCAAAACGGTTAAATGTTAACAGACGGTTAATTAAATGCTGAAACACCGGGGTAATTTAAAATTATGCAGAAGCTTAATCCTAAACCCCTTTAACTTACCAAATAATTTATAATATTATAAAAAAAGCCAATCCAAATCTAGACCCATTTTGTATATTGTGTAATAATGATACACTGATGATAAACTGACTTCCCCAAAAAAAGCAGCAGCTATACAATGCACTTTTGGTTTGATGGAATTGCCAATTGACCTTGGAATTATATGTGGAAACTTGTTATACTTCCAGTTAACTTTAACTTACAAAATAATTAAAAATATTATAAAAAAGCCAATCCAAATCTAGGCCCATTTTTTGTATTGTGTATCATTTGAGTATCATTGTACAATCTATTGTTATTTATAAGGGTTATCTGTTCAGTGGTGGCTAATTACACACTAAAACAACGTAGAAATGACTCAAAAAAAAAATATGCTGCAGCTAGACAACTCACTTTTGGTTTGATGGAATTGCCAATGAACCTAGAAATTTTATGATGAAACTTTTTTTAATCCTACTAAATACACTGACATTGTCACACTGCCAACACCAAATTATAATTTTCTTTTTCAAACCAAAGATCACTATGGATCTATTGAATCACAATCGCATAGGTTTATCATATACATGTCAACGTTTACAACATCAAAAATGTTATACTTGGGTTTACATGTATGGGTATTTTCGCTTTATATTATACTAGACTGCTTATAATTTATTGGAATTCTCAGAATTTGGAATGCCGATATAACATTCAATTCACATGTACTTACCTTTTACCCAATTCGACTTTCACCTTTATCAGTGTCTACTGCTGAATGTAAATTACACCTGTGCAACTGCTTACAATTTTACTTAAAAACTGTACCCAATGTAGAGCAATGGATACAGCAGTGGTAATATTTATTAAATTTAACAATAACAATTACATTACCATTAAAAATCTTGACACCTTTATGGCTGAACAGCAGGATTAGGGTCATATGAGGCAATGGAATGTGTATGTAATTATTCGCCTTTATCATCCAGTGTTATAATATACAAACCACACTTTTATCCAAAAGACTAACATTTTATTACATTACAAATATTCCCAAAACATGTCAACAAATGGGGAGCTTTCAGTACTTCGACCAGACTGCCAAAATGGTTTCTGAAGGCTCCGTGGAAGGAAGCCGTCTCTGTCAGCTCATCCCTTCTTAATGCGGCTAACTGCAGGTGTCTTTCGCGCTGTTCGAGCATCCTTTCATGGATCCGCATCTCCTCAGCATGATTCTGGGCCATCAGTGATGCAAGGTCTGCAATGTTGCTGCTTTTCAGCTTGCCTATATGAAAGACAGAAGTCATTGTATTTAGATAACACCGGATCAAAACATGTCAGAAAAAATATTATGGAATTAAACTGTTGAAAGCCTGTGGTGGGATGCTTCGTTGCTGTATTTCAGCTCAACTGTCATGTTGTTGCCCCTCAGTAGAGTGGACTATAACTTCTGTGGTGATGTGGTTAGACCCCCCTTCATTTCAAAAAGGATTAATTGTAAAAAGTATTTTGATTTAATGTGTTATTTTTAAAAGAATTTCTTTGTACTGTGGCCTCATAAATCAGAATGGGTTAATAGTGTTAGCTGACTTGAAGAATTTCAATCAAACATTTTGATTTGAAGTCGGTACATGTGCTCCTTTTTTTTTGTGAAAATACAACAGTATTTCACCACCAACACACCTATAACACTGGGCCACTGTGGCTATGAACACCCCTGAATCTAGTATTTTTATAAACGTAGAAAGACATTTTAAATTCCTTGTTATGCGTCTATAGAAAACAATCACATATAAAAACAACCGGGTGGTAATTTTCAGCTTGTTGTGCCTTACCAGCACTTGACTGGGAGATGCCGGGGCAGTCCAGTGAGGCGGACCCAAGGGATTTGAAAACTGTGTATAGAAGGAAAAAAACACACAATAAAGCTCACAAACAAAGTGCAACATGTACCGCAAACACAAAACTTTTTAACCAGAATACAATAAGCTTACGTCAGCGTTTTGTTCACGTGAATACTGAAATAAAAGCGCGATTCAGCAGATTGATGCCAGGTAGCAGCAAGGTACAGAGGTAGCTAGCTATTAGCGGGCTAGCCATCACCGCAATTGCCCACAATCAAACAACTTTCTTTATTGCTAAAATAAAGTGCGCTTTTGACCGAAAGGCAAGAAGACGGACAATAACAAAACAACACTCACCGTCACCGTTTTCCAATTCCGTGGCCGTGTCGAGTCCAAATTCTCTGCAAATAATAGCAGGCCGGACACTTCCTGGTATATTTTTTCATTGCAAGTTGCCCCACCAACTCGCTCTGGATGTAGTCATCGGCTACGAGGGACAGAAAAGTCCGCACCTCCTCGTTTGTTCATGGAATAAACTTGCGCGTGGACATCGTTATATGAAAACACAATTTTGAATCCAGTCACCGCGGTTACTCGCTGAAATTACAAATGGCGGACGTGTAGCTTCAACAGAAAACAAAACGGACGCGTTTGGTGACGTTACGCCCTGACCAATCAGCGTTTAGCAGTCGATTGACGTCAATTCACACCTCGCTTTTCGCTCACTTGTACCCTGCCTCTGAACAGGCACGAAAATCGTAACGGTTAAACCGTGAGGACTTGGGTGGAAATGGCGAAAAACCGAAACAAGTAAAAAAAAGTAAAGCCCAGGCGATACTGGTGGAAATGGGGCTTAAGTGACTTATTGACTCTTGTGCACTATGTACAGCAGCTCAACCAGACTCATGTCAATCATCACTGTTTTCTTCTTGCATTACCGACTGCACTATATGGTTCTCCACATTATCTGCTGCTCGCTAATATATTTAAACTGCTGACTAGTATTACTCATTCTTATTCTACACTTTATTGCATGTATAGTTTATTTCTTTTATTTTATCGTGTTTAATGTTGCAGCATTGCACCGAGACAAATTCCTAGTTTGTGTACTACATGAACAATGGCAATAAATCTGATTCTGATTCTGATGGTAGACCAGCTCGTTTCAACACGTTTCAACACTTCTATGTTGGTTATCTTGTCTTTCCATGAGATGTTCATTATGGCTCGAAGGTGTCTCATCATGTACGCGTGGAGTTTCTTCACCTGCACTCTGTAGACAGTCCAAGTTTCAGCACCGTACAATAGAGTAGCCAGTACTGTTGCTCTGTACACTTTGCATTTCACACGGATCGACACATATCGATTGTTCCAGTCTCTCCTTCAAGTTTCCAAACACAGCGCTCGTTCTTCCCATTCTGAGAGATAATTCATCCTCCAGCTTAGCATTCTCTGAAACAGTACTCCCTAGGTACTTGAAAGTCTTGCACTTGACTAGTGGCTCTGTACCAATGCTGATCTCTTCTGGTAGTGATGTTGATAACTGGAACTTTGGTGGCTGATAAAGGCACTCTGTCTTCTTGATGTTGATTTGGAGGCTGAATTGGCTAGCTGCTCTTGCAAATTTCTCCAGTAAAGATTGCATATCTTCCACGCTGTGTGCAACTAGAGCACAGTCGTCGGCAAAGAACATTTCTCTTACTACCTTTATTGATGTCTTACTCTTGGCTTTAAACTGTGCCACACTGAACAAGTCTGCTTCTTTCCTTGTTTGAATGAATACTCCTTCTGAAGTGTCTTTGAAGGCCACCTCAAGCATGGCTGCCAGATATAGCAAGAAGGGTGTAGGTGCCAGCACACACCCTTGTTTCACCCCGTTGCTTACTGAAAAGTCTTTAGATACTGAACCACTCATTGCCATGTTTGCTTGCATACCTGTATGGAGTGCCTCGATCAGGCTGACAAACTTCTCTGTACAACCATATTTCTTGATTACCTGCCAAAGTCCTTGTCGCAAAACAGTATTGAAGGCTTTACTGAAGTCTACATAAAGTCTACTCCATAAAGCGGCATGTTCTGTTCGATACACTCTTCTTGAACCTGTTTCAAGCAGAAAATCATGTCCATTGTGCTTCTTCCACTTCTAAAGCTGCACTGGGTTTCCGGTAGTACATTCTGTGAGATGTATTCACTGAGTCTGTTAAGTAGTACACGTGAGAGAATCTTACCAACAGTGGCTAGCAGTGATATACCTCGGTAATTTCCACAATCTTTCCTGTCACCTTTCTTGAACAAAGGCACAATACTTGCATCATTCAAGTCTTGAGGTACATACTTTCTGGGCATCCCATATCTCTTGGATGAGCTTGTGCAGGCAGTTGGTCAGCTGAACACCACCAAATTTCCACACTTCTGCTGGAATTCCATCCCTTCCTGGAGCTTTACCATCCTGCGTTGTCCTGATAGCTGCCATTAGTTCATCAAAATTTGGTGGTTCATCCAGACTTGATACAGCTGGTTTCTGCACTAGAGCTTCTTTAGCCTCTTCAGTGAGGCCTCCAGAGTTGTTTAGTAGTTGGTCAAAGTGGTCTGCAAATCTGTCCAGGATCTTGTCTTTCTCCTGTAAAACTGTTTCACCATCCATATCCTTTAGTTGGATCAGTCCTCTTGGTTTAGGGCCGTAAATTTCTCTCAAACCTGTGAAGAATGTTTTCATGTCCTTCCTGTCTGCTGCAGTTTGAAGTTTCTCCGCTTTTTCATCCAACCAGTTGGACTTCATCTCTCTGGTGTACTTTTGTAGCTCACTCTGAGCCTTTGAGCATTTCTTCTTCTTCAACCTTGTGTTACACTGTAGGTTTTCCTACCTAGCTGTATTCCTCGCTTCTAGTAGTTTCTTCAGGTGTTCATTATGCTCATCACACCAATCTTGATGTTTCCTCTCAGGGTAGCCTAATACATCACTCGCAATCTGATACACCGTATCCTTCAGTGTTGCCCATTTCTCTTCTATGTCATTCTCTGAGTTGTTGCTGTCCCAGTCTTTCAAGTTTTCATCCATTTCCTGTGTAAGTTCTTCCTGCTTCTTTTGGCCTTTCAGTGCACTAGTGTTTAGCTTCCATGGTGGCTTCGCACCCATCCTGCAGTGCTGTTTTCGTCTGCAAATCTTTAATCTAGATCTCAGCATAACATGATCAGTATCACAGTCTGCGCCTCTCATTGCTCTGGTGTCCAATACATCCCTTATGTCTCTCTGCCTGACTATGATGTAGTCTAATAAGTGCCAGTGCTTGGATCTTGGGTGCATCCATGTCTTCTTGTGTGTGTCCTAGTGCTTAAATAGAGTGTTGGTTATCACAAGGTTGTACTCTGAACATAATGCAAGTAGAAGTCCTCCATTAGCATTGCACTTGCCTATTCCATGACTGCCTAGCACTCCTTTCCATTTCTCAGTGTCCGAACCAACTCTGGCATTAAAATCCCCAACGAGTATCAGCCTGTCATCAGTCGGTACACGCCTGATAGTCTCACGTAAATCACTGTAGAACTCTTCCTTCACCTCCTCTGTGTTGGTCATTGTTGGGGCATATACACTGATGAGTGTGGCATATATCTTCCGCTGTAGTGGGAGTCTCATAGTCATTATCCTGTCGTTGATTGGCACCGGTTCCTCATCAAGCATTGCTGCTATTTCCTTTCTAACTGCAAAGCCCACTCCTGCTTCTCTTCTTTCTTGAGTTGATCTCCCACTCCAAAAGAAGATGTACCCATGGTCTTCCAAGCCATCATATCCAGGCAATCTTGTTTCACTAAGTGCAGCTATGTCTACATTGTACCTGTTCATTTCCAGGGCCACAAGCGCGATCTGCCTTTCTGGGCGCTGTGATGTTGTTCTGTCCAACAGAGTGCATACATTCCATTCTGCTACACACAAGGCTGCTGTTTTCCTCTTCTTTTGTCTTCCTGCTCCTAGCTTACTTTTTGCTGCCTGTCGGAGTGTGAACAGATCAGCGCGGACCTTGTAAGCTCGGGCGACGTCCGAGCCGGTATGAGTTGCTTTCTGATTGACCATTTCATGAAACTGCTTGCAAAGTATTTGAGTACTGCTAGCTTTTGTTGGACTAGCAGCACATTCTTGGCAGATAAAGGTATTATCAGTGGCAAGGACAAGCCAAGACAAACTGACTCCAGTATCTGTTGCAGTGACTGACCAGATGATAGGTTTGTTTATCTCTGCTCTTTGTGTAGTGCATATCACAATGTACCGACTGGCACAGTCCATCACAGACCTTGCGACAGATGTGTTCATCTGCCAGGATGTCCAGTCTCACCCTGTGCAACTGGGAGTGGTCCACCACAGACCTGTGGCAGATATTGTTTTTAGTTCTGCCGGGATGCCCTGTTTCACCCTCCACGCCCTCGGAAGGGTGGGGATGCTGGTTGAGTCGCCGACGGCCCGACCCATGAGACAGGTAGTACCAGTTTTCATGGTTATCCGGTAGCAAGCAAGCCAATGCCTAACCTGACACAAACAACGTTATGCAAACATTCAAAAAGAATTACGTGAATATTTTAGTCAAGAATATTTTCTGCCCTTGGTGATGTAAAAAGTAAAAAAAAAAAGTGAAATGAAATATGTCCATTCTTGGCCAAATGGTGGAACAGGGAGGTAAATATACAACAAAATCAACATTATCTGTCTTTCACTTTATACTGTAACTGTACTGTTTATACATTTATTGAAAAAATATGCATGTTCACTATTTAACATCTTCAAATGTTTTGTGGAGCACCCACAACTTCGTTGTACTGTGCAACTGTACAATGACAATAAAGCCTATTCTATTCTATTTTTTTCTATTCTATTCTGTTCTACAGTATCTCACAAAAGTGAGTACACCCCTCACGTTTTTGTAAATATTTTATTAAATCTTTTCATGGGGCAACACTGAAGATATGACACTTTGATACAATGTAGTCAGTGTACAGGTTGTATAGCAGTGTAAGTTTGCTGTCCCCTCAAAATAACTCAACACACAGCCAATAATGTCTAATCCGCTGTCAACAGAAGTGAGTACACCCCTAAGTGAAAATGTCCAAATTGTGCCCAATTAGCCTATTTCCCTCCCTGGTGTCATGTGACTCATTAGTGTCACAAGGTCTCAGGTGTGAATGGGGAGCAGGTATGTTAAATTTGGTGTTATCACTCTCACACTGTCTCATACTGGTCACTGGAAGTTCAACATGGCACCTCATGGCAAAGAACTCTCTGAGGATCTGAAAAAAAAAATGTTGCTCTAAATAAAGATGGCCTAGGCTATAAGAAGATTGCCAACACCCTGAAATTAAGCTGCAACACGGTGGCCAAGACCATGCAGCGGTTTAACAGGACAGGTTCCACTCAGAACAGGCCTTGCCATGGTCGACCAAAGAAGTTGAGTGCACGTGCTCAGTGTCATATCCAGAGGTTGTCTTTTGAAAATAGACTTATGAGTGCTGCCAGCATTGCTGCAGAGGTTGAAGGGGTGGGGGGTCAGTCTATCAGTGCTCAGACCATATGCTGCACATTGCATCAAATTGGTCTGCATGGCTGTCATCTCAGAAGGATGCCCCTTTTAAAGATGATGCATAAGAAAGCCCACATACAGTTTACTGAAGACAAGCAGAGAAAGGAAATAGATTACTGGAACCATGTCCTGTGGTCTAATGAGACCAAGATAAACTTATTTGGTTCAGATAGTGTCAAGTGTGTGTGGTGGCAACCAGGTGAGGAGTACAAAGACAAATGTGTCTTGCCTACATTCAAGCACAGTGGTGGGAGTGTCATGGTTTGGAGAGGCATGAGTGCTGCCGGCACTGGGGAGCTACAGTTCATTGAGGGAACCACGAATGTCAACATGTACTGTGACATACTGAAGCAGAGCATGATCCCCTCCCTTCGGAAACTGGGCTGCAGGGCAGTATTCCAACATGATAACGACCCCAAATACACCTCCAAGATGACCACTGCCTTGCAAATGAAACTGAGGGTTAAGGTGATGGACTGGCCAAGCATGTCTCCAAACCTAAACCCAATTGAGCATCTGTGGGGCATCCTCAAACAGATGGTGGAGGAGCGCAAGGTCTCTAACATCCACCAGCTCTGTAATGTCGTCATGGAGGCGTGGAAGAGGATTCTACCGGCAACCTGTGAAGCTCTAGTGAACTCCATGCCCAAGAGAGTTAAGGCAGTGCTGGAAAATAATGGTGGCCACACAAAATATTGACACTTTAGGTACAATTTGGACATTTTCACTTAGAGGTGTACTCACTTTTGTTGCCAGTGGTTTAGACATTAATAGCTGTGTGTTGAGTTATTTTGAGGGGACAGCAAATTCACTCTGTTATATAAGCTGTTCACTGACTACTTTACATTGTATCAAAGTGTCATATCTTCAGTGTTGTCCCCTGAAAAGATATAATAAAATATTTACAAAAATGCTAGTGATGAACTCACTTTTGTGATATACTGTATCTTTAGCTTGATATTTTCAGGTGAAGAAGCAACAGGTTGACCATATTGCACAAATCAGTCAGCTTCTTCAAATGATGTGTTCTTGTTTTGCAAATCCATGATTTTTTTTAACCATTCCATTGCCTTTCCTCTCTATTCACCCATAATGGTAATCTCACATATCTATAAAGCCAATTTCACACATATACAGTGGGGCAAAAAAGTATTTAGTCAGCCACCAATTGTGCAAGTTCTCCCACTTAAAAGATGAGAGAGGTCTCCAATTTTCATCATAGGTATACCTCAACTATGAGAGACAAAATGAGGAAAAAAAAATCCAGAAAATCACAGTGACGGATTTTTAAAGAATTTATTTGCAAATTATGGTGGAAAATAAGTATTTGGCCACCTACAAACAAACAAGATTTCTGGCTCTCACAGACCTGTAACTTCTTCTTTAAGAGGCTCCTCTGTCCTCCACTCTTTACCTGTATTAATGGCACCTGTTTGAAGTCGTTATCAGTATAAAAGGCACCTGTCCACAACCTCAAACAGTCAGACTCCAAACTCCACTATGGCCAAGACCAAAGAGCTGTCAAAGGACACCAGAAACTAACTAACTAACTACTAACTAACCTGCACTTATATAGCGCTTTTCTAGTCACAAAGACCACTCAAAGCGCTTTCTTTAATACTAACCCTCTATTCTAAGGGCCTATAGGAAACAGATATCTAGGGACAATTTAGAACAGCCAATTAACCTAACATGCATGTTTTTGGCATGTGGGAGGAAACCGGAGAAATCCCGGAGTAAACCCACGCAACACGGGGAGAACATGCAAACTCCACACAGATCACTGTTGGTCGGGGGCTGGGATCGAACCCACGATCCCAACAATCCCCCGGCCAAGGGTAAACTGTGCTGCCGCAGTGCTAACCACTGCGCCACCGTGCAGCCCAAAACAAAATTGTAGGCCTGCACCAGGCTGGGAAGACTGAATCTGCAATAGGTAAGCAGCTTGGTGTGAAGAAATCAACTGTGGGAGCAATTATTAGAAAATGGAAGACATACAAGACCACTGATAATCTCCCTCGATCTGGGGCTCCATGCAAAATCTCACCCCGTGGGATCAAAATGATCACGAGAACAGTGAGCAAAAATCCCAGAACCATACAGGGGGACCCAATGAATGACCTGCAGAGAGCTGGGACCAAAGTAACAAAGGCTACCATCAGTAACACACTACGCCGCCAGGGACTCAAATCCTGCAGTGCCAGACGTGTCCCCCTGCTTAATCCAGTACATGTCCGGGCCCATCTGAAGTTTGCTAGAGAGCATTTGGATGATCCAGAAGAGGATTGGGAGAATGTCATATGGCTGCACGGTGGCGCAGTGGTTAGCACTGCGGCAGCACAGTTTACCCTTGGCCGGGGGATTGTGGGGATCGTGGGATCGTGGGTTCGATCCCAGCCCCCGACCAACAGTGATCTGTGTGGAGTTTGCATGTTCTCCCCGTGTTGCGTGGGTTTACTCCGGGATTTCTCCGGTTTCCTCCCACATGCCAAAAACATGCATGTTAGGTTAATTGGCTGTTCTAAATTGTCCCTAGATATTTGTTTCCTATAGGCCCTTAGAATAGAGGGTTAGTATTAATGAAAGCGCTTTGAGTGGTCTTTGTGACTAGAAAAGCGCTATATAAGTGCAGGTTAGTTAGTTAGTAGTTAGATATGGTCAGATGAAACCAAAATAGAACTTTTTGGTAAAAACTCAACTTGTCGTGTTTGGAGGAGAAAGAACACCATACCTACTGTGAAGGATGGGGGTGGAAACATCATGCTTTGGGGCTGTTTTTCTGCAAAGGGACCAGGACGACTGATCCGTGTAAAGGAAAGAATGAATGGGGCCATGTATTGTGAGATTTTGAGTGAAAACCTCTTTCCATCAGCAAGAGCATTGAAGATGAAACGTGGCTGGGTCTTTCAGCATGACAATGATCCCAAACACACTGCCCGGGCAACGAAGGAGTGGCTTCATAAGAAGCATTTCAAGGTCCTGGAGTGGCCTAGCCAGTCTCCAGATTTCAACCCCATAGAAAATCTTTGGAGGGAGTCGAAAGTCCGTGTTGCCCAGCGACAGCCCCAAAACATCACTGCTCTAGAGGAGATCTGCATGGAGGAATGGGCCAAAATACCAGCAACAGTGTGTGAAAACCTTGTGAAGACTTAAAGAAAACATTTGACCTCTGTCATTGCCAACAAAGGGTATATAACAAAGTATTGAGATGAACTTTTGTTATTGACCAAATACTTATTTTACCGAGGAATTTACCAATTAATTCATTAAAAATCCCTCATTGTGATTTTCAGGATTTTTTTTTCTCATTTTGTCTCTCATAATTGAGGTATACCTATGATGAAAATTGGAGGCCTCTCTCATCTTTTAAGTGGGAGAACTTGTACAATTGGTGGCTGACTAAATACTTTTTTACCCCACCGTATGTCAGCTATGTGATGAATAAATACCTGGCAAAACTGAGACAAGCCTTAATGTTCTTTTTGCTCAGCAATGGTTTTTGTCTTGGAACTCTCAAATCAAAAATCAAATCAAATCAAATCAACCTTTATTGTCATATTGCTGTACATACAACTGTACTGCAGGCAAGATGAAATTGTGTTTCTCTCGGCATCCATATAAGTAAAAGAACATGATTTAAGACACACTCACACATATCCTCACCCTCCACCCCACAACATCCATTCACACATCCCTGAGACATACTTGAAAAAAAAAACCCCCAAACTAACTGGAACTACAGTATAATATACAAATAATATACAGTGGGGTAAAAAAGTATTTAGTCAGCCACCAATTGTGCAAGTTCTCCCACTTAAAAGATGAGAGAGGTGTCCAATTTTCATCATAGGTATACCTCAACTATGAGAGACAAAATGAGAAAAAAAAAATCCAGAAAATCACATTGAAGGATTTTTAATGAATTAATTGGTAAATTCCTCGGTAAAATAAGTATTTGGTCAATAACAAAAGTTCATCTCAATACTTTGTTATATACCCTTTGTTGGCAATGACAGAGGGCAAACGTTTTCTGTAAGTCTTCACAAGGTTTTCACACACTGTTGCTGGTATTTTGGCCCATTCCTCCATGCAGGTCTCCTCTAGAGCAGTGATGTTTTGGGGCTGTCACTGGGCAACACAGACTTTCAACTCCCTCCATAGATTTTCTATGGGGTTGAGATCTGGAGACTGGCTAGGCCACTCCAGGACCTTGAAATGCTTCTTACGAAGCCACTCCTTCGTTGCCCGGGTGGTGTGTTTGGGATCATTGTCATGCTGAAAGACCCAGCCACGTTTCATCTTCAATGCCCTTGCTGGTGGAAGGAGGTTTTCACTCAAAATCTCACAATACATGGCCCCATTCATTCTTTCCTTTACATGGATCAGTCGTCCTGGTCCCTTTGCAGAAAAACAGCCCCAAAGTATAATGTTTTCACCCCCGTGCTTCACAGTAGGTATGGTGTTCTTTCTCCTCCAAACACGACAAGTTGAGTTTTTACCAAAAAGTTCTATTTTGGTTTCATCTGACCATATGACATTCTCCCAATCCTCTTCTGGATCATCCAGATGCTCTCTAGCAAACTTCAGATGGGCCTGGACATGTACTGGCTTAAGCAGGGGGACACGTCTGGCACTGCAGGATTTGAGTCCCTAGCGGCGTAGTGTGTTTCTGATGTAGCCTTTGTTACTTTGGTCCCAGCTCTCTGCAGGTCATTCACTAAGTCCCCCCATATGGTTCTGGGATTTTTGCTCACCGTTCTCGTGAACATTTTGACCCCACGGGGTGAGATCTTGCGTGGAGCCCCAGATCGAGGGAGATTATCAGTGGTCTTGTATGTCTTCCATTTTCTAATAATTGCTCCCACAGTTGATTTCTTCACACCAAGCTGCTTACCTATTGCAGATTCAGTCTTCCCAGCCTGGTGCAGGTCTACAATTTTGTTTCTGGTGTCCTTTGACAGCTCTTTGGTCTTGGCCATAGTGGAGTTTGAAGTCTGACTGTTTGAGGTTGTGAACAGGTGTCTTTTATACTGATAACGAGTTCAAACAGGTGCCATTAATACAGGTAACGAGTGGATGACAGAGGAGCCTCTTAAAGAAAAAGTTACAGGTCTGTGAGAGCCAGAAATCTTGCTTGTTTGTAGGTGACCAAATACTTATTTTACTGAGGAATTTACCAATTAATTCATTAAAAATCCTTCAATGTGATTTTCTGGATTTTTTTTTTCTCATTTTGTCTCTCATAGTTGAGGTATACCTATGATGAAAATTGGAGACCTCTCTCATCTTTTAAGTGGGAGAATTTGCACAATTGGTGGCTGACTAAATACTTTTTTGCCCCACTGTACATAATGTACATAGGTGCAGTAGTATGTATGAGAGATTCTGGATCAACTGTTCAGCATCCTAACAGCTTGTGGAAGGAAGCTGTTAATAAGTCTGGTGGTTCTGCATCTGATGCTCTGGAATCGTTTGCCAGATGGCAGAAGTTCAAAGTGTTTATATAGAGGGTGAGAACGGTCCTTGACAACGTTCAGTGCCCTGCTCCTGCAACAGTTTTGAAAAAGTTCTTGGACAGAGGGGAGGGAGACTCCAATTACCCTCTCAGCAACCTTGACTATCCTGTGCAGGGCTTTTTTGTCTGACACACTGCAGCTGGAGTACCATGTATCAATTCAGTACGTCAGAACACTCTCCACCACACCTCTGTAGAAGGTCCTGAGGATGCAGATGGGGAGAGAGGCCTGTTTGAGTTTCTTCAAGAAGTGCAGTCTCTGCTGGGCCCGCTTCCTGATCTCCAAGGAATTCTTGCTCCAGGTCAAGTCCTGCGAGATCTGCACTCCGAGGAACTTGATGTTCTCCACTCTCTCCACTAAACGGCTGCCGATGCTGAGGGGGACGTGTTCAGGCTGTGACCGCCGGAAGTCGATAATCATCTCCTTCGTTTTGTCCATGTTGAGCACCAGATTGTTCTCCCTGCACCAGCCCTCCAGGTCTCTCACTTCTTCCCTGTACATTGATTCCTCATCCTTCTGAATAAGTCCCACCACCGTGGTGTCATCTGCAAACTTAATAATCTTGTTCCCCTCGTGTCTGGATACACAGTCATGTGTTAGAAGTGTAAACAACAGTGGACTGAGTACACAGCCTTGAGGGGATCCTGTGCTCAGTGTGACAGAGTTGGAGATGTTGTTTCCAACCATGACAGACTGAGGTCTCTCAGTCAGGAAATCCAGGATCCAGAGACATGTGGCGGTGTTCAGACCAAGAAGGAATAATTTCTCCATCAGTCTCTGGGGAACAATGGTGTTGAATGCTGAAATGAAATCAATGTACAGGAGTCTGGCGTAGGTGTCTTTCTGATCCAGGTGGGTGATGACAGAGTGCAGGTCGTGTGATGCAGGGAGGCAGGCTGTAATGTGTGGTTTGACAAGCCGTTCAAAACACTTCATCACTATTGGTGTCAATACAACAGGACGATAGTCATTCAGACAGGACACAACTGGTTTCTTTGCCACCGGTACTATGATAGAGGTCTTGAAGCATCTGGGAATGATGGCCTAACTCAGGGAGATGTTATAAATGTCAGTCAGTACATCTGCCAACTCGCTCGTGCAGTCTCGGAGCACACGTCCCGGGATGTTGTCCGGACCTGCAGCTTTACGTGGGTTGACCCTGGTTAGGGTCCTCCGTGTGTCCGCTGTGTTGATGGTGAAAGCTGGTCCAACCGATGGTGGGGATGGGCCAGCCCTCCCTCTGATTGTCAGGTTTGATGCTTCAAAATGTGCAAAGAAGTCGTTGAGCCTGTCTGGAAGCAAAGCGTTGTCATCATTGACCCCCTGCCTAGACTTATAGCCCGTCAGTGTCCGAACTCCCTGCCACATCTGCTTGGTGTTCCTAGTATCACAGAGGTGTCCCTGGATTTTCTCCGCATAGGCGCACTTCGCTGTCTTAATTCCCTTTGAGAGCGCAGACCTGGCTGAGCGGAGGGCGATCCTGTCCTTTGCTCTGAAGGCTGCATCTCTGGCTGTAAGCAGCGAGCGCACCTCTGCGGTCATCCAGGGCTTATGGTTTCCCCGTACAGTGATGGTCTTCACTGTAGTGACATCCTCTGTGCACTTCGCGATGTAGCTGATGACCGTTTCAGCATACTCCTCCACATCTGTCTTGTCTTCCTGGGAGGCTGCTATTTTGAAGACCTCCCAGTCTGTGTGCAGAAAACAGTCTTTCAGTGCAGAGGTTGCACTCTCTGGCCAAATAAGATAAAATAAGATAAGATAAGCCTTTATTAGTCCCACAATGGGGAAATTCCAGGATTGCAACAGCACAGGGATAGCAACACTCAGAGCAACAATCAGAAGGCAAGAGAAAAAAAAAGAGCAGCAAGTATACATATGTACATATAAAGATAAATATACAGTATATATATAGACACACAGTGCGGAGCATTGTAGCTAGATGGAGTAAATATATAAATATATATATATAAACACAGTGCGGAGCATTGTAGCTATCTATCCATCCATCCATCCATCTTCTACCGCTTTTCCGGAGGTCCGGGTCGCGGAGGCAGCAGTTCAAGCAGAGAAGCCCAGACTTCCCTCTCCCCAGCCACCTGCTCCAGCTCTTCAGAGGGGATACCAAGGCGTTCCCAGACCAGCTGGGAGACATAGTCTCTCCACCGAGTCCTGGGTCTGCCCCGGGGTCTCCTCCCAGTGGGACGTGCCTGAAACACCTCAAGTGGGAGGCGTCCAGGAGGCATCCTAATCAGATGCCCATACCACCTCAACTGACTCCTTTCAATGTGGAGGAGCAGCGGTTCTACTCTGAGCCTCTCCCGGATGACTGAGCTACTCATCCTATCTCTCAGGGTGAGTCCAGCAATCCTACGGAGAAAGCTCATTTCAGCCGCTTGTATCCGCGATCTTGTTCTTTCGGTCATTACCCAAAGCTCGTGACCATAGGTGAGAGTAGGAACGTAGATTGACTGGTAAATCGACAGCTTTGCCTTAGAACTAAGCTCCCTCTTCACCACAACAGACCAGTACAATGTCCGCATCACTGCAGATGCTGCTCCAATCCGTCTGTCGATCTCTCGCTCCATTTTCCCCTCACTCGTGAACAAGACCCCAAGATACTTAAACTCCTCCACTTGGGGCAGGAGCCTGTCCCCAACCCGGAGAGGACAATCCACCTTTTTCCGGCTGAGGACCATGGACTCGGACTTGGAGGTGCTGATTCTCATCCCAGCCGCTTCACACTCAGCGGCAAACCGTCCCAGCAAGAGCTGTAGGTCATTGCTGGATGAAGCCAACAGGACAACATCATCTGCAAACAACAGAGATGAGATCCTGTGGTCACCAAGCATGACACCCTCCATTCCCTGGCTGTGCCTAGAAATCCTGTCCATAAAAATTATGAACAGGATCGGTGACAAAGGGCAGCCCTGGCGGAGTCCAAGTCTCACTGGGAATGACTCCGACCGAGTGTTGGCAATACGAACCAAACTCTCACAACGGTCGAACAGAGACCGAATAGCTCGTAACAACAAGCCCGATACCCCATACTCCCGAAGCACCCCCCACAAAAATCTACGAGGGACACGGTCAAATGCCTTCTCCAAGTCCACAAAACACATGTAAACTGGTTGGGCAAACTCCCATGAACCCTCAAGAATTCTCGAGAGGGTAAAGAGCTGGTCCGATGTGCCACGGCCAGGACGAAAACCACATTGCTCCTCCTGAATCCGATTGTAGCTAGATGGAATAAATATAGAGAAGATAAGATAAGATAAGATAAGATAAGATAAGCCTTTATTAGTGCCACAATGGGGAAATTCCAGGATTGCAACAGCACAGGGATAGCAACACTCAGAGCAACAATCAGAAGGCAAGAAAAAAAAAGCAAGAGCAGCTAATATACATATGTACATATTACTATAAATATATATATATATACACACAGACACACAGACACACAGTGCAGAGCATTGTAGCTGGATGGAATAAATATATGAGTATATAAACACACAGTGCGGAGCATTGTAGCTAGATGGAATAAATATGTAGATATATAAACACCCACAGTACGGAGCATTGCAGCTAGGTGGAATAAATATGTAAATATATAAACACACACAGTGCGGAGCATTGTAGCTAGATGGAATAAATATATAGATATATAAATATGAACACACCCAGTGCGGAGCATTGTAGCTAGATGGAATAAATATGTAAATATATAAACACACACAGTGCAGAGCATTGTTGCTAGATGGGATGAAACAGCACAACCGTCTACTTAGTTATCCTACATGGTATGATTATGTGCCCATCCATATTCTCACCCTCCATAGCGACATTGTGTAAGTCTATTGCATCTTTTGCATTCAAAAACTATTAGGTTGTTATGTCTTTTTGCTATCTCTGCGAGCAGCCCTGCTTAAGTTGTACAGTCTGACAGCCGTTGGTAGGAAGGACCTGCGAAACCTCTCGGTTGTGCACCTGGGATGATGTAGTCTGCTGCTAAATGAGCTCCTCAGTGCATTCAGTATGTCCTGCATAGGGTGGAACTCGGACTCCAGCAGAGATGACAGTTTAGCCACCGTCCTTCTCTCTCCTATCTCCTCCACCGGGTCAAGGCGCTGCCCCAGGACAGAGCAAGCTTTCTTGATCAGTTTGTTCAGTCTCTTCCTATCGGCTGCGGTAATGCCACTGCCCCAGCAGACCGCTCCAAAAGTGATGGCTGATGCCACCACCGTGTCATAGAATGTCTTCAGCAGCGCCCCTTGTACACCAAAAGACGTGAGTCTCCTCAGTAGGAACAGCCTGCGCTGTCCCTTCTTGTAGAGTGCGTCAGTATTGTGTGACCAGTCTAGTTTATTGTTCAGATGAACACCCAGGTACTTGTAGGATGTCACCATCTCAATGTCTGTTCCCTGTATATTTACTGGTGCTGTGAGGGGTTGTCCATGCCTGCGGCAGTCCACCACCAGCTTCTTAGTTTTCCTCGCGTTGATCTGGAGGCAGTTCCGATGGTACCAGTCCACGAAGTCCTAGATAAGCCCTCTGTACTCAGCTTCATCTCCGTTGGAGATGAGGCCAACGATCGCAGAGTCATCAGACAACTTCTGTAGATGGCAGTGTGTTGTGTTGTGTGAGAAGTCCGCAGTATAAAGGGTGAACAGGAAGGGAGCCAAAACCGTTCCATGGGGGGCCCCCATGCTACCGATGATCGTGTCGGACACACAGTCCCGGGTTCTCCGGTTTGTGAGGTAGTCCAGGATCCATGATGACAGGTGCTGGTCCACCCCTGCGCACAGCAGCTTGTTCTTCAGGATCATCGGTTGGATGGTGTTGAAAGCACTGGAGAAATCAAAGAACATGATCCTCACCGCATTCCCGGGCTTCTCCAGGTGGGACAGAGAACGGTGAAGGAGGAAGATCACCGCATCCTCCACCCCAATGCCATGCTGGTAGGCGAACTGGAGTGGATCCATCGCTGGTCCCACCAGGGGGCGGAGGTGAGCAAGGAGCAGTCTCTCCAGGGTCTTCATCATGTGGGATGTCAAGGCCACTGGTCTGTAGCTGTTCAGATCTTTGGGGTGGGAAGTCTTTGGTACAGGTGCCACACAAGATGTTTTCCACAGCTGTGGTACCCTCCCCAGCTTCAGGCTCAGATTGAAGATGTACTCCACAATCCCACACAGCTGGTCTGCACAGGACTTGAGGAGCTTTGCGCTGATGCCGTCCGGTCCCGACGCCTTCCTCTCCTTGATCTTCTTCAGCTCCGTCCTCACTTGGGTCTTAGTGAGGGTCAGGTTGGGGGGCTGTGTGTTGGGAGTGGGGGGTGTTGGTGGAGTGGGGAGTGGGCAGCAGGACTTGATGTCTTTAGAGGCAGCAGTGGTTGTTGTGCAGTCAGGGGGGAGGGCGGTTGGTCAAACCTATTGAAAAACAGATTCAGATTGTTCGCCCACTCCTTGGCCCCCGTGGCCTGGGGGAGGTATTCTGGAGCCCAGAGATGGTTTTAAGGTTTCTCCAGACCCCGCTGATGTCGCTCTGTTGCAGCTTGTCTTCCATCCTCTTCCTGAAGCTGTCCTTGCCTTCTCTGATCTTTCTCCTCAGCTCCCGCTGTACGGACTTCAGCATCTCCCTGTTCCCTGACCTGAAGATCCTCTTCTTCTCTCTCAGAAGTGTTTTTATCTCAGGGTTGATCCAGGGTTTGTTGTTTGAGCAACACCGTATGGTCTTGGTGGGAGCGGTGTTGTCCACACAGAAGCTGATGTAGTCCGTGATGGTGTGAGTGAGGCCATCGATGTCCTCGCCATGTGGATCGCAGAGCTGCTCCCAGGCAGTGGTTTCAAAACAGCCCTTTAGAGTGTCCATTGCCTCCTCAGACCATAACTTCACTGTGCGCATGGCCGGAGGTTGTCTGTGCACTAGGGGTTTGTACACCAGCCGGAGATGAACCAAGTTGTGATCCGATCTCCCGAGTGGGGGGAGTTGTGATGAGGTGTACGCCTCCTTAGTGTTTGCGTAGAATAAGTCCAGTGTTTTATTGTCTCTGGTGTGGCATGTGACATACTGGGTGAACGTGGGTAGAATGGGAGACAGTGAAACATGGTTGAAATCGCCTGAGATGAGGAGAAGAGCATCTGGGTGTTCTGTCTGCAGCCTGCCAGTTACTGAATGGATGACGTCACGCGCTGTCCCAGCGTTCGCCATCGGATTTGCATAAACAACAATGCAGATCACGTGTGAGTATTCCCTCGGGAGATATGTAGGCCGCACGCTAACAGCTAGCAACTCAATGTCTTTGCTGCAGTGTCGTTGTTTAACAGTGATATGTCCCGGTCTGCACCAGTTGTTGTTAACATACATGATCACTCCACCGCCCCTAGTTTTGCCACTCTCTGGTGTTCGGTCAGCTCGTATAGCGTGGAAACCCTCCAGTTCAATGTTAGCATCTGCTGCTAATTCAGTTAGCCAAGACTCTGTGAATAGAAACAGACTACACTCCCAGTATATGCTATCATAGCGGGAGATAGCCGCTAGCTCATCTACCTTTCCCAGTAACGATCATACATTCCCCATGACAACGGATGGGAGAGTGGGTCTGTACCTTATATTTCTTGCCTTCCGCCTTACTCCAGCACGGCACCCACGGCGTTTTCGCCTCAGTTCTCCCGGTATGTCGAGTTTTTCCGTTAGCAGAAAAACAAATCCTAATTTGTTTCACTACTGGCCTGCTGCACTTCAGTAGAGGTTTGTAGGCAGGCACCAGCATCACGGATATGTGGTCAGAAAGGCCAAGGTGGGGGCGGGATATTGCCTTATATGCATCTGTGTTTGTGTACACTAAGTCCAACATATTCTCTCCTCTGGTCTTAAAGTCTACACATTGTTTAAACTTGGGGATCACAGTCTTTAAGCTGGTGTGGATAAAATCCCCCGCAATCACCACAAAACTGTCCAGGTGTGAAGTTTGGATTTCACTAATACCATCGTGCAGTTCCCCGAGTGTCTTCTTAGCATCAGCGTTAGCGCTCGGCGCTATGTAAACAGCAGCTACAAACACGTTGCTGAATTCCCTTGGCAGATAATATGGCCGACAATTTACAATAAGGAACTCTGCCAACGGAGAGCAGTGTTTAGATACTAACGTGGCGTTAACGCACCAGTTCTTGTTAACATAGATGCATAGCCCACCCCCACGGCTCTTACCTGCCCGGAACATCGTCGTATCTTCTAGTTGAATGGCCTCATCAGGGATGTTGTCGTGGAGCCATGTCTCCGTGAACGCAAGCACACAGCAGTCCCTCCACTCTCTCCGGGTTCCTCTCAGCAGACGCAGCTCGTCCAAATTGTTGTCGAGGGAGCGGACGTTAGAGAGAAGGAGCGACGGTACTGCTGGTCTGGAGGGGTTAGCCTTTAGCCTAGCATGAATCCCGGCCCTTTTTCCACGCTTTTGCTTGCGATCCCTCCGCTTACGCTTCCTCCTCTCCCGGGTAGCCTCCAGCCAGAATTCCCTGCTGGCGTAGAATGTCCAAGTCACAACCGAGCGCCGCGATTCTTGCAGCGTGTTGTACCTTGATGTTTAATAAGGTCTCACGGTTGTAAGTTTTACAGAATGTACGTCTGGGATGATCAAAACTGTCACACTCACTGATGCCAAGAGGGGCCGCTGCGTCTAGGCGCACCGCCATCATTTAGTCCTCTGCCATGCAGGCCATTTTTGCCCAGTCTCTTTCTTATGGTGGAGTCATGAACACTGACCTTAACTGAGGCAAGTGACGGCTGCAGTTCTTTGGTGGTGTTGTGGGGTCTTTTGTGACCTTTTTGGATGAATCGCCGCTGCACTCTTGGGGTAATTTCGGTTTGCTGGCCACTCCTGGGAAGGTTCACCACTGGTCCATATTTTCGCCATTTGTGGATAATGGCTGTCACTGTGGTTTGCTGGAGTCCCAAAGCTTTGGAAATGGCTTTATAACCTTTTCCAGACTGATAGATCTCAATTACTTTGTTTTTCATTTATTTCTGAATTTCTTTGGATCGCAGCATGATGTCTAGCTTTTGAGGATCTTTTGGTCTACTTCACTTTGTCAAGCAGGTCTTATTTAAGTGGTGTCCTGATTGAAAACAGGTGTGGCAGTCAGCAGGCCTGGGTGTGGCTACAGAAATTGAACTCAGCTTTCCAAAGATGTGATAAAACAATGAATTTATGTTTTAACGGTGGTGGTGGTGGGGGGCATTCACTTTTTCACACAGGGCCACGTAACTTTGGATTTTTCTTACCCTTAATAATAAACACCTTCATTTAAAATTTGTGTTTACTTGTGTTATCTTTGTCTAATATTTAAATTTGTTTGATGATCTGAAACCTTTAAGTGTGAAAAACATACAAAAACAATGAGAAATCAGGAAGGGGGCAAACACTTTTTCACACCACTGTATATCTAAGAAATCAGCAGCCAATTAAAGTTAAATACCATTAATATGATTTATGTGCAGCAACTGTCATTACCCATAGTAATAGCAATATTACAGTTCATTATGACTAGGAACCACAGCCCTTGAAACTAATATATTTGCTGTAGCCCCTATAATATACTGGTTCCAATAATGATTACTACACAGGTACCTTCATTGACCTGTTCACTACCTATTACCCACATTTATAATTTAATTTTGGAATAAATTCAATATGATGCTTTAATAGGTTGTTTTTGCTACCCCTGTTCACATTCAAAGCCTGTTGTGATGTTGGTGTATTCTCCATTGCCCTGTATTTTTATGCATTGGGGTACCTACGTTTACTATAATGCTCTAACTTGAATTCAATTTGAGGATACTTCATGAAATTTTCACATCAAATTACCAAAACATTATAGGTTTCAAAGCAAACTTGGTTTTGTTTCCATCATTACTTTGATTTTTTCACCTTTTTTGAATGCAGACTGACACCTTGAAAGAAAAACTGCTGAGTGCAATGAATGACCAAAATGTGTTTAACCTCTCGCACTCTGGTCAATTTCCCTAAAAACGCCCAAAAATAACGTACCCAAAGTAAATCAAAAGCTGTTCTTCAACCCTTTGCAGCATCTTCATGGGGTTGGTCTCATTTAAAAGAAAACACTTTGAATTTTTTGGCAAAACAGTCATAATCTCTCTAAGTGCTCCTGCCACTGAGTAACAGTCATCTAAACATACTGAACTTGAAGAAAATAAATTTCGCCTGGGTGTTTTTTTGGATACAAATGCTTGCAAATAACACACAGCTGTCAGAAAATGCAACAGAAATGTAGAACCAAGTGTTATCCAGCTGAGGTCAAAATTTTGTAACAATACCACAAAAAATGAATATATTACACAGCTTTTTTCTTAGGTTGTTCCCAGGCGTTTTTGAACTGTGCCAAATTGTGCCAAATGGCACAGTTTGGAAAAACGTCTGTAACTTTTGAATGATTCAATATAGAAGCTTCATCTTGGGCTCTAATGAAAGGTGAAGGGCTGTGTGTGTGTGTGAGGGGGGGGGGGTTGTTTATTCATTCATTCATGAATGAATGAACAAACAAGCCCCCACACACAAAGAAGCATGCCACGTAAAAAATGTGTGGCTTTTTTTTTACAAGAAAAAATAACCTACAGTGCACTAAAAATTATACTAAAATATCTGTAATGTAGAAGATAACAACTCCCCCCCCCCCCGCTACAGAGGACGGACATCGCCCATCGCTACATGACGGAAAGCGGGGACGGTGCGCCGCGGTCTACTACGCACAGCTGTACTAAAATATCTGCAATAATATCTGCAATCCGCTACAGAAGAGTAGCGGGGGGGCGGGGGCATTCACGGTCCGGATGCGGCGCACGAACCGTGTCCAGTCCGTGTGCCGCGGTCTACTACGCACAGTTGTAATTTACCGATCGGTCAAAAGTCATTTTGATTACAATTTTCAGGGATAAAGAATAATTTAGCTTATAACACTTACCTGTCCACAACAGCAGTGTCGCTGGCGAACTTCTCTTCCTCATTGTCAGACGAACATGACGCTGGTCCGCTTGTTATGGACTCGTGGTTCTGGTCACGCGACCCGGTCAAACCATAATTCCATTATTGCAGTTTTGCGCTTCCATGATTGTGGTTTTGGCGAACGATTTTTCAAAACAAATAAGAACAGTAGTAAGAAAAAAAGACTGGCGAATGTGTGTGTGTCACCCAGCGGCTAAAAACAAAACAGATTTTGCAAGGGAGGCACGCTTTCAAACTACTGTGCTTCAATTGGCTCGCTGTATTCGCAGCCGTTGGTAGGCGGGTCCTTCTTGCTAGGTTTTCAGTCATTGGTTCTTCAAGGTTTCAGAAACCCAATTCAAGGCTCTTATTAGTCGAATGAGAGGTCAATCACATCTAAACCAATCAAAGCACTCTTTTGGCTTTCTGTCCGCGGCTGTGTCTGTAGTGGAAGAACGGAAATGCAGGTTTTTTTTTCTCAGTGCGCACTAGGACACACAGAGACATGCCCACCCGCGGTACACCGGAGTGCAAGAGGTTAAGATTTAACTCATAATCATGCTCTTGCGTATGACTATGGTCCATAATCAATTTAATGGCTATGGTCCATTTAGAATATCTCTGGAGACTAATTTTTCGATGTACTGGCTAACTGAGGATATAAATCCCCTATAAAAACAAATCTGCATAGTCTAAAATGGTATCCTATGTCCTTTTGTTCTACAAAAAAAACTTTCATTGTCTGTCTCTCTGTGTTGGCCCTGCGACGGACCGGCGATCTGTTCAGGGTGTACCCTGCCTCTCGCCCAAAGATGCTGGGATAGGCTCCAGTCCCCCTGTGACCTGAAAAGGATTAAGCGGAAGAAGATGGATGGATGTCTTACAGTTTCATATCAAAATCATTTCACTTTTTCTCCTCCTTCAAACAGGTTCTGTAACTAATCCCACCCACATCTCACAAGGCTAATAGTGGCTAGTGCTACATTAAATAGAATAAATCCTGTGATAAAAAGACTTTCCATTGAAGGACATGTCCAGATTACTGACTGAAACTGCATCGGTTCTTAAAACCATTTCAATGGTAAAACTCATCTTAATTTAGGTCAAATTTTCAAAGCAGCTGTCCAAAAATGCTAACTGGCCTTGGAGGCTAACTTTAGTTAAGCCAGAGAGTCCTGATTGGCTCAAAACTGCAAACCTCCTATAGTTACATCATCAAACACGCTCTGTCTAAAGTCGCCTTTTTTTTTGGGGGGGGGGGGCTTAACTGAAATTTCACAGCAAAAAATCAGACACATGACAAGTTTGAATGATTTCATTCTAGGTACTTCTTATAAGTCATAAAACACATGCTACAGACATGTTAGCAAGAAAAATAATTCAATTTTTGGCAGAGTGTCACTTTAAATCATTTGGACAACACTTGCCTACAGTAACAGAATTCTTTTAAATAAGTATTTGCCACATTTCTTCTTGTCATAGCTATACCAGCTGAATGTGATATGCCAGGTTTCCATTTTTCACCTACTAGAAAAAGAACGCACAAACTCTTTTTGAATAATGTTTTGGTTCCATTTAATTGTTTATTTAATTTTTGGGATGAAGAGGTGGAACCTCCATACAGTATACATTGCCTTTCACAGGGTGTCCTTGATAGAGAAATTTCCTCTCAATGGACCTTTCCTGTCAAGGTCAAAAACAATTACATGTTTTCATGGCTGTAATAAATAATCAGCCCACGTGTGTGATGCAGCAACAAGAAGGGACAATCACACAATAATAAACGTTTGAGGGTTTTTATTAAATAGCAAATCCTCGCACAGCTACAAAAACAGTCACTCGCCAGAGGAAGGAGCCTGTGGAGAGAAGACGAGAGCTAAGTGAGGAGGAATGGAGTAAGGGAAAATGGGCTAGCCAAATTGCCACTTACGAGAGCTCCGAGGGAGAACCGGCAGGGCCCCAGCGAGGAATAGATGAATCAGCAGGGTGAGGGAAATGAGCTGGTGGTGCCTGACTGGGTGGAGGTTTCTGCCGAGATGAGTGATGATGTGGCAGGAGAGCGTGCGCAGTCCCAGTGACACACCTGAACGATGGCAGCAACCTGAATAGGAGAAAAAGCACACAGATTAATAAACTTCTTCACCAGTGTGAACACAACTCGCTGTCTGTTTGGCAGTATACCCAGATGAGCCAGCGTTGAATCACTGAAGGATGCCTCTTTAAGAATGCTGGCTGATGAGAGGGCACAGGTGTGTCCTCTCACTCAGGTGCGCTGATGACCAGAGGAGAGATGAACGGGAAGGAGGGGGCGTGATCTCGCTGCCCATGACAGGGCCCCCCCTTCTAGGACTGCCTCCTGGTGGTCCACAGGGCTTGTTGGGATAGGCACGGTGACAGGACCGGAGCATCTCTTTGTCCAGGATCCGGGACGTGGGAACCCAGGAGCATTCCTTTGGGCTGTAGCCCTCCCAATCAACTAGATATTGAAGGCCCCGGCCTTGATGGCAAACATCCAGAATCCGGTGAACCGTGTGGGCAGGGTGGCCGTCGATTATCCGGGGCAGAGGAGGTGGCTTGGGGGGGGGCAGAGGGGACTGACCGAGAGGGGCTTTATGTGGGATACATGGAAGGTCGGGTTCACTCGTGGGGTCGGTGGAAGCTTGAGCTGAACCAAGGCGTCATTGATGACTCTGGAGATCGCGAAGGACCCTAGGAAGCAAGGAGACAGTTTCCTTGATGTAGTCTTCAAAAGGACCTGACTGGCCGCCAACCAGACCTGCTGCCCCACGGTGTACTTAGGGGCAGGCACTCATCATCTGTCAGCCATAGCCCGGTTGCGCTCGATAGAGCAGGCGAGGGCGGTGCGTGTGGACCTCCAGAAGCGCCGGCAGCGGCAAGCATGAGCCCCCACGGAGGAAACCGCGACCTCCCTCTCGGCCACAGGAAGCAGCGGAGGCATGTATCCCAGAGATGCCTCGAATGGGGTGAGACCGGTTGCCGTGGAAACGGCAGAGTTCATTGAATATTCCACCCAGGTCAGATGCATGCTCCAGGCGGATGGATGTTCGGCTGCCACACATTGCAGAGTGGCCTCCAGGGGCTGGTTGACGCGCTCTGCCTGCCCGTTGCTCTGGGTGTGATTCCCAGAGGAGAGGCTCACCGTCATCCCCAGGTTCTGGCAAAAGGCCCTCCAAACCTGCGACGTGAACTGCGGGCCCCGGTCAGACATGATGTCCACAGGGATCCCATGGATGTGGATCATGTGATCAGTAAGGAGGGTGGCCGTCTCCAAGGCCGAGTGGAATATAGGAAGAGCCACCAGGTGCACAGCCTTGGAGAAGCGGTCCACGATGGTCAGAATAACTGTTTTACCAAGGGAGGGGGGTAGTCCAGTTACAAAGTCCAACGCGATGTGGGACCACAGGCGACTGGGGATGGGTAGAGGTTTTTGCCAAGATGAGTGATGATGTGGCAGGAGAGTGCGCGCAGTCCCAGTGACACACCCACACAATGGCAGCAACCTGGATAGGAGAAAAACCACACAAGTCAATAAACTTCTTCACCAGTGTGAACACAACTCGCTGTCTATTAGGCAGTATACCCAGACAAGCCAGTGCTGAATCACTGAAGGATGCCTCCTTAAGAATGCTGGCTGATGAGAGGGCGCAGGTGTGTCCTCTCACTCAGGTGCGCTGATGACCTGAGGAGAGATGAACGGGAAGGAGGGGTCGGGCTCTCACTGCCCATGATACAAATATGTTGGGTAAGATCACCAAGATGTTATTACTTTTGTTTTCAAAAATGTTTGATCAGAATACAGAAATGGGCCATTAATACACATTCCACCAATCCATTTCAGCAAACAGCCACTGATCACAGTTAACCTATTGCTGTATATATGGCTCTGTACTGTTACATTTCCATAAATATTAGGGTTCAAAGGGGTAAATCATTTAAGGTGAATCTGCATTTAGGTGAAATGCCTTCCCATTTTTGGTTTGTTAGGGAAAACCTTAGAACAACTGACCAGTAGAGTAGTGGACTAGATGGGACCAGTGGTCAATGCCAGAAGAGAATGTACAGTAACCATCAAGTATAGTGTACATTCAGTAGTAATATTTCAGTCAGCAGAAGAAGAATAACCTCACCTTGTGAAGCTGACCTCAAGCATATATACTATTGTCTGGTTTAAAGACAGGTCTGATGGTAGGCTATATGAAATCAAAAGGAATAAGCAATATAAAGTGTCATTGTGAATTTTCACTAAAATGATAAGTGTGAAAACAGCTAAGGATGGCAGGAGGGTGGGATAAAGATATCAGATTATGCACCAAACAAATCTTAGATAGGGCTGAACAAGGATGACTGGGGTCAGGATTGACAAGACAGGACACTACACATGAATTTACCAAAAACTGGAAAGGCCATTTCATACAATAGTATCAGATAATTGAATCTCCAAACAATTGTGCTTCACATCATCTGACATGTCAGACCCAACATGTGAAATCGAAACTGGAAGTCTGACAGACAAAAGATCTGGAGGAGACTTTATTTCTAAATATATCACCACATTAGAGGATTATAAAGAACAAGGGAAGCACTTACTCCTCATTTCATTTCAAGAGCCTTGCTTAATAATGGCCAGTGTATAACAAAGGAAGTGTGAAAAACACACTTTATGGGTTGAGGATGCTGTAAAGTTATATTTGCCATTAAATTGAAATCCTGTTCCCTTGACATCAAAGATAAGGCATCTGAAATCATAATATCTTAACAGCTCATCAGCTTCATGGTAGCCAATCGCAGGAATGCTGCTTGACATTTTCATAGCTTTTTGGATAATGTTCGACCTGTCAAAACTGCTGAAACATGAGTGACATCCGGCAGCAGTTATTAACTCATCATCTTCAAGATGTCTCTCTCCACACTGGTTTGTGAAAATTAATGTGGGAGAAAATGCAGTGCTTTTCAAAATGCTTTCCTCATAGTGTTTTTGCACAATAATTGTTTTTCCACACCCTTAGGCTGGTCATCAGTGTAGCTGCCACTTCGCCACATGATATTCATGATAACCCATTAGCCTCCTGCATGTGGAGTCCAGAGCATCTCTGCAGAAAGTGACAGTTTTTGTTCTTTAAAATGTTGATTGCCTCTTTGGTTTCTTGTCAGGATTTGATGATGATTCTAGACGAAGAGGTTTTATTCTCTTTTTTATTTGAATGACTTGAGGCAACTGTGGAGGAAGCTTAATTCCAACTCCTGGACTAAGCATGCAGATGACAGTACTGTTCTTCTCTCTGTTGTGGTAAGTGCTATGGGATGTCACATGGCCCATGTAGTGTTCAGCAGTCAAACAGAAGTTCCCAGAAACCTAGGTCAAGCTATCGAGGCCCAAACAAAGAGCAGAGGATGGATGGATCGATGGGGAAAAATAAAGTGCAGGACATCTGAAACAGGTATGTATCCCAATCAGGCTTTACAGGCCCAAATGTAGGCTGTGTTTGAAAGTGGAATACAAAGAGGTGTAGCGTATATGTAGGCAATGACATGTTAGACTTTGACAAATATAAAAGGGAGTAAATGGCACTAAGATTTATTTGATTGTGTGATTATTAATTACAGAATACCTAAATACTTAAAATGAACGGGACATTAAATATTAGCTACTGTTTCAGATCCCTTGTTTATTTGTTTGTCAGATCACTTATTTGTGTGATTTTTTTTATCACTTACATTCAAGATAATAGTGTATCTTGCACTTTGGGGAATGGGAGTTGTTCAGTCAACATTACAATTGTTTTAGTTTAGTTTATATCACTGTTCAGTGATGGAGTTAAGTGTAATATTGAATTTCTTCTGTGTATCGTCAACAAACTCATGCAGTACTATAACAGGACACATTTACAAACATTTGAGACCCATTAGCTGCTGCTTTACCCGTGTGCCTGTGAAGGACTGTGATCCACCGGGTCAGCTACTGCCCCCCCCCACACGCACCTTGTGTTCTTTATGCCAATTTATCCATTAGACCTATGCAATCACAGCAATTTATGGTATAATTTTTTAAGCATTAAGCCTTAAGTCTATTTTTTGTCGCTATTTGCACTATGGGTAGCATTACTATACATAGACTGCTGTTGTTTTTCCAGCCTTATTCCTTTTCTTTTTTTTTATATTGCGCACACCACTGAAGAGAGAGAGAAATGCCATTTCAATTCTCGTGTATGTTCTGTACGTATATCAGCTGTTCTGAAAGATAGCCAAAATGTCAGAACACTGGATCCAATCAGCTGATCGCTCGAACCACAGAGCTCAGCTGTTTTCCATGATAATTCAACCTCAGGCAAAAACACACTCCATGCATTATTGTTTTTTTTTCACTCTATTGAAGATAACTTTTTTTTATCGCCATCAGTTAGCATGCCTTTGAGCCAGGTCTGAACACTGCTTCTCCCGGCATGTTGTGTTGATTTGTCAGACCTGGTCTTCGCTGACGCTCCACCCAGTCTGCTCGCGCACCTCATTCTCCACATATGGTGAATTATCCTTTAGACCTACACAATCACGGCAACTCATGGTATAATTTTTTTAAGCATGAAATCTTCAGTATTATCTTTTTCTATCTTTCTAACTTTCATTTCCTTGTTTTGTCCCGGGAACACTGTGGTGACTGACAGGTCGTGTTGCTGTGTGTTATCCAGTCAGCATGGTCGTGATGCTGCGTATTGTCCAATAAGCATAACTGTGATGCCGCATATTGTCCAATCAGCACGGAGTCAATCTGAAACTATGGCCAAAATTCTTGAAGCCAGCTCATGAAGAGACACAGAGCAGTGGCTAACATTTTTATTGATAAAAATTACATATTTTGGCCAATAATTACCTAGCATGGCTTCACCTGTGATTAAATTGGCGACACAGCAGGTTAAAGGTGATCAGGCAATATGAATTAGGAAAAACAGGGTGGTAAAACAAATAACAGTCCGTAAAATGCACTTACCTTCCACACAAATAACAGTCCATTAAATGCGCTTACCTAGCAAGGAACGGTTCTCCACCAGTTGCTTTAGTGTGGTGCCAGCAGTTCAGCTGCTCCTCCACCCCCACTTTCCCCAGTGTGTACACCCACCTCGTGTTCTCCATGCCGAATTATCCATTAGACCTATGCAATCACAGCAACTTTATGGTATAATTTTTGAAGCAATAATAATCTTAAGTGTTATCTTTTTCTAATCAAATTTGTTGCATTTCGCTTCCTTGTTTTGCACACAGAGCACTGTGGTTACTGATGCCATAATCCAAAGCCAAACCCCACCCACACTTCGCTTCCTTGTTTTGCACACAGAGCACTGCGGTTCCAAGGTTGTCATAGCCAGGAGCGGCACTGGGGTTGAGCTCCCAGTGCTCATAAAATGCTCTTTACGGCGTGCGTCTCGAAAAGCCTCTGACAACTAAGTCCAACTCCTAGCCTGCCCGTGTGGTTTAGTCTCTAAGCCCGGCGGAACTGCTTTTACTAATAGGAGAAGGGGCGAGGGCGGATCTCTGGCGCCTTAAAACCAGATGCTTCGGGTAGATGGTGGCTCGTCAACCTGGGAAGGTAGCCCATCTAGGGGAAGGTAAACCCTGATTTCAAACCTCCGCTGCCTTGCGGCACACCCGGTCATGGGAAAGGCTTCGGGAGTCAAGCCTGAGGAAAAATTTGGAGTCGAAGCCCCTAAGGCAGTTCTCTGTTGTGCTCAACATCGTTCTGGCAGCTCCTGCGACGGCGCTGGTGCCAAACTGTAGCAGCCCTGCTGTTCCTTTGGATTCATCAGTGACGTGGAGAGGGGGGACATGCTGCATGGGCAACATCTTGTCCTCCATATCTTCCTGCCCAGGCTTGAATCCTACCAACGGCCAACGCTGGAAGGTAGAACACCGGATCACTGGAGAGGACACTCCAGCTTCGCCTTTGGCATAGACAAAACACGGGGAATGACAGTTACCGGTTATAAGCCACCGCTCAATTGGCATAGAGCGCGGCGCCAGGGGTTGTTCCCGATGGTGGGAGGGATCATCGGATCTCACTGGACAGCTATCACCCGCCTCAAGCTGGGCAGCCCCCAGCCAATAAGGTGTTGTCCCGCCACAGCTTGCTTTCCTCATTGGGTGCATGGGGATGAGGAGAAGTCCGAACAGCAGGCTGAGAACCTTCGCACCAGGCAAGACAAAAAAACAAAAGAGACCAACTCTAAAACTGGGAACTTGGACCGTCCGCACTATGGTGACAGTACTCGTTGCTAACCTCAAGGACATCAACGACATCAGGAAGACTGCCATCATCAATAATGAGCTGAAGAGACTGGGAGTGGATATCGCCACTCTCCAGGAAACACGGTTGGCTGACGCAGGCACACTGAGAGAGAAGGACTACACGTTCTACTGGCAGGGAAAGGGCAGTGACGAACACAGGGAACACGGAGTGGGCTTCGCAGTGAAGAACACCTTGCTGAAGATGGTGGAACCGGGCAGCAATGGCTCTGCACGACTCCTCACCCTCCGCCTCAACACCACTCAAGGCCCAGTCACCCTCGTCAGTGTGTATGCCCCAACACTGACATCCACACCAGAGACAAAAGACGAGTTCTACGAGAATCTTGCAACAACTGTCAGGATCATCCCCAAATCTGAACAACTCATTCTCCTTGGAGACTTCAATGCCAGAGTGGGTACTGACCACGACTCCTGGCCCTCCTGTCTTGGACCTTTTGGCGTGGGCAGAATGAACAACAACGGACAGCGGCTGCTCGAGTTCTGCACATATCACGATCTGTGCATCATAAACTCGTTCTTCAAGACCAAGCCCCAACACAAGGTTTCCTGGCGACATCCGCGCTCAAAGCACTGGCACCAGCTGGACTTGATCCTGACCAGGCGCACCTCACTGAAGAATGTGCTAATCACCCGTTCGTTCCAGAGTGCAGATTGCGACACAGACCATTCATTGGTGTGTTGCAAGGTCAAGCTGCAGCGGAAGAAATTCCATCGTGCTAGACAGCCTGGAAAGGCACGGATTGACACCAGCAAGATGGCCCAACCAGAACTTGTTGAGCAGTTTGCCTCCACCTTTGAGAAGGAACTTGGTGTACCACAAGAAGGAGAATCAGCAAAGCAGAAGTGGGAAGAGCTGCAAAACACCATCCACCGCACAGCCTTGGCTACCTTTGGGAGGAAGACCTCGAAGTCACAGGACTGGTTTGATGCCAAGTTGACCGAGATGACCCCCGTCATTGTAGCCAAGCGCTCAGCACTTGCTTGAGTACAAGAAGTACCCAAATGAGAATAATCTCCAGATTCTCAGGGCTGCGAGAAGCAAAGTTCAGCAGAGTGCTCGGCGCTGTGCCAACGAGTACTGGACTCAGCTCAGCCAAGACATTCAAACCTCTGCCATAACAGGGAACATCCGTGGTATGTACGATGGCATCAAGAAAGCACTTGGTCCGGCTCAGAGCAAGAGGGCCCCCCTCAAATCCTCTACTGGGGAGATGATCACAGAAAAGAACAAGCAGATGGAGAGATAGGTGGAACACTACTCCGACTTCTACTCCAGACAGAACACCATGACACCATCAGCCCTTGATGCCATCGACTGCCTACCATCCATGGACAAACTTGACTCCGATCCAACCATTGACAAACTCAGCAAGGCCATTGATAGCTTGGCCGCTGGCAAGGCACCCGGCAATGATGGCATACCCCCCGACCTGATCAAGCACTGCAAGACCGCCCTACTGCTGCCATTGCATGACGTCCTCTGCCAGTGCTGGAAGGAAGGTGCCGTACCACAGGACATGAGAGAGGATTGGAAAATCAGCCTCCACACTCGCTCGCCTCACCACACGAGTGTGGGAGAATCCCAAACTCTCTGTCAAGACGAAGATGGCAGTGTACAACGCCTGCGTCATCAGCACACTGCTCCATGGGAGTGAGACGTGGACAACATACGCCCGGCAGGAAAAGAGACAGAACTCCTTCCACTTGCGCTGCATTCACCACATCCTGGACATATCCTGGCAGGACAAAGTGCCCAACATAGAAGTTCTGTCCCGCGGCGGCCTTTCCTCCATGTTCGCTCTACTCAGGCAGCGCAGGCTCCGCTGGCTAGGCCACGTTCACCGCATGGAGGATGGCAGAATCCCCAAAGACTTCCTTTACGGAGAACTGGCGACTGGCAGGAGAGACGTTGGCCGCCCACAGCTGCGCTTTAGAGATGTCTGCAAGAGAGACATGAAGGCCCTGGAGATCAACACAGAGCGCTGGGGGGACCTTGCAACGGACCGCTCCAAATGGAGAGGCACCCTGACCAGACAGCTCAAGGTGGGTGAAGAGAGACTGACTGCTGCAGCAGATGAAGAAAGGACCTGCAGGAAGAACCACCACAGACCCAGCAGCACGGAGACCACCCACAAGTGTGATCTGTGTGACAGGGACTGCCATTCGCGCATCGGCCTGTTCAGCCACAGGCGGTGCTGTTCCGGCAGAGTAGACGTTTAGGATTCTCTTCCATGGTCATCATAGACCGACGGAGGCCGACAAGAATCCAAAGCCAAACCCCGCCCACACTTCTAGAAGCCTGGGCATGAGACAGAACGGTGGCTAAACTTTTTTTTTTTTTTTATTTAAGTTTTTGTAAAGGGTATACAGGTCGTTACAGCAATGCATTGTTTACATTTTCATCACATGTTCCCTTATTTTCTGATATCTGACAACATTGGAAGATTAATTCTTACAACACCCCTTTTTTTTTTTTTAAGTGAAAGAAAAAGTGAAATTAAAGAGAAAAAAAAACAAAAAACAAATAAAAAAAAACAAACAAACCAGTAAAAAACAAACAAAAAGAAAAAGTAAGTAAATAAAGATAAGAGCATCTGAGTAGCTTTGGAACAAAGAGCGGAACCATTATTGAAATGGTATTTGTCAAAGATTAGATCTAATGGAAGACACATATGCGGTCCAGGGTTGCCAAAAGTTCATGAACCCATCCATGTCCTGTCTCAGTGCGAATGTCAACTTTTCCATCGAGTAAATGTCTTGGATCACGTTAGTCCAATCTTCAGGTGTAGGACAGTCCTTCAACATCCATTTTTTAGTTAGAGCTTTTTTGCTTGCCAATATTAAAACATTGAATAAGTATTTTTCTCCTCGTCTTTCCAGTGAGTCCGGTAGTAAACCCAAATACAAAGTTACAAAAGAAAAGGGAACTGTAATTTTGAATATTTTCCCCAATATTGTCTGTACCTTGGTCCAATATTGGTGGATAACTGGGCATGACCAAAACACATGAAAATGATTTGCAGTCTTTTCACCACACGAGCGCCAACAGTTCAATCCCTTATGGGTAAATTTGTTTTGTGCAGGTGTTCTGAAAAATCTTGCCAAGTTTTTCCATCCAAATTCTCTCCACTGCAGGGATGAGGTACTTTTCCATTGCTGTTTATTTAGCTTTTCCCATATTTCCAGTTGTAAAGTGAAATTCCCCTCTTTTTCCCATCTCTCTTTTATATAAGATGTGTTGTCTCCTTTTAAGTCTTGAAGACCTTGGTATATTTTAGAAATGTATCTGATCCCTGGGATCCCTTTATATGCCATTAAGAAGACCTTCAGAACACCTGACTGGGCCCTTTCCAAAACCTCCTTTTTAAGTATTTTGTTTATGTGGTGTCTAAGCTGGAAGAACCTGTAAAGGTCTTGATTTATTAGGCCTTGTTTTTTCAAATCTTCAAAACTTCTTAAGATTTGCCCTTTAAAAAAATCGTAATATTTTATCAGCCCTTTCTCCTTCCACTTTTTAAATCTGGTGTCTGTTTTATTAGGAGTAAAGTCCTGATCATAGGCAATCCATTGCAGAAGTCGATAGGGCTCTTTAGTTTGATTCTCTCTGACTATCTTAAACCAAATTTTTAGCGGGGTCTCTATCCACGGGTTAGTGTTATTCAAAAGCTTAGGTAAGGCATTGTTCCCTATTATCGCCTGTAGGGGGATGTCACTTGTTATTTGGCATTCGATCTCCTTCCATTGTGCAGTGTAGACTGGGTTACATATCTCTACTAAAGTTTTAATTTGTGCGGCTTTAAAGTAGTCCCTGATATTTGGCAGCGCGAGCCCACCTTTGTCTTTGTTTAGCTGTAGGGTTCTATATCTGATTCTAGGTCTCTTGCCCTGCCATATGAATCTTGAGATCCTTCTGTCCAGCTCCTGCCATGTTTTTTTGGGAGGTTCTACCGGTAGTGTTTGGAAAAGGTATAGAAGACGTGGAAGTATATTCATTTTGACTGCTTCAATTCTTTGTGCAGTACCCAAGAATGGTATCATATTCCATCTTGCTAGGTCAGATTTTATTTTTGTCACCAGTGGATCATAGTTTAGTGATATAATTTTGTTGAGTTGTTTCGGGATATTGACCCCCAGATATTTCATAGATTCCGACTCCCAGTTAGTTTTGAGTTTGCTTAGTGAATAATGATTTGGGTCATAGTTGAATGTTAAAACTTGGGTTTTATGCATGTTTAATTTGTACCCTGATAAATCTCCATACTCTGAAAAAACTGAGGTTAGTTCTGGTAAAGAAGTGTTCGGCTGCCCTAGGTATATTAAAATGTCATCAGCAAAGAGTGCTATTTTATGTTCCTTCTGACCAAGTGTAATACCTTGAATTTTTTGGTTTTGTCTTATCCATTGGCTCAGAGGTTCTATGAAGATTGCAAAGAGCAGTGGAGACAGCGGGCAGCCCTGACGACATCCTCTTTCCAGTTCAAAAGAAGATGATAAAATACCGTTAATCCTTATTTTAGCTGTTGGTTTTTTATATAATGCCTGTATAGTTCTAATGAAGTTGTTATGAAAATTGAAACTGGATAAGATTCTATATAGAAAAGACCAGTCAACCGAATCGAATGCTTTTTCAGCATCTAGTCCCAATATGACTGCATACCAGAAATCCACGGAGCTGCTCATCCGTAAGCTGCCCGTCCAGCGCCTGGTGAGGGAGATCGCTCAGGACTTCAAGACCGTCCTGCGTTTCCTGAGTTTCGCCGTCATGGCTCTGCAGGAGACCAGCGAGACCCACCTGGTGGTCTCTTCTTCGCTAAGGGGGTCACCATCATGCCCAAAGACTTCCAGCTGGCCCGCTGCATCCGCGGAGAGAGAGCTTAGACTTTCTGCTGCACATTCACCGGCCATAATGCTCTGCACTGTGTGTCTATATATATACATTTATAGTAATATGGACATATGTTTGCTAGATGTTGTTTTTTCTTGCCTTCTGATTGTTGCTCTGAGTGTTGCTGTCCCTGTGCTGTTGCAATCCTGGAATTTCCCCATTGTGGGACTAATAAAGGCTTATCTTATCTTATTTAAGTTATATTTTTTTATATGATGAATTATGTGTAAAGTGCGTCGAATGTTGTCTTGTGTCTGTCTTTGTCTTATAAAACCTGTTTGGTCTAAATGAATTAGGTCTGTCAGTATATTTTCTAACCTTTTGGCAAGGATAATGGTAAAAAGCTTATAGTCCTGATTTAGTACACTAATTGGTCTGTAGTTGGAGCACTCTAGTTTATCCTTTTCAGGTTTAGGTATAACTGCAATGACCCCTTCTCTCCAGGAGGGGGGGATTTCCCCTGTGTGGAGGACATAATTAAATGTTTTCAGGAGGAGAGGAGATAGTTGCTGTTTAAAGGTTTTGTACCACTCTGCTGCATAGCCATCAGCTCCTGGGGATTTGTTAGCTTTAAGTTTCATAATTGCTTTTTCCAATTCTTTAGGATGTATTTCTGACAGTAGTGTTTTATTTTGTGACTCCGTAAGTTGGGGAAGGTTTAATGTGTTTAGGAATGCCTCGGATGTGTTTTTATGTTTTTTGTGGGAGTATAAGTTCTTATAGTAATTCTCGAAGTTTTTAAGAATATCCTGAATTCTGAATTTTATTTCCTTTGATACTGGGTCTCTGATTTTGTAGATTGCTCTTTCTGTTTGATGCTTCCTCAATTTATAGGCTAGCAATTTTGCCGATTTACTGCCTGCTTCATAGTATTTTTGTTTCAGAAATGTAAGTTTCTTCTGGATTTCTATTGTGTAGATCTCATTTATTTGGTTTTTAATTTCCTTAATCTTGAGCGAGTCAGTAGAATGAGTGTTGCCTTTGTGTTCTTTTTCTAGGTTCCTAAGTTCTGACTCTAATGTGGATAGTTTTTCTTGTCTTAGTTTCTTTTGGGTTGCCAGTTTTGCAATAATCTTTCCTCTTATTACAGCTTTGCATGCATCCCACAGTATTAAAGGGGATACTTCTCCATTATCGTTATCTTCCAAATATCTGAGAATATCTGATTCCAATTCATCTTTCAATGGTCCTTTCAGGACATTTGAATTTAACCTCCAAGAAAATGTATTATTTGTGTATTTTTGGATATTTAAGTCCATGTAGATCGGACTGTGGTCGGAGAGATCCATCAGTCCTATTTTACATGTTTTTACTCTTCCAATGTCTCTATTAAACATAAAAAAATAGTCAATCCTTGAGTAAGATGAATGTGGAGTTGAGTAAAATGTATAGTCTTTTACACTGGGGTTGAGTTCCCTCCACACATCACAGATTCCCAATTCTTTTAGTAGCATCCGAGTCTTCCTGTTTTGGGTGTTATTTTGATGTGGGGAATTACCAGAAGCATCCCAATATGGATTCAGTCTAAGATTGAAGTCCCCACCACATATCACTAAACCTTGAGCTTTAGTTATCATTAGGTCGAATACATTTTTATAAAATTTCCAGTAAGCCCCTGGGGGAGCATACACATTCAGCAGGGTGATATCTTCTCCCTCTAGCCGCCCAGTTACCAAACTGTATCTCCCTTCTTTATCTTTGTGTTCTGATTTTTTTTCAACTGTAATTTTGGTTGATATCAATGTCGCTACTCCCCTCCTCCTCCCTGATTTATATGAAGATGAAGAGATCATTTTAAACCCTTGTCTACTGAGTTTATTGTGTTCCACATCTGTTAGGTGGGTTTCTTGTAAAAATATTATTCCTGCTTTGTCTTTTTTCATTTTGCCTAGAATCTTGGATCTTTTAACTGGATTCAGGATTCCTTTTACATTATATGAAATTATTTTGGTTACACCCTGTTTCTCCATTGTGTTGTTTTGTTTAGTATAACTGTGTGGTGGCCCTCTTTTGTGCTACTCAGAAACTGAAAGAACATTAAAAACAAGAAAAACATTAAGAACATAGTGTAAAAAACTTTAAAACAAAAAGCTGTCATAAGAACTTCCTGAGCTGAGGTCTTTTTAAAGACCCTGTAAGAGCCTTGATGGAGTGAAGGCTCTGAGGGAAATTCCTCAAACTCTGTTACGTGTTGAGGGCCCTCTCTTACCACTGAAAGTAGTCCCATGCTTTTAACGGGAGTTTCAGAACCCAATCCAAACTTGTAATGATTTTTTTTTTTTTCCTTTTATGCCTAAACCCTGTGAAATTGTGTGCACCCTCCCACCCCCATCACATCAAACATTCACGCAAAAACAGTATTTGTTAGTATGAGGAGAACATGTGGATTATTGTCACATTTCTATTTTAACAAGTTTTTTTTTTTTTTTTTTATTACAAAGACTTATTTGTTTCAAATAATATGATTGTTCCATGAAATGTTTTACCACATGCTGAATATGCATCTCCTTTAACGTTTGTTACCTTGTATGAGGGGGGTTGGATGTGCGGATTGATTCAAGAGAAAGGGAAAAAAAAAAAAAAAAAAAAAAAAGGTCGCTATTCCAACCTGAAAACGGATAGTTTATCCGCGACGCTCTGGTGCTGGGTTTCCCGCTGCTGGTCCGTGGATTTTGAGGGTCTTTGTGTTGTCCATGTTTGCGCTTTGATCTTCTCACTCGGGTCTGCTGCGGGTTTAAACACCGTTACCGGGAGCCCTCTTCTCGCCATGTCAGCTGTTGCTTCTTCCGCCGAATTATAGAGACACGTTTCATCGCCGTAGAAGACCCTTAACTTCGCAGGAAATGGAGTCTGAAAGCGCAATTTCTTCTCTCTTAACACCTTTTTCGCGTCATTGTATTCCCTGCGCTTTTTAAGGACCTCCGGGGCGTAATCGTGTTCCACGTAGACTTTTCTCTCCTGGTGCATAAATCCTTTTTTCTGCCAGGCCAGTCTTACAACCTCTTGTTTTATTTTGAAATTGGAAAATCTTACCAACACCGAACGTGGGGGCGCTTCCGCCGCCGGCCTAGCGGCTAATGAACGATGTGCCTTTTCTATCTTCAAGTCGGTGGTTTGTGGAATATCCAATTTCTCTCTTAGTAAGGATTCCACGCATTCTGCCATTGAGTTAAAACCATTTTCGGTTCCTTCTATCAGACCATGAATTCTTATGTTGTCTCTTCTTTGTTTTCCTTCTTGGTCGGTTAGCTTAGCCTCTATAGCTGCTTGTCTTTTGCGTAGGTCTAGCACAGAATCTTCGAGCACTTTTATTCGATCCTCTGTTTCCAAGATTCGGTTCTCGGCCTGGTCCACTCTGCTGTTTGTCCTTTTCAATTCTTCTCTGAATTCCCGAAATTCGGCCGTAACTTCTCGGCGAAATTGTCGTAGCTCCTCAAATAGTGATTTCAGGCTAACCCTTTTGTTAGCTATCACCAGTTCCTCGTCTTCTGAACGGAGATCTTCCAGTTCAGATTCTCCGGCCGATACGTGTCCTGGCCTGGAGAATTTCAGTTTCTTCTGTTTTCCTTTAGACATGATGATTTTGTCTTTTGATTTTCACTCCTCCAAAAATCCGTTAAGTTTGATTTTCAAGGTGTTATCCTGGATTGGGTCTGAGAGCTTCAGTGTTAAGCTGCAGTCGCCATGGCGTCCAGACCGGAAGTCTCGGTGGCTAAACTTTTATTGATAAAAATTACATATTTTGACCGAGCGACTCCATATTCGGGGTTGCACACCCTCGTAACCTCAGGAAACCATATTTAAAATCTGAGCCCAGTCTGACAAACGGTTCAACAGATATGTGTGGAACACACACACACACACACACACACACACACACACACACACACACACACACACACACAGACACAAACACACAGACAGACAGAGATTTCGTGAATTTATAGATAGATGGAATAATTAATCCTTAAAAATACAGCTTCAATAGTGTTTCTGTATCTCCTTCCAAACTTTTAGGAGCTCAAATGTACATCTGAGCAAGTTTGGCTTGCTATAACAACACCACTCTTAACGCCTTGTCAGTGCTTTTGACTATCATTAACATCAATTGACAAAGATAGTAACTTCTTGGAAATACTTTTTTTAATTTCTGTTTTTAGTTCCTATGAATCAAATATCATTGCTTGTCCAATATAAAGGAGAACCTTTGAGTGCAGCACATCCTCACTACCCACATACTAAGGCTTGATCAGGACCCTTTGTCATCACCATTATCATCATCATCATTGCAGTGAACTGGTTTGTACACTGCTGAACTCATATCTCAGCATTTCCTCGTATACAGTTTGAGCTAAACCTTTAAAATGCTCAGAACAGAATAATAGACTGGCACACTGAAATAAAGGCTTTATTGAATTAGTAAGAAGTGTAAACCAGGAAGAGGGGATACAAAGTATAAATAGAGAAGGAATGTATGGCTTTGTATTGACTTGTATACTAACTGCCTACAGGCTGTTTACCACTCCACCTAAATGACACAAATGGAAATAGACCAATGTGCCAATCTCTCTTTGTGTGGGGTTTTCTTCAAGGAGTTCCAAGAAATGATTAGACACATCTGCAATGAAGTTCTCAAGCTTAAACACTCTCACAGATCACATGACCTATGTGACTCATTTTATCCAACATTGTCATGGTTGTGACACTTGTGGGCTTGTGAAGGTTTGGACTTGAAACCTGTGACATGAGCTTTTTCTGTATCCTGTCAGTTTTTTTTTTTTTAAGTATTTATGATTTGTAACAAGTGAGCCACACGACTTTATGTGACACACCTACAGCCTGTTGTCATGACAACTGTATAGTTACCATATGCTGCAGTAGTTAGTAAACATGCTACTTGCACTCATGGCATGCTACTCACTCTCTGCAGCTCTGTGCACATTGATAACTGCACTTAAGTTTGAAATTTGGAAAACTCAACTGCTCTGTATGGAAAATACCTGGGTGATGAATGAGGCAAGATGGAGTTGGCAAACACAGCTTTATTGATGGAACATGGATAGTGGTTCACGGCAGGCACCCGGTGGGCACCCAGCGATGGGCACCAGTCAAAGAAACCACAAGATGGTGACCCACCCCCTATATAGAGCAGTGCGGTGACGTGACGGGAAGTGCATATCACCACACTGCACTTTACAGTAAAGTGCTGTTTCCCATACAGTATACCACATTTCCTTCCCCCTTAGAAAAGTCCAAAACCACACTCAATTGAACCCCCCCCTTCCCCCCAATTTAGGACCCGAAGCACGGACTAAGATAATGAAAACTAATATACTAAATTGGCCTAACATATTCAATCAAAACAACCAAGAATAGGGCTGGCGGGTGGACTGCCGCACAGCCCGCATGGCATGGAGGATTGTTCTGCCACCAATAGCTAAAAGAAAAAGTCCTTTATTAAACTAGAATTACTTGCAGTGCTCCTAAACAAAATACAAACACAAAAATGACCCCATATCAAAACATGCATGCATAAAACATTAGAACTATAAACACCCATTTTTTTACAGCACAGTCACTTGGGTGGGAGAGGTAGAATCGGCATGGAGGGGCCCAGGGCAGCCCCTCAGCAAGCGCGCCCCTGGAAACAGCATATCCTTGGGACAATGGCTGATCTTCTGAACTGTGGAGCCCGACTCCTTCACCACCAACACTGACTCCCATCCAGCCTCGTCACCTGGATTCTCTTCCCGGACACACCAAAGCTGATTGGCGTGCCTCAACGAGCCGTCGGACAACCAGAAGTATGCTGCACCCAACTTTGTCAAGATGCGCAGTTATCCTCGGTGTTTTGCTAACTGTCGTTTGGCCCATCTTAGCCATGGACATTCTTCACCCCAAACTCAAATCAAGTCCAAAACCCTCAGTGGGGCCCAGCTTGGCCTGACATGGTGCTGCTGAGCATGCCGTAACTCCATGCTCGTCAGTCTGGCCCTGTCCTCTTCTAAAACCATTGTAGCGGTCACCTTCATAGCTGCAGACCCTCCATCCCCCTGCGGCCAAGCTCCGGAGGAATCTGGGGCTAGCACAATGGTGTCACTCGCCGATGCAGGTGCCTCGCCGCCACGCTCGGTACCCCCCTCTACCGTGTCGCGAACGCTGGCACTGAGACACTCCTGCGCCGAACCTGAGTGAAACTGATGCTGCTTGACCGCCGTGGTGTCCGTTAACTCTTCATCCCACACAACATTCTCTTCAACTACCGGAACCAGGGGGTTCCAGTGGCCACAACCCAACCATTCATTCCGGGCATCGTCTTTAATGGAGAAACCCAGTCCGTTAAACAAATCACGGCCCATAATGTTATCGTCTCGCGCTGTCATGTGGAACGTGAAGTCAAACATCTTTGCAGACTTGTACCGGACCGTTAACCTTTTGACTGTCTTGGTTCATGCACAGGTAGTGCTGTGGAGTGCCTGTGTCACAGTTCTGCGACTGTCAAGTGACGTGGCCTTAAACCATAATAAAACTCCCCAGTTGTACTAGGCATCTCACAAGGTGGCAGACACGTACAGTATAACTTACTGCTCTTGCCTTGGAGGACTGATGGCCCCCATGAACCCCCCCCCCCCACCCCCCACCCCCACACACTTCTGGACACCAGAGAAGAAGAGTTTGTAAACAAATGTTGATCGATCACAAGACGGAGGAGGCATTTGCTCCCAAATTTGTCAACTATGATTCTAAAAAGACATCTTATGAAGGTAAATATCTACATTTTCTTATAAGAGAAGGTCAGCGAAGCTGGTTGATTTGCACCTGCCATCGACCCTCAGCACCATGTGACTGGACAGAATAATCGCGCTGGTTCCATGTCGTCATATGAGATAAATTGCGGCAGAATTAAAGCGAAATTGCAGTAGAATAATCATAACAGTTTCTAGATGTGGGAGAGAAAGCGAAAATGACAGACAGAAGACAAAATAATGACCAGGATGGATGAAAATGGACAAAGTCCGCTGCCTGGCCAACGGTAAGTGATGGATTTCTTTGTTTACATTGTAACTGATTTTCTGGTTCATATACTTTAAAGATAAGATAACAAAATGCCCAAAACAACAAACGGTGACAAAAAAAAAAAAAAAAAAATCCTTTGTATAAATATGTCCAAAGTCCACTTTTGACTGAAAGTTATGTAATTTGATATGGCTGCTGTGGCATTTTGCAAATTAGATGCATAAATTTACTCCTATCTCAAACTTTGGATCATATTCTACATCTTTCTAATTGACAGAAGCCATTATCCCTTACCACTTTCAAGTTATAGCTTTGGAAATCTCTGACATCTGAACTGAATATTTTCTTGAACAAAACCTTTACTACTAGGGGCTGACGGCGTGACGGAGCACCATTGGCAGTCAAACAGTTAACTCCTATGTCCCAACCGTGCACAGCCTGCCACCTCCATAGCTATGCAAGGGTGCCGGGTTACCTTTAATTCTGAAGTGGGGAAAGAACTTTTTCACCGTGGCCCAATTCAGCAATGACCCCTCTACCCCCGCGTCAAGCAGCAGCAGCACCTCCATGCCGTCCAACTCCACTGTGCAGTACATGTACCCGTTTGTGCTGGGGGACACCGAATGGATGGTTGTCGGGGGCGGGCGGAATGATTTTTTTCCGTGGGCTCTCCGGTTCAGATACATGGCACACTCTAGCATAATCTTTCAAGCATTCACATCTGCTACGTTTTCCCCTAGCCGCGCAGTCCTTTGACTTATTTTGGTGTGTTGCAGACCCACAACCCTTGCACAGGGGTTTTCCCGGGACAGACCTTCCGCTGGCAGCATTGGTTTCCGTATGACATAACGCACGGCTCAGAAGACACACACGCAGGCTCAGGGTAGATTTAATAGCTTTATTGAACAACAAGAGTGCGTGGCTGCGTGTCTGTGGGATAAGAATGTATTGGTGGTGGGCGTCTGCGTCAGGCACGGGGGCAGGAAGCCGTTCAGCCGGACAACCCTAAGGGAGGAAGCAGAGGGAGAAGGGTAACGGGCACCACACCAATACAGAAGACTAAGACAGTTTGCTGGCTTACTTGGTTTGGGCTGGTGGCTGGCGTTAACAAGGGCGTAGCCCGGGATACAGCAACCTGGAGCGCCTGCAGCAGCAGCAAGGAGGCAGTGGTGAGGAGACGAGGTCCGCCGCCGGGGAATCCACCTGTGCACAGGGGAGAAGACTGGGAGAAAAAGAGGTGAGGGAAGCTTACTCAGACTTGCTTGTAGAAGGGGGTTCCTTGCAGCAAGAGATGCCGATGAGAACAGACGGCTTCAGGCCGAAGCTCAGGGCAGAGTGAGTTAAATACCTCACCGCTGACGAGGCGCAGGTGTGCGTGCAGCTGGCGCCGCTGATGAGCGGCGAGTCATGACAGTACTCCCCCCTCTAGCAGCGCCTCCTGGCGATGGTTTCTCTGGGTGCGCTCGGTGGAACTCAGCGATGAGGGACGGGTCCAACATAAACGAGGAGCGCACCCATTGTCTCCATTCAGGTCCATAGCCCTCCCAGTCCACCAAATACTACAACCTGCGACCCCGGCGCCGGGAGTCCAGGATGGCAGAGACTGCCCAGGCCGGATGGCCACCTATCATCCGGGGCGCGGGCTGCACTGCAGGTGGAGGGCAGAGGGGGTCAGAGACCACCGGTTTAACCTTGGAGACGTGGAAGGTGGGATGGATGCGGAGGGAGGGGGGAATAGCCACACGCACAGCCACCGGGTTGATGATCTGGGTAATGGGAAATGGGACGATGAATCGTTGTGCCAGCTTCCTCCTCTCACCCTTTAAATTAACATCCTGTGTGGACACCCAGACTTGTTGGCCCACCTGGTAGGCAGGGGCAGGTCTTCTGGGCCGGTCCGCCGTGGACTTGTTGCGCTCCGCCGTGCATAAAAGCGCATTGCGCGCCGTGGTCCAAAGGGAGTGGCACCGCCTGAGGTGCGCCTGGACTGAGGGGACAGCCAACTCGCCCTCCTGCGCGGGGAATAGAGGTGGATCATAGCCCAGGGATGCCTTGAAGGTGGACATCCCGGTGCCAGAAGAGCGGGAGGTGTTGTGGGCGTACTCCACCCAGGCGAGATGTGTGCTCCAGGACGCGGGCTTAGATGCTGTAATGCAGCGGAGCGCAGCCTCCAGCTCCTGATTGGTCCGCTCACACTGCCCGTTGGATTGGGGGTGATGGCCGGAGGAGAGGCTTACTTTGGCTCCCAGGGCGTTGCAGAAAGACCTCCAGACGTCCGAAGTGAACTGGGGACCCCGATCGGAGACCACGTCAACCGGTATCCCGTGCAGTCTGACCACGTGCTGGATGAGGAGGTTCACCGTCTCCAAGGCAGAGGGGAGTCCCTGTAGAGGCACAAAGTGGGCGGCCTTGGAGAACCGGTCAACGATGGTAAGGACTGTGTCGAAGTTGTTGGAAACGGGGAGACCAGTGACGAAGTCTAGGGCGACGTGCGACCAGGGCCTACCAGGGATGGGCAGGGGCTGGAGCAGGCCCGCGGGGGGAGTGTTACCTGACTTGCTGGTGGCGCAGACGGGGCAGGCCCAGGCGTAGTGGGTGGCGTCCTTCCGCAGTCCCGGCCACCAAAAGGACCGTTGGAGGAGGTCGATCATCCGGGAGGACCCAGGGTGGCAGGTGAGCTTCGAGGTATGGAGCCAGTGGATAACCTCCCCCCGGACAGCAGATGGCATGAAGAGCCTCCCCTCCGGTCCGCCGCCAGGGTCCGGTTCCGACTCCTGCGCCCTCTGGATCTTGCTCTCAATGTCCCAGGAGACGGCCCCCACGACGCACGACCTGGGCAGGATGGTGTGGACCGCATCTTCTGACGCCTCAGGGGCGAATTGCCTGGAGAGGGCATCGGGCAGGCCGTTTTTGGAGCCGGGCCTGTAGGTGATGTTAAACCTAAACCTTGCGAAGAACAGGGACCAACACGCCTGGCGGGCGTTCACACGCTTGGCAGATCTTAAATACTCCAAGTTTTTATGGTCGGTGAGTACCACGAACGGCAAAGCAGCCCCCTCCAGCCAGTGGCGCCACTCCTGAAGCGCGAGTTTGATGGCCAATAGTTCTCTGTCCCCCACGTCGTAATTACGTTCCGCCGGGGACAAGCGCCGAGAGAAGAAGGCGCAGGGCCGCTTGGCTCCGTTGGCTGGTGACCGCTGGGACAGCACCGCCCCCACCCCTGTATCCGAAGCGTCCACCTCCACAATGCACTGCAGCACGGGATCAACCTGGCTGAGGATCCGGGAGGAGGAAAACTCCGTCTTCAGCGCCTGGAAGGCAGCTGCGGCCTCTTCAGTCCACCAGAACGGGACCTTAGGGGAGGTGAGGCGGGTCAGAGGGCCAACGATGGCTCCAAAATTAGGGACGAAGCGGCGGTAGAAATTGGCAAACCCGATGAACTGTTGCACCTGTTTCCTCGAGGTTGGCGTGGGCCAATCTACCACCGCTTTGACCTTCGCTGGGTCCGGGAGCACCTGGTCATGGGAGATGATGGACCCCAGGAAGGAAGTTGTCTTGGCGTAGAACTCACATTTCTCCGCTTTCACATATAGTCGGTTCTCCAGTAGCCTCTGAAGGACCCACCTCACGTGGATCTGGTGCTCATCCTTGGATCTGGAGAAGATGAGGATATCGTCCAGGTAGACGAACACGAACAGGCCGATGAAATCCCGGAGGACGTCATTTATGAGGCGCTGAAAGACGGCTGGAGCATTGGTCAGCCCGAACAGCATGACTAGGTATTCAAAGTGGCCGTTTGGGGTACGGAAGGCAGTCTTCCATTCATCTCCCTCCCGGATCCGGACGAGGTGGTACGCGCTGCGGAGATCCAGCTTGGTAAACCAGGTCGCCCCCTGGAGGGAGTGGAAGGCGGTGTCCATCAGGGGCAGGGTGTAGCGGTCCTTCTCCGTGATGTCGTTGAGGGCACGGTAATCAATCCAAGGACGAAGGGAGCCATCCTTTTTGCCCACAAAGAAGAACCCTGCGCCTAATGGTGATGATGATGGGTGGATAATCCCAGCACTGAGCGACTCCTTCAAATACGTGTTCATCGCCTCCTTCTCTGGCGCTGACAGACTGTAGAGGCGTGCCGAGGGTAGAGGTGCCCCCTGGCGGATGTTAATGGCACAGTCATAGGGCCGGTGTGGAGGAAGAGACATTGCCTTGGACTTGCTGAAGACCGCACCCAGGTCATGGAACTCCGAGGGCACCAGGGTGAGATCTGGAGGCGCGGCGTCCTTAGCAGAGGGAGGAGAGGACGGGGTGCAGGCAGCAGATTGGAGACAGGTGCCCATGCAAAAGGAGCTCCAGGCAGACACCCTACCAGTCTTCCAGTCCAGGACGGGGTTGTGGAGGCGGAGCCATGGGTATCCAAGGATGACAGGTGTAATAGAGGAAGGCAGGACGTAGAAGGTGATGTCCTCCCGGTGGTTCCCCGAGATGATAACCGGGACAGGGGAAGGCCGGGGAGTCACTTTTCCCAGGGAGACACAGGAGAGATTGACTAGGGCGAGAGGAGAATCGAGAGGGTGGCAACGGATGCCCAATCGGGTTGCCAGGCTTTGAGATATGAAGCTACCCTCCGCGCCTGAATCCACCAGTGCGTGAGTGAGATGCCCTGTGGGGCTGTGGCAGAAGCGGATGGGCAGCGTCAAATGTGTGAGGGGAGTTAACCGATTAGCATCCGCGAGGCCCCTTACAGGGACTCGCGGACCTCCCCGTTTGGTTTCTCCGGACAATGATCCACCGTGTGCTGGCTGCCCCCGCAATACATGCAGAGGCCCAACTCACGGCGACGTTGTTTCTCCACTAGGGGGAGCTTTGTCCGGCCCGTCACCATCGGCTCCGACTCCTTGGAGGGCTCCGGCAGCGGTAACGCCAGGGGGCGAGCTTGGGGCAGGCGCGCCAAGGCACCCCGCGAGCGAGAAGAGGACTTCCGCTCCGAGGCGTGCTCGCGCAGCCTGTTATCCAAGCTAATAGCAAGGGAAGTCAGCTCCGCTAGCATCTCCAGGATATCCCGGCTGGCCAGCTCATCCCTCAGACCAGAGTTAAAACTGCAAAGGAAGATGCCGCAGATCGAATGCTCTTCCCAGCCAACTTCCTCTGCGGTAACCCGGAAGTCGATCGTGTAATCGGCCGCCGGTCGGCTCCCCTGCTGGAGGCTGAGAAGGCGATCGACCTTGACACTATCCATACGCGAGTGAGCGAACACTTCCAGAAATTGTCGCACGAACTGGCCATAGGTGAGGGTGGCGTAGCTGGGCTTCGCCATTACGACATAAGCCCAGGTAAGCGCTCGACCCTCCAAGAGGTTACCTATATAGCCAATCTGGCTGTGGTCTGAGGGGAAGTCTCCGGGGAAGCGGTGGAACACGGACTCACACTGCATGATAAACCCCCCCCGCTCCCCTGAGCTTGCCGCTAAAGCGGGCGGGGGTGGGGATAGGTGTGAGTCATGCCGGCGCACCCGGAGCAGGCTGGACAGCCGCCGGAGCAGCGGAAGCTGCGCCACCCAGACGAACCGGGGGGAACGGTTGTTGGGGGTCCAGGCGGTCTAATCGGTTAGTAATTATTGTTAATTGATTAAGGATCACTTGTTGTTGGTGGGCTATTAGATCCACCCGAGCCTCGAGGGTGGAAAGACGGCATGCTAGCCCGCTGTCTGCCGAGCCGCTCTGCTGAAGCCGTACTGACATAACGCACGGCTCAGGAGACACACACGCAGGCTCAGGGTAGATTTAATAGCTTTATTGAACAACAAGAGTGCGTGGCTGCGTGTCTGTGGGATAAGAATGTATTGGTGGTGGGCATCTGCGTCAGGCACGGGGGCAGGAAGCCGTTCAGCCGGACAACCCTAAGGGAGGAAGCAGAGGGAGAAGGGTAACGGGCACCACACCAATACAGAAGACTAAGACAGTTTGCTGGCTTACTTGGTTTGGGCTGGTGGCTGGCGTTAACAAGGGCGTAGCCCGGGAGAGAGCAACCTGGAGCGCCTGCAGCAGCAGCAAGGAGGCAGCGGCAAGGAGACGAGGTCCGCCGCCGGGGAATCCACCTGTGCACAGGGGAGAAGACTGGGAGAAAAAGAGGTGAGGGAAGCTTACTCAGACTTGCTTGTAGAAGGGGGTTCCTTGCAGCAAGAGATGCCGATGAGAACAGACGGCTTCAGGCCGAAGCCCAGGGCAGAGTGAGTTAAATACCTCGCCGCTGACGAGGCGCAGGTGTGTGCGCAGCTGGCGCCGCTGATGAGCGGCGAGTCATGACACCGTAACGTCGTCATATAAGAACATTTGCCGCAGCGGGTGGCTCCAGTGACCGCAGTGGCTGGCGCCAGGTTAGCGCCGAAGCTAGCTTGTCTGTGGCCTCCAACTGCAGAGTTAGTTCGACAGCGCCGGCTAATATTAAAAACTGTCCCAGGCGCCGTTTGGCACCATAACCCCTCGTGGTCAAGAATGGTAAAGATTTTTTGTCAGGAAAATAGTTCAGATTTCCAAGGTTATAACTTGAAAGTTGCAAGAGATAATGGCTTACTGTCAATTAGAAAGATGTAGAATATGATCCAAAGTTTCAGATAGGAATACATTTATGCATCTAATTTGCATAATGCCATGGCAGCTATATCAAATTACATAACTCAGTCAAAAGTGGACTTTGGACATATTTACACAAAGAATGGTTCGCTTTTTTGACACTGTTCTTTTCTACAGGGGCATGTTGTTCAAAGTATATGAACCAGAAAATCAGTACAATGTAAAGAAACAAAGAAATTCATCACTTTCCGGGGCTGGCTCGCTGGCGTAGTTGGTCCATATTCATCCATTGTGGTCATTATTTTGCATTCTGTCGGTCATTTGCACTCTCTCCCGCACCTAGAAACTCTTATGATTATCCCAGATCAATTTCGTTTGTATTCCGTGGCAATTTTTCGTGTATGATGCCGTTTTATATGATGATGCATGATGATCATGGTGGCCATATTTCTTTTCTAAGCTCAAAGAATGAAGAAGAAGAAGAAGAAGAAGAAGAAGAAGAAGAAGAAGAAGAAGAAGAAGAAGAAGAAGAAGAAGAAGAAGAAGAAGAAGAAGAAGAAGAAGAAGAAGGATTTCTTCTTCTTTGGTGTATTCTGTGTCAGCCATGATTCCTCCAACACGTGTCTGCCACCTTCTGAACTGGCAGGATCAGTACAAACCCTCAGTACAGCTGGGGAGTTAAAGGGATGTCAGAGTCAGTTGACAGGTGCAGTTGCTGTGTTGTGCCACTGGGGGAACATGAAAATCTGGCTATTTAAAGGGTTAAGTCATTGGGCACCCTGTGTAGCCTAGCCTGCAATGCGGCACTGCATGTGTGCTCCGCAAACTGGTCATGTACCATTTCATCTTCCAACAGCCCAAAGCGGCACTCGCTAGCTAGCTGCCTCAAGTTGGCGACAAACTGGTGAATAGGCTCACCTACCCACTGATGTCGCTGCTGAAAATGAATCCTCTGGACAGTCACGGTATCTGGGGTGTGAAAATAGTTGGCTAGCAGCTCCACAACATCCTTGAATGAGTCAGATGCGCCGAGCGTCCGCAGGACTCGCTGGCCCTCAATACCAAGGTTATGGACAAAAAGTGCACGTGCCCTTAGCTTGTCGAGCTTGTCAAGGTCCAGTGCGGTGATGAAGGTTTGTAAGGCCTCAAACCACCTGGGCCAAGGCACTGGCAGTTTGCCCGGAAGTTCGAGAAAGGGATGAAGTAGTGTGATACACACCATGAGTTAATCCTCGATCGCCAAACGTTATGTATGGAAAATAATAATCATCATCATCATCATCATCATCATCATCATAACAGTCTGTTGAGGGTGATAATGACTGTTTCATTGAGGTCTGATCAGATTCCTCTACGCAGCTCTGTTCCCCGCCCTCTGCTGCCAGGAACTCCTGACCCTGCAAACCTGGGGAACGCCCGAGCCAGTATGAGTTGCTTTCTGACTGACCATTTCATGAAACTGTATGCAAAGTATTTGAGTACCGCTAGCTTTTGTTGGACTAGCACCACATTCTTGGCAGATAGAGGTATTGTCAGTAGCAAAGACAGGCCAAGACAAACTGACTCCAGTATCTGTTGCAGTGACTGACCAGATGATAGGTTTGTTTATCTCTGCTCTTTGTGTAGTAAATATCTCGATGATAAATGAGACAAGATGGAGTTGGCGAACACACTTTTATTGATGGAATGTGGATAGCGGTCAGATGGCAAGCACCTGGTAATGGGCACTGGTCAAAGAAACCACAAGATGGTGGCCCACCCTCTATATAGGGCAGTGTGGTGACGTGACGGGAAGTGCATGTCACCACACTGCACTTCACAATAAAGTGACATAACGTTCGGCTCAGGAGACGCACACACACAGGCTCAGAGTAGTTCAAACTGTTTATTAACAACAGGGATGTATGGGTGTGTGTCAGCGGAATGTAAATGTGTTGGTGGTGGCGTCTGCTTCGGGCACAGAGGCAGGAGACCGTTCAGCCGGCAACCCTATGGGAAAGAACAGACACAGGGTGATGGGCACACACCAACACAGGAGGAGAATAGGCGAGGGAGAGAAGCTTACTTGTATTTGGCTGATGGCAGGCACTTCAAGGACGGAACCCCGGGAGACAGTCACCTGCAGGACTCGGTGCAGCAGCGAGGAAGGACGAGGGACGGAGTTGTCCGCCGCCGAGGAATCCACCTGTGCACAGGGGAGCAGACTGGAAAAGGCTAGGTAAGGAATCTTCTTACCGCTTAGCGTGACGCTGAAGAAAGAGTTGATGCTTCGCATGGAAGGGCGATGAAGTCTACGGCTTCAGGCCGAAGGTTAGGGCGAGGCGGCTTTTATCCCTCGCCGCTGATGATTAGCAGGTGTGTGAGCAGGTGGCGCCGTTGATGAGCGGCGCGGCGTGACAGTACTCCCCCCTCTAGCAGCGCCTCCTGGCGATGGCTTATCCGGGTGCGCTCGGTGGAAGTCCGCGATGAGCGATGGGTCCAACACAAACGACGGGGGCACCCACTGTCGATGCTCGGGCCCATAGCCCTCCCAGTCCACCAAGTATTGCAACCCACGACCCCGGCGCCGGGAGTCCAGGATGGAGGAGACGGACCAGGCCGGATGGCCACCAATCATCCGGGGCGCGGGTTGTGCTGCAGGAGGAGGGCAAAGGGGGTCGGTGACTGCCAGCTTCACCTTCGACACGTGGAAAGTGGGATGAATGCGGAGGGAGGGGGGAATAGCCACGCGCACAGCCACCGGGTTGATGATCCGGGTGATGGGATAGGGACCCATGAAGCGCTGTGCCAGCTTTCTCCTCTCGCCTTTTAAAGTGACGTCCTGGGTGGAAACGTAAACAAGTTGCCCAACTCTGTACGCCGGGGCAGGTCTTCTATGCCGGTCCGCCACAGTCCTGTTGCGCTCCGCTGTGCGTAAGAGCGCATTGCGCGCGGGAGTCCAGGTGGAGCGGAACTGCCTGAGATGGGCCCTAACTGACGGGACAGTTACCTCACTCTCCTGCTCCGGAAACAGCGGGGGGTCGTAACCCAGGGACGCTTTGAAGGGGGACATCCCTGTAGCAGAAGAGCGAGCGGTGTTGTGGGCATATTCAACCCAGGCAAGATGGTTGCTCCAGGACGTGGGTTTGGATCTGGACACACAGCGGAGCGCAGCCTCCAGCTCCTGGTTGGTCCTCTCACACTGCCCGTTGGATTGGGGGTGATGGCCGGAGGAGAGGCTCACCTTGGCTCCGATGGCGTTGCAGAAAGACCTCCAAACCTCAGATGAAAACTGGGGGCCCCGGTCCGAGACCACGTCCACCGGAATCCCGTGCAGCTTGACCACGTGTTGGACGAGGAGGTCCGCCGTCTCCAGGGCAGTAGGGAGGCCTCGCAGGGGGACGAAGTGCACGGCCTTGGAGAAGCGGTCCACGATGGTCAGGATGGTGTCATAGGAGTTGGAGGCAGGGAGTCCGGTGACGAAATCCAACGCGATGTGCGACCAGGGCCTGCCAGGGACGGGCAGGGGCTGGAGCAGACCCGCTGGAGGGGCATTTCCCGACTTGCAGGTGGCACAGATTGGGCAAGCCCGGGCGTAGCGGGCTGCATCCCTCCGCAGGCCTGGCCACCAAAAGGACCGTTGGAGGAGATCTATCATCCGGGAGGTGCCAGGGTGACAGGTGAGCTTGGAGGTGTGTAGCCAGTGGATGACCTCTCCTCGGACCGCGGATGGCACGAACAGCCTCCCCTCCGGTCCGCCGCCAGGATCAGGTTCCACCTCCTGTGCCTTCCGGATCTTGCTCTTGATGTCCCACGAGATGGCTCCCACGACGCACGACCTGGGCAGGATGGAGTGGGGCATCTCCTCCGACTCCACGGGAGTGAACTGCCTGGAGAGGGCGTCAGGCAGGCCATTCTTAGAGCCAGGCCTGAAGGTGATTGAAAATTGGAACCTGGCGAAGAACAAAGACCAACGCGCCTGGTGGGCGTTCAGGCGCTTGGCAGATCGTAGATATTCTAAGTTCTTGTGGTCCGTGAGGACCACAAACGGCAGGTTCGCCCCCTCCAGCCAGTGACGCCACTCCTGCAGGGCGAGTTTGATGGCCAGGAGCTCTTTGTCCCCCACATCGTAGTTCCTCTCCGCCGGGGACAAGCGCCGGGAGAAGAAGGCGCAGGGTCGTTTGGCGCCATCGTCCGGCGACCGCTGGGACAGCACTGCCCCCACTCCCGTGTCCGAGGCGTCTACCTCAACGATGCACTGCAGCGCGGGGTCGACCTGGCGAAGGACCCGGGAGGAGGAGAATTCCGCCTTCAGCGCCTCAAAGGCGGCAGAGACCTCTTCGGTCCACCGGAACGGGACCTTTGGGGACGTGAGGCGGGTCAGTGGTCCAACGATGGTACTGAAGTTGGGGACAAAGCGGCGGTAGAAATTGGCAAAGCCAACAAACTGTTGCACCTTCTTCCGGGATGCAGGTGTAGGCCATTCCACCACCGCCTTTACCTTCTCTGGGTCTGGGAGCACCTTGTCGTAGGCGATGATAAACCCCAGGAAGGACGTAGTCCTGGCGTAAAATTCACACTTTTCTGCCTTTACGTACAGACGATTCTCCAGCAGCCTTTGGAGGACCTGCCTCACGTGGACCTGGTGCTCGTCCCTGGACTTGGAGAAGATGAGGATATCGTCCAGGTAGACGAACACGAAAAGGCCGATGAAGTCCCGGAGGACGTCATTTATGAGGCGCTGGAAGACTGCAGGAGCGTTGGTCAACCCGAACGGCATCACCAGGTATTCAAAGTGGCCGTTCGGGGTACGGAAGGCTGTTTTCCACTCATCTCCCTCCCGGATCCGGACGAGGTGGTACGCGCTGTGTAGATCCAGCTTGGTGAACCAGGTCGCCCCGTGGAGGGAGTGGAAAGCAGTGTCCATGAGAGGCAGGGTGTAACGGTCCTTCTCCGTGATATCGTTGAGGGCCCGGTAGTCAATACAAGGGCAGAGGGACCCATCCTTTTTTCCCACGAAGAAGAACCCTGCCCCCACGGGTGACGTTGATGGGCGGATTATCCCAGCACTTAATGACTCCTTCAGGTAGGCATTCATCGTCTCCTTCTCCGGCGCAGACAGGCTGTAAAGGCGACCAGAAGGTAAGGGAGCCCCCTGGCGGAGGTTGATGGCACAGTCATAGGGCCGATGAGGGGGGAGAGACATAGCGTTCGCTTTGCTGAACACCATACCCAGGTCGTGAAATTCCGGAGGCACCAGAGACAGGTCCGGGGGTGCAACGTCCGTCGCAGGGGGAGGAGCAGACGGAGAGCAGGCAGCGGACTGAAGGCAGGTGCCCATGCAGAATGTACTCCATGCCGATACCCCAGCTGATTTCCAATCCAGGACCGGGTTGTGAAGGCGAAGCCAGGGATACCCCAGGATGACGGGCGACACAGAGTTGGGAAGGACATAGAAGGTCATCTCCTCCCGGTGATTTCCCGAGATGATGACCGGAACGGGGATGGTTTGGTGTGACACTCTCCCAGGGGAGGCACGGGAGAGGTTAACAAGGGAGATGGGATTCTTCAGTGCCTGACAGCGAATGCCCAAACGGGTTGCAAGGCTTTGTGACATAAAGCTGCCTTCTGCACCCGAATCCACCAGTGCGTGGGTGAGATGCCCAGTGGGGTTGTGGCAGAAACGGATGGGCAGCTTCAATTGGGTAAGGGGACTTAACCGATTGACGTCCGCGAGGCCCCCTACAGTGACTCGCGGACCCCGCCGTTTGGCTTTTGTGGACAAAGCTCCACCGTGTGTTGATTATCTCCGCAATACATGCAGAGATTCAACTCATGGCGGCGTTGTCTCTCTGCCGGGGAGAGCTTTGTCCAGCCCGTCACCATCGGCTCCGACTCCTCGGGGCGCGATGGCGGCGGCGTCGCCAGGGGGCGAGCTTGGGGCAGGCGCAACGAGGCTCCCCGAGGGCGAGAAGTAGACGACTTCCGTCCAGAGGAGCGCTCGCGCAGCCTGTTATCCAAGCTGATGGCGAGAGAAGTTAGCTCTGCTAGCGTTCCAGGGATATCCTGACCAGCCAGTTCATCCCTCAGATCATCATTCATGCTGCGGAGGAACAGGCCACAGAGGGAGCGTTCGTCCCAGCCCAATTCCTCCGCCGCTACCCGGTAGTCGACCGCATAGTCTACTGCCGATCGGCTTCCCTGCTGGAGAGCGAGAAGCCGATCGACTTGGACCGTCTCGGTTCGGGAATGGTCAAAGACCTCCAGGAAGCGTGCCATGAACTGGTCATAGGTGAGGGTGGCATAACTGGGCTTCGCCATTATGGCGTAGGTCCAAGTTAACGCGCGCCCCTCCAGGAGATTCCCTATGTAGCCAATTCGGCTGTGATCCGAGAGAAAGTCTCCGGGCACACGGTGGAACACGGACTCACACTGCATAATGAACCCCCGCGCTCCGCCGAGCTTCCCGCTAAAGCGGGCGGGGGTCGGAATCGGCGTGAGCCGAACCGGTGCCACTGGAGCCGGCTGGACGGCCGCTGGAACAGCAGGAGCTGCGCCACCCTGGTGAGCCGGGGGGAACGGCTGTTGGGGGTCCAGGCGGTCCAATCGGTTAGTGATGTTAATAAGTTGATTTAGAATCACCTGCTGCTGATAAGCAATTTGATCCACCCGAACCTCGAGAGTGGTAAGCCGGTGCGCGAGCCCGCCGTCTGCCGAGCCGCTCTGCTGAAGCCGTACTGACATAACGTTCGGCTCAGGAGACGCACACACACAGGCTCAGAGTAGTTCAAACTGTTTATTAACAACAGGGATGTATGGGTGTGTGTCAGCGGAATGTAAATGTGTTGGTGGTGGCGTCTGCTTCGGGCACAGAGGCAGGAGACCGTTCAGCCGGCAACCCTATGGGAAAGAACAGACATAGGGTGACGGGCACACACCAACACAGGAGGAGAATAGGCGAGGGAGAGAAGCTTACTTGTATTTGGCTGATGGCAGGCACTTCAAGGACGGAACCCCGGGAGACAGTCACCTGCAGGACTCGGTGCAGCAGCGAGGAAGGACGAGGGACGGAGTTGTCCGCCGCCGAGGAATCCACCTGTGCACAGGGGAGCAGACTGGAAAAGGCAAGGTAAGGAATCTTCTTACCGCTTAGCGTGACGCTGAAGAAAGAGTTGATGCTTCGCATGTAAGGGCGATGAAGTCTACGGCTTCAGGCTGAAGCTTAGGGCGAGGCGGCTTTTATCCCTCGCCGCTGATGATTAGCAGGTGTGTGAGCAGGTGGCGCCGTTGATGAGCGACGCGGCGTGACATAAAGTACCATTTCTCATATACCACATCCACCACATCCAGAAGCAAACTAGTTTAGTGAGGATAGAATATTATCCACGTCTTCTCAAAATGATGTTTGTCCTTCTCATCGGTTGTAACCATTTTTTTTTATTTAAAAAAACCCTTATACGGGAAGAGAGCTAAACCCTCTGAGTGTGTATGTTGCTAAAATGCGACATAACCCCTAGTGGTCAAGAGTGGTAAATACTTTTTGTCAATAAAATAGTTCAGATTTCCAAGGCTATAACTAGAAAGTTGCAAGAGATAATGGTTTACTGTCAATTAGAAAGATGTAAAATATGATCCAAAGTTTCAGATTGGAATAAATTTACGCATCTAATTTGCATAATGTTGCGACACCTCTTTAAATTCCATAACTCAGTCAAAACTGGACTTTGGACGTATTTACACAAAGAATGGTTCAGTCTTTTGACACCACTTTTTTTTACAGAGGTACCTCATCATCTTATCTTCAAAGTATATGAACAAGAAATCAATGCATTTAAACCCCCCCGAAATAAGTCATTTACTGTTCTACAGTCTGTTGACAAAGGGGAGCTGGCGTGGTCGCTGCGTTTGTACCCATTATGGTCCTTATTTTGCATTCTATCGGTAATATAAAATCTCTTCCACATCTACAAAGTCTTATGATTATCCCACGTAAATTTCGCTTGTATCCCGCAGCTATTTTCAGCGTACAAAGACGAAAAAGTGACGTGACGATCGTGGACATATTAGCTTTCTGGGCTAAATGCTAAAACAGGAAAAGGAAATGAGGAATTCTTCTTCTTTGGTGTATTGCGTGTCATCGTCTGAGTCCTCCAACAGATGTCTGCCACCTTTTGAAACTGGCAAATCAGTACAATCAGTACAAATCCCCAAGGCAGGCAATCATGTCAGAGTGAGAAGACAGGCACAGTGCCGTACTCTGCCACTAGGTGCACGAAAATTCTCACACTCAAAGAGTTAATCTTAATACAGGCAGAAATCTTAATCTCCTATATATGCACACACACATATACAGTATATATATCAGTAGGTCAATTAAAATTTTTAATAACAGTTAATCTCCAAAAATTGTTAATTAATCATGCTTTGATTAATTAACACGGGGCAGCACAGTGGTGCAGTGGTTAGCACTGTTGCCTTACAGCTAAAAGGTTCCTGGTTTGAATCCCCAGGCTGGCAGGGGTTGGAACCTTTCTGTATGGAGTTTGCATGTTCTCCCTGTGCTGTGTGGGTTTACTCCGGGGGCTCCGGTTTCCTCCCACAATCCAAAGACATGCATGTTAGGTTAATTGGTTGTTCTAAATTGTCCCTAGATATCTGTTTCCTATAGGCCCTTAGAATAGAGGGTTGGTACTAGTGAAAGCGCTTTGAGTGGTCTTTGTGACTAGAAAAGCGCTATATAAGTGCAGGTTAGTGATTGCAAGTTTTCTTTCCCTATAAAATCTACCTTAAATTGATCATTTTTGTTACAGTGTGTGGCATATGTCCCAAAAGCAGATATGGGAGGAAACGATAATTAAAGGGAACAATGCTCTTTATTACAATAATTGTGCAAGAAAATGTGCAAAGATGATAAACCTGAGGATCTGGCAACCCTGTAAGGAGAGAGCAGAGGATTTTTGAAAATATTTTATTATATCTTTTCATGGGACAACACTGAAGATATGACACTTTGATACAATGTAAAGTAGTTAGTGTACAGCTTGTATAAGTGTAAATTTGCTGTCCCCTCAAAATAACAATACACAGCCATTAATGTCTAAACCACTGGCAACAAAAGTGAGTACATGTAACATGGAGGCCGAGGGATAATTAAAATCATAACTTGCAAGTTATTCAAAACCAGGTGAAGATTCACAGGTAGCACTCAAAGGGGAAACTTATGAGGATGTTCAAAGGAATTTTATTGCAATAAATTATTATTATTATTATTATTATTATTATTATTATTATTATTATTTTTTTTTTTTTGTACTTATTTTGTACCCGTAGGTAGATTTGTTTTGCAGTCTGGTGACAAGCCACCCGCTGCCGGTCGCTGCGTGCGCAAGCGCCCCGTATCCCTAACCTGCATATTTTTAGCATGTGGGAGGAAACCAGAGAAATCCCGGAGTAAACCCACACAACACGGGGAGAACATGCAAACTCCACACAGATTCGTTAGTGTTACAAGGTTTCAGTGTGAATGGGGAGCAGGTGTGTTAAATTTCGTGTTATCGCTGTCATACTGGTCACTGGAAGTTCAACATGGCACCTCATGGCAAAGAACTTTCTAAGGATCTGGAAAAAAAAAAAGAAGTGTTGCTCTACATAAATATGGCCTAGGCTATAAGAAGATTGCCAACACCCTGAAACTAAGCTGCAGCATGGTGGCCAAGACTATACAGTGGTTTAACAGGACAGGTTCCACTCAGAACAGGCCTCGCCATGGTCGACCAAAGAAGCTGAGTGCACATGCTCAGCGTCATATCCAGAGGTTGTCTTTTGAAAACAGATGTATGAGTGCTGCCAGCATTGCCATTCACACATCAGGGATGGCTGTCGGGGTGAGGGGTGAGGGGGTGTGTGAGTGTGTTTTTAAATTATGTTCTTTTTACAATACGGATGCCTAGAGAAACACAATTTCATCTTGCTTGCACTACAGTTGAATGCATAGCATCATGACAATAAAGGTTGATTGACTGATTGATTGATTGATTGCTGCAGAGGTTGAAGGGGTGGGGGGTCAGCCTATCAGTGCTCACACCATACACCGTACACTGCATCAAATTGGTCTGCATGGCTGTCGTCCCAGAAGGAAGCCCCTTTCAAAGATGATGCACAAGAAAGTCCGCAAACAGTTTGCTGAAGACAAACAGACTAAGGATATGGATTACTGGAACCATGTCCTGTGGTCTGATGAGATCAAGATAAACTTATTTGATTCAGATGGTGTCAAGCGTATGTGGTGGCCACCAGGTGAGGAGTACAAAGACAAGTGTGTCTTGCCTACATTCAAGCATAGTGGTGGGAGTGTCATGGTTTGGGGCTGCACGAGTGCTGCTGGCACTGGGGAGCTATGGTTCATTGAGGGAACCATGAATGCAAACATGTACTGTGACATACTGAAGCAGAGCATTATCCCCTTCCTTCAGAAACTGGGCCGCAGGGCAGTATTCCAACATGATACAGTGTTTCCTCTGGCTTAAAGACCTTGGTGAGGTGGCAACATATTTTTCCCCCGGGGGGGTAAACATACTGGAATATGTTAATTTTATGCTATTTATTTCTTTTTAAAATTTTGCACAGTAACGTTGCATATGGAACTTACCATTTGAAGTATTGTACAACTGAGGCTTGAATATTGGTCCAGTTGGGGTCCCACCCAGACATCCTGCGCTTAGACTTTTTAGTGGTGTTATCCTTCTCTCCTTCCTCTGCCTGAACACTTCCGTCTCCTTGGCTCCTCTCTTCTGTCTCATCTTGCCCTCTCTGAGCTCTGCCTAATTCAGGTTCTCTCTCTATCTATGGTGGTATACAAACAGGTTAGAAAATATAAAGTGTTGTGTTTTGTCCTGCAGGATTTTTTTGTCATGGTTTACATAAATGACAAAAATATGTGCATTTTTTGTATTTTTATTCTAGTGTTTCTTTTTTCTATTGAGAGAGTAGGGAAGGGAAAGAAACATTCATAATAGTAATGTACTCATGCATACTTAAATTACATGATCAGGTGGGTATAGAAACCAGAAGTTCTACTCATGTAAAAGCAGTGCTTTGAAATTAATAATCAAAAGTAGGCAATCAAAAATTTCTAATAGAGTTAAGGGCACAAAGAGAACCCACTTAAAAACTTGAGTGATGACTTCAGTCTTGAAGGTTTGAGGTTTTTCTCAAAAATTTATAACAATTTTCTGATAGTTTTCTAATTTTCTCTGTAAATCTATCTAAAGTTGAAATCATTTTCCTCAAATTTGTAATTTCCTCTTGTAAAATTGACTTTTCTTGTACATTTGAAACTTTATTTTAAATTTGTGAATTATTTTATGACTAATTTTTGTCTGTTTTTTTAAAATAAAATTACTGTTTTGTTTTTTTTTTAGATCAATTTGAAACAGACTGTGGTAATTCTTTTACTTTTTCCTTGTAACAATTTACATTCTTGACCATAATTTTGCAGTCAGAACAGAACAATAATTTAACTCTGATAACAAAGAAAAAATATTAATAAAACTGTATTTAATGAAATAAATTAACTTAAATGACCAAGGATGCCATTATTTCTGTGATAATATTTCTTTACATTTATAGTTTTTTTTTTGTTTTTTTTTTTAGAAATCTCCTCACCACCCAGACAGCAGGAAAAACTTCCATTATTTTGAAATCAAATGTTGTCATGTTTAGTTTGTCTGAAAGCTGCTGATGGATTAAAGTCACTGACTTCTTGAATTTCGGTCATCTTAACCTGTCAGGTACATAACAGGGAACTGTAGCAGACTCTAAAGACATAATTCACCACAATATGTGTTCATAAGATAAGATAATATAAGATAAGATAAGCCTTTATTCAATTCAATTCAATTCAATTCTATTCAATTTTATTTATATAGCGCCATTTCACAACAACAGTCATCTCATAGCACTATCAACTGTAGGGGGGAACCCCCACAGTTGCAGAAAGACCCCAGCAATCAGGCGATCCCCTGTGAGCAAGCACTTGGCGACGGTGGAGAGAAAAAACTCCCTTTTAACAGGAAGAAACTTCCAGCAGAACCAGGCTCAGGGACGGGCAGTCATCTGCTGCGACTGGCTGGGGGGTGAGGGGACAGAGAAGAAGAAAAGAACAGACATGTAGAGAGCAAACAGCACGATGAGGACTCAATCTATGGGAGAGAACAAACAAATGTTAATGACCAGCAAAAAAAAATATTTCATAGAGAGTGAGGAAAGGAGTGAGGCCCAGTGCATTACTGGAGGTCCCCCGGCTGACTAAACCTATTAGCAGCATAACTAAGGGAGGGTTCAGAAACACATGATCCCTCCCTAATTGTAGGCTATATCAAAAAGGTAGGTTTTAGCCCTATTCTTAAAAATAGAGATCGAGTCTGACTCCCGAATCCAGATTGGCAGCTGATTCCACAGGAGAGGAGCTTGATAACTGAAGGCTCTGCCTCCCATTGTACTTTTGTAGATTCTAGGTATTACAAGTAATCCTGCATTTTGGGAGCGTAGTGCTCTGTTAGGATAATACGGTAGTATCAGATCTTTTAAATATAAAGGAGCCTGATTGTTTAGAGCTTTGTAAGTAAGAAGAAGGATTTTAAACTTAATTCTAAACTCTATGGGAAGCCAATGAAGGGAGGCCAGAACCGGAGAGATATGATCTCTCTTTCTAGTACCTGTTAAAACTCTTGCTGCAGCATTTTGGATCAGCTGAAGACTTTTTAAAGATGTTTTAGGACAGCCTGATAATAAAGAATTACAATAATCTAATCTCGAGCTAACAAAAGCGTGGATCAGCTTCTCAGCATCACTCTGAGACAAGATGCTCCTAATCTTGGCAATATTACGCAAATGATAGAAGGCAGTCTTAGAAACAAATTTAATATGTGAATTGAAGGACAAATCCTGATCAAAAATAATTTATTAATAATTATTTATTAATAAATTATTATAATTTATTAATAATTTTATTATTAATATAATAATAATAAAATAATTTATTAGTCCCACAATGGGGAAATTCCAGGATTGCAACAGCACAGGGATAGCAACACTCAGAGCAACAATCAGAAGACAAGAAAAAACAAGAGCAGCGAGTATACATATGTACATATAAATATATAAATATATAAACACAGTGCGGAGCATAGTCGCTAGATGGAATAAATATATAAACACACACAGTGCGGAGCATTGTAGCTAGATGGAATGAAACAGCATAACCGTCTACTTAGTTATCCTACATGGTATGATTATGTACCCATACATATTGTCGCCCTCCGTAGTGACCGGTATTTTCCTAGTTGTATACCGGAGGGGACCATTGTGTAAGTCTATTGCGTCTTTTGCATTCAATACTATTAAGTTGTCACATCTTTTTGCTATCTCTGCGAGCAGCCCTGCTTAGGTTGTACAGTCTGACAGCCGTTGGTAGGAAGGACCTGCGAAACCTCTCGGTTGTGCACCTAGGATGATGTAGTCTGCTGCTAAATGAGCTCCTCAGTGCATTCAGTATGTCCTGCATAGGGTGGAACTCGGACTCCAGCAGAGATGACAGTTTAGCCACCATCCTTCTCTCTCCTATCTCCTCCACTGGGTCAAGGCGCTGCCCCAGAACAGAGCTAGCTTTCTTGATCAGTTTGTTCAGTCTCTTCCTATCGGCTGCTGTAACACCACTGCCCCAGCAGACCACTCCAAAAGTGATGGCTGATGCCACCACCGTGTCGTAGAATGTCTTCAGCAGCGCCCCTTGTACACCAAAAGACCTGAGTCTCCTCAGTAGGAACAGCCTGCGCTGTCCCTTCTTGTAGAGTGCGTCAGTATTGTGTGATCAGTCTAGTTTATTGTTCAGATGAACACCCAGGTACTTATAGGATGTCACCATCTCGGTGTCAGTTCCCTGTATATTTACTGGTGCTGTGAGGGGTTGTCCTTGCCTGTGGCAGTCCACCACCAGCTCCTTAGTTTTCCTCGCGTTGATCTGGAGGCAGTTCCGATGGCACCAGTCCACGAAGTCCTGGATAAGTCCTCTGTACTCAGCTTCATCTCAGTTGGAGATGAGGCCAACGATCGCAGAGTTGTCAGAGAACTTCTGTAGATGGCAGTGTGTTGTGTTGTGTGAGAAGTCCTCAGTATAAAGGGTGAACAGGAAGGGAGCCAAAACCGTTCCCTGGGGGGCCCCCGTGCTACCGATGATCATGTCGGACACACAGTCCCAGGTTCTCACAAACTGTGGCCGGTTAGTGAGGTAGTCCAGGATCCATGATGACAGGTGCTGGTCCACCCCTGCGCACAGCAGCTTGTCCTTCAGGATCATTGGTTGGATGGTGTTGAAAGCACTGGAGAAGTCAAAGAACATGATCCTCACCGCATTCCCAGGCTTCTCCAGGTGGGACAGACAATGGTGAAGGAGGAAGATCACCGCATCCTCCACCCCAATGCCATGCTGGTAGGCGAACTGGAGTGGATCCATCGCTGGTCCCACCAGGGGGCGGAGGTGAGCAAGGAGCAGTCTCTCCAGGGTCTTCATCATGTGGGACGTCAGGGCCACTGGTCTGTAGCTGTTCAGATCTTTGGGGTGGGAAGTCTTTGGTACAGGTACCACACAAGATGTTTTCCACAACTGTGGTACCCTCCCCAGCTTCAGGCTCAGGTTGAAGATGTGCTCCACAATCCCACACAGCTGGTCTGCACAGGACTTGAGGAGCTTTGCGCTGGTGACGTCCGGTCCCGACGCCTTCCTCGCCTTGATCTTCCTCGGCTCCGTCCTCACCTGGGTCTTAGTGAGGGTCATGTTGGGGGGCTGTGTGTTGGGAGTCGGGGGGTGATGGTGGAGCGGGGTGTGGGCAGCAGGACTCGATGTCTTCAGAGGCAGCAGTGGTTGTTGTGCAGTCGGGGGGGGAGAACGGTTGGTCAAACCTATTGAAAAACAGGTTCAGATTGTTCGCCCACTCCCTGCCCCCCGTGGCCTGGGGGGAGGTATTCTGGAGCCCAGAGATGGTTTTAAGGTTTCTCCAGACCCCACCGATGTCGCTCTGTTGCAGCTTGTCCTCCATCTTCTTCCTGAAGTTGTCCTTGCCTTCTCTGATCTTCCTCCTAAGCTCCCTCTGTATGGACTTCAGCATCTCCCTGTTCCCCGACCTGAAGATCCTCTTCTTCTCTCTCAGAAATGTTTTTATCTCAGGGTTGATCCAGGGTTTGTTGTTTGAGCAACACCGTATGGTCTTAGTGGGTACGGTGTTGTCCACACAGAAGCTGATGTAGTCCGTGATGGTGTGAGTGAGGCCATCGATGTCCTCACCATGTGGATCACAGAGCTGCTCCCAGGCAGTGGTTTCAAAACAGTCCTTTAGAGCGTCCATTGCCTCCTCAGACCATAACTTCACTGTGCGCATGACCGGAGGTTGTCTGTGCACTAGCGGTTTGTACACCGGCCGGAACCAAGCTGTGATCCGATCTCCCGAGTGGGGGGAGTGGTGATGAGGTGTACGCCTCCTCAGTGTTTGCGTAGAAAAGTCCAGTGTTTTATTGTCTCTAGTGTGGCATGTGACATACTGGGTGAACGTGGGTAGAATGGGAGACAGTGAAACATGGTTGAAGTCGCCTGAGATGAGGAGAAGAGCATCTGGGTGTTCTGTCTGCAGCCTGCCAGTTACTGAGTGGATGACGTCACGCGCTGTCCCAGCGTTTGCCGTCGGATTTGCTGATGTTGAGTTTTTTTCGTTAGCACCGAGTAGCGGTTAAGTGCTAACAGCTGGTCCCTGTTGTACCATCTCCTGCTGTAAACAGTGGCTCCGTCCACCGGCTCGGGAGACATTTGGGGAGATCTGTGTGTCCGTGATGTATATGGTGTCGCCGGATCAGAAAGTTGTCGCCGGATCAGAAAGTTAGAGGAAGAAAAAACTCAGAATTGAGCTGCTGTTGCAAAAAGGCAGCCGACTCGTGTGGCACCGGAAGTAAGAAAAAGGCGTACCTTTTATGGTACCTTACATACGTTTTATGATTTTTTTTCCACCTTTAAAGTACTTTAATAAACTCATGTCTCTGTCGGACAGTCACGCTGTTCATGTACAGAATGATCTGTTTAGGCAGTTATAGTTGTGCGCTCAGGCTTTCTCATCAGGCACCTCTCTAGGCAGCCGCTGAAGGACCTCAGTTTAGAGTGAAAAGAGAGCTAGCGTTTTTAGCTGTTGCTTTTTGTCACTGCCGCTGAAGAATAAAAACGGCATGCCTGCTCATGTGAGAAAAGAAAGAAATTGCCAGTGTCTTTATTCCTGCAATTCCTACAGAACATAACTTGTATTGTAGTGGCTGGTGAAATATATCCTCAGCAATTCATCAGTCCCTTGCCTTTCCCTTCATATGAAGCTGGCTGCATATGAATTCTAACCACATCTCTTAGCTAAGCAACTCTTCCATTATTGCCCCCATTTCCAGCAGGTTAAAACCATGATAAGCACCAGTGCTTACATACCTTTTATAATTTTTTTTCCAGCTTTAATGTGCTTTAATAAACTCATGTCTCTGTCGGACAGTCACGCTTAGTGAGACACTGCTGACTGACTGGAAAACTCGTGTGAGCGAGGCGCTTCTAAACTGCGCGGATGATGGCCATGTGCGCTGTTCGTGTGCGCGCTTGCGGAAAGTCATTGCTTCATATATTTTTCTTAATAAATTCATATTGCCTTGGGGTGGCGGTAAAATTTCTGGTGCGGTGGGCCTCCAAGGAGAAATGTTACCAGAGGAAACCCTGTGATAACAGCCCAAAACACACCTCCAACGACCACTGCCTTGCTAAAGAAACTGAGGGTAAATGTGATGGACTGGCCAAGCATGTCTCCAGACCTAAACCCTATTGAGCATCTGTGGGGCATCCTCAAACGGAAGGTGGAGGAGCGCAAGGTCTCTAACATCCACCAGCTCTGTGATGTCATCATGGATCATGGAGGAGTGGAACAGGATTCCATTGGCAACCTGTGAAGCTCTAGTGAACTCCATGCCCAAGACAGTTAACCTGTTGCACTTTGGTGTACCGCGGGCGGACACGTCTCTGCATCCTAGGGCGCACGAGGGCGTCCTAGGAGGCACTGAACAAAAAAAGAGCTGCATTTCCGTTCTTCCACTACAGACACAGCCGCGAACAGAAAGCCAAAGGAGTGCTTTGATTGGTTTAGATGTGATTGACCTCTCATTCGACTAATAAGAGCCTTGAATTGGGTTTCTGAAACCTTGAAGAACCAATGACTGAAAACCTAGCAAGGAGGACCCGCCTACCAACGGCTGCGAATACAGTGAGCCAGTTGAAGCACAGTAGTTCGAAAGCGTGCCTTCCTTGCAAAATCTGTTTTGTTTTTAGCCGCTGGGTGACACACACGCGTTCGCCAGTCTTTTTTTCTTACTACTGTTCTTATTTGTTTTGAAAAATCGTTCGCCAAAACCGCAATCATGGAAGCGCAAAACCGCAATAATGGAATTATGGTTTGACCGGGTCGCGTGACCAGAACCACGAGTCCGTAACAAGCGGACCAGCGTCATGTTCGTCTGACAATGAGGAAGAGAAGTTCGCCAGCGACACTGCTGTTGTGGACAGGTAAGTGTTATAAGCTAAATTATTCTTTATCGCTGAAAATTGTAATCAAAAATGACTTTTGACCGATCGGTAAATTACAACTGTGCGTAGTAGACCGCGGCACACAAACTGTACTCCGTGCGCCGCGGTACACGGTTCATGCACCGCATCCGGACCATGAACGCCGCACCCTCCCCCCCCCCGCTACTCTTCTGTAGCGGATTGCACATATTATTGCAGATATTTTAGTACAACTGTGCGTAGTAGACCGCGGCGTACCGTGACCGCGGTGCACCGGGTGATGTCCGTCCTTTGTAGCGGGGGTGGGGGTGGGGCGGAGTTGCTATCTTCTACATTACAGATATTCTAGTATAATTGTTAGTGCACTGTAGGTTATTTTTTCTTGTAAAAAAAAGCCACACATTTTTTACGCGGCATGCTTCTTTGTGTGTGGGGGCTTGTTTGTTCATTCATTCATTCATGAATGAATAAACAACCCCCCCCCACACACACACACACAGCCCTGAGTGTCACCTTTCATTAGAGCCCAACATCAAGCTTCTATTTTGAATCATTCAAAAGTTACAGACGTTTTTCCAAACTGTGCCATTTGGCACAATTTGGCACAGTTCAAAAACGCCTGGGAACAACTTAAGAAAAAAGCTGTGTAATATATTCATTTTTTGTGGTTTTGTTACAAAATTTTGACCTCAGCTGGATAATACTTGGTTCTACATTTCTGTTGCATTTTCCAGCCCGGATCTGACAGCTGTGTGTTATTTGCAAGCATTTGTATGCAAAAAAACACCCAGGCGAAATTTATTTTCTTCAAGTTCAGTATGTTTAGATGACTGTTACTCAGTGGCCGGAGCATGTAGAGAGATTATGACTGTTTTGCCAAAAAATTCAAAGTGTTTTCTTTTAAATGAGACCAACCCCATGAAGATGCTGCAAAGGGTTGAAGAACAGCTTTTGATTTACTTTGGGTACGTTATTTTTTGGCGTTTTTAGGGAAATTGACCAGAGTGCAAGGGGTTAAGACAGTGCTGGAAAATAACGGTGGCCACACAAAATATTGACACTTTGGGCACAATTTGGACATTTTCACTTAGGGGTGTACTCACTTTTGTTGCCAGCGGTTTAGACATTAATGGCTGTGTGTTGAGTTATTTTGAGGGGACAACAAATTTACACTGTTATACAAGCTGTACACTGACTACTTTGCATTGTATCAAAGTGTTATATCTTCAGTGCTGTCCCCTGAAAAGATATAATAAAATATTTACAAAAATGTGAGGGGTGTACTCACTTCTGTGAGATGGTGTAAGTATAACTGAGAAACAGTATGATGAAGTTCTAATGTTAGTTTCTGTGCTTGCACTTTTACAGGAGAGAGCGGATGGGAGCCGGTGAAGGAGCTCCACGCTGGATGAGCAGGTTGCCACGGGAAGAAGTGCTGCGGTGCTGCAAGGGAGTTTCCTTGGGGTTGTAGGAACCAGGTATGCCAGGCCTGAGGGCTGGGCAACCAGAGTGAAGAGCAGTGATGACAAACGTTGGTAAGTTGAATGACTTGGGGAGGTGAGAGCGTGCACAGTCCAAGAACATCCAAATCCAATCCAAGAGGCTATTTCTAAAATCCAGAGGCAGGCCAGGGTCAAAGCACGGCAGGTTAGAACATGGCAGGCAGATAATTCCAATGCAGAAGGCAGTCTCTGAGTCTAGGACAAGCAAAAGGTCAAAACACAGCAAGACAGGATAATACATTGATTCTGAGCTCAAACAGGATATGGCTGTGTGCAGGATAACGTCACCAGAGTAGTGACGTTATGCTCGACACCGCCCACTCGACATTGATTCAAGCAATATAACACAGAAGTGTCACAAGCAGAGTGTCGAGCACTGTGTCAACATGGCCACGGTCACGTGACGTAGCGAACGAGGCCTCATTGTCACATCACGTGATTTGAGACCTGGCCAGAAATTTGAGAGGACTGGGCATTGCATCCGTGAGCCCTCAAGTCACAGGCCTCGCCTGCTATGGTCACGTGACTATGGGCGTGCTGAAACAGCGCTCGATGCACTGCTCATGACGCAAAAAAATTGCGAGACACTGGACAGCTCTATTACTATAATTAAAAAAAGACTGTCAGAGAATTGTTGTGCTCTTTACTCTCTCTCTTTCTCTCTTTTAATATACCCCTTTTTTCTTGTTAATTGGAATGTGAAGTTCGACTGTTTGTAAATTTTTTGTTAAATTTTTGATTTTGTAACTCTTTTGTAACCTTTATCCCATCGAGAGTTTGTATGTTGTATTTTATTCTATTAAATTAAAAAAAAACCTGCTTATGACACTTCCGCTTTATATTGCGCGAATCAGTGTTGAGTGGGCGGTGTCGAGCGTAACATCACTACCCCTATAGAATGGGACACCCCTTACTGGTCACTGCTGAAATTCACCAGCCATTGGCCGATATTAATGTCAAGCCCTGCATACGCTCTCTCTCTCTCTCTTTTATACATATATACAGTATATATATATATATATATATATATATATATATATATATATATATATATATATATAGATAGATAGATAGATAGATAGATAGATAGATAGATAGATAGATAGATCGATCGATCTCAGAGGTTTCGTTCACTGAAAATTGTCCTTCCACAGAATTTTTCTATCAATGACTACAAATTCTGAAAGCCGTCTATCATTTGACAGATTATATGGAGGGTGATCTAACTAAGTTAATTAAAATGATAGATAACTGACAGAATTTTTACAAGCTTGTCTGAGAAAATGACAACAAAAAGTGTAGTGCAACCTGTGATATATATAGTATTGCCCTTTTTCAATAAACTCAGTTTATTGATCAGTTCTGACAGTCAGTCACCAGATGTGTCAGACATGTTGAAATAATAATAAAACTGTAGTTACAAAAAGCAAGCAAACTGTCCACCCCCATGTTTATGAGTATAAAAAAACCTGAAAAATTGTAATGGTTCTTGTGTGTACTCTGTCTCCCTCTCTCCCTCTGATTAGACTCACATCCTGCAACCTTGTGCACCACCTGCTGCCAATCAAAGAGGCCCTTTAATTTATAAATTAAACACTGCTCGTTGGGCATATGACGTATCACACCCACAGTTACTATATTCATTCATACTGTACTCCCTCTTGTGTAATATGTATACACTACTCATAAAAAGGGATATTTGGCTTTCGGGTGAAATTTATGGACAATGTAAAAAGTTCATGCAACAGTGATATTATACACTACTCACAGAAAGCTAAGGATAGTGGTATGGCGCACATTTAGGGCGCATATATGGCATGCTTGTATGGTACGCATTTTAGCTCACATGTATTTAGTAGGCATGACGGTGCATACTCTGGAGACTTCCAACATCCAAAACGACCTGACCCGGCAGAGACCTCGGCAGGTGTGAAGTGGTTTCTGGAGAGATGGGAAGTCAGAGAGAATGTCCCAGCAGGAGCCCCCGAGGCGGAAGAGACAATAGAGACGCCAACGAGCCTCGGAGGCTATATGTTTACTGAAGGACTGTGGGTTCATATGTTTACTGAAGGACTGTGGGTTGAGGGTGTGGTATTTGATGTTGGGGGTTTTGTGTCTCTGGGGGTATAAGAGCTGTGAGGAAAGATTGTCCTTCCTTTTTTGTTGAGATACTTGCTTGTTAGAGGATGAGACTGCAAATAAACCTTTCCTGAGAAATAAACTCAGTCTCTTTTGTGAAGGCATCCTCTACACTGGTGACCTATGACAAACCATGGCCGGTGACGGCGAGCTTTCCGCACCGGACACTTCAGGAGCCAACCGGGTTAACGCAGCTACCACACTACAGCTGCCCGATTTCTGGCAACATAACCGGCGCTCCTGGTTTACCACTGTGGAGGCGCAGTTCCACCTTTGGGGAATCTCAGCGGACGCAACAAGGTTCTACCATGTCGTCGCGAAGCTGGACAGCCTCACAGTGCAGTGGGTGGAGAGCCTGACCAACCACCCGCCCCGAGACGACAAGTATGGCGCACTGAAAGCCGCCCTCATTCCAGCCTTCACTCCCTCGCTGGGGGAGCAAGCAGAGAAGCTCCTGGCACTGACAGAAGGGGAAGCAGACAGGCCGGCAGATCTGGTGGCGAAGATGATGAGCCTGAGAGGCGGGGATGACGACAGCTTTATCTTCGCCCACCTCTTCCTCAGAACGCTCCCGCCAGCAGTGAGAGTCACCCTGGCCAGCTCACAGCTACTCAACAACTGTGACTACCACGAGCTGGGCCAGGAGGTGCAGCGGCTCGTCGACGCCCATAGACGGCACGCAGCCACGACGGCAGGGGCAGAGCTGAATGCCCCCCCGTGAGACGAGGAGAGACCAGAGGCTGCGGCACCGGATCCACTGACGGCAGCAGCGGCAGAGGCCAGGAGAAGCGGAGCTGACAACACCCTCTGTTTCTACCATCGACGCTTCGCCGAGAGAGCGCGCAGATGCGTCCCACCGTGCCGGTACCAGCGCCAGGGAAACGCCAAGACCGGGAGCCGGTAGCAGCTGCGACTCTTGGCACGAAGAACAAGCTGCTTTTCGTGACGGACGCGAATTCAGGGAAAGAGTTCCTGGTGGACACAGGCTCCCAGCTAAGTTTTGTCAAGCCTGCCTACGTGGACATGCTGACGCCTGCCAGCGGACCCCTGGTGTTAGCGGCGAACGGCTCCACGATCAAAACCTATGGGGAGAAGACGCTCCTCCTGTCCCTCCACGGGCGCACCTTCGAGTGGACCTTCGTTGTAGCTGCAGTTAACAACAACATGCTAGGTGCTGACTTTTTATGCTCAAACAGTTTGTTAGTTGATCTTGCTAATAGACGTATTGTAAATGCACTGTCTTTCTACTCTATCTCCTGCACAGCTCGGGTGGCCCTGCCTTCTGCACATCCCAATGTCACAGCTGCGGGTGGTAAGTTTCATGCATTACTCAACCAGTTCCCAACACTCACGGTCCCAACATTTTCAGCGTCAGTTGCCAAACACGGGGTCGAGCATTTCATGACTACCTCTGGCTCCCCTGTTTTTGCAAAAGCTCGGTGCTTGGACCCAGCTAAACTGGCCATCGCGCTCGAGGAATTCTCCAACTTGGAAAAACTGGGCATTGTTAGACACTCGAACAGCTCTTGGTCGTCACCCCTGCACATGGTGCCCAAGGCTGACGGCTCGTGGCGCCCTTGCGGTGATTTCCGCAGATTAAATAATGCTTCAGCACACGACCGCTACCCGATTCCGCACATCCAGGATTTTCGGCACATTTGGCCGGGGCGCGCATCTTTTCCAAAATAGATTTGGTGCGCGGTTATCACCAAGTTCCAGTCCGCGCGCAAGACATACCCAAAATGGCAGTTATAACCCCTTTCGGGCTTTTCGAGTTTTTGCGCATGCCTTTCGGCCTCAAAGGCGCCGCGCAGACGTTCCAACGCATGATGGATGCAGTGCTGCGCGGCCTCCCTTTCGTGTTCGCTTATTTGGATGATATTTTGGTAGCCAGTGCATCCGAAGCCAAGCATGAACGCCACCTCACAGTCGTTTTTCAGAGGCTGACAGAGCACGGGCTGATCATTAACCCAACAAAATGCCAATTCGGGGTAGCGCAAATCGATTTTTTGGGACACCGCGTCTCTCCAGAGGGCGCGGTCCCGCTGCTGGATAAAGTGCGCGCGATAACGGATTTCCCCCAACCGCAGACAGTTAAGGCACTGCAAGAATTTTGGGGGATGGTCAATTTTTATAACCGTTTCCTCCCCAACGCGGCACAGCTCATGCACCCATTGTACGCGGCATTAAAGAAACAAAAACCTACAGTTAAGGTCGAGTGGTCCCCAGACCGGGAGCGCGCTTCCTCACAGGTCAAATCGGCCCTCGCGAACGCTGCGTTATTGGCACACCCGGTGCCAGCAGCTCGCATGGCGCTAACCACGGACGCTTCCGACGTGGCAGTGGGAGCGGTTGTCGAGCAACTGGTAGCAGGGAGCTGGCAACCACTTGCGTTTTTCAGCAAAACATTGCGCGATAATGAGCGTAAATACAGCGCGTTTGATAGGGAGCTTTTAGCCCTGCATTTGGCCATCCGCCACTTCCAGTTCTGGTTGGAAGGGTGCTGTTTCACCACGTTTGTAGACCATAAACCATTAACTTTTGCAATGGCTAAAATTTCAGAGCCTTGGTCGGGCCGACAACAGAGACAGCTGGCCGCAATTTCGGAGTTTACCACCGACATTCAACACGTGGCGGGTAAACACAATGTAGTAGCAGATTGTCTCTCGCGCGCAGTTGCACTGCCAGGCCCCCAGGGGGCAGACTCGGCGGCTGTAGACTCGGGCCAGGCTTGTGGCGCGGAAGCGCTCACAGCCCCGGTCTGCGTTGGGTTAGATTATGCAGCCATGGCCGCCGAGCAGGTTAACGATGCGGACGTGCACGCGCTCCAGTCTGGGCCAACAGGGCTAAGGCTGGAGCACAGGGTGCATCAAAGAGGTATGCCCCCCCTAATCTGCGATATCTCCACGGGGCGCCCCCGCCCCGTGGTCCCGGCTGCATGGCATCGCCGTGTTTTTGACTTAATACATTCGCTGGCACACCCTGGCGTTCGCGTGTCAATCAAAATGGTGGGAGAGAAGTTTGTTTTGCCGGGGCTGCGTAAACAGGTCAAAGAATGGGCCGCAGCCTGCGCAGCGTGTCAAAGAGCAAAGGTACACAAGCACACGTGGGCCCCTCTAGAACCTTTTCACATCCCAGCCAAACGCTTCGACCACGTGCATGTCGACTTGGTGGGACTCCTCCTGCTGTCACAGGGGTTCACACACCTTCTAACTATGGTGGACCGCACTACGTGCTGGCCAGAAGCAATTCCCCTGGCGTCAACCACAGCAGCAGACGTTGCGCGCGCTTTTTTAACGGCTTGGGTCGCGCTCTTTGGAGTCCCGTCAGACATAACGTCTGACAGAGGACCCCAATTTGTTTCCGAGCTCTGGTCGTCCATGGCACTCAGCCTGGGAGTGAAAATTCATCGCACAACTGCGTATAACCCCCAGGCCAACGGTTTGTGCGAACGCTTTCACCGGTCATTGAAAGCAGCCCTCAGAGCGGCTCTCACGGACACAAATTGGGTTGATAAGCTTCCATGAGTTTTATTAGGGTTGCGTTCAGCACCTAAAGAAGATTTGCAGGCCTCTCCGGCCGAACTTGTCTTCGCCCAACCTCTCCGGTTACCGGGAGAATTCCTTCCTGAGAACCCCGCACCAGATCGCCCCCCCCGCTCAGCTGCTGCAGAGCGACGCTGGATCAAACACCCTCCCCGGTCCAGTTCATCACAGTTTTCCACGCGTTTTTGTGCCTAAAGCCTTAAAGAATGCAGAATTCGTCTTTGTTAGACACGACGCACAGAGGTTAGGTTTAAGACCACCTTATGATGGACCGTTCAGAGTGTTAGAAACCGGGGAAAAGCATTTTTTGCTCGATTTGGGAGACAGGAGGGAATTAGTCTGCATTAACAGACTCAAACCTGCTTTTGTGTTAGCTGATGAACAGGTACAGTTGGCCAGGGCCCCCCGCCGCAGCAGGCCGCCGGGGAGACATTCTGCTAAGCTTTCACAACAATGTGCTAATGACTCTGATCCACAGATGCAAGAGACAGCCACAGGCAGAGTGAGACCTGCTCACAGCAGATATGGCAGGAAGTTGAAGCCCAAGCAGTTGGATGTGTGATCTGTTGTGCCAATTTTTTTCTCGTTCTGTGTGATATGTCATGATTCTATGCATCTGAGGTGTAACTTGTCCTTATTTAGACGTTTGAGGGGGGGGGGGTTATATGGCGCACATTTAGGGAGCATATATGGCATGCTTGTATGGTACGCATTTTCTCTCACATGTATTTAGTAGGCATGACGGTGCATACTCTGGAGACTTCAAACGTCCAAAAGGACCTGACCCGGTAGAGACCTCGGCAGGTGTGAAGTGGTTTCTGGAGAGATGGGAAGTCAGAGAGAATGTCCCAGCAGGAGCCCCCGAGGCGGAAGAGACAATAGAGACGCCAACGAGCCTCGGAGGCTATATGTTTACTGAAGGACTGTGGGTTCATATGTTTACTGAAGGACTGTGGGTTGAGGGTGTGATATTTGATGTTGGGGGTTTTGTGTCTCTGGGGGTATAAGAGCTGTGAGGAAAGATTGTCCTTCCTTTTTTGTTGAGATACTTGCTTGTTAGAGGATGAGACTGCAAATAAACCTTTCCTGAGAAATAAACTCAGTCACTTTTGTGAAGGCATCCTCTACAGTGGCTTCCGGGTGAAACATCAGGATGCACCTAAAATGCACTATAATCTTTACAAGTGAACTTAATTTGACCTTCTCTAATTTTTTAAATGCACATGTCCAACTGTTCAGTATTTCAGTACTTTTTGCATAACTTGCTGTTCTCTAACAAGGTGCTTAACGGCAAAATTCACAACAGGTGTTTGTGCCATGACTCAACCAATACATTTTCTGGTTCAATTATATTTAAACAGTCCTCTTCATCATGTTGTTCACATTTTGACATCATAAGACCAAGACGATACCTCACTATTGATCAACAGTACCTTGCCACTGCGAGGCTTCAAAAGGAATGTTCTCAGAGGGAAGTGGCCACTGAGCTTAGAGGGTCACAGAGTGTCATCAGCAGGTTGCAACAGAGATACAGAGAGACTGGAAGAGTCACAGAAAGGCATAGAAGGGGATGTCCTTCAGCTACATCCCATGCTGATGACTGCTTCATTATGAACAGTGTCCTGTGGAACCGGATGATGAATGCCACTCTAATCCAGGCAAATTTAAGGGAGATGAGAGGCACCAAAGTGTCATGTCAGACCATCCAAACCATTTACATCAGTGTGGTCTGCATGCTAGACAACCTGCAAGGGTGCCTGGCCACACCACCAGACACAGGCATCATCGTCTTGCATGGGTCAGGGAGCATTTATGCTGGACAAGGGACCAGTGGGCCTCAGTGCTGTTCTCTGATGAAAGTTGATTCACTTTGAGCACAAATGATGGCGGCCAATGATGATAGAGACATTAAAGAGAGTGCTATGTATCAGCCACTGTTATCACCAGCCGAGATTTTGGTGGTGGTGGTGTTACAGTCTGGGCAGGTGTGTCTAGTCAATACAGAACTGCCCTACACCTTGTGAAGGGTACAGTGACAAGCTGATACTACCTGAATGACATCATCAATCCAGTCATTGTGCTCCTGCATGTACAACACAGGCCTAATTTCATCTTCATGGACATCAATGTTCCAGCTCACCGAGGTCGCATCATTAGGGAACAGGTGCTGGAGGCTGGGGTACCTCAACTGGAGTGGCCTGCACTTTCTGCAGAACTGAATCCCATAGAAAACCTATGGGATCAGCTGAGTCACCGTGTAGAGGCTTGTAACCCTGCACCCCACAACCTCAATGACCTGAGGGCCGCCCTTCAAGAAGAGTGGAATGTCATGCCTCAGCAGGCAATAAGTCGACTTGTGAACAGCATGAGACGTTGTTGTCAAGCTGTAATTGATGCTCAAGGGAACATGACAAGTTATTGAGGCACTGACTTTTTTGTTGTGGCATACCCACTACTGTTATTGGATTTTGTTTCAATAAACTGTTTGAGATGAGGAAATCCCCATTGCATATTTCTACTTAAATGCCCTACTTTCATGATACAGTATATAGATACACACACACATATGCTGTATTTTAAGGATAAAACACAAAGCTTTAAATTAGTGTCACATATCCCTTTTAACTTGATTCATGGACACTCATGTTTAACTGTTGTTATTGTTTCTTGTCTTTCATCTTCTACTGCCTTTCTGGAGGTCCGGGTCGGGGAGGTAGCAGTTAAAGCAGAGAAGCCCAGACTTCCTTCTCCCCAGCCACCAGCTCCAGCTCTTCAAAGGGGATACCAAGGCATTCCCAGACCAACTGGGAGACGTAATCTCTCCAGCGAGCCCTGGGTCTGCCCTGGGGCCTCGTCCCAGTGGGACATGCCTGAAACACCTCAAATGGGAGGTGTCCAGGAGGCATCCTGATCAGATGCCCAAACTACCTCAACTGGCTCCTTTCAATTTGGAGAAGCAGCGGTTCTACTCTGAGCCTCCCCCGGATAACTGAGCTCCTCACCCTATCTCTGAGGGTGAGTCCAGCAAACCTACAAAGAAAGCTGATTTCAGCCGCTTGTATCCACAATATCATTCTTTCAGTCATTACCCAAAGCTCATGCCTATAGGTGAGGGTAGGAATGTAGATTGACCGGTAAATCGACAGCTTTGCCTTAGAGCTTAGCTCCCTCTTTACCACAACAGACTGGTACACGTCCGCATCACTGCAGATGCTGCTCTGATCCATCTGTCAATCTCTCGCTCCATTCTCCCCCTCACTTGCGAGTAAGACCCCGAGATACTTAAACTCCTCCACTTGGGGCAGGAGCTTGTCTCCAACCCAAAGAGGACAATCCACTTTTTTCTGGCTGAGGACCATGGACTCGAAGTTGGAGGTACTGATTCTCATCCCAGCCGCTTCACACTCAGCGGCGAACCAACCCAGTAAGACCTGTAGGTCATTGCTGGACGAAGCCAACAGGACAACATCATCTGTAAACAACAGAGATGAGAACCTGTGGTCACCAAGCATGACACCCTCCCTTCCCTGGCTGTGCCTAGAAATCCTGTTCATAAAAATTATGAACAGGATTGGTGACAAAGGGCAGCCCTGGTGGAGTCCAACTCTCACTGGGAATGAGTCCGACCGAGTGTTGGCAATCCAAACCAAACTCTCACAACGGCTGCATAGAGACCGGATAGCTTGTAACAACAAGCCTGATATCCCATACTCCAGAAGCACCCCCCACAAAAATACATGAGGGACAGGATCGAATGCCTTCTCCAAGTCCACAAAACATGTGTAAACTGGTTGGGCAAACTCCCACAAACCCTTGAGGATTCTTGAGAGGGTAAAGAGTTGGTCCGATGTGCCACGGCCAGGATGAAAACCACATTGCTCCTCCTGAATCCAAGGATCAACCAATGGCCGGACTCTCCTCTCCAGTACCTTCGAAGAGATCTTCCCAGGGAGGCTGAGGAGTGTGATCCCTCTAAAGTTGGAGCACACCCTCCAGTCCCCTTCCTTGAAGAGAGGAACCACCACTCCGGTTTGCCATGCCAAAGGCACTGTCCCCAACCTCCACACAATGTTGCAGAGGCGTGTCAACCATGACAACCCTAAAATATCTAGGGCCTTGAGGTACTCAGGGCGAATCTTATCCACCCCGGAGCCTGGCCACCAACAAACTTTATAATCACCTTGGCAACCTCAGCCCCTGTGATGGGCGAGTTGTCCCCCTCGTCCACAAGCCCTGCTTCCTCTGTGGAAGGCGTGTCAGTGGGATTGATGAGATCCTCGAAGTACTCCTTCCATTGCCCGAAGATATCCCCAGTCAAAGTCAGCAGCACCCCATCCGCACCACGCACAATGTGGACAGGGAGCTGCTTACCCCTGCTGTGCCGCCGGACAGGTTGCCAGAATCTCTTCAATGCTGACCAAAAGTCTTGTTCCATGGCCTCACCGAACTCCTTCCACACCCAAGTTTTTGTTTCAGCAATCATCCGAGCTGCACTCCATTTGGCCTGACGGTACACCTCAGCTGCTTTGGGAGTCCCATAAGCCAACCAAGCTCGATTAGACTCCTTCTTCAGCTTAATGACTCCCTCACCACTGGTGTCCACCACTTGGTTTGGGGGTTGCCACCACGAGATGCACCGACAACCTTGAGACCACAGCTCTGGGCAGCCGCTTCAACAATGGAGGTAGGGAACATGGCCCATTCAGACTCCATGTCTCCAGACTCCCTTGAAAGGTGGTTGAAGTTCTTCCAGAGGTGGGAGTTGAAGACCTCCCTGACAGAGGCCTCAGACAGACGTTCCCAGCACACCCTCACTATACGTTTGGGTCAACCAGGTCTGAATGACATCCTCTCCTGCCATCGGATCCAACTCACCACCAGATGGTGATCCATATGGTGATCCATATGTGCACCTGGAACCTCTCTTTACCTGAGTGTCCAAGACATGCAGTCGCAGGTCTGATGATACGATAACAAAATTGATCATCGACCTGCGACCTAGGGTGTTCTGGTGCCAGGTGCACATATGGACACCCTTATGTTTGAACACGGTGTTTGTTATGGACAAACTGTGGTTAGCACAGAAGTCCAATAACTGAACACCACTTGGGTTCAGATCGGGCAGGCAGTTCCTCCCAATCACCCCCTTCCAGGTTTCACTGTCATTGCCCATGTGTGCATTGAAATCCCCCAGTAGGACAATGGAGTCTTCAAGAGGAGCACCCTCCTGCACCCCAGTCACAGACTCCAAAAAGGGTGGGTACTCTGAACCATCACTTGGTGCATCGGCACAAATGATGGTCAGGACCTGTTTCCCAACCCGAAGGCGCAGGGAAACAACCCTTTCATCCACCGGGGAAAACTTCAATATGGAGGCAGCAAGGTGAGGGGATACAATAATACCCACCCCTGCTCGCTGTCTCTCACCCAAGGCAACTCCAGAGTAGGACTGGTTCCAGAACCAGAGCTGTTTGCTGAGGTGAGGCTGACTATATCTAGCCGGTGTCTCTCAACCTCATGCACCAGCTGAGGCTCCTTCCCCACCAGAGAGGTGACATTCCACGTCACAAAAGCCAGTTTAGGAAGCCTGGGATCAGACCGGCAAGGTCTCTGCCTTCGACCGCCACCTGATCCACATAGCACCGGACCCCCATTGTCCCTCCTGCAGGTGGTGAGCCCACTGGAGGGCAGATCCATGTAACTCCTTTAGGCTGGGCCCGGCCGGGTCCCATGAGCAGAAACCCAGTCACCAGGCGCTAGACATTGAACCCTTGCCCCAGGCCTGGCTCCATAGTGGGATCTCAGTGACCCCATACCAGGCAGGGTACACTGAATCTTTGTTCTAACATTCATCATGAGAGTCTGTTGGATCGTTCTTAGTCTGGCCCTTGACCCGGGACCAGTTTATCTTGGGTGACCCTACCAGAGGCAAACTTCCCCGGACAACATAGCTCCTGAGATCACTAGGGCACGCAAACCCCCCACTACGATAAGGTGACAATCCATGAGGGGTTCTTGTCTTTCATCTTCTGATTAATATCTCTTCTGGCTTTCTTTCCTTTCATGACCTGTCACTGAGGGTGATTTCACACCTGACAGTCCGCACCAAAGTCCAGACTAAAGTTTTTATTTTGATACATTTTATACATTTGGTCCAGTTAGGTTTGGTTTCACACCGCTCTTTAGTCCAAGAGGACCAAACAACTTTATGTAACATACTAACATAACCTTGTCATGACAACGTTTATGTAGTTAGCAAGCAGAGGATTTTTCTGCAGCTCTGGACATATCAGTATCTGCACTGGGAACTGGTTCAGACTCCGTCATATTAATCGGTGAACTAATGTAGTGAGGCTAAAATATGATCCAGGTATTGTATTTGCTCTTGTCATCAGCTGTGATGATTTTCAGGGGCAATGCTCCTCCAACTTTTCTCCCATCATGGGGAGCCCTCCCACAGGTGGTTGCCTGGTTCTGGCTGCAGGGCACTGGCCTGTGACTGCTCTGGCCCACCCAGTGCCTGGTCTTTGGTGGTGGCAGAGGTGGTGTCCCTGTAGCTGCGGACTTGGCGCTTCCCTTGTGTTGTTGACTCCCTGAGATGGTGCTTCTACACCTGTATCCTTGGTGCTTAGCCATACCTCACATTGATGAGTGTGTATGTGTGTCTGTTCTGTCTGCTTGTAAGAGGTGGGGTGGGAAGGGGCGTAATTGTGTTTTTTAATTTGTAAAGCACTTTGTGTTACAATTTTTTTGTATGAAAAGTGCTATATAAATAAAGCTTTGATTGACTGATTACTCTCTGTCACATCCCATCTGAAAATATCTGGTAATTTTCTGCATTTTTTAAAATTTTATTACCTCTGCCAAGAGGAGGAGGCAATGTTTTCACCGTCATTGGTTGGTTTGTTTGTTGGTTTTGTCATAAATTGCCCTTTCAGGGGCAGAACTGACGACACCAAACACAAGCTGAGGGTTTGCACATTTAATAATGAAAAATACAAATATACACAACCATACTACACTTACACACAAATTTAGGAATAATGAGGGGAAAAGCACGGATACAGAGACACATGGAATGCCAGTCAAGATATCAAACAATGAGGTGAAAAAAGACAGCTTACTCACGTCTGAAAACAGATGAGAGGTGCAGAATAGCGTCTGGGAAAGAGAATGGTGCTGCAACGGACTATGTTGCAGCATGGCTTAAATAGGCACAGAGCGAATGGACAAATTAATCCAGGTGTGGGGACAAGAGCGAGGAATAATTAACTTAACTGGTGACAGCTGTCAAAGCCAATGAACAGGCTTTGACTGGAGGAAGTAAACAATGACTGTCAAAGTTAAGGCACCAACCGTGAAGAAAGAAAATCAGGAACAAATACATGAATAATAATACACTAAGAATAATAACTAAACACAGACCGAATAGAAGTAACAAATACACAAAAGGAGGAAACTTGAGGAATACTAATAATACAAACTAATAAATACAGATACTACAAAAGGAGAACTAAGACAAGGGCAAATTATAAACAGGGAAATAAATTGGAAAACAAGATAATACAGAAAAACATAAACAACCACACTAATACAAAATAAACAGAGAAGCAGAAAAACATAAAATGACTTAAACCAACTAGAGGCTGAGCACGGCTCTAAGCCATGCTCAGAATCAAAACAGTTTTGTTGGTTTGCCTGTCTGTTAGCAATGTAGCATCAATCCCTTTGGCTCCAATCTATAAAATCACTCTTCACCTTAAATTGTTTCATCCAAAAGTCTGGTCAAGAATTGTTTCCTTCACTTAAGAACCACAGTTTGAAAACACATTCCATGGTAAAAGGAATGATAAGGATCCCTTTTCGTGCCAGGAAGGGATTAGTCTGAAATCATTAATCCCGGAACTTCCTCCCCAAGCAGGCATGCTTTAAGAACTGTTTGAAACCTTCCAGATACATTGGCCCACATTCCACGGGTCTCTAGGAATTATCCACAGCTCAACATTACCCCCTGGTGGACAACTCCGGAATATGTTTGCTGTTGCCTCTGCAAGCTGAACTGGGCTTAATGAGTGAAATGACTTCCTTTTAATAAAACTCTCAATTCTCAGATTATATTCTTTTTCAGGACACCCTGGAAAATCAAGCGGGACTCCGACATACCATTCTGGTTTGAAATGTTTCATTAATCATTGGTTTAAATGTATTGCATGTTAGAAAATGCTTGAATGAGCCTTATTGTAATGCATTTCAATTATAGAAGGACAAGTTTATGAAAGTGCATGTTCACTGAAAATTAGTCATGAATCACTGAAGGTAGCTTAGATTTTATATATAAGTATATAATGAGAATTTCACAGTTAACCACTTGCACTCCGGGCAATTTTCCTAAAAATGCCAAAAAATAACGTGCCCAAAGTAAATCGAAAGCTGTTCTTCAACCCTTTGCAGCATCTTCATGGGGTTGGTCTCATTTAAAGAAAACACTTTGAATTTTTTGGCAAAAAAACCATAATCTCTCTATGTGCTCCGGCCACTGAGTTACAGTCATCTAAACATACTGAACTTGAAGAAAAAAATTTTGGACACAGTGTTTTTTTTGATACAAATGCTTGTAAATAACACACAGCTGTCCGATCCGGCTGGAAAATGCAACAGAAATGTAGAACCAAGTGTTATCCAGCTGAGATCCAAATTTGGTAACAATACCACAAAAAATGAATATTTTACACAGCTTTGTTCTCAGGCTGTTCCCAGGCGTTTTGGAACTGTGCCAAATTGTGCCAAATGGCACAGTTTGGAAAAACATCTGTAACTTTTGAATGATTAAATGTAGAAGCTTCATTTTAGGCTCAAAGGAAAGGTCACACTCAGGGCTGTGTCTGTGTGTGTGGGCTGCACGGTGGCGCAGTGGTTAGCACTGCGGCAGCACAGTTTACCCTTGGCCGGGGGATTGTGGGGATCGTGGGATCGTGGGTTCGGTCCCAGCCCCCGACCAACAGTGATCTGTGTGGAGTTTGCATGTTCTCCCCGTGTTGCGTGGGTTTACTCCGGGATTTCTCCGGTTTCCTCCCACATGCCAAAAACATGCATGTTAGGTTAATTGGCTGTTCTAAATTGTCCCTAGATATTTGTTTCCTATAGGCCCTTAGAATAGAGGGTTAGTATTAATGAAAGCGCTTTGAGTGGTCTTTGTGACTAGAAAAGCGCTATATAAGTGCAGGTTAGTTAGTTAGTTAGTTAGTGTGTGTGGGGGGGGGTCTTTCCCCCCCCCGCTACCAAGGACAGAGTTCAGCCCTCGCTACATGACAGATTACACTCGTTGCATGTTTCCACAGCAACGCTGTCACAGCGGCTCCCCCCCTCCTCGCTACTGTGTGTGTGTGTGTGGGGGGGGGTTGTCCCCCCCCCCCCGCTCGCTACAGAGGATGGACTTTAGCCATCGCTACACAACGGATTAGCCTTATGTGGTGATGTAGGACAGCAGTGCAGTCACCGCGGCTCCCCCCCCCTCGCTGCAGAAGAATAGCGGGGGGGGGGGCGTTCACAGCCTGTACACTGCGAGCAACCCCTTGTACCACGGTGCACAAACTTCAGACTTCGTGAACCGCACAGCTGTAATTTACTGATCGGTCAAAAGTCATTTTGGATTACAATTTTCAGGGATAGAGAATAATTTAGCTTATAACACCTTACCTCTTCACAGCGGAGTCTTGACAAACTTATCTTCCTCATTGTCAGACAAACGCGACGCTGGTCCGCTCTGGTTCTGGTCTCGCGACTCAATCAAAACATAATTCCATTATTGCGGTTTTGTGCTCCCATGATTGCGGTTTTTGGCGAACGATTTTTCAAAACAAATAACAGTAGTAATTAAAAAAAGACTGGCGAAGGCGTGTGTGTCACTCAGCCTTCGTCGTCAGCCTCCGTCGGTCTATAATGACCATGGAAGAAATCATAGCGTCTACTCTGCTGGAACCAATACAAAATAAGCACCGCCTGTGGCCGAACATGCCGATCCACGAATGGCACTCCCTGTCACACAGGTTGCATTTGTGGATGGTCTCCATGCTGCTGGGTCTGTGGAGCTCTTCCTGTGTCCTTTTTTGATCCGCTGCAGCAGCCAGTCTTCACCCAGCCTTATAAAAAAACAGCTCACGAACTTCTCTGCTTCAACTGGCTCACTGCATTCAAAGCGTTGGGAGGCGGGTCCTCCTTCCTAGGTTTTCATTCATTGGTTCTTCAAGGTTTCAGAAACCCAATTCAAGGCTCTTATTAGTCGAATGAGAGGTCAATCAGATGAACTAATCTGTTCGTGGCTGTGTTTACAGATTTTTTTTTCAGTGGCGCTTGGAGGCCACACCACCTACACCACCACCATCAATATCCTTATCATGCGTCATGCGCACGAGGGTGCACGAGTGCGCTCTCGTGCGCCCTCGTGCACCCTAGGACGCAGAGACTTGCCCGCCCGCGGAACAACGGAGTGCAAGTGGTTAATATGTTTGCCTTCTAAAAACTTATGCCAGTCATCTGACTGGTACCAACCAATCACCAGGCCGTCAGTGTTGGACAACACCCCCTTTCATTCTATTGGTTGGTGACAGACAAAGGACTGCTTTCTTATTGGACCAGAGTTCATTCAATTCTCCTGTGATGGGAGACAATTGGTTCCCTTTCATGTCAGTCAAGTTTATCTCCTAAAAAAACTACTCAGTTTAAGTGAAGAATGCCCTAGTTCAGGCAATTGCTCTTTCTGAAAGTTTGTCTAAGTTGTCTGTGTGTCCTGCCTTGAATTCTCTCTTTCCTTTAAACGTCTGGGAAAAATACTTTTCCCTCTGTTTTGAGCTCAAACTTCTCTTTTATATGGAGTGAAACTCCGTGTTCTCAGACATTTTTCTATTTTATTCTGTTAAACTTTTTCTATTGATTTTCTTTAACTCACCGTGTTTTAAAGTGGACTGATCATTTTTTCCTCACACTGGAAGCTGTTTTCGCCAATCACCACGACATCTGAAGGACTTGGATTTCGTGGCTTGAATATATATATATTTTTTTATTAATCTTGTCTTTCCAATTCTGTGCCTTTGATCAGACTGAACTAGCGCATTGATTTATTTGGACCCGGGAGAGCCGCTGGGAAAAAACCCTCTTGTGTTGTTGACATGACACACTCTCAGAGGCCAGCAGCCTCTCATCATTGTCGCCGGAACTCAGCTCCTGACTGCATGACTCTGGGAAGAAATTATCTGCTGGCAGATAATTTCCAGTATTATCAAATAAAGCTTCATTGGAGGATCCAGCTAGAAAGCTAACGCAAAGGTCACATGAGCAAGATTCCTTTGTTTCATCTGCTGAATTAGTGCGCTGTCCATCGCCTTAAAGTATGTCATAATTTGTCTCAGGTATAAAACTAGTTCATAACTCTGATCGGCGCTATAGAATTCAAGCGAAATAGTATCCATCTTTTCAATAACTCCTGTTTTTACTTTTTAGAGTAACCCAGAATTTATTTTTCCATATAATCAGCTTTTATCGTTCTCTTCAAGAAATTTGTGTCCAATTTTCTTCATATTTTGGTTACAGTTATTTCAGTCTCCATTATCAACACAGTTTACAAATTCACACTAAGATTTTCTTGGTTCTACAAATGTGATTACACTCTTTTGCTCAATAACCAGCTACAAGTTGAATGTGATGCTTGATACTTGGTCATTTCACCTTACTATCAAGGCTGTTAGATGTAATGTCATTTAATCTGAGTCTGATCATTAAAACTGTAAACTGTATAAGGAAGTTTCTGTTAATTTCTTTTCCCTGTGTCTGTTTATGAAGTCACCCAGGAGAATTCACAAATATTTGAGACTGATTGAAGGTATAAAGATTAGTTATTAATAAATTGTCCAAGTTTTGGACTGGTGTCCCAAAAACAAGTTTTTTTCCCAGTGTGTGCGTGGACCCGAAGCAAACCTTCGTTTCCACACACACCTCTAGGTATAAATTAAATAAACTTTGTACCTTATAACCAATTTTCCCTACAGCATCATTACTCAAAAAGTTATGAACATATTTTTTTTTATTTAAGTTTTATAAAGGGTATACAGGTCATTACAGCATTGCATTGTTTACATTTTCATCACACATTCCCTTATTTTTTGCTATTTGACAACATTGGTAGGATAGTTGGGCAGCACGGTGGCGCAGTGGTTAGCACAGTGGCAGCACAGCAAGAAGGTCATGGGATCGATTCCACCCTTGACCATCGTGGGTTCGATCCCACCCCCAGACCATCGGTGACCCTTCTGTGTGGAGTTTGCATGTTCTCCCCGTGTCTGTGTGGGTTTACTCCGGGCACTCCGGTTTCCTCCCACATGCCAAAAACATGCAAGTTAGGTTAATTGGCATCAAAACTGGGGATTCTAAATTGTCCTTAGGTATGGATGTGAGAGTGAATGGTTGTCTGTCTCTCTGTGTTGGCCCTGTGATGGACTGGCGATCTGTCCAGGGTGTACACTGCCTCTCGCCCAAAGATGCTGGGATAGGCTCCAGCCCCCCCGCGACCCGAAAGGATTAAGCGGTAGAAGATGGATGGATGGATGGATGGATGGTAGGATAGTTATTACAACACCCCCTTTTTTTTAAAGTGAAAGAAAAAGTGAAATTAAAGAGAATTAAATTAAAAAAAAACGAATAAACAAACAGAACAGCAAAAAAACAAACAAACAGAAAATTAAGTAATTAAAAGTAAAAGAGCATCTGAGTAGCGTTGGAACAAAGAGCGGGACGATTATTGAAATGGTATTTGTCAAAGATTAGATCTAATGGAAGACACATATGCGATCCAGGGTTGCCAAAAGTTCATGAACCCATCCATGTCCTGTCTCAGTGTGAATGTCAACTTTTCCATCGAGTAAATGTCTTGAATCACGTTAATCCAATCTTCAGGTGTAGGACAGTCCTTCAGCATCCATTTTTTAGTTAGGGCTTTTTTACTTGCCAATATTAAAACATTGAATAAGTATTTATCTCCTCGTCTTTCCAGTGAGTCCGGTAGTAAACCCAAATACAAAGTTACAAAAGAAAAGGGAACTGTTATTTTGAATATTTTCCCCAATATTGTCTGTACATTGGTCCAATATTGGTGGATAACTGGGCATGACCAAAACACATGAAAATGATTTGCAATCTTTTCACCACACAAGCGCCAACAGTTCAACCCCTTATGGGTAAATTTGTTTTGTGCAGGTGTTCTGAAAAATCTTACCAAGTTTTTCCATCCAAATTCTCTCCACTGCAGGGATGAGGTACTTTTCCATTGCTGTTTATTTAGCTTTTCCCATATTTCCAATTGTAAAGTGAAATTCCCCTCTTTTTCCCATCTCTCTTTTATATATGATGTGTTGTCTCCTTTTAAGTCTTGAAGACCTTGATATATTTTAGAAATGTATCTGATCCCTGGGATCCCTTTATATGCCATTAAGAAGACCTTCAGAACACCTGACTGGGCCCTTTCCAAATCCTCCTTTTTAAGTATATTGTTTATGTGGTGTCTAAGCTGAAAGAACCTGTAAAGATCTTGATTTATTAGACCTTGTTTTTTCAAATCTTCAAAACTTCTTAAAGTTTGCCCCTTAAAAAAATCGTAATGTTTTATCAGCCCTTTCTCTTTCCACTCTTTAAATCTAGTGTCTGTTTTATTGGGGGTAAAGTCTTGATCATAGGCAATCCATTGCAGAAGTCGATAGGGCTCTTTAGCTTGATTCTCTCTGACTATCTTAAACCAAATTTTTAGCGGGGTCTCTATCCACGGGTTAGTGTTATTCAAGAGTTTAGGTAAGGCATTGTTCCCTATTATCGCCTGTAGGGGGATGTCACTTGTTATTTGGCCTTCCATCTCCTTCCATTGTGCAGTGTAGACTGGGTTACATATCTCTACTAAAGTTTTAATTTGTGCAGCTATAAAATAGTCCCTGATATTTGGCAGTGCGAGCCCACCTTTGTCTTTGTTTAGCTGTAGGGTTCTATATCTGATTCTAGGTCTCTTGCCCTGCCATATGAATCTTGAGATCCTTCTGTCCAGCTCCTGCCATGTTTTTTTGGGAGGTTCTACCGGTATTGTTTGGAAAAGGTATAGAAGACGTGGAAGTATATTCATTTTGACTGCTTCAATTCTTTGTGCAGTACCTAAGAATGGTATCATATTCCATCTTGCTAGGTCAGATTTTATTTTTGTCACCAGTGGATCATAGTTTAGTGTTATAATTTTGTCGAGTTGTTTTGGGATATTGACCCCCAGATATTTCATAGATTCCAACTCCCAGTTAGTTTTGAGTTCATTTAGTGAATAATGATTTGGGTCATAGTTGAATGTTAAAACTTGGGTTTTATGCATGTTTAATTTGTACCCCGATAAATCTCCATAGTCTGAAAAAAACTGAGATTAGTTCTGGTAAAGAAGTGTCTGGCTGCCCTAGGTATATTAAAATGTCATCAGCAAAGAGTGCTATTTTTTATGTTCCTTCTGACCAAGTGTAATACCCTGAATTTTTTGATTTTGTATTATCCATTGGCTCAGAGGTTCTATGAAGATTGCAAAGAGCAGTGGAGACAGGGGGCAGCCTTGACGACATCCTCTTTCCAGCTCAAAAGATGATGATAAATTACCGTTAATCCTTATTTTAGCTGTTGGTTTTTTATATAATGCCTGTATATATAGGAGCTGGTGGTGGACTGCCGCAGGCATGGGCAGCCCCTCACAGCACCAGTAAATATACAGGGAACAGACATCGAGATGGTGACATCCTATAAGTACCTGGGTGTTCATCTGAACAATAAACTAGACTGGTCACACAATACTGACGCACTCTACAAGAAGGGACAGCGCAGGCTGTTCCTGCTGAGGAGACTCAGGTCTTTTGGTGTACAAGGGGCGCTGCTGAAGTCATTCTATGACACGGTGGTGGCATCAGCCATCACTTTTGGAGTGGTCTGCTGGGGCAGTGGCATTACTGCAGCCGATAGGAAGAGACTGAACAAACTGATTAAGAAAGCTAGCTGTGTCCTGGGGCAGTGCCTTGATCCGATGGAGGAGATAGGAGAGAGAAGGATGGTGGCTAAACTGTCATCTCTGCTGGAGTCCGAGTTCCACCCTATGCAGGACATACTGGATGCACTGAGGAGCTCATTTAGCAGCAGACTACATCATCCCAGGTGCACAACCGAGAGGTTTCGTAGGTCCTTCCTACCAACGGCTGTCAGACTGTACAACCTAAGCAGGGCTGCTCGCAGAGATAGCAAAAAGATGTAACAAACTAATAGTTTTTTGAATGCAAAAGATGCAATAGACTTACACAATGGTCCCCTCCGGCATACAACTAGGAACATACCGGTCGCTATGGAGGGTGAGAATATGTATGGGCACATAATCATACCATGTAGGATAACTAAGTAGACGGTTATGCTGTTTCATCCCATCTAGCAACAATGCTCTGCACTGTGTGTGTTTATATATTTACATATTTATTCCATCTAGCTACAATGCTCAGCACTGGGTGTGTTTATATTTATATATAGCAATAATCTGGTGGGTTGGATTCTGGATTTCTTAACCAACAGGACGCAGAGAGTAAGGGTCAATGGCACATTGTCTGACCTAAAGTGCTCTTCTACTGGCTCCCCTCAGGGGTGTGTGTTGTCACCACTACTCTTCATCCTGTACACAAACATGTGTCGGAGTAGACATGACAACAGACACATTATAAAGTATGCTGATGACTCAGTCATTGTCAGTCTCCTCCAGGATGGTGAGAGTAGCCATGGCCCAGTAGTTGATGACTTTGTTCACTGGTGTGAGGATTCCTACCTGCAGCTGAATACAACAAAAATGAAAGATATGATTATTGACTTTAGGAGGAAAACTCCCAGGCACAAAGTCACCATACTAAAAGGCCAGACCACCGAATGTGTACAATCGTACAAATATCTTGGGACGATTATTGATAGTGGATTGAACTTTGAGGTGAACTGTGAAAGGGTGTGCAAAAAGGGTCAGCAAAATTTGCATTGTTTGAGGAAACTTGCACGCTTCCAAATTGACCGACCCATAATGACTATGTTTTATCGGGCTTTTATTGAATCTGTTTTATCCTTTTCTTTAATGTCATGGTTTGGTCAGATAAAACTGAAACAGAGGAAATCCTTGGATCAGGTAGTCAGATGGTCCAGTTGTTTGCTTGGTGAGTCACAGCTGAGCCTGGCATCCCTGTACGCCAAACAAGTACAGAGGATGGCCGACTCGATTTTAAATGATGACTCCCACCCTTTGCACTGCAACTTTCAGCTTCTTCCCTCCAGACGGAGGTTTGCTGTCCCAAAAAGTAGAACCCAGCGCTACAAAAACAGCTTTGTCCCTGCTGCTGTCAAAGAGTTGAACAAGCTATAAAATTATATTGTACATATTCTATATTTACCTATTTTGTAAGATGTGTGCCTGTGTTTGTGTCTATGTTGAATGTAATTAGTGGCTTGTAAATATGGATGTCACCAACTGCAAAACAAATCTACCTACGGGTACAAATAAAGTAACCTGGACCTGAACCTGAACCTGATATCTATATATTTATTCCATCTAGCTACAATGCTCCGCACTGTGTTTTTATATATCTACATATTATTCCATCTAGCTACATTGCTCCGCACTGTGTGTGTTTATATACTTGCATATTTATTCCACCTAGCTGCAATGCTCCGTACTGTGGGTGTTTATGTATTTACATATTTATTCCATCTAGCTACAATGCTCTGCACTGTGTGTTCATATATTCATATATTTATTCCATCCAGCTACAATGCTCTGCACTGTGTGTCTGTGTGTGTGTGTGTGTGTATATATATATTTTATAGTAATATGTACATATGTATATTAGCTGCTCTTGCTTGCTTGTTTTTTTCTTGCCTTCTGATTGTTGCTCTGAGTGTTGCTATCCCTGTGCTGTTGCAATCCTGGAATTTCCCCGTTGTGGGACTAATAAAGGCTTATCTTATCTTATCTTATCTTATAGTTCTAATGAAGTTGTTATGAAAATTGAAACTGGATAAGATTCTATATAGGAAAGACCAGTCAACCGAATCAAATGCTTTTTCAGCATCTAATCCCAATATGACTGCATTTAAGTTATATTTTTTTATATGATGAATTATGTGTAAAGTGCGTCGAATGTTGTCTTGTGTCTGTCTTTGTCTTTTGACCAAACCTGTTTGGTCTAAGTGAATTAAGTCTGTCAGTATGTTTTCTAACCTTTTGGCAAGGATAATGGTAAAAAGCTTATAGTCCTGATTTAATACACTGATTGGTCTGTAGTTGGAGCATTCTAGTTTATCCTTTTCAGGTTTAGGTATAACTGCAATGACCCCTTCTCTCCAGGAGGGGGGGATTTCCCCTGTGTGGAGGACATAGTTAAATGTTTTCAGGAGGAGAGGAGATAGTTGCTGTTTAAAGGTTTTGTACCATTCTGCTGTATAGCCATCTGCTCCTGGGGATTTGTTCGCTTTAAGTTTCATAATTGCTTTTTCCAATTCTTTAGGTTGTATTTCTGACAGTAGTGTTTTATTTTGTGATTCCGTAAGTTGGGGAAGGTTTAATGTGTTTAGGAATGTCTTGGATTCGTTTTTATGTTTTTTGTGGGAGTATAAGTTCTTGAAGAAATTCTCGAAGCTTTTAAGAATATCCTGAATTCTGAATTTTATTTCCTTTGATACTGGGTCTCTGATTTTGTAGATTGCTCTTTCTGTTTGTTGTTTCCTCAATTTATAGGCTAGTAATTTTGCCGATTTACTGCCTGCTTCATAGTGTTTTTGTTTCAGAAATGTAAGTTTCTTCTGGATTTCTATTGTGTAGATCTCATTTATTTGATTTTTAATTTCTTTAATCTTGAGCGGGCCATTAGAATGAGTGTTGTCTTTGTGTTCTTTTTCTAGGTTCTTGAGTTCTGACTCTAGTGTGATTAGTTTTTCTTGTCTCAGTTTCTTTTGGGTTGCCAGTTTTGCAATAATTTTTCCCCTTATTACAGCTTTGCACGCATCCCACAGTATTAAAGGGGATACATCTCCATTATCGTTTTCTTCCAAATATCTGAAAATATCTGATTCCAATTCATCTTTCAGTGGTCCTTTCAGGACATTTGAATTCAACCTCCAGGAAAATGTATTATTTGTGTATTTTTGGATGTTTAAGTCCATATAGATCGGACTGTGGTCAGAGAGATCCATCAGTCCTATTTTACATGTTTTTACTCTTCCAATGTCTCTATTAAACATAAAAAAGTAATCAATCCTTGAGTAAGATGAATGTGGTGTTGAATAAAAAGTATAATCTTTTACATTGGGGTTGAATTCCCTCCATCCATCACAGATTCCCATTTCTTTTAGTAGCATCCGAGTTTTCCTATTTTGAGTGTTATTTTGATGTGAAGAATTACCTGTTGCATCCCAGTATGGATTCAGTCTTAGACTGAAGTCTCCACCACATATCACTAAACCTTGGTCTTTAGTTATCATTAGGTCAAATACATTTTTATAAAATTTCCATTTAGCCCCTGGTGGTGCATATACATTCAGCAGGGTGATATCTTCTCCCTCTAGCCGCCCAATTACCAAACTGTACCTCCCTTCTTTATCTTTGTGTTCTGATTTTTTTTCAAATGTAATTTTGATTGATATCAATGTCGCTACTCCCCTCCTCCTCCCTGATTTATATGAAGATGAAGAGATCATTTTAAACCCTTGTCTATTGAGTTTAGTGTGTTCCACGTCTGTTAGGTGGGTTTCTTGTAAAAATATAAGATAAGATAAGTATAAGATAAGCCTTTATTAGTCCCACAATGGGGAAATTCCAGGATTGCAACAGCATAGGGATAGCAACACTCAGAAGGCAAGAAAAAACAACATCTAGTAAACATATGTCCATATTACTATAAATGTATATATATAGACACACAGTGCAGAGCATTATGGCTGGTGAATGTGCAGCAGAAAGTCTAAGCTCTCTCTCCGCGGATGCAGCGGGCCAGCTGGAAGTCTTTGGGCATGATGGTGACCCCCTTAGCGAAGAAGAGACCCACCAGGTGGGCCTCGCTGGTCTCCTGCAGAGCCATGACGGCGAAGCTCAGGAAACGCAGGACGGTCTTGAAGTCCTGAGCGATCTCCCTCACCAGGCGCTGGACGGGCAGCTTACGGATGAGCAGCTCCGTGGATTTCTGGTAGCGACGGATCTCTCTCAGAGCCACGGGCCTGTGACGGCGAGGCCTCTTCACTCTGCCGGTGGCCAGAGCGCCTCTCCGAGCAGCCCTGGTGGCTAGCTGTCTCCTGGGGGGCTTCTTCCTCCAGTAGATTTTACGGGCGGTCTGCTTGGTTCTTGCCATCGCTCTTTATTATTCTGTCTTATATTTCTTTCACGCCGCCTAAACTCCAGCCCGGCACCCGCGTCCTTTTCGCTACAGCTCCCGGTATGTCGAGTTTCCCATTAGCACCAGGCGGCGGCCAAGTGCTAGCTAGCACTAGCTCCTCCCCGCTGTAACGTCTCCCGCTGCAAACCGTGGCTCCGTCCGCCGACCCGGGAGACCCCCGGGGCGATCCGTGCGTCCGTGATATATATACAGAGTGAAAGGTGTAGAAAGAAGAAGGAAGATAAAAAAAAAGGCTGTTGCAACAGGCAGCCGACTCGTGTGGCGCCGCCGGTCCGGCGGAACCGGAACCGGGTTCCGGTTTTATTTCTGCGTAGAATCTTGGATCTTTTAACTGGATTCAGGATCCCTTTTACATTATATGAGGCTATTTTGGTTACACCCTGTTTTTCCATTGTATTTTCTTATTTAGTATAACAGTGTGGTGGCCCTCTTTTTTGCTACTCAGAAACTGAAAGAACATTAAGAACATAAAAAACATTAAGAACATAGTGTACGAAACTTTAAAACAAAGAACTGTCAAAAAAACTTCCTGAGCTGGGGTCTCTTTAAAGACCCTGTAAGAGCCCTGATGGAGTGTAGGCTCTGAGGGAAATTCCTCAAACTCTGTTACGTGTTGAGGGCCCTCTCTTACCCCTATAAGTTGTCCCATGTTTTTAACGTGAATTTCAGATCCCAATCCGAATTTGTAATGATTTTTTTTTTTTTATGCCTATACCCTATGAGATTGTGTGCACCCTCCCACCCTCAGCAAACATTCACTCTAATACAGTATTTGTTAGTGTGGAGAGAACATGTGGGTCATTGTTACATTTCTATTTTAACAAGATTTTTTTTTCCCTTTAAATTAAGAAGACATTTGTTTCTAATGCTATAACTGCTCCATGAAAGGTTTTACCACATGCTGATTCTGCACCTCCTTTAATGTTTGTTACCTTGTAGGAGGGGGGATGGAAGTGCAGAATGGCTGAAAAGAAAAAAAAAAACAAAACAAAAAGGTCGCTATTCCTTCCTGAAACTGGAAAGCTTATCTTTGTAGCTCTGGGGCTGGGTTTCCCGCTGCTGGCCCGTGGATTTTGAAGGTCTCTGAGTGGACCACGTTTGAGCTCTGATGTTCTTGTTCAGATTCGCTGCGGGTTTAAACACCGTTACCGGGAGTCCTCTTCTCGCCATGTCAATTGTTGCTTCTTCCGCTGAATTATAGAGACGTGACTCTTCACCGTAAAAGACCCTTAACTTCGCTGGAAATGGCGTCTGAAAGCGTAGATTCTGTTCCCATAGAACCTTTTTGGCGTCGTTATATTCCCGTCGCTTTTTAAGAACCTCAGGGGCGTAATCGTGCTCCACGAAGACTTTTCTCTCTTGATGCATAAATCCTTTTTTCTGCCAAGCCCGTCTTACAACCTCTTATTTTATTTTGAAATCGGAGAATCTTACCACCACCGAACGCGGGGGCACTTCTGCCGCTGGCTTTGTGGCTAATGTACGATGGGCCTTTTCTATCTTCAAATCGGTGGTTTGTGGAATATCCAACTTTTCTCTCAATAAGGATTCCACGCATTCCGCCACTGTGTTGAAACTATCTTCAGCTCCTTCTTTCAGACCGTGAATTCTGATGTTATCTCGTCTCTGTCTTCCTTCTTGGTTGGTTAGCTTAGCCTCCAGCCTTGACTGTTTTCTGTGTAAATCCAGCATAGAATCTTCAAGCACTTTTACTCTTTCTTCAGCTTCCAAGATTCGGTTTTCGGCCTGGTCCATTCTGCTGTTCGTCCTTTTTAGTTCCTCTCTGAATTCATGAAATTCGGCCCGAAATCGTCGTAATTCATCAAATAGCGATTTCAAGCTAATCTTTTTGTTAGCTAGGTCCAGCTCCTCGTCTCCTGAACGGAGGTCCTCTGGTTCAGATTCTGCGGCCGCTGCGCGTCCTGACCTGGGAAATGTCAGTTTCTTCTGTTTTTGGTTAGGCATGGTGTTTTTGTCTTTTGATTTTTATTCTTCCAAAAATCCGTTAAGTCTGATTTTGAAGATGTTTTCCTTGGATTGGATTTGGGAGGTTCAGCGTTAAGTTGCTATCACCATGGCGTCCAGACCGGAAGTCCATGAACATATTTTGATGAAATCTTCAGAAAAGGTATGTAATGGCACGGGGAACAGATGATTAGATTTTGGTGATGATCTGAGAGTGTATACCTCTACCAAGGGCTTTGTATTTGCACAGCAGGATTACACAAAAACTACTGGATGGATTTGGAAGAAATTTTCACCAGAGGTGGTCCTTGGGGTAGAGAGGAAGCTATTACATTTTGATGATGATCTGAAAATGCATACCTCCACCAAGGCTCTTATCTTCTCACAGAGTTTTAGCAACAATACTCCTAAGCTACTGGAGGGATTTGGATGAAATTTTCATCAGAGGTAGTCCTTGGGCTAGAGAGGAAGCCAATACAATTTGATGATCTAAGAATGCATACCTGAGTACTCTTCTCATCTAGTGCTCTGAGTGCTTTTCTAGTTTTAACTGACTAAGTCCAAGTTATACTGCAGCTCATTTTCCCTCTTATCGGCTGCCTTAACTTGCCGTGTGTGGTCTGAAAGTCACAACCTTTCTGAAAAATCTAAATGAACTGGACTAAGTTTCAATTTGATCTGGAATAAGAGCACTTCTTTTTGCCAAAACAAATTTCAGCTCTTTGGTCCGGACCGTGGTTCGGGGGAGCTTTCACACCTACAATTTTGGTTCGAGCCAAAATGAAAAGTCCAAAAGTCTGGCCCAAACAGGTTAGGTGTGAAACCCCCTGAGACTCAGGCATGAAAGTGCAAGCAGTGCATCACTCCCCTTTTTATGATTTCAATCAATAATTTGCACACACACACAGATAAGCACACCTCCTCACTCTGCTCTCCATGTCTTTCAGCACAATTCACACTCATTTCTTTAGAATGCCCCATATCCCTTGCTGGCATGTGTCACATACAATCATTTATCTTTTTGATGTCTTGCAATACTAAGCAGCTCAGACATCCCATCAGATCTCTGTCAACTTTATTTCCACCTGCTGTTTGTCATCACAAGAATTCGAGCACAAGCAGATAGAGATGCTATCTTTCTTATCTTTCTTTTCTCAACTTTGGTTTTGGGTTTTTTTAGATCTTCTTTGTTGTTGCTTTTTAGAGTTGTCAAAAACATTCTCTGTTTCTAATCAACCCTCAAAATTAATATCAGTCTTAATACTGATGTGCAAACCTATGGATTACCTGGTGCTATCTTTGGTCTATTAGGCAGACAGCATATTCAAATGTAGTGGCCCTGTGGCCTTCATATTTTAGCAGCTATTTTGTTTTTGCGCATGGATTAGTAATCACATAAATACAGTATAGCATGGGTGCGCTGCTAATAGTCCCAGGCAGCAATCATTGCATTCTGGATAACAATAACTAGGGCTTTACCCCTGCAGATATCCAATGCTCTACTGCTAACAGACAGTTCACCAATCCCCACTGAGACTGAGCAGACATCGGAGGCGAAGAGTGGCTACAGAGTGGTGATGCAAGCTAAACTAAGTGCTATCCGTCATAAATTGGCCTCCTGATTAGTTAACAACAAAATGGACAAGCTGTGACTGGGGATGTGCTTGCATGATTTTGATTACTGTGTGATGATAATAACACAGTATTGGCTGGATAAGAACACCATGTATGCTGCTATCAAAGTAGAAGGTCACGCCAGTTTCAAAGGAGCAGAAAATTCACTCAAGTAAGAGGAGAGGAACAGGACTCAGTATTTACAAAAGCAGATGGTGTACAAATACCACTGCTTCCCGTTTATAGTGTACTTGATGCTACATGTCATTATAGCCCCTTATAAAAATGGATGCAGTTTATTTACCTCCACAATGCAAATTTAGCCACAGAAAAGCTATACCACTCTGTTAGCCAACATCTGTCAACCGGACTGCATTGTTTTAGCACGTGGAGACCCCATCCATCCATTACCGCTGTTCCAGGGATCCGGGTTGCGAAGGAAACAGTCCAAGTAAAGAAGCCCAGACTTCCCTCTCTCCAGCCACCTGCTCCAGCTCTTGAGCTGGGACACCAAGGCGACCCAGGCCAGATGGGAGACAGTCTCTTTGGCATGTCCTGGGTCTGTCCCGTGGTTTCCTCCCACTGACACATTTTTGTAGGTCTGGCATAATCTGAGTGAAAATTAATGTGTGTTTTTAGTGTCTGACGGTGTTGACACACAATAGGTGATGGAAAGGCAAAATGCACATTTTTTAAAAGAAAATGGTTGGTGGGTGTATCAAAACATAATTAGATAGCCTAGTCCGTGGTAGATTCATACATGTAGTTGAATTTATTTGAGCACCAACTTCATTTTTTTTTTTTCAATTTTTTTTTAGCCCGTTTTGAACCAGGTCTCAAGAATCAGTGCATTACAAAAAAAGGTGAACAATTAATTCTTAATAATTAATGACTAATTTTACCCCTCTGTGGCTCACCACCTTGTCACGGTGGAGGGGTTCACATGCCCTAATGATCCCAGGAGCTAGCGTCCAGATGGCCAGGTTTCTGGGTCTGCCCTCCATTGGCCTCACCACCTGCAGGAGGGCTCATCGGGATCATAGGTGCTGTGTGGATTGGGTCCCAGTCTGGGTTTCATTGTTTGGACTGCAGCCCCCATGACCTGGAGCTCGGTATTAGTGGTATAAGATAGATGCATGATTAATTTTATTTAATTTTTTTGTCATTTTTACCTCATATTGATTTACACATTGATATACAGTGATATTGGTCAGTGATCGTGGTATTAGTACTAAATATGAAATTCTAGTATCATTACAATGCTAGTAGATATCTATATTTAAGGTAGAAAATCAAACTTCTGGACTTTGTTGCAGTTTTCCAACATAAATATAACACCTCTCTGTGATATTCTAGTAAGAACTTTGAAACATGGGCACTTGTTTTGATCTATCCATGGAGGCATGAGGAAGTAAAGTAAATCTATTGAAGCTGATATTGATCTCCGCTGGTATATGAAAGGGTCTGTCTATCCAACATGTTGCCCTAAGAACCCCCAACAACTGCAAGCCAGATTGCTGCAAAATATGATCAGACTTTTAACAGTCCCTAGAGGACAATTCTTGCCGTTGTTGATAGCCCTCTGGTCTTCTGTGTGATATCACTTTCAGACAAGTCAGGGGTGGATCTAAATGGTGCTACTGCAGGCATTTGTGCTCCCAAGGGATTCACCATAGAGGGTTTTATCACAGTTTAAAAATCATTTGATTTCAATGTGTTTTTTCTTCCAGTCCACCAGTTCGAGAACAAATTGAAAGTAAATTACTTGCTAGAATATGAGTCAGCAAACTCTACTTCAGAAAGAGCAATTTTAAGCAATTCATGTTTTGAAAAACTCTACATGAAACCACAAAATGTAAATTTAGAGTAATACAGCAGCAAAACTTTTTAAACAGTAAATCTGAGAAATAGACATTATTTCAGTTACATTTGTATTAAATTTTCAACTTTTTCTCATAAATGTGTATAATTTTCCCTCAGAAATTCTGACTTTTCTTGTAAATTTGCTACTTTTTCCTTATAAAATTTCATTTTTTTCTCCCAGCAGTTTATAAATCTAAAGTGTGTAAACCATTAGTAGTTATACATTTTTAAATTTATTTTGCTGACCACAGGAATAAAATATCTTCTTCCACAGAGTACTAACTTTAATTTATATTGACTAGTGCATGCCCATAGAAAGCAAGTATTCTTGTCTGAGAACAGGTAGGCCAATTGCGCTTTACAGGCCCAACTGAAAGCTGTGTTTGAAAGTGGAATACAAAGAGGTGTAGCCTTTCTGTCGGCAATCACACATGTTAGACTTTGACAAATATAAAAGGGACTGAACACTAAGATTTGTTTGATTGTGTGAATATTAATTACAGAATTATTGAAAATGAATGGGACATCCAATATTAGCCACTGTTTAAGAACCCTTGTTTATTTGTTTCTCAAACTTATTTGTGTGATCTTTTATGAGTTATATTCATAAGTGTTGTATCTTGCACTTTGGGGAATGGGAGTTGTTCAGTCATCATTATAATTTAGTTTATATGTGTAGTTTATAGTCTGTTGTCAATAAACTCATGCAGTACTACAACAGGACACGTTTACAAATATCTGAGACCCATTCTAGTGCATCCTTTTATCCATCCATCCATCCATCTTCTACCGCTTAATCCTTTAAAGGTCACTGGGAGGCTGGAGCCTATCCCAGCATCTTTGGGCGAGAGGCAGGGTACACCCTGGACAGATCGCAGGGCCAACACAGAGAGACAGACAACCATTCATTCTCACATTCATGCCTAAGGAAAATTTAGAATCCCCAGCTGATGCCAATTAACCTAATCTGCATGTTTTTGGCCTGTGGGAGGAAACTGGAGTACCAGGAGTAAACCCACACAAACACGGGGAGAACATGCAAACACTACACAGAAGGGTCATCGATGATCGGGGTGGGATCGAACCCATGATGGTCAGGGGTGGACTCGATCCCATGACCTTCTTGCTGTGCTGCCATAGTGCTAACCACTGCGCCGCCTTTTATATTTTAGCAATATTATAAGTACAAAACACCGAACATTATTGTACTCAGAAGAATGACCTGTTTGGCTGCTACTGTTGCATCAGTGTTGCCCATTTGTCAGTAAATAAAAAAAAATATTTATTTCATTATTTGGGTGGTTTTTGTCATGGTCGTTGTTTAGTCAAAGCGTGCACGCATGTGTCTGCATATGATATGCAATTGATCTGGCCATTCCACTCCACAATCATGGTGGTATTATTAACTTTTAATTTTTAGACAGCCGCGCACCGGGAAGAGCGCCATGAACCCATGGTACCGCAAAGGACAGGAGTGGCACGGGTGAAGCAGCAGCCGAGACTCCGTCCCGTTAATTGGGCAAGCTGGGCTTGGCTTCCTGGAAAGGACTGTGTGATAAGCCGGTCTGGCTGCCCCCCCCCCCCCCACATGCGCACCATACACTGTGTTCTCCAAATCAATCGCTGAACCGCAAGACCTCCTACCTGAAAAAAAGCACTTTTTTGAGAAAACTAAAAAAAACCTTTTTGTTTTCTTGCAGAATGCTATCCTACCTTTTTTTTTTTTATCAGAATAATTTTCTGTCACAATAAAGGGCGGGACTGTCTTGCAGACAGATATGAGCAGCCTTCCTTGTTCTCATCATCCAAAGTGAAATCATTAAATCAGAAAATCCTGCAAATAGGAGGTTTTGCATTTCAGCCATTGATATGCCGAATTATCCTTTAGAGCTACACAATCATGGCAACATTATAGTGTAATTTTTTTAAGCATTAAATCATCAGTATTCTCTTTTTCTGGTCAAATTTGTCACTTTTCACTTCCTTCTTTTGTTTGTGGAGCACTCCGGTGACTGGTTGTGATGCCGTATTATCCAAGGAGTCAGTCCGAAGCCCTGCCCACACTTCTAGAAGCCAGGGCATGAAGAAAGCGGTGGCTAAACTTTTATTGATAAAAACTGCATATTTTCACTGAGCAACTCCATACTCGGGGATGCACACCCTCGTAACCTCAGCAAGGCACTATAAAATTGAGGTCAGTCTGATGGAACGGTTTTGACAGATATCTGAGGAACAACACACAGACACACACACTGGCACACACACAAACAGACAGAGATTTTGTGCATTTATAGATAGATGAGATTTTATAGTATCAGTCCTGCGGAACCAGACAGAGTACATTTGAAATGACTTCAGTTGGCATAATAATGCAATTCTGTCTTTACTGTGTTCTTTATACAGAAAATTGAAAATGTATTCAATAATAGTAAATACTAAAATACTATCATATACAGTATATACTGTATATATATATATATATATATGAGAGGAGGGCTGAAAAGTTCATAGGCAAAGTTCATAGGGATTCAAGCACTGCAACATCAATGTTAAACTGTTGAAAAATACTGTTATGTTGAAAAATAATCCTTATTTGGTCAAAATTTGACCACTGACATCATGGTCAGCCTATGAACTTTTCAGCTCCCCTCATACAGTGAATTACAAAACAGATATTAAAACATCAAAATTTGGCAACACACTAATTCAAAGTCCTTGAATTGCAGAAAATCTATCAAAACATAAAAAAGTTTTAAAATATGAACATAAAGAATAAGAAACATAAAATGATTAAAAGAATATTTAAAAAAAGATCTTACACGTTTTCAAAGTATATACATAAAATACCTACAGTATACACATATATACTATACATACAGAAGGATTTGAAGGTATGTCCTTCCTGACACTACCCATCCCCATTTACCCAGGCTTAGGAGGGCACAAGGAGTGCAGTGGTTTTGTGCTTCCTCCTGTGGACTGGGTTATCAAAATAAATAAATAAAACATACTAAACAATATAAAATTGTGGAATCAACTAATAGGTATTCACTTTAATATAGCACTTTTTTCTTATCTGTGGTGACCAAAGCATTTTACAGCTCCTGCTATCTACCCATTCACACATGATCGCAGCAGAGTGCCATCTACAAGGCGCTGGCCTCACCCACCAGGAGCAACTGGGGGTTCAGTGTCTTGCCTCAAGAACACTGAGACATGCAGACAGTGGGAATCGAACCACCAGCCCTTCGATAGTAGTCTGTCACATACAACCTGCGCCACAGCCATCCCCCAGTTCATATCTCGAAACATAGAAAATGAATGTATCAAAACTGAAACAATATAAAACGATGCAAACAGTTGAAATATCCAAATATAAAAATGTGGAAAAGAGATTATTCATGATTGTTGAACTGAATCTACTGAAAAGCTCTTTGCCCTTATAAGCTACAGTGGGGAAAAAAGATTTAGTCAGCCACCAATTGTGCAAGTTCTCCCACTTAAAAGATGAGAGAGGTCTCCAATTTTCATCATAGGTATACCTCAACTATGAGAGACAAAATGAGAAAAAAAAATTCCAGAAAATCACATTGAAGGATTTTTAATGAATTAATCGGTAAATTCGTCGGTAAAATAAGTATTTGGTCACCTACAAACAAGCAAGATTTCTGGCTCTCACAGACCTGTAACTTCTTCTTTAAGAGGCTGTCCTCCACTCATTACCTGTATTAATGGCACCTGTTTGAACTCTTTATCAGTATAAAAGACACCTGTCCACAACCTCAAACAGTCAGACTCCAAACTCCACTATGGCCAAGACCAAAGAGCTGTCAAAGGACACCAGAAACAAAATTGTAGACCTGCACCAGGCTGGGAAGACTGAATCTGCGATAGGTAAGCAGTTTGGTGTGAAGAAATCAGCTGTGGGAGCAATTATTAGAAAATGGAAGACATACAAGACCACTGATAATCTCCCTCGATCTGGGGCTCCACGCAAGATCTCACCACGTGGGGTCAAAATGATCACAAGAATGGTGAGCAAAAATCCCAGAACCACACGGCTGGACCTAGTGAATGACCTGCAGAGAGCTGGGACCAAAGTAACAAAGGATACCATCAGTAACACACTACACCGCCAGGGACTCAAATCCTGCAGTGCCAGACGTGTCCCCCTGCTTAAGCCAGTACATGTCCAGGCCCATCTGAAGTTTGCTAGAGAGCATTTGGATGATCCAGAAGAGGACTGGGAGAATGTCATATGGTCAGATGAAACCAAAATAGAACTTTATTGTAAAAGCTCAACTTGTCGTGTTTGGAGGAGAAAGAACACCATACCTACTGTGAAGCATGGGGGTGGAAACATCATGCTTTGGGGCTGTTTTTCTGCAAAGGGACCAGGACGACTGATCTGTGTAAAGGGAAGAAAGAATGGGGCCATGTATCGTGAGATTTTGAGTGAAAACCTCCTTCCATCAGCAAGGGCACTGAAGATGAAACGTGGCTGGGTCTTTCAGCATGACAATGATCCCAAACACACCGCCCGGGCAACGAAGGAGTGGCTTCGTAAGAAGTATTTCAAGGTCCTGGAGTGGCCTAGCCAGTCTCCAGATCTCAACCCCATAGAAAATCTTTGGAAGGAGTTGAAAGTCCGTGTTGCCCAGCGACAGCCCCAAAACATCACTGTTCTAGAGGAGATCTGCATGGAGGAATGGGCCAAAATACCAGCAACAGTGTGTGAAAACCTTGTGAAGACTTACAGAAAACGTTTGACCTCTGTCATTGCCAACAAAGGGTATATAACAAAGTATTGAGATGAACTTTTGTTATTGACCAAATACTTATTTTACCGAGGAATTTACCAATTAATTCATTAAAAATCCTTCAATGTGATTTTCTGGATTTTTTTTTTCTCATTTTGTCTCTCATAGTTGAGGTATACCTATGATGAAAATTGGAGACCTCTCTCATCTTTTAAGTGGGAGAACTCGCACAATTGGTGGCTGACTAAATACTTTTTTGCCCCACTGTATGCACCCCATTTTTGCACCTATCAGACGCTACTGTACAAAGGTCTTGACTGGTCAGTGCTGGTCATTCACTGACTATGGCATGAGATTGTGGAGTTTATCATGCCCCCTAATTTTTGCATTTATTCATGTAAACCACCGCATAACAATGGTCTACAGAGTTAGGAGAGTGAATTGGAAACGGTATACTGCCCCTTTTACTAAATTAAAAAGACAATGGTCAAACAAGTAATGTATTGCAATGATTGCATGGGTTTGCAGCTGCATGCTTTTATGGTGCCACATTGCATCCTTTTGGGAAGGGGTGAGGGCAGAACCCCCTTGGGCTCCCAGTTAAAGTCTACAACTGATTATACACCTCGGAATTTCCTGCATGCCAGTCAGATATGATGTTGCTAATAATACTTTTGATAGAAGAAAAAAATTTGAACGTGTCGATGTGCATTCCTGTTCCTGTGATGTGTTCAGGAAGTCTGTCAGTCAGGAAAGCGGTGTGTGTCTGAGCATACACATTCGGCCGCACCTCCCACAGCACTTCCTCTGTTTGTTTAGGCTGCTGCAGGTTGACCTATGGAAAGCTGGCCGCCTGAAGCTTGAGGACTGTTTATGGTGCATTTGCCACAGGCCTGCTGTAACAGGTAGGAAAAGGGTGCACTTACTCTTCCAGGAGGTTGGAGAAAAGTTTCTCTCAGTAGGTGCAGAAATGGACTCACCAGAATGTATCCACAGTAAGTTGGGATATACTGATTTCAGTCACTTTAATCCAGCTGTCCAGACTTACATAGCTGTTATTCAAAATGTGAGTATAAAAAAAATTACTTTGAAGAGTAGGTAAATGCTAGCTTGTTTTAGTTTGGACACAGTAAAAAGAATTTGGTTTACCTCTTACTTCTGAAGAAAATGGAATCATACTGACCTGAATCTGGCACACTGTTATGTCAACTCCGTATACACATGGGGCCATAATACAAGGACCTGGTCAATTGTCAGGTTCAGGTTCAGGTTACTTTATTTGTACCCGTAGGTAGATTTGTTTTGCAGTCTGGTGACAACCATTATACAAGCCACTAATACATTCAACATAGACATCAAACAATGCACACATGAAGCTGATATAAACATGATAAAAATACTCAAGGCTCCATCAAACAGGATTATAAAAGACAAAGAGATGAGGGAGAAACCAGAGGTAAGAGAGAGGGGTCATATTGAAGTTAAAAGTTAAAAACTAGTCAGTAGGTTAAAAAAACTCAAAGGTCTAAAAACCCAATAAAGTATTTAGAACCCAAGTGACATACAAAATAAGTAAATATAAAATATTGTACAATTAAATGTGTTTATGGGCAGTTCCAATTTCATTTCCTTATCACAATAGTGCAGAAATGAATTTTCCGCCGGATGCAAAGTCGAAAAGGGTTGTCCTGATGCTCTTAATTATTCAGAGGTGTGTTTGGGGCATAATGTGAAATAAACCAATTGCTGACTTTGCTCTCATTCTCTTTAAAATAACAAGGTACAAGATCAAAGACGTGATGCTAACACAAAAGAGGGTTAACTGGGAGGACAGTTCTGTTTTGCAGCGAGGTAAATGTGGGCTCATTCACAAAGAGAAAATGCATTTAATAAAAGCAAAGAGCTTTTCAACTCCACAGCCTTGCTTGCCTGTGGATGAGCGCTGTCAGCTACAGTTTAGAGATCATGCCAGTCATTCTCTTTGTCCATGAGGTGGACAGAGTTTCCTTCAGTAATATTATTGTAACATGTGACTGATGGGGTAATTAACGTAACTTTCAGCTCATTATTATCATCAATAATGAGCTGAAGAGACTGGGAGTGGATATCGTCACTCTCCAGGAAACACGGTTGGCTGACGCAGGCACACTGAGAGAGAAGGACTACACATTCTACTGGCAGGGAAAGGGCAGCGACGAACACAGGGAACACGGAGTGGGCTTCGCAGTGAAGAACACCTTGCTGAAGATGGTGGAACTGGGCAGCACTGGCTCTGCACGACTCCTCACCCTCCGCCTGAACACCACTCAAGGCCCAGTCACCCTCGTCAGTGTGTATGCCCCAACACTGACAGCCACACCAGAGGCAAAAGACGAAGTTCTACGAGAATCTCGCAACATACGTCAGGACCATCCCCAACTCTGAACAACTCATTCTTACTTTGGAGACTTCACATGCAGAGTGGGTGCTGACCACAACTCCTGGCCCTCCTGTCTTAGGACCTTTTGGCGTGGCAGATATGAACGACAACGGACAGCGGCTCGCTCGAGTTCTGCCACATATCACGATCTGTGCCATCACAAATCGTTCTTCAAGGCCACGCCCAACACAAGGTTTCTGGCAACGTCACCGATCAAAGACACTGGCACCAGCTGACCTTGCTCCTGACCAGGGCTCCTCACTGAAGAACGTGCTAATCACCCAGTTCGTTCCAGAGTGCAGATTGCGACACAGACCACTCATGGTGTGTTGCAAGGTCAAGCTGCAGTTGAAGAAATTCCCATCGTGCTAGACAGCTGGAAAGGCACGGATTGACACCAGCAAGATGGCTCAACCAGAACTTGTTGAGCAGTTTGCCTCCACCTTTGAGAAGGAACTTGGTGTACCACAAGAAGGAGAATCTGCAAAGCAGAAGTGGGAAGTGCTGCAAAACACCATCCACCGCATAGCCTTGGCTACCTTTGGGAGGAAGACCTCGAAGTCACAGGACTGGTTTGATGCCAAGTTGACCGAGATGACCCCCGTCATTGAAGCCAAGCGCTCAGCACTTGCTGAGTACAAGAAGTACCCAAACGAGAAGAATCTCCAGATTCTCAGGGCTGCGAGAAGCAAAGTTCAGCAGAGTGCTCGGCGCTGTGCCAACGAGTACTGGACTCAGCTCAGCCAAGACATTCAAACTGCTGCCATAACTGGGAACATCCGTGGTATGTACGATGGCATCAAGAAAGCACTTGGTCTGGCTCAGAGCAAGACGGGCCCCCTCAAATCCTCCACTGGGGTGATGATCACAGAAAAGAACAAGCAGATGGAGAGATGGGTGGAACACTACTCTGACCTCTACTCCAGAGAGAACACCGTGACACCGTCAGCCCTTGATGCCATGACTGCTACCATCCATGGACGAATTGAGCCCGAGCCTAACATCGACAAACTCAGCAAGGCATTGATAGCTTGGCCGCTGGCAAGGCACCCCGAACGACGGGCATACCCCCTGACCTGATCAAGCACTGCAAGACCGCCCTACTGCTGCCATTGCATGACGTCCTCTGCCAGTGTTGGAAGGAAGGGTGCCGTCACCACAGGACATGAGGACACCAAGATCATCCCCCTCTACAAAAAACAACGGGGAGAGAAGCGACTGCAACAAACTACAGGGCATCTCCCTCCTCAGCGTTAGTTGGCAAAGTCTACGCACGAGTTGTTCTCGTTCGTATACAGAAGCTTGCCGAACGTGTCTACCCCGAGTCTCAGGGGGCTTCGCGCCTGCGCGATCGACGGTAGACATGAATTCTCCATCCGCCAACTCAGGAAGGAATGAGAGAACAGAACATGCCCCTGTACGTCGCCTTCATCGACCTCACCAAGGGTTCGATTTGGTCAGCAGAGAGGGCCTTTTCAAGATCTGCCAAAGATAGGATGCCCACCAAAGTTGCAAAGCCTCATCGAATTGTTTTCACACCAACATGCAGGGGATAGTGCAGCACGATGGCAACGTCTCAGAGCCATTCAACATACGCAGCGGAGTGAAACAGGGCTGTGTACTTGCGCCAACCCTCTTTGGGATTTTCTTTGCTATGCTCTGAGGCATGCCTTCAGCACAGCAACAGAGGGAATCTACCTGCACCACATGATCTGTACGGCAGGCTTTTCAACCTCGCCCGCCTGAAAGCCAGAACCAAGTACACGGAGGCTCTAATCAGAGACATGCTGTTCGCAGCGATGCCTGCTGTCGCAACCCACACAACACGCAGGAGCATTCAGACCCTTATGGAACCCGCCGCTTCCTCCCAGGCATGCAAGGACTTCGGGCTTAACCATCAGCTGAAGAAGACTGAACGTCTTGGCGCAAGTAGGCACGGAAGCATCCACCCAACCATCACACCATCGTCGGGACTACGAGCCTGGAGGTCGTGAATCAGTTCATGACCTGGGGGCCACAGTCAGCAGCAACCTCTCCCTTGATACAGAGATCGACAAGAGGATTGGAAAATCAGCCTCCACACTCGCTCGCCTCACCACACGAGTGTGGGAGAATCCCAGACTCTCTGTCAAGACGAAGATGGCAGTGTACAACGCCTGCGTCATCAGCACACTGCTCTATGGGAGTGAGACGTGGACAACATACGCCCGGCAGGAAAAGAGACTGAACTCCTTCCACTTGGGCTGCATTTGCCACATCCTGGACATATCCTGGCAGGACAAAGTGCCCAACACAGAAGTTCTGTCCCGCGCCGGCCTTCCCTCCATGTTCACTCTACTCAGGCAGCGCAGGCTCCGCTGGCTAGGCCACGTTCACCGTATGGAGGATGGCAGAATCCCAAAAGACGTCCTCTACGGAGAACTGGCAACTGGCAGGAGAGACGTTGGCCGCCCACAGCTGCGCTTTAGAGACATCTGCAAGAGAGACATGAAGGCCCTGGAGATCAACACAGAGCACTGGGAGGACCTTGCAACAGACCGCTCCAAATGGAGAGGCACCCTGACCAGACAGCTCAAGGCGGGTGAAGAGAGACTGACTGCTGCAGCAGATGAAAAAAGGACCCGCAGGAAGAACCGCCACAGACCCAGCAGCATGGAGACCACCCACAAGTGCGACCTGTGTGACAGGGACTGCCATTCGTGCATCGGCCTGTTCAGCCACAGGCGGTGCTGTTCCAGCAGAGTAGACGTTTAGGATTCTCTTCCATGGTCATCATAGACCGACGGAGGCCGACGACGATTTACATAAAATATATACAAATACCCACCAGAAAATAAAAAGGCTTAACTAAAACCTAAGCTAAAAAAAGAAGACTAAAAGTGGGCTAAAACAAATAAAAGTCCATAAAAGCTGAGGAGGAAGATCCATTCTTTCTACTTCAGGCTCCATCTGCCACCATGACACCCTCAGGAAAACCTGTACAGGGGAAGACACTTGCCAGCAGTACATCATCATCATCATGTCATGGGGGTGCTGCTTTCTGGAACCAGATACTTACAGTGAAGGCAGAGCTCCTCACTTTGCCTCTTCTGTCTCGTACCTCAGCTCCCCAGCTGCTCCACACGGGAAGTGTCCTCCCCCAAATGCTGGCATCATGATGGTCCTGGCCCTTACTGTTCCTCCTCCTCATTCATGCCTTCTTGCAGCCATCTTCTGGGACCAGCAGCTCCTCTTGTCCTGGCAGATTTCTCCTCCGGGCCGGGGCCACTCCTCCAGGGCAGACGGCTGTCTCCAAAGCAGGGCCCTTATCTGGCCAGGCTCCCCTCAGGCAGGTCTTTCTCCTCAAGCAGGGCTTTTCTCCTCTTCTTCTGATATTTATGGCGGTTGGCAAACAGCTGTAGGTGCATTACCGCCACCTTCTGGAATGGAGTGTGATTCAAAATGGCATTACCCTCCTATATCCTAGAAATTAGTCCTGTTGCCCTAATAAACCTAAAAACTGCCCTATAGACCGCATCCGCTGAACTTCTCTGCAAAATCTCTTTCATACTGAGTTGGGTTTTGTTCCTGTATAAACTGTCCACCAATGCTAACCGTGCAAATTCATACTTTGGGCAGTGCATAAATGTATGTTCAACTGTTTCATCGTTTCCACAACAATCACATTTCCCATTTGGGTGTTTTTTTTCATTATAGCTAATGTACTATTCAGCCCTGAGGGCTTTTCTCTGAGCTGCCCAAGTACCTTTATACTGTGTGAGGTCCCAGGTGCTGCACATCCCCAATCAACACAGGTGCTGCTGATTAGTAATTAGGGGAAGCACAGGGTGGTGGTAGACAACATTTTCAACTAAAAGCACACAGGCTAACATATAAAACAAACTACAAAACACACACAGTTATTCATAAACATGCAACACAAACTTAAAAACCACATAAAACCCCAAAAAACAATAAAATACTTCCACCCTGTGACATTATTGTCAACCCAGTCTCACCAAAAAACTGTATTATTGTTCATCTGAGGTTCTATTTTAAACCAAGAAAGAGGAGCCACTCATTGCAGCCTGAGCTGTAATCTGCTCTGCTGAATGTAAAATTGTAGGTGTAATTCAAAACAATTGTTGGGATATTTTTATTTGTAATCATTCTTTAAAAAGAATGACACAGAATGAGGTTAAAATTGTAAAAACTGTCATAAGATAATGAATATTAGGTGTGTGCGCACTTACCCACTTCTCCTGGGTCATGGTGACAGCTGTTTTCCTGGTAGGACAGACTGGTCCAGCTGCAGTCCAGTAGAGAACTGAATCATAAACCTATGTAACTTTTTAAAATTTTCCTCTGTGTAGTGATAAACCCTGTTGTGTCTTCAAAGAGTTCATATTTAACTGTCCTCATTTAACAGAAAACACCAGCTGAGTGTGTTTTTTCATTAATCGGGACACGAGAGCACAAACTGACATGAGATATAATGATGTGATATGATGACTCAACACACGACAGATTAGTGGACAAAACGTTTTCAAAGAAGAGGTCTATAGTTTAAACTCTTCAAACTGACAGTAGCCTAACCCCCGCTCCCCCCCCCCCCCATACACACTCTGTTCATTCATTCATTCCCCTAAAAATTTATACATTAATGCCTAATCTATAGACTCAGCGTTAAGTCCGCAATTAAACTGAGAATGTGGATGGACTTAAAAAATATCATATTCAATTGATGTCATGGGCGGCGAGAGTGCGCCCTCTCCTTCCCGTTCATCTCTCCTCAGGTCATCAACGCACCTGAGAGGACACACCTGTGCCCTCTCATCAGCCAGCGTTCATAAGGAAGTGTCCTTCAGTGATTCAACGCTTGCTCGTCTGGGTATTCTGCCTTAACAAGACAAGCAAGTATACGACTCACACAGGTGAAGAAATTATTAACCTGTGTGCTTTTTCTCCTCAGGTTGCTGCCATCGTGCGGGTGTGTCTCCGGGACTGCGCGCGCTCTCCTGCCACACCATCATCCACCAACGGCATTCAATCTCCACCCGGTCAGGCACCACCAGCTCATTCCCCTCGCCCTGCTGGTTCGTCTATTCCCCACTGGGGCCCTGCCGGTTCTCCCTTGGAGGCTCACGTAAGTGGCAATTTGGCCAGCCCATTTTCCCTTACTCCATTCCTCCACTCACGGCTCTCGTCTTCTCTCCACAGACTGTCTCCTCTGGCGAGTGACTATTTCTGTAGCTGTGCAGTGATTCTGATATTTTTTTTCCACAATATCTTTATTGAACCTTTTTTTTTTTTTTAACAAACATGATACAAACAATCAAACACTAACACTAAAGTACTACAAAAAAAAAAAAAAAAATACCCTAAAAACACCAACAACCACCAACAAAATCAAGTCTTCAACAATGCTCCTCTGTTTAGTCTAGACAATCCAATACATTAGTATACATATTATGTTCACCAGTTTGGAATTTACAAGGTCCACACACATCATTCACCTTCTTCTTCAAGAGTTATGTTTAAATTTTTTACATAATCAATAAAAGGTCTCCATATATTCTCAAACACAATTTCCTTTGATTTCAGTATATATGTTATTCTTTCTAATGGAAGGTTTGTTAACATCTGTCTTAACCACTGAGTCACATCTGGTCTATGAGTCTTTTTCCATAATAGTGCAATACATTTTTTGGCATTAAGCAAACTGAGGTCTATGAATGTTCTTTCACTTTATTGAAATTATGCTTTTCTGGGTACAGACCCAACAAAACCAGTTTTAGGATTCAATATGATTTGTTTTGAGATTATTTTTTCAATTGTTACCCTCACCTCCTCCCAAAACATTCTTATTAATCTACATTCCCATAAACAATGAAATAGGGTTCCTTTACTTTCCATGCATTTTGTGCATGTATCTGGTATATTTTTGTTATATCTATTTAACTCCTCCGGTGTAACATACATCCGCATTAACCATTTGAAATGTATCAATTTAAGGCGTGCATTTATTGATTTGGTTTGAGCTTCTGTACAAGCCAATTCCCATTGTTCCTCTGAAATTTCAATTTGCAGATCTTCTTTCCAGTAGTTTAATCTTTTCAGTGAATTTTCACTTGAAGATAGTGTCAATGAGTTATAAAAACTCTGAAATAATACCCTTTCTTTACTATCTTTCATCATCATTTTTTCCAAGGATGAATAAATAGGTCGAGTGAGAGCTTTATTTTGATTTGATCGAATAAAGTTTCTAAGTTGAAGATATTTAAAAAAATGTGTTCTATTGAGATTAAATTTGATCCTCAGCTCTTCAAAAGACATTATGTTGTCTGCACATGGCAAATATAAATCCTGAATCTTTTGTATCCCTTTTAAATTCCATACTTTAAATACAGCGTCCGCTCTCCCTGGTTTAAAATATTGATTACCCCATATTGGACTAAATTGTGACAATAACTGTGGTTCTTTTAAATAGTTTTTAGCTTCACACCATATTTTGATCATATGCTTTACAAATGGATTTTTAACTTGTTTTTGTAATTTTTTTGCCGAATCTGAGTATATGAATATGGGAAAGAGGTAAAGGTAAATTGTATGATTCCATTTCAGTCCAGTGAGGGAGATCATTTGATGAAAAATAATATGTCATAGACCTCAGTTGTGCCGACCAATAATACAACATAAAATTTGGACATTTCAGACCTCCACGATCAAATGGTAAATATAATAAGGACAAACGTAATCTAGCCCTCCTGTTGTTCCATATAAATTCCACTAACTTTTTTTTTATTCTTGAGAATAGATCTAAAGGTGGTGATAAGGGAATGTATTGAAATAAATAAAGTATTTTAGGTAAAATATTACTTTTAAGTATATTGATTCTCCCGATCATCGACATTGGTAGTGACATCCATCTCTGAGTTAACTCATTGATATCTGACATTAAGGCTTCATAGTTGACACTGGCGACTGATTCTAGCTTAGGCATAATTTGGATTCCTAAATATTTAAACTGATTTACAACATTGAATTGATTTACCTCAGGGGCTGGGTAATTTCTCTGGGTCTCATTTAGCATTAATATTGAAGATTTAGTTTTATTTATTTTATATCCTGATATTTCCCCAAAATTCTTTATTAAATTCAACAAGGTTGGAATTGATTTTTTTAGATTCGACATAAACAAAATTATATCAATCGGCGTACAGGGAGATTTTATGTTCTGTTGGTCCAACTTTAATTCCATATATTTGTGAATGTAAACGTATCGCTATCGCTAAAGGTTCAATTGCCATAGTAAACAGTAAAGGTGAAAGTGGACAGCCTTGTCGACATCCTCTATTGATTTTATTGGTTTTGAAATATTGTTATTGTTAGGATTTCTGCTGTAGCATTATTGTATATTATTTGAACCCATTTTATGAAATTATTTCCAAGTCCAAACCTTTGTAGGACTTCAAAAAGAAAGGGCCATTCAACTCTATCAAAGGCCTTTTCGGCGTCCAATGATAGGAGAGCTGTATCCGGTGCTTCTTTATTAAAATAAATAATATTAAATAGTCTTCTTACATATGGAAGCCTTGTCTACCCTTTATAAAGCCATTCTGATCTCGATTAATAATATTTGGTAAAATTTCTTGTATTCGTCTTGCTAAAATTTTACAGATTATCTTAAGGTCGGCGTTTAATAGGCTTATTGGTCTCATATTTTCACATTTATTAGAGGGCTTACCTGGTTTTGGCAACAGTATAATTAAGGCATTATTTATGTATGATGGTAAATTATTATTTTGAAATGCTTCTAAAACCATTTCCAAAAAAGGTTTATTAATTTATTCTTAAATTTTTTATAAAGGTCAACTGGAAGACCATCTGGTCCTGCACTTTTTCCTGATTTCATATTATCAATGGCTAGCCCAACTTCTTCTTGACTAATTTTAGACTCCAATATCTCCCTGTTTTCATTTGGAATACACGGTATAGATAGTTCGTTCAAAAACCCATTTAGTTTTGTTAAATCAGGTTCATTTTTGGTATCATATAATTTTTCATAGTAATCTCTAAGGCTCTATTAATTTCTAAAGGATCTATAACTACCTGTCCGTTACTTATAATACTGGTAATTGGTGTTTTAATTTCCAATTGTTTAATCTGCCATGCTAATAATTTTCCTGATTTTTCACCTTGTTCATAAAAAGATTGTTTCAATCTTAGAAGACTCGAGGCAGCTCTATTCGCTGATTTTTTGTCGTATTCAGCTCTCAAAATCAGTAATTCATTCTCCAACCTTGGGTCACTTCCTGCATACACTTTTTCCTGAAGACTTTTATTTTATGTTCCAATTTAGCTCTCTCCTCTCGAGTCTTCTTAGATTTTGATCCTGTATAACTAATAATATGTCCCCTAATAAAAGCTTTGAAAGCCTCCCACTTTACACATGCTGATGTTTGTGTAGTATTGATGTCAAAGAACTCGTCTATCTGTTTTTCTATATGCTTGACAAATTCCTCATCCTGAAGCCATTTATGCTGAAATTGCCATCTACCTGATTCCTTTGTCAATTTTTTATCTACATATATTAGACAACAGGGTGCATGATCAGAAATCACGATGTTATCATAAAAGCAGTTTTGAATCTTGGACCTTAATTCTGTGGAAATCAAAAAATAATCAATACGTGAGAATGTCTTGTAGGTACTGGAATAACAAGAATAGGCTTTAACTTGTGGTTTCATTTCTCTCCATATATCTAACAATCTCAATTCTTTCATAAAATGATTAATAGTCATCCTACATCCAATGTGCGTACAATCCAGTCCTGTTGATCTATCCACACCTGGATTCAATGTACAATTAAAATCCCCTGCTATTATATGTTGCCCTGTAAGTGATGATAAGATGAGAAATAAATTAGCAAAGAACTTCTGATCATCTATATTGGGACCATATAAGTTCACAAGATTTATATTTTCTAATAGCAAAGAACCTTGAATGATTACATATCTTCCAAATTTGTCTCCAATTACATTTTTCACCTGAAAAGGAACTGATTTATGTATGAGAGTCATAACTCCCCTGGCTCGGGATGAAAATGAAGAGGTGAATACACTTCCCTGCCATCTACTCCTAATTCTTTTAACATCCTCCTCTATCAGATGAGTTTCTTGTAAAAACACAATTCTTGAACCCATGTCCTTTATTTTATTCATAACTTGTTTAAGTTTTTTTAAATTTTGTAGACCTCTGCAATTCCATGAAGTTAAATTAAGATTAACACTTTGGTCCATGATCAATAGAGAGTTTGGGATTACCTTGCAGTGTAAACATGCTCATACAGAGAAGCAAAAACATGAGTGGTTGAACATTCATCCTACAAACTACACACAAACAAATTTCCCCTTCCCACACTTGTGGCAAACCCCCCAAAATCAAAGAAAAATTCTGTCTCCCGATATAGCCATCGACTGTTCCACACCCACGGGGAACAGCCTAAGCCACTCCTTCTTCATCCTCCCAATCACCCCAACTCTACTGCTTTTAATGACGTAACATTAACTCTCCTCTGTAGTTTTCCAACTTAACTCCAAAATTTTTAACAACTTTGTACATCATAGTTTTTTTTTTGTTTGTTTTGTTTTTGTTTTGTTTTTTTTAATATATAATACAATCTATATTTTGTAAACTTACTATTTACTTCAAGTCAGTCAGATGCCTGTGCAAATGCTTAATTATTCTACCTTATATTTTGTTCATGCTTAGCTCCCACCAGTCTCTTCTTCTTCTTTGATCTTCTTGATGAACTCCTGAGCCTCCTCTGGGGTCTTGAAAATGTGGGTTCTGCCCTCATACGTGGTCAGCAGTCTCGCAGGATAGATTACACCATGACGAATCCCAAGGTTGCGCAGCTCCTTACGTACGGGATCAAACTGCTTCCTCAATTGCTGGATTCCTGTGGCCAAATCTGGGTAGAACCGCACCTGCTGGTCCTGGTGTTTAATCTCTCCTTTAGCACGTGCAGCGTTGAAGATCTTCATCCTGTCTCTGTTGCTAAGAAACTTCATAATTAAGGTCCTCGGCGGTCCCTTATCTCTCCGTGGGCCAATACGATGTGCTTTTTCCAGAACCACTGCTGATTGCAACTCCTCGCTGCCCAGCACCTCCGGAATCCACTTTTCCAGAAAGGAACATACGTCCCGACCTTCTGATTCCTCTGGAAGACCCACCAGCCTCAAATTATTCTGTCTCGACCGAGATTCCAAATCCAAAATATTATCTTCCAGAGATTTATTTTTTTTTCCAAAGTGCGCACCTTTAATTGAAGACGGGTGACGTCATCTTCAGCACTAGCGAGACGGAGCTCCATCTGCGCCGTTCGTTCTACACAGTCACCCAATTCCTTTCTTATTCCTTCCAACGCTGTCATAATCCCATCAAATCTAGAGGAAAAGTCCGCTCTCATTGAACTCATGGCAGCCATCAGCGCATCTGCGCCATTCCCCGCAAACATCGCACCGCCGCCAGCTTCCTCCGCCATATATGGAGTTTTGTTTGCTGCGTCACAGACCTGAAAGTCCGTTAATTTGGACTGTTTCGGCGGGTCGCTTTTTCCTTTTCCTGGTTTTCCAGCCTTAGGCTTCGCCGACATATCCTCGCCCAAACGCTGGGATACGTTCTGTCCCAAATGAGAGAGTTATTTGCCGATTTTTTTTCTCCAGGAGCAGAGCAGAGCGAGACACGTCCGTCCTACGTGGCAGCCATAACCGGAAGTCCGTGATTCTGATATTTAATAAAATTCTCAAATGTGTGTTGTTGTTTGATTGTCCATTCTTGTTGCTGCATCGCGCACGTGAGCTGATTGCTAACAACAATCAAAACAATTGAAATGACGGGCAATTACATTATGACCTGTACAACTCTCTCCATTAAAATAACAGAAAAACCAGTGCATGCTGTTTCTTCATGAGCTCTGGAGCTGCATGATTTCAAAACACACCACTGAAATAGCATTAAACAATGCGTTTCTGACAACAGATCACCTTTTCCTCATCAACAGCACATCGGTGTAACATGCACCATTACAGTGATGTACCTGAGATTGCACACCGCCACCCCTCTTTGAAATGAGCTTCTTCCTCCCAGCCCATAGCGGGCGTACTGGCTACTGGTAATTAGATGATGTGACACAAAGGGTAAAAAAAAGAGATGATCGCTGACAGAAACTAACAAAACCACTGGTGTACAGTGGAATGTCTAGCAGAGAAGTCCGCTGATGCCCATCAAAATAGGGCCCATGGGATTTTGAAGCAATTGCCAGTGTTTCTGGTTCAGTCTGTACATTATTTATTATTTTCAAATACAGAGACATTTCAAGAAAATGCTAACAATAACTCAGCCAACTTGAGAAAACTCAAATATCTACACTGGGGCTATCTTTAGTGATTACGCGTGCTCTAACTTTTTTACATGTTTTTGATCTTTTGACCGTGACCTTTAATCCTTTAACTCAAAAAATGTAGCCACTACTACTGTCCCAAGGTAAACTTTTCTATCAAGTTTAGTGACTTTAGCCTCCTTTAATCAGCTGAAAGCATGAACACAGCAAACCAACTGCACGGATGTCTGGCTGCATACAAGTCCTCAGTCAAACATTTATTTTTATTTTATTGCACATTTCTGAAAATGCCACCCCTCTTTGGCTCTTCATGCAAGTAATTCTCATGCTTTAACATAAATGGTCGATGGCTTTTGGACAATTAATTAACAAAAGGCTGAAATTGCATAGCTTCCCATTTAAAAAAAACCTCATGAATTCATAAAGACTCTTTATTTTCCTGAATACAATCTGCTCTTAGACTGTTCAAAGATGACTGCATTGCATCATTTTCATTGCTAGTTTGCTTTCCGATCCATAGACTGTGCTCTTTTTTCCTTTTGTGAAATGGATTGTAAACAATGCACTTATCCTCAGCCCTTACTTGCTGCACACTGCACTGACACAATTTTCTACCTCTCCCAAAACCTAAAGGCACATTTGATATTTTTTTTCTATCTGCTTATCACACAGAGAACTAAAATACTGTTGGTAAAGCAAGTATGAGCATACACTTATCTGTGAACATACAATCACCTGGAATTTCCCCATTGTGGGGCTAATAAAGACTTATCCATCCAAAAATGCCTCATGCCTTCAGGTCTCTGTCCAAACACACTCCTTCTGTCATGATTAATAGTATTGACAGCCCACGTGCAGAGTGCAACAACAGGAAAACAACCCAAACACACAAAAACATGTTTATGAGTTTTATTAAATTTCAAAAGGAACACACAGTAGCACAGCTACAGAAAACGTCACTTGCCAGAGGAAGTGGCCTGTGGAGAGAGAGACGAGAGCTATTAGCGAGGAACGGAGAACAGGCAGTGGGAAAACTAGAATGCTATTTACTTGGGCCGAACAGGCAAACCACCAGGAACCCCCAGCGGGGAGAGCCGAACCAGCAGGATGAAGTGGGTGGTGATGAGGTTGATAATGCCTGACCGGGTGGAGAATTGTAGCAGCTGAGTGTGGATGATGGGACAGGTGAGCGCACGCAATCCCCAAAGATGCACCCGCACAGATGGCAGCAACCTGGAGAAGAGGAGAGACAAGAGATGGTGAGTGTGAAAACTTCACCAACACATGTAACAATACTTGCTTTGCGAACCAGTGCTGAGGCACCGAAGAGCAGATCCTTCTAAGCGCAGGCTGAGGCAGAGGCAGCAGGTGCATCTAATCTCCCAGGTGTGATGATTGCCTGAGGAGGGAAAACGGGAAGGAGGGGGGTGCGCGCTCACCAGAACATGACAGTGCCCCCCCCCCCCAAGAAGCGCCTCCTGGCGATCCACTGGGTTTTTTGGGATGGGCACGATGGTAGGCCCGGACCATCGCCTTGTCATGAAAATGGGATCTGGGGATCCATGATCATTCTTCCAGGCCATAACCCTCCCAATGGACCAGATACTGCAGGCCTTGACCCCGATGGCGAACATTCAGGATCTGTTGGACAGTGTAGGTGGTGTGGCCGTCCAGCGTCCGAGGAGGAGGAGGAGGAGGCTTTGGGGGGGGGGGGGGACAAAGGGGACTCATGGAGTCGGAATTGATGTGGGACACATGGAAGGTAGGGTGCACTCATAGGATCTGTGGGAGCTTCAACTGGACTGAGGAGTCATTGATGATGTATGTAATGGGATAAGGGTCTCAAAAAACAGGGGGACAGCTTCCTCGAGTCCGTCTTCAGAGGAATCTGGTCCACTGCCAGCTGAACTTGCTGCCCCATGGTGTATTTGGGGGCAGGGACCCACTTATGGTCAACCACCTGACGATTACGCTCAGCAGAGTGGGAGAGGGCTGCACAGGTGGACCTCCAGACCCGGCGGCAGCGGCGAGCATGGGCCCCCACAGATGGCACCGCGACCTCCCTCTCGGCCATCGGAAAGAGGGGGGGGGGTGTATCCCATTGACGCTTCAAAGGTGTTGAGCCCCGTGGCAGAGGAGATGGCAGAATTGTGTGCATATTCCACCCAAGTCAGGTACGTGCTCCAGGTAGATGGGTTCTCGGCTGCTACACACCTGAGGGTGGCCTCCAAGGACTGATTAGTGCACTCAGCCTGCCCGTTGCTCTGTGGGTGGTTCCCGGAGGTGAGGCTGATGGTAGTACTCAGCGTGCAGCAGAAGGACTTCCAGTCTTGCAACGTGAACTGGTGACCCCAATCAGACACAATGTCAAGGGGGATACCATGCAGATGGATGACTTGAGAGATGAGGAGCTCGGCAGTCTCTGAGGCGGAGGGGAGTTTGGGCAGGGCAACCAGGTGAATAGCTTAGGAGAAGCGGTCAACAACAGTGAGAATGACCGACTTCCCATGGGAGAGGGGCAGACCAGTTACAAAATCAAGGGCAATGTGGGACCAAGGGTGGCCAGGAATGGGTAGGGGATGCAGGAGGCCAGTGGGGGGGAGGGGGGAATTTACCCCGTGTACAGGTTTGGCAGGCTTTGACATACTCTTGCACGTCCTGCCACAGCGCGGCCCACCAGAACACCCGCCGGACTAGATCGATGGTGTGGGAGATCCTAGGGTGACAGGCGAAGCGGCTGGTGTGGGCCCAGTGGATAACTTTGCTGCGGAGGGCGGCAGGAACAGTCTATTGCGAGGGCATCCCACTGGTTCAACCTCCCAGGACTGGGCCTGACGGACCCTCTGCTCAATGTCCCAAGTAAGGGCTCCAAGAACATGGGGAGTAGGAACAATGGGCTGGGGATGGGATGGGGGGGGCTACCTGCTTGGAGTCAAACTGGCGGGATAGTGCATCTGGTTTGGTGTTCCAAGAGCCAGGATGGTAGGTCATGGTGAAATTGAATCTTTGGAAAAATAAGGCCCAGCGGGCCTGCCTGGCATTCAATCAGCAGGCCAACCATAAATACTCTAAATTCTTGTGGTCGGTCCACACAACTATGGGATGAGTAGCCCCCTCTAACCAGTGTCTCCATTCCTCCAGTGCCAATTTAATGGCTAAGAGCTCTGTATCCCCTACGTTGTAATTCCTCTCGGCAGGTGTGAGCTGCCGAGAGAAAAACGTGCATGAGCGGAGCTTCTGGTCGGAGGATGAGCGCTGTGAAAGGACAGCGCCCATCCCCTAATCGGAAGCATCCACCTCGAGGATGAATTGGAGCTGAGGGTCGACCTGTGCCAAGATGGGTGTAACAGAGAACAGACTTTTTAATTTCACAAAAGAATGTTCAGCTGCCTCAGACCAACGAAATGGTACCTTAATGGAAGTCAGCTGCGTAAGAGGCTGTGCTACCCCACTACAGTTCCGGATGAAACTGTGATAAAAATTTGCAAACCCCAGGAAGCATTGAAGCTCCCTGCGGGAGTGGGGTGTTGGCCAATCAGGCACAGCCTTCATTTTGGCCGGGTCGGCAATCAGCTCCCCTTCAGCCACTATGAAACCCAAGAAGGAGGTGGAATTGGTGGAGAACTCACACTTCTCTACTTTAACGTAGAGCTGGTTCTCCGAGAGCCGCTGTAACATGACCCTAACATGGACCTCATGTTCCTCTGGCGAGTGAGAAAAAATTGGAATATCATCCAGATACACAAAAACGAGCCGGTTAACCATATCACGAAGAACATCGTTAATGAGCCACTGGAAGACGGCGGGGGCGTTAGTAAGCCCAAACAGCATGAGCAAATACTCAAATTGCCCCAGGTGAGTTTTAAATGCCGTCTTCCACTCATCTCCTTCGCAAAAACGGATTAAATGGTAAGCGTTCCGGAGATCCAATATAGTAAATACTCGCACGTGCTGAAGGAGCTCGAACGCGGAGTTAACCAGAGGCAAAGGATATTTGTCTTTTACAGTGATCACATTTAATTCCTGGTAGTCAATGCATGGGTGTAACAACCTGTCCTTCTTTCCAACAACAACAAAAAAAAAACTCTGCCCCGAGTGGAGCCGAAGATGGCCAAATAAAGCCTGCATTCAGGGAGTCCTTAATGTATCTCTCCATTGCCTCCCTCTCCGGACCAGAAATACTATATAGCCAGCTGGATGGCAGCCAAGCCCCTGGGAGGAGCTCCACAGCACAGTCATAAGAGCGATGAGACGGAAGCAATAGTGCTCGAGACTTGCTGAAGACCTTCCCCAGGTCGTGATAGACCTTGGGAACCAGGCAAAGGTCCGGCAGTTCTGCCGGAGGGGAGGAAATGGGGAGAGACGGCGAACACTCGGCCGAACTCAAACAAGATGCCAAACAGTGTGGACACCAGGAGGAGATGGAGTTATTAGCCCAATTGATTATAGGGTTATGCCTCTGGAGCCATGGGTAACCAAGGACCATTGAGGAGGATGAATTTGGAAAAACTAGGAACGAAAGTTCCTCCTGATGGTTCCGGGAAAGAAGGACTGTGACGGGTGCCGTGCGATCAATGACTACAGCGATCTTCTGGCCAGATAGAATAGTGATATTTTGGGGTGGGGACAATTTGTGGGTGGGAATACCCATATCCACAATGAGCTGGGAGGAGATGAAATTTCCTTCTGCCCCTGAATCCACTAACGCCATGACCCTCCTCTTGACCCCAGGTAATTGAATGAGGGCCGGAATAGAGAAATTGCTGGGGGAAATAAGTTTGGTCCTGCCTGTCAGACCCCCACGGCTACTGACGGGCCGCGTCTTTTGGCACCAGAGGGCAGTCATCAACCCTGTGCTCCATAGAAGCACAGTACATGTATGCGCCGATCCTTCTCCTCCGCCGCCACTCATCATTGGTCAGACGGAACTGGCTGAGCTCCATCGGCTCGAGAGAAGAACTAGCGCCCCCTGTGTCAGTAGCCATGGTGGGTGCCCACACGGTGGATGGGTGAAAGGAGGATTGTCGCTCCCTAGTGTGCTCGTGTTATCGGTTATCTAAACCAACAGCCTGATCAATAAGACCGTCCAGGGAGTCGGGAACCGCATGAACTGCCAGGTCGTCATGGAGGTGAGCGTTTAAACCATGGAGGAATGCGCTGCGTAGAGCAACCTCGTTCCATTCCGAGTCCGCCGCTTTGACCCGAAACGCCACCGAGTACTCGGCCACAAATCTTTCAAATGTGTACCCAGCCCCCTTCGGGCTGTCAAGAATGGACCGAGCCCTGCTCAGGGCCCAGTCCCGAAGCAAGAGAGTCAAAAAATGAATTTAAATGTATCATTCGGGTACTCCCCCCACATCTGCCCCAAATATAGCCGTACCTGACACAAGAACTCCTTGCACCTCCCCACCTCCCCCGCGTACAGGGCAGGTGTGGGAACTGAAGTAGTATGGCAAACAACAGTTTGAACAACAGGGGCGGGAGGGGTGGGAGGGCCCGGAGGAGCCATGTTGACCAAATGTTCGGTGACCGTACCCAGCTGCTGCATAATAGTCTGCAGCTGCTGCGTGAGTACGGCCACCTGTCTCTCAGTCACATCTAAGCGCTCGAAAGTGGTTCTGGTGCTGCAGCACTCGCTGAGCCGAGATTATGGCTGGCTCATTCTGTCATGATTAATAGTATTGACAGCCCACATGCAGAATGCAACAACAGGAAAACAATCCAAACGCACAAAAACACATTTATGAGTTTTATTAAATTTCAAAAGGAACTGGAGCACAGCTACAGAAAACATCACTCGCCAGAGGAAGTGGCCTGTGGAGAGAGAGACGAGAGCTATTAGCGAGGAACGGAGAACAGGCAGTGGGAAAACTAGAATGCAACTTACTTGGGCCGAACAGGCAAACCACCAGGAACCCCCAGCAGGCAGAGCCGAACCAGCAGGATGAAGTGGGTGGTGATGAGGTTGATAATGCCTGACCGGGTGGAGAATTGTAGCAGCTGAGTGTGGATGATGGGGCAGGTGAGTGCACGCAATCCCCGAAGATGCACCCACACAGATGGCAGCAACCTGGAGAAGAGGAGAGACAGGAGACGGTGAGTGCAAAAACTTCACCAACACATGTAACAATACTGGCTTCACTTCAAGTTGAGGCAGTATACCCAAACGAGCCAGCGCTGAGGCACCGAAGAGCAGATCCTTCTAAGCGCTGGCTGAGCAGAGGCAGCAGATGCGTCTAATCTCCCAGGTGTGATGATTGCCTGAGGAGAAAACGGGAAGGAGGAGGCGCGCGCTCACCAAAACATGACACCTCCAGAACACATACAGTATCTGTGCTTTCTGTTTTATTTTATCTAATTCATTTACATGCTGTTGTGATATGCAGCTATTTCATGGAAGTAAATCCTCTAAGTATGCGTTTTTAATGGGCTGGTCCAGGGGTGTCAAACATATAGCTCATGGGCCAAAAACGGCCCACCAGGGGGGTCCAAAGTTTTCTCTGTGAATTTACAGCTTTATTTCTTGTAAATTTCTGACTTTCTATTGATTACAATAGTTTGTGTAAATCTGAGACATTTTTTTCTCTGTAAAGATGAGACTTTTTTCTCATCATTTTTTTTTCCTTCTTTTCTTCTGATGAGAACAAGGGGCCCTTGATCTTGCTATGTGTACAAGATGATTTAAGTATGCATTTAAAAGTGACATGAAAGTTACTTTTCCAAGTAACTAGTTACTTTAATCATGCAGGAACTCAAAAGTAAATCAGTTACTTTTGAAAAGAAGTAACTGTAACTAGTTACTATTTTTTAGTAACTTGCCCAACACTGGTTACAAGACTGGGTAAACAGTGTGTGCACTGGCAAAATATTAGGTGCTAGGACGGAACAACGATAATCAGATGCATGAGCCACTAACTGCTTAATGACCTCCATTTGCAAACCTATTTCATAGCAGCCATTTTGACAAAAATAGTGACAAAACACATTTTGATCATAATATTAATTAAGGGCTTGTGCCTAAATATAACAGACTTCATTTATGTGATTCAAAACAACTGCATTTATCTAGCATTATATCAGAAAATGGCTGCTGTAAAACTGACACATTCAGTTAGCTGTGAGGGACTTGTGACAGGTGGAGATGATTTATTTACCCTTTATTTAAATAAGAAATCAGTTGACTGATAGAAATTCATCAGGACATATAAACAACTTAAAAGTCATTAAAGGTTGTTTTTAAAAAGATTAGATATGTTCCAGTGGACTTGAAAATGCTCTAGTTTCCGAGAAATACTTCACCACCTCTACTACCCAGAAATTAACGGAGTAAATGCAACTGTAGTTCTCTTTTTTGAATGATCAAAATAAATAAACTTGGTTTCCAAAATTTTCTAGAGTACATTTATTGTTACAACAAATGCTTCAAGTGTAAAGAGCACTGAACATCAACTGGTGGCCACATCAGCCCCGCTAGAGCTTTCCATCCAGCTCCCAGAATATTGCTCAATTCAGCAATAGTGTAGTTCAAACTTTTTTTCATTAATTTGTATTTATGCAAAGTTCTGATTTCTGAGTTCCGACACATTTCTGAGTGTAAGTGAATGCAACATCAGATTACTGACCCCTCCCTTCCCAGACAGTGGGAGAATGTGAGGAGGGGACAGGCCAGCTGTAGCTCTTCTACACTGTAAAACCTAACAGTACTTCTTAATAAAACAAATACATATAATGTAATCTTTCAAAAAAGTTGGAGTCACTTATTGCTACAAATTTAACCTTACTCAAAAATACGTGTTTGTTGCAGTAACTCAGCTGCTGTGAGTGTACTTGCATTTTGGTTGCATTTTAAATATAGGTGACATAATTCCAGTTTGTTGCATTTGCTCATTTCATCTGAGTTAACTTCAATATTGCTATAAAACTGACTGCTGACATTTGTTTTTGTTCAAGGTGTGAAATCATCAGGCTGTGCTCCAATAAACCAGTAATCCAGATAATTTTATGTTCCTGACATCACTAGGTTAATAACTTTAAAGAGTTGTAGTTTTGTAATCCATGTTTAGTCAACACACACAAAATTAGTCAACCACTTTGATAATGGACTAATTAAAGTAAATTTTCATTTTTTTTTATTATGGGGGCCATAATATTTGCCTCTCAGTAAGTTTTAATATTATGATTAGTAATTTCAAAAATTATAACCATAATCATTAAATGAAGGTAGGTACTTTCAAATATGCTAGAAAAAAGCAGCCACAAGGGCTGATGGGAAATATTAAATGTTGGAAAATAAATATAGATTGTCAGTTTACTGTGTGTTACTTAAGCAATATTACACGAGACAAAGTTACGGTATTGTGATTATAGTAACTGCGGCTGTGATATGTTTAATGTCCTCCGCAGATTTACTTAACTAATTTTTGGGCACGCTATTTTTGAGCAGGACTGACAAAAATAGCACTGGTGCTAAACAGGCTAATAGGAACAATAATGTGTTTCACACCCAACAGTAGCTCAAACTTTCTTAAAAATTTATCCAACTGGCTGTCCTCATTTCATGTTAATTTGGGTTTGAATTGGTTTTGCTGTGTGAGTAATAACAAAACTAAGAGGAAGCACTGATCTGAGAATAGCGCTGTTGATGCAAATCGCTTACATGAGGGAGAGCTCAAACAGTCCAGTTTGCTGACCAACTCACCTGTGGCTCTAGCTTCCACTGGTGTTTACATGCAGTTGTGACAGTGTGTGTTTTATAGATCGGTACTCAGTGGTGCATTACATACCCAGTCATCATGAGGAAACTGCTGCTGCACCCTGTTTATCTGACTAACACTAAATTCATGACATCAGTGGTTTCCCGCAGTGTGGAATCCACCAGTGTGCCTAGCTTTTAACTGGTCCAGATGTGTACTCTGAACCTAACAGTGGATAATGGACTTTTGATGTGACTCTACAGTATGACCACTTCCTCACTAACTCAAACGCTTTTAAGGGTGCTTTCACACCTAAAATATTTTACTTTGGTCCGAATCAGCTGATAAGTGTGTTACTTCATCATTTTCTCCATTCACACAGGAAAAAATTCAAGCGGATCAAATTCTGTGACATTAAATCCTGCGAGACTTACATCAGAACGTTCTCTTTTCTTTCTTTAAATGTAATAAAGCCAGTAATGTAATAAGTTGTCAATAATGTAATTAAATTTTTGAACCAATAATACAATAACAATTTGCCAATAATGTAATAAGTTAGTCCAATAACGTAATAACCAGCCAATAATGTAATAACTTATTACATTATTGGAAGCATAAGAGAAGCATTCCCCTCTGTTCCTCATCATGATATGTTCTTTGTAAGTATTTAGTCTTTGAGTTTTTTGTGTTTGACAGCCACCTAGCTGCATTTATTTTCTTCCATCATTAAACAATGTTACACTGGAGTTCTGCCCACACTGTGAGTCCAAATTCCTTCCTCATTTACCAGAGGTGTATCTGACAGAATGGTGCCACCAAACGAGGACTCAGCGGGCACGGACTACAGCGTGCTTGGGGTGGACGAGCTTAAGTGCTGGGCTGCCCAGCTGGTTGAGGGGATAATTTCTGATGCCCGGTCATGCAATGCTCCAGAGTGGGCCATGATGTTTTTGGATGCCACGGCCGGAGTGATTAAGGATTACCCCAGTTTGCTGGACTAACCTGGCCTGACTGGACTACTAATCTCTGTGCCCAATCTGCAACATTTGCTCTGCAGACTGGTGAAAAGCCCGGAGCCTGTGCCGACAAGACAGCGTCTCCTGACTCCGACATCGTCTTCTTCTCCTCGCCATTCACCAGCCTCGGTACCACACCATGGGAAAGAGAGGGGTTGCCTGAGACACCGGAGACTGTGCCAATGAGACAGTGTCCCTAGCCACAATGTCTACAGCCTCTCCTCACCCACCAGCTCCAGCACTTTCCCCTCCTGCACCGGCTCCCACGTCAGCAATGGATGCTGCAGAGCAGGAGGAACGGAGGAAGGTGGAGTTCGCACAGATGGAGCTTTTACTGGACTATAAGCCCTGGCTCACACCAGAACTTCTTTTTCCACCTTGTAGGGACCAACACACCTCAAAGGTCCCAGCGAGGATACGAGCTCCCAGGAAACACCGCTCATCCCAGCGTTCCACCACTACTCTTCCAGCAAAGGCTCCAGCCCCCACTCCTCGTTGTTTCCCAATTCTAGCCTCTTCCTCGCAGCCTGTTTTCCCCAACCCGCCATCAGCTGCCTTCCCTCCATCCCTGTGGAGTGCAACAGATCCTGCAGGGCATGCAGCAGTCTGGGTGGGAAGGGAGGCTCTGGTAGACCCCGCTCACCAGTTCCTAAGCCACACCGTGGGCTGGAGAGGGAACCACCCCATGTGCCGGAGCCTGGCCGACGATTCAGCATCCCCTGGTTCTGATGTCTTCCTCTCTTCGCTTTAGTTCTTGAACCATCTTCTCATTGTTTTCCACTTCCAGTACCTGCTCCATGGTGCCTCCTAGCTCCAGTACCTGCTCCACGGCACCTCCCAGCTCCAGTGCCGACTCCTCATCACTCTTTAACTCCAGCAGCAGCTCCACCGGCCATCTCACCTGCGGTACATCCTGAGGTCATCACCCCAGCAGCAGGAGACCAGGAGTTAAGCCAAGTACCTTTACGGCTGTCAGACTGTACAACCTAAGCAGGGCTGCTCGCAGAGACAGCAAAAAGACGTAACAAACTAATAGTTTTTTGAATGCAAAAGATGCAATAGACTTACACAATGGTCCCCTCCGGCATACAACTAGGAAAATACCGGTCGCTATGGAGAGTGAGAATATGTATGGGCACATAATCATACCATGTAGGATAACTAAGTAGACGGTTATGCTGTTTCATCCCATCTAGCAACAATGCTCTGCTCTGTGTGTGTTTATATATTTACATATTTATTCCATCTAGCTACAATGCTCAGCACTGGGTGTGTTTATATTTATATATCTATATATTTATTCCATCTAGCTACAATGCTCCGCACTGTGTGTTTATATATCTACATATTATTCCATCTAGCTACATTGCTCTGCACTGTGTGTGTTTATATACTTACATATTTATTCCACCTAGCTGCAATGCTCCGTACTGTGGGTGTTTATATATTTACATATTTATTCCATCTAGCTACAATGCTCTGCACTGTGTGTTTATATATTCATATATTTATTCCATCCAGCTACAATGCTCTGCACTGTGTGTCTGTGTGTGTGTGTGTATATATATATTTTATAGTAATATGTACATATGTATATTAGCTGCTCTTGCTTGCTTGTTTTTTTCTTGCCTTCTGATTGTTGCTCTGAGTGTTGCTATCCCTGTGCTGTTGCAATCCTGGAATTTCCCCGTTGTGGGACTAATAAAGGCTTATCTTATCTTATCTTATCTTATTTATGTTCTACCATTATTTTTGAAAGGACTTGCCTTGGTTCTGGTGGGGGGACCAAAGTACACTCCCCACCAGTCTCTGCTGCTTATGACTGTGGTGTCGCCTTACTGACCTCTTGTTTCCCTCCATCGTCCGATATGGCCATGTCGAGGATGGAGCTACAGGAGGACCACACTCCATCATCACTGTCATCTGAGCAAGCCGCCCCATCATCGCCATCATTGGAGCAGTCCAGTCCACTCCACCATCACCGTCATCGGAGCATGCCACTCCATCATCACCGTCATCAGAGCCACCTGCTTCACCCGTCATCCAGGAGGTCGAGCCGTCTGCTCCACCCTTAGTCCAACAGGTTGAGCAGTCCACTCCAACTTCGCCGCTGGGAGTTGCCGCTTCTCAGCTGCTGTTATCCCTTGTGCTGAAGGCCCCTCAGGAACTAGCTTCTGAACTAAAAACTCCTGTGTTATGGATCCCTGAGCAGAAAGCTCCTATATTGGTACTTCTAGAGCTAGAATCGCCTATATTGGTGCCTCCAGAGCTAAAAGTTGCCACGTTGGGGTCCCTGGAGTTAAGAGTTCCTACATTATTAGATTAGATTACATTAGATTAGATTCAACTTTATTGTCATTACACATGTATGAATACAAAGTAACCAAATACAATTTAGCATCCAATCAGAAGTGCAAAGGACAGCAGTGCAGTATATACAATAATTAACAGTATGTACAAATTAAGCAGATATATACAGATAGGTCAGTGTAGAAGGTTGGAGTACAGTTATGTGCAATAATGTACAGATAAGTTAGGTGGGCAGTTATGTACAGGTAAGGGTGGTAAGAGGTGAGAATAAGTTAGCATAAATTACAGAAGAACAAAGTACAGGTGAAGTGAGGTAAGTAGCAGACAATCTATCTAACTATACAGAGTGACAATATACAGGAGAACAGTATGTAGATAAATATGTATTGACAATATACAGAAGAGCAGTATGTAGATACACATGTATTGACAATATACAGAACAGTATGTAGTTAAATATGTGATGATAATATACAGAAGAGCAGTATGTATCAATATATAATGACAGTATGCAAGTGTGATATATATATATATATATATATATATATATATATATATATACTGTATATATATATATATATATATATATACGTATATATACAGTTTGAGAAAGCACTGTGAATAAACTATAAGAAGTTAAAAACTATAAGAAGAATATAATGGTGTATGTACAATAATGTAGAAGAGCTGTGAACAGACTATAAGAAGACTACCACAATATATATACAGTAATATAAAGAGCTATGAACAGGCTATAAGAAAAATATAACAATGTATATACAGTAATGTAAGGAGCTAAAGATGCTGGCATCTTCAGAGCTAAAGATGCCAGTGTTGTTATTTTCACAGGAAAAAGCTCCTATGTTTTCTTCAGAGCAAAAAGGTCTGATATTGTTGTCTTCAGAGCAAAAAGCTCTTATTTTATCTCCAGAGCAAATGACTCCCATGTTATCTTCAGAGCAGAAAGTTCCTGTGTTGTTGTCTTCAGAGCAAAAAGCTCTTGTGTTGTTGCTATCCTCTGAGCAAAAGGCTTCCATGATGTTATCTTAAGGGCTAAAGGCTCCCATGTTGTTTTCTCCTGAGTTTAAAGGTATGATGTTATCTCCTGAGTTCAAGGGCTTTGTGATGTTATTTTCAAAGCAGAAAGCTCCTGTTTTTTCCTGTCTGGTGGCCCATGGACTTTGGTAGGCCACCTGTCGCATCATGTTCATCCGTCAGGTGGCTTTTGGACTTGGGTAGGTTCAGGTTCAGGTTACTTTATTTGTACCCTTAGGTAGGCCTCCTGACCCCTTGTGTTCTTCTGTTTGGTGGCCCATGAACTTTGGTGGGCCACCCGATGCACCATGTTCATCTGCCAGGTGGCCCATGGATTTGGGTAGGCCTCCTGACCCACCTCACTCTCCGGTCTGGTGGCCTTTGGACTCTGGTAGGCCACCTGACGCACCATGTTTCTCCGTCTGGTGGTCCTTGGACTTTGATAGGTCACCAGATGTGCCTTATTCCTCCTGTTGGTGGTCTTTGGACTGGCTGACCACTTGATGAACATTTTTCTGTTGTTTGTGTCCTTGTTTTTGCCCTTCGTCCCTCTCCTACCACCCGATTAGGGTGTTCTTTGTTATGTTTTTGGGTGTCTGGATTCCACCCTTAAGGGGGGGCACTGTTAACTAACTAACTAACTAACTAACCTGCACTTATATAGCGCTTTTCTAGTCACAAAGACCACTCAAAGCGCTTTCACTAATGCTAACCCTCTATTCTAAGGGCCTATAGGAAACAGATATCTAAGGACAATTTAGAACAACCAATTAACCTAACATGCATGTCTTTGGATTGTGGGAGGAAACCGGAGCCCCCCGGAGTAAACCCACACAGCACAGGGAGAACATGCAAACTCCATACAGAAAGGTTCCAACCCCTGCCAGCCCGGGGATTCGAACCAGGAACCTTCTAGCTGTAAGGCAACAGTGCTAACCACTGCACCACCGTGCTGCCCTGTTATGTTACTGTTATGATCTGGACATTCTGTCCATGCTTTCTATTATTTTTTGAACTATTTGCACAATTCTGTTATCTTCATCTTATTCTTTTAGATTTGATTGGCGGTTGGCAACCAGCTTACAGGTGCATTACCACCACTGACTTGATTATCATCACTCTATACTTTGTATAAGGAGTTCTTACAAGGAGTTCTGAACAACTGCTTATGTATGAAAACATTATCCATCCTTGGACTCTTCTTCTTTCTTCTTTTAGATTTGATTGGCGGTTGGCAACCAGCTTGCAGGTGCATTACCGCCACTGACTTGATTATCATCACTCTATATCTTTGTATAAGGAGTTCTTATAAGGAGTTCTGAACAACTCCTTATGTGTGAAAAAATTATCCGTCCTCATATGAGGAATAGCTGCCTCTGTGGACTCTTCTTCTTTTAGATTTGATTGGCGGTTGGCAACCAGCTTACAGGTGCATTACTGCCACTGACTTGAATATCATCACTCTATATATTTGTATAAGGAGTTCTAAACAACTCCTTATGTGTGAAAAACCTCCGTGGACTCTAGCTATATAATTCAAGAAACCTCTGTGAGTCTGTCTGTGTGTCATGACCATAGGACTCGCTAAAAGATCATAGGATTGCCTATGATGTTCCTTTGATCTCTATGCGATGTCTATATGACATCATTTTGACACCATAGTATAGAGCGATTCAAGAAAATCTGTGTGTGTCTGTGTGTGATCAAAGGCAAACATCAATCACAATCATTCTACATCAAAGTTCAAATGCAGGCATCACTCATGATCATAGGACTTGCTATATCATCAAAGATCAAATGCAGGCATCATAGGACTCACTATGAGATCAGCCTATGGTGTCTCTATGATGACATCATCAAAGATGACAAGACTCGTTATCACGATCATAGGACTCGTTATGACATCATCAAAGATCATAGGACTTCCTATGACATCCTAAAAGATCAAAGGCAGGCATTACTGAACAAATGGTGACATGCTTGCTTACACCTGTTTTCTACGGGCATGCAGAAATACTTGTTTATACTTGGTTTCTACGGGCATGCACAGGTATGCACAATCTCTGTGTGTCTGTCTGCTTGTCATGACCATAGGACTCGCTAAAAGATCATAGGATCGCCTATGATGTGCCTATGATCTTCACATGAGTCATATACTGTAGACACCATAGTATAGAGTGATTTAAGAAAATCTGTGTGTGATCAAAGGCAGGCATCACTCACGTTCACTCACGATCATAGGACATCAAAGATCAAAGGCAGGCATCACTCACGATAATAGGACTTGCTATGACATCATTAAAGATTAAACGCAGGCGTCACTCACGATCATAGGACTCGCTGTGACATCATCAAAGATCATAGGACTTGCTATGACATCATCAAAGATCAAATGCAGGCATCATAGGACTTGCTATGCCATCATCAAAGATCATAGGACTCGCTATGACATCATCAAAGATCACTGGACTCGCTATGACACCATCAAAGATCAAAGGCAGGCATCACTGAACGAGTGCTGATGTGCTTGCTTACACCTGCTTTCTATGGGCATGCAGAAATGCTTGCTTATACTTGGTTTCTACCTGCATGCACAGGTATGCACTAGTCAATAGTATATTTGTGTATTCTTAGTTTCTTATTTCAGCTATTGTTTTCTAGTCTCTCCCATCACCCTCCCATTCATCCAGCCACTCATGTGTTTTCATTTGACCCTAATTCCGGTTCCGGTCCCGCCGGACCGGTGGCGCCACATGAGTAGGCTGCCCGTTGCAACAGCCTTTTTTTTATCTTCCTTCTTTCTACACCTTTCACTCTGTATATATATCACGGACGCACGGATCGCCCCGGGGGTCTCCCGGGTCGGCGGACGGAGCCACGGTTTGCAGCGGGAGACGTTACAGCGGGGAGGAGCTAGTGCTAGCTAGCACTTGGCCGCCGCCCGGTGCTAATGGGAAACTCGACATACCGGGAGCTGTAGCGAAAACGACACGGGTGCCGGGCTGGAGTTTAGGCGGCGTGAAAGAAATATAAGACAGAATAATAAAGAGCGATGGCAAGAACCAAGCAGACCGCCCGTAAAATCTACTGGAGGAAGAAGCCCCCCAGGATGCAGCTAGCCACCAGGGCTGCTCGGAGAGGCGCTCCCGGCCACCGCAGAGTGAAGAGGCCCCGCCGTCACAGGCCCGTGCTCTGAGAGAGATCCGTCGCTACCAGAAATCCACGGAGCTGCTCATCCGTAAGCTGCCCGTCCAGCGCCTGGTGAGGGAGATTGCTCAGGACTTCAAGACCGTCCTGCGTTTCCTGAGCTTCGCCGTCATGGCTCTGCAGGAGACCAGCGAGGCCCACCTGTGGTCTCTTCTTCGCTAAGGGGGTCACCATCATGCCCAAAGACTTCCAGCTGGCCCGCCGCATCCGCGGAGAGAGAGCTTAGACTTTCTGCTGCACATTCACCAACCAACCATAATGCTCTGCACTGGGTGTCTATATATATACATTTATAGTAATATGGACATACAGTATGTTTACTAGATGTTGTTTTTTCTTGCCTTCTGATTGTTGCTCTGAGTGTTGCTATCCCTGTGCTGTTGCAATCCTGGAATTTTCCCCATTGTGGGACTAATAAAGGCTTATCTTATCTTATCTTATCTTATCTTAATTAGTTTACTCAGCTGTCTTGTGTTAATTTCTGTGTCCCTATATATACCCACTGTTTTCATTTCTCCTGTGGCATCATGCAAAACATCCCCTTCGATTCCTCATCATCATACTACAGTATATTCTTTGTAAGTGTTTAGTCTTTGAGATTTTTGTGTTTGGCAGCCACCGAGCTGCATTTATTTTCTTCCATCATTAAACAAAGTTACACTGGAGTTCTTCCCGCATTACAAGCCCAATTCCTTCCTCATTTGTCGGAGGTGTATCTGACAATTTGACGTATTTGCATGCACTGAGTAAATGGATTGTTGGGCAGTAAACTACTTGAGTTAATACAATTTTTCATGAACTGGTAATAGTTTTATATGATGATTACATTTACATGGCTTCTTGAATAATCAGATAACTCCAGAAAGCTGATTGTAATCGGTTCTTGTGAACATGGCCATTTTCATCAAGGGCATCATCAGCCTTATGAATGTTCTCAAAGGGCCGATCGTGCCCTTTCCCCAGGCTGTAAAAGATCTAACTGTGTTTGATTTGCCTTTAATTTCCAAACTAGGCTGCAAGAATCTTTCTTGACAGGGTGTTGTTATGAAAAGACAGTTTCTGATCAAGAGTGCTCCTGCTTACAGTACATACCTTTACTATACTTTGTTTAAAAAAAAAAAGCACCTTCTTTTATATACAGTGGGGCAAAAAAAGGTATTATTCCAGCCACCAATTATGCAAGTTCTCCCACTTAAAAGATGAGAGAGGTCTCCCAATTTTCATCATAGGTATACCTCAACTATGAGAGACAAAATGAGAAAAAAGAATGCAGAAAATCACATTGAAGGATTTTTAATGAATTAATTGGTAAATTCCCTGGTAAAATAAATATTTGGTCACCTACAACAAGCAAGATTTTCTGGCTCTCACAGACCTGTAACTTCTTCTTTAAGAGACTCCTCTGTCCTCCACTCGTTACCTGTATAGAATGGCACCTGTTTGAACTCTTTATCAGTATAAAAGACACCCGTCCACAACCTCAAACAGCCAGACATCCAAACTCCACTATGGCCAAGACCAAAGAGCTGTCAAAGGACACCAGAAACAAAATTGTAGACCTGCACCAGGCTGGGAAGATTGAATCTGCAATAGGTAAGCAGCTTGGTGTGAAGAAATCAACTGTGGGAGCAATTATTAGAAAATGGAAGGACATACAAGACCACTGATAATCTCCCTCGATCTGGGGCTCCACGCAAGATCTCACCCCGTGAGGTCAAAATGATCACGAAAATGGTGAGCAAAAAGCCTAGGAACCACACGGGGGGACCTAGTGAAGTGACCTGCAGAGAGCTGGGACCAAAGTAACAAAGGCTACATCAGTAACACACTACGCCGCCAGGGACTCAAATCCTGCAGTGCCAGACGTGTCCCCCTGCTTATGCCAGTACTATGTCCAGGCCTGTCTGAAGTTTGCTAGAGAGCATTTGATGATCCAGAAGAGGGATTGGGAGAATGTCATATGGCGTCAGATGAAACCAAAAGTAGGAACTTTTTGGTAAAAACTCAACTTGTCGTGTTGGGAGGAGGAAAGAACACCATACATACTGTGAAGCATGGGGGGTGAAAACAGTATACTTTGGGGCTGTTTTTTCTGCAAAGGGAACCAGGACGACTGATCCGTGTAAAGGAAAGAATGAATGGGGGGCCTTGTATCGTGAGATTTTGAGTGAAAACCTCCTTCCATCAGTAAGGGCATTGAAGATGAAAATGTGGCTGGTCTTTCACAAGACAATGATCCCAAACACACTGCCCGGGGCAATGAAAGGAGTGCTTCGTAAGAAGCATTCAAGTTCCTGGAGTGGCCTAGCCAGTCTCCAGATCTCAACCCCATAGAAAATCTTTGGAGGGAGGTTGAAAGTCCCGTGTTGCCCAGCCCCATAGGCTGCCCCATAGCTGCGATAGCCCAGCGATAGCCCCAAAACGTTTGACCTCTGTCATTGCCAACAAAGGGTATATAACAAAGTATTGAGAAAAACTTTTGTTATTGACCAAATACTTATTTTCCGAGGAATTTACCAATTAATTTCATTAAAAATCCTTCAATGTGATTTTCTGGATTTTTTTTCTCATTTTGTCTCTCATAGTTGAGGTATACCTATGATGAAAATTGAGAGACCTCTCTCATCTTTAAGTGGGAGAACTTGCACAATTGGTGGCTGACTAAATACTTTTTTTACCCCACTGTATATACTTCTGCAACTTTTGCAAACATGTTCTGCTGAGACTGCAGTCTGCTTTTTAATTCTTGGGGCTTTTGCTGCTTTTCTTGGTGGCTAAAGTAAACATACATGGGTCCTTGGTTGAGTTCAAACTGCCGATGCAAAACTGTATTCCTGGACACTGCCTTGATGGAAAGAAGACACTCAGATTTGTCTCTTCACCATGTATGTATTTATTACCTTTCCCATCTGTCTTTAAATTGCCTTCCCTCTGCTTCAGTTTTTCTTTTCTTGCACATTTTTCCTGACTCCATTACTCAATTGAGGAAAAAAAAACTTGTATTGGTAATGGTAATGACTGAGGTCAAAACACTGCCCACTGTGGATGGATGCCATCATTCAACTGATGGCAAATTTGCAATGCATTCTGGGACATGTAGTTTATTGCCACAGTACTTTAATGTAGCACAGAATCATACTTTTAAGAAAATCATAGTTTCCGTGGGCCTTCAGTTTGACACGTCTTAGACAGTATATTGTAACATGTTTTTTAATTTTTTATTTCGATTTGTTTAAGCAGTTTTTAATGACACCCTAGTCCCATGATGTGTGGGCTGTATGGTTCCTATGAGAGCCTAAGTCCCGCCCCTTCTACTTCTGGATATGGGACCTTAAATTGGAAAAATTCTCCATTGAAATGAGTGGCAAGAATGAAATTATGCTTTGATCCCGATCGAATTTTGCCACGAGTTACACATATATGATTGTCAATTTAAAAGATAATTTCCCACATAATTAAAGTTGCTGGCTGCCATATGATAACAGAGTAATATCTCCCATCATCCCACATCACCAAATACGATCATGGCGGAAGATTACTTCAAGCCTACCTCCAGTTTCCTGACCGATGAAAGAAGGATCCAAAGAGGTGAAAAACAACACAAATGTATTGTTTTGTATTTTGAGAGCTGCAGCTGATACAGAGGGATGTTACTACTTCACCCTGGGCACGCTTTGAAAAAGTGACGTACAGTAGTTTAAGATGTCTTTGTTTGTACTGTGGTTTTTTTGAACTTACATATTTTCACAACCTTATACCTTAACAGTTCAACAACAACCTACACCATTATTTACCTGTAAAATTAGGTTTTAAATTACAAACATCATCACTCTATAATTCAAGAAATCTCTGTGCGTGTCTGTCTGTGTGTCACGATCATAGGACATCATAGGACGGCCTATGATGTCCTATGATGTCCCTATGCCTTGATGTCTTTATGATGTCATATAGACCATCAGGACTCGTGATGCCATCATATTAAGATAAGATAAGATAAGCCTTTATTAGTCCCACAATGGGGAAATTCCAGGATTGCAGCAGCTCAGGGATAGCACACACTCAGAGCAATAATTAAGAAGATACGAAAAATATAAATAAGAGGCAGTGGATATACATACGTACACATAAAGGAGTATTGTAGCAAGATGGAAGAAACAGCATAACCGTCTACTTAGTTATCCTACATAGTATGAATATGTACCCATACATATTGTCACCCTCCGTACGACTGATTATGTCCTAGTTTGTATACTGGAGGGGGACCATTTGTGTAAGTCTGTTGCATCTTTGCATTCAATACTATTAGGGTCGTCACGTTTTTTTGCTATCTCTGCGAGCAGCCCTGCTTAGGTTACACAGTCGAACAGCCGTAGGTAGGAAGGACCGGCGAATCCTCTCCGTTGCGCACCTAGGATGATGTAGTCTACTGCTAAATGACTCTTCAGTGCATTCAATAGTCCTGCATAGGGTGGGACTCGGACTCCAGAAGAGATGACAGTTTAGCCACCGTCCTCTCGTCTCCTATCTCCTCCACTGGGTCAGAGGCGTTGCCCCAGGACAGATCTAGCTTTCTTGATCAGTGTTGTTCAGTCTCTTCCTATCGGCTGCTGTTATGCCGTTGCCCCAGCAGACCACTCCAAAAGCGATGGCTGATGCCACCACCCGTGTCCGTAGAATGTCTTTAGCAGTGCCCCTTGTACACCAAAAGACCTGAGCCTCCTCAGTAGGAACAGCCTGCGCTGTCCCTTCTTGTAGAGTGCGTCGGTATTGTGTGACCAGTCTAGTTTATTGTTCAGATGAACACCGAGGTACTTGTAGGATGTCACCATCTCAATGTCTGTTTCCTTGTATGTTTACTGGTGCTGTGAGGGGTTGTCCTTGCCTGCGGCAGTCCACCACCAGCTCCTTATTTTCCTCACATTGAGACTGGAGGCAGTATCCGATGGCACCAGTCCACGAAGTCCTGAGAGTCCTCTGTACTCAGCTTCATCTCCGTTGGAGATGAGGCCGACGATCGCAGAGTCGTCAGAGAACTTCTGTAGATGGCAGTGTGTTTGTGTTGTGTGGAGAAGTCTGCAGTATAAAGGGTGAACAGGAAGGGAGCCAAACACCGTTCCCTGGGGCCCCCCGTGCTACCGATGAATCATGTCAGACACACAATCTCAGGTTCTCACAAATGTGGCCGGGTTAGTGAGATAGTCCAAGATTCATGATGACAGGTGCTGTCCACCCCTGCGCACAGCAGCTTGTCCTTCAGGATCATCAGTTGAATGGTGTTGAAAGCACTGGGAGAAGTCAAAGAACATGATCCTCACCCGCATTCCCGGACTTCTCCAGGTGGGGACAGAGAACGTGAAGGAGGAAGATGACTGCATCCTCCACCCCAATGCCATGCTGGTAGGGCAAACTGGAGTGGATCCATTGCTGGTCCCACCAGGGGGCGGAGGTGAGCAAGGAGCAGTCTCTCCAGGGTCTTCATCATGTGTGACATCAGGGCCACTGGTCTGTAGCTGTTCAGGTCTTTGGGGTGGGAAGTCTTTGGTACAGGTACCACACAAGATATTTTCTACAACTGTGGTACCCTCCCCAGCTTCACACTCAGGTTGAAGATTGCTCCACAATCCCACACAACATGATCTGCACAGGACTGTGAGGAGCTTCGCACTGATGCCGTCCGGTCCCGAGACCTTCCTCGCCTTGATCTTCCTCAGCTCCGTCCTCACCTGGGTCTTAGTGAGGGTCAAGTTGGGGGGCTGTGTGCTAGGAGTGGGGGGGTGTTGGTGGAGTGGGGTGTGGACAGCAGGTCTCGATGACTTTAGAGGGCAGCAGTGGTTGTTGTGCAGTCGGGGGGAGGGCGATTGTCAAACCTATTAAAAAACAGGTTCAGATTGTTTGCCCACTCCCAGCCCCCCGTGGCCTGGGGGGCAGGGAGTTTAGTTTTAGTTTTTTCTAATTGCTGTACTGTGCTCCACGTTTTCAGATGAAAAGAATATGTCTTAGTATTACTTGATTGCAAATTTCAATAGTTTTTAATTGATTGGTGGAAGGTTATATTTTATTACTTTTTTTCATCTCTGAGCCCAGAGATGGGTTTAAGGTTTCTCCAGACCCCACCGATGTCCGCTCTGTTGCAGCGTGTCCTCCATCTTCTTCCTGAAGCTGTCCTTGCCTTCTCTGATCTTCCTTCTCAGCTCCCTCTGTACGGACTTCAGCATCTCCCTGTTCCCCAACCTGAAGATCCTCTTCTTCTCTCTCAGAAATGTTTTTATCTCAGGGTTGATCCAGGGTTTGTTGTTCGAGCAACACCGTATGGTCTTGGTGGGTATGGTGTTGTCCACACTGAAGTTGATGTAGTCCGTGATGGTGTGAGTGAGGCCATCGATGTCCTCACCATGTGGATCGCAGAGCTGCTCGCAGGCAATGATTTCAAAACAGTCCTTTAGCACGTCCATTGCCTCCTCAGACAATAACTTCACCGTGTGCATGACCGGAGGTTGTCTGTGTACTAGGGGTTTGTACACCGGCCGGAGATGAACCAAGTTGTGATCCGATCTCCCGAGTGGGGGGAGTGGTGATGAGATGTACGCCTCCTTAGTATTTGCATAAAATAAGGTCCGGTGTTTATTGTCTCTAGTGTGGCATGTGACATACTGGTGAGCGTGGGTAGAATGGGGGACAGTGAAATATGGTTGAAATCACCTGAGATGAGGAGAAGAGCATCTGGGTGTTCTGTCAGCAGCCTGCCAGTTACTGAGTGGATGATGTCACGCGCTGTCCCAGCGTTCGCCGTCGGATTTGCATAAATAACAATGCAGATCACGTGTGAGTATTCCCTTGGGAGATAGGTAGGCCGCATGCTAACAGCTAGCAACTCGATGTCTTTGCTACAGTGCTGTTCCTTAACCGTTATATGTCCCGGTCTACACCAGTTGTTATTGATATACATTATCACTCCTCTGCCCCTTGTCTTCCCACTGTCTGGTGTCCGGTCTGCTCGTATTGCGTGGAAACCCTCCAGTTCAATGTTAAGACAAAATGACGATGACAAAAGGACGATGCTGCCATATACATAATAGGACACAGCACTTTAAAGACAGTCAGAACTCCTTGTACAAAGATATAGAGTTATGATGCTCAAGTCAGTGGTGGTAATGCACCTGTAAGCAGGTTGCCAACCACCAATCAAATCTAAAGACGAAGAAAGATAATTTTTTCACACATAAGGAGTTGTTCAGAACTCATAAGAACTCATTATACAAAGATATAGAGTGATGATAATCAAGTCAGTGGTGGTAATGCACCTGTAGGCTGGTTGCCAACCACCAATCAAATCTAAAAGAAGAAGAAACACACCCATTCGAAGCAGTAAATCTGGAAATCTTACAAAATATTAGATTAGATTAGATTCAAGTTTATTGTCATTACACATGTATGAATACAAGGTAACGAAACACAGTTTAGCATCCAATCAGAAGTGCAAAGGGCAGCAGTGCAGTATATACGGTAATTAACAGTATGTGCAATTTAAGCAAATATATGCAAATATATGCAGCAGTGCAGAAAGTTAAGAGTACTGTTATGTGCAAATAATGTACAATAAGTTAGATGTAGTTATGTAGTTATGCAGTTATGTACAGGTGAGGATGGTAAGAGATGATGGTAAGAGAGTCAGCGGGGAACTAAGTTCAATAACGTGGCAGCTGTTGGAAAGAAACTGTTCCTAAACCTGCTGGTTCTAGTCCGAAGGCTTCTGAAGCGTCTTCTGGAGGGGAGAAGCTGGAACAGTTCATGAGCAGGATGGTTGGAGTCCCTAAGAATGCTGCGTGCCCGGCGCAGACATCTTTTCCTGTAGACGTCCTCTATAATTGGAAGTGGAGTCCCTGTGATGCGTTGGGTGGTTTTCACCACCCGCTGCAGCGCCTTACGGTCAGCGACAGAGCAGCTCCCATACCAGACTGTGATACAGTTGGTCAGGGTGCTCTCTATCACACAGCGGTAGAAGTTGCCCAGGATGTCAGTTGACAGATGGTTCTTCTTCAGTGTCCTCAAGAAGAAGAGGCGCTGATGGGCCTTCTTGATCAGGCTGGTGGTGTTAACTGACCAGGTCAGGTCCTCCGAGATGTGGGTCCCCAGGAATTTGAAGCTGGGGACACGTTCAACAGCTATGCCATTGATATGGATGGGGTCATGTATCTCTTCCCTCTCCTTCCTGTAGTCCACTATGAGCTCCTTGGTTTTGCTGGTGTTAAGGAGCAGGTTATTGTCAGCGCACCAAGTAGCACCAAATACCACTATAAATTCAAGAAATCTCTGTGTGTTATGATCATAGCACATCATAGGATGGCCTATGATGTCTGCATGATGTCCTATGATGATCCTATGATCTCAGGCAACATAGGACTCGTGATGACGTCATATAGACAATAAGACTGGCTACCTATGATGTCGGCATGATGTCCTATGATGCCTGCCTTGATGTCTTTGTGATGTCATATAGACCATCACTCACGATGCCTGCCTTGATGGTAGCAGAACAGAAATCATAGGACGGTGTTTCAAGAGCTCATACCTATGGAAAAATGTTGATACTATTTGTCTAACAGAAAACATGAGGATCTGTCAAGCTGCAGAAGATCAACAAGCTGAAGAACATTTTGTTAAATTTCTCTTGGACCTTGGGGAATGAAAAATTCCGGTAGTTCTAGAACAGGGCAAGTTTGCAATTGAGCTCAATGAAAGACTAATGATTCCAGGTGGCAAACTGGAAGACATTGTCAGTTGGGTGTATGAAGACATGCAAATCAATGTCTCAAATCCAAGATGGTTATGTGAGTGTGTCATATTATGCCCAACAAACTCTGAAGTTGACACAGTCAATGAGTACATGACAAAGATTTTCCCGGGAGAGGAACACGTTTGCAACAGTGCTGACACTGTAGACTCTGAGGGTAATCATGCATAGCCAACTAAGTTTCTAAATACACTTTGCCCATCTGGAATGCCTCCTCATTGCATCACTTTAAAGGTGGGAATGGTGATCATGCTACTGTGAAACTTTGACCAACAAAACGGACATTGCAGTGGCTCAAAATACATCACTGAACAAATACAGCCTCACCTGTTGGTTGCAACATCTGTGATTGGTGTCAATGCTGGACGCACTCTCCTGATTCCACGAATTACACTCACACCATCTGACAACGTGTTTCCATTCACCTTGCAATGTAAACAGTTTCCAGTAAGACCCTGCTTTGCTGTGACTGTGAATAAGTCACAGGGCCAGTCTTTACAGCGCGTTGGTGTTTTCTGCAGAAAAGATTTCTTCACCCATGAAAGAACAGATTTCTTCAGCCATGGCCAATTCTACATTGCCGCGTGCAGAGTTGGCAGATCAAGCAGTCTTCGTACTGTGCTAAAGATGAAGAAACCTAAGCATGAGCGTCGCTTTCTGAGCAATGTTGTTTTAAAGGTGGTGCTGACACAGTAAAAACTGTGGTAACCTTGAGAATGGCAGTCTACCCTACAAATGTGTAAAATGGCAAGAAAAACACTGATTTTCTCCGGGGTGCTCCAGTTTCTTGGTTTCTATGAGCATGCACAGGTCTTCCTGAGCAGGGTCGAAAGCCACTTTTTGCTCAGATCTATTTTCATGATCCTGTCCATGAACTGGAATTATGACGCACCATCCCTCAACCAGTGGTCTGAACAAAGAAGAAGAAGAAGAAAAAGAAGATGCCCACCAGATGAGAACATAGAGTGAGGAGAACTGCTGCACGTCAGAAAAAATGCCGTGAAGATGAAACACCTCAGGTTCTAGCAGTACGCCGCAGCATGACTTGTGAACAACACAGCGATCTGAGACAGGAGGAGACCCTTCAGCAATGGGCATGCAGATAATACTTGCTTATACTTGGTTTCTACGGCATGGACAAGTATGCCACGGGTATGTACTAGTATGTGTAACTTGTAATATTTGATCAGGATCAAAAGATAATTTCGCTCTTGCCATTCATTTCTAGGGAGATTTTTCCGATTTAAGGAACATGCGTGGAAGTAGAGGGGACGTGACTTAGGCTCTCTATATAAGACATTGATAGAAAGGATCAAACATACCATATAAAAGCTAAGACAGCAGCTCTTTTATGTTCCACATGCTTTCTATTCATGTTCACTCTCAATAGAAAATAACCCAATGATTGAAAAAAAATCAGTCAAATGACTGAAAATCCTGTCTGTCAGTGAGTTAATTGCTGTTTGACAGTGAGAATGACATGTTTGAAACAGAGGAGAGTGGTTAAGTAGGATCCTGATTATGGGGCATCCTTCTATGAGAATGAGACCTTTGGTGCAGCTTCTCCGGTTGCCTCTCAATAACCCACAGGGCAGGTTACCTTCCCACCATAAATCCTTTTTATAGTCCTGCTCCAAGGAGTTCATTAATTCTTCTCAAGTGTGTTTTTGTTTACAATTGACTTACATGTTTTCCAAACACATGATATAAGCAGTCCTGAGGTATGACCATTTATTATCCTCACTACCGAGCAATGGCGTAAAACACATACTGGACACTTGCATCCCAGGACTCTTATGTACACTGAGACTAAGGTATGAATAAAGTTTGTCTTTTTTTCACTGATAACATCACTTTTGGTCATCCAGAGATGGATAAAACTGTCTTGAGCGGGGGTTTAAGTTTTTCCTACCCTGCTCCATGACGTGGCTCGGCTCGCTTTATTATTTCTTTTGTGTCTGTCATCTGTCAGGTCTGTTTGTCAGGCTGCTGAGAGCCTTGGGGTTTGCCTGCTTCCTGACAGCCAACAGCCACGCCCCCCTCCTCCTGTCAGGGCCACAGCTGTTTGTCATTTGTGTTCACTCAGCGCACTCACTCACTGACACACATTATGTCTCTGCACACACACACACACACACACACACACACACACACACACACACACACACACACACACACACACACACACACACACACACACACACACACACCATTCATTCTCACTCACATGCTCACACATCCACGCACTCATTACACACACCGGCATGCACTCAGTTAATTAATCAGTGGTAGTATTTTAGCTCTGTTTTCACTGATGTGCATTGTTGGGTCATTGCTTCCAGACAGTGTTTGTTCCCTCAGCATTTGAACTAAACTGCTAGGCCTGCTGTCGAGGGTTATTTTTCCACCAGCCTGCTTACTGCTATTTTTTGTTCCACTGGGACAGCTACCTGGACTGCCTCGGACTGCTCCAAGCTCAGTAAGTTTTTTCCTGTTTGGCCCACACCATTCAGTTCCCCTCTGGAAGGGGTTCTTATCCTCCATTTTCCCGTGAGCTGTTGAGCGTCCTGGCAGTCACCCTTGTAAGCTAGTGACTTTCATTATTTGGATGTTGTACACCTGTTTTGTCCATAATTGGGAAAAAGCAAACACACGGTTACTGCAGTTTTACGGAGCTTTATTAAACAGAGTATTATATACGTGCATAGGCACACGGCACACGCCCGCTGACCAGGTGGCTCCCGCGACAAAAGAGGCAGAGCCTCTTCCTCCCACTCCTTTATACCATGGGCGGTGTCACCACCAGAAACCGGCAGTAGCCACCCCGGTCTACCCCCATGACCAACCCGGTCACCACCTTACTACTACAGCCTATATTACAATCACAACACCCCCCCCCTTCAAAAAAAAAAAAAGCCAAGTGCACAGATAGCCCCCCCCCCCCCATAAAAAATTGCTTCCCAACTCACACACTAAACAAAACAATTACAAAGACAAATAAACAACCTATCCATGCACACAACTAACTGGGGGGCCAGGTAGACTACCAGTACCCCCACACAGCTGGGTGGATTATTCTGCTGCCGAACACAAAACAAAGCCATGTAACTACAATAATAAAATTAAAGTAAATTAATCCCGGAACAGCTCCACACAAAATACATAATCACAAGACAAATAACAGCTATTGGCGGCCTCCCCCCCACAACACTCACCCCCACACTGGCACATTCCAAAACGTTGGGTATGTAAATACTCCATAATAAACAATTCACATGGGCCAAACACACCCTACCATCCCAAACCTGGGCACACAAAACACACTAATAAAATTTCACTGTAAAATTAGCAAAAATCACATAATTTATACACATAATCCCCTCAGGCCAAAATTCAATCAATGCACATCATAATTATAATAGAAGACTTCCCTCTATTTAGCACTTTTCCTGTTCCTCTTTTTTTTTTTTTTTTGAATCAAACCAGGGTACCAAACCAGCAGCAGACAAATTAAATAAAAAAAATAAACACATCTGGACTGGGGAGAAAAACATAGACAGAAATTAAAACAATTTCTGTCAGTTCTCAGGTGGTCTTTCTCCAGATGCCTCCGTCTCTTGACCCTCAGGGCTCCCACCGCGCCGCTTTGTCTTCTCCACCCTGCGCAGCTCATTCGGATGCCTCCAGGTCTGGTCAGACAAGCGTAGATACCCGTCACTCCGACGGCCTCCACTCAGAACCGTCTCCTCTCAGCGTGCCGCTCGCGCGAGCCATGTTCGCCTCTCATCGGGCCTCAACCCTGGGCCGCACGACATTATCGACCCCGCAGGGAAGCCCATGACCTCCTTCCTCCTGTGGTGTTGGGTCTGACTGGTCTCCATCAATGGTCCGGTCGTCTCCTGGGCCCGGTCTGTCTTTCCCATGGCTGACCGTCTTCCCAAGCAATGTAACAACTCGCTCTCTGGTCCCGCTCCTTCTGGATCCAGCGAGGGCGCCTCGTCCTTACAGGTTGCCAGCGGGGTCCCATCGTGCCATTCCGCGCCCCCAGTTTGGACATCAAACAGACTGGCATCGGGTCCAACCCGCGGCATCCTTGCGTAGCGCCAATGTGTTCTCCTTCATGACACATGTCAACCAGTTCGATTCCCTCACCTCCACGCCATCCATCAGTGGGATCGGCTGGCTCCACAGTCTGCAGCCGACCACTCCTCACCCGACACACTGCGATCGAAAAACTCAGGCTATAAAATAGGTTGCACCCCATGATGTTAACCCCCGCAGCGGTGACATGAATGCGGGCTCTGGACACCACGACCGACCCGTAGCGGGCCTCTACCTCCAAAAAGCCCACCACAGCCAGTCTGTTCAGTCCATAGCCGTAATAATCCCTCTCATGCTGTTTGATCTGTTGGTGGGGAAACAAACTGTTCACGGTCGCCATGTTCAGCACTGAGATAACAGCACCTGTGTCAACCAACAGCGGAACTACGACACCGTTGAGCATGACATCACAGCCGATCCTCCCTGTTGTCGCTGGGGAGACCGTACTGTTTGTACAATGGTTGGAGACTTCCTGTGCAGCACCTGGTCTCTTCCACGGCTCCTGTGTACGAAGTTGTCGCACGTCCTGGCGAAGTGGTCCTGCAGACCGCACTTGCCACAACCGCCTTCCTCTTGCTGGGCACACACTGGCTTTATAGTGGTGAACAGGGGACCCACACCCATAACAACGAGGTGTTCCAGGGGCAGACCGTATCTTCACCACAGTGGCATACATGTCACCTCCAGCGTCACTGTCATTAGGGTCCCAACTCGGTGCCTTAGCACGAGAATCATCCTCACTCAGAAAAGCCCCTTCAGGCAGGCCCCTCGTGATGATCTCCGCTGCCTCAAACCGCTGGCGAGCTCAACAGCTGTGGCCATCGTCAGCTCTCCTGGAAACTCCATTAATCTGGACCAGACTGCTTCACTACAAACGTATTCCGCCAGTTGGTCCCGAATCATCCCCTCTTCCAGGCGTCCAAACTCACACCCTCTCGTCAGCCTATGGAGCTCGGCAACGAACGTCGTCACCGGCTCTCCTAAACGCTGGTGGCGTTGTCGAAAATGGATGCGCTGGACCGTGACGCTCTCATCAGCGCCCCACCCAGGCTGTCCAACACTCTCTGCCCCTCAGCACCCAACTTATGGACTAACACAGCCCTCGCGCGAAGCCTCTCACGCTCGCCGAGGTTCAGGACCACAAGGTAGTTGGTAAAAGCAGAGAACCAATGAGGCCACGGCACGGGCGGCCTGCTCGGTGCCTCCGGAAACGGCTGAAATTCAGCAACAAACTTATCCATTCCCACTTTTACCTCGTCGCCAAATGTTACGTCCATAATTGGGATAAAGCAAACACAGACGTTTGCTGCAGTTTTACAGAGCTTTATTAAACAGAGTATTATATACATACATAGGCTCACGGTACAACGCCCGCTGACCAGGTGGCTCCGCGACAAAAGAGCATGAGCCTCTTCCGCCCACTCCTTTATACCATGGGCGGCGTCACCACCAGAAACCGGCAGTAGCCACCCCGGTCTAGCCCATGACCAACCCGGCCCGCCATCTTACTACTACAACCTATTTACTTACACAACAACACCATCCATTTTGTTAATAAAACACACTCAACTTACTCCTCCTGCATGTTGGTTTTCATGTTCAATTCCCATATGCGCGGCACTAAGACGCATGCATTTGACAAAAACGCGCTGTATAAGTGAACGCCATTTACCATGCACACAAACACACACTCTCTTGCGCATGCACACACATACATGCACGCACAGGTCTACCTGTACTCTTTCAGGTGCAGATATCAGGCCCGTGTGGAGATCAACTCCAAAGCGGCAACTGTTTCTTGTTTTTCTCTTTGTTTTTCTTTCTGTCTTTCTCCCACCTCTTCCGACCACTTCATATCCCTTCAGTTCCCTCCCCCATTCCTCCATGTCAGTTCCAGCATAAGTACGAAAACATAGAGAAAGTGTTAAGTTTTCATATAGCAAGAAGAGTCTATAAATATATAGCATATATCAAATATGAGCAAAGCAAATCTGTTAGGCACAGCAAGACAAGCAGATATCTATTCTGCTTGTCAAGCTGCTGAACAGGACAGGTAAAAAAACAAAACACAACAAAAGGAAAGTGAGGTTTAGCAAAGTTTAGAAATATTTAATCTCAATGCTGACTGATCATTGTGCAGTTGCAAAATAGGTTTTAAAAACATTATCCACCTTATTCCTGGGGGAGCCGCTGTAGGAATGATTTTGGGTGGAACTTCCAGTTTTGGCTGAAGTAGTGTTAATTCAGCAAAAGTGGAGTAGCAGGGGCATTTAAAATAGCGTTTTCAAAGTTTTTCAAATTTGTTTTAATGTATAGTCTACATAGGTGTTTTGCACTTAAGTGGCAGCTAATTTCAGCACTTCTAGTTTATGTTTTTTGAGTGTTGTGGCGTAGTTCTGGTACTTGTGCTGGTGTTCGTGGTTGTGCCATAGAAGGTATAAATAGGAAGCTTCTCACCGGCAATGCAGAGATGATGCACGGAAAACTAAAAAGGACTGTTGTGTGATCGGTGGTACAGACACAGGAATCACCAGATATGTTTTCACTTGTATGAATGTCACAGATCTGACGTTTTTGTGTTATACAGTATATGTCACCAGAATGAATCCTGCATGAAGTAAAGTAATAATTAAAAATAGCAACAGTTGCTTCTTAAGGCTTAACGATTTAGGAAAACGATCAGGTTTTTTTGCATTTGTTGCACTGCCTTGGAACGATATGGACTCGCAGCTTCAGCATGCATTATTTTTTAAGTGATTACAAAATATAGATCAATACAATTTTGAACCATTGTCAGAAAAGGTCTGTACGTATTAAGTTAAATAACAAGCATTCATAGCATGACAGCAGCATGAGCATTTTAATTTTGGAGTAAAACGAACAGCTGTAGCTGTCTGTTTTACCCTGACATTAAAACACCCAAACATGGTGTTGTGGTTCTTTGTGGCTCTTACTACATTCTATGTCTGCTCTGAGGTAAATTTGATTATGTCTGTCATGACGGCCGCTGGGCCGTCATCAAGCCCCGCTGCACACACACCTGCCGCCAATCACCAGCAGCCTTAAAAGCCGGCGTCACTGGTGGCTCAGCACGGAGTCGTCTGCCTTCTTCGCCACACAACGCGTCACGGATTCTTCCTCGAGCCAGAGCTTCCACGACGCATCCTCGTCAAGCCTCGTCACGTAAGAACCAAGATATCTTACCTTGTCAAAGTATTATCCCCTGTACACAGGTGGACCTCCCTGGCGGCGGACTTGTCTCCCCAAGTAACAGAGCCTCTCCTCCTCCTCCTTGGGACTCCTCCACCTCACCACAGCACCAAGCGCCACGCTCACTGAGCCACTGTGAGCTGCAGAGCCAGCAAGAGTCTTCCAGCGTCACCTGCAAGTAAGCAGTACTTGTTGTTACATCTCCGTACTGCGAACAGCACTAATCCACCTGTGCTTGTGTGTTTCCAGGGTTGCCAGGTCGCGGCGGGACTCGCTCAGCTCCAGCGATTCCTCAGCATCGCACTCACTCACACCTTCACACACATTACACTCTTGATTTAATAAATAATTGCCTAAACGGTCTACTCGTGTCAGTGTCTGTCTCCTGGGTCAAGCAATCATGTCAGTACGACTCCGTCAAGACGACCCAGCAGACAGCACGCTGTTGCGCCGTCTTAACACTCTTAGCGCCCGGGTAGACCTAATAGCCCATCAACAGACAGTTATTTTAAATCAGTTAACCCTAAGTAACAACCGGCTGGACCACCTGGAAGGACACCAGGTGTTTCCCCCGGTTACCGGGGCGTCACCAGCCCCTACTAATTTACCGGCTAGTCAGGCCCACCAACCTCCCTTACCTCACCTCACTCCCGTACCTACCCCCGCTCGCTTTAGCGGCAAACTCGGGGAGGCACGAGGTTTCCTGCTGCAGTGTGAAACAGTGTTTCATCATGTTCCCGGTGATTTTCCCACAGATTATAGCAAGATAGGGTTTATTTCCAATCTGCTCGAGGGAAGAGCGTTAGCGTGGGCATACGCGATTATGACGAAACCCAGCTACGCTCAGTTAACTTACCAACAATTTGTAGCAGATTTTTGGAGATTTTTGACCATACGGACCGGGACGCGGTGTTAGCTGACCACCTGTTAAATCTTCAGCAGGGCAGTAAATCTGCAGCCTATTTCTCTGTGGACTTCTGGGTTTTAGCTGCAGAGGTGGGGTGGGGGGACTCTGCTCTGTGTAGTATTTTCCTCCGCGGCCTTAGCTCTGAGCTGAGGGATGAGCTAGCGGCACGGGAAAAACCTGATAGACTAGGTGAATTAATCTCACTAGCCGTTAGTGTCGACAACAGGCTGAAGGAGCGGGCAGCAGAACGTAGGGCTGCCAGCCGCTCGGTTAAACCACGCCCCCGCTCCTCTTGGCCATCACTGCCGGCTCTGCCTCCGCTGGAGGGACTTCTGGGGCCAGGAGGAGATGATTGTAGGACAGTCGGGTGTTTCGGCGGCTGAGAGACAGCGCCGAAGGGATCTGAGCCTGTGTTTTTACTGGTGGTAGTGAGTCCCACGGGGTGGCTGAGTGTAACAATCGTTAAAAGGGGAGGTCCGTGAGTCACAGTAGGGTGACTCACGGACGTAGACCAGAAAAAGCCCCTCACTCATTGTCTCATAGCCATTAGACTAATCTACAAACACAGGGAACATACAACACACGCTCTTATTGACTCTGGGGCTGAGCAAAGCTTCATTTCTGAAGACCTGGCAACCCGTTTGGGCCTCAGCTGCCAACCCCTCCACCCGCCTGTCAACCTTATCACACTGTCTAAGGCCCCGCTCACCACTGTTTCCCGCCAGACGGCCCCTGTTTCGGTGATTACCTCGGAAACCATCGGGAGGCTATCTGGTTCTGGGTGCTGCCCATCTCCACATCGCCTGTTATCCTGGGTTATCCATGGCTACGCCTTCACACCCCACGTTTGATTGGCAGGTGGGGAACATCACAGCGGGAGCTCCTTTTGTCCTCAGAGCCTGTCTCCAGTCTGCAGTGTGTGCCCCCTCTGTCTCGGTGACCCCTCCACGCTCCGGCCCCTGATCTATCCAGAGTACCTGAGTCTACCACAATCTGGGAAATGGTATTTAGTAAGTCACGGGCGCTGTCCCTTCCCCCCCACCAGCCCTACGACTGTGCGATCAACCTCCGGGCGGGGGCCCCACTACCGGCGAGTCGATTATACAGCCTGTCGGCTCCGGAGCGGGAGCCATAGACACGTACATTAAGGAGTCCTCAGCTCTGGAATCATCCGTCCATCCTCTTCGGCGGTGGGGGGCAGGATTCTTCTTTGTGGGAAAGAAGGACAGTTCCCTACGCCCCTGCATCGACTTCCGGGGCCTTAATGAGATCACCATTAAGGACAAGTATACGCTGCCCTTGATGAACTCGGCCTTTGACTCCCTCCAGGGGCGTCATGGTTCACAAAGCTGGACCTTCGTAACGCCTATCACCTGGTGCGCATCAGGGAGGGCGACGAATGGAAGACTGCTTTCCGGACCCCAAGCGCCACTTTGAATACCTTGTGATGCTGTTTGGGTTAACCAACGCTCCGGCCGTTTTCCAGCGTTTGAATCAATGACGTCTCCGGGACTTTCTGAACTCCTTCGTGTTCGTGTATTTGGACGACATCCTGATCTTTTCACGCACGTTGGAGGAGCACCAGGGCACATATTCGACGGGTCCTGCAGCGCCTCCTGGAGAACCAGCTATTCGTCAAGGCCGAGAAGTGCGAATTCCACACAAATTCAACTTCCTTTTTGGGATTTATCATCGCCCATAACCAAGTGGTCCCGGATCCGGCCAAGGTCAAGGCGGTGGTGGATTGGCCCACTCCTACGTCCAGGAAGCAATTACAGGGGTTTTTGGGCTTTGCCAACTTTTACCGTCGGTTTGTGCCGAAGTTCGGGATCATCGCTCGCCCCCCTGACCAGCCTTACGTCCCCCAAGACCCCCTTCCGCTGGAGCAAGGAGGCTGCCGTGGCATTCGGGAAGCTGAAGGAGGAGTTCGCCTCTGCCCGTGTTTTGACCCAGGTGGACCCGGACCTGCAGTGTTTGGTGGAGGTGGACGCCTCGGACTCTGGAGTTGGGGCGGCCCTTTTCCAGCACTCCCCTGTGGATGGGTGATTCGCCCGTGCGCTTTCTTCTCCCACCGGCTGACGCCCGCCGAGAGGAACTACGGCATCGAGGACAGGGAGTTGCTGGCGGTCAAGCTCGCCCTGGAGGAGTGGAGGCACTGGCTGGGGGGGGCTGCCCAGCCGTTCATCGTCTGGACAGATCATAAGAACCTGGAGTATCTCCGGACGGCCAAGCGGCTGAACTTCCGCCAGGCTCGCTGGTCTCTATCTTCATTGGGCGGTTTAACTTTACCATCACCTACCGGCCAGGGAGCAAGAACACCAAACCGGACACCCTCTCCAGGCAGTTTGAGGTAGAGTAGTCTGGGGACCATGACAAGACCATCCTGCCAGCGTCCTGTGTGGTGGGCGCCCTCATGTGGGAGATCTGGGACAGAAGTCAGGAAGACACAGGAGAATGAGCCTGACCCAGGTGGGGGTCCCCCGGGCCATTTGTTCGTCCCCTTGTCGGTCAGGGGTGAAGTTATCCAGTGGGGTCACGCCTCCAAGTTGGCGTGCCACCCGAGAATCTCCCGCACCGTCAACCTGCTCCAGAGAGCCTTCTGGTGGCCAGGGCTGAGGAGGGATGTTACCAACTACATTTGGGCCTGCGCTCAGTGCGCCACCGGGAAATCGTCATCTCCCCCCCCCCCGGCAGGTCTTCTCCATCCTCTACCGTCCCTTCTCGTCCCTGGTCCATGTGGCTCTGGATTTTGTGACAAGCCTGCCCCCTTCGGACCATTTCACCGTGGTGCTGACAATGGTGGATTGCTTTTCCAAGGCCGCCCATTTTGTACCACTCCGGGGGCTGCCTTCGGCTCCGGAGATGGCGGACCTTCTGGTTCAGCATGTGGTTCGCCTTCACGGCATCCCTGCAGACATAGTCTCGGATCGAGGCCCGCAATTCGTTTCACAGATCTGGAAAGCATTCTGCACTACGTTGGGGGCCACGGCGAGTCTTTCCTCGGGGTATCACCCACAGAGTAATGGTCAGTGCGAGCAAGCCAACCAGGAGCTGGAGGCTGTGCTCTGCTGCGTCATCTTCGTCTTGTTTCCTCGTCCTGGAGTGCGTTCCTGCCCTGGATTGAGTACGTACACAATGCCACGGTATCCTCGGCAACAGGGGTGTCTCCATTCAAGGCATCTTTGCGGTATGACCCCCCCGCTGTTCCCGGAGGAGGCGAAGGAGGTGGCTGTCCTTTCCGTGCAGGCCCATGCCAAGCGTTGTCGCCGGATCTGGACCATCACCCGCAAAGCTCTCCTCAAGACCGCGAAACGCAATATCCAGGTGGCCAACCGTCATAGGAGACCTGCTCCGGATTATCAGGTGGGTCAGCGGGTTTGGCTATCCATGAAAAATATCAGTGTGCCGGCCGAGAAACGCAAGTTGACTAAGCGTTTCATCGGTCCATATGTGATTTCTCGGATCATTAACCCAGTGACTGTGTGCCTAGCTCTCCCCCCTTCCATGCGCATCTGCCCCTCTTTCCATGTCTCCCAGGTGAAGCCCTACATCTCCGACCCCCTGTGCCCGCCCCCTGCGGTGTCCCCCCCCCCCGAGGATGATTGATGACCACCCGGCTTGGGGGGTTACTGCCATCTTGGATGTCCGTCGGCGGGGCCGGGGTCTTCAGTATTTGGTGGACTGGGAGGGTTTGGTCCTGAGCACCGTTCCTGGATTCGCCCAGCGTTGATTTTGGATAAACAACTCATCCGCGATTTCCATCGGGCGCATCCAGGTAAGATAGGGCAGGTGCCTGGAGGCACCTCTAGAGGGGGGAGTACTGTCATGGCGGCCGCTGGGCCATCATCAGCCCCGGCTGCGCACACCACCTGCTGCCAATCACCAGCAGGCCTTAAAAGCCGGCGTCACTGGTGGCTCAGCACGGAGTCGTCTGCCTTCTTTGCCATGCAATGCATCACAGATTCTTCCTCGAGCCAGAGCTTCCACGACGCATCCTCGTCAAGCCTCGTCATGTAAGAACCAAGATATCTTACCTTGTCAAAGTATTATCCCCTGTGCACAGGTGGACCTCCCTGGCGGCGGACTTGTCTCCCCAAGTAACGGATTCTCTTCTCCTCCTCCTCGGGACTCCTCCACCTCACCACAGCACCAAGCGTCATGCTCACCGAGCCACTGTGAGCCGCAGAGCCAGCAAGAGACTTCCAGCGTCACCTGCAAGTAAGCAGTACTTGTTGTTACATCTCCGTACTGCAAACAGCACTAATCCACCTGTGCTTGTGTGTTTCCAGGGTTGCCAGGTCGCGGTGGGACTCGCTCAGCTCCAGCGGTTCCTCAGCATCGCACTCACTCACACCTTCACACACATTACACTCTTGATTTAATAAATAATTGTCTAAACGGTCGACTCGTGTCAGTGTCTGTCTCCTGGGTCAAGCAATCATGTCAATGTCCATCTTTTAACAAAATGCATCCGATTTTATTGCGGTGGAGACATTGATATATCTCAGAGCTTTTATTTGTTTACAGCGTTAGCATCTTAGCAGCGGCACTAACAAATGGAGCTACTTGTTATGTCCGAATAACAGGAGACAGGAGCCCCTTTCAGCTGAACACTGAACTGCCTTTATTATCGTGAACAACAGAATATATACACCAGCCGTAGCCCGCCTGATGTCATTAACCCAACCCCCTCGGCTAGGCTATGGCAAGCCCCAAGAGTCAAATCCCACATATAACACTACTGTCTGCCAGGCCACTTTTAAAGGTCATCTTCTCATCCCTCCATAGTTGTGGGATGTGGTATAACTATATTACTGTTTTTGAGGTGCAAAAGGCCGGTGTTCCTGCATTTCTGATTCCGAAGTCATTGTTTTTTAACAAGGAAAAGTGTCCCATTTCAGTGTCAACCACATGTTCTAAACTAGTACTGGAAATTGTGCCCATAATTCACGCAAGGCATCATGGGGGCTAGGAATAAGGTGGATAGGTTTCAAAATTCTGAGTCAAATAGATTATCTTGTCCTTCCTGCCTTTGAAATAAACCGTAATAATATTCTGTTTATGTGAAAAGGGCACCAGTAAGAAACTAAAATGTGGTCTGGCAAATGATGAATCTTGATATGAATCATGAAAAACATCAACATTTTACATAACTTTAAAACCTCAACAAAGCACATCAAAAATTCAGCTCCATGCAGCACCAATAGCTAACATAGAGTCATGATGAATGTTGCACATTTGTCAGCTAATGAATTTAATTACCTGCTATTACTTTTATGCCAAAATTGACTTGTAACTTAGATTGTGTAAGAGCAACTTAAACTTTGACCCATTTCCTGGTATGACTCCGCCGGATGCTGATGTTGTATTTGGCTATTAATATTATTTAACAAATCATAATTGCCTGAAATTAGATGAACATGTCAAGACACCTATCTCTATTTAACGTTACAGCTAAAATTTCAATCGAATGAATCACTGCAGGAAAAATAGTGCTTAATCTGTTTGATTGGGCAAAGATTGTTTCATTATGCACACATTACTGTCAATAGTCTTGAAATTTGCAAACAGGCACCAGTGATGTTTGTTAGTCTGCAGTACAACACTGGAATCCTCATCTCTCCTCATTCAATTAATCCACACTTGCCATGTGCACTGAGAAAATAATTGGGTTTTCATGTTCCATTATTCATAATTTGGTGCAAAAAGGGAGAAAAAACATTGGCACTAATCAGGGTAAAATAAACATGATCAAAAAAGGGGATGGGTGTATTGTACTGTAGTGTTGAGAAGATATTACAGTAATAAGCGTGTCATTTGAGACTTACAGGAAATTAGCCAGAGGCTTGCCCAATGCTAATTTACCCACCCCAGTGATGTCTGCTGGAACATGCAGCCCAGTCTGAACTCCCATTGGTGACAGGGCACTTATCTCAAAGAGAATTATCATTAATCTCTGCACAGTGGACAAATTCCCAACCCGACTCCCTCATTGTGTCTACCTAATTATCCGCAAGTCTAATTGGTTAAATAAATCACTGTTGCGCCAGAACAACTTTGGCGTTGGCCACATGTCTTGAATTAAAAAGGAAAATAAGGGTATTGAGTCCTGGGGTCATCTGCACATACTGGACAAACGGGATACAGTAGTTCTGCTCGTAACTTCTGGCTCACAGACAAGATTCTCAAATCCCCAAGTCCCAGAAAAGCTTTAAAAAAGCCAACTCAGGGCTTGTTGAGGTTGTGTACTGAGGATGCAGAGCAGCCAAGTCTCTAATGAACTTATACTGCTGTGATGGGGTTTTGGAGGGGATTACAATTGGGGAAAAGGCCCTTATTTGGGTATAATATATGTAGTAACCAAAAAGTTGGAAGGCAGAAGTTTGGTCCCCAGCAGAATACATACATATTGGCCAGATATACAAGTAAGAACCAGTCAATTAATACAGCATAAAGTTATTAAGAGTATGACAATATCTTGATGCATTTTCCGCAAAGTTTTCTGAAGTGTGACACACTCATCTAACTTTCTGGATAAGGCACAGTGGAAGTTTTGCTAGAATGTACTTATTATGAGGTGTGTATTATTAAAATTAGTACCAAATATAGGATAAAACACTGACAATTTGATATCCCCCCACCCCCACATGCTTACATCTAAGAAATTGTGAATACCTAGAAAACTTTGTGGCACAGTTACAAGTTTGTTCAGAAATGCATTGGATTTCTGTGACTCTTTTTTTTTTTTTCTCTTCAAGATCCGTACAATACAGTAAAATTAGTGGTGTTGGACGATTAACATTTCTAATCACGATTAATCTTTTGGAACGCTGAGTTAATTGCAATTAATAATACGTTAATCGTGTGTTCTTCCATTCAGATACAGTGTCCCTTAAGTTTCGAGTTTGTCATACTGTTATAAACATGGGAGTGGAGAAACATGCTTGCTTCCTTCACCTGCAGGTTTATTAAAGCTCTCAACATATCCAAAATGACAAAACTATCCAGAATATTTGTCATGATCCTGTGCACGAGCGGGGCTGTGCTTAGATATCTGATTAGTTTTGTATTTTTCTGATTGTTTATTTCTTCTGTTTACCCTGTTTGTGGTATTTGGGTCCTGGTTTTGATTAGTTCATGATTAGTTTCTGTATTTCCTTTTTGGTTTATTGTTTGGATCATTGCAGGCACTGTGACAGCTCACACGTCACTTCCGGCTGTCAGATTCTGTTTGCGGGCTGTAACGGCTGCCTGCAATGATCGCCGCTTATGACCCCGCAGGTGTTGGTAATCAGGGGGGTTGACTATTTAAACTGATGGTGTGACTTCCCTGGCCCAGCGGCGTCTCTCCTGTCAGGCAACCCCTGGACATCTTGTCAAGTTAAGTAGTTATTTATCTGTTTCTGCTCACGTTCTTGTTTATGTTTGACATTTTTCGCTCCAGCCTCAGAGCTGTGTTTTCTGTTGGTCAGTGTTTTGTATCTTGAGTTATTTTTTGTTAATAAAATTGCAAAAGTCATAGTCAGCATTTGGTGTCCTGTTTGCCCTTGGAGAGGGCCGATTCATGACAATATTCTCCAGAAAATCCTCAAAAGTACTACCATATGTGCAAAAAACAACAGAATGCCAGGGCTCAGTAACTTCACTGCAACACAACTACACTCCCATAGCAAACATCCACCAGCTGAACACAAATCAATGGACCTTTTGTGTCACAATAGACACAATTCCCTTTTTAATAGAAGAATTGTAAACATAAACAAACAACTATCTCACCCATGACGTCACCAACTACGCAGCAAAAACAGGGCGTGGGAGTGAGTAGACATTACGAACACAGCTTGAGAATTTTAGACTGCTACTCACCTACCGACAGTTGGACCCAAAGCTGTGCAGATGAAACAGGTGGAGTGTCTGTCCTCAGCTGCTGGCCGCCGCTACATCTGTAGCACGTAGCTGTTTACTACTAGCCAGCTAGCCGGCTTAAAAAAAATAACAACCGACATCCAGGCGAAGTTTTGGAGGAGGCTGGGACAATTATCCATGTGAGCGCTCCGACGGATAACATTGTAAACTTAAACATAACAGCATTTTGGGAATTTCCATGGCAGTGATCCAGTTTGTTTGACTTCACAATGTCTGCATGGCGAGCACAGTGTCTGTCACTACCCAGAGCGGCTTCTGCACGTCCGTACAGCATGCAGTTCAGGCCAAAAATACTGCTCATGCTTTCTGCCATTAACTGCGGTTAACCGCAATCACAAAATTTGTTGCCGTTAACGGGGGCGAAGTGTTAACAGGCAATTAACGCAGTAACACCAACACCACTATAACAGGGATGGCAACAGGAAATTCTGATTTCAGCTGAAATCTAATTTGGTCGATTGACTTATGGGGGGGCTGGGGGGGCGCAGCCCCACTGAAGCTGGGAGGTTTTCAGTAAAACAGAAGTAATTTAGACAGGAAAAAAATGATAAAAAAAATGAAATACTAGACTTAGATAAATCATTAAATTTAATGAAAAGTTAACTTACTTTTTCTTCAATGTTGTCTCACTGTCTTTAGTCCAACATATTTAACAGTTCTATAAGAGTTTATTACACTATTTACACTGGACTGCAAAACAAATCTACCTACGGGTACAAATAAAGTAACCTGAACCTGAATTTTTCTCTCAAGCCAATTCCATCGGAACTTATTTTTGACACTTTTGTCTATTTCTAGCACTGATGACTCCTGATCCTTCGATAAAAATCTCATAATTCCGCTGAAAACAATACCAAAAGCTCAGAATTCCAACACAAACCAGGGGTGTGATTTGGGGTTGGGGAAATTATCTGAAAATTCAGCAGGGGGTCTGGGGGAGCCCCCTGAAGCTCCTGGGTTTTTATGATTTTAAGTACCAGAACTGTGCTTAAATGACATAAAACAAACAGCTGAATGCCACTTATTACTGTATAATATTGACTTATGTTCCAAGAAGATAGCATTCCTAAACTAGAAAAGCACTCGGAGAGCGCAGACCTCCGCCAAGCGCCACAGTTCCCCCCATACAGTGTTTAACATCATAAATAATAATCCTCCATTTATTTTGTGTAACTTTACAGATTCCTTGACCATGAAAAAAATGCTATTCGCAAGTGGCATATATTAGCTATACTGTGATGCTTGTTGCGTGTTTATAGCTTCATTTGTTCTTTTAAAAATTTCAAAGGTTCCCTATTTTTTAATTTTTTTGCATCATTATCCAGATTTATTCCATTTCCTTAGGTCTTAAATGTCTTGTAGAAGCTGGTGAAAACTTGTCCTGTATTATGCAAATTAGTGTGATTCCTGTTTTGGAAATCCCAATAAGTAAAAAAATTCCTGGATCCAGACGTTGATCCGGATCACCACCAAAATCTAATCATCTGTAGGATACCCCATTTCTGACAATCTCTGAAAATGTCATGAAAATCCGTCCATAACTTTTTGAGTTATCTTGCTAACAAACAAACAAACAAACAGACAGACAGACAGACAGACAGACAAACCAACGCCAATGAAAACATAACCTCCTTGGCGGAGGTAAATATTTCAACAAGCATTATCCATCACATGCTTTAACACTTGATCAAATCAAAATCAGTTAATTTTATCTATTCCATAATAGAAATAAAATTCCAACATACCATTACCTTTTATAATTTCAGCATTAATTTCAGATCACCAGTTTCAATCTCCATTGAGACTTGAGCAGTTCATTTTGCACAATCACTGATGTAGCCAAGTCTTAGAAATATTCAAAAGTTATGAGTCAATGTCCATTGTGCACTGTCAATTTCAAACTGTTTGGAATCATAAAAGGGGATGGTTAACTTTTATTACCGTTTCCTCCCCCGCACAGCCCAGCTCATACAGCCGTTGTACGCCGCCAGTAACAGAGAGTTAATGGCTCTCCACCTGGCCATACGCCACTTCCAGTCCTGCCTGAAAGGGCGCATCTTCACTGCGTTCGTGGACCACAAGCCGCTAACGTACTTAATGTACTTTATCTTCCTGGAAGATAAAATAAAGCGGAATTCGGCGAATTAGCAGAAAATCACATCCCTGAGAACACGCTGCCATGAATTTTTGAAAAAGCATACAACGAGCCATTTGATTGGTCCAATAGTTTGCAACTATCCAATCGCAGGGCTGTTTACAATACAGCAGTAGCTTGAACACAACACATCCGGGTTATCATGGGAGACGACTTCCGGGGAAGCACCGAGCGCTTATGTAATCATGTTGATTTTCGCTAAAATCGGTAACAATAAGGTACCTTACCCCCCCTAAAATTTTCTCAACGGATTTAGACGATTCACAGAAATGATCAATTTGAAAATAAAACGGCGGAAATCCACGGATCGGCAGAAAATTGCCATCCCTGCTATAAAAAAATAACATAAAATAAAATGAAAATCTCAAAATGTTAACGGAAGTGACAAAAATCTTTGATGTGCACTTTTATCCAGATTGACAGCCAAATTTAATGGAGTGTAGTCTGGGTAAAGACCCACTGTCTCTCTAAGTTTAATGGTAATGTACCCAGTAGTTTTTACATAGCCTTGCTAACTAACTAATTCTCCCATTACACAAGGGTGAAGATTGTCGATAGGCATCACTGTGGTGGGTAAATTAGCACTGGGCAAGCTTCTGGAAAAACCTGGAGTTCATTGAAAGAGTGCAGAGAGATCATTGAATGATCGCTGAGAGATTATTGGGAGATTGATGAGGTTGTTGAGCACTGCTTGAGAGCTCCTCTCAATGATCCTTTTGGTGATTGAACTTTAAAGACACTGTGGAGATCACTGGAAGATCACTGAGACGTCTTGGCGATTGCCGGGTGCTCATTGAAAAATCGTTGAGAGATCTGGCCATTTTTTTCCATCTCTTAATGATCTCTCAAAGATCCTCACCCTTGAGTTAAGGGGGTATAACAAATGAACAGACAAACTAACTGTGATGAAAACATAACCTTGGCACAAGTAAGAATGCTTCTGTTAGCTTGAAATTATGGTAGAAATGTTTCGCAGTGGAAATTATCCTCAAATACCTGAACTCTTTTTATTACCTCCGCCAAGGGAGGAGGTAATGTTTTTGGAAGCGTTGCTTGGTTTGTTTGTTTGTTGGTTTGTCTGTCTCTTAGCAACATTACTCCAAAAGTTATGAATGGAATTTGATGAAATTTTCAGAAAAAGTGTGTGAATGGCACAGGGAACAGATGATTAGATTTTGGTGGTGATCTGAATCACGATCTGGATCCAGGAATTTTTTGAAAATTATTTCAAAATGATTATATTTTTGTATATATTAATATTGTGCTTTTCATGTACTGCCCCTTTAAGACATGTCCATGGAGTTACATACGTGGCCATGCCATATGGCAATGCACCTCCGCAACCTGGAAGCTCCTTGCGTTCTCGAATCATCACTAAAATGTAATGGGTTTGTGTGCAGGCCACAAGCCAGTTGTGGTGAAAATTGCATCAAAGTCTATCCAGTAGTTTTGGAGGATTCTTGCTAACACACTGTGAGCAGATTGGGGTGCGTGCGGATGTGACTCTGGATGGTAGACAAAGATGTCGTTCCGAGCCACATGGCCCTCATGGTATATAAACAGTAAACTTTAGCACTGGACAATGTTTAATTTTTTGTTTGTGAAATTACAATAGGCCTGTTCTGTTATGCTCGTTTAGTAGGCACCGTAGTGATATCATACTGCATTGTTGTGTAATATTACTGAATATTTATGAACATTGTCAGTAAACTCTAAAGGTGTGTTCAGACCAAACGCGAACGGGCGGCACAAATCCATACAAAGTCAGTGGAAAGAGGCGAGTACATGTAAAATCTCGCATTTGCACATTCATGTCCCAGGGATGGCGCCGTTATCTGAGTAAAAATATAATCATTGGAGAGTAAACTAGTTTGAAAATGAGACTGCCATTCACCTGGAGACAAAAGGACTGGGAGCTTTTCAGCCGAATCGGGATGTCGGAGTTACTTACCCACGGATTCCTGCCACTGACGTGCTAACAAAGCTAGCGAGCTAGCAACTGAAACACCCATCTTGTGAAGTTTTGGAGGCTGCAACAACTTTTTTCAGGTGAGCCCCCGTCGGATAATGTAAACCTTGTTATTTTGGGGATTTCCACAGCAGGTTGAACACAGCTGCAGAAGTTATAAAGGCAACTTCACCTATCTGCATCTCACTCAGACGGTGAATTCATGTTGTGTGTTTACAGTGAGTTATAATGTAGTCGTGCTGCCCGTTTGTGCTTGGTCTGAATGCACCTTAAGGGAGAAGAGAGGAGGGAAAAAACAAAATAATAATAATACGTATAATAAACCATGATGCTGATTTAAGGTGAAATGTATGGACAATACAATTATAACATTCTTGTTACTATAATTTAGTCATATAACGCAGTCATATTGTTTTTGCTGCCGTTTCTGTCTGTTAGCAGGATCACACAAAAACTCCTAGATACTTTTGGATGACATTTTCACCAGAGATGGCTCTTGGCCCAGAGATGAACTCATTAGATGTTGGAGGTGATCCGTGAGTGCTTCCCTCCGCCAAGGTCCTATCGTGCAATGGACAGATGGATGGCGATATGGACGGACAAAGGGACGGAGGGGGGGAGGGATGCAGCCTTGGGAGAGGTATGCACTCTCTGAGTGCCCTCTAGTTCTTAATTCTTTCATAAAGTGCAACATTTACATCCTTCATAGAGCACCTGCAAAGGATTACTCTGGATTATATTTTATAACTCAAAGTAGGCACTGATTCTTGGATATTGCTGCCATTAACACTGGTGCAAAGGGAAAACCTGTTAGATTACAGATTTGCACTGGGAACTCATGAATTGCTAAATAGTTTGTCAAGCATGAACTAGGAAGACCAAACAGAAAGACTCTCATCTAATTTCTCTGCTGCCACAGTATATGAATAGCCTTGACTGGAAGACCTTTCTCGATGTGCCACAGATGAAACCCTTGTTTAATAAAGCCGGTGTGTTGTCAGCTCATAGCCAGAGAGACGTTGTCACACCATAATGGCTTATCCAGAGGGATTTTCCTGCTTGTATGCATCTGCTTAAGATGTCTTTCGAGATTAATTTTCTTTATGATTCAGGAAGCCCGATGGTTGGCGTACAGCACGAGTCTTCTTTTTTTTTTCAGTGAGGGACTACATGTCATGGAGTGAAATGTTTGACACCTTCTTTACCAACTCGTCTTGTGTGATAGAAACCAATGAATTAAACTGTGAAGCTGTTTGCTGTCCAGAAGAGAGCAGTGAGAAACAGAGGAGGCTCTTTTAATCCATGTAATGGGTTATTGACTTTGACCTCAGAGGGAATATATTTGCAGAGGCAGGATCACATTTAAAAAAAAAACAAATACTGCACAGTTTAAGCAATAGAAGAATTCTCACCTTTGCTCTGCCTATAAGACTTTTTTAAAGTTTAGTTTAAGTTTATTTCAAACAAGTGAGTAAAATACAGTGAAAACAGTAATATTTGAGTTTTGTGTTGAATAGACACAAACTCATAGTGAGAGACATTCATATGTCTGAATGGGAGTAGGTTGAAGTCAAAGACTTATCAAGACCTACCCCGTTCTATCAAGTCCAAACAACAACAACAACAACAAAACATAAACAAGGGTTACAAAGAAGCCAACATTCTATTTCATTTGGATGGGATCCTAATTTTAACAATGCTTTTGCTAACATCTGTGCAACAGGTCAACAGACAATATATAATATTAGGAATGAACAAATAGACGAAAAGGATAATAGTAAATAAAGTTCTTAACAAGCAGATTTTAACACATATTCTTGTAGTATCATTTTTTGTACATATATTTGAATCTAGAAAAAGACAGACAGTTCTTCATTTCCTCTGAGCAACTGTTCCACAGTGCCACTCCCCTGACTGAAATGCTATGGTATTTAGTATTGGTTCTTAAAGCTGGTTTACTGAACATGTGACTTCCTCTCAATGCATGGTGTTTTTGTCAAACTTGAAAAAGATTCTGAATGTTGCTAGGCAATGTACAATGTCTTATTTTATACATTATTTGGATTGTTTTGAGGTCAACTAGATCATGCAATTTTAAGGTTTAAAGATAGAGGAAAAATGTATTAGATGGTTGACTATATCCTGGTTTTTTTATAATTCTTATTGCTCGTTTTGTAGTATGAATAATGACTGCGTATTGGTTTTGTAAGGTTTCCCCCATACTTCCACACAGTATGTCAAGTATGGGAGTATGAAATAACAGTACAGTGTGTATAAAAATTTAGTATTGATATAATATTTTACCTTATATAATATTGCAACTTATTTAGAAATTTTGTTCTTAACATAGCTGATATGCAGCTTCCAGCTTAGTTTGTTATTTATAATTACTCCAAGGAATTTGATTTCAGCATCTTTTACCAACTCAATATCATTTATCATGATTTTTTTACTGGTATTGATTGTCCGATTACCAAATATTATGCAATTCATTTTAATTAAATTCAGCATTAATTTTTTGCAGTCAGACCAGGTTTTTAATTTATTAACATCACTTTCCAGTGAATTCAGAAGTGTCACAATCTGTGCACTGGGGGATTTCACCGTGCTCTGGTTCTTTTCTTTTTGTTTTTCCTTATTTGTATAATGTATTCTGAGTTCTTTGCCTGTGATGTCATTTCTAGTTTGTTTCCACATATTCAGTATTGTTTCTTTGTATGATTTATTTTCCTGTTTTTCATTCAGTTTAGTTTTGTTATTTACATATATTGCAGGCGGGGGGGCAGAGGGGGTCGGAGACATAGGGCTTGATTCTAGAAACATGGAAGGCAGGACAAATGCGCAGGGAGGAGGGGAGGGCCAGACGTACAGCCACCGGGTTAACAATCTTGGAAATGGTGTGGGGACCAACAAAGCGTGGGGCCAACTTCTTCTTCTCTCCCTTGAGATGGAAATCCTGAGTGGCCAACCATACCTGTTGACCCACCTGGTAGGCAGGGGCCGGTCTCCTGTGACGGTTAGCAGTGATGCTGTTGCGCGCTGCCGTACGTAAGAGCGCGTCCCGTGTCTTGGACCACAGAGCCCGACAATGTTTCAGGTGCGCCTGGACGGAAGGGACCGCCAGCTCCGCCTCCTGGTCCGGAAACAAGGGTGGATCATAGCCCAGGGACGCCTTGAAGGGAGACATCCCTGTAGCAGAAGACCGAGCGGTGTTGTGGGCGTACTCTACCCAAGGCAGGTGCGTGCTCCAGGAAGACGGGTTAGACGAAGTGACGCAGCGCAGGGCTGCCTCCAGCTCCTGGTTGGCCTGCTCACACTGCCTGTTGGATTGCGGGTGGTGACCAGAGGAGAGGCTGACCGTGGCCCCCAAGGCGTTGCAAAAGCTCCTTCAGACCTTGGAGACAAACTGGGGACCCCGATCCGAGACGACATCCACCGGTATCCCGTGTAGCCTGACCACGTGCTGAACCAAGAGATTCACTGTCTCCTGCGCCGTTGGAAGACCCCGAAGTGGCAGCGTTGTAGGAGTTGGAAGTGGGGAGACCAGTGACAAAGTCGAGGGCAATATGGGACCAGGGTCTGCCAGGGGTCGGCAGAGGCTGGAGCAAACCCGCGGGAGGAGAATTACTCGACTTGGCAGTGGTGCACACAGGGCATGCCCAGACGTAGTTGGCGGCATCCTTCTGCAGACCCGGCCACCAGAAGGAGCGCTGGAGAAGATCCACAAGCCGAGACACACCAGGGTGGCAGGCGAACTTGGAGGTGTGGACCCAATGAATGACCTCCCCCCGGACAGAAGATGGAACGAACATCCTTCCCTCTGGTCCGCCGCCAGGGTCCGGTTCAGTCTCCTGTGCCCTCTGGATCTTGTCCCTGATGGACTAGGAAATCGCTCCTACCATGCACGAACTGGGCAGGATGGGGTGGCCCGGCTCCTCCGATGTCTCTGGGGCGAACTGCCTGGAGAGGGCATCGGGTAGGACGTTCTTAGAGCTGGGATGATAGGTTATGGTGAAGCGGAACCGGGCAAAGAACAGGGACCAGCGCGCCTGGCGGGAATTCAGACGTCTAGCAGATCGAAGATACTCCAAGTTCTTATGGTCCGTCAGCACCACGAATGGTAAAGCTGCCCCCTCCAGCCAGTGGAGCCACTCCTGCAGGGCGGGCTTGATGGCGAGAAGCTCCCTGTCCCCGACGTTGTAGTTTCGCTCGGCCGGGGACAGGCGCTGTGAGAAGAAGGCGCAGGGTCATTTGGCCCCATCGGTGGGTGATCGCTGGGACAGCACCGCCCCTACCCCCGTATCAGACGCGTCGACCTCCACCAGACACTGCAGTGTGGGGTCGACCTGGGTCAGGACCCGGGAGGAGGAGAACTCCGTCTTCAGCGCCTGAAACGCCGCAGCGACCTCTTCAGTCCAGCGGAAGGCGTTCTTAGGTGACGTGAGATGGGTCAGCGGGTCAGCGATGGCACCGAAGTTGGGTAAAACGGCGGTAGAAATTGGTGAACCCAAGGAATTGTTGGACCTGCTTCCTGGAGGTCGGCGTGGGCCATTCCACCACCGCTTTAACCTTAGCGGGGTTGGGTAGGACCTGGTTGTGTGAGATCACAAAGCCCAAGAAGGAGGTGGTCTTGGCGTAGAACTCACATTTTTCAGCCTTAACATACAACCTGTTTTCCAGCAGCCGCTGCAGGACCCGCCTCACATGCACCTGATGTTCTTCTCGTGACCTGGAGAAGATGAGGATATCATCTAGGTACACAAACACGAAGAGGCCCAGGAAATCATGCAGGACGTCGTTGATAAGGTGCTGAAAAACGGCAGGGGCGTTGGTCAGACCAAAGGGCATCACCAGGTATTCAAAATGCTCACTTGGTGTTCTAAATGCTGTCTTCCACTCATCCCCCTCCCTGATCCGGACGAGATGGTAAGCACTGCGGAGATCCAATTTGGTGAACCAGGTCGCCCCCTGCAGGGAGTGGAAGGCAGTGTCCATCAGCGGCAGGGTATACCGGTCCTTCTCCGTGATGTCATTCAATGCCCGGAAGTCAATGCACGGGCGGAGGGACCCATCCTTCTTCGACACGAAGAAGAATCCAGCACCGAGCGGAGACGAGGAGGGGTGGATGATACCTGCGTTGAGAGACTCCTTAATGTAGCTGTCCATTGCTTCCCGCTCCGGCGCTGACAGGCTATAAAGACGACCCGACGGCAGAGGAGCCCCTGGGCGGAGGTTGATGGCACAATCGTAGGGCCGATGAGGAGGAAGGGACATCGCCCTGGATTTGCTGAAGATGAGGCCCAGATCGTGGAATTCCATGGGCACCAAGGTGAGATCCGGAGGCGCGGCGTCCTTGACCGGGGGAGGAGAAGACGGGGCGCAGGCTGCGGACTGTAAGCAGGTGCCCATGCAGAATGAACTCCAGGCGGCGAGCTTTCCTGCCCACCAATCCAGCACCGGGTTGTGCAGGCGCAGCCAGGGATAACCAAGGATAACAGGCGTCACAGAGGAGGACAGGATGTAGAAGGTGAGTTCCTCTCGGTGGTTGCCCGAAATTATTACTGGGACAGGCTGCGTGCGATGAGTCACTTGGCCGAGGGGTGCACGGGAGAGGGTGATCAGACTGAGAGGAGCGGGCAGAGGGTGGCAGGGAATGCCCAATTGGGTTGCCAGGCTCTTTGAATTGAAGCTCTGCTCTGCTCCTGAGTCCACCAGTGCGTGTGTGAGATGCCCCGTGGCGCTGTGACAAAATCGGATGAGCAAGGACAAACTTGTGAGGGGATTTGACCGGTTAGAGTCCGCAAGGCCCCCTACAGTGACTCGCGGACCTCCCCGTTTGGCTTTTCCGGACAATGCTCCACGGAATGTTGGCCCCTTCCGCAATACATGCAGAGACCCAACTTCCGGCAGCGTTGTTTCTCCGCTAGGGGGAGCTTTGACCGGCCTACCACCATTGCCTCCAACTCCTCGGAGGCCTCCGGTGGAGGTGGCACCAGGGGGCGGTCTTGAGGCGTGCGGACGGAGCCTCCACGTGAGCGGCTGCTAGACTTCAGCTCGGTGGACCGTTCACGCAGCCTATTGTCCAAACTAATGGCGGTGGAAATTAACTCCGTCAGGGTCTCCGGAAGATCCCGACCGGCCAATTCATCCCTCAGACCTGAGCTGAGGCTGCGGAGGAAGATGCCACAGAGTGCGGCCTCACCCCAGCCAGCCTCCTCCGCTGCAACCCGGAAGTCGATAGAATAGTCCGCCGCTGACCGGCTCCTCTGCTGAAGAGCAAGGAGCCGGTCAGTTAGGACGCTATCACGCCGAGAATGTTCAAAGACCTCGAGAAAGCTCTGCACAAACTGGCTATAGGAGAGGTTCGCATAACTGGGCTTCGCCATTACGGCGTAAGCCCAGGTTAGCGCTCGCCCCTCCAAGAGATTTCCAACGTAGCCAATTCGGCTATGGTCTGAGGGAAAGTCCCCGGGAACGCGCAGAAACACTGACTCACACTGCATTATAAAACCCCGCGCTCCCCCGAGCTTTCCGCTGAAGCGGGCGGGAGTTGGGATTGGTGTGAGTCGGGTTGGCGTTCCCGAGGTAGACTGGCCGGGCATCGGAGCGGCAGGAGCTGGCCCACCCTGGCGAGCCGAGGGTAACGCCTGCTGGGGGTCCAGGCGGTCTAACCGGTGAGTTATGTTAACCAATTGGTTAAGGATCACCTGCTGTTGATGAGCTATTAGATCCACCCGAGCCTCGAGGGTGGAAAGACGGCGTGCGAGCCCGCTGTCTGCTGGGCCGCTTTGCTGGAGCCGTACTGACATAATGTCTGGCCCAGGAAACACGCACGCAGGCTCTGGATAGATTTAACAGCTTTATTCAACAAGCAGGTGTGTTTGAATGGATGTATGCGGTATGTGGATGTGCTGGGGTGAACGCTGATGCGCAGGCAGCAGAGCAGCGCGCCGTTCAGCCGGACAACCCTATGGGGAAAGAGCAGAGGACAAGGGTAACGGGCACCACACCGAGACAGAGATAATCAGTCAAAGTGTTGCTTACTTGCAGGGAACAGGTGGCTGGCGTCGACAGGTGACGAGCCCGGGAGACAGTGTCCTGCAGGGCCTGCGCGGATGGTGGAGATGAGTCGGCGATGACGGGGGAAATCCACCACTGGGGGGTCCACCTGTGCACAGGGGTGATGAGCTTGGAAGACAAGGTAAGGGATGCTTACGTGTCGTTGAATCTTGCTGGTGATCTGAGGTAGAATCACGAGCTTTGGACGGTACCGACAAGAACAGACGGCTCCAGACCGCAGCACTGGGGCCGAGTGGGTTAAATAGCCCGCTGCTGACGAGGCGCAGGTGTGCGCGCAGCTGAAGCCGCCTGATGAGCGGCGAGTCGTGACACCTGTACTATCAGACCATTGTCTCTTAACCTTTGATTTCACTATTTCTGATATTGTGACTCCTAAAGAAAAATATTACTACAACAGATGTCTTTCAGATGACGTTGTTGCCAAATTTTTGCAGATTGTCTCATCTATACATGGGTCACACAACGGAAATAAAAGATGGAGAGCCTGCTCCTTCCGTAATTGATAGCATGGTAGATAGTGTTACCGCCTCTCTGCATCAGACTCTAGATTTGGTGGCCCCTTTAAAAAAGAAAAAAGTTTACCCAGAGATTTCTAACCCCTTGGTTTAACACAGAAACTCATAGCTTAAAATAGAAGACTTGTCAATTAGAAAGAAAATGGCATTCCACTAATTTAGATGAATTACTACTTTTAGCGTGGAGAAATCATCTCTAATTTATAAAAAAAATCTCTAAGAAAAAGCCCTAAACCAAGTTATTACTCTGCCATTAATAGCAAGAGAATAAGAATAATCCCACGACATTTCTTTTCCACACTATAGCCAGGCTACAGTCAGGACTCAGCTCAACTCCTCACATCCCCTAGAGCTTTCTAGTCAGGACTTCTTTTGACTTTTTTCAATGATAAAATTTTATCTATTAGAGATAAATCAGTCAGATTCTTCCCAACCCGTACCCCCTGAAGACCCGCAACTACTACAACTCCTTCAAACTGATATCTGTTTAGTTCAGTCTCACTCCACTGGACCTTTTAAAGTGAGATAAAATCAACTTCCCTCCATCCAAGCTTTCAGCTTATATTTTAGACCCTATCCTACCCAGTTTTTTTTAAAAAAGTCTTCCCACTTATTGGTAGTCCGTATTCTTCATGTAATTAATTCTTCTTAACTTTAGGTTATGTACCGCAGGCTTTTAAAATTGCTGTAATTAAACCCTTACTCAAGAAGCCCACGCTCGATCCAGGGAGTATTTGGCTAACTATCGACCAATCTCTAATCTGCCTTTCATTTCACAAAATCTTTGAAAGAGTTGTTCCTGGGCAATTGTTTGACCACCTTGCAGGGAAATGTTTATTTGAAGAGTTTCCAATCTGGTTCAGAGTTCATCACAGCACTGAAACAGCCTTAGTGGAAGGTCACTAATGACCTCCTTAATCACTCTGATAATGGACTCGTTTCTGTACTTGTCCTTTTAGATCTTAGTGCAGCCTTTGATACCTATCGATCATGATATTCTAACTGATAGATTAGAACACTATGTTGGACTAAATGGAACTTCGCTGCAAGTGGTGTTAGACTCTTATTTGTCCGATAGACTTCAGTTTTGTTCACATCAATGAAGAGTTTTTTCCAACGCTAGCTCAGTACGGAGTTCCACAGGGATCTGCTGTTAAGGTCCTACTATCTTTATAGTTTATATATGCTTCCATTAGGCAATATCATTAGAAAGCACTGTATACATTTTCCATTGTTACGCAGATGACACACAATTATACCTGTCAATGAAGCCTGATGATTGTAATCAATTAGCCAGGTTAGATGCCTGTCTTAAGGAAATCAAAGCTTGGATGACTTGTAAATTTCTTGCTATATAAACCCAGATAAGACTGAAGCCATCTTGTTGGTCCAAAAACCTTAGAAATACCTTTCCAAATCAAACTCTTAATTTGGATGCTGCTACTCTTACTCTTAATAGTTCTGTGAGGAACCTTGGAGTTATTTTTTGATCAAAATCTGTTCTTTAAATTCACATATTAAATTTGTTTCTAGACTCGCCTTCTATCATCTGCACAATATTGCCAAGATTAGGAGGCATCTTGTCTCTGAATGATGCTGAGAAAACTGATCCATGCTTTTGTTAGCTCTAGATTAGATTATTGTACTCGTTTTATCAGGTTGCCCTACAATATCTTTAAGAAGTCTTCAGTTGATCCAAAATGCTGCTGCAAGAGTTTTAACTGGTTCTAGAAAGAGAGATCATATCTCTCCGGTTCTGGCCTCCCTTCATTGGCTTCCCGTAGAGTTTAGAATTAAGTTTAAAATCCTCCTTCTCACTTACAAAGCTCTTAATAATCAGGCCCCTTATATATATAAAGATCTGATATTACCCTCTCATCCTAACAGAGCACTATGCTCCAAAATGCTGGTTACTTGTAATACCTAGAATCTCCAAAAGTACAATGGGAGGCAGAGCCTTCTGCTATCAAGCTCCTTTCCTGTGGAACCAGTTACCAATCTGGGTTCGAGAGTCAGACTCGATCTCTGTTTTTAAGAATAGGGCAAAAACCTTCCTCTGTCACAACTCGCCTTCGCCGGTCATCTGCCTCAGCTGCACGCACACCTGCGCCTCATCAACCGCCGGCTATTTAACCCGCTCTGCCCAGAGCTTCAGCCTGGAGCCGTCTGTTCGCCAACGCTCTCAAACCCCAGCGGCAGGATCGTCTGTTCCGACCTGCATCCCTCATCTTCCAGCAAGTAAGCTATGTCTTTCCTCACCTGTTCTACATGTCTCTCCCCTATGCACCAGGTGGATTCCCAGGAGGCGGATTTCGCCATCCTCGCCTCATCCCTCGCCGCGTCTCTCTCATTGGCCGAGGCCGCAGCGGGCCGCTGGTACCTCCAGGCAGGAGCGCCACTTGCCACACCACCAACGTGCACCTGCAAGTAAGCAACACCCTATAACAGTTAACCCTGCTTGTGAAGGCCTGAGCTCATCCCTGTCTTTTGCTCCTGCCCTGAGGGTTGCCTTGTTGGCACGGCATGCCATTCTGCCCCCCGGTGCATCCGGGTCACACAGCAGACCACGCACATGCCACACGCACGAGCATCCATACAGTTGTTGAATAGAAGCTTCAAATCTCGCTTGAGACTGTGTGCGTGTTCCCTGGGCCCAATAGTATGTCAGTATGGCTCCAGCAGGGCGGCCCAGCGACAGCGGGGCTTGCAGCCGACTTTCCACCCTCGAGGCTCAATTGGGATTCTGATTGCGCATCAACAACAAGTCATCCTGAATCAAATTAACTAACATCACTCACCGTTTGGATTGCCTGACCCCCCAGCAGGCTTTTTCCTCCGGCTCACCTAGCGGGGCCACTTCCGCCGTTCCCCTAGCTAGCCAGCTAGCTCAGGGCTGCCAACTCGGCTCACACCCATCCCCCACACCCTCGCGCTTCAGCGGAAAGCTCGCGAAGCGCGCGGGTTCATCCTGGTCAGTGTGAGGTCGGTATTCTTGCACTTTCCCGGAGACTTTCCCTCTGACCAACCAGCCGGATTGGGTACATAGCCAATCTCCTGGAGGGGCGAGCGTTAGCCTGGGCTTACACCGTTTTGGGCGAAGCCCAGCTACGCGAACCTGTCCTATACCCAGTCGTGCAGGATTTTTTTGAGGTTTTTGACCACTCGGATCACAACAGCGTGGTAACCGATCAGCTACTGAATCTTCGCCAGGGTGGTCGACCGGCGGCTGATTACGCTGTCGACTTCCGGGTGGCAGCGGAGGAGGTTGGCTGGGGCGAGGCTGCCCTCTGCAGCATCTTCCTCCGCAGCCTAAATTCTAGTCTGCGGGACGAGCTGGCCAGCCAGGATCAGCCGGAACGGTTGTCTGAATTAATCTCCCTGACAATTAGTTTGGATAATAGGTTGAGAGAGCAGGCCGCCGAGCAGAAGTCCTACAGCCACTCGCACGGAGCTCCTGCCTGCGTCTCTCAGCCTCGCCCCCTGGTGTTACCCGCTCCGGGGTCCGCCGACGAATCTGAGGCAATGCTGATCGGGCTGACCAAGCTCCCTCTAGCGAAGAAACAGCACCGCAGGGAGCTGGGTCTCTGCATGTATTGTGGGGACGACCAGCACTCCGTGGAGCTTTGCCCGGTCAAGCCAAAAGGGGAGGTCCACGAGTCACTGTAGGGGGCCTCGCGGATGTAACCCAGCCAAATCCCCTCACCAAATGTCAACTGCCCATTAGGTTCTGTCACAACTCCATCGGGCATGTCACCCACGTACTGGTGGACTCGGAGGCAGAACAGAACTTTGATGTTCCAAAGACCGGGCAACCCGCTTGGGCATCCCATGTCAGCATTGCCAGCCCCCCTTAATCTCGTCACTCTCTCTCGCACGCCTTTGGAAAGGGGTTACCCCATCGCACCAAGCTGGTGCCGGGTCCCATCTCATCTCTGGCAACCATAGGGAGGGATTTGAGTCTATTCATCTTGCCCACCTCGGCTTCCCCGGTCATCCTGGCTACCCATGGCTGTGCCTCCATAACCCCGTGCTTGATTGGCAGTCCGGCGCATCCTCTCCGTGGAGCTCGTTCTGTATGGGCACCTGCCTCCAGTCTGCTGCCTGCGCCCCATCTGCCCCTCCTCCTGCCCCTACTCACCTCCGCCGGACCTCTCCCTGGGGCCCCCGGAGTTTCATACGATCTGGGGCTCGTCTTCACAAGTCCAAGGCGCTATCGCTTCCCCCCCACACCCGCGTCCTAGGACTGCGCCATAAACCTCCGCCCGGGGGCGCCCTTACCTATCTGGCCGCCTCTACAGCCTGTCTGCCCCAGGAGCTAGGAGGCATGACACATACATCAGACAGTCCACTCACCCTGCATCATTCCGCCCCTCCTCGTCCCCACTTGGAGCAGGGTTTTTTTTCGTGTCTAAGAAGGATGGGTCCCTGCGGCCGTGTATCAACTTCCGGGCTCTTAATGACATCACGGTGAAGGACAGATACACCCTTCCCCTCATGGACTCTGCCTTCAACTCCCTCCAGGGGGCCACCTGGTTCACCAACTGGACCTCCGCAGCGCGTACCACTCGTTGATCCGGGAGGCGACGAGTGGAAGACGGCGTTCCGGACCCAGCGGCCATTTCGAATACTTGGTCATGCCGTTTGGGCTCACCAACGCCCCTGCCATCTTCCAACGGCTCATCAACGACGTCCTGCGGGACTTCCTGGGGGTCTTAGTGTTCGTGTACCTGGATGACATCTTGATCTTCTCCAGATCTCGGGAGGAGCATCAGGCCCACGTGAGGGGGTTCTGCAGGCTTCTTGAGAACAGACTGTACGTTAAGGTGGAGAAGTGTGAATTTTTCACCAAGAAGACCTCTTTCCTGGGTTTTGTCATTTCCCATGATCAACTTCTCCCCGATCCCGCCAAGGTCAAAGCGGTGGTCGAGTGGCCCACCCCCTCTTCCGGGAAACAGGTGCAGCAATTCCTTGGATTCGCTAATTTCTACCGCCGCTTTGTGCCTAAGTACAGCACTATTGCCTCTCCTCTGACCCGCCTCACCTCCCCCAAGATGCCATTCCAGTGGACCGAGGAGGCAGCATCAGCCTTCGAAACTTTGAAGATGGAGTTCTCTTCCTCCCGGGTCCTGACCCAGGTTGACCCATCGCTGCAGTGCCTGGTCGAGGTGGACGCTTCCGACACGGGGGTGGGGGCAGTTCTGTCCCAGCGTTCTCCGGTGGATGGAGTGGTGTGCCCCTGCGCCTTCTTGTCCCGGCGCCTGTCGGCAGGAGAGCGGAATTACGATGTTGGTGACAGGGAGCTCCTGGTAGTGAAGCTCGCGCTGCAGGAGTGGTGTCATTGGCTGGAGAGGGCAGCGCAGCCTTTTGTAGTCTGGACGGACCACAAGAACTTGGAGTACCTGAAATCGGCCAAGCGTCTAAATGCCTGCCAGCGTTGGTCTCTGTTCTTTGGCGCTTCAGGTTCACGCTCACCTACCGCCCAGGCTCCAAGAATGGCAAACCTGACGCGCTGTCCAGACAGTTCGCTCCTGAGACCCGAGGATCGAGACCACACCATCTTGCCCACCTCGTGCGTCATGGGGGCTGTTTCCTGGTCCATCAGGGACAAGATCCGGAAGGCGCAGGAGACCGAACCTGACCCTGGCAGCGGTCCGGCGGGAAGACTTTTCGTGCCATCATCGTCGGTCCGGGGTGACGTCATCCACTGGGTTCACACGTCCAAGCTGCCTGTCACCCTGGCATCTCCCGGCTGGTGGCTCCTCCGACGCTCCTTCTGGTGGCCCGGGCTTCGGAGGGACGCTGCCAACTACGTCCGTGCCTGCCCCAGTGCGCAATGAATAAGACCCCGAACTCACCTCCAGCTGGGCTACTCCACCCCCTACCGGTCCCCGGCAGACCCTGGTCCCATGTAGCCTTGGACTTCTTACCGGTCTCCCTGCTTCCAACTCGTACGACACCATCCTGACCATCGTCGACCGGTTCTCCAAGGCCGCCCACTTTGTGCCCCTCCACGGTCTAACCCACGACGTGAGGAGACAAGCCGAGTCTTCTAGTCCCAGCAAGGTGGTTCAGGCTACTATGGCGCATCCCGACCGACACGTCCTCGCAACCGGGGACCCCAGTGTACGTGTTGTCCAAGGTCCTGCGAGGTGCTTCTTGCAACACACTGGGGGCCCGGTGTAGTGTCCTCTCCTCCGGCACCCCATCGCTCCGTCTAACGGGCAGTGCAAACGCGTCCAATCAGGAGCTGTGAGGCTGCCCTGCACTGCGTCGCCTCCTCTAACCCCTCTTCCTGGAGCTCCCCACCTGGCTTGGTGGAATACGCCCATATTCCCACGCTATCATCGGCCATCGGATGTCCCCTTTCGGCGTCCTTTGGGATATGATCCCCCCCACCGTTGTTTCCCGAGCAGAGGGCGAGGGTGGCAGTTCCATCCATCCAGGCACACCTTAGGCGCTGCCGGAGCCTATGGACTAGGACGCGCCAAGCACATTTACGCACGGCGGCGCACAACTCAGTGCAGCCAATCGCCATAGGAGAGCCGCTCCTTGTTACCAGGTGGGCCAGCGGGGTCTGGCTATCGGCCCGGGATATCAACCTGAAGGCGGAGAAGAGGAAGCTGGCACAACCGTTTCATCGGCCCTTACACTATAACCAAGGTAATTAATCCGGTGGCTGTGCGTTTGGCTCCCGTCCGTGTCTGTCCTACATTTCACGTGTCCCAGGTTAAACCCGTGATCTCTGACCCACTCTGTCCTCCTCCTAGGGCGCTCCCCCTCCCGTGATGATCGACGGCGACCCGACATGGAGGGTCACCTCCATCCTGGACTCCCGACGCCGAGGTCGCGGGCTACAGTACCTGGTGGATTTTGAGGGGTATGGCCAGAGTGGAGATCCTGGGTGCAACCCTTCTTTTGTGCTGGAATAAGCATCTCACCACAGAGTTCCAACCGAGCGCACCGGATAAGCCAGCGCTGGGAGGCTCTGCTCGGCGGGGGGGGGGGGGGGTACTGTCACAACTCGCCTTCGCCAGTCATTCTACCTCAGCTGTGCGCATACCTGCGCCTCATCAACCGCCGGCTATTTAACCCACTCTGCCCAGAGCTTCAGCATGGAGCCGTCTGTTTGCTAACACTCTCAAACCCCAGCGCAGGATCGTCTGTTCCCCGACCTGCGTCCCTCATCTTCCAGCAAGTAAGCTGTTTCTTTCCTCACCTGTTCTACACTCTCTCCCCTGTGCACAGGTGGATTCCCCAGGTGGCGGATTTCTCCCATCCTCACCTCATACTCATCCTCTTCTCCCTCTCATCGCTGAGCGCGCAGCTGGGCGCTGTCCTCCAGGCAGGAGCTCCACTTGCCAACGCCAGCCAACGCGTCACCTGCAAGTAAGCAACACCTAAACATTAACCCTGCTTTGTGAAGGCCTGCTCTCATCCCTGTCTTTGCTCTGCCCTTAGGGTTGGCCTGGTTGCCACGGCGTGCCATTCTGCCCCCGGCGCATCCTGTTCACTAGCAGACCACTCACATTCCACACACACGCATCCATACACGCACAGTTGTTGAATAAAGCTTTCAAATCTCGCTTGAGCCTGTGTATGTGTTCCCTGGGCCCGATATTATGTCATCTTCTTCAATATAGCCTACGATTAGGAGGGATCTTGTATCTCTTAACCCCCCTTTTGTTTTGCTGTTAATAGATTCAAACTGCCGGGTGACCTCCAATAATGTACTTGGCTTCTCACCGTTAATGTTTGCTCTCTTTATGTCTGTTCTTTTCATCTTCTCTATCCCCTCACCCCCAGCCAGTCACAGCAGATGACTGCCCCTCCCTGAGCCCGGTTCTGCTAGAGGTTTCTTCCTGTTAAATGGGAGTTTTTCCTCTCCACCGTCACTAAGTGCTTGCTTACAGGGGATCGTCTGATTGCTGGGTCTTTCTGCAATTGTGGGGTTTTCCCTACATTTGAAAGTGCCATGAAATGACTTTTGTTGTGATATGGCACTATACAAATAAAGTTGAATTGAAATGAATTAATGTGTATACTGAGGAAATCCTGTTACCATATTTGGAGTTGTTGAGTAGTGGGAAAAAACAGATTGAAGGATGCTGATGTAAGTGTGAATGTTCAGTTCTATCACTGACTGTTCAGGTGATCACTAGTGTTTGCTGCTTGAACTCAGCAAATACAATCTTAGTCATGAATGAAATATCAAGAGGGTCAGCAATTGGTAACCCATTTGCTGGGTTACCAATTGCTATTACCCATAATAGCGCTTTTATTCTCATCTCTTGATGACCAAAGTGCTTTACAGATCCTGCTATCCACCCATTCACACACTGATGGCGGCATGCTACCTAACACGGCGCTTCCAGACCCACCAAGAACAATTGAGGGTGAAATGTCTTGCCCAGGGACACAACTGCAGGATATCCAGGGAGAGTGGGATTCGAACCGCCAACCATGTGGTTATTGGACGACTTGCTGTACCTCCTGAGCCACTGCCCGCCCCTGGCAAAGCAAACCTTATCACACTGAGTCATGAATGAACTCATCAAGAAGACACCCCACCCCGATGGTCCCTTGGATATATAATAGCCAAAAACACTCTGTTAGTTAAGCCAATGCACTGCAGCAGTCTGTGAACGCTGTACTCTGTATTGTCATCCGCTGATCAGTGCACATTAAATTTGCTGAAACTTTGATCCTGCCTGAGGAATTTTTGCAGCAGTAACCTTTTACAGACTGATGGATATCAATTTTTTTGTTTCTCATTTGTTCCTGAATTTCTTTTGATGGCAGCGTGATGTATAGCTTTTGAGGATCTTTTGGTCTAATTCACTTTGTCAGGTAGGTCCTATTTAAGTGATTCTTGATTGAGAACAGGTGTGGCAGTAATCAGGCCTGGGTGTGGCTACAAAAATTGAACTCTTTTTTTCTTCTTTATCTTTTTCCAAAGATGTGATAAACCACAATTAATTTAATGTTTTAACGGGGGGGGGGTCACATTTTCACATGTTTGGATTTTTTTTTACCCTTAATAATAAACATCATCATTTAAAAACTCCATTTTGTGTTTCCTTGTGTTATCTTTGTCTAATATTTAAATTTGTTGGATGATCTGAAACATTTAAGTGTGACAAACATACAAAAAAATGAGATATCAGGAAGGGGGCAAACATTTTTTCACACCACTGTATGTGCGTGGTGAAAAGCACCACGTCATCCACTTAACACAGGTCTGTGATGTGAGAATGGAAGTCAACTCCGAGATTCAGGCAGCATTCCATTGCGTTCTTGACCCAGTAGTCAACCACAACATTAAAGAGGTTTGGCATGGCAACGCATCTCTGCCGGACTCCTGAGGTGGTGACAAAAAGGTCTATCTAACATGTCACCCTCAGCACGGACCCTGCATGTGGTGTTGGAGTAGAGGTCCCGGAGAATGTTGATGTACTTGGATGGGACTCCAATGCCACAGTGGAGTTGCCAGAGGGCCTTCCTGTCTAGGGAGTTGAAGGCAGCTTTGAAGTCGACATAGGCCGCATAAAGAGGTTAGCAGTACTCCCTCCGTTGCTCTGCCAGGACACTCAAGGCAAGGATGCAGTCTGCTGTGGACCAGCGAGGGGTGAAGCTTGCCTGTGCAGCGGTGCTTGTTGAGGAGCAGGGGGCCGATGCAACTCAGGATGATTGCGGTTATTACCTTGCCAGGAATGCAAAGCAGTGTGATGGGACAATAGCTGGCTGTGGTCCGACAGTCACCCTTGTTCTTGTAGAAGGACAGAATGACCCCATGACCCACCACGCGTTCTTCTACCAAGATGAAGCAACACAGATGTTCCAGCCGAGGCATGACGGAAGTGAGGGCGGCTTTCATCATCTCTGCCGTAACTCCATCAGCACCGGGGGCTCACCCAGAGGGGAGCTTCTTGATGGTATCTGACAGCTCACTGATTAATGGCTTGGCTAGGCTGATCGAGTTATCTTCAACACTGGCATTGGCATACTGCTGCAGCTTATTCGAGGTGGGAGGAGGGGGTTTGCAGATGACCCTCGTGTAGTGATCCTGCCATTGTTGGAGTTTGGTCGTCGGATCTGTGACAAGGCTTATGCCATCGGTGACTAGCAGGGGGGACGACGACTGCCATTTCTTGCCGGTGCGGCACAACTCTGTGATAGACTGGTAGGCAGACTGGAAGTTCCCTACTTGGAAACTGTTGTTGGCCCTGTCGGCGATACGGTGGAGGCAAGTGGCTTCATCGTGCCGGAGGCTGTGGCGTCTCTCTATGTTTATCTCATGGTAATCATTCTTCCCCTGGAGTCTGGCTTCATAGCATCAATTGACCAGTTCCAGGGAGGCGTCAGAAATCCATGGCTGAATCCTTTGGTGGCAATCCCCTAGGACGTTTGTTGCAGCCAGAGTGAGAGTGGTTTTAATCTGCTCCCAGGCAACCTCATGGCTCTCTGAGTGGTCAAGGGCAGCAAAACAGTTTGTGACTTGGATGGAGTAGGAGTGGGCAAACTGAGGGGTGTAAAGCTTCTCATTGTCTGGGGGTGGCAGCGGGCAAGGCCAGGACGAACATTGTGGCGGAGGTGCAGGCGGACAATGGCAACGAGGAGTGAATGGTTGGTCTGCCCCAGCTCAGCACTGCGGAAGACATGGCAGTCAGTGGTAATTCTCCAGCGTCCACTGACCAAGATGTGGTCAATCACCTTGGATGTAGTGCCGGTGTTAGAGTACCAGGTGGTGCGGTGGATTTGACGTCACATACGTCACATACCGTTGGTTGATGGCAATGGCCACGTCTTGGGTGCGGTGGGTGTTGTTGCCACTCCATATGATCTTGTATTCACCCACTGTTGTCGCACCATCCTGTGTCCACCTGACTTCCTGGAGACCAGCAATGGAGACATTGAGACATGTGAGCTCAGATGCAAGAACCTGAGGGTAGCTGGGTTCGTTTAGGACCAGGATGCTCCAGGTGGCGATGCAAATGGGATTTCTGATGATGTCGATGGATGGCGGCTGCTCTGGTGGGGAATCAGGAGAACCCCTCCCTTGCAGGACTGGGGGAGCCCTGTCATTACGGCTGCCAGTGTGCCACTAAGGATGAGGTTGACACCGAGCCTCTGAGGGCCCAGCCTTATGATTGGTGTTTGTGGCGGTGGGTTTTTACGGGACAGAGCTGCTAACCCTGCCCCAACCGTCCTCACTTTCTCATCTGGTTTTGGGACCGGCAATGGCGGAGTTGCAAGACAGTCTACAATTTTAGAATAATTCCTTTAGTCCAAGGTTTTCATGGTCCATTGAAACAGGTAATTTATGACTGGTTTCCAGATGCAGAAAGGCAGCTAAGATTAAGGAGTTCTACTATTCTCATTGATTGAATATGTCTAAATCAGTGATTTCTCTGACAATCAGGACTTTTGCCTCTTCTGCTGGACCTTTAAAGTGCTGATGACACGTTTTTGACTTCCTCTAATTTTTCAACACATAATACAATATGACAAAATAGGTTGGTCTATGCAGTTCTAAGTCAAACAGGCTTTTTTTCATGCGAATATCCGACGTTTTCATGAGCGCCATGTCACCAATTACGTCAGTGGCTGGAAAACACCGCTGCCATGTAGTCACATCATCGGGAGAACACAGCTCTTGGCTGCTCATTGTACATACAGGATGGAAGCAGCTGAAAACATTGATGATGGTTCCAGCACATGTAGTCTGGAATTGGTTTGTGTTGTTCAATCTTCAGACGATTATAGTTCCAAAGAAGGGGATGATAATGAAGAATCTGGGGGCATCAGACCATATACGTTTGAGCCGTGCCAAGCAGGCATCGTGCCAAGCAGGCATCGTGTCAAGCGAGTCACACTCGGAGTGTGACGGTGGAGAGGCACACATGCCCGCCGCAGCAGCAGCGACAAACACACGGCAGGAGAACACCAGTGTTATTCTTTTGTTACAGATATTGCAACAAATTATTTGTTCATAAATATAATTTATTTAAACCCGATTTTTCAATAAAATCATAGCAGTGTATTCTCTGTGGCTCAGGCATCGAGGTTATTATGGATTATATTTTGAGTTCTTGTTGTTTTTGTTTTGTACATGTGTTTTATGTGCGTTTTGAGCCACTTTCAGGTGGGCACTGTCCAAGACTCGCCAGTCCGAACACACGCGCCCTCTCTCTTTGACAGTCAGTTGTTCATGGTTTGTGTGCATCATCTGCCGTGTTGTCAGCCAGCCAATGTTGCCAGCGCTATCATGACGTGTTGGCTACTCCACACAGCCATGATTCTGTTGTGCCCCTTGAAGCGATGTCGGCCCTGGGGCGCAAGTGTGGTTAACACGTCTCCTCTCCATGTTCATTGGGTGATGTCAGTCCCGAGCGCCAACTGTGGGTGTTTCTGTTTATTTTTGTGGGTCTTCACCTTTTTGGGAACTGTTGTCATCATTCTTATGTTCAGTACATGTGCTGTGGTGAATTCTGCGTGTAAATCCATTCATCATGACCCTCCATGCGCTCTTACGCAGGGCAGGGAGAGGGAGGATGAAATAACAAGGATTTGCGTGCAGGGTTCACCACAGCACATTTAATACAGAAAGACAGACAGTTCCCTGGAAGGTGAAGACGTACAAGCAACACAGACACACTTGCTGATGGCGTTTGGGGGTCGACATCGCCCAGCGAACGAATGAGAAGAGACGTGTTTGCCACAGGTGTGCCCCAGAGCCGATATCGCTTCAAGGATGCACGAGAGCCATGACGAACCTAGTGAGTGACTAGCGCGTCGTGAGAGTGCTGAAAATACTGGCAGACAAACAGCACAGATGACAATACTATGGACCATCAGTGCATGACTGGCAAACGGCTGTGAACTACACGCACTGCTGGTGATGGTGTGATGGGCACAGTAGTCATCCTACTTCCTGTATACATCTTTCCTGTTTTCAAGGCCAAAAAAATCTGACCAATAAGAACAGTGAACATTCTGACGTAAGTCTTGCGGAATTCAACGTGACGGAATTTGGTCCACTTGAATTTTTGCCTTTGTGAAAGGGAACCGAACCAAGGAGAAAATGGTACAAAGTAACAAACTTATCAACTGATTCAGACCAAAGTAAATGAATTTAGGTGTGAAAGCACCCTAACTGCAAAAGAAGAAAGGACAGCTCTCAAGCTCCTCATTGAATGAAACATTGGTAAGTTAGTGATAGGTTAGCTCAGTTGGCGTCAGAATTCATTCAGCTTCAATAGCTGAAAACAATCCTTGCGTCATATTCAGAGATGGAATTCATTAATAGAAATTGGACAATACCGTGGGTGAGGCTAGCGACAAGAGATATACAGTATAATATAAGATAAGATAAGCCTTTATTAGTCCGACAATGGGGAAATTCCAGGATTGCAGCAGCATATGGATAGCAGCACTCAGTGCAATAGTAAATAAGATAATAAGAATTGGTTAACCAAAGCAGTAAATAAATAAATATACATACTGTATGTACACAGTTCTATACACAGTGCAGGAAAATTGCAGCTAGATGGTATCAGCAGCATTACAGTTAGTTAAATTACCCAGCAAAAAATAAATATGGACCCAGACAGTATATTTCACATTTGAATGAACATGTCATGCGGTGACCCTCGCGGATCACCATAAGACGCCAAGAGTCCACCAGTGAGTTTTGCGAAGATGGTGATTTATTAACACACGAGACAGGACAAGACTGTGAGCTGCTCTCGGCAAGAACACACAGAAATCAATACACAAGCTCGCAGGGTGAACCCCAGCCACTACAAGCTAAACTGTGAAATAGCATGATACAACGAACCTGACATGAAGGTCTAATGACGCTCTGACAAGGCTTGACGAGGTTTTGACAATACGTTGACAAAGTGTTGACAATACTCCTGCAACCTTACTGCCGCTAGTGCCCGCTTTATGAAGGCGAACACTAACGAGCAGTAATGATACACAGCTGACCAGCCTTGACAGGCGGAAGCCCCACCGAGCACCTTCACAATAAGAGCCTGGTGAGGCCAGAATACAGCCCACAGCTGTCAAGGCCGGCAGCGAGTTGAACTTAGCCCGAGCGCGATCAGAACCCAGCGCTCGGGTCGTAACAGTATCCTCCCTCCGAGGGCGGGCTCAGAACGCCCCAAGGACCACCCTGCCCCCCAGCCACCCACCCTGGAGGGTAGGAGCGGAGGGAGAGAGACCAAACCCAGAAACAAAACAGTGACAAGAAAAACAACATACAGGACAATGACAAGAATAACTACTCAGGTTAAATCAAAAAATGCACATGGAGAAAACGAAAAACCAGAACTACTGGGACAGACATACTAAACACAAGACTATGACAAGATACCAAATATTCAAAAATCAGACAAAATACACAGAGAAAAACAAGGCAACATAACACATGCTGGGGCAACTGCAAGACATAACCAAGCACAAAATACACAGGACAGCAAGGACGAGAAGAAGAAAAACAGAACAATCACTGTGACGGATCAACCCAGAAAAAACACTACCCCCCCGACAGTCTATGCCGACCGGCGGAGACCAAACGCCACAGGAACAGTTCAGGTGGTCTCCCCGCGTCCAACAGCCGGCGGGTGGTCATAGGACTCGGAACATGACCAGGCGGTTCACTAGAGTCCAACGCCCAGCACGTCCGCTCCTCTGGTGGTCGAACCAGGTCGCCCGAAAACACACACAACACGTCGGGTGGTTGACCCGAGGCGCTGAACCGGTGAAACAGTCCCTCAGGCGGCCGACCCGTGTCCCTCAGCCACCAGTCCTGGGGAAAAACAGCCCGCGGCAGCCTCCCTGACTGAGAGCTGGGGCGAGCGAACAGGAGCCCCCACGGCCCCCGGCGATGATGCACAGGGGCGGTGACTCAGTAGAGGGGACAGATGACCAGGATGGAGCGGTCCAGGAAGGAGCGGCTCTGCCTGCTAACCCAAACAACGACACAGTTGTTATTGTTTCAGCAGATGAACGCTCAAGGACAGTGCACCATGTGACAATTTACCATCTGCAAGCAAGGGCGAGAGACTCTAGACTGCTTAGATCACATGACTTTAACATCTATCCACTGCCAGGAGGCGCCCTCTGCTGTTCACTAGCAATTGACACACCTACACTTGCATTCAACATTACACTACTGACACAATTACTGATATATATTCACAATACACTGACTCTCTCAACTACTGCTTTGTCATTGTGTGATCTATTGTCTGCTAATTGTGCATTTGAGAGTTTTTTTCTTGTAATCAAAATTTTGGTCATAAAATGAGCTCTATTTTGATCAACAATGCTTTTTTCTCTCTCCTATTGTGTTTTTTCCCTATCCTTCCCCCCCCCCCCCCCCTTCACCCCCTCCATATGACAGGCGCCTCATCATGGCTGCCGCGTCATTGGGATGCGCCTTTCGTGCGCGCCCAATGTCAAGTCAAATTCCTCGTATGTTTACTTGTTTACTTGTAAATGTGCTTGGCAATAAATCTGATTCTGATTCTGATTCTGATGAGCCTGTGATCCATTCGGCGGTGAAAGGTCTGCAGCTCCTCCCCCGTCGGCGGACCACGCTGGCGCTGCACCTCCGCTGGACCCCGATTGGGTCCCAGCTGCACCCACGTCGGGCCCCGATTGGGCCAGAACCGCACCTGCGGTGGATCCCGATTGAGCCTCCGGTGCACCCACATTGGACCCCAATTGGGCCAGATCCACACCCGCGGTGGACCCCGATTGGGCCTCTGACGCACCCACGTTGGACCCCGATTGGGCCAGAACCGCACCTGCGGCGGACCCCGATTGGGCCTCCGGTGCACCCATGTTGGACCCCGATTGGGCCAGAACCGCACCCACAGTGGACCCCGATTGGGCCTCTGATGCACCCACGTCAGACCCCGATTGGGCCACAGCAGCCTCCACGACGAACCCCGACTGGGTTGGTGCAGCTCCGCTGACGATCTCCACCCCCGAACCTGGGACCTCCAACCCAGTGACCCCGACTGGTTCCACGCCGGCAACACTGCAATAAGGCTCACAAACAGGAAAACCGGGATCAGAATCACCGGTAGCAACAGAACCCAGTGAGACGAGCTGGGGCGCAGCAGACGGCTGCTCCTCACTCGCCTCCCCGAGAGGCAGGCAAAAATGCTCCAACACAGGGGACAGAGACACAAGAGGGAGCACTTGCCTGCACTCGGGTTCTGTTGCCACCCAGGACTCCGACGATCCAGGTTCAGGGCGGCGACTCTCGTCAGCAGGCTCGAACTCAGCTACATCGGGCTCCGCAGCTGGCAGGATGTCAGTTGCAGCTTGAGGTTCCTCCCACACTGCTGTCCATGCTGATGACCCATATGGGGGGACCCTCGACCCACTGGCTTAGACCGCTCCGGCGAGGAGACCCGGGGATGCTTCTTCGTCGGCTCAGGCTCCGGGCGGCAGTCCGCTCTTCTCCTCCGTCCATGACATGGCTGCAGGGCCGGATCCAGGCTTTCCAGCACTGCAGGCCCCCTCTTCATCTGACGACGTTGGCCTGGCATCATGGACCGCTTGACAGGGGGGGACACAGAGGCTGCAGGTTTAGTAATTCTTTCTACAGCAGGTGGAGGAAGCTCGGAGGGCTGTGAACCCCGAACTCCGCCCCCAGGAGTCAGACAAGGCAGATCATAATCAAGATGTAACAAATTATCATGCACTTGCCTCTCTCCCAGGGAAGAGATGATTCCTGCTGTAGGGGACGTTGTTCCTCCTTCTCCCCGCTGGATGGCAACAGAGGGCCCCCTGGAAGGACGAGGTGGGGCAACTCCCAGCGGTTCGCTGACGGACTCCGCCGGCAGCAGGTCCAGCCGGGGATTCTGCTGAGGGTGACCTGGGCCATTGCGCCGACGTCATTGTCAGCCCCTAGATGGCGCGCACTCCTGGACCAGTTCCGGGACAGGAACGGGACTCCAACGCGGGGAGCGAAGATGCCTCCTCCTCTGCTTCCTGCTTTCTTCCTCCTCCATCCCACGAAGTATCTCGTGCTGCGTAGTGAGTTCTTCTCTCCTCAAAATCACCTCCGGGTGATTGTCATAATGGAGAGGGAGGTTGTCCAGGAGTTCCTCAGCGCAGTCTAGGTGCCAGCGCATATAGCGGGAGTTGACGTCGAAGGTAGCGGCGAGGAGCGTCCCATCGACGTACTCCAGCGTGCTCGGTAGCTCTTTGCCCAGGCGCCGACTGCGGCCCCTGGACGACGGCATTCTCCCAGACGTTGACACCCAAACAGGGAAGAACAATTGTCCAATTACTGCAAAAACTCACGGTGAAAGGCGTCTCGGTGTGGCGTCTCCGTTCAGACGTCCTGGCAGGAGTATATTGTCATGCAGTGACCCTCGCGGATCACCATAAGACGCCAAGAGTCCACCAGTGAGTTTTGCAAAGATGGTGATTTATTAACACACGAGACAGGACAAGACTGTGAGCCGCTCTCGGCAAGAACACACAGAAATCAATGCACAAGCTCGCAGGGCAAACCCCAGCCACTACGAGCTAAACTGTGACATAGCATGATACAACGAACCTGACATGAAGGTCTAATGACGCTCTGACAAGGCTTGACGAGGTTTTGACAATACGTTGACAAAGTGTTGACAATACTCCTGCAACCTTACTGCCGCTAGTGCCCGCTTTATGAAGGCGAACACTAACGAGCAGTAATGATACACAGCTGACCAGCCTTGACAGGCGGAAGCCCCACCGAGCACCTTCACAATAAGAGCCCGGTGAGGCCAGAATACAGCCCAAAGCTGTCAAGGCCGGCAGCGAGTTGAACTTAGCCCAAGCGCCATCAGAACCCAGCGCTCGGGTCGTAACAGAACAATGTTGTTGCCACTCTCAGTAATAATTGTAATTGTATATGTTGTGTATTGGAGGGGACAATCTCTATTGTGCAAAGCTGTGACATTTAATACAGCCTCTATGAGCAGTGCCGGTTAGATTGTAAAGTCTGACAACAGCAGGTAGGAAGGACCTGCGGAGCCTCTCCGTCGAGCACTTTGGATGGCACAGCCTACCGCTAAATGAGCTCCTCAGTGTGTTCAGCATGTCCTGCATGGGGTGGGACTCGGACTCCAGCAGAGATGACAGCTTACCACCATCCTCCTCTCTCCTATCTCTTCCACTGGGTTGAGGCATCGCCCTAGAACAGAGCAAGCTTTTTTGATCAACCTGTTCACTGTCTTCCTGTTGGTTGCCATGATTCCCCAGCAGACCACTCCAAATGTGATGGCTGATGCCACCACCGAATCGTAGAAGGTCTTTAGGAGTGCCCCACGCCCTCCAAAAGACCTGAATCTTCTCAGGAGGAACAGCCTGCACTGCCTTTTCTTGTAGAATGCATTGGTGTTGTGTGACCAGTCCAGTTTATTATTCAGGTGAACACCCAGGTACTTGCAGGATGCCACCATCTCAATGTCTGTTCCCTGGATGTTTACCGGTGCTGTGGGGATTTTCTTTTTTTTTTCCCCTTGTCCTGTCAGGCAGCTAGGCAAGCAGAACAGGGATCTGTCACCCTTATTGTGCCAAAACAGATTTACTTTGCCAAGAGGAGCTTATACAGTACCTAACTATGTATTGTATATTGTTGTAAACTCCTCCTGTAATAACTTTTTAATTATTTTACCCATGGAAGACCTGACAGGATGGGGAAGAGGGAAAGAAAGTGTGTGGAGGGGGAAAGAAAAGAGAGGGGAACATACAGACAAACAAACCAACAACTAAAACAAACAAAAGACAAACTGCTTCTTCCACCGAAGATGTCTCAACAAGAGTCTGGTTTCCACACCTGTTAAAGGAGACACACTTGTGTGTGTATGTCTGCGTGCGTATATATGAGAGCGCGCACAAAATAAGTGTGTACATGTGAGTGGTTTGTCAGGAAACATACAAAGTGGGTGCCGATCACAGCAGCTCTCCCTCCCCCCCAAGGGAACCCCGAGCAGGCAAGGCAGCGCAACCAACCCCCACAGGGCACAAATGTCCGAGGTCAGCAAGCCCCAGGAAAGCCAGGCATCTGCCTCCGGAGGGACGATCGAGGGAGGCCAGGCTGCCAGGCGGCCGGTGTGGCAAGCCCACACCTCCGGACCCTCCCACCCCCTACCCCATCAGCGGGGCCAACGCCCACCCCTGGGCCCCAGGTGCCAGGAGGCCAGCGACTCCACCCCCCAGGCCAGAGACCGGCCCACACCCCCTGGCGTAAGCCCCCCCCCCAGTGCCACCACCACACACCCCGAGGACCCCCATGCCCAAAGAAGTCCCCCTGCTCAGGGGAGCCCACATTGCCGAGAGGCACTACCCCCTTAATCCAGCACCTTCCAACTTGCAGAACACCCCTCCCCACACCTTCACACCCACATGCTCCCATGCGCACCCATATGCACTAACTTACTCTCACTCACCCGGACCAACCCATTCTCTCTCACTCCTGTACCTCACCCTTCATTTACCCTTGTTTCATAAGGCGGCTGCGAAGCAGATGCAGCAAGTCTGAACATGCACCAGTGCCCAGCAGCGACCGGGGAGACCGCCGGCGCAGGCCACAGAAGCAGACCCCCACCCCCGGCACCCACCCGAGCGACTGATCAGCAGACCACCCCAGGCGCCCCGAGATGCCGCCCGACATTCAAAGTGCCGCACAAAACCAACCCACCATCGCCACCTCCATTCATCACCCCCTCACTCTCACTTACTGTCATATTCACTCCTGCTCTCACTCCCTTGGTTGTATCAATACATTCAGTAGCATCCAGGGATTTTGACAACATGACGGGTCCCAGGCTCCCCATCGTGCCCCCACACCCCCCAGCAGGAGGAGGGCAACAGGGGTGGGGGTCCCTCCCCCCTGCACAAAACATGGTGGGTGTATGTCAGTTATATGATGTAATTTTGTGTAAATGTGTGGACTACAAAGTGCAATTAAAATTGGGGGGATGGTGATTGGAGCATCGCTAGCCACTGCGATGGGCAGCGGGGCCCCTATCCCCCCAAGCCCTCAGTGTCTAAAATGCAATTAAAATTGAGGTGAGGGCAGCCCCATGGCACAGCAAAGGTATCCCATTTGCCGACACAGTGCGGCACACCCCCACCCCAAAGCCCTAAATGTATCCAAGAAGATGTGCATTCCACCCAGAGTCAGGGGGAGGGGGAGGGCGGGAAATTAGACTGGGAGGGAGGCAGTCTAAAAGCGAGGCTGTCCCCACTCAGAAGCCAGCTTGCAAACTGGTTCATGAGGCCACCAACTGCCACCAAATCCCAACCCAGGGCGAGGGCTGCCAGTACGAGCAGCCCAGGACTCACCAGCATCACGCCCTGGCGCTGCAGCACCACAAACATGATGAGGCAGTCATACCCATTCCCACTCATCTTACACACACAAACATGGACAACAATAGTCACAATAGTGAACAATGGGCCGGACCCACACGGTGCCCCAAATGCCAAGCGACACCCCTGAGCGCCCACGCAAACCCACCGACCACCCACCCCAGACGCACACCGACAGCAGCAGGCCACCCTACAGCCACAGCCACCCCAGAGCAACCCGACAGAAACATGGCCACCAACCTGTGCCAACGGTCCCCCAACCACCCCCGAGCACAAACACACACCTGTCGCCAATGACACCAGGGGCAATGCGACAAAACGCCCTACCCTGTGACACAACAGTAGGGCGGCCGGGACAAGCAGGCCCCGAAATGCCAACCCCCATGCCACTTGATGGACTGCCCCACCCCCGCCACCCAACAAAGTTTTCCTACCCATACGCACATCCTCCACCCCCAGACATCCACCCACAGGTAACCGCACCAATACACACACACGTACCCCCACCCACCATCACACATGCCCACCTACACCCACACACAGCCCCACCTGCCCACTCACAACACCCACACCAACTTCCGCACCCGCTCAAACACAAGCCCCCACTCACACCCACTCTCACACACACACACACACACACACACACACACACACACACACACACACACACACACACACACACACACACACACACGCACACTCACATGCAGACCCCAGTGGGCGGGGAGGGCAATCCAGGAAGCAGGCACCTGCCCCAGGGTGCCACCAGGGCCCCAGGGAGAACATGGCCCAGCCACGCAAGGATGCACCGGGGCCAACCTGCACCACCGGAGCACACCCGACCCCGGCCCGGGGGGGATTGCCCCCCCCCCCCAGCACCAGAGGCCCAGGGCCAGACCCAGACCTTGTCAGGAGGTGAGGCCAGCCGGCCGGAGGCAACAGCCTACCCCCCCGGCCCACCCCGCAGCCCCCCCAACCAACCCCCCCCCCCAGGCCAGACACACGGCCACCAATTTTGCCTTTTTTTTTTTGTGGGGGATTTTCCATGCATGCAGCAGTCCACCACCAGTTCCTTGGTTTTCCTCGCATTGATCTGGAGGCAGTTCCACAGGCACTGGTCCACAAAGTCCTTGATAAGTCCCCTGTACTCTGCATCATCCCCATCAGAGATAAGGCCGACGATCACAGAGTCATCAGAGAACTTCTGTAGATGGCAATGTGGTGTGTTGTGTGAAAAGTCAGCAGTGTAGAGGGTGAACAGGAAGGGAGCCAGAACTGTTTCCTGAAGTGCCCCCATGCTGCAGATGATGGTGTCAGCTACACAGTCCTTGGTTCTCACAAACTGTGGTTGGTCTATGAGGTAGTCCAGGATCCACAATGACAGGCGCTGGTTCACCCCTGCACACAGCAGCTTGTGCCTCAGGATCAGTGGTTGATACGGTATATACAGTATATATATATATATATATATATATATATAGTATATGCCTCCAGATCAACGCGAGGAAAACTAAGGAGCTGGTGGTGGACTGCCGCAGGCATGGGCAGCCCCTCACAGCACCAGTAAATATACAGGGAACAGACATCGAGATGGTGACATCCTATAAGTACCTGGGTGTTCATCTGAACAATAAACTAGACTGGTCACACAATACTGACGCACTCTACAAGAAGGGACAGTGCAGGCTGTTCCTGCTGAGGAGACTCAGGTCTTTTGGTGTACAAGGGGCGCTGCTGAAGACATTCTATGACACGGTGGTGGCATCAGCCATCACTTTTGGAGTGGCCTGCTGGGGCAGTGGCATTACTGCAGCCGATAGGAAGAGACTGAACAAACTGATTAAGAAAGCTAGCTCTGTCCTGGGGCAGCGCCTTGATCCGGTGGAGGAGATAGGAGAGAGAAGGACGGTGGCTAAACTGTCATCTTTGCTGGAGTCTGAGTTCCACCCTATGCAGGACATACTGAATGCACTGAGGAGCTCATTTAGCAGCAGACTACATCATCCCAGGTGCACAACCGAGAGGTTTCGTAGGTCCTTTCTACCAACGGCTGTCAGACTGTACAACCTAAGCAGGGCTGCTCGCAGAGATAGCAAAAAGACGTAACAAACTAATAGTTTTTTGAATGCCAAAGATGCAATAGACTTACACAATGGTCCCCTCCGGCATACAACTAGGAAAATACCGGTCACTATGGAGGGTGAGAATATGTATGGGCACATAATCATACCATGTAGGATAACTAAGTAGACGGTTATGCTGTTTCATCCCATCTAGCAACAATGCTCTGCACTGGGTGTGTTTATATTTATATATCTATATATTTATTCCATCTAGCTACAGTGCTCCGTACTGTGTTTTTATATATCTACATATTATTCCATCTAGCTACATTGCTCTGCACTGTGTGTGTTTATATACTTGCATATTTATTCCACCTAGCTGCAATGCTCTGTACTGTGGGTGTTTATATATTTACATATTTATTCCATCTAGCTACAATGCTCTGCACTGTGTGTTTATATATTCATATATTTATTCCATCCAGCTACAATGCTCTGCACTGTGTGTCTGTGTGTGTGTGTGTATATATATATTTTATAGTAATATGTACATATGTATATTAGCTGCTCTTGCTTGCTTGTTTTTTTCTTGCCTTCTGATTGTTGCTCTGAGTGTTGCTATCCCTGTGCTGTTGCAATCCTGGAATTTCCCCGTTGTGGGACTAATAAAGGCTTATCTTATCTTATCTTATCTTATATATATATACAGTATATACACTACCGTTCAAAAGTTTGGGGTCACCCAGACAATTTTGTGTTTTCCATGAAAAGTCACACTTTTATTTACCACCATGAGTTGTAAAATGAATAGAAAATATAGTCAAGACATTGACAAGGTTAGAAATAATGATTTGTATTTGAAATAATAATTTTTTCCTTCAAACTTTACTTTCGTCAAAGAATCCTCCATTTGCAGCAATTACAGCATTGCAGACCTTTGGCATTCTAGCTGTTAATTTGTTGAGGTAATCTGGAGAAATTTCACCCCACGCTTCTAGAAGCCCCTCCCACAAGTTGGATTGGCTGGATAGGCACTTCTTGTGTACCATACGGTCAAGCTGCTCCCACAACAGCTCAATGGGGTTTAGATCTGGTGACTGCGCTGGCCATTCCATTACAGATAGAATACCAACTGCCTGCTTCTTCTCTAAATAGTTCTTGCACAATTTGGAGGTGTGCTTTGGGTCATTGTCCTGTTGTAGGATGAAATTGGCTCCGATCAAGCACTGTCCACAGGGTATGGCATGGCGTTGCAAAATGGAGTGATAGCCTTCCTTATTCAAAATCCCTTTTACCCTGAACAAATCTCCCACCTTACCAGCACCAAAGCAACCCCAGACCATCACGTTACCCTCACCTTGCTTGACAGATGGCATCAGGCACTCTTCCAGCATCTTTTCAGTTGTTCTGCGTCTCACAAATGTTCTTCTGTGTGATCCAAACACCTCAAACTTTGATTCGTCCGTCCATAACACTTTTTTCCAGTCTTCCTCTGTCCAATGTCTGTGTTCTTTTGCCCATATTAATCTTTTTCTTTTATTGGCCAGTCTCAGATATGGCTTTTTCTTTGCCACTCTGCCCTGATGTTCAGCATCCCGGAGTCGCTTCTTCACTGTAGATGTTGACACTGGCGTTTTGCGGGTACTATTTAATGAAGCTGCCAGTTGAGGACCTGTGAAGCGTCTATTTCTCAAACTAGAGACTCTAATGTACTTATCTTCTTGCTCAGTTGTGCAGCGGGGCCTCCCACTTCTCTTTCTACTCTGGTTAGAGACTGTTTGTGCTGTTCTCTGAAGGAAGTAGTACACACCGTTGTAGGAAATCTTCAGTTTCTTGGCAATTTCTCGCATGGAATAACCTTCATTTCTAAGAACAAGAATAGACTGTCGAGTTTCACATGAAAGGTCTCTTTTTCTGGCCATTTTGAGCGTTTAATCGACCCCACAAATGTGATGCTCCAGATACTCAACCTGTTCAAAGGAGGGTCAGTTTTATAGCTTCTCTAACCAGCTAAACTGTTTTCAGCTGTGCTAACATGATTGCACAAGGGTTTTCTAATCATCCATTAGCCTTCTGATGCAATGAGCAAACACATTGTACCATTAGAACACTGGAGTGGTAGTTGCTGGAAATGGGCCTCTATACACCCATGTAGATATTGCACCAAAAACCAGACATTTGCAGCTAGAATAGTCATTTACCACATTAGCAATGTATAGAGTGTATTTCTGATTAGTTTAAAGTTATCTTCATTGAAAAAAACAGTGCTTTTCTTTCAAAAATAAGGAAATTTCTAAGTGACCCCAAACTTTTGAATGGTAGTGTATATATATATATATATATATACACACATATATATTATGGCGGCACATGGGGAGAGCATAATTGTGTAACATCTTAGACAAGAACAAAGAGCAGAGGTTCCCTGGGAGATAACAGGGAGGTGTGAAGGGTGAATGCAGTGTGACCTTTTGTGTGTTAGAAACTTCTAGTGGAATGGTAAAGGATTAAGGAAGTGAATGCAATGTGACCTTTTGTGTGTTAGAAGCTTCTAGAGGAATGCCATGCTATTTAAGAGAAGAGTCTCTGCTGAGTTGTCATTCTGTCTATGCTTCTTGTGTGAGATGTGTAATAAATCGTCTGAGTCAAATCCGCCTTGTTATTTACACGCTCCACAATATATATATATATATATATATATATATATATATATATATATATATATCCTCATGCATCACAAACATATGCCCCACCTCTTCTCTGTTACTGTTTGTTGTTGCTGTGAGGTGCTTGGGTGCATGTATGTGTATACATACACATCACTTCACTCGTATGACATTTGAATGTTTTGTTTTGTAACACCTTAACTCTTGCGCTTTCGCATATTCACTTTGTACAGCTTTATTGCAGTTGTTCTGCTCGTGTATGATTGCTTGATTGTGTGTTTTTGTGACACACCGGGGGGCTACAGATGCAAATTAGCAGTTTTGCTAAATCTGGCATACTTACATTTGTATTAATGTTCATTAGTATGTAATGTCCCTTTCAAATAAACTTTAAACTTGAACTTTATATGCATGAGGTAAAAAGTGCTGTAGATCTGAAAATAAAGGAACTAACCCTTTAAGTTGTATTTTTGTCATCCATTACTATTATATTATCATAAATATTCCCCTGGTCCTCGGTTTATTTAGTAGTGTTTCTGATATTATTCTCTGTCCATTCTTAGTTTTTAGATTTGCTCTTATTTTGAAGTCATTCCTGTTCCATTTCATGTTCATGTAGCCTTGCACCCTCTGGGATTAATAAAGTATACAAAATACAAACAAAATACAACCCCCCCCCCCCCAATTTTCTATTTTTGTTTTGTCACCTACCTCTCATCAACGCGTCCAACACATGTCCTTCTGCTCAATTCTAGACAGAATTCAGCATACTCCTTTGCTGTGATACTTTTGTGAGTGTTTTATCAAGTTGGTGGTGTTAAAATTGTAAATGCTGGTACCCCACAGCAACATACTGAGGTGAGTCCCACAGACAGGCTCCAGTGATGTGACACTCGTTGCCTCTGTTTACAGAAGCCATGCACAGCATGGCTTAGAACGTGATCATACCTGCATTTTATAATTGTTAATGTATCTCATCCTTTAATTACTTTTATTCCTTACCGATACCAATCCAGCCATTTTGCCTGGCTCGAACCCGATACCAATGCGGCAGATCAGATAAGCTTATTCCTAAATATTTCCTTGTAATATTTCATACAGAATGTAAAATAAATAAATATATTGTGGAGAGAGGAATAATCAAGCCAAGCATTCAGAGCAGATGAACTTTATTCCACCTCTCACATCTCTCAGAATCAGAAAACATTAACCTCATGTTGCAGGGGCTCTCTTTTATATTACAACACTCACACATCTCTGCTGCCTGAGGTCTTGCATCACAATTCATTCTCGCATCACAATTCCTATTGTCCCCCAGCCCCTTAATCCCCATGCTCTTCCGTCAGAGGAATTTACTGCATCTCCCTTCCTTCCAGTCTGAGATGAATACCACAGCATGGGTCCCCCATACCGCCCCCCCCCCCCCAGAGTCTCAGATTGAGCATTAACTCTCACATCCTCTCAACTTCAGCCTCTGCCCATAGCTGCTGTAACGAGGGGTCTTCGGCTCCGCGGTGCTGCTGTGCCGGTAGGGGGTTCCTGGGGGTGTGTCCATCTGTGGGTGGACAATGGAGGGGGGGGATTCAACATGCTCATGTGACTGCTCTGATGGGTCGTTTACCTGGGGAGTTCTCGGAGGGGGGGTCTTCCGCGCCAAGGAGCTCGAGCCAACACGAACTGCTCGTCTGCCACCACAAAGGCGGGCTTAAGCCTGTCTATACAGATTTTCTCCTGGCGACCCCCCAAGTCTAACACAAAATGTTTGTCCCCAGGTTCCAGCACTCTAAACAGGCCATTGTAGGGTGGGTGCAATGGGGGCCGGTGGGCCTCGTGCCTGACAAACACGAACGCCGTGTCCTTCAAGGTTTTCGGCACAAAAGCGCGGGGAAAACAGTGGTGGGCCGGGCCAGGTAGCATCCCTGCATCTGCGCTATGCCGTGAACGCGGGGATGGGTGGGTGTTCAGTGTGGGGTTATTTGGTAAAAATTCCCCGGGGAGCCGCAGTGGCTGAGAAAAAACAAGCTCTGCTGGGGAAGCCTCCAAATCCTCTTTCAGTGCGAAACGCAACCCTAATAGAACCCACAGCAACTGGTCCACCCAATTTGCATCCGTAAGTGAAGCCCTGAACGCTGCTTTCAGTGACCTATGGAAACACTTGCATAACCCATTGGCCTGTGGGTTGTACGCGTTTTTGCGATGCATTGCGACGCCCAGGCTCCAGGTCATCGTGGACCAGAAGTCGGAAACAAACTGAGGGCCCCAATCGGACGTGATGTCTGAAGGGGTGCCAAAACGTGCCACCCATGTTGTCAAAAAAGCGCGTGCCACGTCTGCGGACGTGGTGGAAGCTAGCGGGACTGCTTCTGGCCATCGTGTGGTGCAGTCCACTACTGTCAGGAGGTGCGTGAACCCCTGCGATGGCGGGAAGGGGCCCATGAGGTCCACGTGAATGTGTTCGAACCTCTTAGCCGGGATATACGTAGAACGGCTCCAAAGGGGCCTTTGTTTGCCTGTGCACTTTGGCTCATTGGCACGCTAAGCAGGCTGCAGCCCACTCTTTCACCTGTTTGCGCAGGCTCGGCCAGACGAACTTCGCTCCCACCATTTTGACTGACACGCGCACTCCTGGGTGCACCAGGGAGTGAATCGACTCAAAAATGCGGCGGCGCCAAGCGCGTGGGACCACCGGGCGCGGGCGTCCTGTGGAGACATCACAGATTAGGGGGGCCCCCCGTCTTGCAGTACCCTGCTCTCCAGCCTTAACCCTGTTGGTCCAGACTGGAGCACGCACATGTCCGCATTGCCGATCTGCTCTGCGGCCATGGCCGTGTAATCTATCTCTACGTAGACTGGGGCCACTAATGCGCGCGAGAGGCAGTCCACCACCACGTTAAGTTTACTAGGCACATGCTGAATGTCGGTCGTAAACTCCGAGATCGCGGCCAGCTGTCTCTGCTGCTGGCCCGACCATGGTTCAGAAACCTTGGCCATCGCGTACATTAGCGGCTTGTTGTCCACGAACACAGTGAAGTTGCGCCCTTCCAGCCATAACTGGAAGTGGCGTATGGCCAGGTGGAGAGCCAGTAACTCTCTGTCGAACGCGCTGTATTTATGCTCACTGTCGCGCAAAGACCTGCTAAAAAAGGCGAGCGGCTGCCAAGAACCGGCAACGCATTGCTCCACAACGGCCCCTATGGCCACGTCCGAGGCGTCGGTAGTGAGCACTATCCGAGCCGCCGGGTCCGGGTGCGCCAGTAGTGCGGCGTTTGCCAGGGCTGTTTTAACCTCAGAGAATGCCTGCTCCTGCTCAGGAGTCCAGTTGACTCTGTCTGTCGGTTTCCGTTTCTTGAGTGCGGCGTACAACAGCTGTGTGAGCTGGGCTGCACGGGGGAGGAAATGGTTATAAAAGTTAACCATCTCCAAAAACTCCTGCAGTGCCCTGACCGTCTGAGGCTGGGGAAAATTTGCCACTGTGCGCACCTTGTCCGGCAAGGGTATGGCTCCCTCCTGCGAGATGCGGTGTCCCAAAAAATGGATCCCCGTCCCGCCGAACTGGCATTTCGCCGGGTTGATTATTAACCCATGCTCCTCTAACCTCCGGAAAACCATCCTGAGGTGGGTTACGTGTTTGTCCTTGGACATGCTGGCCACCAGGATGTCATCCAGGTAGACGAACACAAACGGCAGATCGCGCAACACCGCATCCATCATGCGTTGGAATGTCTGTGCCGCACCTTTTAACCCGAAAGGCATGCGTAAAAACTCAAACAGACCAAACGGGGTTATTACTGCCGTTTTAGGTATGTCCTCCGCGTACACCAGGACCTGGTGGTAATCACGGACCAGGTCTATCTTAGAAAAAATACGTGCCCCGGTGAGGTGAACGGAAAAATCCTGAATATGGGGGATTGGGTAGCGGTTGTGCGCTGTGGCATTGTTTAATCTGTGGAAATCTCCACAAGGTAGCCACGATCCCTCGGCCTTTGGGGACCATATGTAGTGGGGATGCCCATGGGCTGTTTGATCGTCTGATGATGCCCAGCCTTTCCAAGTTGGCAAACTCCTCGAGCGCTATGGCCAGTTTAACTGTGTCCAGGTGCCGAGGTCATGCGAAAATGGGCGGCCCGGTGGTGGTAATAAAGTGCTCCACCTCGTGTTTAGTGATGGCCGCCGAAAATGTCGGGACCGTGAGTGCTGGGAACTGGGTGAGCAGTGTGTGGAACTTACCACCTGGAGCTGTGACGTTGGCTAGCATTGTTGGCCCGGCTCCTCAAGATGTACAGGGGAGAGAATCAAAAGACATTGCATTAATCAGGCGTCTGTTAGCAACATCGACTAGTAGTCCGTGTGCACACAAAAAATCAGCGCGTTAGATTGGGAAACTGCATGCCGCTATGATGAATGTCCACTGGTACGTACGGCCGTGCAGGGATACAGTCAGTGTCCTTTCACCAAAAGTCTTAATTTCTGAGCCGTTTGCGGCCGTCAGCTCGGGGCTGCTAGCTTCCGCTAGCCGGTCGGCGTAGGACGGCAGGATGAGGCTCTTTTGGGAGCCGAAGTCCATGTGGAACCGTCTCCCCGAGCGTGAGTCTGTCACATAGAGCAGCTTGCTTTCTTCACAGGCGGTCGCAGCTGCTACCGACTGCCGGTCCTGGCATTTCCCGAACGCTTGAATTGGCACAGTGGCATGCATCGGCGTGCGTCCTCTCCAAAACGGCAGTGATAGGTGCAGAGCGTGTCTCTCTGGCGCTTCCTGGTCCCAGCTGCCGCTACCATCGCTGGCTCCTCCCTTCCGCTGGCCGTCTTGCTGGGTTCCGATGCCGCTGCGTTCACTGTGAGGGCTCTGGTGGTGAGGATGATCCGATCTGACTCCTGGGCTAGTGCACGGTAGTCACGCGCAGCCAGCAACGGCGAGTTGGCAAGGATCGCTCTGGCCACTGCTGGGAGGTTCCGGAGGAAAAGGTGAGCAAATAGAAAATGCCCGTCGTCCGTGCCCATCAACGCCAACATCTTCTCCATCAGTTCGACCGCCGATCCGTCTCCTAACTCGGAGCATGTCAGGAGCCTCTCCGCTCTCTCGCAGCCCGAGAGTGTGTAGCGTGGGGTCAGTGCGGCTTTGAGAGCCCCGTATTTGTCACGGGCTGGCGGCTGTTGGAGCAGGCTTGCTACTTGCTGAGTCGTGTAAGCGTCCAGCGCTGCGACGACGTAGTAATATCTGGTGTCATCTGCCGTTATTCCCCGGAGCGCGAACTGGGCCTCGGTGTGGAGCAACCAAGACTTTGGGTCGTGCAGCCAAAAGTCTGGTAGTTTGACCGAAACAGCGCACACGTTGCTGGGGCTTCAGGTCCGGGTCGTCTCAGGGGTGTTTGCCTCGTGTTCCATTATTCGTCAAGGGTCACCAGTGTGGAGAGAGGAATAATCAGGCCAAGCATTCAGAGCAGATGAACTTTATTCCACCTCTCACATCTCTCAGAATCAGAAAACATTAACCTCATGTCGCAGGGACTCTCTTTTATATTACAACACTCACACATCTCTGGTGCCTGAGGTCTTGCATCACAATTCATTCTCGCGTCACAATTCCTATTGTCCCCCAGCCCCTTAATCCCCATGCTGTTCTGTCAGAGGAATTTACTGCATCTCCCTTCCTTCCAGTCTGAGATGAATACCACAGCACGGGTCCCCCATAATAAATAAATAAATAAATATACAATATACTGTATATATATATATGTTTGAAACTCAGTCTGAACTACTGTTCATAAACTAGAGAAATAAGAAAGGTTTTATATCTGGTGAAGGAAAATAATGCTGGCCAGTGAAACTGTCCTTCGATAAATTAAAAAGGAAAAAAAATGTGTTTTGTGATATTGTTAAGAATATCATTCTCATGAAAAGTCATAGAAATATTATGATAACATTTTTTGGCCATATTGCCCACCCCTATGCCGTCATCATCCAAAAAATAAATGACTTTTCATGCACTTTGCATAGGTTTTGCACTCATAAAAGTGGTGTTATGGCGCATATTTAGGGCGCATATATTGTATCCATATTCCCCACATATACCTAGTAGGCATGACGGTGCATATTCTAGAAGCTTCACGTCTTAATGGACAAAGAGGACCTGACCCTGCAGAGACCTACGGGAGGTGTGAAGTTGGTCTGGCAGGAGATGGGAAGTTGGAGAGATTGCCCCAGCAGGAGCCCCGGAGGCTAGAAGGATAAGAGACAATGGAGACGCCAAGGAGTCTTGGGGGCTGTATGTTTACTAAAGGACTGTGGGTTGGGGGTGTGTTATTTGATGTTGGGGGTTTGTGACTTTGGAGAGTATAAGAACTGTGGAAGATGACTGTTCTGCCTCTTTTCTGAGATTCTGTGCTTGTTAGAGGATGTGACCTCTCAATAAACCAACCCTGAGAAATAAACTCAGTCTCGTCTGTGAAAGGCATCCTCTACACTGGTGACCTACGACAAACTATGACTCTTCAGGAGCCAACCGGGTTAACGCAGCTACCACACTACAGCTGCCCGATTTCTGGCAACATAACCCGCGCTCCTGGTTTACCACTGTGGAGGTGCAGTTCCACCTTCGGGGAATCTCAGCGGACGCAACGAGGTTCTACCATGTCGTCGCGAAGCTGGACAGCCTCACAGTGCAGCGGGTGGAGAGCCTGACCAACCACCTGCCCCAGGATGATAAGTATGGCGCACTGAAAGCCGCCCTCATTCGAGCTTTCACTCCCTTGCAGGGAGAGCGAGCAGAGAGACTTCTGGCGCTAACAGAAGGGGAAGCAGACAGGCCGGCAGATCTGATGGCAAGGATGATGAACCTGAGAGGCGAAGATGACGACAGTTTTATCTTCGCCCACCTCTTCCTCAGAACACTACCGCCAGCAGTGAGAGTCACCCTGGCCAGCTCACAGCTGCTCAACGACCGTGACTACCACGGGCTGGGCCAGGAGGCGCAGCGGCTCGTCGACGCCCATAGACGACACGCAGCCACGACAGCGGCAACGGAGCTGAACGCACCCCCGCGAGACGAGGGGAGACCAGAGGCCGCAGCACCGGACCCACTGACGTCAGCAGCAGCAGAGACCAGGAGAAGCGGAGCAGACGGCACCCTCTGCTTTTACCATCGACGTTTCACCGAGAGGGCGCGCAGATGCATCCCACCGTGCCGATACAAGCGCCAGGGAAACGCCAAGACCGAGGGTCGGTAGCAGCTGCTGCTCTCGGCGCGAAGAACAAGCTGCTTTTCGTGACGGACGCGAATTCAGGGAAGGATTTCCTGGTGGACACAGGCTCCCAGCTGAGTTTTGTCAAGCCTTCCTACTCGGACCTGCTGGCGCCTTCCAGTGGACCCCTGGTGCTAGCGGCAAATGGCTCGACGATCAAAACCTATGGGGAGAAGACGCTCCTTCTATCCTTCCACGGTCGCACCTTCGAGTGGACTTTCGTCGTAGCTGCAGTTAACAACAACATGGTAGGTGCTGATTTTTTATGCTCAAACAGTTTATTAGTTGATCTTACTAATAGACGTATGATAAATGCATTGTCTTTCCACTCTATCTCCTGTACAGCTCGGGTGGCCCTGCCTTCTGCACATCCCAATGTCACAGCTGTGGGTGGTAAGTTTCATGCACTACTCAATCAGTTCCCAGCACTCACGGTCCCAACATTTTCAGCGTCAGTAGCCAAACACGGGGTCGAGCACTTCATAACTACCTCTGGCCCCCCTGTTTTTGCAAAAGCTTGGCGCTTGGACCCAGCTAAACTGGCCATCGCACGCGAGGAATTCGCCAACTTGGAAAAACTGGGCATTGTTAGACGCTCTAACAGCCCTTGGTCGTCACCCCTGCATATGGTCCCCAAGGCTGACGGCTCGTGGCGGCCTTGTGGTGATTTCCGCAGGTTAAATAATGCTTCAGCACACGACCGCTACCCGATTCCGCACATCCAGGATTTTTCTGCACATTTGGCTGGGGCGCGCATCTTTTCCAAAATAGATTTGGTGCGCGGTTATCACCAAGTCCCAGTCCACGCTCAAGACATACCCAAAACGGCAATAATAACCCCCTTTGGGTTTTTCGAGTTTTTGCGCATGCCTTTTGGCCTCAAGGGCGCCGCACAGACGTTCCAACGCATGATGGATGCGGTGTTGCACGGCCTCCCTTTCGTGTTCGCCTATTTGGATGATATTTTGGTAGCCAGTGCATCCGAAGTCGAACACGAATGCCACCTCACAGCGGTTTTTCAGAGGCTGACAGAGCATGGGCTGATAATTAACCCAGCGAAATGCCAATTCGGGGTAGCGCAAATCGATTTTTTGGGGCACCGCGTTTCTCCAGAAGGAGCGGTCCCGCTGCCCGATAAAGTAAGTGCAATAACTGAGTTTCCCCAACCGCAGACAGTTAAAGCATTGCAAGAATTTTTGGGGATGGTCAATTTTTATAACCATTTCCTCCCCAGCGCGGCACAGCTCATGCACCGACTATAATACACGGCACTAAAGAAACAAAAACCTGCAAATAAGGTCGAGTGGTCCCCGGAACGGGAGCGCGCTTTCTCCCAGGTCAAGTCGGCCCTCGCGAACGCTGTGTTGTTGGCACACCCGGTGCCAGCAGCTCGCATGGCGCTAACCACGGACGCTTCTGACGTAGCAGTTGGGGCGGTGGTCGAGCAACTGGTAGCAGGGAGCTGGCAACCGCTTGTGTTTTTCAGCAAAACATTGCACGATAACGAGCAGAAATACAACGCGTTCGATAGGGAGCTTTTAGCCCTGCATTTGGCCATCCGCCACTTCCAGTTCTGGCTGGAAGGGCACCGTTTCACCGCGTTTGTAGACCACAAACCATTGACATTTGCAATGGCTAAGATTTCAGAGCCTTGTTCGGGCCGACAGCAGAGACAGCTGGCCGCGATTTTGGAGTTTACCACCGACATTCAACACGTGGTGGGCAAACACAATGTAGTGGCAGATTGTCTCTCGCGCGCAGTTGCAATGCCAGGCCCCCAGGGGGCAGACACGGTGGCTGTGGACATGGGCCAGGCTTGCGGCGCGGAAGCGCTCGCAGCCCCGGTCTGCGTGGGCTTAGATTACGCAGCCATGGCCGCCGAGCAGGTTAACGATGCGGATGTGCGCGCGCTCCAGTCTGGGCCAACAGGGCTAAGGCTGGAGCACAGGGTGCATCAAATAGGTATGCCCCCTCTAATCTGCGATGTCTCCACGGGGCACCCCCTCCCCGTGGTCCCAGCTGCGTGGCGTCGCCACGTTTTTGACTTAATCCATTCGCTGGCACATCCGGGCGTTCGCGCATCGATCAAAATGGTGGGAGAAAAATTCGTTTGGCCGGGGCTGCGTAAACAGGTCAAAGAATGGGCCGCAGCCTGCGCAGCGTGTCAAAGAGCAAAGATACACAAGCACATGCGGGCCCCTCTAGAACCTTTTCACATCCCGGCCAAACGCTTCAACCACGTGCATATTGACTTGGTGGGACCCCTCCCACTGTCGCAGGGGTTCACACACCTTCTAACCATGGTGGACCGCACCACGCGCTGGCCAGAAGTGGTCCCCCTGGCGTCAACTACAGCAGCAGACGTTGCGCGCGCGTTTTTAACGGCTTGGGTCGCGCGTTTTGGAGTCCCGTCTGACATAATGTCTGACAGAGGACCCCAATTCGTTTCCGAGCTCTGGTCATCCATGGCACTCAGTCTGGGGGTGAAAATTCACCGCACGACCGCATATAATTCCCAGGCCAACGGTTTGTGCGGACGCTTTCACCGGTCATTGAAAGCAGCCCTCAGAGCGGCTCTCACGGACACAAATTGGGTTGATAAACTTCAATGGGTTTTATTAGGGTTGCGTTCAGCACCTAAGGAAGATTTGCAAGCCTCTCCGGCTGAGCTAGTTTTTACCCAACCCCTCCGGTTACCAGGCGAATTCCTTCCAGAGAACCCCGCACCAAATCGCCCCCCCCGCTCAGCTGCTGCAGAGCGACGCGGGATCAAACACCCTCCTCGGCCCAGTTCATCACAGTTTCCCACGCGTTTTTGTGCCTAAAGCCTTAAAGAGCGCAGAATTTGTCTTTGTCAGACACGACGCTCAGAGGCCAGGTTTAAGACCACCTTATGATGGACCGTTCAGAGTGTCAGAGTGTCAGAGTGGAAGCTGGGGAAAAACATTTTTTACTCGATTTGGGTGACAGGAAAGAATTAGTCTGCATTAACAGACTCAAACCCGCTTTTGTGTTGGCTGATGAACAAGTGCAGTTAGTCAGGGCCCCCCTGCTGCGGCAGGCCGCCGGGGAGACACGCTTGTAAGCTTTCACATGGATGTACTAACGACTCTAATCCACAGATGCAAGAAACGGCTACAGGCAGATCGAAACCTGCTTACAGCAGATATGGCAAGAGGTTGAAGCCCAAGCAGTCGGAAGTGTGATATGTTGTGCCATTTTTCTGTTCTGTGTGATATGACATGATTCTATGCATATTGGGGTGTACTTTGTCCTTATTTAGACGTTTGGGGGGGGTTATATGGCGCATATTTAGGGCGCATATATTGTATCCATATTCCCCACATATACCTAGTAGGCATGACGGTGCATATTCTAGAAACTTCACGTCTTAATGGACAAAGAGGACCTGACCCTGCAGAGACCTACGGGAGGTGTGAAGTTGGTCTGGCAGGAGATGGGAAGTTGGAGAGATTGCCCCAGCAGGAGCCCCGGAGGCTAGAAGGATAAGAGGCAATGGAGATGCCAAGGAGTCTCGGGGGCTGTATGTTTACTAAAGGACTATGGGTTGGGGGGTGTTATTTGATGTTGGGGGTTTGTGACTTTGGAGAGTATAAGAACTGTGGAAGATGACTGTTCTGCCTCTTTTCTGAGATTCTGTGCTTGTTAGAGGATGTGACCTCTCAATAAACCAACCCTGAGAAATAAACTCAGTCTCGTCTGTGAAAGGCATCCTCTACAGTGTCCTTTAAAAGGGGTGCAATGGGCACAAAGTTGTTAGCTTGTGGCAATGCAATGGTGTTTGTGCTTTTGACCAGTAAAAACTACAGGGTGTTTAAAAAACGTGCAAGTGTACATTGCAGCGTGTGCCCATGCAACATGTTGGCCTTGTTCTGGACCTCTGGCCCACTGGAAAAAAATAAATGTGTACCTTTCATAATTTTTTTTCTTACTCCCACATCTATAGAATGTTTTGGATCAGTGTGTACACAGTCGGGTTCCGGCACCAACAAATCATGCTGACCTTGAGGCGGCACTGCTTGCTGAATGGGACCACATTCCTCAGGTTCAAACAGAATTGAGGCTTTGTTGGCAGCAAATGGAGGACGGGGAAACACACACACACACACACACACACACACACACACACACACACACACATGATAAAATTACGAGAAATGATTCAGGATTAAGTTTTGCTGAATATCTGAACGTACAGATGATCTGAATTAGTGCACTAATAACCATTAGCTATAATAAACATTATAAAGTGTATCTTTATTTGTGTTATTCAACGACAGCTTACACCATTTTTCTGAAATTGATACAATGCTGTGTTTTTACTGCCTCTCAGTATACTTTAAAATAGTTCCATCCCAGATGTTTTGCTGCAGTCTACTATCAGCTGTGTCTGGGCAAAATCAATACCACTCAACTGAGACACACCAGAAAAATATTGGCTACTGTCAATATCATATTAATCAATAGCCAACACCAGTGAATATCGGCCAGTACCGATGTAAAGCTACTGTTACAAAGATTCTTATGAATAATGGTTTGTAAGAATCTCACAGTTCCTACGAATTCTGGAGTTCGCAGACATTCATGGAAGGGGGCATAGTTTCTTATAGCTGTCGTTCAATTCGCAAGAGCAACTTGAGGCATTCTTGAGAAATAAGGTGCTTTTCTGTCGTACGATGGCTCTAGAGTTCCTACGTTCTTCGGAAGGGTGCCTTGGGATCTTCCTACGACATACTTACTGCCATCTTACAAATTGTATTTGGCAGCTCACAACACTCTCAAGTCATTGGTAGGAAGATCTTATGACTGTCGGCACATTTTGTTGGCACAAATGTTGCATGGATGACATACAGTACTTCTGCCTTATGAATGCCTCACTACCACCTTATGCACGCTGTACGAATCTCCGTATTGACAGAGATTCTTAAGGTGTTCTTGAGGCATACTTACGGCCAACATCTTGCCTAGTTCTTATACTGTTCCTAAGGCATTCATATGGCTGCCCTATGATGAGGGGTTTTCATAGGGCAGTCATAGAAATCTTGGACAAGACCATCAACCTGGCCACGAATGGTCTACGAACACTGGATTCTCTTATGGCTGTCTTAAGAAGGCTGTACAAAATGGTCCAAAAATCGTTCATATGGTGTTTGCAGCCATTTGTAAGGATATTTGTGACCATAGCTTTAAGCAGATATATCTGTACAAAATAACAATCCATTACAGTTCATGCACGCCTACCTTTTAAAGGTGATGAGCCATTCTGAATGCCCCAACACACCTCCAAATAATCAAGAGAGCCAGGTAAACCTTTTGACTGGCACAAAATCATCATTTTTCTGTTGTTGTAATAGCAAAATGGACTTGGACATACCCACGAATTATAATTGTGCTTTTGCTATTGCACTGCAAATTATAATAGAAACTGACTTTTTTTTTGACACTGAGTAAATGATAAACCAGTCATTTTATTTGAAGGTGTCACATAAACAGAACAAAGCCATACAAAAAGAAACAAAATCTTTTACAAATAATTATGAACTGTACAATCCACTATAACTGACTGTTCCAAGACGTTGTGATCCAAACCTGCAAAAGTCTTCAAACTGTACATCGGGACTGTTAGTCATACAGACAACACAACAGAGACTAATGTTGCAGTAATTACTGAATGCCTTGAAGGTACCCTATTTTAGGGAACCTATAGATTCTCTCAAAAGGTTCTTGAAGCCATTTGGTTGGAAAGCACTTAATAATCTCCAAACAAATAGAACAAATTGCATTGTGGGTATCTTTGAGTGTGACAAGTTGTTATAAATATTACAAATGCATTAGATTTTAAAAAAACAAAAACAAAACTGTAAACTGACTCGTCTCTAAACACTAAAACCAAAAGCCATAATGTTAAAAAAATGAGCATGATCCAATTTGCCATGTGCTGTCCACACAGCTGAAGCCCCCACACTCACTGCAAACCAAGTCACCTGTGGAAAGTCATTAACCAACTGTTTTCAGGGGCTGAATGACGTCCATGATTCACTCATAATCCCTTGTCAAAGTTTGTTTCAATTATAAAAAACAGGTGTTGCAGAGGAAGAGACAGATAACAGAATCATCAACCACATTTGCAAAACAATGAACATAATGCAACAGATTTGTCCGTCATTTAAATGACTTTGCATAATTACGCTCCTGTTGAATAATTCTCCATAATTACTCATGAGCTAATGTGAACCAAGAATAGAGCTGTGAGCAGGAGTGAAGAAGCATGTTTGCTGTAATTGGCATTCAGTCTTTTTAACCTCCAGTTTGAAAGGCCAAATTTAAATCTGCATTGCATTTTCCAGTTCTCATTTGGATGCTGCATTGTTGGACAAAATGCACAAAATGATATCAAATCAAGCTAATGAAAAAAAAAAACACCACACACTCACAATGGTGTAACAAGGTGGCAGACTGGTCCTGCCCACGCCGGCTATTATTCAGAGGGATTGCCATTGTACATGCTTTTCTTCTCTTTTCTTTTAATTACTGAGCCAACTGAAGGTTTGTTTGGAGTTCAAATTGAACATGTCCTGACAGCTACTCATTACACCTATGAAAACAGCACAAATTCAAGTTAGTTTAACATATATGTTGTAAAAGATGCTCTTTGCAATCAATTGATTGAATTGTTTTATTCTCTTGTCAAAGTTAAAAGATGAATTCAGGTACATTTTGCCTGAAGGACCTATTTAAACCATGGTCAAGCTCCAGTCAGCTCTTGTCAGCCCCACAGGGCCCGACTGAGGTGTACTGAAGCCCAGCATTGTCAATTTCTGATTGCTGCCTGGGAAAGCTAGAAGCAGACATACTTGTTTTTCTTTTTCTTTCCCCTCCCTCCTTTTGAGCAGGTGCCAACACCTGAAGGTAAACAACATACAGGAGGGCAGCGGGGTCAGAACACCGTCTGGACTCAGCCTCTCCCCACAGACCAAGCCTGTCAGAGCCTGGATCTGGCCTGTCTGGAATGCTGAGAGGAGTTGAGCCTCCGCAGCACCTGGGCTTGACACTGCATCAAGCTCTGGGGCAGGGACTGTCATGGAGACAAAGGGGGAGGGGGTGAATTGGCGGTGAATCCTTGTGTTTTAGCGGATCATCCAGTCAAAGGCCGGCGGCAGCAACTTATTTCGGGTTAAACCGAATGGGTAAACAGAACCTATAATCACTTGCTAGAAAATCATGGGCAAGGGAGGGCAATGGTGAAGGGGGGCTGTGATGGCTCACAGGGTGGTGCTGGAGCATATCAAGGTCGGGGACATCCTGAACCTTGTATCAGCGATCTCATCTGTAGCCCTGCGGGTGCAAACCGCTGTCCTCCCTCCACAGAAAGGAGAAACAAAACACAGTGTGAGTGTTAGAGATCTGTATGGTCATCCATAAAGCATATGAGTGACTAGAGATACCTATCTGAACTGGCATAAAGGCTGAAACCCTGTGACTGTTTGCACATGTTCACATGTTGACAGTGGAAAACCCATCAAAGGCCATGGAATTTCTGTTTACTGCTGCCGCCAACGTGCAGACAACACTGGCAGACCTGAGTAGATTGGAATGGTTACTATGGTAATTGGAGGGAAACAAATAATGGAGAATCCAAAAAAGTGTAAAACCAGGAAAGCTCTGGCTCTGGCCATTTCAAACAGTCATTTAAACAATGGACAGGCAACACAGATACACTCTTCATGTAGGTTTAGGTAATCGATTCTGCAAGTAATAAAATCATGCAAAAATGTCTCTGTAATAGCTTTACAGAGAAATGGTCACACACTTATAATGTTCTTTTAAGTTGGACTCTGGTGGATATAAATCCTCAACAAAAACAAATCTACATTGTCTAAAATTGTGTTTATGCCCTTTTTTCTATCTATCTATCTATCTATCTATCTATCTATCTATCTATCTATCTATCTATCTATCTATCTATCTATCTATCTACATATATAAAAACCCTTTCATTGTCTTACAGTTTCCTGTAAAAATCCTTTCACTTTTCCTCCTCCTTCAGGATCTGTGAATAGGCCCACCCATACCCCACAAGGTTAATGGTGGCTAGCGCTATGTGAAACAGAATAAATCCTGTGATTAAAAAAAATTAAAGGACATGTCCAGTTGTATGCAAGGTGGCCCAGGATAATGACTGAAACTGCATTGATCCTTAAAAGCAGTTTAATGGTAGAACTCATCTTAATTTGGGTTAAGTTTTCAAAGCAGCTGTCCAAAAATGCTAACTGGCCCTGGAGGCTAAGTTCAGTCTTTAGTTCCCCAAGGATTGGCTCAACACTATGGGCCTGTTACAGTTACAGTACCAAAAACGTTCAGTCTAAACTTGCCTTTTTCTGGGGGGGGTAATTTAAATTTCACAGCAAAAAAAAAAAAAACAAAAAAAAACACAGACATGGCACATTTGAATGATTTCGTGGTTGATATGTCAAAGACATTGAGCTGGAAAGGACCAGAACAGGCTTTACTCACACAGATCCACACAGGCAAAAAAAACCAAAAAAAACCCAACAACACTAGCTGTGGGAATATTTTCTTTAAATCAGCCAACAAATGTGCTCATAAGAACAGCAACACATTATTCCTCCACATTGCCACCAAAGACACATCTCCTCCATAAACTTTATGACAAACTGTGATCATGATGAAAAGTTGACCTATGGTTATAGAAGACTAGTCTCAGTTGAACTAAAGGGACCTGTGAAAGCCTCAGAAGTGGGCTTTGATTTATTCAAGTTCACCGTTGACAGATTTATACATGAAACAGTGATTGCAAGTCAGTGGAATTAATTTGAAACACTTCCTTAGCAAGAGAGAGCACACGTTTTGACTTATGCAGGGTAGAATTTATTGCAGCATAACAGCAATCTGACTGGAAGCCAGCTGCAGCTGAGCTCTGGTCCCTGGCTGGGGCCTAACTTCTCTATTATGAGACAAGACTTGTCCATTAAAATTACAGTTGTTCATAATATTTTTAGTCTAGTAAACAGCTCTCCACTTGCCCCTCAGTGTCCTACTCAGCATCTGAGAATAAACCATGAAACCAAGACATCAAGTATAGTTTGTCTTAAGGGCACCATGGCAATGGTGAAACCCTACAACACAGAGAAGCACACACACAAGGATAAAGAGAGAACTAGTGTGTCAGATTTTTGTTTGTGTCCTTAGGTCAGAGAAGTGCTGCACAGTAAGCACTGAAATGGGATGAGGAGAAATTAAAAGAATCAAATCTATCAATAAATCCATCTATAAATTCAAGATATCTCTGTCAGTTTGTGTGTGTGTCTGTCTGTAACGATCATAGGACATCATAGGATGGCCTGTGATGTTCCTGTGATGTTCCTATGATGTCAGCAACATAGGACATCAGGCCTGCCTTGATGTCTTTATGATGTCATATACAGTGTTAAGCAAAAGCATCGCCTTCTGAGCAATGTTGTTTTTAACAAGGTGCTGACACAGTAAAAATGTGTAACCTTGAAGAATGGCAGTCTACACTACAAATCGGTACAATGCCAAGCAAAACACTGATTTTAGCCAGTTTCTTGCTTTCGACGGCCATGCACGGGTCTTGCAGAAGAGGGTCCAAAGCCACTTTTTGCTCAGATCAATTTTCATGATCCTGTCCATGAACTGTAATTCATGTAGACGCACCCATCCCTCAACCAGTGGTCTGAATGAAGAAGAACAAGAAGAAGAACAGGACCCACCAGATGGAGAGCAATACAGTGAGAAGAACTGCTGCACATTGCAAAAGATGCTGTGAAGATGAAACACCTCAGGTTTGAGCAGTACGCTGCAGCCATGACAGTGAACAACACAGCCGTCTGAGACGGGAGGAGACCCTTCAGCACTGGGCATGCAGAAATATTTCCTTAGACTTGGTTTCTACGGACATGGATTGGTATGCACGGGTATGTACTAGTTTGTTATAAGGCAAACTAGCCACTGGTAACTGAAAGAGAAGAAGAGTAGCTGGGAATCAAAAAATTACTGTGAATTCAACAGAACGTTTCAAATATAACCCATTATACAAAGACTTATGATAGAGGAAGAATTTAGCATGCAGATATCTAAATAATGTTCTGATAGCACAGACTATTTAATTTAGCTTTTATTCATTTTTGACTTCTGCACTGTGCACCTGGGCTAGTTAAATCAGTTTTTATTTTGCTGTGAATGCTGATTACATAATAACAAACTGCAAAGTGTCTTTTCCTCTCTTAACATGTTTCTAGAGAAATGTAGAGAGAGAGTGAATAAAGGTTGATATGTTCTGGACCTCTCTGCCTGATTATTTCTCTCTCCACAAAGCAACCATACTGGGCAACCACCCTAAACAGTTGGTATGGAGGTCCAAGGATACATCATTTAGTAAGGGTTATTTTTGAGGCATTGTTTTTTTTTGTTTGTTTTTTTTTAGAGAATGACTTATTTGTGTGTCAGGATGTTAATTTACCTAATACATAGCAGTGTGGCGGGTTGATTCAACCCCCCCACAACACACACGACAGTCAGCTCTCTTCTCTTGGTTTTTCCCGCTGCACTACTGAGATGTAATGTGCCATGCATGTATTGTGATGTAATGTGCCATTCATGTATCATGATGTAATGTGCCATTCATGTATTGTGATGTAATGTGCCATTCATGTATAGTGTTCATGCGTCCTGTCCTTACTGTGACCTAGAGGCTGAGATCAATATGTAGATGTGCCTTGTAACCTCTTTGTCCTGCACCTGGAGCAGAGGCTAGCAAATCTGCCTATTGTTATGTAGGTCTCTTAAATGCAAATGTCTCATGCCTGTTCTGCAGTCCCTTTGATCGTACCAACTGCTGTGAATCCGCTTTGATGTATTGTCTGAGTTGGGTATAAATACTGCACAGGTTCTGTAACTCGCTCTCTCAATCTCACTTCTGCAACTGCTGCTGCGGGACACAGACTTTGTGTCCTCCTTCTCTGAGAGCCGCTTGGGCTCGCTCCCGGCGTGCATGCACGGCGCCGGGAGCGGAGCTCGTGATGACGGTATGATTTAATAAAACCAACTTAAAACCACAGCATCGCTGCTTATTTTTTCATGCCGCTGCACTGGTGACCCCGAAGACGCACACGCTTTGTGCGACGCAACCTTCTGTCTGGACATCCACGCTGAACCGGCCGAGGGACATAAGGCGTCTCCTCCCTCTTGCCGCTCCAACGCACCATGACCTGAAGGCAGAAAAGAACACGCTGCCAGTGAACGCTTCACTGGCGACCTCGAACATGCACACGTTTTGTGCAAAGCAACCTTCTGATCTGGACAGCTGCACTGGTGACCCGTTCTTCATGATGAGATCTGCACGTCTGAGATCTGCTCATCCACGCTGGACCGGCCGCGCTCGCAGCTCCTCCACACGAGAGCGCAGGCACCTCGTCCCCTCTCCACGACGGCATCCTCCATGGCCGGCGGAGAACGCAACGAGTGGACCTGAACGCACCACGGCCAAGCGGTGACAAAGATCGTCTATTCCCTCCCACCGCTCCAACGCATCTGCACGAGCCTGAGGAACAAAAGATCGTCTATTTCCTCTCACCGCTCCAACGCACCATGGCCAATCTGCAGCCACAGCTCAACCTGGATATTATCGGCGCCGTCTGCGCCGATCTCTACCAAGATTCTGCACCCTGACTTGCCACTCCAGCGGCCCACCCACGCACGGAACCCCCGCGCGCGCACCGGGGAGTTACGAGGACGGCACACCACACACGGGACAATAACGGCTTCACTGACTGCCTTCCTTCTGCTGCACACTGGCCCTTCAGGCTTGCTTGTACACCTGAGGCCCGCAGCTTGCTCACTGGATTTTCTGGTCTTAGCCACGGCACACAAGGGGAATTCAGCTGTCTGCGGTTCCCGAGGCTTTAGAGTTGCGCCTGCCCTAAAGTCAACACGCCAGTCCCTCTGCTTTTATTTTTTTCTTACAGCCGCTCCTGTTTTTCTTCATGGCCACGAGAGGAGTCAGAGACAAATTTTCTTCTTGTGATCTCCGCACGCGCAACGGGACAGCCCCTCGACGTCGCGGAGCAGCAAGCAATTTTTGCGCGGCTCGGACGATTTCACCGCCCCTGCCGGCACTTACTACCCCTCCCCTCCCTCCCCCTCCGCCTGCAGCGAGCTTCTCCCACAGCTCGCTGCCATAGATGGATTATCGAGGTCTCGGCCCCCTGCCATGCCCTCTGGGGGGGAGCGTGTGGTGGGTTGATTCAACCCCCCCACAACATACACGACAGTCAGCTCTCTTCTCTTGGTTTTTCCCGCTGCACTACTGAGATGTAATGTGCCATGCATGTATTGTGATGTAATGTGCCATTCATGTATTGTGATGTAATGTGCCATTCATGTATAGTGTTCATGCGTCCTGTCCTTACTGTGACCTAGAGGCTGAGATCAATATGTAGATGTGCCTTGTAACCTCTTTGTCCTGCACCTGGAGCAGAGGCTAGCAAATCTGCCTATTGTTATGTAGGTCTCTTAAACGCAAATGTCTCATGCCTGTTCTGCAGTCCCTTTGATCGTACCAACTGCTGTGAATCCGCTTTGATGTATTGTCTGAGTTGGGTATAAATACTGCACAGGTTCTGTAACTCGCTCTCTCAATCTCACTTCTGCAACTGCTGCTGCTGGACACAGACTTTGTGTCCTCCTTCTCTGAGAGCTGCTGGGCTCGCTCCCGGCGCACATGCACGGCGCTGGGAGCGGAGCTCGTGACGGCGGTATGATTTAATAAAACCTGTTAAAACCTCAGCATCGCTGCTTATTTTATCATCCGCCGCAGCAGTGTATTTTCCATAGTTTGACATAATGGTAGTTTAGGTTATAGTCTACACTATTACAATGTTTGTGAAATTGACTGAAATTTGTGGCAAATTTTGTGAACAAACAACGTAAGTGATTGCAATCAAAAACACAAACTGTGCCATTAAACCATACTCTACAAAACACAAGTTGACGTTCATTGCAAAGAAGTGACAGGAAATACAACTTGTTTACTTACCATTTACTTCTGTCCTTCATGAAAACTGCATTTACACATCAAGATGAGTTTTTTTGTTCTGCATCAGTTTGAATCATTGCAGCAATGGAATGGGAGCTAACAGCAAGAGTAAGCTGTTAGATGAAAAGATGCAGGAGACAGGGCGAAAACCTCAAAGTTCACAGTTAGGTAATGAACTTTAATTTTCACTTTCAGTCAGTCCTGCTGTCAGTGGACTTATGCAGTGCACAGCATAAAATAAATGTTTGCTCACAGAAAATGGAAGACGTCCAATTATAGCCTGAGTTTGTTAAATTGACCTTGGTTTGTTTTGTTGTTTGCAGAATTCGGTGACCTATACTATTAGACCATATTAACTGTTGCCACCAGTGAGGAAAAGATTTTGATACTACCACATACATTTTCAAATAATGTCAACAGACTTAACCACTCATCACAGAACCTCTGTCAGCTACGTGGATCTCTTGACTATATGAAGAAATAAACCTTTTGCCTTCTAGCTTGGTGCTGAGCATAAAGGGGCACTGCAGGATTCACCACATGCAGGAAGAGCCTAATGACAGTCAACATTATCCTTCATTCCTATTTGTCGTTACCTTAAAGATGAGCGCAGTCTCATTTTTTAAATGAGCTTCTGTAAGAGTTGCCTATGACTTCATTTTAGACAGAACTTTTTAGATGCACTATTTGATCAGGCCATTAAATCAAAACTACCATCGTCAAATTGAACCAGTTCCAGTAGTCTTTCATGTATATAATAACCAAATGGGTTTTAAGGGTACAGGGATTGGTTCAGTGATTATCAATGGATCTTTATCCACTGATAAATGATCTCTTGGATAAAAACCCTGTTGACACCTAACAAGTGGGCCTGTTATTTCTTGAGTTTCAACATTGGCTGCCATTTGAAAGTATCTAAACCTCATAAAAAAATGAAAGGTTTGGCTTCATTGTTTTCCTGCTTTAAATTAGTAGAAAACACAATTACAAATTAGGCTCATGGGGATGTTTTATCCATCCATTTTCTTCAGTTTATCTGTGACTTTAAACTTAGATACACCAACCTCACGGGCAGCGCGGTGGCGGAGTGGTTAGCACTGCGGCAGCACAGCAATTCACCCTTGGCCGGGGATCCTGGGTTCGATCCCAGCCCCCGACCAACAGTGATCTGTGTGGAGTTTGCATGTTCTCCCCGTGTCTGCGTAGGTTTACTCCGGGATTTCTCCGGTTTCCTTCCACATGCCAAAAACGTGCAAGTTAGGTTAACTGGCATCAAACTGGGGATTCTAAATTGTCCTTAGGTATGACTGTGAGAGTGAATGGTTGTCTGTCTCTCTGTGTTGGCCCTGTGATGGACTGGCGATCTGTCCAGGGTGTACCCTGCCTCTCGCCCAAAGATGCTGGGATAGGCTTCAGCCCCCCCGCGACCCAAAAAGGATTAAGTGGAAGAAGATGGATGGATGGATGAACACCAACCTCACTCTCTCCAGCATCGCCTTCAGTTCTTCTGGGGCCACTGAAGCTTTCCCAATCCAGTGAAGACACATAAATTCATCTTGCTTGCCCTGGATCTACATCAAAGTCTCGTACTGGTTAGACATGCACAGATTACCTTGCCTAAGTGTGCAATCACACTGTTACACCTGTACCATGCTGACTGATGCTTGGACCCCAAAGTCCAGACTTTGTCTAGTGTGGTTGCTCTGTAGTGTACGTAAGAATGAAAGACTTCACCAGTTCAGGCATAACTGGGAGACATATCCTTAGACACACATCAAATACAAATGATTGTTGCCCCCCACTGCTTCTGCATTATGAACATGCCATGTGATTGGTCTGATCATTCCTCGCTGCAATAATTTTTTGGCAACTGTGGCAAGTTGGTACAATCTTGCTTTGATATGAATATGCAGAGGAAGTTGGAGAACTTTAACAAGAAATCTATGAAAGTATTTTTAAAAACTCACTTCAGTGTGGAGGGGGGATGTTGGCATGTAATGTAGCAACTGTGATAGCGTGAATACAGGTCAGCAGGGCATATGAAAAGAGAAGTATTTGAACTTCAGTATGGGAACTAGCTCCAGTCTCAGTGTACAATATGAAGTATCCAGAAGGTATCCTAAACAGATGTCCATATCGCCTCAGCTAGCCTCAGCTTCTTTAGTATGCAGGAGCACAAGCTCCAGTGTGAACTCCCTCAATAACTCCAAGACTAAGCACAGAAGTTTTTTTCTGTCTTTCACCATTCCCCCCCCCCCCAAAAAAAAGGTAAGCATTGTAGATTAGTTAGTAAATCTACTGCATTTGTCCATTGTTGGGCAAGTTACTAAAAATTAGTAACTAATTACAGTTAGTAGTTACTTCTTTTCAAAAGTAATTGAGTTACTTTAACAATTACTGCATGATTAAAGTAATTAGTTACTTGGAAAAGTAACTTTCACATTACTTTTAAATGCATCCTTAAATCATCTTGCAGACATAGCAAGATAATTTAATTAATGGATTACATTACGGGCTTATTAATGGCACGCTGAAAACAAACTGTTTCAGACAGAACTTCACACACAATTTTTTTTTTTTTATGTTGGTGTTGCTGCATTTGTGTCAGTGTGTGTGACATGAAAGCTGTCCATGTTTATTTTACCTTTATGTTATGGAATAATCCAATATACAGTGATCCAAAGAAAATGTAAATTTTCCAAAGTCCAAACATCTGCTGTGACAGAGACATGATCCAGTCCCTCAGATTCCTTTTGGAGATCAAAATCAATTTTTGAATAGTCTTTATGCAGGTAGCAGGTAAATGTGTTTTAATGTCAGTGGATCACAGTCCAGCTGTCTGATGGACAGTCACTGAAATCACATCTTCATTCTGTAACGACATATCTGACAATCAGTCTGTTAATTCTTGCTGGGTCAGAAACCGTCCAAATGCAAACCTTTGCTTGAAATCCAGCCGTGGGTGTACAGATGAGAGTATTTCCACTTTACATCCTGCTGTGGGATCCACTTCACGGTGTTAGTTGTTAGCATAGCTAGCAGTTACTTAGCACTAGCTTTGGAGCTTGTTGCTGTTTTCAGGCGCTTCTGAAGATCGCAGTAGGACTTGATCGGCACTTAGCTTGCAACCCACCAATATGCTTTTTGTCCTTAACCATAACAAAGGAAAAATAATCTGCATTTCCACAAAAACAAAGTAGCTTCATCTCTTCCTCCGCTCAGTAATGAAGACTTAGGCTCTTTGCAACAGGTCACGTTGACTGACAGCTCGTCTCAGCTTTGGTAGGGTCAGTTTGTATATTCATTTATTTGCGCTAAAAATATTTATTTTTTTATATATATGTTATATATATGTAACTTAGACACCTTTTGTCATTTCAAGCTACCGATTTATGAGTTTAGAGTCATTTTGAGGTTCTCAGTTTGAAGTTGCATCAGACTTCAGCTTTCTTCTGGAAGAAAGTTAAGAAAGTTCTTTCTCAGTTAGATGGCCCATAGCGTGGCTAGAGGGAGATTAGGGCTGCTTGTGTATCAGCTTTAACACTGAGGACTGGGCAAGCACCTCAGCCTGACCTTTTCACATCCCTCATGGACCAGTTATCCTGCAAATCACTAACATGGCAAGGATCATGTTTGAGCAAAAGCTTAACAGCTCAGGCGGCCTGCAGGATGGCACTTGATGACTTATTAGAAACAGAACGGGGTGAAGAGAATAGAATAGCTTTGCTCAGTCCCAACCTCCATACGGCTGCAGATGGCTCCCAAGCCCACCCTGTTCCCATGGTATTTGATTAGTTTGTCATTTTGTCATACAGACGTGTGGGAATGCTGACAGCTAAATAAAACTAAATGAGACAATTGGCTGTATCGAATGGTGTGTGGTTATCTTTTTGGTGAGAGAACGCTTGCCCCTAGCTTTAGTTTGCTCAGACTCAAGAACCATTTTCACATCTGGGTTCATTTGGATAGATTAAAACAATTCAATTTCGGCACATGGCTTGCAGTTTGTTAGCTGAGGGAATTGGCTGATTCTAAAGCTCATTCTGCTCCTGTGCTTTTTCCTCTAGCTTTGAACATTAAGCACACAAATTGAACTTTACTTGTTGTCTTGAAAAAAAAAGTCCAAGTGCTTGCTAGGGTTAGAGCTGCTGTAAACTGAGGTTGTAATGTAAAACAAATACTGGAAAAAAAATGATGAACCTTTAAGCACATAAAAGATGATTGGCAAGTGCTCCTCTTTATTCAAATGGCATACTTGAGTTGTATAATAAATTGATTTAGTCGTGGAGTCATCTGATAATAGCCTTGTACTCATCCAACTGCTGAGATTTAATTTGCAAGCTGAAGGAGTGCAATAATATCATAACAAGTCAAAGACAGCAACCATAGGAAACAGGCAGAATTAGAAAAACTGAGCACTTTCAGGTCATTCATGGTTATTTGAAAGAGAAAATATTCTGTCAGTGTATCTGTTGATCCATCCTCCAATGTGTTCTTCCAGCCATCTAAGGATGCATGTATCCAGTGATGCATATGTGACACACAAAACAAACAAGGGACATGAAAATCTACTTGGTCCAAAAGAAAAAAAGCTCTCCTACAAGGAGACAAGCTGCGAGTGAAGGAATTGCAGAACGCTTTTTTTTTGGGGGGGGGGGGGTGAAACTGGCTAAAATAAATTAAAAAAATTAAGTTGGAGCAAAAATTAACATCAGAAAGTGTGAAAGAGGCATTGCAGGGTTTAAACATCAAGATGGGTAGAGCCCCAAAACCTGCCATGGTCAACTGCCCAGACGACATTTCCTTTGTAGAACAGCTTAACACCTTCTTCACCCGTTTCAACAGCAGCAGCACACCGACCACCTGGACCTTCCCACCTTCCATCAACCCCCATGAACCCCTTATCATTGAGAAACAACTGGTGAGGCCATCTTACATAGAGTCAACCAGAACAAAGCCCCTGGCCCTGACAGGCTCAGAGGCAGGGTGCTCAAAGAATGTTCTACTCAGCTAGGCAGAGTCCTCACCAGACTTTTTCAGCATCGCTTGGATTCTGGATGTGTCCCTGATCAGAGGAAGGAATCTACCATCATCCCAATTCCCAAAAAGACTCACCCTAAAGACCTGAAAGACTACAGACCAGGGCCACCTTAACTTGCCGTAAAGCCCTGGGGCTGAGAGGTTTTGTAGTCCCCCCCCCCCCGCTCCTCCCAAAAGAATCTGTTTAAAAATGACACAATGCAAGAAAACATGACTATAGTGCAAAAACTCAAGGTAGTGGCTACGGATACAGAAGCTGTATCCCTATACAAAAATTTCTGTTGATACAGAAGAGCTGACTATCCGACAAAACCCTTTCAGATCAACTCCAGGCCAGCTGCTGCTGTGGCTTAGGTAGATAGTAAGTTGGGCCTGTGATCAGAAGGGTACTGGTTCCCATTCTGTATCTCGGCACCTTGTCCAAACCATTTTACTTGATATGAGATGAAATTTACACTTAAAATTAAGAGGTTAACCTTAGGATTTGGGAGTGGGCAAGGTTAAGAAGGTAGTAAATAGTTATCAATTAAAATTATGAAACAAATAAAAGCCTCAGATTTCCTTACCTATAGCCTGCTGCTTTCAAGACACGCATTAATAGAACGTACTGGCCAATCAGATTTGAGCTGTGTTTGTAACAATTCTATGGGTATGGTTCCGTATCCATAGCCAATGCCAAAACTCAAATTGTAAGACAAAATATCTTGAATTAAGGCTGTATAAGCTTGTTTTTTTTTTTTTCTGAGAATATATTTATTCTTGCTGTGCAGTTTTTGTGTAACAACATTTGACATGCTTTCAGAGAGTTTTTAATTTGTTTTAAGCAATTTGATAAACCAAATTTTCTTGTTCTACTGGCAGATAATTTTACTTAAAATAACCAAAAATTTTCTGGCAAGAGATAATTTTATTTAAAATTGGGGAAAATTATATACCAAAAAAAGTAAGATTAAATTGTTTAAAACGAGTTAAAAAAACCCCCAAAAACAACTATCTTAAAACAAGTAAAATCTTACAAAAAACTGCACAAGAAAGAGAAATTCTTGTCTTGACAAAATTTATCATGTCAGAGAAAAACAAGCATATAGCCTTGATTTAAGATATTTGATCTTACTAAGATTTCATTTGTTTTGCAGTGTGACATATGTACTATTGGCTACTTCAACATAAACACAAAAGTCCATCTAATCTCTCTTACACATACACATGCGTGCGCGCGCGCGCGCACACACGCACACACACACACACACACACACACACACCAGCATCATGAACGGCACCAGCCTAAATGCCAGATATTAGAGGATGACATTAACCAACAATTAAAGTCTAATGATGACTGCAGAACACAAAGTTATATCAGTGAAGTATTTCTGATTCAAACAATGGACAACAGCAGCAATCAAAAACCTGCACAGCAGGTGATTGGAAACCACTACAAAAGAGCATGCCTTACCTTTTTAGAAATCTTTTCTGGTCTTCTTTAAAAAAAATCCTTCATTATGTCCTTGAAGTCCAGTTCACGAAGGACGTCATATGGACATCAGTGTGAGCTCACAGTTTGCATTTAGTAGCACACTTGATCTAGTCTAATTTTTTACCAAGTTCGGAGTCCACTGTCCCACGTACAGCTGTCTGATGTAAGCAATCATGGCCTTTCCCAGTGACCAGGCTTTTTTTGTGATGGTGTCCATCTTTCAGCTTGTACTCTCCACTGGCCTGCTCTCCTTTGGCAGGATCTGTTGGCGCCTGCTTTTCTCCTCCAGGTGAGTGCCTTAACGGTCCTCCTGTCTGTCCATCTCCAGTCTCTGCTCAGTGAAAGCTGCTCTCCAGCTCCAGGTAAAGGCTCACCTGTCTCCTTGGTGCAGCAATTAGCAGCCTTGCCTCCACTTGATGCTCCAATTTAGAAAAATCCTTTAAGCTTCGGGATTTTTTGAACAATTCCTTTTCCCCTAAGCCCTTTTTCTCTCAATAATTTTGTGGGCGCCATTCTCAAACTTTTTTTTCCAGACATTTTGACCTAGCTAATTACTTCTTACCTCTCACTGGTGCTCACACGCCAAAACAATTCCTCTGATAGGCTATTGTTACTGGTACCCACGTGGGGCACATGTAAATTGGACCAATCAGCAGCCACACACAAATATCAAGTGATGGACATAAAATCTGACCAATTAACAACAATGAGATCTTTTTTATTGGCTCATGATTGGCCCCTGATCTTTGTAGGCCCCTGGGCTTCAGCCCAGCCTAGCCCATGCATTAAGGTGGCCTTGCAACAGACCAGTGGCCCTGACCTCTGTGCTCTGTAAATGTATGGAGTGAGTGGTCTGTGACTTTTTGTCCAACATGCTGTCCCAAACTGGATCCCCTCTTGTTTGTCTATAAGGCAAAATGGGGTGGAGAGGATGACGCATGTCTTACACTTTTAGACACTGTCACCAAACAACTGGACTCTTCACACCCACAGACACAGATTTTATTTATGGACTTTTCTTCTGCTTTTAACACTGTACACAGAGACACCTTGCTACATCACCTGACAGACCTGCAGGTTTACCCAACATTAATTTTATGGATTCAGAGTTTTTCATATGACAGACCACAACAGGTGTTTTTAAATGGTTTTATATTTAAAACCATTTAGCAGCTCATTTAGCAGCAGACTACATCATCCCAGGTGCACAACCGAGAGGTTTCGCAGGTCCTTCCTACCTACGGCTGTCAGACTGTACAAACCTAAGCAGGGCTGCTCGCAGAGATAGCAAAAAGACGTAACAACCTAATAGTTTTTGAATGCAAAAGATGCAATAGACTTACACAATGGTCCCCTCCGGCATACAACTAGGAAAATACCGGTCGCTATGGAGGGTGAGAATATGTATGGGCACATAATCATACCATGTAGGATAACTGAGTAGACGGTTGTGCTGTTTCATCCCATCTAGCAACAATGCTCAGCGCTGTGTGTGTTTATATATTTACATATTTATTCCATCTAGCTACAATGCTCCACACTGGGTGTGTTTATATTTATGTATCTATATATTTATTCCATCTAGCTACAATGCTCCGCACTGTGTGTTTATATATCTACATATTATTCCATCTAGCTACAATGCTCCGCACTGTGTGTTTATATACTCATATATTTATTCCATCCAGCTACAATGCTCTGCACTGTGTGTCTGTGTATATATATATATTTATAGTAATATGTACATATGTATATTAGCTGCTCTTGCTTTTTTTTTTTTTTTTCTTGCCTTCTGAATGTTGCTCTGAGTGTTGCTATCCCTGTGCTGTTGCAATCCTGGAATTTCCCCATTGTGGGACTAATAAAGGCTTATCTTATCTTATCTTATATCTAGCAAGTTGACTTTAAACACAGATCTTCCTCAATGGTGTGTTTTATCTCTGGTTTTGTTCTCTGTATACACAAATAGCATCTCCTGTGGCAGTGAAGGAATGACTCTTTTTAAATATGCAGATTACATGGCCCTGGTCGCTCACCTGACAGACAGTTCTGCATTGACCCGCTGTCAGCAGGCAGTCAATGATTTAGCTCAGACTTCTAATCAAAACTCTCTGGAGTTAAACACCATAAAGACTACACCACATTCCAAATTATTATGTAAGTGATATTTGTCTCTGATTTTCCTAAATAGTCGATACAAATGATAATCAGTATAATTTTCAAGTCATCAAACATTCAAGCATAATTCAAATTTTATTGAACAAACCTCCCAATGATAACTATTTTTTGCAAAAATAAAAAAAACTCAAAATGCACTGTTCCAAATTATTATGGACAACAGAGTTCCAAAACAGTTTATTTGTTGTAAAGAACTGAAAATCGTCATTTGTTGAATTTGCAGCATTAGGAGATCATATTTACTGAACTCAAAAGCTATTTCAATCAAAAACATCTTAACAGGCCAAGTTACATGTTAACATAGGACCCCTTCTTTGATATAACCTTCACAATTCTTGCATCCATTGAACTTGTGAGTTTTTGAAGAATTTCTGCTTGAATTTCTTTGCAAAATGTCAGAATAGCCAACCACAGCTGCTGTTTTGATGTGAACTGCCTCCCACCCTCATAGATCTTTTGCTTGAGGATGCTCCAAAGGTTCTCAATGGGGTTGAGGTCAGAGGAGGATGGGGGCCACACCATGAGTTTCTCTCCTTTTATGTCCATAGCAGCCAATGACATACAGCATGAGATAGTTCATTGTCATGCATGAAGAAATTTTTGCTAAGGAAGGCATGGTTCTTTTTGTACCATGGAAGAAAGTGGTCAGTCAGAAACTCTATATACTTTGCCGAGGTCATTCTCACACCTTCAGGGACCGTAAAGGAGCCTACCAGTTCTCTTCCCATGATTATGGCCCAAAACATGACTCCGCCACCTCTTTACTAACGTTGCAACCTTGTTGGGACATGGCGGTCATCCACCAACCATCCACAACTCCATCCATTTGGACCATTCGGGGTTGCATGGCACTCATCAGTAAACAAACTTGATTGAAAATTAGTCTTCATGTATTTCTGGGCCCACTGCAACCATTTCTGTTTGTGAGCATTGGTTGGGGGTAGCTGAATAGTAGGTTTCTGCACAACTGCAAGCCTCTGGCGGACCCTACACCTTGAGGTTCGTGGGACTCCAGAGGCACCAGCAGCTTCAAATATCTGTTTGCTGCTTTGTAATGGCATTTTAGCAGCTCCTCTCTTAATCCGATGAATTTGTCTGGCAGAAACATTCCCCATTTTGCCTTTATCTGCACGAGCCCGTCTTTGATCTGAATCAGCCACAAATTTCTTCACAGTTCGATGATCACGCTTACATTTTCGTGTTTTCATACCTTGTCCAAGGCATTGCACTATTTGATGCTTTTTGGCAGCAGAGAAATCCTTTTTCTTTCCCATATTGCTTGAAACCTGCAGCATGCTTAATAATATGGAACATCCTTCTTAAGTAGTTGTCCTTTAATTGGGCTAACCTGGCAAACTAATTATGACAGGTGTTCGAGATTGATATCAGTGATCCAAAGAGCCCTGAGACACAAAACCATCCATGAGTTTAATTGATTGGTCATGCGGTGACCCTTGCGGGCCACCATAAGACGCCAAAAGTCTCCAGTGAGTTTTGCATTTGATGTTTTATTTTAACAAAGGCAAGACGAGAACACAAAGCTGTGAACCGCTGTGGGCAAAACACACACTACCGAATACAAGGGGTCTTAGTGATAACCCCAGCCACTACGACCTTAACCATGAACATGAACAAAAGTATAAACACAAACCTGACACGAACGAGGACCAGGAATGTTTGACGATACTCCAGCAATCAACTGCTGCCAGCACCTGCTAATAAAGCCGGTCGCTAACGAGCAGTGATGCCAAACATCTGATCGACCTTGACAGCCGGAAACTCCACCGAGCGCTGTCACAATAAGAGCTCGGTGGAGCCAGAATGTAATCCACAGCTGTCAAGGCCGGCAGAGATGATACATGGCCCGAGTGCGGACAAGATCGACGCTCGGGTCCTAACAGTACCCTCCCTCCGAGGGCGGGCTCCAGAAGGTCCATAGTCATCCATGCCACCACCCCCACCCCCTCCATGGTGGGCGGGTGGGGGCAGGCCCGGCGGGAGGGAGACAAAAGCCGAGAATCAGCACAGACCATCAAAGAGAGAGAAAAAAACAAAACAAAACATGAAGCCGTAGCACAGACAGGACAACAGAAGATACAACACTCACTAGGGCAAAAAAAACAAGAAAAAAACAACTATACAAAGCACGATGATAAAAAATGCCATATACCCAAATCAAATGCACACAGGACACATAAGACAACTGCAAAACATAAATCACAAATTCCCAAAATACACAAATAACAATTACAAGAAACAAAACACAGGATAGCAAAAAAAAACAAAAAACAGAACAATTACTGAGCCAGATTACCACCAAGAATGACCTTTACCCCTCCGACAGTTCATGCCGACCGGCGGAGACCAAGTGCCACAGGAACAGTTCAGGCGGTCTCCCCGCGTCCAACGGCCGACGGGTGATCATGGGAGGCTCAACATGACCGGGCGGCTTACCACAGCACAAAGCCCAGAAAGTCCACTCCTCCAGTGGCCGAACCAGGTCGCACAGCAATACATGCGACGTGTCGGGTGGCTGACCCGAGGCGCCAAACCGGCGAAACAGTTCTTCAGGCGGCCAACCCGCGTCCCTCAGCCACCAGAACCGGGGGAAAACGACCCGCAGCGGCTTCCCTGGCGAGGACAAAACTTGGGAGAGCCGGGGCGAGCATAGCAGGATCCCCATGGCCCCCGGTGAAGATGAGCAGGGGCGATGACTCAGAAGAGGGGAATTAAGGCAAGGATGAGCCGAACTCCGTCCGGCGGCGAAGGGTATGCAGCTCCTCCACCGTCCTCGGACCACACTGGCACTGCACCTCCGCTGGACCCCGATTGGGTCCCGGCTGCACCCACATCGGACCCCGACTGGGCCAGGATAGGTCCTGCGGTGGACCCCGATTTGGCCTCGGGCGCACCCACGTCGGACCCCGACTGGGTCGGTGCAGCTCCGCTGACGACCTCCGTCCCTGAACCCGGAACCTCCACCTCAGCGATTCCAACTGGCTCTGCGCCAGTGACACTGCAAGAAAGCTCAGGAGACACAGAAAAACCGGGATCAGTATCACCGGCAGCAACAGAACCCAGCGAGACGAGCTTGGGCACAGCAGGTGGCTGCCCCTCACTCGCCTCCCTGAGAGGCAGGCAAAAATGCTCCAAGACAGGGGAAAAAGACACAAGAGGGAGCACTTGCCTGCACTCGGGTTCTGTTGCCGTCCAGGACTCCGTCGATCCAGGTTCAGGGCGAAGAAGTTCGTGTGCAGGCTCCAACTCAGCTGCGTCGGGCTCCGCAGCTGGCAAGATGGTTTCCGCAGCCTGAAGTTCCTCTCGCACTGATGTCCACGCCGATGACCCGTATGGCATGGAGGCAGGGGGCCCTCGACCCACTGGTTCGGACCGCTCCGGCGAGGAGACCCGGGGACGCTTCATCGTCAGCACAGGTTCCGGGCCACAGTCCGCTCTTCTCCTCTGTCCACGACGTGGCTGCAGGGCCGGATCCAGGCTTTCCAGCACCGCAGTCCCCCTCCTCACTCCGCGACGTAGACCTGGCGTTGCAGACCACTCAGCAGAGGGAGACACAGAGGCAGCAGGTTTGGTTATCACAACTACAGCAGGTGGCGGGAGCTCGGGGGGCTGCGAACCCCGAACTCCGCCCCCAGGAGTCAGACAAGGCAGGTTACAATTATGGTGTAAAGAATGAACTTGTACTTGCCTTTCTCCCGGAGGGAGGATGATGCCTGCTGTAGGGGACGTTATTCCTCCTTCTCCCCGCTGGATGGTGACAGAGGGCCCCCTGGAAGGACGAGGAGGCGCCGCTCTCAGAGGTCCGCTGGCGGGCTTCGCCGGCAGCGGGTCCAGCCGGGGATTCTGCTAAGGTTGACTGTGGAGGTGACGACGGTTTCTGGCAGAGGGCGAGGCGAAGGTGAGGTCCGGGAATCGCCGCTCCAGTGCGGAGACAGAGGCGAGGAGGTCGGCGAACTCCGGGAAGTCACTTAATTCGGGATTCCTCTCCACCAGTCTGACTGCCGCCGTCACATGCTTGATAATCTGTGTGGGGTGAACTGCGGAACAAGCGGCCGCCACTCGGTCCCAGATGGAAGCAGCTGTGAGTTGGAGCTTCTCCGGGGGATTCCCGAATGACGACACCCTCCGTCGGGGATCGCCCCTGGGCGGAGCAAACTCCTGGACCGGAGCGGAGGCAGGAACGGGATCCAGACGTGAGGAGTGGGGATCCCTCCTCTTCGGCTTCCTGCCGGGATTTCCATCCAGCCCACGGAGTATCTCGCGCTGTGTGGCGATATCATCTCTCCTCGCGCCGACCTCAGGGTGGTCGGCGTAGCGGGGAAGATGATTTAGAACATCCTCAGCTTGGTCCAGGTACCGGTGCACGTCGCTGTGGAAGTCGAGGAGGGAGGCGGCGATGACGATTTCGTCCATGCACTCGAGGGCGTCCGCCAGCCCGTCGCTCCGACTCCGAGCGCGGACCCTCCGCAACGGCATGCTTCCAGCACGGTACCCAGACAGGAGGAACAGTAGTCCAATTCAGCAAAAACTCACCGGGACGGCGTCTTGGTGTGGCGTCTCCGTTTAGACGTCTTGGCTGGAGTATACTGTCATGCGGTGACCCTCGCGGGCCACCATAAGACGCCAAAAGTCTCCAGTGAGTTTTGCATTTGATGTTTTATTTTAATAAAGGCAAGACGAGAACACAAAGCTGTGAGCCGCTGTGGGCAAAACACACACTACCGAATACAAGGGGTCGTAGGGCTAACCCCAGCCACTACGACCTTAACCAGGAACATGAACAAAAGTATAAACACGAACCTGACACGAACGAGGACCAGGAATGTTTGACCAGGAATATATTGTTTGACCAGGAATATATGACGATACTCCAGCAATCAACTGCTGCCAGCGCCCGCTAATAAAGCCGGTCGCTAACGAGCAGTGATGCCAAACAGCTGATCGACCTTGACAGCCGGAAACCCCACCGAGCGCTGTCACAATAAGAGCCCGGTGTGGCCAGAATGTAGTCCACAGCTGTCAAGGCCGGCAGAGATGATACATGGCCAGAGCGCAGACAAGATTGACGCTCGGGTCGTAACAATGACACTAAAATCCTATCTGCATAATAATTTGGAGCACAGTGTAAAGGGATGTGCTGTGGGAGCAGAGAGAAACTTTTAACTACTCTCTTTACGCCCCTTAGTATCCAGGGTCAGCCTACTGAGCAAGTACAAGTTTTTAAATATTTGGGAATAGAGATGGACTGCAGCCTGTGTTTTGCACATCATGTTGACTCTATTTATAAAAAAGCACAACAATGCCTCCACCTGCTTAGGAAACTGAAGACTTTAAATACCAGCTGACACATTTTAACTCTGGGTTACATTTCATTAATTGAATTCATTCTTACTTTTAACATTTCATCCTGGTACAGCTCCCTCTCCATCAAGCACAAAACAAAGCTTTCCCGTATAGTTAATCAGGCTAGCAAAATCACTGGCCCACCACAGACACCACTGTCTGTGATCAAGAAAGTCACCCTGATCACAGAGAACCTATTTCACCCCCTTCACCATTCTTTTCAGTTACTGCCATCAGGCAGATGATATAAAGTTCCTTTTGTCCATAAAGACATTTAAAAGAAGTCATTTATTCCCTCTGCAATAACGAATAATGAACAAAATCAAATAGTTATCATACTGCACATGATTTTATTTGCTGTTGTCTCCTTTTTAACTATGTTTACTTTTTAATTGTTTTCATCTTGTGAGTTGGAGAATGATCAAAGTGATATATTGTTGAAGCCGTGTCAAAGAAGACTTTCTGTCAGTGACTGGGACAGACAATAAAGTTATCTATCTATTTATCTATCTATCTATCTGAACACGCAGCGGCCTTTCTTCTCTTTCGTGTTTCGTGCCATTTAACGTTGTTTAAATCACACCTAAGTGTATATTCATGTGTTTATTGTACATATATGATGCTGCACACAGTCTATAGTCGCCACAGCCTTCTGAAGATAAGGAATATGACCAAACATTACATCCTTGATTAGAGCGTTACAGAGGAACTCTGTGGCCTAGGTCTTCTCCACCAGACCTCCACACCCCCGGACTCGACTGCTGTGTCTCATCCGAAATGGAGACGTTGTAGATGGTGTGAGGTGGAGGTATCCGAACAAAGCTAACCGCTAGCCCACACAAACTCCTGATTCCTTCCCTCATTCTAGCCAACGTACGCTCACTAGATAACAAAATAGACCACATACAGCTCCTGAGAACTACACAACATGATGCGTGGAACTGCTGTGTCTTTATCTTTATGCAAACATGGATAAATGACAATATACCGGATTCTGCCATTCAGTTATCAGGGCTAACATGCTACCAGAGTGACAGAGTGCTCACAGAAGGAGGGAAACTACGAGGCAGCGGGGTCTGTGCCTACATCAATGACGCCTGGTGCTACGATGCAACTGTTGTACATAAACACTGTTCTCCATTAGTGGAGTTTATGATCATCAAGTGCCGACCCTTTTACATTCCAAGAGAATTTTCATCTGTCCTCCTCGCTGCTGTGTATGCCCCGCCCACCGGCATTGGTGAGAGAAGTAAAACACTAAAAGAACTCTATCAGGCCGTCAGTGAGACACAAAAGGCACATCCAGACGGATTCCTCATCACAGCAGGAGACTTCAACCATGCAGATTTAAAGGCCCTCACACTAAATATACACCAACATGTAGACTTTCCAACAAGAGGAGACAATTTGTTGGACCTGGCGTACACAACTCACAAGAAAGCATGCTGAGCCTCTCCCCTTCCCCACCCAGTGGTGTGTGTACCTGAGCATGGCCGGATGAGGGAGACGCCGAAGCCAGGGGAAGCTCTCTCATCAGCGCAGTTTTCGACATTCCAGGTATGTACCCCACCATCTCACAGTACATATGTTGGAGGTTTCGGATGGACATCAGCAGCCCAAGCAGCTCGGGGTAGCTCCACAAGCTCGAGGTTGTCTTAATTACTTCGGCTGCTATGTCCAGATTTCTCAGAGCCTCCTCTGGTGTGTGGGAGGTGCAAGCATCCGAAACACAGTCCTCGATAGGTTGTGCTGCCTACACCTCACGTCCAGTCCCAAACCTCTGAAGTCCAAGCCTGCTGGGTCCTCGGTTGCTTGCGTGATACTGTCATAGTACTGCTTTCCAGGCAGTACAGGATGGGCAGAAGGAGGACCCAGAGTGCGGACTGAACTCCAGTGTAACATGTTTATTGAAAACCAAAACTCAAGGAACGAAACATAAAATAAAACAAGTGCATGGGAGCAGAAAACAACACAGGAAAACCAAAGGTAAACGACAGCGATGACAGGCAGAGCACATGCACAAACTAACATAAATAGAGTAACTAATAGTAACAAATATGCGACAGGTGAGGCGACAATCAAGGAGCACACATGATGGAAGGGCTATGGATACGGAAACATGAGGGACTGGAGACAATAGGTAGACAATTATCCCACAGGACCAAAATAAAGACACTAAAGACAAACAGGGGGTGACACAGCAGACCCGGGGAGACACAGGAGAGAATAACTATACTAAGTAATAATAATGATGATATGTATTAATAATAATCACAAAGGAACAACATGAACAAGAGGTGTGGACACAGTCCCAGACCGTGCCCACAACTTGACAGGAATAAACTCAATATGATGCTTTAATGGTTTGTTTTTGTTACTCCTGTTCACATTCAAAGCATGTTGTGTTAATGTATTCTACATAGCCCTGTATTGGGGTACCTACATTTACTGTAATGCAACTTAAATACTATACTTAATAGGTATACTTAAATACCTTTCCAAATCAAACTTTCAGTTTGGATGCGGTTACTCTTTCTCTTAATAACTCTGTGAGGAACCTTGGAATTATTTTTGATCAAGATTTGTCCTTCAATTCACATATTAAATTTGTTTCTAAGACTGCCTTCTATCATTTGCGTAATATTGCCAAGATTAGGAGCATCTTGTCTCAGAGTGATGCTGAGAAACTGATCCACGCTTTTGTTAGCTCGAGATCAGATTATTGTAATTCTTTATTATCAGGTTGTCCTAAAACATCTTTAAAAAGTCTTCAGCTGATCCAAAATGCTGCAGCAAGAGTTTTAACAGGTACTAGAAAGAGAGATCATATCTCTCCGGTTCTGGCCTCCCTTCATTGGCTTCCCATAGAGTTTAGAATTAAGTTTAAAATCCTTCTTCTTACTTACAAAGCTTTAAACAATCAGACTCCTTTTTATTTAAAAGATCTGATACTACCGCATTATCCTAACAGAGCACTATGCTCTCAAAATGCAGGATTACTTGTAATACCTAGAATCTCCAAAAGTACAATGGGAGGCAGAGCCTTCAGTTATCAAGCTCCTCTCCTGTGGAACCAGCTGCCAATCTGGATTCGGGAGTCAGACTCAATCTCTGTTTTTAAGAATAGGGCTAAAACCTACCATTTTGATATAGCCTACAATTAGGGAGGGATCATGTGTTTCTGAACCCTCCCTTAGTTATGCTGCAAATACGTTTAGTCAGCTTGGGGACCTCCAATAATGCATTGGGCCTCACTCCTTTCTTCACTTTCAATGAAATTTTTTTTTTTTTTGCTGGCCATTAACATCTGTTTGTTCTCTCCATAGATTGAGTCCCCATCGTGCTGTTTGCTCTCTACATGTCTGTTCTTTTCATTTTCTCTGTCCCCTCACCCCCCAGCCAGTCGCAGCAGATGACTGCCCCTCCTTACAGCCGCCTATGATACGGTCTGGCACAAAGGCCTCCTCCTGAAACTTATAAAGGCGATCCCTGCTTGGGCAACAGCAATTATAAAAACCCTGCTGACCAACCGAAGGTTCAGAGTCCACCTCAGTCAGAACACAAGTGCATGGAGAATGCAGAAAAACGGACTCCCACAAGGCTCAGTTCTAGCTCCAACTCTGTTCAACCTCTACATAAACGACCTGCCTACTACAAAATCTCGCAAATTCACCTATGCAGACGACATCTGTTTGGCATTCCAAGCACCAGACTTTGAACCACTGGAACGGGTGCTCACGGAAGATCTTGCCAAACTGGACCAGTTCTGCAAAATCTGGCGCCTAAAACCAAGCCCAGCAAAAACCGTCTCCAGTGTATTCCATCTCCACAATGCAAAAGCTGCCAGAGAACTAAACATCCACCTGAGCGGACTCAAGCTTAAGCATGCCCCAAATCCAACTTATCTTGGAGTGACCCTTGATAGGACCTTATCCTTCAAGGAACATCTAAAGGGGACGGCTGCTAAGGTGAAGGTACGAAACAACCTGCTCTGCAAGCTCGCTGGTGCAAAATGGGGGGCGGCAGTCTCCACCCTGCGCACCTCAGCACTGGCCCTTTCATACTCTGTAGCAGAATATTGTGCCCCTGTCTGGTCTAGGTCATCTTACACACACCATGTAGACACCCAGCTCAACACAACCATGAGAACTATAACTGGAACAATCCGCTCAACACCACTCCCCTGGCTCTCTGTACTGTCAAACATAGCCCCTCCACACATCCGGCGAGCAGCATTAACTCAAAGGATGCTCCAAAAAGTTAAAGATTCTCCTCACTTACCAATCCATGCAGATATCTACACTCCACCCACTGCCCGACTTTCATCCAGACGGCCGATTTGGAAAAACCCTCCCCCAGCTGACTTTACCATCCAGACAGCTTGGCAAGAGGAATGGGAGACCAAGGAGGTCCCAAACAAACAGCTGGTGATAAATCCCAACCAACAGGTCCCGGGCACCATCCTCCCAAGGAGACAGTGGTCTACACTCAATCGCTTCAGGACTGGACATGGCCCCTGCTTGGCCAGCCTTTACAGATGGGGCAGTAGCCCTAGCCCACTGTGCGCATGTGGAGAGGAGCAAACAATGGAACACATCATAGAGGCTTGCCCGCTCCAAAGACTGGAAGGAGGATTACACACCCTCCATACAGCAAACCAGGAGGCAACTGCTTGGCTTAAGGACTTTGCATTCGCTAAATAAAATAAACTGCCCCTCCCTGAGCCTGGTTCTGCTGGAGGTTTCTTCCTGTTAAAAGGGAGTTTTTCCTCTCCACCATCGCCAAGTGCTTGCTCACAGGGGATCGCCTGATTGCTGGGGTCTTTCTGCAACTGTGAGGGTCCCCCCTACAGTTGAAAGTGCTATGAGACGACTGTTGTTGTGAAATGGCGCTATATAAATAAAGTTGAATTGAATTGAATTGAATTGAATTGAATCTGTGGATACTTCATGAAGTGTTCACATCAAATTGCCACAACATTATAGGTTTCAAAGCAAACTTGGTTTTGTTTCTATCTCTACTTTGACGTTTTTTTTGTTTTTTTTTACATTTTTGGAATGCAGCCTGATGCCTTGAAAGAAGAACTGCCAAATACTTAAACTTTTGGTTGGGACGAACTCAAATCTGTACAGGTGTAATAACTCTGACTTTTATTCACAGTTTTAATGCATTTCTTACCATGTTTAGGTCATCATCTACTCAGTTCCTCCTGAATTAGACTGAGGTGTCCTTGTCCAACAGATACTCAAATTGAATGGCTGTCAGACATGCAGAGATGCTAATTTAGGAGAGATTTTGCAGTGGTATCTTATTTTTTTCCAGAGCTGTATATACAGTATATATTTTGTCTCTAGGGTTGAACCCAGACACCCCACAGATGACATTTGGCTCCATTCTTTCCCTCACAATCTCCCTCTTTTGATCAATGACCAAAACTTTTGATGTGTTAGAATATTACCACCAAACCACAGCTTACATACTAAGAATACTATGTGTCCTACAGCCTGCAATAGCCCATCGGAGTAAACTTGGTGACCCAACAGATGGTTTTATTTTAACATTCAGTCTGTATTTGTGGGTTATAGAGTGTCATTACTTCTAGTAAATGAGTGGTGAAAGAATAGAATGGCAGCTTTAAAAATTCACTTAAAGGCCTCTGTGCATAGATGTAAATGCCTCTATTAGAGTCCATTTAAAGAATGTTAAGAGATGAGTGAAGAAGTAACGACTGTGTCTTCGTGCCAGTCTGTTGCATAGTGCATTGTTGTTAGAGACAACTGCCTTATGAAACTGCTGTCAGACACCCAGTAACTCTTCTGAAAATAAAGTCTGGTGGGTTTAGACTTCAATACAGGAACATTGAGGCGGTTTCAGATAGTCACTGTCTAGGTGTAGGCTATATCCCTCTGTGACAATGAAGTGCAGTTGTCCGGCTACTGTTCAGCAGCTGGAGTAAATCAGTAGTCTGTTGGCCTTTATGTTGTCAAAGTAAATATATTGCTTTGGCTGGAGGGACTACATCTTTTATGTGAAATTACATTTTTAATGAAGAATCTGGTAACCACACCTAATCAGCTTTGATGCCAAAATGGTGACAGTGATATTTTAGTTTTAATAATAATGGACTGCATTTATATAGCGCCTTTCAAGATACCCAAAGTGCTTTACAATGAGTCCATTATTCATTCACTCCACAGACAGACAATGGTAGTGATAAGCTCCTGCTGTAACCACAGCTGCCCTGGGGCAGACTGACAGAAACCTGGCTGCCAGTCTGCGCCAAAGGCCTCTTCGACCACTACCGAACATTTATACACATTCATACCCAGGTTCATGGACACTGGAGGCAAGATGGGTAAAGTGTCTTGCCCAGGGAGACAACGGCAGGATGGCTGGGGAGAGTGGGATTCGAACTGCCAACCCTCTGGTTATTGGACCACCTGGTCTACCTTCTAAGCCATTGCCACCCCTAAAACTTAGTTTTAGTTAGTTTTCATTTATTTGTTTTTAACAATTTCACTTTTTGGGAAATTAATTAAGTAACTATGTCTATTGCAATCAATAGCTATACAGTATGTGTGAAGCACAAACTTATGTGAAAATGCTAGCATCCCACCAGATGTTGCAAGCGCACATGGTCAGTCGCTCAGGGCTTACAATCTAAGCAGTTTTATTTCATTATGGCAGCCATTAAGAATTTAATTTATTTTGGAAACATACCTGAGTGACTATTCTAAAAACTATTGTATTTGAACATTTTAAAATGTGCTACTTTTTCAAACTGGTAAATTGTCACTTGGACGTTCTGTTCAAATGGATGGTCCTTTTTAAAGATTTTTGACAGCTGTGGTGAATATTTCTGAAGAGGAAGGAGAAGAAGAGATGACTATTTCTTAAAGGAGCTGACATATCAATAATGATATCCTGTTCTTCCAATGAGATTGTGTCTTTAAGTCTTGAAAGATAACTTCAGCGTAGCACATAGTTTTATATGCAAGGGAGCACATTAGCTTTAAATGAGCTTTTATAATTATTACATTTTTTTGTCAAAACCAGTTTAAAGATACTTCAACAACTCTAGGAATCTTTTCCTTTTGGCAGGTTTTCCTTCAAGGTGTCAATTTGCATTCCAAAAAGGTTAAAAAAAATCAAAGTAAAGATAGAAACAAAACCAAGTTTTCTTTTAAACCAATAATGTTTTGGCAATTTGATGTGAAAATTCCGTGATATATCCTCAAATAGTATTTAAGTTAAAGCATTATAGTAAACATAGGTACCCTTGTGCATAAAAATACAGGGCTACGGCGAACACACCAACATCACAGCATGCTTTGAATGTGAACAGCAGTAACAAAAACAACCCTTTAAAGCATCATATTGAGTTTTTTCCACAGTTAAACTATACATTTGGGTAATCGGTGGTGAACAGGTCGATCAAGGCACCGGTATATTACAGGGGCTATGGAGAACACATGAATTGTAATATTTCTATTACTATGGGTCATAACAGCTGCTGCACATAAATCATATTAATTATATTTAATTGGCTGCTCGATCCCAAAGAAATGGCGGACAGCAAAGGTCATTGCCATCCCAAAACCTGGCAAAGACCACAAATTACCAGCAAGCTACCGCCCAATCTCCCTACTCAGCGTTCCTTACAAAATCATGGAGCGCCTAATTCTGCAACGCATTTCCCCAGAGGTAGAGGATATTCTAAGTGTGGATCAAGCAGGTTTCCGCAAGGACCGCAGTACAGGAGAACAAGTACTGGCCCTAACCACCTTCATCGAAAATGGCTTCGAGAACAGACTGAAGACAGGGGCTGTGTTTCTCGACCTTACAGCCGCCTATGATACGGTCTGGCACAAAGGCCTCCTCCTGAAACTTATAAAGGCGATCCCTGCTTGGGCAACAGAAATTATAAAAACCCTGCTGACCAACCGAAGGTTCAGAGTCCACCTCAGTCAGAAGACAAGTGCATGGAGAATGCAGAAAAACGGACTCCCACAAGGCTCAGTTCTAGCTCCAACTCTGTTCAACCTCTACATAAACGACCTGCCTACTACAAAATCCCGCAAATTCACCTATGCAGACGACATCTGTTTGGCATTCCAAGCACCAGACTTTGAACCACTGGAACGGGTGCTCACGGAAGATCTTGCCAAACTGGACCAGTTCTGCAAAATCTGGCGCCTAAAACCAAGCCCAGCAAAAACCGTCTCCAGTGTATTCCATCTCCACAATGCAAAAGCTGCCAGAGAACTAAACATCCACCTGAGCGGACTCAAGCTTAAGCATGCCCCAAATCCAACTTATCTTGGAGTGACCCTTGATAGGACCTTATCCTTCAAGGAACATCTAAAGGGGACGGCTGCTAAGGTGAAGGTACGAAACAACCTGCTCTGCAAGCTCGCTGGTGCAAAATGGGGGGCGGCAGTCTCCACCCTGCGCACCTCAGCACTGGCCCTTTCATACTCTGTAGCAGAATATTGTGCCCCTGTCTGGTCCAGGTCATCTTACACACACCATGTAGACACCCAGCTCAACACAACCATGAGAACTATAACTGGAACAATCCGCTCAACACCACTCCCCTGGCTCTCTGTACTGTCAAACATAGCCCCTCCACACATCCGGCGAGCAGCATTAACTCAAAGGATGCTCCAAAAAGTTAAAGATTCTCCTCACTTACCAATCCATGCAGATATCTACACTCCACCCACTGCCCGACTTTCATCCAGACGGCCGATTTGGAAAAACCCTCCCCCAGCTGACTTTACCATCCAGACAGCTTGGCAAGAGGAATGGGAGACCAAGGAGGTCCCAAACAAACAGCTGGTGATAAACCCCAACCAACAGGTCCCGGGCACCAACCTCCCAAGGAGACAGTGGTCTACACTCAATCGCTTCAGGACTGGACATGGCCCCTGCTTGGCCAGCCTTTACAGATGGGGCAGTAGCCCTAGCCCACTGTGCGCATGTGGAGAGAAGCAAACAATGGAACACATCATAGAGGCTTGCCCGCTCCAAAGACTGGAAGGAGGATTACACACCCTCCATACAGCAAACCAGGAGGCAACTGCTTGGCTTAAGGACTTTGCATTCGCTAAATAATAATTGGCTGCTGAATTCTTTGATATTCAATGGGGGCTATGGAGAATACAATATACTTGAAAGAACTATTTTGCATGTTTCCACATGTCATATTATTTAAATCTGCTATGCAATATCACAGCTAGGCATCTGTTTATCTTATAACCTACTCATGTGTGTTTATAAATATGTTATACCACTATAAAGAATGAGTACGTGACGTCACCCGACGGAAAAACTGCAAGGAACTGTTGGAAAAGTTGTCTACCTGTCTGTGTTTAGTAGTGAGCAATGAACATGGTTAAGCTGAAGTTTTTCAGAGGGTTGCTTCAGTCTGTTATTATTCCTCTCAATAACACGCAACGTTAGAGTGGGGAAGTTTTGCTGCATTATCAAATGCAACAACCACTCTCACAACTGGCGTTAAAAAGGACTGATAATGGTGTATGCTTTTTTAACTTCCCAATTTGGAAGAAAAGTGGCAAGAATTGGATCTCGGACCTAACAAAGAGGCATCAGATGGAATGGATTGCAGCTCTCAGAAGGAAATACATCAGCTTTGACAATATCCCTGCACACATGGTGGTATGTTCACAGCATTTTCAGGAAGGTAAATAATGATTTAAAAAAAATTAAGATGATACGCACATCACACAGTCCAGCTGGTCAGGTGCTGGATCCCCCCCAAAACACGTATCAGAAAAATCAAAGATGATCCACACACTGAAAAGCTCCCATTAAGTATTTATTTTTTATCAGTAACATTTCAGGCCACCTGCCCTTTCTCAGACCGGTTGGACTAAACAGCGAACGGGACCCTTGAGACCCCAACCCCCTAGAAAACATCCAAATAATAAATGAAATCATTTTTTATGGGACACCAAAAGCCCACCAAATGCCCAAAAAATCAATTAAACCATTTTTATTTTAATATTCGCGACTAGTGGCCATTCTTGTAGTAACTAAAATTACACAAAATGGCAATATAGCACATTAAATTATATCTAATGGGACCAAGTGGCATCAAAGCAACTCATGGGACATGTTTACAAATATTCACGACTAATATATTTCTTGAAATTTAATTTAATAATTTTGGTGTTTTGTGTCCCGTGCGGACATGTTCATTGTTTTATCCAAATACTAATCGGACATTTAAAAAGCCATCATTACATCTCGGTCATGAAGTGAAAAAAACGCACACTGAGCAGTCAGAGATGACTGGAGCTGCACCACCAATTGTTGCCGAGCAGAGCTCACAGGTACATAGAGCAATGCTGCAAATTCTGCTTACCAAGATGTAAAATCTTACATTTGAAAATATGCCATTAATCATATAGGTGTAGAAGTTATTTGTTTATGTCTTTTGTCTTTCTAACTAATTTGTCGTTAAATAAAACTGTCTTACTGTATTGACAGGTAATTTCTCTTTAAATTTAATTTCTCCTTAAATAAAGTGTTTATCTTGTGTTTTGACTGATCATTTTTGCAGTGTGCACGACCAGATGAGATTGCTCTGCGGTCACAGGAGGATGCTGCCCCACCAGGTGAAGATGCACGGGGTTACAGGTGGATGGGTGGATGATGCTGCGCTACTGGACAACACTGAACAGCAGGGATGAAGTTTGTATAGCAGCATGCTGGTCTTGTACATGTTTATTGTACTCTACATTTCACAAAAAAAAAAATGATGAAGACATTCACTGCAGATCTCAGTCTCTTTATATGTGTTATAGTAATGTAATATTTTCCAGTGTATACAGTGGGGGAAAATAAGTATTGAACACATCATCATTTTTCTCATTAAATAGACAGTATTTCTGGTGGAGCCATTGACCTGAGATTTTCACCAGATATCAGTAACAACCCAAGTAATCCATACATACAAAGAAATGAAGGCAACTGTGTTCACAAAACAAGTTATATTTAATAAAGCGGAATGGTACAGGGAATAAGTATTGAACACATGAAGAAAAAGAGCTGCCAAAAAGGCATAGAAAGCCAAGAAACCAGCTGAAATCCATCAGAATTTAGGAAGTCATCCCATCCCTCATCAGCACAAATTAATTTCAGTTGGTTAAGTCCTGACTGATATCCTTTAAAAAGGTCTGTGAATATCAGATTGTCACGCTACAAAGAACTCATGATGGGTAGAAGCAAAGAGCTCTCTCTAGACCTTCGCAACTTTATTGTTGTGAAACATATTGATGGCATTGGTTACTGGTACATTTCTAAACTGCTGAATGTTCCAGTGATCATGGTTGGAGCCATCATTTGGAAGTAGAAAGAACATCATTTTACCATAAACGGTCACAACCAGGAGCTCCTCGCAACATTTCTGACAGAAGAGCCAAAAGAATAATCAGAAGAGTTATCCAAGAGCCAAAGACCACTCATGAAGAGCTCCAGCAAGACCTGGAGTTAGCAGGTACTGCTGTTTCAAAGAAAACAATAAGTAATGCACTCAACTGACATGGGCTCTACGCTCGCTCACCTCACAAGACTCCATTGCTGAAGAAAAAGCATGTTGAGGCTTGTTTAAAGTTTGCTGCACGACATTTGGGCAAGCCAGTAAAATACTGGGAAAAAATAGTCTGGTCAGATGAGACCAAAATTGAACTTTTTTAGATGCCACAACACACAGCATGTTTGGAGGAGAAATGGCACTACACATCCCATCATGGTGTGGGGGTGTTATTCAGCACATGGTACAAGTAGACTTCATATGATTGAAGGAAAGATGAATGGACAAATGTACAGAGACATCTTTGAAAAGAACATGTCGCCATCTGCCAAGATCCTGAAAATGAAACAAGGGTGGACATTTCAGCAAGTCAATGATCCCAAACACACAGCCAAGGAAACTCTAAACTGGCTCCACAGAAGGAAAATAAAGCCACTAGAATAGCCCAGTCAGTCAGTTGACCTGAATCAAATTGAAAATCTATGGAATGAACTGAAGATCAGAGTCCATAGAAGACACCCATGGAATCTTCAAGATTTGAAGACAGCTTGCATGGAATAATGGGCTAAAATCACTCCTGAGCAATGCCTGCCCCTAGTTTTCCCATACAGGAGGCATCTGGAAGCTGTTATTACCAACAAAGGCTTTTCTACTAAATATTAAATGAATTTCACCAAGTGTGTTCAATACTTATTCCCTGTGTCATTCCACTTTATTAAATGTAACTTGTTTTATGAACACAGTTGCCTTGATTTCTTTATATGTATGGATTACTTGGATTGTTACTGATACCTGGTAAAAATCTCAGGTCAATGGCTCCATCATAAATATGTTAAATGAGAAAAATGTTGACGTGTTAAATACTTATTTTCCCTGCTGTGTATTTGAGTGATAATATGTAAAGATAACCTACATTTACTTGTGTACAGTTTCAGGCTATTCTACCACCTAAATTAGGGATTTTTTAAAAATGAAAATGTGGAATTTTTTTGTGAATTTGGAGACTTCTCATAAATTACCTTCTTTTTCTTATGGTTATTTTTATTCTTTTTTAAATTATAGACTTTTTAAGAAACATCATGAAATTTGAAGCTTTGTGAAAAATTTTTGCTCATGGATTGACATTTTTTTTCTTGAATTTGTGACTTTTGTGCCATAAACTGGCATCTTTTTTCTTGTCTTTGCATTTTTGCCTCAATAACTTTCCCTCATCTTTTCATTGACTTTTTCCTTTTTTTAATTAATGCAAATGAGCTACATTTCTCTTGTGATTTTCTGACCTTTGTCTCAGCAATTTATTTGTTTGCTTTTTTTAAATGAATTTAGTAAATCTTTTAAATAATGTCCTGTGTTTACATTTCCAAAGACTGTAATTGTATATATATGAATTTTTTCCTCATGAAGTTGCACCTTTTTGCCATGAATTTGTAACTCTTATCTTTTAAATTCAAGGTTGTTTTTCTTCTAATTTTGCATATTTTTTCTCTCATGAATTTAGTACAAATTTTAAATAAATGGGCAGTCATCCCTATAAATTTGTTATGTTATTCTAGTAAATTTGAAGCTGCTATTGTATATAATGTATGCTTGTGATGTTCTTTTTCCTTGCAATTGTGTGGAAAATTGAACCAAAAATGCCAGGACCAATTTTTTTTGTCCCAGTCCAGCCCTGGCTAAGACAGCAAGTAGCAGACAGTTTTCTTTAATGGTTGCATTGTCAATCAACCACTGTGCACTGGTTGAATTTGTGAGAAAGAAGCTCTTGTTATTTTGTCACTGTTTTTATGTATCATCAAATCATCATTGTCATCATAGCAGTCTGTCATGGGCGACGATGACTATTTCATTTACGTCTGATCAGATTCCTCCACGCAGCTCTGTCCTTTGCCTTCCATTGCCAGGAACTCCTTTCTACATCCAACTTCTTCAGGTTTCTTTTTACAGTGTCTTTAAATCTGAGCCTTGGTCTACCCTGATTGTGTTTGCCCTCACATAACTGTGAGTAGAGTAACTGCTGAGGGAGACGCTGGTGAACCATCATCTCAACATGTCCAAGCCATCTCAGATTCATCTGTATTAGCATGTCCTCCATTGATGGTAGACGAGCTCGTTTCAGCACTTCTATGTTGGTTAGCTTGTCTTTCCGTAAGATATCATTATGGCTCGAAGGTGTTTCATCATGTATGCATGGAGTTTCTTTACCTGCACCCTGTAGACAGTCCAAGTTTCAGCACCATACAATAGAGTAGCCAGTGCTGTTGCACTGTACACTGCATTTCACACGGCTAGACACATGTCAATTGTTCCACAGTCTCTCCCTCAAGTTTCCAAACACAGCGCTTGCTCTTCCCATTCTGAGAGATAGTTCATCCTCCAGCCTAGCATTTTCTTAAACAGTACTCCTGAGATACTTGAAAGTCTTACACGTGACTAGTGGCGCTGTACCAATGCTGATCTCTTCTGGTAGTGATGCTGATAACTGGAACTTTGGCGCTTGATAGAGGCACTCTGTCTTCTTGATGTTGATTTTGAAGGTGAATTGGCTAGCTGCTCTTGCAAATTTCTCCACTAAAGATTGCATATCTTCCACACTGTGTGCAACTAGAGCACTGTCGTCGGCAAAGAGTATTTCTCTTATTACCTTTATCGATGTCTTACTCTCAGCTTTAAACTGTGCCACATTGAACAAGTCTGCTTATTTCCTTGTTTGAATGTATACTCCTTCTGAAGTGTCTTTGAAGGCCACCTCATGGCTGACAGATATAGCGAGAAGACAGCTGCGTCTGCGTTGACAGCTGCGTCTGACACTCATCGCGTCAGAGTACTTTTTTCTCCTTTTTTGTTTGTTTTTATTGATTGTTTTTATTGATTTCATTTTTTATCCCTGTTTGTTGTTATTAGTTTTTATTTACTGTTACCTCGGTATTGGCCTCGCCTAAAAGTCCGTTCGGACGCATGAGTAGCTGTTTTTGGCTAGCTGCAGGCTACCCATCTCAGCGCCTAGAATGCCATGGCTCCTTCTCCGTCATGTACCCGCTGTTTATCGCTCCTCGATAAGGTCTCTGAGCTGGAAACGAGGCTCTCCAATCTTTACAAGATTCGGGAGGCCGAAGACCACATCGACACCATCATTCTCGGGCGATCATCTGCTCCGGCCACTGCCTCGCAGCTGGCGGAAACTGCTACTTATTTGGGTGAGCTCAGCGCGTCTCCACCTACCTCCACACCTGTTCCAGCACCTGCTTCAGCCTCCACAGCCTCCGCAGACGTCCATGACCTCAGCAACAAACACTGGTTTTGTCTTGGGGCTAAACCAAAAGCTTCGCTTGGTCCCTCTCATCCTCCATCTGCGCCCTGGACCTTGGTTCGACCAGCTAATAACCATCGTCGATCGACCAGAATGGGCCGCGCCTCTTCTCTTCTCATGGATAACAGATTTGATATCCTTTCCCTGGAGGATTTTCCCCACCTGGATGCTGGCCGCCCGCCCGTGGATGCCTCTTGACCTCCCTCCTTTCCTTCAGCGGCGGCTCATGTCCGCAAACCCCGGATAAAGACCACCCAGGGTGTGTCAAATTACACACCTGCTCCAGATAGTAATAATAAAATGATATAACATAATAAAACGACTCAGAGTGTGAATGCAGCTTCACCTGCAGATGAATCTAATAACTTTTTTGTTAACATTGGTCCTAATTTGGCTCGAGAAATACCCATTACGGCGCCTACAGGTGATACAATAAGCAATAACACTGCTATAAAAGACTCCATTTTCATAAAGAACACAGACGAGAGAGAGGTCATTGAAATTGTTAAATCGTTTAAAAGTAAAACATCTACGGACTGTGATGGTATTGACATGCTCTTAGTCAAAACTATTATTGAATGCTTAGTGAAACCACTGACGTATATCTGTAACCTGTCTCTCCAAACAGGTATATTTCCCAATGCAATGAAAATAGCTAAAGTAATTCCGATATACAAGATGGGTGACAGAGGGGAATTCTCAAACTATAGACCAATTTCACTATTGCCGCAATTTTCCAAGATACTTGAAAAAATATTCTATGAGAGAATTGACAACTTCATACTGAAGAATAATTTATTGTGTGAGCAGCAATATGGGTTCAGACACAAGAGGACAACTGCATTTGCTCTAATGGAATTTATAGAAAAAATATCAACTGCCATTGAAAATAAAGAGTATTCAGTTGGGGTATTCCTGGATCTTAAAAAAGCATTTGATAAGATAAGATAAGATAAGATAAGCCTTTATTAGTCCCACAACGGGGAAATTCCAGGATTGCAACAGCACAGGGATAGCAACACTCAGAGCAACAATCAGAAGGCAAGAAAAAAAAAGCAAGCAAGCAAGAGCAGTTAATACACATATGTACATATTACTATAAATATATATATATATATATATATATATATATATATATATATATATATATATATATATATATATATATATACACACACACACATATATAGGCAAGAAAAAAAAAGCAAGCAAGCAAGAGCAGTTAATACACATATGTACATATTACTATATATATATATATATATATATATATATATATATATACACACACATATATATATATATACACGTATATATACACGTATATATACGTATATATACATGCATATATATACACGTATATATACGTATATATACATGCATATATATATATATATATATGTATACACACAGACACAGTGCAGAGCATTGTAGCTGGATGGGATAAATATATGAGTATATAAACACAGTATGGAGCATTGCAGCTAGGTGGAATAAATATGTAAATATATAAACACACAGTGCGGAGCAATGTAGCTAGATGGAATAATATGTAGATATATAAACGCACAGTGCGGAGCATTGTAGCTAGATGGAATGAATATATAGATATATAAATATAAACATAAACATAAACATAACCACACCCAGTGCGGTGCATTGTAGCTAGATGGAATAAATATGTAAATGTATAAACACACACAGTGCAGAGCATTGTTGCTAGATGGGATGAAACAGCACAACCGTCTACTTAGTTATCCTACATGGTATGATTATGTACCCATACATATTCTCACCCTCCATAGCGATTTTTCCTAGTTGTATGCCGGAGGGGACCATTGTGTAAGTCTATTGCATCTTTTGCATTCAAAAAACTATTAGGTTGTTACGTCTTTTTGCTATCTCTGCGAGCAGCCCTGCTTAGGTTGTACAGTCTGACAGCCGTTGGTAGGAAGGACCTGCGAAACCTCTCGGTTGTGCACCTGGGATGATGTAGTCTGCTGCTAAATGAGCTCCTCAGTGCATTCAGTATGTCCTGCATAGGGTGGAACTCGGACTCCAGCAGAGATGACAGTTTAGCCATCGTCCTTCTCTCTCCTATCTCCTCCACCGGATCAAGGCGCTGCCCCAGGACAGAGCTAGCTTTCTTGATCAGTGGATGATACAGTGGATCATAATTTATTACCTCCGCCAGGCCGGAGGCCAGGAGGAGGTTATGTTTTTGCCAGCATTTGTCTGTCTGTCTGTCTGTTTGTCTGTTGGTTAGCAAGATAACTCAAAAAGTTTTGGACGGATTTCAATGAAACTTTCAGGCATTGTTGGAAACGGTACAAGGAAGAACTGATTAAATTTTGGGGATGATCCGGATTACCGTCTGGATACAGGAATTTTTTAAAGGATTCTTTAACATTGTGACATATGGCCATTTTCAACATGTGTGCAGGCCCAATGGAGGGCGCTGCTCGTCGTGTCTGACGAACACAAACTCCGCCTTCTTCAAAGTTTTAGGCACAAAAGCACGCGGAACACAATGCTGGGCAGGGCTCGGCAGCGTGCCTGTGTGCCTGTGTTTGCGCTACGCTGCAAAAGCTCAGACGGGCAGTTGTCCGCCGCCGGATTATTTGGCAGAAATTCCCCGGCCAGCCATAGTAGCTGCGCAAAAAGAAGCTCTCTGCCAGGGAAGATTCCAAATCCTCATTTGCCGCGGAGCGCAACCCCAATAAAACCCACGCCAACCTGTCTACCCAATTTGCATCTGTCAGTGAAGCCCTCAGTGCTGCTTTCAGTGATCTATGAAAACGCTCGCATAACCCATTGGCCTGTGGGTTGTACGCCGTTGTGTCATGATTTCTTTTGTTTTTTCTTTTGAATTCTTGGATGGAACATGGGTGGGCAATATAAGCTGCGAATTCACCCATCACACATTTCGGATAACTTATGTTGAACTGTATAATCACAGGAGTTATTGTCTAATTTGACCTTGTTGGATTTTATTACCCCCTTTGTTATATTATTCACTTTCTTTTAACCTGTACTCTTAATCTATTCGAAATAAAGATTAATTAATTCATTCATTCAATTGCAAAGCCCGCAGCCTGGGAGTTTGCAGATGCAGGAGATGGACACAACACCAACACTTCAGTTTATTACCTCCGCCAAGGAGGTAATGCTTGTACTACTGAACCACTAATCCTATCATTGTGAATCCAATTGCTAGTCATATGTTTTCATGGTCAAGGAATCTGAAAACGTACACACAAACACTGTATGGGGGGGAACTGTGGCGCTTGGCGGAGGTCTGCGGTCTCCGAGTGCTTTTCTAGTTATTAAAGAAACTACAAAATTGTGGTATTAGAGGGGAAGCACTATCCTGGTTAAATAGTTACTTAAAGAATAGATATCAGTATGTATGTGTTGGTAACAAAAACTCACAGTTACTGAAGGTTACTTGTGGAGTCCCACAGGGTTCAGTTTTGGGGCCATTGTTATTCAATATGTATATAAATGATATATCTAAAGTTTCAGAAAAAATGGACTTAATATTGTTTGCCGATGACACTAATCTATTATGCAGTGGAAGCAATTTGGAACAACTTCTGGATACACTCGGAAAGGAGTTAGGAAAGCTTAAACTGTGGTTTGATTTAAACAAATTAACGCTCAATTTAAGTAAGACAAAATTTATAGTCTTTAACAACCATCACAACAACTCAGTATCTAAACTCAGTGTAAATGGTGTAGAGATTGAAAGGGTATCAGAAACTAAATTTCTTGGAGTAATAATTGATAATAAACTGTGTTGGAAGTCACATATTAATTATATTAAAGATAAAATATCCAAAACCAATTGCAATACTACACAGAGTGAAATATTTGCCGAATCAACCCACACTATATACCTTGTATCATTCATTAATACTCCCATGCATGACATATTGTACTGAAGTATGGGGAAATACATATAAAACAAACATATATCCAGTCTTTATGCTTCAGAAGAGAGCTATTAGAATAATAAACAAAGCAGCTTACAGGGAACCAACAAACCCACTTTTTCTTAAATTAAAAGCTCTCAAGTTGAAAGATCTGGTTGACTTTAAAACTGCAATAATAATGTTTAAAGTGAAGAATCTATCACTGCCCGCAAATATCCAAAAGTTGTTCCAAATAAGAGAGAAACAATATCATTTCAGAGGAACATGTATATTTCAAAAACCTTCAGTGAGAACTACCACCAAGCAACACTGTGTTTCAGTGCGCGGAGTCAGATTATGGAACGATTTTGGACCTGAATTAAAATCATGTACAACGCTTGGACAATTTAAACAAAAACTAAAGGAAGAAATACTCCAAACATATATACAAGATGACATGTAAAATCACATAAGGATTGTCATATCCAGCCTGCGTTGTGTTGTAGCTTAGTTTTTTGTCACATTTTGTTTTAGCTTCATTCTGAATTGTAATCGCTCTTGTTTTGTTTTTTTTCTTTTGAATTCTTGGATGGAACATGGGAGGCAATATAAGCTGCGGCTTCAGCCATCACCCATTTCGGATAACTTATGTTGAACTGTATAATCAGAGGAGTTATTGTCTAATTTGACCTTGTTGGATTTTCTTTCCCCCTTTGTTATATTATTCAGTTTCTTTTAACCTGTACTTTTAATCTATCCGAAATAAAGATTCATTCATTCATTCATAGAAGAAAAGAGCGCATCTCCCCGCCTTCGCAAAAACAACATCGTCCTCTTCACAATTCCTCTCCACATCAGAATCCACCGGCAACCCCCCCACCCCCCACCACCACCACCACCCAGACGACACTGGTAATTGGTGACTTGATCGTGAGGAACGTCAGAAGCAGGTACTGTGTGACTTGATTTTTTTCCCGGGGCTAGAGTCTCTGATATTGAGGCTACAATTTCTGTCTCTTAGCTACAATGCTCCGCACTGGGTGTGTTTATATATCTATCTACATATTTATTCCATCTAGCTACAATGCGCCGCACTGTGTTCTTATATATCTACATATTATTCCATCTAGCTACAATGCTCCACACTGTGTGTTTATATATCTACATATTTATTCCATCCAGCTACAATGCTCCACACTGTGTCTATCTATCTATCTATCTATCTCTCTCTCTCTCTCTCTCTCTCTCTCTCTCTCTCTCTCTCTCTCTCTCTCTCTCTCTATATATATATATATATATATATATATATATATATATATATATATATATATTTATGTTTATATGTACACACACTACCGTTCAAAAGTTTGGGGTCACCCAGACAATTATTTTTTGTTTTCCATGAAAAGTCACACTTATTTACCACCATGAGTTGTAAAATGAATAGAAAATATAGTCAAGACATTGACAAGGTTAGAAATAATGATTTGTATTTGAAATAATAATTTTTTCCTTCAAACTTTGCTTTCATCAAAGAATCCTCCATTTGCAGCAATTACAGCATTGCAGACCTAACATGATTGCACAAGGGTTTTCTAATCATCCATTAGCCTTCTGACGCAATGAGCAAAAACATTGTACCATTAGAACACTGGAGTGATAGTTGCTGGAAATGGGCCTCTATACACCTATGTAGATATTGCACCAAAAACCAGACATTTGCAGCTAGAATAGTCATTTACCACATTAGCAATGTATCGAGTGTATTTCTGATTAGTTTAAAGTTATCTTCATTGAAAAAAAGTGCTTTTCTTTCAAAAATAAGGAAATTTCTAAGTGACCCCAAACTTTTGAACGGTAGTGTATGTATACTTGCTGCTCTTGTTTCTTTTTTTTTTCTCTTGCCTTCTGATTGTTGCTCTGAGTGTTGCTATCCCTGTGCTGTTGCAATCCTGGAATTTCCCCATTGTGGGACTAATAAAGGCTTATCTTATCTTATCTCTTATCCCTGAGCTGCTAAATGAATTCCCTCACGTACAAACTGTCTTTGTGCATGTGGGATGCAATAACATCCCAGATGAAGCATCTGAGATTTTAAAAAGTGACTTCAGGAGCCTTCTGTCCACTCTTATGAACTGTGGCAGACGTGCGCTCATCTCTGGGCCTTTGGCACCTCTCAGGCGAGACTGCAATCGTTTTAGCAGAACTCTCAGTCTTAATTCTTGGCTGTGTTTTACTTGTCCTATTTTTAACAATGGTTTTATTGACAATTTTAACTTATTTTGGAACCGCCCATCACTTATGAGGCCTGATGGCATCCACCCAAATAGACTTCGTGCACGTGTTTTAAGAGACAATCTTTTCTATTCTATTTGGTGTTTTTTGGTACAGCGACTGAAACTCGGTGTGTTTACTCACTCTGAAGTTTCTGGGTTTGCCAAACTGCCCTTTTTTGTTTCTGTTCCCACGTATTGTATCGATCCCATTAACTCAGGTGGTCTTTACCGTTTGGATCAGCCTTTGATTTATAATCCTTCAGAGACTGAGTCTGTCTCCCGTTGCCCTAAATATTGTAACCCAGGACAAATACACCACAACCTGAAAAACACTCACACTTCTGCAGCTCCTCCTCTTCCACCACCTTTCAACTAAGCCCCTGCCTCCTCCCTTAGAGAACCTTTTTCTGCTCCCTCTAAAGTAAATAAGAAAGTTAAAAAAAATAGAATGCATAAACTTCCCAGATTGATTAAACAAAATGTTGGTAAAATTCTAATCCAGCCTCAAGTCCCTAAAATTAATAAAATTAATAATTTGGCCTCTGTTCCCCCCCAAAGTTTAAAAATTAAATGTGACTTATTAAACATTAGGTCTCTATCTTGTAAGTCTCTTCTGGTCCATGATCTATTAATTGATCACCAGATCGATCTACTATCCCTCACAGAGACCTGGCTCGGGCTTGATGATTATGTTGGTTTGAATGAATCAACTCCGTCTGGGTATTTAAACTGTCATAACCACAGAGGTTCCGGTCGTGGTGGTGGAGTGGTGGCAATTTTTCATTCTAAATTACTAGTTAATGTTAAGCAGAAATTATGTTTTAATTCCTTTGAAGGTTTGGTCCTCAGTGTGGGACCTGTGGGCAATCTTGGTTTGAACCCAATTCTCTTTGCCATAGTTTATCGTCTTCCCTCGGCCTATTCAGAGTTTCTATCGGAATTTGCCGAATTTTTAGCTGATTTAGTGCTGAAAACCGATAGAATAATTATTGTAGGGGACTTTAATATACATGATGATGTTGAGAGTGACTGTCTTAATCAGGCTTTCAATTCAATTTTAGACTCAGTGGGGTTTTCCCAAAAGGTAAAAAATTCTAGCCATTATTTCCACCATACATTGGACCTTGTTTTGACTTATGGTATAGATATCGAAAATCTGGTTGTGTCTCCTCATAATCTTGTACTGTCTGACCTTTGTCTGTTAATTTTTGATTTCATTATCTCTGATCACTTATTTTCTAAAGAAAAATACTACTACAGCAGATGTCTTTCTGATGACGTTGTTGCTAAATTTTTGCAGATTGTCTCCTCTATGCCATGGGTCAACACAACAGAAACACCAGAAATAAGTGATGGAGAGTCTGCTCCATTCGTGATTGATAGCATGGTTGATGGTGTTACTGCCTCTCTGCATCGGACTCTAGATTTGGTAGCCCCTTTAAAAAAGAAAAAGTCTAACCAGAGATTTTTTACCCCTTGGTTTAACTCAGAAACTTGTGGCTTAAAACAGAAAACTCGTCAATTGGAAAGGAAATGGCCTTCAACTAATTCAGATGAATTCTACTTGGCGTGGAGAAATCATCTCTTAATCTACAAATAATCTCTTAGAAAAGCTAGATCAAGCTATTATTCTGCAATAATAGAAGCAAACAAGAATAACCCCAGGTTTCTCTTCAACACTATAGCCAGGCTTACAAAGAGCCAGGACTCGGTCAATCCTCGCATCCCCCCTGAGCTTTCTAGTCAGGACTTTCTGAACTATTTCAATCTTAAAATTTTATCTATTAGAGATGAAATCAGTCAGATTCTTCCTACCGTAAACTCTAGTACATTAACTACTGCAACTCCCTCAATTGATATCTGCTTAGATAAGTTTACTCTAATCGACCTCTTAGAGTTGGATAAAATAATTTCCTCTTCTAAGCCTTCATCTTGCCTTCTGGACCCTATTCCTTCCAGGTTATTTAAAATTATTTTCCCAATTATTGGTAGCCGTATTCTTCTTATCATTAATTCTTCTTTAACTCTGGGTTATGTTCCACTGGCTTTTAAAACTGCTGTAATTAAACCCTTACTTAAAAAAACGACGCTCGATCCTGGAGTTTTGGCCAATTATCGACCAATCTCTAATTTGCCTTTCATTTCAAAAATCTTGGAAAGAGTTGTTGCTGTGCAATTATCTGACCATTTGCAGGGAGTTGGTTTGTTTGAGGTGTTTCGATCTGGGTTCAGAGCTCATCACAGCACTGAAACTGCCTTAGTGAAGGTCTCTAATGACTTCCTGACTGCATCTGATAATGGACTTATCTCTGTTCTTGTTCTTTTAGATCTCAGTGCAGCCTTTGACACTATTGATCATGCCATTCTACTTGATAGATTGGAACACTTTGTTGGACTCAGTGGAACTCCGTTGCAGTGGTTTAGATCTTATTTGTCTGATAGATTTCAGTTTGTCCATGTCAATGATGGATTTTCTTCCAGCTCTAGGCTCAGTCACGGAGTTCCACAGGGATCTGTGTTGGGCCCTACTCTTTTTAGTTTATATATGCTCCCGTTGGGCAATATCATCAGAAAGCACTGTATACATTTTCACTGTTACACAGATGACACACAACTATACCTGTCAATGAAGCCCAATGATTGTGATCAGTTGGCCAAGTTAGATGCCTGTCTTAAGGACATCAAAGCTTAGATGACTTGTAATTTTTTACTATTGAATTCTGATAAGACTGAAGTCATTGTTGATGGCCCAAAACATCTTAGAAATTCCTTTTCAGATTATGCCCTTAATTTAGATGCTGCCACTCTCACTCTGAACAATTGTGTGAGGAACCTTGGAGTGATTTTTGATCAGGATTTGTCCTTTAATTCACATATTAAAACTGTTTCTAGGACAGCCTTCTATCATCTGCGCAATATTGCCAAGATCAGGAGCATCTTGTCTCTGAATGATGATGAGAAACTGATTCACGCCTTTGTCAGTTCTCGATTAGATTATTGTAATTTGCTATTATCTGGTTGTCCTAAAGTATCTTTAAAAAATCTTCAGTTGATTCAAAATGCTGCTGCTAGAGTTTTAACTGGTTCTAGAAAAAGAGATCATATTTCCCCGGTTCTGTCCTCCCTCCACTGGCTTCCCATAGAATTCAGAATCAAATTTAAAATCCTTCTTACTTTCAAAGCTCTTAACAATCTGCCCCCCCCCCAATATATAAAAGATCTGATATTACCTTACCATTGTAATAGAACATTACGCTCCCAAAATGCTGGCTTACTTGTGGTGCCCAGAATCTCCAAAAGTACAGTGGGAGGCAGAGCCTTCTGCTACCAAGCCCCTTCTCTCTGGAACCAGTTACCACTCTGGGTCCGGGAGTCAGACTCGGTCTCTGTTTTTAAGAACAGGGTAAAATCCTTCCTTTTTAATATAGCTTTCATTTAAGGAGGGTTTTTGTGTCTTTTAACCCCACTCTTGTTCTACAGTTATCTGATCCATACTGCTGGTTGACCTTCAACATTGTACTTTGCATCTTACTGCTATGTTCTTTATGTCTGTCCTTTCCATCCTCCCTATCCCCTCATCCCCAGCCAGTCGCAGCAGACGACTGCCCCTCCCTGATCCTGGTTCTGCTAGAGGTTTCTTCCTTCCAGATGGGAGTTTTTCCTCTCCACTGTCGCTTAGTGCTTGCTCGTAGGGGATCGTCTGATTGCTGGGTCTTTCTGTGACTGTGTTGTTTTTTTTCTGCACTGTGGCGCCACGAGACGGCCTTTGTTGTGATGTGGCACATTATAAATAAAGCTGAATTGATTTGAATTGAATTGAATTGAAAATTGAAGAGTGTAGGCACCAGCACACACCCTTGTTTCACCCCGTTGCTTACTGAAAAGTCTTTAGACACTGAACCACTCATTGCCACATTTGCTTGCATACCTTTATGAAGTGCCTCAATCAGGTTGACAAACTTCTCTGTACAGCCATATTTTTTGAGTACCTGCCAAAGTCCTTGTCACGATACAGTATCAATGTATGTGAAGTCAGTGAAAGTCAGTGACGACTACATAAAGAGGCATATTCTGTTCAATATACTTTTCTTGGACCTGTTTCAAGCAGAAAATCATGTCCATTGTGCTTCTTCCACTTCTAAAGCTGCACTGGGTTTCCGGTAGTACATTCTACGAGATGTGTTCATTGAGTCTGTTTAGTAGTACACGTGAGGGAATCTTACCAACAATGGCTAGCAGTGATATACCTCAGTAATTTCCACAATCTTTCCTGTCACCTTTCTTGAACAAAGGCACAACACTTGCATCCTTCCAGTCTTGAGGTACTTTCTGGGCATCCCACATCTCTTGGATGAGCTTGTGCAGGCAGTTGGTCAGCTGAACACCACCAAATTTCCACACTTCTGCTGGAATTCCATCCCTTTCTGGAGCTTTACCATCCTGTGTTGTCCTGACAGCTGAAATCAGTTCATCAAGATTTGGTGGTTCATCCAGACTTGATACAACTGGTCGCTGCACTAGAGCTTCTTTAGCCTCTTCAGCGAGATCTCCAGGGTTGTTTAGTAGTTGGTCAAAGTGGTCTGCAAATCTGTCCAGGATCTTATCTTTCTCCTGCAAAACCGTTTCACTATCCGTAGCCTTTAGTTGGATCAGTCCTCTTGGTTTAGGGCCGTAGATTTCTCTCAAACCTATGAAGAATGTTTTCATCTCTTTCATGTCTACTGCAGTTTGAAGTTCCTCCGCTTTTTCATCCCACCAGTTGGACTTCATCTCTTTGGTGTACTTCTGTAGCTCTCTCTGAGCCTTTGAGTATTTCTTCTTCTTCAACCTTGTGTTACACTGTAGATTTTCCTGCCTAGCTGTAGTCCTCACTTCTAGTAGTTTCTTCAGATGTTCACCATGCCTATCAAACCAATCTTGATGTTTCCTCTCAGGGTGGCCAAAAGCATCACTCGCAGTCTGATATACCGTATCTTTCAGTGTTGCCCATTTCTCTTCTATGTCATTCTCTGAGTTGTTGCTGTCCCAGTCTTTCAAGTTTTCATCCATTTCCCATGTAAGTTCTTCCTGCTTCTTTTGGCCTTTCAGTGGACTAGTGTTTACCTTCTGTGGTGGCTCTGCACCCATCCTGCACTGCTGTTTCTGTCTGCAAATCCTTAATCTAGATCTCAGCATAACATGATCAGTATCACAGTCTGCACATCTCATTGTTCTGGCATCCAATACATCCCTTATGTCTCTCTGCCTTACTATGATGTAGTCTAACAAATGCCGGTGCTTCGATCTTTGGTGCATCCATGTCTTCTTGTGTGTGTCCTTATGCTTAAATAGGGTGTTGGTTATCACAAGGTTGTAATATGAACATAATGCAAGTAGAAGGTCTCCATTAGTATTGCACTTGCCTACTCCATGACTGCCAAGCACTCCTTTCCATTTCCCAGTGTCCAAACCAACTCTGGCATTAAAATATCCAACGCGTATCAGCCTGTAATCAGACGGTACACACCTGATAGTCCCACGTAAGTCACTGTAGAACTCTTCCTCTGCCTCCTCTGTGTTGGTCATTGTTGGGGCATACACGCTGATGAGTGTGGCATACATCTTCCACTGTAGTGGGAGTCTCATAGTCATTATCCTGTCGTTGATTGGCACCGGTTCCTTATCAAGCATTGCTGCTATCTCCTTTCTAACTGTAAAGCCTACTCCTGCTTCTCTCCTTTCTTGAGTTGATTTCCCACTCCAAAAGAAGATGTACCCATGATCTTCCAAACTGTCATATCCAGGCAATCTTGTTTCACTAAGTGCAGCTATAACTACATTGTACCTGTTCATTTCCAAGACCACAAGCGTGGTTTGCCTTTCTGGGTACTGTGATGTTGATCTGTCCATCAGAATGCGTACATTCCATTCTGCTACACACAAGGCTGCTGTTTTCCCCTTCTTCTCTCTTCCTGCCCCTGACATACTTTTCGCTGCCTGTCAGAGTGTGAACAGATCAGCACGGACCTTGTTAACCCAGGCGACGTCCGAGCCGGTATGAGTTGCTTTCTGACTGACCATTTCATGAAACTGCTTGAAAAGTATTTGAGTACCGCTAGCTTTGGCTGGATTAGCGGCACATTCTTGGCAGATAGAGGTATTATCAGTGGCAAGGACGGGCCAAGACAAACTGACTCCAGTATCTGTTGCAGTGACTGACCAGATGATAGGTTTGTTTATCTCTGCTCTTTATGTAATGCATGTCACAAAGCACCGACTGGCAAAAGTCCACCACGGACCTTGTGACAGATGTGTGTTTATCTGCCAGGATGTCCAGTCTCATCCCATGTAAATGGGAGTGGTCCATCACAGACCTGTGACAGATATTCTTTTTAGTTCTGCCAGGATGCCGTTTCACCCACCACACCCTCGGAAGGGTGGGGCTGCCAGTTGAGTCGCCGATGGCCCTGACCCATGAGACAACTAGTACCGGTTTTCATGGTTATCCGGCAGCAAGCAAACCAATGCCTGATCTGTACATAAAGCACGTCTAAATGAATTGCCTTTATGTTGGTTGCAGCTGCAACTCCAGTGGATAGCCACAAGCGAAGATAAAGTACAAAAATATCTTTCGAGAAGGCCTAGGTCAGGGGTGTCCAATCACGCGCCATGGAGGGCCATGACCCTGCAGGTTCTCTTCCACCCAGTCTCTTCAGCAGGTGCTTTCATTTATCAGCAATCAGTGGGAAGAAATTCAGTGGAATCTGCTGTTGAAGACACTGGCTGGAGGTAAAGGCTGAAGAGTCTTGGCTCTCCATGGCACATGATTGGACAACCCTGACACAGGTGATACAAGTCCCACTCGATTTTCGCTGACATTTTAGATTCAAGAAAATCATTTCAAATATCCCTCCAAACATGATTCTCTATTGGGAATTGCTCAAACAAGGTTGAATCCACACATTTGTGATTATTAAAGTACCGGTACCAACTTAACTTTAATAAAATTAACTTTTAAGAGTGGGGGAGGGGTTAGTGCTGTAGGCTACCATATTTACTGTTGTGAGTAGGACAATCGATTTTCACAAAATTATTTTTTTTAACACTGTCCAAACCAAGTAATTTCCCTTTTGATTTAAAATCAATTTATTGCCCAGCCCTACTTTCAAGCAGATTTGTGTAGAATATCCAGAAATTGTGCATAAAAGTAGCACTACCTTAAGATAATACTTACTTGTACAAATCAAACTAGTTGTAAACATGGTTACAAACTTCAAGGAAAATTATCCAGATTGTAGGGCTGTAACTGATGAGTGTTTTTACAGTCAGTGAATCTATTGATAATTTAAGAAAATGATCAACTAATCCGATTATAAATCTGGTACTGCTGCTGTTTTCTTCACCTCTTTCAGAAAAGCACAAGAACAAAGCCATATAGAGCTATAGTCCAGTTGGTGACTATTTAAGACAAATTTAAGAGATTAGTCACAAGTGGTTTAAGTTTGTTCCTCAAAAATCTGAGTAGTCTTGAAAAAAATTCCCAATGATGTCAGATGGAGGTAATGTAACTAAAGTTGATGCAATTAGAAAACTTTAACCATATAGTATCAATCAATAAATCTTTATTTGTAGAGCTCCTTTCCTATAAATTAATGTAATTCACAGAGCTTTGGAGACTGAAAAATTGACAAGAGGAAAAAAAAATTAAAATATCAAATAAATTAGAGAATTAAGAAAAAACGTTAAGAAAAAATATTTAAAACAACAGCAACCTGCTATAGCAGTATAATATATGCAGAAATATTAATTACCAACACCACTGTTTTTTTTTTCTTGTCTCAGTTTCCCTCCCATTCTCTCCTTTTTTATGTTCTGGGTTGCGGGTTTTAGACCTATTAAATTCGTGTAATCAACTAGTATTATTACACTTGGTCAGAAAGTATCTGAGGATCTAAATAAAAACAGGATGAAGACATTTTCTCCTCAGGACTGTGGCCTGAGAGCAATTATTAACCACTGATGTAAACTGCTCCCAGCAGTTTTAAGTTACACTGCAAATAAAATGGCTACATACCCAGGGAAAAACCCTATAACACCGTTCCTAGTACAGGTTAATGTGGATGTTAAACAAGTCACCAAGTTACCTAATTTACCGGGATAAGCCTTGCCGTGTTCTGAAGGCCTTTAAAGCCTTTAGCAGCCAATAGCTAACAACAGCAGCAGTGTAACGTTAAATCAAACACAGCGCCAAGTGCAGTCCATTTGGGGGAAATTCATTCAGCTGAAACCTTAACTGGCCAAAAACAGGCATAAATTTGTAGATTACCTTGCTAAAATACTTTTACCGTAAGTGTTCAGGCTAGCAAAATCATCTAACAGCTAACAAAAATTCATAGCAGTTATTTGCTGGTGCAAACCATCCCCGAAGTATGACATACTGACGGTCCTGACTTGCAAACAATTTTACTGTCACATTAAATGTCACAATTCACAAAAAACAAAAATATACGGTATATTTTTTCAAATGGATGGCTCCTAACCCAAAACCAGCACGTCTTTCCCTCCAACTAAATCCACAAATGACCTGCAAAAACTTCACAGATTGAAAACCGAAGCTCATTAACTAGAAGCCAGGGAGGAGATGTATGAAAGATGATAACTAACAAAATAATGTGTGTGTGTGTGTGTGTGTGTGTGTGTGTGTGTGTGTGTGTGTGTGTGTGTGTGTGTGTGATGGAGCTCATTGGGTGCTCAGTACCCCTAAAGCGCTGATCCTAGAAGCACCCCTGCCAAGAACATAGAATATCTTTTTTGACTCAAATATTTACATAATTCTTCTGGAATCTGTGCAAAACATTATAAACAAGTTAACTGACACTTTGATAGATTACTGTTTAGGATTGTATGTACATACTATAAATGGACAATTTGGCTAGACAAAAACATGTTACGTGATAGACAGTAGTTGCTGCTGATCAAAACAAAAGCCTTGAGCTTTGATGGGTGTGTATACTAAGCGTTTTGTTCAACCGTGTTTCACTTTTATGAACAATAGAGAGAATAAATCACCTGAAGTAAGTCCATTATGGTTAGCTAAAGTTGCAGGCTGTGGTCAGATTTGCTTTGACATGTCTTCAGTGGTTAGATGGGGCGAGTGGAGACTCGGATAGGTAGACTGCCTCTTCACATCAATCACATACAAAAAGCAGATTCTTCTGCCGTGCAATTCAAAATGAGACGGCTTCAGTCACTGGAGAACATGTCTGTAGATCGTCACTGTTTCCCCCATCAAACCGAACTCACCAAAAGTAGTACAAATGGCATGCCCCCCCCCCCACACAAAGGTGCCATTTACACAAGAACAACAACAAAAAAAATGTATCTAATATACAGTGGATATAAAAAGTCTGCACACCCCTGTTCAAATGCCAGGTTTTTGTGATGTAAAAAAAGATGAGATGAAACTTTTTCCACCATTAATGTGACCTATAACCTGTACAATCCAATTGAAAAACAAACTGAAATCTTTTAAGGGGAAAAATAAAAAAATAAAAAAAAAACTTACAATAACCTGGTTGTATACATATACACACCCTTAAACTAATACTTTGTTGCAGCACCTTTGGCTTTCATTACAGCACTCAGTCTTTTTGAGTAGGAGTCCATCAGTGAGGCACATCTTGATGTGGCAATATTTGTCCACTCTTCTTTGCAAAAACGCTCTAAATCTGTCAGATTGTGAGGGTATCTGACATAATTATATATATTTTATAGTAATATGTACATATGTATATTAGCTGCTCTTGCTTGCTTGTTTTTTTTTTTCTTGCCTTCTGATTGTTGCTCTGAGTGTTGCTATCCCTGTGCTGTTGCAATCCTGGAATTTCCCCATTGTGGCACTAATAAAGGCTTATCTTATCTTATCTTATCTTAATTATAGACCCAGGGAACAAAGCACAGACTCCAGTGAATACAATTTATCCTTTTATTGCTAACAATGTGTGTGTGAGTGCGTGTATGTACAGTGTGTATGTTGTGCGTGCGAAGAGGAAGTGCAGTGCAGGAATCGTGCCCGGGGGAGAGCAGAACGCCGTTCAGCCTGGCAACCCTATAACAACAGAGCAGAGGTGTTACTTCTGTCCACGGAGCAAAGAGCGTGATAGTAATGGTTGTGTCATGGCGCCCGCAGGGCCATCATCAGTCTCAGCTGCGTGCACACCTGTTGCCAATCGTCAGCGGGCTTTAAGAGCTGAGCCTGCCAGCAACTCAGCACGGAGCCGTCTGTCAAACTCACGTAGGCACGTCTCTCGTCTCCAGCCACGACTTAGCTCAACCTCTGACCACGAGCAAGACGTCGAAGCACGTAAGCTTAAACTTCACTCACCTTGTCAAGCTTCTTTCCCCTGTGCACAGGTGGACCTCCCTGGCGGTGGATTCTCCCTCCCTGGTGGCGGATTCTCCCTCCCCGGTAGCGACTCAGCTCCACACCAGCACCAGGGTAACTTCCCCGCTTTCCGGCACGATCTAGATACTCTTCCCCTGGCTGTCGCCTGCAGGGCAAACTGAGGCACAGCATCGCCACCTGCAATGTAAGCGGCTGTCTTTATTACGCTCTCAGCGTTGGTGCAGCGTTAACGTCTTTGCTTTGTCTCCATAGGGTTGCCAGGCAGAACGGCGTCCTGCTCAGCCCCAGCACCAGACCAGCACTTCACACCACACTGTACATACACGCACTCACACACAAGACACAGGTTAACAATAAAAGGATAATTGTATTTCCTCGAGTCTGTCTTCTGTCCCCTGGGTCCAGAAATTATGTCAGGTTGCTTACTTTGCAGATGGTCGTGGAGATGCTCAGGTTGGCCTTGAGGGCTGCAACCAGGGGGACATCGTCTGACTCCGTGCAGGGACGTGGGCAAGCAGCCCTGTAGTGGCGATGAAGGCTAGACCGCCACCGGGAGGAGAGGGTTCCACCGCCGAGAAGATCCACCTGTACACAGGGAAGAATGACTGACAAAGGTGAGTCAATAATTAGGCTTATGTGAAGCGAAGAGGAGTTCAGGAACTCTGATGAGAAAGCCAGGAACTTGGCAGTTGACGTGAGGCGTGTCAATGGAGAATGACAGACAGCTCTGTGCCGAGTCTCAGGCAGGCCCGGTTATAAAGCCCGCTGGAGATTGGCAGCAGGTGTGTGTGCAGCTGTAGTTGATGACGGCCCTGAGGGAGCCATGACAGTACTCCCCCCCCCCCCCAAGAGGTGCCTCCTGGCACCTGACCCAGCCTACCCAGGTGTGTCCGGTGGAAGTCCCTGATGACCTGCTTATGAAGCACGAATGACGGACATACCTAGGACCTCCACTCAGGGCTGTACCCCTCCCAGTCCACCAGGTACTGCAGGCCGCGACCCCAATGGCGGACGTCCAGGATGGCGTTGACTCTCCACGCCGGGTCGCCGTCAATCAATACTGGTGGAGGTGGAGTCTTGGGAGGGGGACAGAGAGGGCTGGAGCAGATGGGCTTCACCTGGGATACATGAAATGTCGGACAGATGCTGAAAGAGGGGGGGAGAGCTAGGCGTACAGCCACAGGGTTGACAATACGTGTGATAGGGAAGGGGCCAATGAAACGCTGGGCCAACTTCCACTTTTCAGCCTTCAAATTAATATTCTGTGTAGACAGCCATACTTGTTGACCCACCTGGTACTGGGGAGCTGGTCTCCTGCAGCGGTTAGCCGTCCTGGTGTTGCGTTCGGCAGTGCGAAGGAGAGTTCTGCGGGTGGCAGTCCAGAGCCGGCAGCAGTGCTTCACGTGGGCGTGGACAGAAGGCACCGCCACTTCCTTCTCCTCTTCGGGAAAAAGCGGGGGGTCGTACCCCAAAGAGGCCTTGAAGGGGGACATGCCGAACGCAGAGGAAACCGTTGAGTTATGGGCATACTCGATCCAGGGGAGGTGGCTGCTCCAAGAGGATGGACTGGAGGCAATGACACAACGCAGAGGGGCCTCCAGCTCCTGATTGGATGCTCGCACTGCCCGTTGCTCTGCGGATGGTACCCAGACAACAGGCTCACCGTTGACCCCAGTGCGTTGCAGAACGCACTCCAAACCTGGGACACGAATTGGGGCCCACAATCGGAAACGGCGTCGGTGGGGATCCCGTGGAGGCGTATGACGTGTTGTACCAGCAGATCCGCTGTCTCCCGTGCTGTAGGAAGCCCCTGGAGAGGAACAAAGTGGGCGGCCTTAGAGAACCGGTCCACAATGGTGAGGACTGTGGTGAAGTGGTTGGAGGGTGGAAGACCAGTCACAAAGTCCAATGCTATATGGGACCAGGGACGGCTGGGAGTGGGCAGCGGGTGAAGGAGACTGGCCGGGGGAGAAGAAGACGTCTTCTCGGTGGCGCACTGAGCGCAGGCACGGACATAAGCGGTGACATCCTTCCGAAGCCCCGGCCATCAGAACGACCTCTGAAGGAGCTCCACTGTGCGGGACACCCCTGGATGGCATGAAAACTTAGAGGAGTGGGCCCAATGAATCACCTCGCCCCGGGTTGCCATGGGGACAAACAGACACTCTGCGGGTCCACCCCCAGCATTGGGCTCAGCCTCCTGCACCTTCATGACCTTCTCCCTGATACCCCACGAGAGGGCACCGATGACACAAGATGCTGGAAGGATGGTGTGTTCATGGCCCTCAGCCACATCTGCAGCAAACTGCCTGGAGAGGGTGTCAGGTTTGGCGTTCTTAACCCCAGGGCGATAGGTGATTGTGAATTTAAATCGCCCAAAAAATAGTGACCAACGGGCCTGCCGGGAGTTCAGCCACTTGATGGTCCTCAGGTATTCTAAGTTTTTATGATCGGTCCATACTAAGAAAGGTTGGGCGGCCCCCTCCAACCAGTGACGCCATTCCTCCAGGGCGAGCTTCACCGCCAGGAGCTCCCTGTCACCAATGTCGTAGTTCTTCTCAGCTTCCGTGATGGGGGGGGGGGGGCTCCAACAGCGCCTTGACCTTCTCAGGGTCGGGAAGAACCTGGTTATGGGAAACGATAAAACCGAGAAACGAAGTCTTGTTGGCGTGGAACTCACATTTCTCGGCTTTAACAAACAGTTTGTTTTCCAGGGGTCGTTGGAGGACCCGTCTCACGTGTACCCGATGCTCATCCAGAGACTGCAAGAAGATGAGGATGTCATCCAGGTAGACGAAGACGAAGGAGCCAAGGAAATCCCGGAGAACGTCATTTATGAGGCGCTGGAAGACGGTCGGTGCGTTGGTCAACACAAACAGCATCACGAGGTACTCGAAGTGGCTGCTTGGGGTCCTGAATCCCGTCTTCCACTCGTCTCCCTCCTTAATCCGCACGAGGTGGTAAGCGTTGCGAAGGTCGAGCTTGGTGAACCAAGAGGCCCCCTGGAGGGAGTCGAAAGCCGTGTCCATGAGGGGCAGGGTGTATTTGTCCTTTACCGTGATATTGTTGAGCCCCCTGAAGTCAATACATAGCCGCAGGGAGCCATCCTTCTTGCCCACGAAGAAGAATCCTGCCCCCACCGCCGAAGAAGACGGTCGAATAATGCCTGAGCTGAGCAACTTCTTGATATAGGTATCCATCGCCTCCTGCTCCGGAGCAGACAGGCTGTAGAGACAGTTCGACGGCAGTGGGGCACCAGCCCGGAGATTGATGGCACAGTCATAAGGGCAGTGGGGGGGATGAGACAGCGCCTGCAACTTACTAAATACTGCCCCCAGGTCGTGATATTCAGGCGGCACCTTGGACAAATCAGGAGGTGGAGGGGCGTGAGGGGCTAGGGACACCGATGGGGCACATGCTCTGGACTGCAGACAACGTGCTGAGGCAGAACGAGCTCCATGATGTCACGCTCTCAGTCCGCCAGTCAAACGATGGATTGTGGAGCCGGAGCCAGGTGTAGCCCAAGATAACCGGAGATGTTGAAGAGGGCAGCACCAACAAGCGTAGGTCCTCCCGATGGTTTCCTGAGACAATCACTGACACCAGGGCGGTCTGTTGGGAGACTGTTGCCAGGGGGGTCTTAGACAGGGCAATGAGCTTAAGGGGTGACTGGAGTGAGTGGCAGGGAAGCCCTAATCGGGTTGCCAGGTCCCCCGATATGAAGCCCTGCTCAGCCCCCAAGTCAATCAGTGCATGTGTGGCATTTTCTGTTTGTTTGTAAATGAACCTAATTGGCACGAGGCATTTGGTGAGGGGATTAGGCCGAGACAAGTCCGTGAGTCCCCCTACTGCAACGCACGGACCCCCTCTTTTGGCTGAACGGGGCAACTCTCTACCTCATGCTCATTGCTACCGCAGTACATGCAAAGACCTAACTCCCTATGGCGCTACTTCTCAGCTAAGGAAATCTTGGAGCACCTGACTATCATAGCTTCCCGCCCATCTGGAGTTTCAGGTGGAGGCAGGGCCAATTGAGATGACTGGGAGGAGCGGAAAAACTGGGCACCCGAGCGACCGGAAGTTCTTCGCTCGGCTGCCCGCTCCCTCAGCCTGTTATTCAAACTGATAGTGAGGGAGATTAGCTCAGTGAGTCTCTCTGGTTTATCCAAACAAGCTAGCTCATCCCATAGGCTAGGGCTTAGGCTCCAAATGAATATACTACAGAGCGAGGCATCCTCCCACCCGACCTCCGCGGCCACCTCTCGGAAATCGACAGCGTAGTCCGCCACAGACCTACCCCCCTGTCGGAGATTTAACAACCGGGTGGTTAGCACACTATCACGGTCGGAATGGTCAAATACCTTGTGAAAATCGGCAATGAATTGCTGGTAAGTTAAGCTAGCATAGCTAGGTTTAGCCATAACGGCATATGCCCAAGCTAGCGCTCTACCCTCTAACAGGTTAGCCACGTAGCCTATCCGACTATGGTCTGTGGGAAAATCCCCCAGAACCCGCTGAAAGACTGTCTCACACTGCAGGATGAACCCACGGGCCTCCCCGAGCTTGCCGCTGAAGCGAGCGGGTGTGGGGACCGGTGTGAGCTGGGCCAAAGGGACCTGACTAGCCTGGCTAGGAGGGAAGCTAGCGGGAGCCGACGGACTCCCAGAGGCCGGAGGAAACGTCCGCTGTCCATCCAGACGATCCAACCGGCTGTTAATTTGTGTTAGCTGATTAAGGATTACTTGTTGTTGGTAAGCTAATTGCTCCACCCAAGCCTCTAGGTTGTTAACTTGGCGTGCTAGCACGCTGTCCGCTGGGTCGCTCTGACGGAGCCGTACTGACATAATTATAGACCCAGGAAACAAAACACAGACTCGAGTGAATACAATTTATCCTTTTATTGCTAACAATGTGTGTGTGAGTGCGTGTATGTACAGTGTGTATGTTGTGCTTGAGAAGAGGAAGTGCAGTGCAGGAATCGTGCCCGGGGGAGAGCAGAACATCGTTCAGCCTGGCAACCCTATAACGACAGAGCAGAGGTGTTACTTGCTGTCCACGGAGCAAAGAGCGTGATAGTAATGGTTGCTTACTTTGCAGATGGTCGTGGAGATGCTCAGGTTGGCCTTGAGGGCTGCAGCCAGGGGGACAGCGTCTGACTCCGTGCAGGGATGTGGGCAAGTAGCCCTGTAGTGGCGATGAAGGCTAGACCGCCGCCGGGAGGAGAGGGTTCTGCCGCCGGGAAGAACCACCTGTGCACAGGGAAGAACGACTGACAAAGGTGAGTCAATAATTAGGCTTACGTGAAGCAAAGAGGAGTTCAGGAACTCTGATGAGGAAGCCAGGAACTTGGCAGTTGACGCGAAGCGTGTCAGTGGAGAATGACAGATGGCTCCATGCTGAGTCTCATGCAGGCCTGGTTATAAAGCCCATTGGAGATTGGCAGCAGGTGTGCATGCAGCTGTAGTTGATGATGGCCCTCAGGGAGCCATGACAGTATCTCCTGTGCACAGCCCTCTTCAGATCACCCCACAGATGTTTGATTGGATTCAGGTCTGGACTCTGGCTGGGCCATTCCAAAACCTTAATCTTCTGCTGAAGCCTTTCTTTTGTTGATTTGGTTGTGTGCTTTGGGTCATTGTCATGCTGAAAGATGAAGTTCCTCTTCATCTTCAGCTTTCTAGCAGAAGCCTGAAGGTTTTGTGCCAACACTGACTGGTATTTGGAACTGTTCATAATTCCCTCCACCTTGACTAAGGCCCCAGTTCCAGCTGAAGAAAAACAGCCCCAAAGCATGATGGTGCCACCACCATGCTTCACTGTAAGTATGGTGTTCTTTTGGTGATGAGTAGTGTTGTATTTGTGCCAAATATACCTTTTGGAATTATGACCAAAAAGTCCAGCCTTGGTTTCATCAGACCATAACACATTTGCCCACATGCGTTTGGGAGATTTCAAATGTGTTTTTGAAAAATGTAGCTGGGCTTGGATGTGTTTCTTTCTAAGATAACACTTCTGTCTTGCCGCCTAACCCATAGACTAGTCATATGAAGAAGACTGGAGATTGTTGTCACATGCTGTCAGCCTCTTGGCAGCCTCCCTGACCAGTTTTCTTTTCATCTTTTCATCAGTTTTGGAGGGACGTCCAGTTCCTGGTAATGTCTCTGTTGTGCCATATTTTCTCCACTTGATGATGACCGTCTTCACTGTGTTCCATGGTATACAGTGGTGTGAAAAAGTGTTTGCCCCTTCCTGATTTCTCATTTTTTTGCATGTTTTTCACACTTAAATGTTTCAGATACTCAAACAAATTTAAATATTACACAAAGATAACATAAGTTAACACAAAATGCAGTTTTTAAATGAAGGTGTTTATTAGTAAGGGAAAAAAAAATCAAAACCTACATGGCCCTGTGTGAAAAAGTGATTGCCCCTAAATGTAATAACTGTTGGGGCCAAGCAGCAACAACTGCAATCAAGCATTTGCGATACCTGGCAATGAGTCTTTTACAGCGCTGTGGAGGAATTTTGGCCCACTCATCTTTGCAGAATTATTGTAATTCAGCCACACTGGAGTGTTTTCAAGCATGAACCGCCTTTTTAAGGTCATGCCACAGTATCTCAATCGGATTCAGGTCAGAACTTTGATTAGGCCACTCCAAAGCCTTCATTTTGTTTTTCTTAAGCCATTCAGAGGTGGACTTGCTTGTGTGTTTTGGATCATTGTCTTGCTGCAAAACCCAAGTACGCTTCAGCTTGAGGTCACGAACAGATGGCCGGACATTCTCCTTCAGGATTTTTTGGTAGACAGCAGAATTCATGGTTCCATTTACCACAGCAAGTCCTCCAGGTCCCAAAGCAGCAGAACATCCCCAGACCATCACACGACCAACACCATATTTTACCGTTGGTATGATGTTCCTTTTCTGAAGTCCTGTGCTACTTTTACGCCGGTTGTAATGGGACACATACCTTCCAAAAAGTTCATCTCTTGTCTCATCAGTCCACAGAGTATTTTCCCAAAATCTTGGGGATCATTAAGATGTTTTCTGGCAAAACTGAGTTGAGCCTTTATGTTCTTTTTGCTCAGCAGTAGATTTCATCTTGGAACTCTGTCATGCAGGCCATTTTTGCCCAGTCTCTTCCTTATGGCGGAGTCATGACCGCTGACCTTAACTGAGGCAAGTGAGGCCTGCAGCTCTTTGGATGTTGTTGTGGAGTCTTTTGTGACCTCTTGGATCAGTTGTCACTGCGCTCTTGGGGTAATTTTGGTCGGCCGGCCAACCCTGGGAAGGTGTACCACTGTTCCATGTTTTCGCCATTTGAGGGTAATGGCTGTCACTGTGGTTTGCTGGAGTCTCAAAGCTTTAGAAATGGCTTTATAACCCTTCCAGACTGATAGGTCTCAGTTACTTTGTTTCTCATTTGTTCCTGAATTTCTTTGGATCGCAGCATGATGTCTAGCTTTTGAGGATCTTTTTGCCTACTTCACTATGTCAGGCACGTCCTATTTAAGTGATTTCTTGATTGAGAACAGGTGTGGCAATAATCAGGCCTGGGAGTGGCTAGAGAAATTGAACTCAGCTTTCCAAAGATTTGATAAACCACACATAATTTATGTTTTAACAGGAGGGGCAGTGACTTTTTCACACAGGGCCATGTAGGTTTGGATTTTTTTTACTTTTAATAATAGACACCTTCATTTAAAAACTGAATTTTGTATTTACTTGTGTTATCTTTGTCTTATATTTAAATTTGTTTAATGATCTGAAACGTTTAAGTGTGACAAACATACAAAAAATAAGGAATCAGGTAGGGGGCAAATACTTTGTCACACCACTGTATTTAATGCTTTGGAAATTCTTTCGTACCCTTCTCCTGAGTTATACCTTTGAACAATGAGGTCCCTCTGATGCTTTGGAAGCTCTCTGTGGACATGACTTATGGTGTCAGATGTGACTCCAAAAATGTCAGGAAAAGCCTACTAGAACAGCTGAACTTTATTTGGGGTCAATCAGAGGCACTTTAAATGGTGGTACATAAGTGCTGACTTCCATTTAACATTAGTTTGAATGTGATTGGTTAATTCTGAACACAGCCACATCCTCAGTTATAACACGCTGTGCATATTTATGAAACAAGGTTATTGTATTTTTTTTTCTCCTTAAAAGATTTCAGTTTGTTTTTCAATTGGGTTGTATATGTTATAGGTCACATTAATGGTAGAAAAAGTTTTGAAATGATTTATCTTGGTTTCATCTTTTTTTTTTATTTAAGTTTTTGTAAAGGGTATACATGTCATTACAGCATTGCATTGTTTACATTTTCATCACATATTCCCTTTTTTTGTTTTTTGACAACATTGGAAAAAAAAATTATTACAACACCTTTTTTAAGTGAAAGAAAAGAAAAATTAAAAAACAAACAAAAACAAACAAACAAAAAAACAAAAGAGCAGAAAAATAAAAGAGCATCTGAGTAGCATTGGAACAAAGACAGGTGCCATTATTGAAATGGTATTTGTCAAAGATTAGATCTGATGGAAGACACATACAGTGGGGCAAAAAAGTATTTAGTCAGCCACCAATTGTGCAAGTTCTCCCACTTAAAAGATGAGAGAGGTCTCCAATTTTCATCATAGGTATACCTCAACTATGAGAGACAAAATGAGAAAAAAAAATCCAGAAAATCACATTGAAGGATTTTTAATGAATTAATTGGTAAATTCCTTGGTAAAATAAGTATTGGGTCACCTACAAACAAGCAAGATTTCTGGCTCTCACAGACCTGTAACTTCTTCTTTAAGAGGCTCCTCTGTCCTCCGCTTGTTACCTGTATTAATGGCACCTGTTTGAACTCGTTATCAGTATAAAAGACACCTGTCCACAACCTCAAACAGTCAGACTCCAAACTCCACTATGGCCAAGACCAAAGAGCTGTCAAAAGACACCAGAAACAAAATTGTAGACCTGCACCAGGCTGGGAAGACTGAATCTGCAATAGGTAAGCAGCTTGGTGTGAAGAAATCAACTGTGGGAGCAATTATTAGAAAATGGAAGACATACAAGACCACTGATAATCTCCCTCAATCTGGGGCTCCATGCAAGATCTCACCCCGTGAGGTCAAAATGATCACGAGAACGGTGAGCAAAAATCCCAGAACTACACGGGGGGACCTAGTGAATGACCTGCAGAGAGCTGGGACCAAAGCAACAAAGGCTACATCAGTAACACACTACGCCGCCAGGGACTCAAATCCTGCAGTGCCAGACGTGTCCCCCTGCTTAAGCCAGTACATGTCCAGGCCCGTCTGAAGTTTGCTAGAGAGCATTTGGATCATCCAGAAGAGGATTGGGAGAATGTCATATGGTCAGATGAAACCAAAATAGAACTTTTTGGTAAAAACTCAACTTGTCGTGTTTGGAGGAGAAAGAACACCATACCTACTGTGAAGCATGGGGGTAAAAACATTATACTTTGGGGCTGTTTTTCTGTAAAGGGACCAGGACGACTGATCCGTGTAAAGGAAAGAATGAATGGGGCCATGTATCGTGATATTTTGAGTGAAAACCTCCTTCCATCAGCAAGGGCATTGAAGATGAAACGTGGCTGGGTCTTTCAGCATGACAATGATCCCAAACACACTGCCCGGACAATGAAGAAGTTGCTTCGTAAGAAGCATTTCAAGGTCCTGGAGTGGCCTAGCCAGTCTCCAGATCTCAACCCCATCGAAAATCTTTGGAGGGAGTTGAAAGTCTGTGTTGCCCTGTGACAGCCCCAAAACATCACTGCTCTAGAGGAGATCTGCATGGAGGAATGGGCCAAAATACCAGCAACAGTGTGTGAAAACCTTGTGAAGACTTACAGAAAACGTTTGACCTCTGTCATTACCAACGAAGGGTATATAACAAAGTATTGAGATGAACTTTTGTTATTGACCAAATACTTATTTTACTGAGGAATTTATCAATTAATTCATTAAAAATCCTTCAATGTGATTTTCTGAATTTTTTTTTCTCATTTTGTCTCTCATAGTTGAGGTATACCTATGATGAAAATTGGAGACCTCGCTCATCTTTTAAGTGGGAGTACTTACACAATTGGTGGCTGACTAAATACTTTTTTTCCCCACTGTATGTGTTCCAGGGTTGCCAAAAGTTCAAGAACCCATCCATGTCCTGTCTCAGTGCAAATGTCAACTTTTCCATCAAATAAATGTCCTGAATCACGTTAATCCAATCTTCAGGTGCAGGACAGTCTTTCGACATCCATTTTTTTGTTAGAGCTTTTTTACTTGCCAATATTAAAACAGTGAATAAGTATTTTTCTCCTCGTCTTTCCAGTGATTCTGGTAGTAAACCCAAATACAAAGTTACAAAAGAAAAGGGAACTGTTACTTTGAATATTTTCCCCAATATTGTCTGTACATTGGTCCAATATCGGTGGATAACTTGGCATGACCAAAACACATGAAAATGATTTGCAGTCTTTCACCACACAAGTGCCAACAATTCAACCCTTTACGAGTAAATTTGTTTTGTGCAGGTGTTCTGAAAAATCTTACCAGATTTTTCCATCCAAATTCTCTCCACAGCAGGGATGAAGTACTTTTCCATTGTTGTTCATTTAGCTTTTCCCATATTTACAGTTGTAAAGTGAAATTCCCCTCTTTTTCCCATTTCTCTTTTATATATGATGTGTTGTCTCCTTTTAAACCTTGAAGACCATGGTATATGGTCTTCAAGGTTTTTGGTATATGGTCTTCAAGGTTTTCTCCTCTCGGCGCCACACCAGTCGGCTGCCTTTTGCAACAGCGGCGCGATTCCGAGCTTTTTTTCCCTTCCTCTCTCTTTTGATCACTTTTTTTTTTCACCCCACTTATATCACGGACACACAGATCATCCCAAATGTCTCCTGAGCCGGTGGACGGAGCCACTGTTTATAGCAGGATACGATATAACAGGGAAGAGCTGCTAGCATTTAACCGCCACCCGGTCCCATTGGAAAAACTCGACATACCGAGAGAACTGAGGCGAAAACGCCGTGGCTGCCGGGCTGGAGTAAGGCGGAGGACAAAAAATATAAGGTACAGACCCTCCCTTCCATCTGTTGTCATGGGAAATGTACGGTCGATACTGGGAAAGTTAGATGAGCTAGCGGCTATCTCCCGTTATGATAGCACTTACCGGGAGTGCTCTCTCCTTTTGTTTACTGAGACGTGGCTAACTGAACTAGCAGCAGATGCTAACATTGAGCTGGAGGGTTTTCACACGATACGAGCTGACCGAACACCAGAGAGTGGCAAAACTAGGGGCGGTGGAGTGATAATGTATGTTAACAACAACTGGTGCAGACCGGGACATATCACTGTTAAACAACGACACTGCAGCAAAGACATTGAGTTGCTAGCTGTTAGCATGAGGCCTACATATCTCCCGAGAGAACACTCACACGTGATCTGCATTGTTGTTTATGCAAATCCGACGGCGAACGCTGGGACAGCGCGTGACGTCATCCATTCAGTAACCAGCAGGCTGCAGACAGAACACCCAGATGCTCTTCTCCTCATCTCAGGCGATTTCAACCACGTTTCACTGTCTCCCATTCTGCCCACTTTCACCCAGTATGTCACATGCCACACTAGAGACAATAAAACACTGGATTTGTTCTACGCAAACACTAAGGAGGCGTACACCTCATCACAACTCCCCCCACTTGGGAGATCGGATCACAACTTGGTTCATCTCCGACCGGTGTACAAACCCCTAGTGCACAGACAACCTCCGGCCATGCACACTGTGGAGTTATGGTCTGAGGAGACAATGGACACTCTAAAGGACTGTTTTGAAGCCACTGCCTGGAAGCAGCTCTGCGATCCACATGGTGAGGACATCGATGGCCTCATTCACACCTTCACGGGCTACCTCAGCTTCTGTGTGGACAAATCCGTTCCCACCAAGACCATACGGCGTCACTCAAACAACAAACCCTGGATCAACCCTGAGATAAAAACACTCCTGAGAGAGAAGAAGAGGATCTTCAGGTCGGGGAACAGGGAGATGCTGAAGTCCGTACAGAGGGAGCTGAGGAGAAAGATCAGAGAAGGCAAGGACAGCTTCAGGAAGAAGATGGAGGACAAGCTGCAACAGAGCGACATCAGCGGGGTCTGGAGAAACCTCAAAACCATCTCGGGGCTCCAGAATACCTCCCCCCAGGCCACGGGGGGCAGGGAGTGGGCGAACAACCTGAATCTGTTTTTCAATAGATTTGACCAACCGCCCTCCCCCCTGTCTGCACAACAACCACTGCTGCCTCTAAGAAATCAAGTCCTGCTACCCACTCCCCACTCCACCGACACCCCCCCCACTCCCAACACACAGCCCCCCATCCTGACCCTGACCAAGACCCAGGTGAGGACGGAGCTGAGGAAGATCAAGGCGAGGAAGGCGTCGGGACCGGACGGCATCAGCGCAAAGCTCCTCAAGTCCTGTGCAGACCAGCTGTGTGGGATTGTGACGTATATCTTCAACATGAGCCTGAAACTGGGGAGGGTACCACAGCTGTGGAAAACATCTTGTGTGGTACCTGTACCAAAAACTTCCCACCCCAAAGACCTGAACAGCTTCAGACCGGTGGCCTTGACGTCCCACTTGATGAAGACCCTGGAGAGACTGCTCCTTGCTCATCTCCGCCCCCTGGTGGAACCAGCGATGGATCCACTCCAGTTCGCCTACCAGCATGGCATTGGGGTGGAGGATGCGGTGATCTTCCTCCTTCACCGTTCTCTGTCCCACCTGGAGAAGCCCGGGAATATGGTGAGGATCATGTTCTTTGACTTCTCCAGTGCTTTCAACACCATCCAACCGATGATCCTGAAGGACAAGCTGCTGCGCGCAGGGGTGGACCAGCACCTGTCATCATGGATCCTGGACTACCTCACGAACCGGCCTCAGTTTGTGAGAACCCGGGACTGTGTTTCCGACACGATCATCAGTAGCACGGGGGCCCCCCAGGGAACGGTGCTGGCTCCCTTCTTGTTCACTCTTTATACTGCGGACTTCTCACACAACACAACACATTGCCATCTACAGAAGTTCTCTGATGACTCTGCGATCGTTGGTCTCATCTCCAGCGGAGATGAAGCTGAGTACAGAGGGCTTATCCAGGACTTTGTGGACTGGTGCCATCGGAACTGCCTCCAGATCAACGCGAGGAAAACTAAGGAGCTGGTGGTGGACTGCCGCAGGCATGGGCAGCCCCTCACAGCACCAGTAAATATACAGGGAACAGACATCGAGATGGTGACATCCTACAAGTACCTGGGTATTCATCTGAACAATAAACTAGACTGGTCACACAATACCGACGCACTCTACAAGAAGGGACAGCGCAGGCTGTTCCTGCTGAGGAGACTCAGGTCTTTTGGTGTACAAGGGGCGCTGCTGAAGTCATTCTATGACACGGTGGTGGCATCAGCCATCACTTTTGGAGTGGTCTGCTGGGGCAGTGGCATTACTGCAGCCGATAGGAAGAGACTGAACAAACTGATTAAGAAAGCTAGCTCTGTCCTGGGGCAACGCCTTGATCCGATGGAGGAGATAGGAGAGAGAAGGACGGTGGCTAAACTGTCATCTCTGCTGGAGTCCGAGTTCCACCCTATGCAGGACATACTGAATGCACTGAGGAGCTCATTTAGCAGCAGACTACATCATCCCAGGTGCACAACCGAGAGGTTTCGTAGGTCCTTCCTACCAACGGCTGTCAGACTGTACAACCCAAGCAGGGCTGCTCGCAGAGATAGCAAAAAGACGTAACAAACTAATAGTTTTTTTTTTTTTTTTTTTTTTTGAATGCAAAAGATGCAATAGACTTACACAATGGTCCTCTCCGGCATACAACTAGGAACATACCGGTCGCTATGGAGGGTGAGAATATGTATGGGCACATAATCATACCATGTAGGATAACTAAATAGACGGTTATGCTGTTTCATCCCACCTAGCAACAATGCTCTGCACTGTGTGTGTTTATATATTTACATATTTATTCCATCTAGCTACAATGCTCTGCACTGGGTGTGTTTATATTTATATATCTATATATTTATTCCATCTAGCTACAATGCTCCGCACTGTGTTTTTATATATCTACATATTATTCCATCTAGCTACATTGCTCCGCACTGTGTGTGTTTATATACTTGCATATTTATTCCACCTAGCTGCAATGCTCCATACTCTGGGTGTTTATATATTTACATATTTATTCCATCTAGCTACAATGCTCTGCACTGTGTGTTCATATATTCATATATTTATTCCATCCAGCTACAATGCTCTGCACTGTGTGTCTGTGTGTGTGTGTGTGTATATATATATTTTATAGTAATATGTACATATGTATATTAGCTGCTCTTGCTTGCTTGTTTTTTCTTGCCTTCTGATTGTTGCTCTGAGTGTTGCTATCCCTGTGCTGTTGCAATCCTGGAATTTCCCCGTTGTGGGACTAATAAAGGCTTATCTTATCTTATCTTATCTTATATTTTAGAAATATATCTGATCCCTGGGATCCCTTTATATGCCATTAAGAAAACCTTCAGAACACCTGACTGGGCCCTTTCCAAATCCTCCTTTTTAAGTATTTTGTTTATGTGGTGTCTAAGCTGAAAGAACCTGTAAAGGTCTTGATTTACTAGACCCTGTTTTTTCAAATCTTCAAAACTTCTTAAAGTTTGCCCTTTAAAAAAATCATAATATTTTATCAGTCCGTTCTCTTTCCACTTTTTAAATCTAGTGTCTGTTTTATTAGGAGTAAAATCCTGTTCATAGGAAATCCATTGCAATAATCGATAGGGTTCTTTAGTTTGATTCTTTCTGACTATCTTAAACCAAATTTTTAGCGGTGTCTCTGTCTCTATTTTTAGCGGGGTCTCTATCTGGTCTCTATCTGGTTAGTGTTATTCAAAAGTTTAGGTAAGGCATTATTCTCTATAATTGCCTGTAGGGGAATGTCACTTGTTATTTGGCATTCTATCTCATTCCATTGTGCAGTGTAGACTGGATTACATATCTCTACTAAAGTTTTAATTTGCGCGGCTTTAAAATAGTCCCTGATATTTGGCAGGGCGAGTCCACCTTTGTCTTTGTTTAGCTGTAGGGTTCTATATCTGATTCTTGGTCTCTTGCCCTGCCATATGAATCTTGAGATCCTTCTGTCCAGTTCTTGCCATGATTTTTTTTGGAGGTTCTACCGGTATTGTTTGGAAAAGGTATAGAAGACGTGGAAGTATTCATTTTGACTGCTTCAATTCTTTGTGCAGTACCCAAGAATGGTATCGTATTCCATCTTGCTAGATCAGATTTTATTTTTGCCATCAGTGGATCATAGTTTAGTGTTATAATTTTGTTGAGTTGTTTCGGGATATTGACCCCCAGATATTTCATAGATTCCATCTCCCAGTTAGTTTTGAATTTGCTTAGTAAATATTGATTTGGGTTATAGTTGAATGATAAAATTTTGGTTTTATGCATGTTTAATTCATACCCTGATAACTCTCCATACTCTGAAAAAACTGAGATTAGTTCTGGAAAAGAGGTGTCCTGCTGCCCCAAGTATATTAAAATGTCGTCAGCAAAGAGTGCTATTTTATGTTCCTTCTGACCAAGTGTAATACCTTGAATTTTTTGATTTTGTCTTATCCATTGGCTCAGAGGTTCTATGAAGATTGCAAAGAGCAGTGGAGACAAGGGGCAGCCCTGACGACATCCTCTTTCCAGTTCAAAAGATGATGATAATTTACTGTTAATCCTTATTTTAGCTGGGTTTTTTGTATAATGCCTGGATAGTTCTAATGAAGTTGTTATGAAAATTGAAACTAGACAAGATTCTATATAGGAAAGACCAGTCAACCGAATCAAATGCTTTTTCATTGTCTAATCCCAGTATGGCTGCATTTAAATTATATTTTTTTATATGATGAATTATGTGTAAAGTGTGTCTAATGTTATCTTGTGTCTGTCTTTGTCTTATAAAACCTGTTTGGTCTAAATGAATTAAGTCTGTCAGTATATTTTCTAACCTTTTGACAAGGATAGTGGTAAAAAGTTTATTGTCCTGATTTAACACACTGATTGGTCTGTAGTTGGAGCAATCTAATTTATCCTTTTCAGGTTTAGGTATGACTGCAATGACCCCTTCTCTCCGGGGGGGGGGGGGGGATTTCCCCTGTGTGGAGGACATAGTTAAATGTTTTCAGGAGGAGAGGAGATAGTTGCTGTTTAAAGGTTTTGTACCACTCTGCTGTATAACCATCTGCTCCTGGGGATTTGTTAGCTTTAAGTTTCATAATTTCTTTTACTAATTCTTTAGGTTGTATTTCTGCCAGTAGTTTTTTAGTTTGTGACTCAGTAAGTTGGGGAAGATTTAATGTATTTAGGATGGCTTCGGATGTGTCTTTGTGTTTTTTGAGGGAGTACAAGTTCTTGTAGTAATTCTCAAAGCTTTTAAGAATTTCCTGAATTCTAATTTTTATTTCCTTTGATACTGGGTCTCTGATTTTGTAGATTGCTCTCTCCGTTTGGTGTTTCCTCAAATTACAGGCTAGTAATTTTGCCGATTTGCTACCTGTTTCATAATATTTTTGTTTCAGAAATGTCAGTTTCTTCTGGATTTCTATTGTGTAGATCTTGTTCATTTGTTTTTTTATTTCCTTAATTTTGAGTAAGTCATTAGAATGAATGTTGTCTTTGTGCTCTTTTTCTAGTTTCTTAAGTTCTGACTCTAATGTGATTAGGTTTTTCTTGTCTCAATTTCTTTTGGAGTGCCACTTTTGCGGTAATCTTTCCCCTTATTACAGCTTTGCATGCGTCCCACAGTATTAAAGGGGATACTTCTCAATTATCATTTTCTTCCAAATATCTGAGAATATCTGATTCCAATTCATCTTTCAGTGGTCCTTTCAGCACATTTGAATTTAACCTCCAAGAAAATGTATTATTTGTGTATTTTTGGATATTTAAGTCCATATAGATCGGACTGTGGTCAGAGAGATCCATCAGTCCTATTTTACATGTTTTTACTCTTCCATTGTATCTATTAAACATAAAAAAAGTCAATCCTTGAGTATGATAAATGTGGTGCTGAGTAAAATGTATAATCTTTTACACTGGGGTTGAATTCCCTCCACACGTCACAGATTCCCATTTCATTTAGTAGCATCTTAGTTTTTCTACTTTGAGTGTTATTTTGATGTGGAGAATTACCTTAGATAAGATAAGATAACTTAATAGATAAGTACATCCATCCATCCATCCATCCATCCATCCATCCACCCACCTACCTACCTACCTACCTACCTACCTACCTACCTGATGCATCCCAGTATGGATTCAGTCTTAGATTGAAGTCTCCACCACATATCACTAAACCTTGGCCTTTAGTTATCATTAGGTCAAATACATTTTTATAAAATTTCCAGTTAGCCGCTGGAGGTGCATATACATTCAGCAGGGTGATATCTTCTCCCTCTAGCCGACCAAGTACCATGCTAAATCTCCCTTCTTTATCTTTGTGTCTGAATTTTTTTCAAATATAATTTTGCTTGAGATCAATGTCGCCTTCCCCCTCCTCCTTCCTCTACTTATATGAAGATGAAGAGATCAGTTTAAACCCTTGTCTATTAAGTTTAGTGTGCTCCAAGTCTGTTAGGTGGGTCTCCTGTAAAAATATTATTCCTGCTTTGTCTTTTTTCATTTTGCCTAGAATCTTGGCTCTTTTAACTGGATTCAGGATTCATTCATTCATTCATTCATTCATTCATCTTCTTCCACTTAATCCTTTTCGGGTCACGGTGTGTGTGTGTGTGTGGGGGGGGGGCTGCTATCCCAGCATCTTTGGGCAAGAGGCAGGGTACCCCCTGGACAGATTGCCAGTCCATCACAGGGCCAACACAGAGAGACAGACAACCATTCATTCACTCTCACAGTCATACCTAAGGACAATTTAGAATCCCCAGTTTGATGCCAATTAACCTAACTTGCATGTTTTTGGCATGTGGGAGGAAACCAGAGAAATCCCGGAGTGGGATTCAGGATCCCTTTTACATTATATGAGATTATTTTGGTTGCACCCTGTTTCTCCATTGTGTTGTCTTATTTAGTATAACAGTGTGGTGGCCCTCTTTTATGCTACTCAGAAACTGAAAGAACATTAAGAACATAAAAATCATTAAGAACATAGTATATAAAACTTTAAAACAAAAAACTGTCAAAAGATCTTCCTGAACTGAGGTCTTTTTAGTGACCTTAGAAGAGCCTTGATGGTGTGTTGGCTCTGAGGGAAATTCCTCAAACTTCGTTATGTGTTGAGGGCCCTCTCTTACCCCTGTAAGTTGTTCTATGTTTTTAATGTGATTTTCAGATCCCAAACTGAACTTGTAATAATTTTTTTTTTTATGCCTATACCGTATGAAATTATGCGCAACCTCCCACCACCATCACAGCAAACAATCACGTTAATGCAGTATTTGCTAGAGTGGAGAGTTCATGTGGTTCATTGTCACATTTCTATTTTAACAATTTTTTTTTAAAGACTTATTTGTTTCTAATATTATGACTGTTCCATGAAATGTTTTACCACTTCATATTTGCTGATTCTGCATCTCCTTTAATGTTTGTTACCTTGTAGGAGGAGGGTTGGATACGCAGATTGACTAAAAATATCGTTATTCCTTCCTGAAAGCATCCAGTTTTTCCTTCTAGCCCTGGCGCTGGGTTTCCCGCTGCTGGCCCGTGGATTTTGAGGGTCTCTGTGTGCACCACATTTGAGCCTTGACTCTTTCGATTGGGTCTGCTGCGGGTTTATACACCGTTACCGGGAGCCCTCTTCTCGCCGTATCCCTGGTTGCTTCTTCCGCCGAGTTGTAAAGACACGTCTCTTCACCGTAAAAAAACCCTCAGCTTCGCCGGAAATGGAGTTTGAAAGCGCAGTTTCTTCTCTCTTAGTACCTTTTTAGCATCATTGTATTCCCGACACTTTTTAACCCCTTGCACTCTGGTCAATTTCCCTAAAAACGCCAAAAAATAACGTACCCAAAGTAAATCAAAAGCTGTTCTTTAACCCTTTGCAGCATCTTCATGGGGTTGGTCTCATTTAACCACTTGCGCTCTGTTGTTCCGCGGGCGGGCAAGTCTCTGCGTCCTAGGGCACAGGAGGGCGCACGCGTGCGTCCTTGTGCGCTCTCGGACGCATAGTCCAGATTGTGGTGATGTAGGTGGTGTTGGCGTCCAAGTGCCACTGGAAAAAAAAAGCTGCAGACACAGCCACGAACAGATTAGTTCATCTGATTGACCTCTCATTCGACAAATAAGAGCCTTGAATTGGGTTTCTGAAACCTTGAAGAACCAATGAATGAAAACCTAGGAAGGAGGACCCGCCTACTGTGAATGCAGGAGCCAATTGAAGCACAGAAGTTCGGGCTGGGTGAAAAGAGATTTACTATTGCAGCTGATGAAAAAAAAGGACGCTGGAAGAACCTGCTACAGATCAAGCAGCATGGAGAACACCCACAAGTGGGACCTGCACTCATTCCAGCAGGATAGATGTTTAGGATTCTCTTCCGTCATCATAGACTGACGGAGGCTGACGACAAAGGTCGTAAATCATTCACTAAAACCGCAATATTGGAATTATGTTTTGACCGGGATCCACGAGCGGACCAGCGTCGCGTTCATCTGACAATGGGGAAGAGAAGTTCGCCAGGACTCTGCTGCTGTGAAGAGGTAAGGTGTTATAAGCTAAATTATTATTTCTCCCTGAAAACTGTAATCCAAAAATGACTTTTGACCGATCGGTAAATTACAACTGTACGGCGCACGAAGTACGAAGTGCATGCGCCGTGATAAACGGCTCATTTGCCATGTTCGGACCGTGAACGCCCCCCCCCCTCGCTGCAGAAGAGGAGCGGGGGGGGTGTTCACGGTCCGAACACCCCCCGGTCCGCGGGGGGAAGCCGCTGTGACAGCATTGCTGTGGAAACATGCAACGAGTGTAATCCGTCATGTAGCGAGGGCCGAACTCCGTCCTTTGTAGCGGGGGGGGGGGGACAACCCCCCCCACACACACACACAGACACAGCCTTGAATGTGACCTTTCATTAGAGCCCAAAATGAAGATTCTACATTGAATTATTCAAAAGTTACACACGTTTTTCCAAACTGTGCCATTTGGCACAATTTGGCACAGTTCCAAAACGCCTGGGAACAGCCTGAGAACAAAGCTGTGTAAAATATTCATTTTTTGTGGTATTGTTACAAAATTTGGACCTCAGCTGGATAACACTTGGTTCTACATTTCTGTTGCATTTTCCAGCCGGATCGGACAGCTGTGTGTTATTTTCAAGCATTTGTATCCAAAAAAACACCGTGGCCAAATTTATTTTCTTCAAGTTCAGTATGTTTAGATGACTGTAACTCAGTGGCTGGAGCACGTAGAGAGATTATGTTTTTTTTGCCAAAAAATTCAAAGTGTTTTCTTTTAAATGAGACCAACCCCATGACGATGCTGCAAAGGGTTGAAGAACAGCTTTTGATTTACTTTGGGCACGTTATTTTTTGGTGTTTTTAGGAAAATTGCCCGGAGTGCAAGGGGTTAAAAGAAAACACTTTGAATTTTTTGGCAAAACAGTCATAATCTCTCTAAGTGCTCCTGCCACTGAGTAACAGTCATCTAAACATACTGAACTTGAAGAAAATACATTTCGCCTGGGTGGTTTTTTTGGATACAAATGCTTGCAAATAACACACAGCTTCAGATCCGGGCTGGAAAATGCAACAGAAATGTAGAACCAAGTGTTATCCAGCTGAGGTCAAAATTTTGTAACAATACCACAAAAAATGAATATATTACACAGCTTTGTTCTCAGGTTGTTCCCAGGCGTTTTTGAACTGTGCCAAATTGTGCCAAATGGCACAGTTTGGAAAAACGTCTGTAACTTTTGAATAATTCAATATAGAAGCTTGATGTTGGGCTCTAATGAAAGGTGACACTCAGGGCTGTGTGTGTGTGCATGGGGGGGTTGTTTATTCATTCATTCATGAATGAATGAACAAACAAGCCCCCACACACAAAGAAGCATGCCACGTAAAAAATGTGTGGCTTTTTTTAACAAGAAAAAATAACCTACAGTGCACTAAAAATTATTCTAAAATATTTGTAATGTAGAAGATAACAACTCCCCCCCTCCACCCACCGCTACAGAGGACGGACATCGGCCATCGCTACATGACGGAACAGTCATGTGGCGATGTGGCGACCACGGCGCACAGTCCCCGCGGCCGCCGCGGCCCCCCCCCCTCGCTACAGAAGAGTAGCGGGGGGGGGCGTTCACGGTCCGGACGCGGCGCACGAACCGTGTACCACGGCACACAGACTTCGGACTTTGTGCGCCGCACAGTTGTAATTTACCGATTGGTCAAAAGTCATTTTTGATTACAGTTTTCAGGGATAAAGAATAATTTAGCTTATAACACTTACCTGTCCACAACAGCATGTGGATGGTCTATGACAGGGGTCACCAACCTTTTTGAAACCAAGAGCTACTTCATGGGTACCGAGTCATGTGAAGGGCTACCAGCTTGACACATTCCTCTAAAATAACAAATTGTATATACGTATATATACAGTATATATATATATATATATATATATATATATATATATATAAATAAATAGTTAATTATCAATAACTTAGAGTGGGTAACAGATAAGATCAATATTCAACACTTTATGTTTTATTAATCTCAGCAGTTGTTCAGATGATCACTTCTACATTTCATTAAAAAAAAATGTCCAGTTTTCACCAGTCCCTTTTAACCATAAAAAACTAAACCCTTTTAACAATTCATGAACTATGTTGAACCATGTTTGAAAAAGTTATGCAACATTTAAGAAAAATCAACTTTCATATTAAATAAATCTTATCACATTTTTAACTGAACAAATCTGCTGCAATTCTGCTCAAAATCTGTTACATTTTATAAACACACTTTTGTGTGTTCTTCTTCACTGGAATTATATCCATACAGTTCTTGCCAAGAATCATGCTGGATTAATAACCAGCACTGTCCTTTCATGAGAAGAAGCTAAACAGCACAGAGTGGGCAGCAGTTTCACAGTTCACACTCTGAGTGCATCTCCTGATTTGAATAGGATAAGCGGCACATTGTGCCGCTTCGCCGTTGCCGCAAATGAAACACACGCAGCTTCCTTTCACGGTAGTAAAAAAGAACCCTTCCTCACTTTGAAAATGATAAATTTTGTCCTTTTTTTTGCCATGTTTTTGGGGTAGGAAACTGCACTCTGCTCACCATCTTCACTGCCCGCTAGCTTACGCTCCACAAGCGCGAAGGTTTTGTCATGCGCACAATACTGACCTTTGAACTAGGTCAGAGTTCACCTTAACTTTACGTATAATAAACATATTTTTATTTTTTTTATTTTTAAGACATTGTCATTTTAAAATCTATATAAATGCAAGTGTGATTTTAAAAAATGGCGGCAGAAAAAATTACATCTTAGACGCAGCTCACTTGCGAGTTGTGCTATTCTTAGAACAGCCTGCGGGCGACTCATGTGGTCCTTGCGGGCGACTTGGTGCCCGCGGGCACCGTGTTGGTGACCCCTGGTCTATGATGATTATGGAAGAGAATCCTAAACGTCTATTCTGCTGGGACAGCACCGCCTGTGGCTGAACAGGCCGATGCGCGAATGGCAGTCCCTGTCACACAGGTCGCACTTGTGGGTGGTCTCCGTGCTGCTGGGTCTGTGGCGGTTCTTCCTGCGGGTCCTTTTTTCATCTGCTGCAGCAGTCAGTCTCTCTTCACCCAGCCTTACACAAAACAGCTTTCGAACTTCTGTGCTTCAATTGGCTGGCTGCATTCACAGCCGTTGGTAGGTGGGTCCTTCTTGCTAGGTTTTCAGTCATTGGTTCTTCAAGGTTTCAGAAACCCAATTCAAGGCTCTTATTAGTCGAATGAGAGGTCAATCACATCTAAACCAATCAAAGCACTCCTTTGGCTTTCTGTTCGCGGCTGTGTCTGTAGTGGAAGAATGGAAATGCAGCTTTTTTTTCAGTGCCTCCTAGGACGCAGCGCCCTCTTGCGCCCTCGTGCGCTCTAGGACGCAGAGACGTGCCCGCCCGCGGTACACCGGAGTGCAAGAGGTTAAGGACCTCCGGGGCGTAGTCATGCTCCACAAAAACTTTTCTTTCTTGGTGCATAAATCCTTTTTTCTGCCAAGCCAGTCTCAAAACTTCTTCTTTTGTTCTGAAGTTGGAAAACTTCACCACCACCGATCACGGGGGAGCTTCCGCTGACGGCCTTGGGGCTAATGAACGGTGCACCCTTTCTATCTTCAAGCTGGTGGATTAGGGAATTTCCAATTTTTCTCTCAGTATGGTTTCCACGCATGCAGCCATTGTGGTGAAACCATCCTCAACTCCTTCTTTCAGACCATGAATTTTTATGTTGTCCCTTCTTAGTCTTCCTTCCAGGTCGGTTAGCTTAGCCTCCAGTCTTGTCTGTCGTTTAAGTAATTCCAGCATGCTTTCTTCCAGCCCTTTTATTCTTTCCTGTTTCCATGATTCGGTCCTCAGCCTGGTCCACTCTGTTGTTTGTCCTTTTTATTTCGTCTTTAAGTTCACGAAATTTGGCCCAACACCCTCGGTGGAATTCTCTTAATTCTTGAAGTATCGTTTTTAAGCTAGCCATGTTGCTAGCCTCATTTTGCTCCTCTATTTCCGAGTGGTTATTGCCTTCGAGGTCAGTTTCTCCGGCCGATGCGTGTCTTGGCCTGGTAAATGTCGATCTCTTCTGTTTTCCTTTAGGCATAATGACTTTGTCTTTTGATTTTCACTCTTCCATAAATCCGTTAAATCTGATTTTCAAGGTATTTTCATGGATGGGATCTGGGAGCTTCAGCATTAAACTGCTACCACCATGGTGTCCAGACCAGAAGTCCGTTTTCATCTTTTTACATTACAAAAACCTTGCATTTGAATAGGGGTGTGTAGATTTTTTATATCCACTGTACACTGAAGCCTTCACTCACTATGCATGAGGAAAATCAACACAACATTGTCACTCTGCGCATGTGCAAAACAACACTAATTTTAACAAGACTCAAGACTTATTTGGTTGGTGGGAGGGTTATCAGACAATTAATATACCAGTGCTTTCAAACAACAGACACCAACAGTCCCGCGTTCATGTTCCACACTGAGCTGTTTATCACTTTTTGTTGTATGCTTTGACTTTTTATTACTCTGCTAATGGTTAAGGTTAGGAAAATATTTGGGTTAGGCATCACCTCTGCTGATGGTTGAACTTAGAACTCAGCAGAGGATCAGTACTGGCCCAGAAACGTTATGTTACTGGAAGAAAAAGGTATCTCAATGGTGCAAATGCTGCGTATCCAATGCACGTAAAAAACGTTTTTCTCACATGGCACACGCATTTTCTCAGAGTGAGAGATTTACAGTTTTAGGTGAGACTGGGCTGCCCCATGTAGATTAGGGTAAGTTTTGAAATAAATTCTGGCATATAAATTGATTTGAGCTGGCGTAATGATCAAGGTTAATCTCTTTTGATATTTCTGATAAAATTCTGTGAGTTTTGGCTTGACAATGAGGGAGTTATACCTACTACCCGCCGGCGACTGAGGGGTTTAAATTACCACTCAAATTAGGTAGGTGATGTAAGAGATCCCTCAATTGCTTCATGAAATGCTTTTTCTAAATGAGGTACAAGCCCCAGGGTAAAACAAATGCACATTATTAACTAGTGCTCACTATTTTCTAATTTATGTAGGAACTGGGCAACATTTTATTTGGAATGCTACAACAGCTTGGCATTCATTGCCAGCCTTGCCAGTGTGGTAATCAATGCAAAGACAAATCTTTGTGAGATTGAAACCTGATTCAAGGCTCAACATAATACCTCAATTACCCATTAGTTTCCCTTAGTACACCTCATGATGGCTTAAGAATTATTATTAGTTGAAGACATTCTGTGGTAGAACCGTATACTGGATATTGGATTATAGCTTTATTTTAGCTTTGATGTAAAATCTTTAATAAGACTGAGGGTATTACAACTGTCATGATCATGATCTATGTACTATTTTTGTGATTTGTATTTTTCCCCATCTTGTGACCTGAGGCAAAGATAAAAAAATAAAGTAAAATGAAGTAATCATCACAACTTTGAAAATCAACATCATGTATGTCAGATGAGTTTTTCAACAGAAAAAAAAAATAATTCTGGACTAAATTTGATTTAGCATTCAGACTTGCTCTGATGTATGGTTTGCAGTCGGTGGTGTTATGTCTGGAACTGGAGTCAAGGAGGAGTGCAATAGTAGAGCTGAAGAGACGTTTATTATAACTCAGGGCACAGTGCACCTGACCACACATACGACTGCTGGCAGAGGTAAAGGTGGAAGAGCCCGCCCCCTTACCTGTAGCCCTTCTTATATGCACGGGGTTGGCGGAACTAGAACATGGAGCCACCACTCCATGCCACACAAATAAGATCTCCAAGCACAATACAACATATGAACAGTAAATAACTACACAACCCCCCCCCCCCCCCCATAGAAACTCCAAAACACACATACAATCAGCCCACCCCAATTTGGAACCCGAATGACAATGAGGAAAAACAAAACTAAACAAAAATCACAAAAAGGGGCCTATGGCATTCACACAAAGTAACTAAAACTAGGGGAGACGGGTAGACTGTCGTACTACCCCCCACATGGCGAGGCAGGTTATTCTGCCGCCCATAATACAGTATATAAAATTCCCAATAAAAAAAAAAATACTGCCGTCTCTCCTACTTAAAACAGAACACCAAAGCAATCTCAGAACTATAAATACATACTAACAACTAACAACAAATACACATCCATGGCTTGGTGAGGTTGACCCGTGGACCCCCCAGACCCTTCATCATTCAGTTCGCCCCTGGAGGTAGCTCGCCTCCCGGGCCACAGCCAGTCACCTCAGTCCTGATGCTCCTTCTCCTCCACACCTCCGAGTGCTCCAATCGTCTGGGGCTGTGCCCAAGTGCCTTCTTCGGGGCACGCCGTAACTCATTAGGATGGCGCCATGAGCCATCCGACAGCAGAAGGTAACCATCGTGCCGCTCGCCCATCACCTGCAGCCGGCCCAGGTACTGCTCCATCTTCTGCTTTTCTCTCATCTGCCTGGACCTTGCCTCCGCCTGAGCCCGAACCCAGTCCGCAACTCCAAGCGGGGCCCTGCATGGCCTGCAGTGTCTCTGCTTTGCACTCGCTCTCCCAGTGCCACTTGGTCCTGCCCCAACTGCTTGTAAATCTGCTGCGGACCCTGCCAATGTGGCCCCGTGTTCACCAGACCACCAAGGCCATGCTCTGGAAACACCTGGAACCATCTTTTGGGCATCACTTGCTGCCACAAGCTCTCCCCCACACTGCCTGGTACCCTCGTCCAGAGTGACTCGAACACTGGCATCGGGATCCTCCTGCCGTGACCCTGGGCGCGACAAGGCCTGTCCTCTTAACGGACTGCCCAGCAATTGTTCATCTCACACAGCGTCGTCCCGAACTCTCGGAACTGGTCGGTCTCACAGTCTGCAGCCCGACCATTCTCCCCCAGTTCTGCTCCTGATGAAAAACCCAAGGCCATAAAACAGGTTGCAGCCCATGATGTTCGTGCCATGGACCGTTAAGACGAACTCCACATCGGCCATCTCCGCCGACTTGTACCGAGCTGTCAGTCTGATGGTACCCACCATTGCCAACCGTCCTCCTCCATAGCCGCAAAGCGGCACTGAGTCACCTCCGATTCTGTAGTGGGGAAACATTCTCTAACCATAGCCCAGTTCAGCAGCGAACTCTCCACCCCGTGTCGATCAGCATCAGTATGGGTGCTCCGTCCAATTCTACCATGCAATGTGTGCGCCCATTGGTACTCGGGGGCACAGTATGAATCACTGTCGGGGCGGGAGGAGTTGAGCTTTTGTGCGGCCTATCTTGTTCTGCTGACTGGCAAACCCTCGCAAAATGATATAGACGGCCACAGCTGCCGCAGCGCTTTCCTCTTGCTGCACACTCTCTGGTCTTGTAGCGGTGTTTCATGGACCTGCAGCCCATACACCTGGGCTTCCCCAGGGCAGACCTCATCTGTACAGCGTTGGCCCTCTCAGCGTCATCCTCGACACTTCCATCGCTGTCCAGGTCCACTACCTGTGTGGCCATGGAGGATCCCAATTCTCGTGGTGACAGACAGTCACATAGCTCCAGAGTTAGCTTATCCACTGCCTCCAGCTGGAGAGCCAACTCGATGGCCTTGGCCAGCGTCAACTCACCTGGAAATGTGAGCAGCTTAGACCGGACCACAGCTCAGTTGGTGTGCTCCGCCAACTGGTCGCGAAATGTTTCTTCCTCCAACAGTCTGAATCGACACTCAATGGCTAGCTGCCTCAAGTCCGATACAAACTGCTAGATGGATTCTCCAATCTGTTGGCGGCGCTGTCAGAGCTTAATCCTCCGGAAGATGACGTTGTCCGGTGCCCTGAAATAGCGCACCATTAACTCAACCACTCCTTCGTAGTTGTCCGCATCACCAAGCGTGCCCAAAATCCTCTGGCCCTCCATTCCCAGGTTGTGCACAAGCAATGCACGTGCCCTGAGCTTCTCCATCCTTCCCAGGTCCATCGCCACGTTTAAAAGGCATCGTACCACTGAGGCCATGGCACAGGTGGCTCACCCAGGAGCTCCAAGAACTGCCAAATTGTGCTCCACACGATTCCATGGCTATCCCATCGCCAAATTTTATGTCTGGAACTGGAGTCAAGGAGGAGGGCAATAGTGGAGCTGAACAGACGTTTATTATAACTCAGGGCACAGTGCACCTGACGACCCATACGACTGCTGGCAGAGGTAAAGGCAGAAGACCCCCCCCCCCCCCTACCTGCAGGCCTTCTTATACGCACAGGGCTGGTGGAACCGGAACATGGAGCCACCACCCCGTGCCACACAAATAAGAGCTCCAAACACAATACAACATATGAACAATAAATAACTACACAACATTACCGACGTAGCTTACAAAGTCAAAGTAGATTTGCAGCAGCAGCAGCAGCAGCTGGAGTCGAGAAGAGCATTAAAAAACGGTAGTTCGAGCAGCTTTACAGATAAGGGAATCAATATTTGAGGACAAACTGTGTGAAGAAGTTCACCGTTATCCACATTTGTACAATTCATCCTTATTACAGTATACAGTTATACAGATTGCCTACCAGCATGGCATTGGGGTGGAGGATGCAGTGATCTTCCTCCTACATTGTTCCCTGTCCCACCTGGAGAAGCCCAGAAGCACTGTGAGGATCGTGTTCTTTGATTTCTCCAGTGCTTTCAACACCATCCAACCAGTGATCCTGAGTGACAAGCTGCTGTGTGCAGGGGTGGACCAGCACCTGTCATTGTGGATCCTACTACCTCACAGACCGGCCACAGTTTTTGAGAACCCAGGACTGTGTGTCTGACACCATCATCTGCAGTACGGGGGCCTCCCAGGGAACAGTTCTGGCTCCCTTCCTGTTCACCCTCTACACTGCTAACTTGTCACACAACACACCACACTGCCATCTACAGAAGTTGTCTGATGACTATGTGGTCGTCGGCCACATCTCCAATGGGGATGAGATGGCATACAGAAGACTTATCCAGGACTTTATGAGCTGGTGAATGCCGAACTGCCTCCAAATCAATGCGAGGAAAACCAAGGAACTGGTGGTGGACTGCCGCAATAGCGGACAACCCCACAGCACCGGTAAACATCCAGGAAACAGACAAGAAAGGGCAGCAGAGGCTGTTCCTCCTGAGGAAACTCAGGTCTTTTGGAGTGCAGTGGGCACCAGTGTTGGGTGTAACGTGTTACAAAGGAATGCGTTAAAGTAATATGATTACTGTTTGGTGTAACGCAGTAATGAAACGCGTTAATCTGATAAATGTAGTAATCCCGTTACAGTTACTAATCCGAAAAGATCACGTTACTAGCGTTTCTTTTTAGCAACTTACAAAACGGGAAAACAACTGCACTGTCAGTAAATAATAGAAGAAGAAGCAGTAGTGGCGCCTGTTATGTATGGGGAATGAGAGACTGGAGTCTCTTCTGTCATGCAGCGAACCCACCTTTATGATAGAGAACAGAAGTATATATACAGAATGACTGTGCCTTCCTGACGTCGCGTTAGGGGCAGGTACGGCAACACACACACACCACACAACATTCCCCTCCCCCTTACAAAAGTGTAAGACCACACACACAATCGAGACCCTCCCCAATTTGGGACCCGAATCACGCACTAAGAAAAAAGGGAATCATGAACTGTAATAAAATAGCCTATCACACACACACACACACACACACACACACACACACACACACACGCGCGCACACACACACACACACACACACACACACACACACACAAACCAAACCTCAAATTGAACCATGTCTCTTAAATAAGTAAAACAATCCCATAACATACATACTCACATGCACACCAGCAGAGTATATACAGACATGGACAAAATTGTTGGTACCCCTCTGTTAATGAAAGAAAAACCCACAATGGTCACAGAAATAACTTGAATCTGACAAAAGTGGTAATAAATAAAAATTCTATGAAAATTAACCAACGAAAATCAGACAATGCTTTTGAATTGTGGTTCATTGTGGTTATTTTAAAAAACAAACTCATGAAACAGGCCTGGACAAAAATGATCGTACCCTTAACTTAATATTTTGTTGCACAACCTTCTGAGGCAATCACTGCAATCAAACGATTTCTGTAACTGTCAATGAGACTTCTGCACCTCTCAGCAGGTATTTTGGCCCACTCCTCATGAGCACACTGCTCCAGTTGTCTCAGGTTTGAAGGGTGCCTTCTCCAGACGGCATGTTTCAGCTCCTTCCACAGATGTTCAATAGGATTTAGATCAGGGCTCATAGAAGGCCACTTTAGAATAGTTCAATGTTTCGCTCTTAGCCATTCTTGGGTGTATAGCTGTGTGTTTTGGGTCATTATCCTGTTGCAAGACCCATGACCTACGACTGAGACCAAGCTGTCTGACACTGGGCAGCACATTACTCTCTAGAATACCTTGATAGTCTTGAGATTTCATTGTATCCTGCACAGATTCAAGACACCCTGTGCCAGATGCAGCAAAGCAGCCCCAGAACATAATAGAACCTCCTCCATGTTTCACAGTAGGGACAGTGTTCTTTTCTTGGTATGCTTCATTTTTGCGTCTGTGAACATAGAGCTGATGTGCCTTGCCAAAAAGTTCCACTTTTGTCTCGTCTGTCCATAGGACATTCTCCCAGAAGCTTTGTGGCTTGCCAACATGCAGTTTGGCAAATTCCAGTCTGGCTTTTTCATGATTTGTTTTCAACAGTGGTGTCCTCCTTGGTCATCTCCCATGAAGTCCACTTTGGCTCAAACAACGACGGATGGTGCGATCTGACACTGATGTACCCTCACCTTGGAGTTCACCATGAATGTGTTTAGAGGTTGTTCTGGGCTCTTTTGTTACCATTCATATTATCCATCTCCTCCTGCGGCCACGTCCAGGGAGGTTGGCTACAGTCCCGTGGATCTTAAATTTCTGAATAATATGTGCAATTGTAGTCACAGGAACATCAAGCTGCTTGGAGATGGTCTTATAGCCTTTTCCTTTAACATGCTTGTCTATAATTTTCTTTCTAATCTCCTGAGACAACTCTCTCTTTTGCTTCCTCTGGTCCATGTTTAGTGTTGAACACACCATGTCAACAAACAGCACAGTGACTACTTGTCACCCTTTAAATAGGCTGACTGACTGATTACAAGTTTGTAGACACCTGTGATGTTAATTAGAGGACACAGCTTGGTTGAACATGTCCCTATGGTCACATTATTTTCAGTCTTTTCTAGGGGTACCATCATTGGCTCTTATTCATCTGACTCTGCTCCTTTAACCTGTGGGGTGCCTCAGGGTTCTATTCTGGGTCCACTTTTATTTGCCCTATATATGCTGCCACTTGGTTCTATTATCAGCAAATTTAAAGGTGTGTCTTATCACTGCTACGCTGATGATTTACAGCTACTTTTCTCTTTTAAGCTTGACCATGTTGACAATTTAAAAATTATTTAAGATTGTCTGTCTGCAATCAAGGACTGGATGTCTAGTAACTTTTTGCAACTTAATGCTGATAAAACTGAAGTCCTTATTGTAGCACCTGATAATCTAATTCCTAAGTTGGTTAATAGCATTGGTTCATTAAGCTCTAATGTACGGTCTAATCTAAAAAATCTTGGTGTCATTTTTGATCAATCGATGAGTTTTGATCAGCATGTCAAATCTCTGACCCAGAGTTGTTTTTTCCACCTTAGGAATATATCCAAAATTAGGTCATTGGTTTCCTACACTCAATTAGAAATCATTATTCATGCCTTTGTTTCTTCACGTTTGGACTATTGTAATGCTCTTTTTACATGTCTTAGTAAATCCTCTTTACACCGCCTACAGTTAGTCCAGAACGCTGCTGCAAGATTACTAACTAGGTCCAGTAGATTCTGTCATATCACTCCTGTTTTGGCCTCCTTGCATTGGCTTCCTGTAAATTATAGAATTGATTTTAAAGTTCTTGTTCTTACTTACAAAGCCATTCATGAAGAGGCACCTTTTTATATTAGTGACCTGCTCTCTCTACACCAGCCCAGCAGGTCTCTCAGGTCTTCTCATCAGAATCTATTGGTAGTTCCTAGTACTAGGCTCAAAACCAAAGGCGATAGAGCCTTTGCTGCTGTTGCTCCCAGACTGTGGAACTCCTTGCCTTTTGAACTTAGATCTGCACCTTCCATTGGTGTTTTTAAGAAGCAACTAAAGACCCACCTTTTTAGCCTGGCTTTTTAACTATGTGCCGATTGTATTTTTATGTGCTTTTATTGTCTACTTTGTTTTACTGTTTTATGTGCCTGTGTTTTTATTTTGTTTTTTACCATGTTAAGCACTTTGTGACTCTGTCTGTGAAAGGTGCTCTATAAATAAACTTATTATTATTATTATTTTTGTCCAGGCCTGTTTCATGAGTTTGTTTTTTAAAATAATTCTGTTGAACCACAATTCAAAAGCATTGTCTGATTTTCATTGGTTAATTTTCATAGAATTTTTATTTATTACCACTTTTGTCAGATTCAAGTTATTTCTGTGACCATTGTGGGTTTTTCTTTCATTAACAGAGGAGTACCAACAATTTTGTCCACGTCTGTACACTTATACCAATATCAACAATATTTGCTGACACCTATGTCCACCGGCAGCCAGAGGTAAAATTGGCCCGGGGGCCCAGGGCAGCCCCAAAGCATGTACACCCCTGGCCGTCGAAGATAAGACCAGCTCGGAGGCTCCAGGCAGCCCCACGGCATGTGCGCCCCTGGCCGCCGTCTGCCTCTGGGGTCAAAAACGACCTCTCCCATGAAAACATCTCTCTTCACCACCGACTGCCTCACTCCTCGGGACCCGCAGTACTGCTGTCTGGCACGCCGGCCCTCCATGCTCGTTGGTCTGCTCCCGACCACTTTCAACACCGCGGTGATAGCTCCAAACACTCTGGCCCCCTGTGGCTGAACTCTGGAGAGACCCGAAGCCTGCTCGTCGGCGCCACTCACTGACCCAGGCGTCTTGCCGTAATGCCCAGCACCCTCATCCAGGGCGGCCTGAGCTCCGGCACTGAGACCCTGCCCGACCTCTTTGGTGCCCGGCACCTCCTTTCTGTCGTCTGTGGCGTTCCGCTGCGCTGCCTCTGTGCCCAGCTGATGTTGCTCACTCCCGGGGTTCACAGCATTACTTTCACCGGCATCGTTTGCCAACACAGGCATCCTACCGCTGCTCCCAGCACCCTCGTCCCAATCGCTCCACTGTGCTGTCTCCGTGCCTGGTTGTAGCTGTGTGCTCCCAGGGCTCTCAGCGTCGCTCTTGTCCGCGTCACTCTCCTACCCAGGTGCTTCGTCGCTGCTCCCAGCACCCTCGTCCAAGGTGCTCTGCTGCACCATCTCCATGCCCGGCCGTAGTTGCTCTTCGCTGGGGCTCTCAGCGTCACTCCCGTCGGCGTCACTCTCCAACCCAGGTGCTTCATCACTGCTCTCAGCACCCTCATCCCAGGCACTCCACTGCATTGTCTCCATGCCCGGCTGTTGCTGCTCTCTCCTGGGGATCTCAGCCTGCATGCTCCTGCTCTCCCACTGCCCAGTCTCCAGCTGCAGAGATGACTCCTGTTGCTGCTCTCCCTCTCCGCTGTTGTCGCTCACCACGCTGTCAAACTCACCAGCGCTACTGTCCTGTACCGTGCTGTGCTCCCGGGCTAGCCTGCCGTCTTCAGTGACCGGGGACTCCACTCGCGGCCCCTGGTCCCAGCTTGATGCTCGTTGGTAGCCTGGAGCTTGCTTTTGGTGCGCAGTTAGCTTTGTGGCTAACTTGCCCACAGACACTGAGTGGGCCGTTAGCTCCTCCCAGCTAACTAACCTAGCTCCATTTGACGCTAGCACTCCCGCCACCCACAGCTTCGTGGTCCTCGTCTGCTCGGCCAACTACTCGGCCAGCCGCTCAACAGCATTGTCATAGTACTCCGTTTCACCCAATGTACCGAGAATTCTTCGGCCTTCCGTGCCGAGATGGTGGGCCAAAAGTGCTGGTCTTTGTCTCTCGTCGAGTCTACTTAGGCCCAGTACACGAATGTAATCCTTGAACATGGCCACCCACTTAGGCCACAGGATCACTGGCTCTCCTGTGTACTCCAGAAATGGTAGCAGGGATGGAGGTAGCCCATACACTCCCATAATTACCTCCGCCAGGCTGAAAAGGCCAGGAGGAGGTAATGTTTTTGCCGGGGTTTGTCTGTGTGTTTGTCTGTTTGTCTGTCTGTCTGTCTGTTTGTCTGTTGGTTAGCAAGATAACTCAAAAAGTCTTGGACGGATTTCCATGAAACTTTCAGGCGTTGTTGGAAATGGTACAAGGACGAACTGATTAAATTTTGGGGATGATCCGGATCACCGTCTGGATACAGGAATTTTTTAAAGCATTCTTTAACACCGTGACATACGGCTATTTTCAACATGTGCGCAGGCGCAATGGGGGGCACTGGTCATCGTGTCTGACCAACATAAACTCCGCGTTCTTCAACGTTTTAGGCACAAAAGCACGTGGAAAACACTGGTGGGCTGGGCCCGCCACCATGCCTGTGTTTGCGTGACGCTGCAAAAGCTGAGACGGGCAGCTGTCCGCCGCCGGATTATTTGGCAGAAATTCCCCGGCCAGCCATAGTAGCTCCGCAAAAAGAAGCTCTCTGCCGGGGAAGTTTCCAAATCATCTTTGGCCGCGGAGCGCAACCCCAATAAAGATAAAGATTAGATGTACCACGAAGGTCGAGTGCAAGCAAGATGTTTGTGTCTGTGAACATTCAGTCTTTTGGCTAGTTGATACGTAACAATGTTTACAGTTTGATGAGAAGGTTGCTGCCATGTAACAATCATCTTATATCAGCAATTGTCAACTCGTCACTCACACTTCACTCCAGCATTTGGAAGTGGTGGCGCTCCATTTTATACTGAGTCCAATATTGTATGTTATTGTTGTTACAAGACCGCCGACTGTCTGCTGATCTGTATATACTTTTATTTATTTATTTATTTATTTTCTACTCCTTTTAGTTCTGCATTTAATATGAACCCTGAGTTTGAAATAAACGTTTGAATTTTGAATAAAACCCACGCCAACCCGTCTACATAATTGGCATCCGTCAGTGAAGCCCTCAGTGCTGCTTTCAGTGATCTAAAACGCTCACATAACCCATTGGCCTGTGGGTTGTAAGCATTTGTGTCGTGATTTCTTTTGTTTTTTCTTTTGAATTCTTGGATGGAACATGGGTGGGCAATATAAGCTGCGGATTCAGCCATCACACATTTCGGATAACTTATGTTGAACTGTATAATCAGAGGAGATATTGTCTAATTTGACCTTGTTGGATTTTATTACCCCCTTTGTTATATTATTCACTTTCTTTTAACCTGTACTCTTAATCTATTCGAAATAAAGATTAATTCATTCATTCATTCAATTGCAACGCCCCCAGCCTGGGAGTTTGCAGATGCAGGACATGGACACAACACCAACACTTCAGTTTATTACCTCCGCCAAGGAGGTAATGCTTTTACTACTGAACCACTAATCCTATCATTGTGAATCCAATTGCTACTCAGATGTTTTCATGGTCAAGGAATCTGACAACGTACACACAAACACTGTATGGGGGGAACTGTGGCGCTTGGCGGAGGTCTGCGCTCTCCGAGTGCTTTTCTAGTTTCTCTCTTGTCGCCAAAATGTTATGTATGAGGAATGAGGGACTGGAGTCTCTTCTGTCATGCAGCGAACCGACCTTGATTATAGAGAACAGAACTATATATACAGAACAACTGTGCCCACCTGATGTCACGTTAGGGGTGGGTACAGCAACACACACACCACACAACAGCGTCCACTTCCGTTTCCGCCACGCTCCTATAAATATCAGCGGGCAGGTAAGTCCAGCCTCTTTCCGAATCCAATGCCGCTGCCTGGTGGCTGTATTTTGTGTGATGCCTACCCCTGCAATAAAGCTAAGTTCCATTGTGCAGCAGGCCTCATCATTATACGGTGATTCCAGACATAACATAATCGGCACTTCCAGCGGCCAAGGGGAATCATGCAAATGGAAGAGTTGAGTAAATCACCGTTTGGTGGCTGAAGATATGCTCATTACTTTGAATATGTTGAGCGAAAGGACAAGAACATGACGGTAATGTGCCAACTTTGTCCGGGCAAACTTTTAAACTAAGTTACCCAGGTAACTTAGTTTAAAAGTATATTCAATAAGCCATGTTGTTTTCCTTAAAACTTTCATTATAACTTGACATTCAAGGGTCGTGTTTTATTTTTATTTCAAACAGTAATTTATGTTTACACTGGATGGCGGGAACTGTCCATTTTTTTAAAGGTTTAATTCTTAAAATGTTTAAAAATGAAGTTTGCACTTGGACACAATATATAAAAGGGGTATAGCTTTGAGGAATATTTTCAAGCTTTTATTTTGTGAGATTTGTATGCTCCCAGTACTGTTTTACATTTCTGTTAAGTGCCATCAGGGAGATTTTAATTTTACATTAAAGACAGAAGAGTAAAAAAGCTTTTTCTTTGTCTTATTTGTTAGTATAGGCTATAAAAATGTGTAGTTTGGACATATACAGTTTAACTTATCTGGAATATGGTACATTTCCCTGACGCTATTTGAAAGTAATCCAGAAGTAATTTGTTATTGATTACTTTTGACAATGAGTAATTAAGTAAAGTAAGGGATTACATTTTTAAAAAGTAACTAGTAATTGGTAATGGATTACTTTTTTGAGTAACTACTCCAACACTGGTGGGCACTCCTGAAGATCTTCTACGATTCGGTGGTGGCATCAGCCATCACATTTGAAGTGGTCTGCTGGGGCAGCGGCATCACGGCAGCCAACAGGAAGAGAATGAACAGGCTGATCAGAAAAGCCAGCTCTGTTCTGGGGCGACGCCTTGACCCAGTGGAGTAGATAGGAGAGAGGAGGATGGCGGCTAAGAGGTCATCTCTGCTGGAGTCCGAGTACCACCCCATCTGGGACACACTGAATGCACTGAGGAGCTCGTTTAGGGATAGGTTGTGCCATCGTAAGTGCTCGAGGGAGAGGTTCCGCAGGTCCTTCCTACCTACGGCTGTCAGACTTTATATAATCTAACCGGTGCTGCTCATAGAGGTCATATTAAATGTATTAAACGTCACAACTTTGCACAATAGAGATTGTCCCCTCCAATACACAACTAAGACAATTACAATTATTATTGAGGGTGGCAACAACACGGTTTATTCAAATGTGAAATATACTATCTGGGTCCATATTTACTTTTTACCGGGTAACTTCACTGTAATGCTATTAATACCATCTAGCTGCAATGCTCCTGCACTGTATAACTGTGTACATATGTATATTTATTTACTGGCTAACCAATTCTTACCATATTTTATTTACTATTGCTCTGAGTGCTGCTGTGCCTGTGCTGCTGCAATCCTGGAATTTCCCCATTGTGGGACTAATAAAGGCTTATCTTATCTTATTAAAACAATACAAGAACACATCAGCGTATTGGCGCTACCTATAGAGCTGGTGTGAAATGACGGTTATGCATATGCATCAAATGCTTGGCCCAGTAAATGAAAAAAAAAAATCAAGTATCTATACAACTGTGTGGGCACCGGCCTCGTCCAAAGCGGACACACATCTCAGCACACCAGAGCACAGGTGCAGCATAAACAAGGCTTAAGATCTCATTGCAAGTGACTTGGAGGGACAGGATTAGAACTGAGTAAATCAGAGGGACAGCTAAGGTTGGGCGGTGTGGAGATAAGCTAAGAGCGGCAAGGCTGCGATGGTTTGGACATGTGCAGAGGAGGAAGTGTGAATCTTTTGAACAAAGGCTGTTGAAGATGGAGCGGCCAGGCAGAAGGAAAAGAAGAAGACCACAAAGAAAATTCATTGATGTAGTGGAGGAGGACATGGAGAGGGTTGATGTTACAGAAGAAGATGCAAGGGATAGCGTGAGATGGAGGCAGATGATCTACTGTCGCGACCCCTAAAGGGAGCCTCCAAAAACAGCAGAAGAAGAAGAAATAGCAGCATTTTAAAGGAGTTACTTTTAAGGAGTAAAGCAAAGTTTAAATTAATTAATATGAGGCTGTATCTCCATCTTGTAAATGCGTCAGAGTTGTCAATATTCACAATTTTTCATCTTTATGGGTACAAGAAAAGCATAATTTATTACATACATAAGCACTGATGAATAAAAGAAAGAGTGCAAGTAGAGTTAAAGAGAGTCCTGCTGCAATACACTGTGATAAAATACATTAAACAACTGTACTTTTTGAAACTTGATTTGTAGGGGCATTTTGGCCACTAACTGAACTGACTTTTCCTTCACTTCATTCATTTTTGATAAGGGTTATGTGTCTTTGATTCTATACTCCCTGTGGTGGTATTCATTGTCTGCCGCTGAGTTGTTCCCCTGATAGTCTGGTGATCCATCTAGGTTTTTGCTTTACTTGGGTGCTATTAATATGTATGGGATCTGAATACCATGTGTGCATGATATTTCTGAAGCTTTAATGTTGCAACCTGATCTTGTACATCCATCGTTTGAAACAAGCTAGAAGGAGCTAAGGATTTAATAATGGTTCATGAATAGCATTAACGGTTTCTGGTGAATGCTGGCCTGGTGACACAATAGGAGATGGCACTCCACCCAGGACTTGGGGGTGGTGAAGAAGGAGGTGACAGATGGTCATGGGGAAGAAGTGAGAGGAGCCAGCGAAGGGCGCCAGAGCACAGGGGGTATGAAACTAGAATAAGATGTGCCTTCGCCCCCGCTGTGCCAGGTGTTGAGGCATTGTGAGAAGGGTGTAGCATCATCTCACTTTGGCTCAGCAATAATTATTCTTCTACTTAAAGACATTCTGCTTCATCCAGGAGTAAGGACAGTCAAAAACTGTTTTTCCCCCAGCCCCCAGCTGAAACTCACATTCCTTTGTCAAAACCAGTCTAAGGAATTTATCCTAATGCACTTCCTGTTTTGACTTTTTATTGCCCCATAAATGGTGGACAAAAGACAGACCTGGAAAGCCCAAGGAGCCTCTCATCACTACAGATCCACAGCTCAATTAAATTTCCTTAAACTCTGGGATGTGCTGGATTTAACCAGTGAACTTATTAAGTACATTTTATTGTACTTATTTATTAAGTACATTACTACAAACTCAATTCTAAACCTTCTCTTCTTTTCCAGGACCAGGAAAAGCAAATGGACTCTGATGTTTTTAATGTGGAAAACCAATAATATGTGTGAAATGCATTAATCTGTGATTTTATACATTGGGGCAAAAAAGTATTTAGTCAGCCACCAATTGTGCAAGTTCTCCCACTTAAAAGATGAGAGAGGTCTCCAATTTTCATCATAGGTATACCTCAACTATGAGAGACAAAGTGAGAAAAAAAAAATCCAGAAAATCACATTGAAGGATTTTTAATGAATTAATTGGTAAATTCCTCAGTAAAATAAGTATTTGGTCACCTACAAACAAGCAAGATTTCTGGCTCTCACAGACCTGTAACTTCTTCTTTAAGAGGCTCCTCTGTCCTCCACTCGTTACCTGTATTAATGGCACCTGTTTGAACTCGTTATCAGTATAAAAGACACCTGTCCACAACCTCAAACAGTCAGACTCCAAACTCCACTATGGCCAAGACCAAAGAGCTGTCAAAGGACATCAGAAACAAAATTGTAGACCTGCACCAGGCTGGGAAGACTGAATCTGCAATAGGTAAGCAGCTTGGTGTGAAGAAATCAACTGTGGGAGCAATTATTAGAAAATGGAAGACATACAAGACCACTGATAATCTCCCTCGATCTGGGGCTCCATGCAAGATCTCACCCCGTGGGGTCAAAATTATCACAAGAACGGTGTGCAAAAATCCCAGAACCACATGGGGGGACCTAGTGAATGACCTGCAGAGAGCTGGGACCAAAGTAACAAAGGCTACATCAGAAACACTACGCCGCCAGGGACTCAAATCCTGCAGTGCCAGAGGTTTCCCCCTGCTTAAGCCAGTACATGTCCAGGCCCATCTGAAGTTTGCTAGAGAGCATTTGGATGATCCAGAAGAGGATTGGGAGAATGTCATATGGTCAGATGAAACCAAAATAGAATTTTTTGGTAAAAACTCAACTTGTCGTGTTTGGAGGAGAAAGAACACCATACCTACTGTGAAACATGGGGGTAGAAACATCATACTTTGGGGCTGTTTTTCTGCAAAGGGACCAGGACGACTGATCCGTGTAAAGGAAAGAATGAATGGGGCCATGTATCGTGAGATTTTGAGTGAAAACCTCCTTCCATCAGCAAGGGCATTGAAGATGAAACATGGCTGGGTTTTTCAGCATGACAATGATCCCAAACACACCGCCCGGGCAACGAAGGAGTGGCTTCGTAAGAAGCATTTCAAGGTCCTGGAGTGGCCTAGCCAGTCTCCAGATCTCAACCCTATAGAAAATCTTTGGAGGGAGTTGAAAGTCTGTGTTGCCCAGCGACAGCCCCAAAACATCACTGCTCTAGAGGAGATCTGCATGGAGGAATGGGCCAAAATACCAGTAACAGTGTGTGAAAACCTTGTGAAAACTTACAGAAAACGTTTGACCTCTGTCAGTGCCAACAAAGGGTATATAACAAAGTACTGAGATGAACTTTTGTTATTGACCAAATACTTATTTTACCGAGGAATTTACCAATTAATTCATTAAAAATCCTTCAATGTGATTTTCTGGATTTTTTTTTTTTTCTTATTTTGTCTCTCATAGTTGAGGTATACCTACGATGAAAATTGGAGACCTCTCTCATCTTTTAAGTGGGAGAACTTGCACAATTGGTGGCTGACTAAATACTTTTTATACCCCACTGTATATCTGCATGTTAAAATGTTTAAATGAATGTTTATTCCTGCATGTTGATTTAGAAGCACTGCTTATAAGTTACACTGACTGGAGTGGTGGCTCAGTTGGTAGAGCATCCGCCCCACACCCTGGAGGCAGGGGTTCAAATCCCGGCCGGGTCATGCCAAAGACCATATAAAAGTGGAACTTCCTGCTGTCCAGCTTGGTGCTCAGCAGTAATGGAATGGAGGAGGGAAATCTGTGGCAGCGCCTTTCATGGCAGCGGCCCTCTGATTCTGCACTTGGGGTGTGTGTGATTGACACTGTAGATAGGTAAAGCACAATCTCGTTCTACTGTACATGATTGGTTGTACAATAAGGGTGATTAAAATTAATCACTAAGGTTAACTTAGTTTATACATAAGGGTATAAAAGCATATTCCAGTGTATTGAAGTTGTGTGTCCATGGGGACCGGTATCAAATGTCACCCAGCATTCACTGAGCTCCAGATCCTACATTCCATTGGTCCCTCGCAGACAAAGCCTGTCATTGGACTAAAGTTCATCGAGCCCACCCACGAAGGAGGCTTATTGGCTGGAGTTGCTGTCGACCCGGAAGCCCGCGAAAACTCTACTGAACTTATAAAAGGAGAGAGACATCCTCCTACTTTCTCTTTTGCCTCTCTTCTTTCGGATCCCCTGATTGCTGGGGTCTTTCTGCAACTGTGGGGGTCCCCCCTACAGTTGATAGTGCTATGAGATGACTGTTGTTGTGAAATGGCGCTATATAAATAAAGGTGAATTGAATTGAATTGAATCCCTGTCTCTTTGTCTTCGTCCATGGTCCACACAGCAAGAAAGAACTTTGGGAAGAACAATGGATGGTCCTAACAAAGACTTTTACCACGTGCTGCTTTTCTGGTCACAGAGCAGAGAACTCGTAATTTGTTTATGTAACTTTGTATTTTAATGTATTTCCTTTTTCTCTTAAATGCCTAGGAATTCCCATTTCTTCGAGCTCAATTCTTAATCGGAGTTAAACTCCAGTTTTTATTTATCACTTTTTCCTTGTTAAACTTTCTGTAAAACCACCGTTTGTCTTTGTTATTTTAATGTAAGCTTTAATCTTGACTTTATTTTTTTTAATAATATTTTTCTTGACCAATCACACCAGAAGCTTATTTTATCTAAGGTCCGAAACTCTTTAATTTGAGATCGGATTAGATATCTTTAACTAATTATCATCGAAGGCCTCTGAGAAGACGCAGCTCTCCACATCACGCGCAGCTGGATAATCAGCTTGCTTCTGCAGGATTTCCACTATTGAGATCAAACATACGACCTCATCCATCTCATCCATCGTCAAGAGAATATTTGCTGGACAAATATTCTGGGTTTTGGCCCTGAACAACACATCAAAACTTCATGAGGACGACGAGAGAACGTTGACCAGATCAGCGGGGAATCATCGAAGAAGAATCATGTGAGCTGCAAATTTTAATTCATCTGCTGAATTAAACTTCTGAGGTTCGGTAATAATTGATATCTAATCAGATGCAAATTAAGAAGCCATTAACATAACCCCTCTTTTTATTAAAATCCCGTTTTTATTTTCTTAAAATTAATCCAGAACTTTTCATATAATTAGTAAACTTTCTCCATAAATTTACATTGTTTCCATAATCTGTTAACTCAAACTGACCGAAATTCGCCTCTCAATTTAACTCTGGTTCCGAAAATACTGACATTGTTAATCTATCATTTACAAGATTGATTTTATGATTAATGAAATTACTGCAGTGTCTGTTAATCATTTCGTTTAATTAATATGTGAAAATGAGAGAAGTTATTGAGAATTTATTTCATTCTGAGTCTGTTTCAAGCCCCGGTATCGAATTCACAGAAAATTTTTAAGACTGATTATTAATTAATTTATTGAGTGATTAAACAGGTATAAAGTTCTTAGAGATAGAAACTGGTGCCCCACGAGTGTTAACTTTTATGGTGCATATGAAATGAAATTTGATCTCAGATTCCAATACATCAATATAAATTAAATAATTTTATACCTGATCATAATTATTAAATTCATATTTTTCTACAAGGACAAGATGCTTTTCACACCTGAGGACGCCAGGGCACAAAAGTATTGTATTAAGCCATACTCTGTGACGTGTATGTGGATGTATGTACATGCTTTGTGACTTGTATGTTAATGTTTCTCACCCTGGGTGCCAAAGGCAGGAATAAAGTAGATAAAGGAGGTCACTTTGGGACCCAGGTCAGTCTGTTCTGTTTGTTGGAGGTGAAATAAAGTTCTATGTTGTCAGCTTGTGTCTCGTCTGATTCCTCCACATTGGTGACCTAGAAATGTGCACAGATGTTGAAGTCAGACTCCCGGACTTTTGGCTTCACAACCCGGCGACTTGCTTTATTCATGTGGAAGCCCAGTTCGCCCTCCGTGGAGTCGTGGCAGACAACACCAAGTACCATCACGTAGTGGCATTGCTGGAAGCGCGCGCCACACAGCTCACCGTGAGCCTACTCTGAGCCCCACCAGCCCACGAAAAATATGACGCTCTCAAGAGGCTGCTGCTGCGCTGTTATACTCTTTCTTGACAGATCGGCTGTGGACCTGATGGAGAGCATGCTTGCGTTGATGGGCAGGGACAACGGGTCTTTCTTTTTTGCACACCTCTTCCTCAGAAACCTACTGGCTTCTGCATGAGCGATCCTTGCTAACTCACTGTTGCTGGCGGCCAGGGACTACCGTGGGCTGGCAGAGGAGGCAGACCGCATCATCCTGGCAAACAAGGCTTTCAGCATTCAAGCAGTGAGACCGGGATCTCTGGTACAGCCCATCGAGGTTGTGGAGTTGAGGGTGGTGGCCGGGACAGCCACTCGGAGACAGGACCAGGACGCTGTGTTTTTTTCACCACCATTTTGGCAAGGAAGCGGAATGTTGTCTGCCACTGTGCCACTTCAAGAAGCCCGGAAACGGGACAGCCAGTGGTCAGTAGCAGCTGCAACCACTGGCAACAGGGAGAAGCTGCTTTTCATCACGGACACACGTTCTGGGAGATGTTTTTTGGTAGACTCTGGCTCCCAGAAGAGCCTCATTTTGCCAGTCAGCGCAGACAGGCTGGCAGAAGGCTGTGGCCCATCTTTAATGGCCGCCAACGGATCCCACATCAGGACGTTTGGAGAAAGGACAGTGACTGTATGTTTACATGGACGCAATTACCAGTGGGACTTTGTGATAGCTGCATGTTCAGTCCCCACCTTAGGTGCTGATTTTCTGTGTGCCTATGGACTCCTTCTTGATGTTGCCAACAAGCATTTAATGGACGCTGTATCTTTTTCCTCCTTGCCCTGCATAGTTCGGGGAGTTGGGCCACCAGCACACAAAAATGTTCTAGCTCCAGGGGGTAAGTACCAGTGTTTGCTTTCCGAGTTCCCAGCACTGATGGTGCCCACTTTTTCCGCTATGGTAACCAAGCATGGAGTCGAGCATTTTATCACCACAAAAGGTCCACCCGCATTTGTGCACCCTCACCGCCTGGATGCGGCTAAACTAGCCATCGCACGTAAGGAGTTTGCTAACTTAGAATGCTTAGGTATCGTCAGGTGCTCCACGAGTCCTTGTGCATCCCCGCTGCATATGGTGCCCACATCTGATGGGTCGTGGCGGTCGTGGCGGTCGTGGCGGTCGTGGCGGCCGTGCGGCGATTTCCAATGCTTGAACAATGCTACGGAACACCATCGTTACCCTATCCCGTACATCCAGGATTTTTCCGTGCACCTGGCCGGGACGTACATTTTCTCAAAGGTGGATCTGGTCCGTGGTTACCACCAGGTCCCGGTGCACACAGAGGACATTCCCAAAATGGCGGTAATAACTCTCTTTGGTCTTTTTGAGTTTTTGCACATGTCGTTTGGGTTAAAGGGCGCAGCACAAACTTTGCAAAGGATGATGGACGTGGTGCTCCGTGACTTGCCGTTTGTTTTCGTCTGCTTAGACCACATTTTGGTGCCTAGCAGGTCAGAGGAGGAGCACCTCGCCCATCTCAAATGAGTTTTTCAGTGGTTGGAAGTACACAGGCTTATTGTTAACCCAGCGAAGTGTCAGCTCAGGCTGCCGATAATTGACTTTTTGGGCCATTGCATCTCGCCAGAGGGCGCGATCCTGCTGCCAGACAAGATACGCGCAGTGTCAGATTTTCTGTGTCCGCAGACCGTGAGGACACTGCAGGAATTTTTGGGGATGGTTAATTTTTAAAACTGCTTCTTCCCCTACACAGCCCAGCTGCTGCAGCCACTGTACGGCGTGCTGAAGAAGAAAAAAACCACGGATAGCATTGACTGGACCCCCGATTGAGTCCAGGCTTTCACAGATGCAAAAACAGCGCTCGCCAATGCGGCTTTGCTGGCCCACCCAGCCCCGTCAGAGCGGATAGCACTCACCTCATACGCACTGGATGTTGTGGTAGAAACCGTGGTGGAGCAGTACGTCTCTGGTTTGTGGCAGCCCCTCACCTTTTTTCAGCTGTACTTTGCGCAACAACGAGAATAAGCATTGCACTTTCGACAGAGAGTTGTTGGCTCTCCACTTGGCTATGGGTCATTTTCAATTCTGGCTCAAAGGTCATGAATTTACTGTGTTTGCCGATCACAAACCACTGACTTACACGATGTCCAAAGTCTCAGAACCGTGGTCAGCTCGGCAACAACAGCACTAAGCCGCAATTTCGGAATTCACGACTAACATCCAGCATGTAGCCGGTAAACTTAACGTAGTGACGGACTGCCTGTCATATGTGCTGGTATCTCTGGTCTACATGGGTATCGATTTTTCTGCAATGGCGACCGACCAAACCGGGGATGCAGACATTTGCACACTTCAGTCCACAGCTACCGGATTAAAACTGAAGAGCAGGGTGGTACAAGAAGGATGCCCCCCCTGCCCTACGACATCTCCCCTGGCCACCCCCGCCCGGTGGTTCCGAGCTCTTGGCGCCGCCACGTTTTTGAGTCCGTCCACTCCCTTTCAAATCCTGATGTGCCAGCCTCAGTTAAACTAGTGGGGTCCAAATTTGTCTGGCTGTGCTTACGCAGGAATGTGAAGGAATGGGCCGCAGCGTGCCTTGTGTGCCAGTGGGCTAAGGTGCACAAGCACACCAAAGCCCCCCTCGACCCCTTTCAGATTCCAGGCAAGAGGTTCAACCACGTACACATGGATTTAGTGGGTCCCCTTCTGCCGTCGCAGGGATTCACACACCTTTTAACAATCATGGACTACATTACGCGTTGGCCAGAGGTGGTTCCGCTGAATTCCACCACGTCTGCTGAGGTAGCCTGTGCGTTTTTGTCAGCTTGGGTCACACGGTTCAGATCCCCATCAGATATCACTTCCGACAGGGGTCTGCAATTTGTTTCAGAACTCTGGTCTGCAATGGCCAACAGCCTGGGGGTCAAAATTCACCACACCACTGCGTACAACCCACAAGCTAATGGTTTGTGCGAGCGTTTTCACAGGTCGCTTAAAGCAGCATGGTGGCCAAGACTATACAGCGGTTTAACAGGACAGGTTCCACTCAGAACAGGCCTTGCCATGGTCGACCAAAGAAGCTGAGTGCACGTACTCAGCATCATATCCAAAAGTTGTCTTTTGAAAATAGACATATGAGTGCTGCCAGCATTGCTGCACAGGTTGAAGAGGTGGGGGTTCAGACTGTCAGTGCTCAGACCATACGCCGCATACTGCATCAAATTGGTCCGTGCAGCTGCTGTCCCAGAAGGAAGCCCCTTTTCAAGATGATACACAAGAAAGCCCGCAGTTTGCTGATGACAAGCAGACAGAGCATGGATTACTGGAACCATGTCCTGTGGTCTGATGATACCAAGATAAACTGATCTAGTTCAAATGGTGTCAAACGTGTGTGGTGGCCACCAGGTGAGGAATACAAAGACAAGTGTGTCTTGCCTACAGTCAATCATGGTGGTGGGTGTGTCATGGTTTGGAGCTGCATGAGTGCTGCCGACACTGGGGAGCTACAGTTCATTGAGGGAACCATAAATTCCAATATGTACTGTGACATGCTGAAGCAAAGCATGACCAGAAACTGGGCCACAGGGCAGTTTTCCAACATGATAGCGACCCCAAACACACCTCCAAGACGACCACTGCCTTGCTCAAGAAACTGAGGGTAAAGGTGATGGACTGGCCAAGCATGTCTCCAGACCTAAACCCTATTGAGCATCTGTGGGGCATCCTCAAACAGAAGGTGGAGGAGCACAATATCTCTAACGCCATGATGCCATCATGAAAGAGTGGAAGAGGATTCCAGTGGCAATCTGTGATGCTCTAGTGAACTCCATGCCCAAGAGAGTTAAGGCAGTGCTGTAAAATAATGTTTTCCACACAAAATATTGACACTTTGAGCAAAATTTGGACATTTTCATTAGGGGTGTACGCACTTTTGTTGCCAGCGATTTAGACATTGACGGCTGTGTGTTGAGTTATTTTGAGGGGACAGCAAATTTACACTGTTAAATAAACTATACACTGACTACATTGTATCAAAGTGTCATGTCTTCAGTGCTGTCCCATGAAAAGATATAATAAAATATTTACAAAAATGTGAGGGGTGTACTCACTTTTGTGAGATACTGTAACTATGTACTGTATATCATTGTAAACTCCTCCTGTAATAACTTTTAATACTTTATTTAAATTATTTCACCCATGGAGGACCCGACAGGATGGTGAATAGGGAAAGGAAGTCTGTGGAGGGGGGAAGTAAAGGGAGGGGAACAGACAAAAAGACAAACAAACAAACAACTAAAACAAGCAGAAAACAAACTGCTTCTTCCACCGGCGACGTCTTAACATGAGTCTGGTATCTGCACCTGTTAAAGGAGAGACATTTGTGCGTGTGCATCTGTTTGCATATATATGAGAGCACGCACAAAATAAGTATGTGCATGTGAGTGGTTTGTCAGGAAACATACGAAGAGGGGGGCCGGTCACAGCAGCCCTCTCCCCGGGATCCCCGAGCAGGCAAGGCAGTGCCACCAACCCCCACAGGGCACAACTGCCCGAGGTCAGCAAGCCCCAGGAAAGCCAGGCATCTGCCCCCGGAGGGACGATTAAGGGAGGCCAGGCTGCAAGGCAGCTGGCACGGCACGCCCACATCCCCGGGCCCGCCAACCGCCCCCCCCCCCCCCAGTGGGGCCAATGCCAGTCCCCAGGCCCCAGGCGCCAGAAGGCCAGCAACCCCACCCTCCGGGCCGAAGACTGGCCAGTGCCCCCTGGCGCGAGCCCCCCCAGGAGCCCCGACAGTAGGTCTGTCTCCCCCAGCGCCACCACCACACACCCCGGGGACCCCCATGCCCAAAGAAGTCTTCCCTGCCCAGGGGAGCCCACATAGCCAAGTGGCATTACCCCCTTCCATCCAGTACCTCCTGACTTGCAGACACACCCATCCCCACACCTTCACACCCTCATGCTCTCATACACACCCACATGCACTCCCTAAGTCTCACTCACCCACTCTCACACTCCCGGACCTAACCATTCTCTCTCACTCCTGCACCCGTTCAATCTCACTCCCACTCGCCCTCAGGGTCACCCACACCCATTCACGTTCACCCACACACGCACTCTCACTCACACGCTGATCTACTCACATCCCTTCGTGCTCTCCCCCTCACACTCACCCACCCTCATTTAGCCTTATTTCTTAGGGCAACCGCGATGCAGATGCAGCAAACCTGAATGCACACCAACACCCAGCAGCGGCCAGGGAAATCACCGCCGCAAGCCAGCGGCCACCCTTTCACTGATCCACCCCAGGGTGGCTGCGGCCACAGAAGAAAACCCCCATCCCCAGCGCCCACCCGAGCGACTGATAAGCAGATCACCGCAGATGCCCCGAGGTGCCACCCGACATGCAAAGTGCCACACAAAACCAACCCACCATCACTACCTCCATTCATCACTCCCTCACTCCCGCTAACTCTCTTATTCAGTCCCTCTCTCACTCCCTTGGTTGTATCTACACATTGAGCAGCACTCATGGATTTTGACATGACGGGTCCCAGGCCCCCTGCCGGGCCCCCAAGCCCCCAGCAGGAGAAGGGCAAAAGTACATACAATAGTGAACAATGGGACCCACACGGCGCCCCACATGCGAAGCAACAACCCGGAGCACCCATGCAAGCCCACCGACCACCCACCTCAGATGCACACCGACAGCAGCAGGCTGCCCCACAGCCACAGCCATCCCGGAGCAGCCCCAAAGCAACACGGCCACCAACCTGTGCTAACGTTCCCCCACGCACCCACACACACCTGCCACCATGACACCAGGGGCAATGCGACAAAGCGCCCCGCCCCGCAACACAACAGCAGAGCGGCCGGGACAAGCAAGCCCCGAATCGTCAATCCCCATGCCACAAGATGGACTGCCCGACCCCCACCACCCAATAAAGTTCTACCCATACACACGTCCTCCACCCCCACACATCCACCCACAGGTAACCACACCCGTACACCCCCACACCCCCACGCACCCTCATGTGCACACACACACTCACCATCACACATGCCCACCTACACCCACACACAGCCCCACATGCCAACACACAATACACACACCCACGCACCCACTTCCACACCCGCTCACACACACCCACTCTCACACATGTAATACCCATACACACACACCCACACCCACACCCACCCACACCCCCCCCCCACACACACACACCTGCAGGCCCCAGAGGACAGGGAGGGCAACCCCCCAGGATGCAGGCGTCTTCCCCGGGGTGCTACCAGGGCGCCCCCAAGGGGGGAGTGCCCCCTTCCAGCCCCAGGGGCCCAGGGCCAGACCCAGCCCCTCCTGGGAGGCAAGGCCAGCCGGCCGGGGGCCACGGCCCACCCCACAGCCCCCCCCCCCCCAACAAATCCCCCCAGGCCAGACACACGGCCACCCCGGAACAGGACCCCTGGACACCGGCCCCTCATGATCAGGGCGCAGCCAGCCACCAGAGGCGCCAAGGAGAGCAAGCCACCGCCCACCACCCCTCAGGTTATAAAATTAATAAGCGGGGACCAGAGAGAATTTAATTCAGCCAATTGATTATTTGAGGAGGCAGACATTCTCTCCAGGCTAATATAATTTAATAGTAAGTTATTATAGTGAGTCATGCATAAATTATTTCTTGATTTCCAGTTCATGAGGATAGTTTTCTTTCCGATGCATAAGGCGGTGAGAACCATGCGTGACATCCTTGCCTCTATATTTATTTCACTAAAATCACCAAATATGCAAAGTGTGGGTGAGGATGGGACACGATACCCAAGGCATGCCAACAGGTCCTCACATGTCTTCCACCAGAACTTTTGAACTGGTGCACAGGCCCACATAGCATGCATATTGCTATCCGGGATGTTACCGGTGCAGTAGAAGCAGATATTTGTGTGACTCAGGCCCATTTTGAACATCCTTTGTCCTGTGTAATGAATTCTATGTAGAACTTCATACTGTATGAGTTGTATATTTGAGTTTTTAGTCATCTTAAAAGTGTTTAATTATATTTGTGTCCAGAAGCTTTCATACTTATTGATCAATAAATCTGTTTCCTATTTTGATATTGGAAGAGATACTGACTCATCCAGTTTTGATAATAGTCAGTATATTTTTAATATCAATTTAGGGGAACGAAGATTTAGAAACTCTGCCACCTTACCTGGTACCTCTAAATCTGCCTGATTAAGGTTGAATCTTGCTTTTTTTAATGGATTTAAGCTGGATCAAACTTCCGCCTTGAATAAGATGCTCTAAGTTTTTTATTCCCTTCTCTTGCCATAGTGGAAAATTTAAGATAAGATAAGATAAGCCTTTATTAGTCCCACAATGGGGAAATTCCAGGGTTGCAACAGCACAGGGACAGCAACACTCAGAGCAATAATTAAGAAGATAAGAAAATAAAATAAGAGCAGTGAATATACATATGTACACATAAATATGTAAATATATATACACAGTGTGGAGCATTGTAGCTAGATGGAATAAACAGAATAACTGTCTATTTAGTTACCCTTCATGGTATGAATATGTACCCATACATATTGTCACCCTCTGTAGCGACTGATATTGTCCTAGTTGTATGCTGGAGGGGACCATTTGTGTAAGTCTGTTGCATCTTTTGCATTCAATACTATTAGGTCGTCACGGTTTTTTACTATCTCTGCGAGCAGCCCTGCTTAGGTTATACAGTCTGACAGCCGTAAGTAGGAAGTAACTGCGAAACTTCTCGGTTGCGCACCTAGGATGATGTAGTCTACTGCTAAATGAGCTCCTCAGTGCGTTCAGTATGTCCTGCATAGGGTGGGACTCGGACTCCAGCAGAGATGACAGTTTAGCCACCGTCCTTCTTTCTCCTATCTCCTCCACTGGGTCAAGGCGTTGCCCCAGGACAGAGCTAGTTTGTTCCAGAGTTAGTTTGTTCAGTCTCTTCCTATCGGCTGCTGTAATGCCGTTGCCCCAGCAGACCACTCCAAAAGCGATGGCTGATACCACCACTGTGTCATAGAATGTCTTCAAGAGCACCCCTTGTACACCAAAAGACCTGAGCCTCCTCAGTAGGAACAGCCTGCGCTGTCCCTTCTTGTAGAGTGCGTCGGTATTGTGTGACCAGTCTAGTTTATTGTTTAGATGAACACACAGGTACTTGTAGGATGTCATCATCTCAATGTCTGTTACCTGTATGTTTACTGGTGCTGTGAGGAGTTGTCCTTGCCTGCGGCAGTCCACCATCAGCTCCTTAGTTTTCCTCGCGTTGATCTGGAGGTATTTCCGATGGCACCAGTCCACGAAGTCCTGGATAAGCCCTCTGTACTCAGCTTCATCTCCGTTGGAGATGAGGCCGACGATCGCAGAGTCATCAGAGAACTTCTGTAGATGGCAGTGTGGTGTGTTGTGTGAGAAGTCTGCAGTATAAAGGGTGAACAGGAAGGGAGCCAAAACCGTTCCCTGGGGGGCCCCCATGTTACCGATGATCGTGTTGGACACACAATGCCGGGTTCTCACAAACTGAGGCCGGTTAATGAGGTAGTCCAGGATCCATGATGACAGGTGCTGGTCCACTCCTGTGCACAGCAGCTTGTCCCTCAGGATCATCAGTTGGATGGTGTTGAAAGCCCTGGAGAAGTCAAAGAACATGATCCTTACCGCGTTCCAGGGCTTCTCCAGGTGGGACAGGGAATGGTGAAGGAGGAAGATCACTGCATCCTCTACCTCAATGCCATGCTGGTAGGCGAACTGGAGTGGATCCATCGCTGGTCCCACCAGGGGGCAGAGGTGACAAGGAGCAGTCTCTCCAGGGTCTTCATCATGTGAGACGTCAGGGCCACTGGTCTGTAGCTTTTCAGGTCTCTGGGGTGGGAAGTCTTTGGTACAGGTACCACACAAGATGTTTTCCACAACTGTGGTACCCTCCCCAGCTTCAGGCTCAGGTTGAAGATGTGCTCCGCAATTCCACACAGCTGGTCTGCACAGGACTTGAGGAGCTTCGCACTGATGCCGTCCGGTCTTGAGGCCTTCCTCGCCTTGATCTTCCTCAGCTCCGTCCTCACCTGGGTCTTAGTGAGGGTCAGGTTGGGGGGCTGTGTGCTGGGAGTGGGGGGGGTGTTGGTGGAGTGGGGTGTGAACAGCAGGTCTCGATGACTGTAGAGGCAGCAGTGGTTGGTGTGCAGTCGGGGGGGAGGGTGGTTGGTCAAACTTATTAAAAAACAGATTCAGATTGTTCGCCCACTCCCTGCCCCCCGTGGCCTGAGAGGAGGTATTCTGGAGCCAGCGATGGTTTTAAGATTTCTCCAGACCCCGCCGATGTCGCTCTGTTGCAGCTTGTCCTCCATCTTCTTCCTGAAGCTGTCCTTGCCTTCTCTGATCTTCCTCCTCAGCTCCCTCTGTACGGACTTCAGCATCTCCCTGTTCTCAGACCTGAAGATCATCTTCTTCTCCCTCAGAAGTGTTTTTATCTCAGGGTTGATCCAGGGTTTGTTGTTCGAGCAACACCATATGGTCTTGGTGGGTACGGTGTTGTCCACACAGAAGTTGATGTAGTTCGTGATGGTGTGAGTGGGGCCATCGATTTCCTCACCATGTGGATCGCAGAGCTGCTCCCAGGCAGCGGTTTCAAAACAGTCCTTTAGAGCGTCCATTGCCTCCTCAGACCATATCTTCACTGTGAGCATGACCGGAGGTTGTCTGTGTGCTAGGGGTTTGTACACCGGCAGGAGATGAACCAAGTTTTTTTTTTTTTTTTTTTTTTTTTTTTTGTTACTTATTTGTACCCGTAGGTAGATTTGGTTTGCAGTTTGGTGACAAGCCACCGGCTGCTGGTCGCTGCATGCGCGAGCGCCCTAAACCTACATGTTTTTGTAGTTGTGATCCGATCTCCCGAGTGGGGGGAGTGGTGATGAGGTGTACGCCTCCTTAGTATTCACATAGAATAAGTCCAGTGTTTTATTATCTCTAGTGTGGCATGTGACATACTGGGTGAACGTGGGCAGAATTGGGGACAGTGAAATATGGTTGAAATCATCTGAGATGAGTAGGAGAGCATCTGGGTGTTCTGTCAGCAGCCTGCCAGTTACTAAGTGAATTGCATCACGCACTGTCCTAGCGTTCGCTGTCGGATTTGCATAAATAACAATGCAGATCACGTGTGAGTATTCCCTTGGGAGATAGGTAGGCCACATGTTAACAACAAGCAACTCAATGTCTTTGTTGCAGTGTTGTTGTTTAACCATGATATGTCACGGTCTGCACCACTGTTATTGACATACATTATCACTCCTCCGCCCCTTGCCTTCCCACTGTCTGGTGTCCGGTCTGCCCATATTGCGTGGAAACCCTCCAGTTTGATGTTAGCATCTGTTGCTAGTTCTGTTAGCCACGTCTCAGTAAACAACATCAAGCTAATCTCTCCGAAGACGCTCTCGTAGCGGGAGACAGCCGCTAGCTTGTCAGTCTTATTGGGTAACGATCGTACATTCCCCATAATAACAGATGGGAGGACAGGTCTGTACCTTATATTCCTCATCTGCCGTCTTACTCCAGCTCTACATCCACGTCAAGCCAATTCCATTTAACGTCCTCTTTTGTTGCAAGATATCAGGATTATGCCAAATGGGCGTGAGTTTACAAGGGACAAGCGAAGATCCCGTTATTTTTAAAAAATTTCACCAAGCTGTCAGAGAGGAGCTGATATTAATGCTTTTAAAACAGTTATAGCATTTAATACAGGGACTCATAAAAGCTAAGTCAGAGATATTTAGCAATCCACAGAGAGTCTGTTAAGGATCTAACCATGGGTTCCTAGTGGGGTTGATTTTGTCGATTTAGAAACAAACTGCAATCTATTGGCTAAGAAGTAACTTAAAAAAAAATTGGTAGCTCTAAACCTCCACACTCTTTTGCTTTTTGAAGAGTTTTTAGACTGATCCGTGATGGTTTATCCTTTCATAAAAAATTACTTATATTTGAGTCTAAAGACTTAAACCAGGCGATAGATGGTTGGGTAGGAACCATTGAGAACAAATAGTTGATTTTAAGATAAGATAAGCCTTTATTAGTCCCACAATGGGGAAATTCCAGGATTGCAACAGCACAGGAATAGCAACACTCAGAGCAACAATCAGAAGGCAAGAGAAAAACAAGAGCAGCGAGTATACATATGTACATATAAATATATACAGTATATATATATATAGACACACAGTGCGGAGCATTGTAGCTAGATGGAATAAATATATAAATATATAAACACACAATGCGGAGCATTGTAGCTAGATGGAATAAATATATGCGTATATAAACACAGTGCGGAGTATTTTAGCTAGATGGAATGAATATGTGAATATATAAACACACAGTGGGGAGCATTGTAGCTAGATGGAATACATATATAAATATATAAACACACAGTGTGGAGCATTGTTGCTAGATGGAATAAATACATAAATATATAAACACAGTGCGGAGCATTGTAGCTAGATGGAATAAATATGTAAATATATAAACACACAGTGCGGAGCATTGTAGCTAGATGAAATAAATATGTACATATATAAACACACAGAGTGTGGAGCATTGTTGCTAGATGGAATAAATATAAATATATAAACACACACAGTATGGAGCATTGTAGCTAGGTGGAATGAAACAGCACAACCGTCTACTTAGTTATCCTACATGGTATGATTATGTACCCATAGATATTCTCACCCTCCATAGCGACCGGTATTTTCCTAGTTGTACACCGGAGGGGACCACTGAGTAAGTCTATTGCGTCTTTTGCATTCAATACTATTAGGTTGTCACGTCTTTTTTGCTATCTCTGCGAGCAGCCCTGCTTAGGTTGTACAGTCTGACAGCCGTAGGTAGGAAGGACCTGCGAAACCTCTCGATTGCGCACCTAGGATGATGTAGTCTGCTGCTAAATGAGCTCCTCAGTGCATTCAGTATGTCCTGCATAGGGTGGAACTCAGACTCCAGCAGAGATGACAGTTTAGCCACCATCCTTCTCTCTCCTATCTCCTCCACTGGGTCAAGGCGCTGCCCCAGGACACAGCTAGCGTTCTTGATCAGTTTGTTCAGTTTCTTCCTATCGGCTGCTGTCATGCCACTGCCCCAGCAGACCACTCCAAAAGTGATGGCTGATGCCACCACCGTGTCATAGAATGATATCAGCAGCGCCCCTTGTACACCAAAAGACCTGAGTCTCCTCAGTAGGAACAGCCTGCGCTGTCCCTTCTTGTAGAGTGCGTCGGTATTGTGTGACCAGTCTAGTTTATTGTTCAGATGAACACCCAGGTACTTGTAGGATGTCATCATCTCGATGTCTGTTCCCTGTATATTTACTGGTGCTGTGAGGGGTTGTCCTTGCCTGCGGCAGTCCACCACCAGCTCCTTAGTTTTCCTCGCGTTGATCTGGAGGCAGTTCCGATGGCACCAGTCCACAAAGTCCTGGATAAGCCCTCTGTACTCAGCTTCATCTCCGTTGGAGATGAGGCCAATGATCGCAGAGTCGTCAGAGAACTTCTGTAGATGGCAGTGTGTTGTGTTGTGTGAGGATTTTAGGAAGGACCATCATTTTAACGGTTGCGACTCTTTCCATTAGTGATATAGGTAGTGTCCTCCAGCGCGTAAGGTCGTCTTGTATTGTTTTAAAAAGAGAGTGTGATTTAATCGTAATAACTCTGAGAGCCTGGGGGATGTATCTATTCCTTAATATTTAATATTACGTGATTGTATTGAAGTAATGGATGTATTTGAGAAATTACAATTTATAGGTAAAACTGTTGATTTACCCCTGTTAATAGAGTAGTCTGATAATGATGAAAATTGATCAATGAGCACCACTGTCTGAAGAAGGGGTCTTTGTGAGTTTTCAAGGAAAATCAATGCATTATCAGCATAAAGACTTATCTTGTTTTCTTTTTCTCCAGTTTGAATACCTCTAATATTAATATTCTGTTGTATGGCTGCTGCTAAAGGTTCGATAAAGATGGTAAAAAGTGAGGGAGGGAGTGGACAACCCTGCTTAGTACCTCTCTCGAGATTAAAGCTTCAGGAGGTCTGATCACTTGTTCGGACAGATGCAGTTGGACAGCTATATAGTGTTTAAACCCAGTTTATGAAAGCTGAACCAAACCCAAACTTATTTAACACCATAAAAAGAAATTTCCAGTTAAGTCGGTCAAAGACTTTTTCTGCATCCCGAGATAAAATTGTAGTTTCTAAGTTATTGATCTTACAGTAGTCTACTAAATTAAATAGCCTGCGTGTATTATTAGCCGAGTGCCTACCCTTGGTGAAACCTGTTTGATCTGGATGTAAAATCACTGGAATTATCCTTTCCGGCCTTTTGCCGAGAGCTTTGCAAATTATTTTAAGATCGACATTCAAAAGTGAGATGGGACGGTAGCTGGATGGAAGCGTAGGTTCCTTTCCAGGTTTAAGGAGCAGGATAATACTAGCCAAATTCGTATTTGGATGGATTACATTATCGTCTTTAATTTGGTTCACCATTTTAAAGAAAGTAGGTGCCATCACAGGCCAGAATTCTTTATAAAGTTCTACTGGAAAACCATCTGGTCCCAGAGCCTTGTTGTTTGGGATGTGCTTAAGTGCCTCCTGAAGTTCGGACACCAGAAGATGTGCATCCAGAGCTGCAATCTGTTCATTATTTAATCGTGGTAAGTTATTATCATCCAAAAATTAATTTATCTCTGAGTCAGACGGGTTAAGAGATGAGTAGAGATTTTCATAAAACTTTCTAGAGGTGTTATTTATTTCTTCAGGTTCAGGGTAATATTTCCAGTCATATCCTTAATAGAGTGGATAGTTGTTTTTTCTTTGTTCAATCTAAGCTGGTTCGAAAGATATCGCCCCAATTTATTACTGTGTTCAAACTTCTCAAGACGCAGTCTTTGCATTAAAAACTGTGTTCTTTTGTTTGTAATTTCTTTTAAGTCCAGCTTTAATTTTCTCAGATTGTTAACCTTTTGGCTGCCTTGGTTCATGCACAGGTAGTGCTGTGGAGTGCCTGTGTCACAGTTCTGTGACTGTCATGTGACGTGGCCTTAAACCATAATAAGTCCCCAGTGTACTAAGTATTGCACCTCACAAGGTGGCAGACACATATAACTTACTGCTCTTGCCTTGGAGGAATAATGGCCCCCATATAACCCCCCCTCCCCTTCCCACTTCTGGACACCAGAGAAGAAGAGTTTGTAAACAAATGTTGATCGATCACAAGATGGAGGAGGCGTTTGCTCCCAAATTTGCCAACTATGATTCTAAAAAGAGATTATTTAGCTTATGAAGGTAAATATCTACATTTTGTTATGACAAAGGGTGGGCGAAGCTGGTTGATTTGCACCTGCCATCGACCCCCAGCACCATGTGATTGGACAGAACAATCGCGCCAATCTCCGGTCGTCATATGAGATAAATTGTGGCGGAATAAAAGCGAAATTTAAGTAGAATAATCATAGCAGTTTCTGGCTGTGGGAGAGAAAGTGAAATTGACTGACAGAAGACAAAATAACAACCAGGATGGATGAAAATGGACGAAGTGAGCTGCCTGGCCAGCAGTAAGTCTGACAAATTTCTTTGTTTGCATTGTACTGATGTTCTAGTTCACATAATTTAAAGATAAGATAACAAAAACCTCAAAACAAAAAACGGTAACAAAAACCAAACCATCCTTTGTGTAAAAATGTCCAAAGTCCGCTTTTGACTGAAAGTTATGTAATTCGATATGGCTGCTGTGGCTTTATGCAAGTTAGATGCTTAAATTTACTCCTATCTCAAACTTTGGATCATATTCTACATCTTTTTAATTGACAGTAAGCCATTATCACTTACCACTTTCAAGTTACAGCTTTGGAAATCTCTGACATCTGAACTTAATATTTTCTTGAAAAAAATCTTGACCACTAGTGGCTGACAGCGTGACGGAGCGCCATAGGCAGTCAAATGGTTAAGTTTCTGTTCCTGTGGAGAAATGGCACCGGTCGTCTCCAGTGATTTAATTTTCTGTTCTAACTCCAGTAACAGTGATTTTTCTGTTTTATTCTTATACGAACAGTAAGAGATTATTTTACCTCGCAATACCGCTTTTACTGCTTCCCAAAGAACACACAGGGATATTCCCAGCACATCATTATACTCCAGAAATGATTCCCACTCTTTATTAAAGTATGTCTAGTCTTTGTCTTTTATTAGTGATGTATTAAATTTCCAGCTCCTCGTTTTCCTTATAGCTTTCCTATTTACTAGTGTAAGAGATACTGGAAGGTGATTGCTAATAGCTTGATTTGAACATATTTCAGTGTCTGAGATGTACCTCACAATAGAGTTACTGGCTAAAAAGAAGTCCAAATATGAATATGAACTATGAACTGATGAGAAAAAAAGTGTATTTCCGAAGAGTTGAGTGAAGAGAACGCCATTCATCGCAAAGACCAAAATCATTCATGCATTGTTTGAAAGTATCAGTAGCCTGCCAGTTTTGATAATTCCCTGATGCACTGAGCCTGTCAATTGCAGGGTTTAATACCAGGTTGAAGTCTCCTCCTATTATGAGTGTAGTGTCCAAGTGCTCAGAAAGAAAAGTGACGAAAGTGTGAAAATAGGATGGGTCGTCAATATTTGGGCCATAAACACTTGCAATATATAGATCCAAATTTTGAACTGAGATTTTTAATATTATAAGTCTACCTTCCGGATCTGCTACAGTATTATTCACAACAAAGCACATTCTTCTGTTTACCAATATAGCTACCTCCCTTTGTTTAGAATTAAAGCAGGCTGAGTACATGTGGGGGAATTCCGGGGAGGTGAGCACATCTACAGACGACTTAGAAACATGTGTTTCCTGTAATAAGACAAAGTCTGCCTGTAGATCCTTCAGTCGATTAAAAACTTTTAGCCTCTTCTCCCTGGTACCAATTCTATGTATGTTCCACGTGACAAACTTAAATGTGGACATGTTTTCACTAACTGGTTTTGTGCTAAAGGCTAACTAAATGTGCCTATGTGATTATATGTCCGTAATGTATGCATATCTGTGTATATGTAAGTTGTGTATAAATATAGTATATACCTACTATGTATGCTTGGGTGTGTGCGCTTGATGTCTCTGTTTCACTTGCAAGCAAATGGGGAGTATGGACTTGGGTGCATGTACTTGAAGTTATTTCTTTTAAACCAGAAGTATGAGAGAAAACAGACATAAAGGTTAGTAAATGGTGAAAAATGCAGATAACATACAACAACGACCTAACAACTTCAACAAAATTAGTTACAACAGACAATAAACAACAACCTCAGCAGAAAAGAAACATTTGACAGATGTTAACAAATTCAACCAAGATCGAATAAGAGACGTGCACACAATCACACTGCTTTTTCCACCTGTAGCTTAAAAAAAAGGAAGTTCTAGAATCACCAGGGGGTTATGGATTCATCCATAAACAACTTGCCATTTATATACAATCTGTACACAGAGACAATAGCTTATTTCCCTTCTTGGATTTTTTGTTTTCTTATGGGAAAAAGCTTCCTTCTCTTTTTCAAGATTTCCTGTGGAAATTGATCATTTAGACCATAATTGGTGTTTTTAAGCTGCCTGCCCTGCCTCTGTACTAAAATTCTTTGCTTGAAATGCTCAAATTTGGCAACAATTGGTCTGAGACATTTACTTTGATGATTTTTTTTTTTCTTGCCCTATTCGGTAGACTTGGTGGAAGGTAATTGATTTTGTGACTTCGGCAGACAATTTCAGTTGGTGGACATAAATTCCTTGACCAGCTGTTCTGGATTTTCTTTATTTTTTCAGAAATTCCAGAAAAAACAAGGTTATCTCTCATGCTGAGTGACTGCAAATTGAGAACTGTTTCCTTCATCTTCCTGTTCTCTCTTTCAACAACGCCAAGTCGTGTTGTTAGCGTGTTTACTGTCTTTTTCAAACTATTGTTTTCCTCTAAGAGAGAGACGAGCTGCACCTGACTGTACTCCAGACTCTCACGCACGCTCTGGAATTCTTTATTGAGCAGCACTACTAATGCTAGCCTGCCATCCATGCTGGTAAGTTTATTTTCAATAGAAAAAAGGATGTCACTAACCTCAGAGCCATCTCGTGATCTCTCGGGCATCATTTTCGGCGAGTCTGCCAGTCTCAGTCACTTTGACTGGGAAGTAGGGATGGGAGACTTGTCAATAAAGTTCTGTAATTCCTCCAGCTCCGTACGAAAAAGAAAGCTAGACACACATAGTCAGTTAATGGATAAATTACAAAAAACAGAAAATAAATAAACTACTTGTGGAAAAGTTTGTTTATGCTTGGTCGGCGGGCGCCACCGTTTTTGGTTATTGTGCAATAGTCTCGGAACGTCTCGTGATCACAGCATCGGCCCCTCCAGTCGTCTGGCCCAAGATCTCAAGGGTTTATTCTTTGGCGAGGACTATATCTGATGCAAATTTCATCAAAATACATCCTGGAGATTTGCATTAGCTTGCAGAGTCAGATAGACAAACAGTAGCTCCTTGACAAAGGTAAAACAAACTAACTAACTAAAAAACAAACACAAACAGAGCATGATGCTGAATTTTCTTCATAATAAATTATTCACTTATCTCAGTGCGGTCCTTGACTTTATCCTTTACTTTATTAGATTTTATGTCTTAGGGCTCACTCACACTTTGAGCCTAAACTCTTTGCTCTTAGCCTAAACCAGTCCACTTCTTTAAGACAGCTTGATCGCTCCATGAAAAGTTAACCATTGCCATTGCCCTCAACTTTGGCATGCTCAAAGAGGTGAGTTTCAATGCAATTTCTCACATACAAGTACACGTACAGATACACCTGACATGGTTTCAGAAACACCCAGAAGCAGACACAGGCTCAACAACAATAATGATCTTTTATTGAATGAAGGTGGAGGAGTGTGTGTGCGTATGGTGTTTTGCATGTGGTGTAATGGGAACAGGAGTGTAGACAGCAGGATAGGTCTGGAAACCCTACAATGACAGCAGAGACAGGGGATTAGACACAGGCAGGCAGATAATAATATTAATAGAGAATTGATAGTCTTACGGCAGTGAAGAGTGAATCTGGCTCAGAAGAGATGACAATCCAATACTGGCCCAGCGTCCCGCTGTAGTGCCGTAGTGCAGATGCAGAGTATATACAGTGCTGATTAGGATGAGGAAAACGTGCTGTGTACTCCAGCTCACCAGTTGCGAGAAAGGAATATTCCACTATCCACCGACGAAGTCCAGTCCACCACCAGGAGGAAGGAGAGTTCTGCCTGGAGGTTGGTCCCCCTGTGCACAGGGAACAAGGGAAAACAGGCAGGTGCAGAGAATCAACTCTGGAATAGCTTACGTAGCGTTGGAGAGACGAAACTCCCGTAAGACGAGAGGCTGAAGGGAAACAAGAGAGGCGAAACAAGAGAGGCAAAACTCTCAAGGTGTAGAGCTGAAAGGGGAAGACTCCCGCATGGAGCTCTTCCTGGAAGGAAGTATAGATGTCTCCGTGCTGCCTTCTGGGCAGCGTTTCTTATAAAGGGTGCTTGATGAGGAGGAGCAGGTGTGCCCGCAGCCGTGGAAGAAAATTAGGGCAAAGGGCACACAGCGCAGATCAGCACAGTACCCCCCCTTCCCCACGGGATGCCTGTCGGCAGCCATTCTAACCTGTCTGATGGCAAGGGGCATCTTGGCGAGGGCAATCAACTTAAGAGGTTTCTCCAGGTTGTAGTAGGGAAGCCCCAGCCAGGTTGCCAGGCCCTCCAAAATAAAGTTTTGCTTGGCTCCAGAATAAATAAGAGCATGTGACGATAATTTAGTGAGTGTGTGTTGAAAGCGAATAGGTAACATGAGACGTGTAAGGGATTTGGTACTATCACCGTTCGTTAGTCCCCTTACTGTGACTAACGGACTCCCCCTTTTAACTGATTGGGACACAACGTGACCTCGTGCTCAGCGCTGGCACAATATAGACATAGCCAAAGGTCACAGCGGTATTGTCGTTCAGCCGGGGACAATTTAGACTGGCCAATCAGCAACACTTCGAAACACTTCATCACAATTGGTGTTAGTGCAACAGGACGATAGTCATTCAGACAGGACACAACTGGTTTCTTTGCCACCGGTACTATAATAGAGGTCTTGAAGCATCTGGGAACGATGGCCTGACTCAGGGAAATGTTATAAATGTCAGTCAGGACATCCGCCAACTCGCTCGCGCAGTCTCAGATCACACGTCCCGGGATGTTGTCCGGACCTGCAGCTTTACGTGGGTTGACCCTGGTTAAGGTCCCCCGTGTGTCCACTGTGTTGATGGTGAAAGCTGGTCAGACCGATGGTGGTGATGGGCCAGCCCTCCCTCTGATTGCCGGGTTTGATGCTTCAAAACGTGCAAAGAAGTCGTTGAGCCTGTCTGGAAGTGAAGTGTCGTCATCATCGACCCCCTGCCTAGACTTATAGCCCGTCAGTGTCCGAACTCCCTGCCACATCTGCTTGGTGTTCCTAGTGTCACAGAGGTGTCCCTGGATTTTCTCCGCATAGGCGCGCTTGGCCGTCTTAATTCCCTTTGACAGCGCAGACCTGGCTGAGCGGAGGGCTATCCTGTCCTTCGCTCTGAAGGCTGCATCTCTGGCTGTAAGCAGCGAGCGCACCTCTGCGGTCATCCAGGGCTTACAGTTTCCCCGTACAGTGATGGTCTTCACAGTAGTGACATCCTCTGTGCACTTCGCGATTATACGTGTAACTGGCATATTTGGGTAGGGTCATAATGGTGGTAGCCCAAGCCAAAGCCTGTCCCTCCAACAAATTCACCATATAACTGATTTGGCTATGATGGGTGGGAAAATCCCTTGGCACATGCTGAAATACCAAACTGCATTGTAACAAGAAACCCCGTGCCTCCCCTAACTTACCACTAAAACGGGTGGGAGTGGGGACGGGAGATAGCCGGAAGTGAGGAGGGGGAGACTGAGAGATATTAATCGACCCGGCCAGATCCCTGGAAGCAGGTGGAAGAGACTGCGACAGGGAGAGCTGGTCCAGCCGTGGCTTAATGTGAGTGAGTTGTGTTAAGATCACCTGTTGTTGGTGTGTTAATTGGTTCAAACGAGCCTCTATGATGTTAAATTTGTGTGCAAAAGCACTGTCTGCTGGGGTTTCTTGATGGAGACGTACTGACATGATTTCAGAAATACCCAGAAGCAGACACAGGCTCACAACAATAATGATCTTTTATTGAGTGAAAGTGGAGGAGTGTGTGTGCGTATGGTGTTGTGCATGTGGTGTAACTGGAGCAGGAGCGTGGACAGCAGGACAGGTCTGGAAATCCCACCATGACAGCAGAGACAGGGGATTAGACACAGGCAGGCAGGTAATAATATTAACAGAGAACTGATAGTCTTACGGCAGCGAAGAGTTAATCTGGCTCTGAAGAGATGACAATCCAATACCGGCCCAGTGTCCCGCTGTAGTGCTGTAATGCAGGTGCAGAGTATATACAGTGCTGATTAGGATGAGGAAAACGTGCTGTATGCTCCAGCTCACCAGTTGCGAGAAAGGAATATTCCACTGTCCACAGACGAGGTCTGGTCCGCCGCCAGGAGGAAGGAGAGGTCTGCCTGGAGGTTGGTCCACCTGTGCGCAGGGAACAAGGGAAGACAGGCAGGTGCAGAGAATCAACTCTGGAATAGCTTACGTAGCATTGGAGAGACGAAACTCACATAAGACGAGAGGCTGAAGGGAAACAAGAGAGACAAAACTCTCGAGGAACAGAGCTGAAAGGGGAAGACTCCCGCACGGAGCTCTTCCTGGGAGAAAGTGTAGACGTCTCCTTGCTGCCTTCTGGGCAGCGTTCCTTATAAAGGGTGCTTGATGAGGAGCAGGTGTGCCCGCAGCTGTGGAAGATAATTAGGGCAAAGGGCACACAGCGCGGATCACCATGACACCTTTGCTTTTTTTAAATTGGGGGTCCATGAGAAAACACTCAGGGTTCCGCGGGAAATTGTCTATTTTCACTTCTTAATTGATCCAAGACTAAACTGTCATTAGATATGCCATAATACACTGCAATGTGTCATTTTAAAACATCTTTTATCATTTCAGATTTTGGGGTTCTGTGGGATTTTTTTTCTAATGTAAAAATGGTTATGTGGCTCAAAAAAAGCTTAAAAAAACACTTAGGTACACTACTTGTCTACAGGAGGTTGCAAACCTTAGAGTCGACTTCACAACAAACAATATGAGTGCAGGATGGTCAGGGAGATGGGAGGTGAGGACAGGCGCCTTTGGCAAGGCATGGACCCACTGGCCCCATTGATGCACCTTTACAACACTGTGCTCAGTGCTTCAAAAGACCAAAGCCAAAAGGGCCTGGGGGACACATTCCATTTGCTTTTACCATGTGAACTTGCTCAGTAGGAATAAAATTGAAGTGAACTGAATCAATGAACACTTTCTTTTTAGGTGAAGAGACACAAACGGCTTTAAGCAAGGAGAGGTTGGTTTCACTTTTCTCAAGTGTGTCCAGTGTTTTGTTAACCAGGGATCACTCTTCTGACATCAAAAAAACAACCCGAAGAAGCATGTGGAGTTAGGTAATTGCAGGGTTTTGCACTAATGTGTATATGACTACATCTGCTGACCTGATCTGTGGTGAGGCTGAGAACCTGAGCTTCACCTTCCTGTGTTATTTGCTTGTTGAGAGCATTTCCATCATCCCACACCAGCTGCATGATTTGTGTGTGAAAGTGTCCTGCTGGTGCTGCATTACAAACCCTCTACTTAGTTGAGGTTTGAGCCAGAGTGACAGTCATCCACACATATGCTGCTCAGCTGCTGTTGGTGCCTCACCTTTGGCAACAGATAAAAAGTCATTTTTTATCTCCTCTGCAGCCTGAGATTAATTAAAATGCATGCAAACTTGCCCGTTTCCCTTCATAATTTATCCAAAACCCAAGACACTAAACAATAATAATAGTCCTGCTTTAAAGAGGTGTAACTCAGAAAAATTCATGATAGATTAATTAGATGCCTGTCTGCCTCTTATTTTAAAACCCAAGGCGAGTTGGTGCACTTTGGCCGAACCTAAAAATTTCTGTAAGAATCCTTTCAAGCTTCTGTATTGGCATCAAATATGCATATGTGAGTACAGATATCGTATGCCAAATGCGTTTCAGTTTTTGTTTTTGTGAAGGGTTTTTTTTTTGCACGAGGTTGAGTGGGTGGCTGTCTTTGTTTGAAATTGGGATTGACCTAACAATTAAAACCACAAACATTCTCCATGGGGGGGGGGGGTGTTTAACGATGACACTAAATAAAGTAAAACGTGTTCTGCTAAGCCTTGCTCTTTAGTTCTCTTTGGTGGAATAGCTGAGTATCTCTGTATAAAACAGTGACATCACAATCTCTGCACTTTTCTGCAGTCAGTTGAGATTAGAGCCACTCCAGCCCACAGTGCATAAACAGCTTAACTTTAATGTCTGGATAAGCTTTTGACAATAGTCCCTTTGTGGCGGTCTAAACACAGCCTGCATATTCACAGCAGTCTTTCATCCATGACTAAAAACACAATCGTGTGAGTTGCTAGTGCTGCAGGTGACGGTGGCAGCAACTGATGACAGACAAATAAAAGTGAGCCCCTGGGCTTCTTTGGTATTGTGAGTGTTAAGGACACAGAGTCTTTGCTGCGGTGTCTCAGCACTTTGAGTAGATGTAGCAGCGAAGAATTGATGGGGAGACCTGGCAGAGCCCTGCCAGGCTGTTTGCTAGTGTACGGCATCTGCTGCGTTTGTCAGAGAGATGCCCCTGGCACTGCACCTACCCTCTCCAACAACACAAATACTGGCCACAATGTGGCAGTGGGTCACCTCTGTGCCAACAGTTATGAAGCCCAAACCGGTGAGCAGATACAATCTATCCTTGAGGGTGACCTCACCACACTCTGCAGATACATTTTTTTGTCAGCACCTAAGCTGAGCAAATCCAAAATGGCATGCTCAATGTATCACCTGGCTAATCGACTAGCTAAGATGGAGCTAGACGTAAGACTGGACGGAAAGGTGCTTAGGTGTGACCCTCTGCCGATTTACCTTGGTGTCAAGAGATCGCACCCTAACATTTGGTTCCCAGCTGAAGAACACAGCAGAAAAGGTCTCTAAATTCATTAACACCATCAGGAAGCTCACTGGAATAGAGGGTGTGCCAAGTTTACCACTCTTCATGCTTCAGTCCTTGCCTTGGTCAACTCTGCAACAGAAAATGCAGTTGCAGTTTGGTCACACAGTCCTCACACTTAAACTTGATTCATGGCACTTTTCTGCTTTGGTCTGGTGAGTTTCATGTCCGCTTTGGACGAGGCCGGCACACACGCTGTTGTGTATGTGCTTCACTTTTTTCATCTACCAGGCCAAGCAACTGACGCATGTGCACAACTGTTATTTGTAGCTTCACCCCAGTCCTATGGGTAGCGCAAATGCGCTAACATGCCAGTTTATTCACCGGCTATATTAAAGTGAAGAAACGTGAGATCAAAGACCATTTTTTGTAGCAACAACAATGGCACTGTTTCGAGGAAAAGGAGGAATTACCATGTTTCAGTTGTCTTCTCCGCTCAAACTGCTGTTGCTGAAAAACGATCCGTGTATGTTTATTCTCATCTTCCGCTTCGTCTGACTTTGTATGCTTTGTCGGTAGCACCCCCCTCGTGAATGGGAAGTCCAATCTTGTGCATGTGCAGTCAACGTGGTCAGGCCGCACGGCCAGAAAATTTGGGCTGCACATAGACATCCATGAAAGGGCTCTGCGGGTGTCTGTCGACTGGATACATTGACGTAAATTTCGTCAAACAAGCCTCACGGTCAAGTGGACATGGACAGCAGTGGTGCAGCATGAATCCAGCTTTAACTAACTAACCTACACTTATATAGCGCTTTTCTAGTCACAAAGACCACTCAAAGCGCTTTCACTAGTACTAACCCTCTATTCTAAAAGCCTATAGGAAACAGATATCTAGGGACAATTTAGAACAGCCAATTAACCTAACATGCATGTCTTTGGATTGTAGGAGGAAACCGGAGCCCCCGGAGTAAACCCACGCAGCACAGGGAGAACATGCAAACTCCACACAGAAAGCTTCCAACCCCTGCCAGCCTGGGGATTCGAACCAGGAACCTTCTAGCTGTAAAGCAACAGTGCTAACCACTGCACCACCGTGCCACCCTTTAGGCAGTTGATATTGTCAATGATGTGATGAGACTGATCTACAGCACTCTGAAGTCAACTCCAACAAATATGCAACCTGTGGTTTCTGGTATTCCTCCTGCTTCCATCCAATGTGACTACCAGGTACTTAAGCTGGCTGAGAAGTCTGAAGATGAGGTCAGCTTGGTTCCCTCAGTCAGTGACTCTAAGGCCCCTCAACATAGTATCTTGTGTCCATCTTGTGACTGGGATGGCATATAAGACATTTAGCAATATAAATCTTTGGTCCTATTATGATGATTTAAAGATTCAAAGATTTTTATTTGTCAATGCTTCTATATGTATCAGACATACAGGAGAATTGAAATGCTGTTTCTCTCTCTTAATGTTGTGCACAATGTATAAGAAAAGAAGAAATAAGAATGAAAAACTACAACAGCAGGTCTATGTACAGTAATGCTACTCATAGTGCAAATAAAGCTATAACACAACAATCCTATTTACAGAAAAAAGTAGAGCCATAATACCCATAATTGCAAGTTCAATATGGTAGTGGGGGTGCAGACAGTGACAGATTGGACTGCAAACGATCAGTACTGCAATAACAGACAGCAGCAGATATGGAATTTGTGCAAATGGTTACAGTAGGTGCAGTGACATACAGCAGCAGATGTACTACTGTTGGTGTGCCAAGTCTTTCTGTGCAAACAGCTGAGGCAGCTATTGTGTGGGTGAGTGTGTTACGGTCCAGAGGGTGGGAGAAGGCAGAGTTCAGGGTCCTGATGGCCTGGTGAACAAAGCTGTTTAGCAATCATGTGGATCAGGCCCAGAAGCTCCAGTACCTTCTCCCCAAGGGCAGAGGGCTGAAGAGGGGATGTGAGGGGTGTGAGGTGTCGCCTACAATGTTGATGGCTCTACGGGTGAGGTCAGTGTGCTAGATGTCTGAGAGAGAGGGCAGAGGGGCACCGATGATTGTGCTGGCTGCTTTCACTATGCGTTGAAGAGTCTTCCAGCACGAGGTGGTGCAGCTTCCATACCACACTGTGATGCAGCTGGTGAGGATGCTCTCAATTGTACCCCGGTGAAATAAGCACATGATGGGGGGGTGGGACTCATGATCTCCTCAGTTTGCGGAGGAAATAGAGGCAAGTTTGAGCCTTCTTGGCCAGTGATGTGTTGTTGTTAGACCAGGAGAGGTTCTCGGAGCTGTACACCCCCAGGAACTTAGTGCTGCTCACCCTCTCCACAGCTACTCCATTGGTGATCAGAGGGGGATGCTGTGCATGTCCTCTGCTGTAGTCTACTACAATCTCCTTGGTTTTTCTCATGTTAAGGAAGAGATTATTGTCTTTACACCACTGGACCAGTTGGCTCGCCTCAGTTCTGTAGTTACTGTAACTTGATGATGTGGTTGGTGCTGTGGGCTGGTACACAGCCATGCTTCAGCAGGGTGAAGAGCAGTGGGCTGAGCACGTACCCTTGTGGGGCCCCTGTGCTCAGTGTGATGGTCTTAGAGATGTTGCTGCTGATCAGCACGTTCTGTGGCCTCCCTGTGAGAAAGTCCAGCACCCAGTTACAGACAAAGGTTTTGAGTCCCAAGTGTCTTGAGTTTTTATATTAGGTGCTGGGGGAAGATTATGTTGAATGTTGAACTGAAGTCCAGGAACACCAGTTGCACATAGGAGTTCTCTGAGTCCAGGTGGGTGAGGGCTGAATGGAGAGCAGCAGAGATAACATCTTCTGTGACTCTATTTGACCTGTATGCAAACTGAGATGGGTCATGGGAGGCAAGGAGGGTGGACTTAATGTTCTGCATGACCAGCCGCTCGAAGCACTTCATTATAATTGAGGTCAGTGCTACTGGCCGGTAATCGATGTAGCTGGATGGGACGGGCTTCTTTGGGACTAGTATTATGGTGGCAGTTTTCAAACGTGGGGAAAACAGCTTGACTCAGAGAGATGTTGAAGATGTCAGCTAGGACATTCTTGAGCTATTCCACACAGTCCTTTCAAATGCAGCCTGGTATGTTATCTGGTCCAGCTTTCTTCCGTGGGTTGATCCTGGAGAGGGTCCTCTTCACGCTTGCAGGATCCAGACTTATAGCCTGCTCTTCTCAAGGAGGAGTGGTCTTCTGTGCTGAAACACTGTATACATTTTAATTGTTATGTAAATGACACACAATTATGCCTGTCAATGAAGCCAGATGATAGTAATCAATTAGTCAAATTAGAGGCCTGTCTTAAAGAAGTCAAAGCTTGGATGACTTGTAATTTCCTGTTATCAAATTCAGATAAGACTGAAGTCATTCTAGTTGGTCCAAAAAACCTTAGTAATACCTTTCCAAATCAAACTCTTAGTTTGGATGCAGCTGCTCTTTCTCTTAATAGTTCTGTGATGAACCTTGGAGTTATTTTTGGTCAAGATCTGTTTTTTAATTCACATATTAAACTTGTTTCTAAGCCTGCCTTCTATCATTTGCATAATTTTGCCAAGATAAGAGCATCTTGTGTCAGAGTGATGCTGACAAACTAATCCACGCTTTTGTTAGCTCTAGATTACATTATTGTAACTCTTCATTATCAGGTTGTCCTAAAACATTCAGCGGATCCAAAATGCTGCAGCAAGAGTTTTAACAGGTACTAGAAAGAGAGATCATATCTCTCCAGTTCTGGCCTCCCTTCAGTGGCTTCCCATAGAGTTTAGAATTAAGTTTAAAATCCTTCTTCTTACTTACAAAGCTCTAAACAATCAGGTCCCTTTTTATTTAAAATATCTGACACTGCGGCGGCATGAAAAAATAAAGGCAGTGACCTGGTAGTTTTAAGTTGGTTTTATTGAATCATACCGCCGTCACGAGCTCCGCTCCCGGCGCCGTGCATGCGCGCCGGGAGCGAGCCCAGCGGTTCTCGGAGAAGGAGGACACAAAGTCTGTGTCCAGCAGCAGCAGTTGAGGAAGTGGAATTGAGAGAGTGAGTTACAGAACCTGTGCAGTATTTATACCCAACTCAGACAATACATCAAAGCGGATTCACAGCAGTTGGTACGATCAAAGGGACTGCAGAACAGGCATGAGACATTTGCATTTGAAAGACCTACATAACAATAGGCAGATTGCTGTCCTCTGCTCCAGCTTGCAGGACAAAGAGGTTACAAGGCACATCTACATATTGATCTGTCTCTAGGTCACAGTAAAGACAGGACGCATGAACACTATACATGAATGGCACATTACATCACAATACATGAATGGCACATTACATCACAATACATGCATGGCACATTACATCACAATACATGAATGGCACATTACATCCCAGTACTGCAGTGGGAAAAACCAAGAGAAGAGAGCTGACCGTCCTTAATCTATTGTGGGGGTTAACCGAACCACCACACTCTCCCCCCCAGAGGGCACGGCAGGGGGCCGAGACCTTGATAATCCATCTATGGGAGCGAGCTGTGGGAGAAGCTCGCTGCAGGCGGAGGGGGAGGGAGGAGGGGGGTAGTAAGTGCCAGCAGGGGGACGGTGAAATCGTCCGAGCCGCGCAAAAATTCCTTGCTGCTCAGCGCGTCGAGGGGCTGTCCCGTTGCACGTGCGGAGATCACAAGAAGAAAAATTTGTCTCTGACTCCTCTCGTGGCCATGAAGAAAACAGGAGCGGCGAGGCTGCGTAGCGGCTGTAAGAAAAAAATAAAAGCCGAGGGACTTGCCGTGTTAAGTCTTCGGGAAAAGCTGACGGCTGAATCCCCTTGTGCGCCGTGGCTGAGACCATTAGAGAATCCTGTGAGCGAGCTGTGTGGTTGCTTCAGGTGTGCGAGCAGCCCTGAGGGTTCTGTGTGCAGGCGGCGAAGGATGCTGGCGGTCTGTGGAGCCGAAACTGTCCCGTGCATGGTGCGCCGTCCTGGTATCTCCCCGGTGCGTGTGCCGGGGTTCCGTGCGTGGGTGGGCCGCTGGGGAGGCGAGTCAGGGTCCAGAATCTTGGTGGAGATCAGCGCAATCGGCGCCGATAATATCCAGGTTGAGCTGTGGCTGCAGATTGGCCATGGTGCGTTGGAGCGGTGAGAGGAAATAGACGATCTTTTGTCCCTCTCGGCCGTGGTGCGTTCAGGTCCACGCGCTGCATCCTCCGCCGGCCCTGGAGGTTGCCATCGTGGAGAGGGGATGAGGTGCCTGCGCTCTCGTGTGGAGGAGCTGCGAGCGCGGCCGGTCCAGCGTGGATGAGCAGATCTCAGACGTGCAGATCTCATCATGAAGAACGGGTCACCAGTGCAGCTGTCCAGATCAGAAGGTTGCTTTGCACAAAACGTGTGCATGCTCGGGGTCACCAGTGAAGCGTTCACTGGCAGCGTGTTCTTTTCTGCCTTCAGGTCATGTGCGTTGGAGCGGCGAGAGGGAGGAGACGTCTTGTGTCCCTCGGCCGGTTCAGCGTAGATGTTCCGACCAGAAGGTTGCGTCGCACAAAGCGTGTGCGTCTTCGGGGTCACCAGTGCGGCGGCATGGATTAATAAGCAGCGATGCTGAGGTTTTAAGTGAAGTTTTTTTCGACGTCAAGTCGCCAGCGTGGTCGTCCCGATCTCGGCGAGGGTCGCGCCATGACGTTTACTGCCGTTTACCCGGTCTTGGGCGATGTCCGGAGAGTAACTCGCCTGCCGTGGGCTCTGCGTTGAAGCCTCCCTGAAGCCACAGGGAGGGCAGATCAGTCAGGCTGCTGTGTTCGCTCGTCGGCGGAGCATCACTGCCCGGTGCTGCATTCGCCGGCAGCTCGTTTTCTTCAGCGTCGAGAGGAGTGAGAGACAAATTTTTCTTCTTGTGATCTCCGCACGTGCAATGGGACAGCCCCTCGACGCGCTGAGCAGCAAGCAATTTTTGCGCGGCTCGGACGATTTCACCGTCCCCCTGCCGGCACTTACTACCCCCCTCCTCCCTCCCCCTCCGCCTGCAGTGAGCTTCTCCCACAGCTCGCTCCCATAGATGGATTATCAAGGTCTCGGCCCCCTGCCGTGCCCTCTGGGGGGGAGCGTGTGGTGGTTTGGTTAACCCCCACACGTTTCCCCCCTGCGCCGGGAGTGAGCCCAAGCGGCTCTCAGAGAAGAGGAGACACACGGTGTGTGTGTCCAGCAGCAGCAGTTGAGGAAGTGGAATTGAGAGAGTGAGTTACAGAACCTGTGCAGTATTTATACCCAACTCAGACAATACATCAAAGCGGATTCACAGCAGTTGGTACGATCAAAGGGACTGCAGAACAGGCATGAGACATTTGCCTTTGAAAGACCTACATAACAATAGGCAGATTGCTGTCCTCGGCTCCAGCTTGCAGGACAAAGAGGTTACAAGGCACATCTACATATTGATCTGTCTCTAGGTCACAGTAAGGACAGGACGCATGAACACTATACATGAATGGCACATTACATCACAATACATGAATGGCACATTACATCACAATACGTGCATGGCACATTACATCACAATACATGAATGGCACATTACATCCCAGTAGTGCAGTGGGAAAAACCAAGAGAAGAGAGCTGACTGTCCTTAATCTATTGTGGGGGTTAACCGAACCACCACAATACTACCCTATTATTGTAACAGAGCACTCACTACGCTCCCAGAATGCAGGATTACTTGTAATACCTAGAATCTCCAAAAGTACAATGGGAGGCAGAGCCTTCAGTTATCAAGCTCCTCTCCTGTGGAACCAGCTGCCAATCTGGATTCGGGAGTCAGACTTGATCTCTGTTTTTAAGAATAGGGTTAAAACCTTCCTTTTTGATATAGCCTATAATTAGGGAGGGATCATGAGCCCCTGAATCCTCCATTAGTTATGCTGCTAATAGGTTTTGACAGGCGGGGGACCTCCAACAATGCACTGGGCTTCACTCCTTTCTTCACTCTCAATGAAATATTTTTGCTGGTCATTAACATCTGTTTGTTTTCTGCCATAGATTGAGTCCCCATTGTGCTGTTTGCTCTTTACCTGTCTGTTCTTTTCTTTCTCTTCTCTATCTCCTCAACCCCAGCCAGTCACAGCAGATTACTGCCCCTCCCTGAGCCTGGTTCTGCTGGAGGTTTCTTCCTGTTAAAAAGGAGTTTTTCCTCTCCACAATCGCCAAGTGCTGGCTAACAGGGGATTGCCTGATTGCTGGGGTCTTTCTGCAATTGTGGGGGTTTCCCCTACAGTTAAAAGTGCTATAAGATGACTGTTGCTGTGAAATGGTACTATTGTGGGAATCCACTCAGTATGTTTCCACTCAGACGGAAGGACAAGGGGAATGGTCATGAGGGTTTTATGTGTTGATATGGGGGTTAGTGTGTTGATGCGAACAGTAACAAAGAGAATGGGAATTGCAAAGGCTTTTATGTTAATGCAGCACCACAGGTCGCAGGGCGAGTTGTATGCTATAAAAAGAGAGGTGCCTGCGACCTGTTAGTTTTTTGATGCTTGTGATTCTGGTGAATGTGTGAGAGAGATTAATAAAGCCTGCTCTACTCTGGACTACTCTGCCTGATTATTTCTTTCTCCACACTATATAAATAAAGTTGAATTGAATTGAATTAAATGGATGTGCTGTCTTGTGCTTCAAAGCACGCAAAGAAGTCATTTAGGTCACTCGCACAGGTCCTAGGTGGAGGTTTGTAGTTGATGAGGGTCTGTATGCCACACCAGTGAGAATGTGCATCTCTGGTGTTGCTGAAATGGCCGGATATTTTCTTGCTATACTGTTGTTTTGTTTCCTTGATGCCTCGGGACAGGCTGGCCCTAGCTGTCATTGCTCTGTCACACCTAGACGATTTAGGCAGCATTTGCCAAACGCATGAAACATTTGGAGAATACGCTGGTGTGTGTCAAATTAATTATGGGTACATTCTGGATAAGTTAAGGGCACGCTGAAGAATGCTGAAGCATGCTGGTATACCGAGTTGTATGGTGAGCTCCTCTGAAAATTTTCAGCATGCAGAAAATTTTCCCACGTATCCAGCATATGGCTAAACTGTCCTGCATAAACGGGGCATGTCACAATGGGTGGAAAACTGGGCACAAACACAATATTTAAAGTTGACAAAGATTTAATAAGAGCTGGCCAGACGGGTGCAGCTCGATGGTGAAAACACAAAAAAATGATAAACAGCTCAAGAGCTGAACAAAAACTTACAAAATGTCTGACAGAATCAGGCGACAATACAGGTCAGACCAGGAGCGTGTTGTTCATGCAGTATGACTAACAACACACATGGGGAAACACAGAATGGGGCTTGACATAAATAGAGACAGGAGCAATCACACAGAACAGGTGAGCACAAATCAGAAACAAACGGAGACGGCCGGCATAATCACAGACACAGGACAGAAGGGGCTGAACAGATAGTCACACACAGAGGATGCAAGACAGTCAAAGGGGAGACAGGACCACAGCACATAATGATGATGACAGTAATAGTAGTAGTAATAATAATAATAATAATAATAATAATAATAATAATAATAATGAGGACGACCCACGGAGAAATAATTATACAAAACAGAACAATGATAATGGCAAACCAGGATAACGATAATAACGAGAGTGAAACACAAAACATTCCAAAATGAGCTTAAAGTGAGAGTGAAGGCTGAGGTTATGCCCTGAAGACCAGATAACCATAATAAATAAGGATGAGGGCATGAGACCCAGCCCATGCCATGGCAATACCCCCTCATAAGGAACGGTTTCCACACCAAGAAAAGAAACAAAAACCAAAAGACCCTGACAGGGTTGATGGTGGGGGTACAAGGCCAGGTGGCCAAAACAAACTGTACCCCCCCCCCCCCATGCAATGTTCAAAACCAACACAGTTCGTGGGCCAAATTCCGAGGCCCCAAGACCCAAAACAAAACGGGTCAGGTGGGCTACCCAAATCCATGGGTCAACAAACAATGGGTCAGGGGGTCTACCAAAGTCCACAGGTCTTTGGACCGGAGAACAACATGGGTTGGGGGGCCTGCCCCAGTCCATGGACCCCCAGCCCAGAATTCAACACCGGTCTGGTGGCTTGCCAATGGACATTGGCCACCAAATCGGAGAGCAAGGTGGAAGAGTAGCTGCAGAAGCACAGAGCTCACCAAACAAACACAGAGGAGCGCTATGCTCTGTGACCGATAACTGCTTCAAGCTGACCCCGGCCTCCGGAAAAACAGGAGGAGGTATGCCAGCCTCTTGAACAACGGTGGGAGGCACGCCAGCCTCTTGGGCTACAGGTGAGGCGGACTGCTCAACCTCTTGAGTAATGACGGGTGGAGCAGACTGCTCAACCTCCTGGATGGCCACGGGTGGAGCGGCCTGCTCAACCTCTTAGATGATGATGGGTGGAACGGACTGCTCGACCTCTTGGATGATGGGTGGAGCAGACTGCTCAACCTCTTGGGCGGATGGTGCTGGAGCGTCTGGATCCAATGACTGGAAAACCACCCTGGTTCCAGTCGCCTAGGATGGGGGATAAAGGCAGGGTGAGGCATCACCAAAAACACCAAGAGCTAGGCAAGTCTTAACTAGTATTGACATTATAAAAGTAAAGAAAAGTATGCCTGAGCTCCTGATCCTCTGCTGCTGGGGTGACCTCCTCAGGACGAGCCGCAGGAGCCGGAGCGTGCATCTCAGGCTGAGCAGGAATGGAACCGCACACCTCGGGCTGAGCAGGAATAGGAACATGCACCTTGGACTCAGCAAGAACGGGAGTGTGTACTGTGGGAACAGCTGGAGCTGTGGTGTGCGCCTCAGGGACAGCAGGAGCTGTTGTGTCCACCTTGGGGACAGCTGGAGCCATAGTGTGCACCTCAGGGACAGCTGGAGCTGTTGTGTCCACCTTGGGGACAGCTGGAGCCATAGTGTGCACCTCAGGGAGAGCTGGAACCGTTGCGTGTACCTGGGAGATGGCTGGCGCTTTTATGTACACCTCAGGTGTGGCTGGAGCTGTTATGTGCACCTCAGAAGCGGCTGGAGCTGGAATGTGCACCTCGGGAGCAGTTGAAGTCATCCTGAGAACAGGTAAAACTGGTGGTGGTGCTGGGAAGTGATGAGGAGATGGCACTGGAGCTGGGGAGCGATGTGGTGCTGATACTAGAGCTGGGAGCAGCATGGAACCGGAACTGGATGATCCTCACACAGCCTAGATGTAGCAACAGCAACCGGTGGAACGTTTGGTCTGGGGGCTACAGCTATTTGTGACATAATGTCTGGCCCAGGAAACACGCACGCAGGCTCAGGATAGATTTAACAGCTTTATTCAACAAGCAGGTGTGTCTGAATGGATGTATGCGGTATGTGTATGTGTTGGGGGTGAATGCCGATGCGCAGGAAGCAGAGCAGCGCGCCGTACAGCCGGACAACCCTATGGAGAGAGAGCAGAGGACAAGGGGTAAAGGGCACCACACCTGGACAGGGATAATGAGTCGTGTGTTGCTTACTTGTGGATACAGGTGGCTGGCGTTGGCAAGGGAGAAGCCCGGGAGACAGCGTCCTGCAGAGTCTGCGCTGATGGTGGGAATTGGTAGGTGATGACGGGGAAATCCGCCGCCGAGGAATCCACCTGTGCACAGGGGGGAAGACTTGGAGAAAGGTAAGGTATGCTTATGTGGGGTTGAAGTCTTGCTGGTGATCAGAGGTTGATGCACGAGCTACAAAGTGCCGATGCGAACAGACAGCTCCAGACCGCAGCACTGGGCCGAGTGGGCTAAATAGCCCACTGCTGACGAGGCGCAGGTGTGCGCGCAGCTGAGGCCGCTGATGAGCGGCGAGTCGTGACAGTATTCCCACCCCCCAGCAGCACCTCCTGGTGCTGGTTTGTCTGGGTGCGCCCGGTGGAACTCCGTGATGAGACTCCTGTCCAACACCAAAGAAGAGCGCACCCAGGACCTCCACTCAGGACCGAATCCCTCCCAGTCCACCAAGTACTGCAGCCCGTGACCTCGGCGCCGAGAGTCCATGATGGAGGCGACTCTCCAGGCCGGGTGGCCGTCGATCATCATAGGCGCGGGCGGCGCTGCAGGCGGGGGGCAGAGGGGATCGGAGACAAAGGGCTTAATCTTGGACACGTGGAAGGTGGGACAAATGCGGAGGGAGGGGGGGAGGGCCAGACGCACAGCCACCGGGTTAACAATTTTAGAAATGGTGAGGGGGCCAATGAAGCGTGGGGCCAACTTCCTCTTTTCAGCCTTAAGGTGGATATCTTGAGAGGCCAACCAGACCTGTTGACCAACCTGGTAGGCAGGGGCCGGTCTCCTGTGGCGATTCGCCGTGGTGCTGTTGAGCGCCGCCGTGCGTAAGAGCGCGTCGCGCTTGGTCCACAGAGCCTGACACCATCTCAGGTGTGCTTGGATGGAAGGAACCGCCAGCTCCGCCTCCTGCTCCGGGAACAAAGGTGGATCATAACCCAAGGACGCCTTGAAGGGGGACATCCCTGTGGCGGAAGACCGAGCCATGTTGTGGGCGTACTCTACCCAAGCCAGGTGTGTGCTCCAGGAAGACGGGTTGGAGGAAGTGATGCAGCGTAGGGCAGCTTCCAGCTCCTGGTTGGCCCATTCGCACTGCCCGTTGGATTGCGGGTGGTGACCGGAGGAGAGGCTAAGTGTGGCCCCCAGGGCGTTGCAGAAATACTTTCACACCTCTGAGACAAACTGGGGCCCCTGATCCGAGACGACGTCCACCGGTATCCCGTGCAGCCTGACCACGTGCTGAACCAGAAGGTCCGCTGTCTCCCGCGCCGTTGGAAGACCCCGAAGTGGCACGAAGTGGGCGGCCTTGGAGAATCGATCCACGATGGTCAAGACGGCGTCATAGGTGTTAGAGGTCGGGAGACCGGTGACGAAGTCGAGGGCTATGTGAGACCAGGGCCTGCCAGGGATCGGCAGGGGCTGGAGCAGACCCGCGGGGGGAGAATTTCCTGACTTGGCGGTGGCACACACAGGGCACGCCCAGATGTAGTTGGTGACGCCCTTCTGCAGACCTGGCCACCAGAAAGAACGCTGGAGGAGATCCACTAGCCGGGATACGCCAGGGTGGCAGGCGAGTTTGGAGGTGTGAACCCAATGGATGACCTCCCCCTGGACAGAAGATGGAACGAACAGCCTTCCCTCTGGTCTGCCGCCAGGGTCCGGTTCGGTCTCCTGCGCCCTCCGGATCTTGTCCCTAATGGTCCAGGAAATTGCCCCTACCACACACGAGCTGGGCAGGATGGTATGACCTGGCTCCTCTGACGTCTCAGGGGCAAACTGCCTGGAGAGGGCATCGGGTAGGCCGTTCTTAGAGCCAGGGCAATAGGTAATGGTGAAGCGGAACCGGGCGAAGAACCAGGACCAGCGCGCCTGGCGGGCATTCAGACGTCTAGCAGATCGAAGATACTCCAAGTTCTTATGATCCGTCAGCACCACGAATGGTAATGCAGCCCCCTCCAGCCAGTGGCGCCACTCCTGCAGGGCGAGCTTGATGGCGAGAAGCTCCCTGTCCCCGACGTCGTAATTCCGCTCGGCCGGAGACAAACACCGTGAGAAGAAGGCGCTGGGTCGCTTGACCCCATCGGTGGGTGATCGCTGGGATAGCACCGCCCCACTCCCGTATCAGACGCGTCGACCTCCACCAGGCACTGCAGTGCGGGATCAACCTGGGTCAGGACTCGGGAGGAGGAGAACTCCGTCTTCAACGCCTGGAACGCCGCAGCGACCCCCTCGGTCCAGCGGAAGGTGTTCTTGGGGGAAGTGAGACGGGTCAGCGGGGCAACGATGGCACCGAAGTTAGGCACAAAACGGCGGTAGAAATTGGCAAACCCAATAATTTGCTGGACCTGCTTCCTGGAGGTCGGCGTGGGCCATTCAACCACCGCTTTAACCTTCGCGGGGTCAGGTAGAACCTGGTTGTGTGAGATTACAAACCCTAAGAAGGAGGTGGTCTTGGCGTAAAACTCACACTTCTCGGCTTTGACTTACAGCCTGTTCTCCAGCAGCCGCTGCAAGACCCACCTCACATGCACCTGATATTCCTCCCGTGACCTGGAGAAGATGAGGATGTCATCCAGGTATACGAACACTAAGAGGCCGAGGAAATCACGCAGGACGTCATTGATTAGGCGTTGAAATACAGCAGGGGCGTTGGTCAGTCCAAAGGGCATCACCAGGTACTTGAAGTGCCCACTAGGCGTTCTAAAGGCTGTCTTCCACTCATCCCCCTCCCTGATCCGGACGAGATGGTATGCACTGCGAAGATCCAATTTGGTGAACCAGGTCGCCTCCTGCAGGGAGTGGAAGGCAGTGTCCATCAGTGGCAGGGTGTAACGGTCCTTCTCCGTGATGTCATTCAAGGCCCGGAAGTCGATACATGGGCGGAGTGACCCATCCTTCTTTGACACGAAGAAGAACCCTGCGCCGAGCGGAGACGAGGAGGGGCGGATGATTCCTGCATTGAGTGACTCTTTGATATAACTATCCATCGCTTCCCGCTCCGGTGCTGACAAGCTGTAGAGGCGTCCGGAAGGCAGGGGCGCCCCCGGGCGGAGGTTGATGGCGCAGTCGTAGGGCCGGTGAGGAGGAAGAGACATCACCCTGGACTTGCTGAATACGAGGCCCAGGTCATGGAACTCCGAGGGCACCAGAGTGAGATCCGGAGGTGCGGCGTCCTTAGCCGGGGGAGGAGAAGACGGGGCGCAGGCTGCGGATTGTAAACAGGTGCCCATGCAGAAAGAACTCCAGGCGGCGACTCTTCCCGTCTGCCAATCCAGCACGGGGTTGTGCAGACCCAACCATGGGTACCCAAGGATGACAGGCGTCACAGAGGAGGACAGGACGTACAGGGTGAGATCTCTCAGTGGTTACCAGAGATAATGACCGGGACTAGTTGCGTGCGATGAGTCACTCGTCCGAGGGGCGCACGGGAAAGGGTGATCAGGCTGAGAGGAGCGGCCAGAGGGTGGCAGGGGATGCCCAATTGGGTTTCCAGGCTCTGCTCCTGAGTCCACCAGTGCGCGTGTGAGATGCCCCGTGGCATTGTGACAAAATTGGATGGGCAAGGATAGACTTGTGAGGGGATTTGACCGGTTAGAGCCCGCGAGGCCCCCTACAGTGACTCGCGGACCTCCCCGTTTGGCTTCTCCAGGCAATGCTCCACGGTGTGTTGATCTCCTCCGCAATACATGCAGAGGCCCAACTTCCGGCGGCGCTGTTTCTCCGCGAGGGGGAGCTTTGATCGACCAACCACCATCGCCTCCGATTCCCCGGAAGACTCCGGTGGAGGTAACGCCAGGGGGCGGTCTTGAGGCGTGCGGACGGGGCCTCCACGCAAGCGGCTGCTAGACTTCCGCTCGGTGGACCATTCACGCAGCCTGTTGTCTAAACTAATGGTTGTGGAGATCAGCTCCTTGCCAACGAGATATATAGATCTCGACCGGCCAGCTCATCCCTCAGACCTGAGCTGAGGCTGCGGAGAAAGATGCCACAGAGGGCCGCCTCGCCCCAGCCTACCTCCTCGGCTGCGACCCGGAAGTCGATTGCGTAATCCGCCGCTGACTGGCTTCCCTGTTGGAGGCCAAGGAGCCGGTCAGTGAGGACACTATCACGCCGGGAGTGGTCAAACACCTCGAGGAAGCTCTGCACGAACTGGCTGTAGGAGAGGTTTGCGTAACTGGGCTTTGCCATAACGGCATAAGCCCAAGTTAGCGCTCGCCACTCCAGAAGGTTTCCAATGTAGCCAATTCGGCTGTGGTCCGAGGGAAAATCCCCGGGAACGCGCAGAAACACCGACTCACACTGCATAATGAATCCCCGCGCTCCGCCGAGCTTCCCGCTAAAGCGGGCGGGGGTTGGGATTGGTGTGAGTCGAGTGGGCGTCCCCGTGGCAGACTGACCGGGCACCGGAGCGGCAGGAGCCAACCCCCCCCGGCGAGCCGAGGGGAACACCTGCTGGGGGTCCAAGCGGTCCAAGCGGTGAGTTATGTTAACCAACTGGTTCAAAATCACCTGCTGTTGATGGGCTATTAAATCCACCCGAGCCTCGAGGGCGGAAAGACGACGTGCGAGCCCGCTGTCTGGTGAGCCGCTCTGCTGGAGCCGTACTGACATAATGTCTGGCCCAGGAAACACGCACGCAGGCTCAGGATAAATTTAACAACTTTATTCAACAAGCAGGTGTGTCTGAATGGATGTATGCAGTATGTGTATGTGTTGGGTGTGAACGCCGATGCGCAGGAAGCAGAGCAGCGCGCCATACAGCCAGACAACCCTATGGAGAGAGAGCAGAGGACAAGGGGTAAAGTGCACCACACCTGGACAGGGATAATGAGTCGTGTGTTGCTTACTTGTGGATACAGGTGGCTGGCGTTGGCAAGGGAGAAGCCTGGGAGACAGCGTCCTGCAGAGTCTGCGCTGAAGGTGGGAATTGGTAGGCGATGACGGGGAAATCCGCCGCCGAGGAATCCACCTGTGCACAGGGGTGAAGACTTGGAGAAAGGTAAGGTATGCTTACGTGGGGTTGAAGTCTTGCTGGTGATCAGAGGTTGATGCACGAGCTACAAAGTGCCGATGCGAACAGACGGCTCCAGACCGCAGCACTGGGCCGAGTGGGCTAAATAGCCCGCTGCTGACGAGGCGCAGGTGTGCGCGCGGCTGAGGCCGCTGATGAGCGGCGAGTCGTGACAATTTGGAACCCCCTCCTGGAGGTAGCTGCAGCTGGAAGAACTTCAGGGGCAGCTGGCTCATCCTAGACCAGTAAGTTGCCTCCCAATATAGCCAGTCTCTCACAAAAACTAGAATGAAAAACAGGAGATGCAGGTGAGGATGGGTGGATGGACAGTGCAGCAAAATTAGTAGCAGAGTGAGGTGGAGAGAACTCAACAGCGGGAGGCAGCCGCGGCTGAGTCTTCCCACTGGGAACCAAACAAGTCCCTTCATTAATGGATGTAAAAAACAAACGGGTACTTGCCTGTATTCCCACTCTGCTGCCGCTGACCTGTCTGGCGAGTCCTCCCAGGAGAAGCTGGAGCTCGTCAGACGGGGGTAGGATGCCCGATGGTGGTGTGCTTGTAGCAAACTGAAGGAGGAAATGGAAGCCTGGTTCACCCTCGCCGGGAATAAAAAGCCAGGCTGCTGTGTCTCACGGCACTGGCGACGGCATCATCTTTCCCCGGAGGATGCAGGCCTTCCACCATCAGCACCTCTCCCACCTCAGGGAACGATTCCATCAGCCCCTGGATGATGATCTGCATGTTAACCCTGTGCTCATGCAGATGGACGAGCTGAGGGAACCGTCGGAGGGCTGGAAGCGCCTCGCTCAACTCGCCGCCCCATTTGAGACAGAGGAGAGTAATGTGTAAGAGTGGCATTTCCTCTGGCGTGCAGGAGGTGCGAGTATCCTTGACGCAAGCCTCAACGTCTGTCCACGCTTCCTTCACACTGAGGCCTAAATGCCAAAACTTTAAATACACTGGATCCATGATGTGTCTCGTTCTGTCACAGTGGGTGGAAAACTGGACCCAAACGCAATATTTAAAATTGGCAAAAAAATTAGTAAGAGCTGGCCATACGGGTGCAGCTCGATGGTGGAAACACAGAAAATGATAAACAGCTCGGGAGCTGAGCAAAAACGTACAAAATGTCCGGCAGAATCAGACAAGAATACAGGTCAGAGCAGGAGTGTGTTGTTCATGCAGTATGACTAGTGTCACACAGGAGGAAACACAGACTGGGACTTGACATAAATAGAGACAGGAGCAATCAAACACAACACAGAACAGGTGAGCACAATCAGAGACAAGCAGAGACGGCGGCATAATCACAGACACAGGACAGACGGGGCTGAACAGATAATCACACACAGATGATGCGCCACAGTCAAAGGGGAGACAGGACCGCAGCACATAATGATGATGACAATAATAACAATAATAACAATAATAATAACAATAATAATAATAATAATAATAATGAGGATGACTCACAGAGAAATAATTATACAAAACAGAATAATGATCATGGCAAACCAGGATAACAATAATAACCAGAGTGAAACACAGAAAATTCCAAAATGAACTTAAAGCAAGGGGGAGGGCTGAGGTCATGCCCTGAATACCAGATAGCCATAATAAATAAGGATGAGGGCATGAGACCCAGCCCACGCCCTGACAGGGCATAAGTTGTATGGAAATTATATGTTCATTCACATTACTTGTAAGCGACTCAGAAGTCACTCATAAGTCAAAATTCGTTGACATAAATGTTGTGTACCCAAAATGTATTTCTAACATATAAGTAATGCTCTTTGAACATATGTGTAACTGGTTTCTAATTTCCAGCTACCCTATAATGGTGTATTTGCAGTGTTGGTTCACTGGAAAAACCTGAAGTCTGCATCCCGAACCTGTTACGTCCTTAAATGAGGAGGATGCGAGGTGACAGTTTACAATCTTTATTATTGAACTAACAGGAACCAAACAGGAGTCACTCCGTACAGGTCGAGGGTCCACAGCAAAGAGACACAGTATCTCCTGCCGTGACCTCTTATACTTCCCGTGACGCCACCACCGGAAAGACGGGGCGTCACCTCCCACTACATCCAGGGCACCGCCATATTGGTACACTCAACTGTATACATAATATCAATATCTAACATTTCTCCCCTGAAGAAAATAGCAGGCACACTAATTGGGCCCTCCCAAAATTTCATAGCCCGATTCACACTCTAAGCATTAAAACACACATTAATTACACAAGCCTATCCATTCACACCACAAGGCCCTGTGGATTATAAGATAAGATAGATAAGATAAGATAAGCCTTTATTAGTCCCACAATGGGGAAATTCAAGGATTGCAACAGCACAGGGATAGCAACACAGAGCAATAATCAGAAGGCAAGAGAAAAAAAACAAAAAAAAAAAAAAACAAGAGCAGCAAGTATACATATGTACATATAAATATACATAAATATATATATACACTACCGTTCAAAAGTTTGGGGTCACTTAGAAATTTCCTTATTTTTGAAAGAAAAGCACTGTTTTTTTTCAATGAAGATAACTTTAAACTAATCAGAAATACACTCTAATGTCCAATATACATTGCTAATGTGGTAAATGACTATTCTAGCTGCAAATGTCTGGTTTTTGGTGCAATATCTACATAGGTGTATAGAGGCCCATTTCCAGCAACTATCACTCCAGTGTTCTAATGGTACAATGTCTTTGATCATTGAGTCAGAAGGCTAATGGATGATTAGAAAACCCTTGTGCAATCATGTTAGCACAGCTGAAAACAGTTTAGCTGGTTAGATAAGCTATAAAACTGACCTTCCTTTGAGCAGGTTGAGTATCCAGAAAAAATTATTATTTCAAATACAAATCATTATTTCTAACCTTGTCCATGTCTTGACTATATTTTCTATTCATTTTACAACTCATGGTGGTAAATAAGTGTGACTTTTCATGGAAAACACAAAATAATTGTCTGGGTGACCCCAAACTTTTGAACGGTAGTGTATATATATATAGACACACAGTGCGGAGCATTGTAGCTAGATGGAATAAATATGTAAATATATAAACACACACAGTGCGGAGCATTGTTGCTAGATGGGATGAAACAGCACAACCGTCTACTTAGTTATCCTACATGGTATGATTATGTACCCATACATATTCTCACCCTCCATAGCGACCGGTATTTTCCTAGTTGTATGCCGGAGGGGACCATTGTATAAGTCTATTGCGTCTTTTGCATTCAAAACTATTAGGTTGTCACGTCTTTTTGCTATCTCTGCGAGCAGCCCTGCTTAGGTTGTACAGTCTGACAGCCGTAGGTAGGAAGGACCTGCGAAACCTCTCGGTTGTGCACCTAGGATGATGTAGTCTGCTGCTAAATGAGCTCCTCAGTGCATTCAGTATGTCCTGCATAGGGTGGAACTCGGACTCCAGCAGAGATGACAGTTTAGCCACCGTCCTTCTCTCTCCTATCTCCTCCACTGGGTCAAGGCGCTGCCCCAGGTCAGAGCTAGCTTTCTTGATCAGTTTGCTCAGTCTCTTCCTATCGGCTGCCGTAATGCCACTGCCCCAGCAGACCACTCCAAAAGTGATGGCTGATGCCACCACCGTGTCATAGAATGTCTTCAGCAGCGCCCCTTGTACACCAAAAGACCTGAGTCTCCTCAGTAGGAACAGCCTGCGCTGTCCCTTCTTGTAGAGTGCGTCAGTATTGTGTGACCAGTCTAGTTTATTGTTCAGATGAACACCCAGGTACTTGTAGGATGTCACCATCTCGATGTCTGTTCCCTGTATATTTACTGGTGCTGTGAGGGGTTGTCCTTGCCTGCGGCAGTCCACCACCAGCTCCTTAGTTTTCCTCGCGTTGATCTGGAGGCAGTTCCAATGGCACCAGTCCACGAAGTCCTGGATAAGCCCTCTGTACTCAGCTTCATCTCCATTGGAGATGAGGCCAACGATCGCAGAGTCATCAGAGAACTTCTGTAGATGGCAGTGTATTGTGTTGTGTGAGAAGTCTGCAGTATAAAGGGTGAACAGGAGGGGAGCCAAAACCGTTCCCTGCGGGGCCCCCGTGCTACCGATGATCATGTCGGACACACAGTCCCGGGTTCTCACAAACTGAGGCCGGTTAGTGAGGTAGTCCAGGATCCATGATGACAGGTGCTGGTCCACCCCTGCGCACAGCAGCTTGTCCTTCAGGATCATCGGTTCGATGGTGTTGAAAGCACTGGAGAAGTCAAAGAACATGATCCTCACCGCATTCCCAGGCTTCTCCAGGTGGGACAGAGAACAGTGAAGGAGGAAGATCACTGCATCCTCCACCCCAATGCCATGCTGGTAGGCGAACTGGAGTGGATCCATCGCTGGTCCCACCGGGGGGCGGAGGTGAGCAAGGAGCAGTCTCTCCAGGGTCTTCATCATGTGGGACGTCAAGGCCACTGGTCTGTAGCTGTTCAGGTCTTTGGGGTGGGAAGTCTTTGGTACAGGTACCACACAAGATGTTTTCCACAGCTGTGGTACCCTCCCCAGCTTCAGGTTCAAACTGAAGATGTACTCCACAATCCCACACAGCTGGTCTGCGCAGGACTTGAGGAGCTTTGCGCTGATGCCGTCCGGTCCCGACACCTTCCTCGCCTTGATCTTCCTCAGCTCCGTCCTCACCTGGGTCTTAGTCAGGGTCAGGTTGGGGGGCTGTGTGTTGGGAGTTGGGGGGTGTTGGTGGAGTGGGGAGTGGGCAGCAGGACTTGATGTCTTTAGAGGCAGCAGTGGTTGTTGTGCAGTCAGGGGGGAGGGCGGTTGGTCAAACCTATTGAAAAACAGATTCAGATTGTTTGCCCACTCCCTGCCCCCCGTGGCCTGGGGGGAGGTATTCTGGAGCCCAGAGATGGTTTTAAGGTTTCTCCAGACCCCGCTGATGTCGCTCTGTTGCAGCTTGTCCTCCATCTTCTTCCTGAAGCTGTCCTTGCCTTCTCTGATCTTTCTCCTCAGCTCCTTCTGTACGGACTTCAGCATCTCCCTGTTCCCCAACCTGAAAATCCTCTTCTTCTCTCTCAGAAGAGTTTTTATCTCAGGGCTGATCCAGGGTTTGTTGTTTGAGCAACACCGTATGGTCTTGGTGGGAACGGTGTTGTCCACACAGAAGCTGATGTAGTCCGTGATGGTGTGAGTGAGGTGATTGATGTCCTCACCATGTGGATCGCAGAGCTGCTCCCAGGCGGTAACAGTCTTTGAACATAAAATGGCTTGTGAGAAAAAAAAATAATCCAGAAGTAACTATACACATTGCTATAACACATCAGACAGTAAACACACCTGAACAATATATACAGTAATCTAATGGCGGTCCCAAAACCCCCCACCCCAGCACTCCCACTCTCACAACCTGGCAATTCAAACACACACAGTGCCGAGGCGATTAACATTTCACATATTATTTTCTTCACACATGCACACACAGGGGAAATTTCACAAAGGTTACGCGGTTCCTCTCTTTTTTTTCCCCAAAGCACAAGGAACAGTGATAGCATTAACACAACACAATGTAATATACCACTAACTCCCCCCTCTTTTAAAGTCTCGCTAAGGACCCCCTGGAGGCCCCCTCTCTGGAACGTCCATCTGGCGGGCCGCTCCCAGAGTGTCTCCGCCTTTTCCTTACTGGAGACGGGCTGCTCAGGCGTTTCATTGCTCCCATATGCCGCAGCTCATTTGGGTGCCTTCTGGATCCATCGGACAGTTCCAAGTGACCGTCCTCACGGGTCCTCACCACCCGCAGCTTTCCCTGGTCATCCCGCTGCTCCCACGTTTTCCGGACCCCACCAAGCCGAGACTCAACCCTAGAACAGACCTCGTTGCCAATTTTTAGGGGAGTACTCACTGGCCTTCTTTGTCCACGACGCCGTGACCGGGCTTCTTTTGGGTGTCGGAGAGTCCCGTCGACCCAGTCCGAGATCCGCCCCAGATCCCGCTTGTAGGCACGCCTCGGGATCATGCCACTCGGTCACACCCCATCCTCTTTCATCTTTTGCGCTGAATCAGCCACGCAGCACCCGGTTCAACGGTAGTACTCAGCTGGCCTTCAGAACTATGATGTGCCTGCTCGTTGGTTCCACTCGCCACCACAGTTGTCCAACTGTGCCGTTCGGGTCCCTTGTACAGGGTACTGCGAACTCTGGCACCGGAAACTCCCCGTGATGGCGCTCCATTGTGTCAGTCCTGCCCGTCATCACTCGTTCCGGGCAGATTTAAGTCCCACACTTTATCGTCATTTCCCGCATAAAAGGGTCGGTCCCACAGCCCGCAGCCAGACCACTCCTCTCCGAAGCTGCAGGCAATTGAAAATCCGAGTCCATAAAACAGGTCGCAGCCCATGAGGTTCACCCTTTCAGTGGACACCATGAACTCCACTGTACACATTGTAGCTGACTTGTATCTCACTGAGAGCATCAGCGAGCACATGATGTCTAAGGGGTTGTTCCCATAACCGTAACATGATACATCAGACCTGCTCACGCTATAATGAGGGAAAAAGTTCTTCACCGTGGCCCAGCTCAGGATGGAGGTCGTCGATTCCGTATCCACCATCAGTGGCACCACAACCCCATCCAATTCAATGTTGCAATAAATGCGATCATCCGTGTTCAGTGAGACCGTGTGAACCACTGTAGGTTCCCTTGTGAAAGAGCCCCTCTCTGGTTTTTGGTCCCCCTGTTGAAAGTTTTTACAGGCCCTTGCGAAGTGTTGGAACAAACTGCACCTTTCACAGTGCTTCCCTTTTGCTGGACAGTCTCTCACCGTGTAGCAGTGCCTAGCAGACCCACAGCCATAGCATCTTGGCGTCCCCAGGGCGGACCTAATTTTAACGGTGGAGGCGTATTCCTCATCACTCTGGCAATCCAGTCCGCGGCCACCACCTTCCACTGTTTCTCGTCCCTTGGCAACTTGTCTTCCTTGCCGAGATTTCTGGTCAGCTCCTCTGCTGCCTTGTACTGCTGTGCTAATTCCATGGCGGCTAACAATCAATCAATTCACCAGTGTGTGTGAGGAGAGACCTTTGCGAAGGAATAGAGGACGTTCTCTGCTAGTTGGCCGCGGACCATTTCTTCCTCCAAAATGCCGAAATGGCACTCTCCTGCCAGCTGCCGTAGGTCCACGACAAACTGTTGCACCGACTCATCCGACCGCTGGCGGAACTGGATTTGGATTCGCCTCATGATGATGTTTTCTGGGGCGCGAAAATAGCCCGCCATCAGCCTCACCACATCATTGAATGTGTCACCACCTCCCAACGTACTCAGGATCCTCTGGCCCTCCATTCCTAGGTTATGGACCAGAATTGCTCTTGCACGCAGCTTTTTGAGCTTGCTGCGGTCCAGAGCGATGAGATAATTTTCAAAGGCCGCGTACCACATGGCCCAGTGGATGAGCGGCTCTCCCGGAGCCTCCAGAAACGGCTGAAACGCGGTAGCTACTCGCTTCATACCGTTTGTCCTTGTCGCCAAATGTTACATCCTCAAATGAGGTGGAGGTGAGGTGACAGTTTACACGCTTTATCATTGAACTAAAAGGAACCAAACAGGAGTCACTCCGTACAGGTCGAGGGTCCACAGCAAAGAGACAGAGTATCTCCTGCCGTGGCCTCTTATACTCCCCATGATGCCACCACCGGAAAGAGAGGGTGTTACCTCCCACTACACCCAGGGCACTGCCATATTGGTACACTCAACTATATACATAATATTAATATCTAAAAGAGCCCTCAGGAGCCTGTTAACCTCTGCTGTCATCCATGGCTTCCAGTTAGCATGAACAGTGATGGTTTTGCAGTGAGCGACATTATCAATGCATTTAGCTATGTATAGGCAGCTCGGTGGTAGAGTGGTTAGCACTGCGGCAGCACAGCAACTCACCCTTGGACGGGGGATCCTGGGTGTGATCCCAGCCCCTGACCAACAGTGATCTGTGTGGAGTTTGCATGTTCTCCCTGTGTCTGCGTGGGTTTACTCCAGGTTTCCTCCCACATGTCAAAAACATGCAAGTTAGGTCAGTTGGCATCAAACTGGGGATTCTAAATTGTCCTTAGATATGACTGTGAGAGTGAATGGTTGTCTGTCTTTCTTTGTTAGCCCTGCGATGGACTGACGATCTGTTCAGGGTATACCCTACCTCTCGCCCAAAGATGATGGGATAGACTCCAGCCCCCGCCACCCCCCCCGCGATCCGAAAAGGATTAAGTGGAAGAAGATGGATGGATGGATGGATGCTCCACCAACCTCAGTGTACTCCTCTATATTTGTCTGTTCATTGTGAGTGGCTGCATGCTTGAAAATGTCAAGATCTGTAGTGTTAAAGCCATCTTTCAGAGCACTGGAGATCCCCTCTGGCTACACACGTGCCTACTTTTTTGTTGGTCTGATGGCTCTCACTCTGGGTCTGTGTGCAGGCCTTAGCAAGATGGTGATCTGATCCGAGAGACCCAGGTGGGGGGGGGGGGGGTGTATGCTTTCTTGTGAGTTGTGTACACCAGGTCCAGCAAGTTGTCTCCTCTTGTTGGAAACTCCACATGTTAGTGTAGTTTTGGTAAGATGGCCTTTAAATCTGCATGGTTGAAGTCTCCTGCTGTGATGAGGAATCCACCTGGATGCACTGTTTGTGCCTCACTTAAGCCTCTTTTCCACTAGCCCAGCACACCTTGGTACGGCTCGATTCACTTCAGTACGGCTCGGAATGCTTCTGTCTCCATTAGCACGGTGTTGGGCATGGGTGTTGTGCTAGGGTGGGTGGGTTTATAACAGCGAGGCGGCGCCACACTCCCGTGACGTAATGCACGCGACCCAAGCAAAACATTTTTTTTTCCAAAACTTTGTTGAGAAGACCCAAGCAAAACATAACACATAGCTGTACAAGGCCACTCCTCGGTCTGTGGCTTTTTTCACCATAAACACCAAAAAGGACCGCCAGACAAGGGTACAGGCAGCGAGATGAAAACACTCTGGAATAGTTCTGCAGCTTCTGGGAGAAGCCACAAAATATATATTCAAAAAGTAAACTTTACTGAGTTAGGTATAATAAGATATATTTGACAGTTATGCATTTTAGGCCAAAACAAACTTGATCTAGGATTAAAAGCAATTAAAATAATGCAGTCACAAGTTTACATGGAAACATGTACTGTAGAAATATATATTCTCTGCATCAACAATGTACTAGATATGCATTCATGTTGTATTGCACTGGGATTTACACTGACAATAAACCTATGAAGTTTTTGCAGATGTCTCTTTTTTTTATATGTGAAGGTTACCACCATGTGGCATAAATTAAATACTGAAAGATTGGAAAAGCTAAGAATAATCCATCAGTTTGAGAAATCACTTTTGGTTTGGTGTAAGTCTGTCAACAGAATTATGAACCATAAAGCAGTTTGTGTTAAAATGTTAAATCCAATTCAACCTAATCCGGGGGCTTCCAATCATGTGTCATGGGGGGCCAAGACCCTGCAGGTTCTCTCTTCTACCCAGTCTCTTCAGCAGGTGTTGTCACTGATCAGTCAGTGGAAGAAGTTCAGTGGAATCTGCTGTTGAAGACACTGGTTGGAGGTAAAGCCTGCAGGGTCTTGGCCCTCCATGGCACATGATTAGACACCCCTCCGCCCAAACCCATTATGAGGAAGAGCAGATGCTAATATGACCCAGAATTCCTCCATATACAGGTACTGTCACTATTGAGAAACGTGTTATATGTCAATTTAATCCTATCCAACTTTTACTTTCATAATAAGTGTAAATATTTGCAAAAAGCACACATTATTAGAAATATGTTATATTTCAATTTAATACTATCCCACTTGTACTTACAAAAACTTGTGAATATTCATAAAAAGCACACACATGAAAAAGGTAGCACCACAAGCAGTGGGTCACAGCGGTTTTGGGCAACAGCAACACAATTGTGTATCCTTTGCCAATCTGTCTGCTGTTATTTAATGTTTAACAGTTAAGGGACGGATGATTATATGCTCCAAAACCTGAGAAACTCTCTGATAAAAAAGCTGCAACAACACAAGTCACTTTTGGTTTGAATTAACTGCCAAATGACCTAGAAATAATGAGCTGAAACTTGTTTTTATTCGTATTAAATAATGAGACAGTGGCACACTGGCCAACACCAAATTGTATTATTTTTTACATCCTAGGGCATTTTGTATGTACTGAATTAAAAAAAATTCATGTTTTTCACCTTCAGGTCAACGTTTGGAACAACAGTATTAGTATTTTCCGTTTAGATGATGCTACACTCCTTCTAAAGTATTGTAATTCTCTGAGTTTGGAATGCCGATAGAACATTCAATTTACATATACTTACTTTTTTACCTACTTTGACTTGTAAGCTTGATCAGTCTCTCCTGCTGCATTTTAAAGTCCAACTGTGCAACTTCTTATAAGTTAACATAAAAAAATGTACCCAAAGTTTAGAACTTGATCATGTGGTGCTAATTTTTTATGATATTTCAATAAAAAGAACAGAAAGCTTACAAAAACATTTGTTTTTTGGTCTAGTTAAAAATTACATTACCTTTACAATGGTTGACCCCTGACAGGATGAACAGCATCATTTTCATCAGACTAGGCAATGGAATTTCTATGTAATTATACTGTTTTATAATTCAGTGTTATAACAGACAAACCACACTTTCCAAAACAATTCAATTTTATTATATACAAAATATTAAAATAAAAAAAACTTTGCAACACAACATGAAGGTTAATTGACATTTTATACACGCCGACCACTGAGTGCCTCTACCAGCTTCCCAAACTGGGTCAGGAAGACTCGGTTGAATGAAGCCGTCTCTGCCAGCTCCTGGGTCAGGAAGGCTCGGTTGAATGAAGCCGTCTCTCCCAGCTCCTGCCTTATCAAGGAAACATCCTGCTCCTGGGATACCCTCGTGTTTTCTGCAACCTCATTTAAATGTTGCAAATATTTATCATTGAATAGATTTTGCGCCTGGTGGCGGGATAGATTCACATTAATCCGGGTGTGCTGGCGCGGCGGACGCGTGGGATGATTCTACAAGGAAAATGCACACAATAAAATACAGCACGAAAGTGCAAGATATACAGAAAAGACAATATTTTTTCACAAGATTACATAAGATTATTTCAGCGTATTTTTCACATGAATAATTAAAAGAAAAGCATGAGTCCGCAGTGTGCTGCAATAAAGCAGAGCGATCATCATCCACAAATGAACAGCTTTTTTATTGCATAAATAAACTTAGCGTCTTACCGAATATATTTGCGAAAAAACGCACAATAAAAAAAAATTAAAACTCACCATTAAAGGACTCCGATGTCGAGACCTCCCGGTATATTTTTTCATTCCGGGTGGCTCCGTCTAACTCGCGCTGGATGCATTCGTCTGACAATGCAGTGAGCAGACACTGCACCTCATTATTGGTCCATGGAACACCCTTATTACGCAAAGCCATTTTTGATAGAGAATAAATGAAAATAGCACAGCAATACACTGAAAAGAAACCGCCAACAGTGGTTGCGCGCTGAGTAATGGCGGTCGTGAAGATTCTTTTTTTTTTTTTTTTTCCAAAACTTTATTGAGAAGGTCGTGAAGATTCATCAGAAGAGGAGGAGGAGAGGGGCGGTTACAACCTGACCAATCAGCGCCGGTTACGACCTGACCAATCAGCGGCGACCAGTCTGTTAACGTCACAACACGGCCCAGCTCAGCACTGATGTACCCTGCCCTTGAGCGGGGCTGAGAATCGCGGCTGTTAAACCGTGTTGGGGCTAGTGGAAAAGCGTACAAAGCGTGCTGAGCCGTCCCTTGCCGCGCTAAAGCGTGCTAGTGGAAAAGGGCCTTTTATTATGGCCTGGTAGAGTTCATTTCGTGCTTTACTCCTCTCGCTGGTGGCAGTGGGCGGGATATACATGGCTACTAGCAGGATAGATGTAATTTCCCTCGGTAAGTACTATGGTCGGCACTTGATGATCATAAACTCCACCAACAGGGAACAGTGTTTGTGCCCAACAGTCGCATCTCGGCACCAAGCGTGCATTTGCACCGCACTTCCCATTGTGTGCCATGGTTTTGTTAGTTTCTGTCAGCGCAGTGTCTGTTTTTCATGCTTTGTATCACACTGTCTAAATACCTGTAGACTGTGCACCGCACTTTACAGTGCAAAGAGCGGACTCATTTAAAAGATGTTTGGCATTGTGCAGTCTCTGTGCATTGATATTATACTGCAGGCAGGGTGCAGCATAATTGTTCACACACTCATAGGGAACGTGAGTTGGGTTTAGACCGTCGTGGGATAGGTTTGGTTTACACTACTGATGATGTTGCGATAGTAATCCTCCCCAACAAGGAGGCCACCAACCTCCTTGTTGGAGAGGGCAGAGGAGGACCTAAGGGTGCTTTCATACCTAAATTCTTTTACTTTGGTCCAAATCAGTTGATAAGTTTCTTACTATGTATCATTTTCTCCTTGGTTTGGTTCCCTTTCACACAGGCAAAAATTCAAGTGGAACAAATTCCGTCACGTTAAATCTCGCAAGACTTTGAGACTTATGTCAAAACGTTCTCTGCTCTTATTAATCAGATTTTTTGGCCGCAAGAACAGGAATCGTAAATACAGGAAGTAGGATGACTACTGTGCATTTACAACATGTATTTCTGGGGAGAAAATAATACAAATCATAGCGTAATCTATGGGGGTTTTTTTATCGCCCTGGTTATCATTTATTACTTTACATGCATACACTACTTTCTACAAATCATACAGTTTGAAAGTGAAGCACGGCTACAGAAGGAAAACAACATGTTAACGTTCATTAAGCCTCCAGAACATCACATGCTCAGCCACATATATTTTTGAAGATCCATCAGGTATGTACAGTGGCATAAAAAGTGTTGCCGTTTGCTGCTGGTCCTGTTTTAATATGGTCCCATTCTCACCTGTAGGACCGCACCAGAGTTCACCGGTTGATTCGAATTGAGAGCACGATTGTTTTGGTCCTCATCTGAGTGCAATTACCGTGTTCTAACCAGACAAAATGAACTGCACTAATGGAGAAAACAAACTTGAGTTCCATTGAAACAAACTAAAGCCTGTAGGTGTGAAGGCATCCTAAAGCTGGATTCATGCTGCACCTCTGCTGTCCGCATACGTGCAACTGTCTCCAGTCTGCTAGTGTCCGCAGGGCTCTACTGCGGACGACTGCATGCAGTCCAAATTTTATGATCATGTGGCCTGCCCATGACCTGAACATGTTGACAGTGCATGTGCAAGACTGAACGTCCCATTCATGAGGTGGTGCTACCAACACAGCATACAAAGACAAAGTAGACGAGGAAGACAATGAGGATGCGGAAGACGAGAATAAACATACATGAATCGTTTTGCAGCAGCAGCAGCCTGAATGGAGAAGAGCACTGAAAAAAGATAATTCCTCCTTTTCCTTGAAACGATACCATTGTTGTTGTTTACCCCCCCCCCCCAAAAAAAATGTGCGTCACTCTCGTGTTTATAGCCTGTGAACAAACTGTTGTGTTAGCACATTGGCGCTACCCATAGGACTGGGGCAAAAGTACAAATGACAGTTGTGCGCATGCATCAATCACTTCGCCTGGTAGCTGAAACAAAGTGAGCATGTACAACGCCGCTTGTGCATCGAGCTCGTCCAAAGAGCATGCGGACCAAAGTGGCATGAATAAGGCTTCAGTCTAAGGGTGCATTCAGATGCCCACTGTTTGGTCTGGACCACAGGATCAAACAGTGGCTTTGGTGGATAGTTTGGTTTGTTTGGTGCCGTCTGAACGTGTGTTGGAACTCTGGTGCACAACTAACAAGCAAAGTCTGGTCCCCCTTAAAACAGGGGTCTTGGTTCACTTGCAAACGAAGTCTGGTGCGCTCCGCTTGTAGTGTGAATCCAAACGGACTATCCAGCGGCCCAAAGGGCAGAAGTGCCCCTTTTTGCCCCATTTGTGTAACCATAGCAACATGTAGTCTGAGAAGAGGAAGTGGCATTTACCATAGTACATTTCTGGTAGAAAATAACAATAAAGACAACTGCACAAATCTGAGAAATCCTTTTACTGGAGAAAGCTGAGGAAAAAAGTTTTAAAAAAGTCTCGTTTGTGGCAAACAAACAACCCAGCTGAAGGGAACGGATTTCCATTTCTGGTCCTGGTCAATTGATGAGCCTGATTTTTTTTCTTCACCGATGTTTTTTTTCTTCCTGATCAGTGGCGGTTTTGCCTACAGCCCCCCGAACAAGCAGTTGTTGTAACTGTGTGACGTTGTCCAGGCAGTTTGGTCCACTGCAGTATGAACGCAAACCCTAACAAAGTCAAACAAATTTGTGAAAATTCTTTGCATTCCCTGACCAATCGAACCAGGACCCGCGGACTATTCTGGTCTGAATGTAGCCTAAGTCTAAGTTCACAGCAGCCATTTTGACACAAATCAATAGGGAAATAGTTGTACTTTGGTGTACAGTCTTTATTATGATTATTATTATTATTGTGATTACTACCACGCTTCTTACTAGTGACACCAATAAAGTTTCCATTAGGTTTTTATATTAAGAATAGAATAACATAGAATAGGCTTTATTGTCATTGTACAGTTGTACAGCACAGAACCTGATTTGGTGTTAGAACAGATGCACTAAAAACAACACAACTGTGTGTGTAGATAAGGACAACACATTGTGTGTCAATTTTGACACAGTCCTTGTGTTAATATACTGTATTTGACACATTTGTTATGTCAAAATGTTTTTACACATTTATATGTTAAAAATTACACAATTGTTTGTTAATTTAACACAAAGTGTGTAATTTTTAGCACATAAATTATAAAAACATTTTAACAACAAATGTGTCAAATATATTAACACAAGGACTGTGTCGAAATTGACACACAATGTGTCGTCCTTATCTACACACACAGTTGTGTTGTTTTTAACACATCTGTTCTAAGAGTGTACTTCTGCATGATCCATTTCACATTAGCTGCTGTAAAATAGGATTACTGTGACATGAAATAGTAGATAAATGCGAGTCTCACAAATGACATCAATAATTTTTTTTTTTTTTTTTTTTAGCTAATATTACACTTGTGAGTTACCTGTAATTTCAGTGGTTTCTGTAGAAAAAAATACAAAAAACTTCTTACTAGTTGTTGAGACAGTAATTTTTTTCTAAACATTGCTGTCAATTTACATTGGGTTATATTCTCAAAGAGAAACCTCTGGAACATCAGTAATGTATACATGAAAAGCAGATCTGCTATAAGCATAAGCTTACATTGAAAATATTCAGTGTGTTTATGGACTGATCTGTTACTGAGTAAGAGACAAAAAAGGCAGTCTCAGACCCAAGGAGAGAGAGTGCGGGGTGTTCTATTGACTGAAGGCTGATTGAGTTCAACATTCATCAGTGATCTGATTTATTGACCATGCACATCATCTGAGTGAACGCTTTCGGGGCCTGGCTGTGTGCAGTCAAGCATCGCTTCACCGACTCCGGCGGTGCCACATCCCACTGGATGTTTTGTGGTTGTATATTCTGAGGATGGAACTGCAAGGCGGCTTGTCAGAGAGTCCACAGTTCGTCTGGCATTCCGGGGATGAGCGGGGCATACCAAAGCCTCCAAAAACCTTGAGCCTCTCACTGGACGATTTGAGGAAAAACTTGAGTGCCGTTCACGCTCCGCCCACTTTCTGTCTGCTTTCTCAGGAGTCGTGCTGTGATCGAGCGTGCCAGAGAAGGAGAGAGCAGGGGAAAGTGCGTGCATGTCCGGGCCACAGGAAACATGAAAATTTCAGTTTAGCGCTCAGGCCCCTGTTCCTGTTCCTCACCCGATACCCTTGATCTGCAAGCTCAGTGATTTCAGCCAGTCTCCTTGTCACCTCCACTATCCCTAGCTCACTTACTCACTTACCTAAACCTGCATGAACACGTCAAACTTTGACTTAGGAGACATTTGTTTATGTTTTCCCCAAATCCATTCAGGCAACCAAAAAGGACATGGATCAGCTTTGGCTGGCATTCTATGGGCTTGTGCCTTAAAAAAACAAACAAACAAAAAACCTTAGCAGATGAAGGTGCAAATCAATGCTAATTGTCTTCCCAAGGTAAACAGTAAAGGATGCTAAAATAAGCATGGTGTGACAGCAGAGGGTTTTAATCAGCTCTTCTGGGGGAATCCGTGTTGTTTCTTAAAATAGCTGCATCATTTGAGGCAGTAGCTGAAGCGTTCATTCACATCAAACACAAGAGCTGTGTGATGGGTTCAAGAACTGAGCTTTAAGCTTTGTGATGTCAGTTTGTCCCCATAACTGGTCATTGCTCTCTCCCCCTAAAACAATTATCACATGAAATTTAAGAAGTTAGAGAGATAAAGGAACATTAGTCGTAGAAATAATCCTCAAAGCCTTGGTTGTACATGTATAGCAGCAAGCTGGAAGCTCTTGCTAACATTTTGCATCACTGACAGCTCTTTATTGCTTGTTTGAAGTGCCGTCTCTTGAACTTCCCCCTTTATCCATTTCATCACCTGACAGAAAGTCGACGCATTAAAGGACGGCACATGCGTTTTAAATTTCACTGAGCTAAGAAGGCCCGTTGCAACATGCGGTCGAATCAATCACCGAAGTCAGTAGGTGTGCACAGTGTTCATTCCCTCTACACATACAAAAAACAACAAGAAACAAGAGAAGCTGTTGATGCCTCCCTATGTGACCTTGAACATTGATCTTGACCTCTGCTGGGAGGGAACAGAGAGTCCCTCAGGAATCAATAAATGATCACAAACACATTTACCCACCAATTATCTTGACATTAAGTGCCTGTAAGCCTCTTTACTCTGTCCCAGGTTTGCTCTGTTTGCATGATAACCTGTCATTAGCTGGTCAAAACACATCTAATGGCAACTGGTTATAAATCTTTGTAGTTCATTGATATATTGACTTTGCCATATTTTAAGGGTTTTCTCATGGAGCACATATATAAACTCATTCATTCATTCATTCATTCATTCATTCATTCATCTTCTTAACCACTTAATCCATCTCAAGTTGGGGGGTGGAGCCTGTCCTAGCGTCTTTGGGCGAGAGGCAGGGTACACCCTAGACACATTTCCACTCCATCGTAGGGCCAACACAGAGAGACAGACAACCACTCACTCTCACATTCGTACCCAAGGAGAGTTTATGCCCTGTTGATGCCAAACATAATTGGACTGTATAAAACAACTTAAATAATTTACCTTGAAGATCCCATATTGTGGTTTTTCCAGGGATGAATTTTAAGTTTTGATATTGTTAGAAAATACCCGATTCTTTGATTGAAAGATCCAAGAACAAGCCAGAGAATTCTTCAATTCAAAGATGTAACATTTATTTAGAGGTCACATGTAAAGCAAGCAGCGCTGGGCACAGCGTGACGCAGCCCCGTCTGGAGTGTCGCCAGACTGACCGCGAATTCCGGGTGCAACTTACATTAATCTTCTCGGGTTGGTTAGACCAACCCCATACAATAGGATGGGCTTGTATGTGACTGTCTGATTGGCCAGTTTAACTCTGACGTGAACAGGCCATCCTCTGTTCACGTTACTATCTTATAGAATGTACGATCAACAGTGTGTGTATGGCTGTTTTTTTTGGGTGTGTGACTAAAATATTAGGCCTGACTAAAGGAAAGGAGAGAGAGAGAGATAGAGAGAGAGCAGAAAGAGGGCTCTATAGCTCTGCCTAATTCCTGTTTATCAGAGTTTAACACAACATATTTGTTCATAAGAATGCAAACAGAATATGTATAGAATATGTGTAGAGCATAATGGGAGATTACCTACAGAATTATTATTTTGGCACTCTAACTTTTCATAACCCTTTCAATATCATCAAGGACACAGTACACTACAGTATCTGTAGCTATAAAGACCAACAACAATTTCAAAGCTGCCAACATAATACCAGTCCCAAAGAAGCCCGTCCCATCCAGCTACAATGATTACCGTCTCGTAGCACTGACCCCCATCATAATGAAGTGCTTCGAGCGGCTGGTCATGCAGAACATCAAGTTCATCCTCCCTCCCTCCCTCCCACAACTCATCTCATTTCGCATACAGGTCAAGCAGATCCACAGAAGATGCCATCGCTGCTGCTCGCCATCCAGCCCTGGCCCACCTGGACTCAAAGAACTCCTACATGCGAATGCTGTTCTTTGACTTCAGTTCAGCATTCAACACAATCTTCCCCCAGCACCTAATACAAAAACTCAGGCACGTGAGTTTCAAAACCTCTCTCTGTAACCGGGTGCTGGACTTTCTCACAGGGAGGTCACAGAATGTGTGGGTTGGCAGCAACACATCCAAGACCATCACAGAGAGCACAGGGGCCCCACAAGGGTGCATGCTCATCCCGCTGCTCTTCACTCTGCTGACCCGTGACTGTGTACCAGCCTACAGCACCAACCACATCATCAAGTGTGCGGACGACATGACGGTGGTGGGCCTCATCACCAACAATGAGGAGGCCAACTACAGAAATGAGGTGAGCCAACTGGTCCAGTGGTGTAAAGACAATAACCTCTTCCTTAAAGTGGGAAAAACCAAGGAGATTGTGGTCGATTTCAGGAGGAGACAAACACACCATCCCCCTCTGAACATTAATGGAACAGCTGTGGAGAGGGTGAGCAGCACCAAGTTCCTAGGAGTGCACATCTCTGAGGACCTTTCCTGGTCCAACAACACCCCATCACTGGCCAAGAAGGCTCAAACTCACCTTCATTTCCGCTACAAACTGAGGAGAGCACGAATCCCACCCCCCATCATGTGCTTATTCTACCGGGGCACCGTTGAGAGTATCCTCACCAGGTGTATCACTGTGTAGTATGGAAGCTGCACCACCTCATGCCGGAAGACACTACAACACACAGTGAAAGCAGCCAGCAAGATCATCGGTGCCCCTCTGCACTCCCTCTCAGATATTTACCTCACCCACCTCACCCGCAGAGCCGTCAACATTGCAGGCGACAACGCTCACCCCTCACACTCCCTCTTCAGCCCACTGTCCTTGGGGAAAACATACTGGAGCCTCTGGGCCTGCTCCACAAGACTGCTAAACAGCTTTGTTCATCAGGCCATCTGGACCCTGAACTCTGCTCCCCTGGACTGTAACGCACTCACCCATGCAGTAACTACCTCAGCTGTTGGCACAGAAAGACTGGCACACCAACAGTAATACATCTACTGCTGTGTGCTTATGCACTTTACTGCAAACATTTGCACAAATGCCATACTTGCTGTTGTCTGTTTTGCAATAATGTTCATGTGCAGTCCTATCTGTCACTGTCTGCACCTACACTACTGCATCAAACTTGCAACTATGAGTATTACTGGTCTACTTTTTCTGTATATAGTATTGCTGGGTTTTATCGTTTATCTTTATTTGCACTATGGGAGGTTTGGGTCTATCTTTTGTCGCCACTTGCACTACAGATAGCATTACTCTACATCAGGGATCTCCAACCTTTTATATTCTGTGAGCTACTTTTACATCATGCAGTTGCTGGAGAACTACTCCTCTTTTAGTAACATTTATTTAGTTAATTTCCATATTTACACATATTGTGTATAACAGCTTAAAATCACAAGCATGAACATGTTGTATTCTTAATTATTTATTTTAATATTTAAAAAGTGCCAAAATGATTTTTTTTTTTACTGAGAAAATCAAAAGTATTTCAAAACTATGAAATGGAACAATACTGTATAAAAAAAAGCAAATAAAATACACTTGCAGGTGCATTTTCAAATTGTGAAATGGAACATTCTCACTCACTCAAAGAAAAAAAAAAAAAAGCTGTATTCCTGAATATTTTTGAACATTTTCAACAATACAAACATTGTGAAAGGGCTTTTTGTGCTTGGCCAGGATGTGTGCCGCTTAAAATGATGCCTCAGTTGAAGCGTTGGCCTTCTTACTTGGCTTAGTGAACTGAGATTGGTGTTTTTGAAGCGTCGCTTTAAGCTCATTTACCTTCTCATAACAGAGGCTGCTTCCCACCGGAAAGTCTCGGGAGAAGTTGCTGTGAATTTTGGTGAAATGCTGCTCCACGTTTCGTCTTTTACGGGCTGCAAGGCTTGCACCACATGATCAGACACCCCTGTCTTTCACATTTGTGAAACAGAAGTCTGTTTCCCGGTCTTGGTGAAAATAATAAGTTTTGGGCCTTTGGCATGACTGGACTCTCCTGCTAACATTGTTGCTAGGCTAACCGGCTACCTGCCTGGCACCTGGCTGGTCAGCCTGCTCCCCCCACCCTGCTCCAATGACAGTAAGCAGACCAGCACAAATGTTTGATTGACAGCTAGTTGACAAACAACCGTTTCATCTCAGGAGGGGGGTGGGACACTTATAATTCTGATTGGATGGTAATTTAGACCTGATTTACCAAGCGACGAATAAAATTTGTTTTATTATTGACCCCTTAGTGAGCTACTGGGAAGGGCCTCGCGAGCTACCGATAGCTCGTGAGTGACATGCTGGAGATGCCTGCTCCACATAGACTACTGTTATTGTTTTTCCAGCCTTATCCTTTTTTTTTTTTTTTTTTCATATTGCGCATACCAAAGAAGAGAGAGAGAAATGTCATTTCAATTCTCCTGTCTGTCTTGTACATATAGTAGTATTGACAAATAAAAATCTTGAATCTTGAATAATAATAATAATAATAATAATAATAATAATAATAATAATAAAGCTAGATTAAATATTTGTATTATAAACATTTTTATTTGTCCCTGTAATCATCAGAACTTGTTTTGTTTTCATGTTTGCATCTTTTAATAATAAAACCAATTAAATATATCTAAAACCACAATTAAAACCTCGAACATGTTTCCTACACATTCATTCAGTACTATAATCAACTGTTGATTTTTATTGTGATTAATATGGTTAATTAATCATCGATTTGCTAATATTTTTAACTGTTTCTTAAGGAAAATATATTAAATTTGCAACCTCTATGCAGTCAATATTGAATATATGAACATTTATTTTTTTGAAATATATTGAAAAATGATTAACTTTTTCCACAATATTCTAGCATACTGAGATTCACTCGTAAACATGTCAAAAGTCCCATTAACCAAACTAAAATAGCAGGAAATCTCGGCTCATCCTTTCCATGGAAACACCCGATGACAGCAATTATCCAGTGTCGAAACGTTGTTGCCAAAATCAGAGCAAGTCTCACCTTGGAAAGAGTTTTTCAAAAATTTATTTTTAGGGCTCAGAAACGGTGTTTGAATAAAGTGCGAAAACCAAGTATAAACAGCTGCATTTTTAAAAAATACCCGTGTATGTGATGATAAGGCCATAGACAGATGAAAAAAGATGAAAAATCCACAACTTCTGATCATTATAGAGACAAAAATGTTTTTAACTAAAAATCTATTTTTTTTTTTTTTTTAGAAAACTACAAATATGGATGCTTGAACGGACGGAAAGCCAATTAGAATGCTCTACATCATCAAAACAACCATATAGCCAATCATATCGTGCGACGTTATGAAAAGGCACAGGACCCAAGCCGATATGAGAACCTGAGCACGTGTGACCTGCACAGGCACCTCTTCAGTGAGATCCCCCACCTCTTGATTTACTATGAAAACATGTCAATAAGTTTTTGTCTGTTAATTAATGTTTTCTTTGTTGTTAGTCATTATTTATTTTTGGCACAAAGAAAAAATCCCTTACCTGTTTTTTTTGCATTTTGAATTGGATTTTAGCAAGGGGTCGGGGTTGGCGGCACCGGGCAGTTCAGTTCAGACACAGCGTGTGGTTTGAATTAGCTCTAAGATTCCTCAGGGAAAGGAAAGGAATTGTTGAAAAGCCAGGCAACATTCTTGAATTTTGAAACCAGTGGAACAGTCGGATTCAAAGGGGGGCAAGCCTTTCGGTAGATGTGGACAGCAGGGGGACAGAAAGCAGTGCGTGGAAGTTAGCCCAGCCGCCACTTGCTGCTAGCAGAGAATTAAAATGGACAAACTCTTTCTTTTGTTTTGTTGGCCTCCTGACATCATTTCCTATGTGAAATCACAGATTATAAAGGGATGCAAAACTATGCCAGAGACATGAAGGTTGGTAAAGAAAGAAACAGGATAAGTTAAGTTGAGGGTAATGATAAATAATCATGATGGGAAGTAGAAATTTTACAGTTTTCTTCTGCTCTTTGTTGATTATTAATGTTGAGGCTGACTATCATTAATGCTATATATGCTGTTGTGCAGTGTGTGTGTGTGTGTTTACATGTTCCAGTGTACAGTTACAGGAAACGCCACAGTATGTGTTGTAGTGGGTATTGTGATGGATTGACTAAACAATAAACAGCACTGAACGGAACCAAACAGGAGACCAAACACCCAAGTAATGAATTAAATCTTTCTTTTTTTTTAATATTTAACAACAAAACTTATACCTTTCAACATCACGAAAGGTCCAAGTTTTCTCAGTCGATGCATCCCAAATAGTTATCATTCTTGGTGTGAATTGCCACTATAAACTGATTGATAAAACAGGGGCAACTTTGGTTCAGTATCAAAGACTGCTGTTGCATGCAGACCAGGGGAACCTGGGATTGAACCATCACCTTTCCAGTGAATGTACAAGCTGCTTTACCGCAAAGGTTAGCTGAACGGTGTGCATGCTCTCTCTTTCTGTCTGTCCCTCCCTGTCTTTCCGGGCCACCTTGGTAGCTGTGGTTTCATTAGGCACATTTCATCACAGTGATATCACACACTCCTTGACCTCCCTGACCCTGCAATCTCCCTCGCAGGCTAAAAGCAAACTCGCTGCACAAAAAGCCAACTATAGCTGGAACAGAGTTCAGAGCGAGTTCGCTGAAGGTCAAAAACTTTTTGGCATCGTTTTATGCATTTTGGAGGGGGATTGTGCTGTTTCCTCTTAACTTTTTACTTCGTTTGACCCCAGTGTTTTTCCACTATGAATAGATGGGACAGGGCATGAAGACAGAGGTACAATGCCCATCAAGTCCCCATCGCCTCCAGGAATGTAGGTCTGATTTCAGGAACAAAACACTTCCATTATGTCGCTGCTCGCATTGCGCTGCTTTAAATGGTCAGAGGAAAACAATAGAAAGGAACAATTTTCTTTCTTTTTCTTTTTTTTTTTTTTTCTGTTGTGACCAGCGATTGATTTCAGCCTGAGTGGTGATCCTCCTGAGGAAGGCAATTTATATTTAACTTGATATGCCACCATTGGCTTGCTTTGAGCAAAGTGAGGACACGTAACAAAAGAAGCAATTCAAACATGCAAAAAGAAAACTATAGAAAACTGCTGCTCATAAGTCATCTGTGAGCGATTGAAAGGGACAGTGTGCTGCGCTGTGGAGCCAACGTTCAATTAAAAATGTGTCATTTTATCCCCTCCACTATATCTGTTGCTCTCTGTGAAGCGGCCATGTTCATATCCATTTCTCACGTGTGGAGTCGGAGCGGTGTGCTCCGCTATAAGGCATTCTCCAGCTGTCAGATTCAATCAAGGAACTTCCATTGTTTGCAAATAAGTGTAACGCTTGTAATTTCCCTTTAATTGATCATTCATCCTCTGTGTCCTCTGACCTCTTTTTTCCTTTCAGCTCCTCAATGATTCTTGGAGGTTCCTTAGGAGAGGCTGACATCTTGCCCCACTCCACACCCAGTCATATCTGGAAGTAAACATAAAGGATGCTGCATTCCCGTGAGAAAATAGTTTCCACATATGCACAGAGCAAAGCGAACTAAAGACCCATACTTAGAAACTGAGCTAAGAACACATCAAAATAAGAAAATCTCAAAGCAAATGGAGCTAAGAAGAATGTAAAAACAATGGAACATAAATGACTACTTCAATAATAGTTAAACGGTTTGTTAAAAGCCAAAATTTAAAAAGGTACAAAAAGAACTAAGAACACATAAAAACAGGAGCTAAAAACCCATACTTAAAAACTGAACTAAACACATCAATAAGAAGATGAGAAAATCTAAGAACAAGTGGCGCCAAGAAGAACATAAAACAATGGAACATAAATGACTACTTCAGTAATAGTTAAACAGGTTTAATAAAAGCCAAATTAAAAAGGTGGGTCTTGAGCCTGTTCTTAAAAAAGCACATTAAGAGGAAAAGCACACTTGAATCACCATCTTATTCTTATAACTCAACTGTTTTACCTTCATTTTAAGTCTCAAAGAGTTTTTGTGGCTTCATATAGGGTTTTTGTTTGTTTTAATATCTTTAGTGATCAGTGCACATACAGTTACAATCAAAATCATTCAACCCCACTGCAAATTAGTTTTTTTTTTAGCAAAATGTACAAACTAGCAGCTCTCTACAATAAACAAATCAAACAAGAGCAGTTTAAATAGCTCAACACAATTAGTACTACAAGTGGTTTCTCCAAATTCAGCACAAAATGCCACTTAATGGCTGCAGTCTCGATATTATTCAGCCCCTTCATGACAAGCATCTTTAGAGCTTAGTAGAGCAGCCTTTTGCTGTTATGACCTTCTGCAAATATGATGCATAACCAGACACCAGCTTCTGGCAGCATTCCTGAGGAATCTTAGCTCATTCCTCATGGGCAAAGGCCTCCAGTTCAATAATATTCTTGAGTTTGTGTGCTACAACCTCCTTTTTCAAACCCCACCAGAGATTTTCATTGGGGTTCAAGGAAGGGGACTGTGATGACCACTCTAAGTCTCTTTCTAGACTTCATCTGAAACCAAGCCTTTGACCTATGTTTTGGATCGTGGTCCTGTTGGAAGATCCAATGGCACCCAAGCTTCAGCTTGCTCACACATGGCATGACATTTTCTCCCAGGATTTCCTGATCCTTTGTTGAATCCATCTTACCCTCCACAAGCTTCAGGTTTCCAGTGCCAGAGGAAGCGAAGCAGCCCCAGAGCATCACTGAGCCACTGCCATCTTTCACTGTAGGCAGGGTGTTGTTTTCAGCATATGTGTCATTCTTCCTCCACAGAACAGAATCCCCGAACATCTTTGGCTTATTTATATAGTTTTCAGCAAATTGAAGCCAACTTTTCTTGTGCTTTTGGGTCAGTAGTGGTGCACATTTTGGTGTTCGAGTATGGAGTCCTTCAGTGTTAAGTATGGCCTTACTGTGGAAAATGAAACCTCAGCGCCTGCTGCCACCAAGTCGCCACAGGTCTTTGGCAGTCATTCGAAGGTTTTTGACCACCTGCCTCCTCAGGACTCTGGTAGCAGCTGTTGATAGCTTTCTCATTCTGCCACATCCAGGTAGTGTAGCCACTGTTCCTTTAAACGTTGCTTCCAGCTGTATTTTTAGAAACTTCCAGTGTCTTTGCTGTCATTTTGTATCCTTTTTCTTGTTTGTGTGAGGCAGTGATCTCTTCTCTGAACTTCTTGGACAATTCTCTTGACTTATTTCTAACATGCAAACAATCGTCACTGTCAACAGTCCAGGTATTTGAGGTGTTCTATCTCAAGCACACCTGATGCAACTAATGAAGGCCTTCACTGGTTGCATCAGGTATGCTTGAGACCACACCTGATTTGCAAATGTGTGCTCTTATGAGGAACTCTATTGAGGGGGGGTTGGATAATTTTGAGACTGCAGCAGTCATTGAAAGTATAGGATTTAGCATTGGATTTGGATAAAATCTTTGTAATATTAGGTTTATGTAATTATTTATACTGTTCTTTTGTAATTTGTTTATTGCAAACAACTGATTTTTTTTTACATTTTGACCTTAAACCTAAAATGCAATAAGGGTTGAATACTTTTAATTGCAACTGTATTAGCATGTTGTTTCAAAAAGTACTGTTTAGCAGCAGAGTGTCTGTAGGTTTAGTGTGCAGTGGAAAAAAAAAAACAGCTCTTGATTTAATGGTTTGATCTGTGCAATAAAAACAGCAGGCACATTTTGAGGACTCCTCTTCTTCCTATCCAGGGGAATTCCTTACGAGGCAGGTGCAGTTGTAGAAATGAGCAGATTAGAGCCTGTCACTCTATCTCGTGATTCTCACAACTAATTTGCAATAGTGGCTCCAAGTCAATATTTGCACTTGCTGATATATTCTTTTCTCCTGTCCTTCCATCTTTGTTATCCTGTCAGAAGCTGATGTCTTTGTCAGGGATGTTCCAGAATAGCAGCGGGATCTGAGTCTGCCTCCCTGCTGCAGCCTTTCTACATTAACGCATATCTGAGCCATAATTATAGGGAAAAAACATGTAAAACTCGTCACCAGGTTCAGCGAGGAAAATTGATACAGACTGTTTGAAAGAGGTACCGTTGCGTCATTTGCACTGAATTTTTCTACCGTTTTAGTTCCCTTATGGTTGGCATACTTGGATGTATTTACACTACAAGGAAAGTCCATTTCACCTCTTTTACTATGAATTATTTCTCTTTCAGGAGAGCTGTATATATTTTTACAATTGTTTTAAAATTCAAAGGCTTTTACTGAAACAGAGCAATTGTGGCTTTGTGATGGATTCCTCCTTTATCTGTTGTGACTCCCTACGTGTCTGAGACCATAAACATTTTTGCAGCCATTGTGCGCATTTTTCGAAGCAGCCAGCTCCTAACCTTTCTCACTCGGGCCTCCCTGCTAGTTTTCTATTCCTGAGGCTCTAAAAATACCCCAGAGCCATTGGATTCTCAGCAACCCCCGCGCCCCCTTGAAAGACGCACTGGTCTATCACAGAGAGGAGCCGCGAAGCATGCCATCAGATAGATTTGAGGAAGACAGATGAGTGCTGAGTGAGAGTGTGAGAAGGGGTGGGGATCTGGGCAGAGACATGTCCGACTATCAAGGAGCCATTTGGAAGAGGCTGTCAGCAAGAAGGAGCACAAATCCACTCCAGATAGGCTGCTTGAGGGGGGCGGCATTAGTGTGAAAGGCAGGGAGGGTGGCTTTCGGGTCGCTCCTCTCAAATGGAGCACTGGGGACCATTAATAGATGACCAGGGGCGTGGGGTGGGAGTCACTTGGAAGTGGCTAGGGGGTGGTGGAAGGGTCATGAAATGGAGTTAATCCTGCTTATCAGGATCACAGGAAGGCTTTGGGATGCTAGGACAAGGCCAGATTTGGACATGGAGGTTGCAAATTCTAAACTAAGGGTATCAAACTTACGGCCCGCAGGCCGGAACTGGCCTGCCAGAGAGTTCAGACCGGCCCCTGGGATGAATTTGCAAAGTGTGAAAAATAAATAATAGCACTTCTTCAATAAAGTAACTGCTATTCGCAATTTGTCCATTTGGAGTCGCACAAGAGTAGCAGATACAAAGGTTATCCCTGATTTCTACTGACTCCACTGCAGTCCCTTCTCTACCATAACAGATCACTAAAAATATGCAATGTCTTTTTTTAAATTGATGCCATATCCAGCATACACTTAAATGTCACGGTATTTACTGTATTTAATAACTGTTCTTTAAAAATACATTGACTCCCATGTCTTGCAGCACGGAGGGTGCTGGGGGATGTTCACGCTGACAGTTGGTGGTTCATTGCCGTTCGGGGGGTGGGGGGCAGTAGTTCGCTGCTGTTTGCTGAATAATTTTATGGTCGGAACCAATTTCTCTTGTCACAAAATTTTTTGAACATGTTCAAAAGAAGAGAAGCTGCTTGCTGACAACAGTGATGGGCCACCAGAAACTCATTGGCTTGCTGGGGAAGCACGCCTCACTTGGCTAAAGCTGTTCTTACGGCTTTGAGCAAAGGAGAAGGTATATCTGTGAATATTTAATGCGGTGAGGGATTAGTCATAATTTTAGACCCATGACTTTTGTGTTCAAATAATCAGATATGACATTTTATCCTGTAGCAACTTTAATGTTTTTCCTTATAAAAGTATGCTGAAATTAACAAAATCCACGTATAATGATGTAAAAGTCAAAAAAACTTTTCTTTCCCATGAATACTAGTGTTTGTGCATTATTTGCCTCCTACAATTATATGTTGTAAGTCGAATACATAAAAGTTATGCTTCATCTGCCAAAAATTCATTAAGGGTCCCAATTTGGATTGAAACATTTTATCTGCCAATCAAAAAATTACTTGATTTGGTTCAAGGTTGAATTGTGAAGATTCTAACATGCTCTGTCCAACTTGTGAATACTCTTAAAAGGGCTGTTCTAGCTTATAAATATGTCATTTCACCTACCAAAAATTAAGGGTCTTAATCTGGATTGAAACTCCAGAAATCCAATCATAACCGGTTTATTCGTGTACATGTAAACATGGTCATGTACACGAATAAACCGGTTATGATTGGATTTCTGGAGTTATCTGAGTATTCGTCGCCATGTAAACAGAATAATCCGATAAAGGCCATGCAACCGGGGTCATTAACTCAAGTGGTTTACCCTCCAGTAATCTGTTTATTCAGTGCATGTAAACACGAGAAATCTACTTATTGACATTATTGGTTTATTCCCAGTAATTGGTTTATTGTGACCATGTAACCGGGGTCACTGTTTAAAATACAAACAAGTTCCAAGACTAAACAGTAGATAGGAGCAATATGATATCTGGTTCCTGAAATGGCATTTGTTTTTATCGGGATTAAAATATTGTTCGTCAGCATCTTCAGTTCAAAACAGAGCAGAAAGGGAAAAAAAATCAGGTTATTCATACTTTGATGAAGATTCATCATTCAGGTTGTTCATGTTTTGTAAAAAAAAAAAAAAAAAAAATCAATGGTTCCATAAATGTAAACATTTCTTGTGTGTGTGTGTGTGTGTGTGTGTGTGTGTGTGTGTGTGTGTGTGTGTGTGTGTGTGTGTGTGTACTTTATTGATCCCCAGAGGGGAAATTCAGGGCATCCACCTAGATGGATGAAGCAGTCACAGTACGGCGCTATCCCTTCACCATTCACACACACACATTCACACCTAATGCCATTTTATAGTCTCCAATTAACCTAACTTGCTTGTTTTTGGCCTGTGGGAGGAAACCGGAGTATCCGGGGTAAACCTGTTACGTCCGAATAACATGAGACTGGAGCCACTCTCAACTGAACACTGAACTGACTTTATTATCGAGAACAACACAATATACAGTCCAGCTGTAGCCCACCTGATGTCATTACCCAAACCCCCTCGGTCAGACTACGGTAAGCCCCGAGAGTCAAATCTCACAAATAACACCCTTCACCATTCACACACACATTCACACCTAGTGGTACTTTAGAGTCTGCAATTAACCTAACTTGCATGTTTTTGGCCTGTGAGAGGAATCAGAATCAGAATCAGAATCAGATTTATTGCCATTGTTCATGTAGTACACAAACTAGGAATTTGTCTCGGTGCAATGCTGCAACATTAAACATGATAAAATAAAAGAAATAAACTATACATGCAATAAAGTGTAGAATAAGAATGAGTAATACTAGTCAGCAGTTTAAATATATTAGCGAGCAGCAGATAATGTGGAGAACCATATAGTGCAGTCGGTAATGCAAGAAGAAAACAGTGATGATTGACATAAGTCTGGTTGAGCTGCTGTACATAGTGCACAAGAGTCAATAAGTCACTTAGTGTTCAGCAGTCTGATGGCAGAGGGGAAGAAGCTGTTCATGTGACGGGAGGTTTTAGTCTGAATGGACCGAAGTCTTCTACCTGAGGGGAGAGGGGCAAACAGTACTTGACCAGGGTGTGAAGGATCGACTATGATCCGGCCAGCACGCCTCCGGGTCCTGGAGATGTACAGATCCTGGAGAGATAGGAGCTTGCAGCCGATCACCTTCTCAGCAGTGTGCATGACGCGCTGCAGTCTTAGTCTGTCCTTGGCAGTGGCTCCTGCGTACCACATGGTTATGGAGGTGGTGAGGATGGACTCGATGATGGCTGTGTAGAACTGCACTAACATCTTGGTGGGTAGCTTGAACTTCCTCAGCTGCCGCAGGAAGAACATCCTCTGCTGGGCCTTTTTGATGAGGGAGCTGATGGTCGGCTCCCACTTGAGGTCCCTGGTGATGGTGGTGCCTAGGAAGCAGAAGGAATCAGCAGTGGTGATGGGAGAGCCTGTGAGGGTGAGGTGGGGGCAGAGGGGTTGTGACTTTCCTGAAGTCCACAATCATCTCCACTGTCTTCAGAGCGTTCAGCTGCAGGTTGTTGTTGTTGCACCAGGACGCCAGCTGGGCCACCTCTCTCCTGTAGGCGGACTCGTTGCCGTTGGAGATGAGCCCAATGAGGGTGGTGTCGTCCCAGAACTCAGAACTCAGAAAAGATTTATTGCCAAGTACATTAACAGATAACTGATAACATACGAGGGATTTGACTTGACACAGAAAACGACCTGCATTCCCGGTGACACGGCTGCATCTGTGAACGCGCCTGCCAACAGAAGGGTACAGGAAGCATGGGAAAGGGTAATACAATAGGAAGGAGCAAAACTTGATCAGCTTGACAGACTGGTGGCTGGAGGTGCAGGAGTTGGTATAAAGGGAGAAGAGTAGGGGGGAAAGTACACAGCCCTGGGGTGATCCGGTGCTGATGCTAACAGAGTCTGAGACAGTCTTTCCCAGCCGCACATGCTGCCTCCGGTCCGTCAGGAAGTCGGTGATCCACCTGCAGAGGGAGTCAGGCACGTTGAGCAGGGACAGCTTGTCCCGGAGCAGAGCGGGGCGGATGGTGTTGAATGCGGAGCTGAAGTCCACAAACAGGATCCTGGCGTAGGTTCCCGGGGAGTCCAGGTGCTGCAGGATGGAGTGGAGGGCCAGGTTGACTGCGTCGTCTACAGACCTGTTGGCTCGGTAGGCAAACTGCAGCGGGTCCAGGAGGGGAGTGGTGATGGACTTGAGGTGGGGCAGGACCAGGCGCTCAAAGGACTTCATGACTACAGAGGTGAGCGTTACAGGTCTGTAGTCGTTAAGTCCAGTGATCCGTGGCTTCTTGGGGACAGGGATGATGGTGGAGGATTTGAGGCAGGTTGGCACGTGGCATAGCTTAAGGGAGGTGTTAAAAATGTCTGTGAAGACAGGAGTCAGCTCTTTCGCACAGTGTCTCAGGGTGGAGGGAGACACGCCATCCGGACCGGGGGCCTTGCGCGGGTTCAGTCTGGAGAACTGTTTGAGCACGTCCTGCTCACTGATGACAAGGGCAGGGGGGGAGGAGGGGGGAGGCTGCCTTTGATGAAGTAGGGAACGTGGAGGCTGTGGAGCTGGAGGGAGGGGGGGTGGTTGGACACAGCTGACGAGGTGTCAAAACGGGCATAGTGTTGGGACAGTCTTAGACAAAGGGCTTTGTCATCCTGACCTTTAGGAGCCTGAGGCCGATAATTGGTGATTTGCCTCAGTCCTCTCCACACAGAAGCCGAGTCATTAGCAGTGAACTGCTGCTGGAGTCTCTCAGAATACACAGATTTAGCTCTCCTCAGCTCTCTGTTAAACCGATATTTAACCTCCCTGTAGCAGTCCCTGTCTCCATTTTTCAGCGCTGCTTCCTTCTCCTTCTCCTTCCTTCTCCTTCCTGATCTGTCTGAGCTTAGCAGTTTGTCTGAGCTTTTCCGGGTACTCCGAGTACCCGGGGTAAACATACGCAGACACAGGAAGAACACTTTCCACTGGCTTGTTTTAGAGATATCAGACAAAGGTTACTCACAATCCACCTGTTGTGTCCATACTTATTATAATAATGAGCAGAGCAGAGGTGCACTGAATGTAACTTTATTGTAATAAAGTTACATTCGGATGCCGGATCGGATCGGATGCCGGATCATAGCCGATCCCTCACACCCTGGTCACGTACTGTTTGCCCCCCTCCCCTCAGGTAGAAGACTTCGGTCCATCCAGACTAAAACCTCCCGTCACATGAACAGCTTCTTCCCCTCTGCCATCAGACTGCTGAACACTAAGTGACTTATTGACTCTCGTGCACTATGTACAGCAGCTCAACCAGACTCATGTCAATCATCACTGTTTTCTTCCTGCATTACCGACTGCACTATATGGTTCTCCACATTATCTGCTGCTCGCTAATATATTTTAACTGCTGACCAGTATTACTCTCTTATTCTACACTTTATTGCATGTATAGTTTATTTCTTTTATTTTATCATGTTTAATGTTGCAGCATTGCACCGAGACAAATTCCTAGTTTGTGTACTACATGAACAATGGCAATAAATCTGATTCTGATTCTGATTCTGATTCTAATAATAAATAATACATGCAACAGGTGTATGGCGCTCCGTAGTCCAGGGCTCGACGGCACAAAAAGGATGAGCCTCTTCTGCCCGTGCCCTTTATACCTCGGGTGGCGTCACTACCGGAAAAGGCAGTCCGCCACCCCTGTCTATTCCCCCGGGCAACCCTGCCGCCATCTTACTACTACTAATGCTAAAACTCATATGTAACATTTCTCCCCCCTTCAAAAAAAAAAAAAATGCAAACACACGGGTTAGCCCTGTCATGGGCAGTGAGAGCGCGCCCCTCCCATCCTGTCGCACATTCACAAACTCATCACTGCACCTGAGGCAGAGGACACACCTACACCTGCTCATCAGTCAGCCAGGACAGTAGCTCAGCCGGTGCTTCGCCACAGGAGCTGTTAGCTCTGGATCGCCTGTCAGCGACCGAGCACCAGCTCACTGTGTTGATGCAGCAGGTCATTAACTTGATACAGCTTTGGCCAAATGTGTCTTCCCAGGCTCCTCCTCCTGAGCCTGCTCCCTGCACTACTGTGTGATGTACAACCTCTATTACCGCACTAACCCTGTACGCGGGGGAAGTGGGGGGGATATAAAGGTTTTCTTATTCAAGTCCATATGTACTTGGAGCAGGTCGAGGGGGAGTACCCGGGGGATACAGCCCAAATTCATTTTTTTACACTGTTGCTTAGGGACCGAGCCCTCGATTGGGCACAGTCCACATTACATAACCCTGAGGGGCACGGTTATACGTTCGACCAATTTGTGGATGCCTTCTCTTGTGCGTTTGGCTGTACCGAGAGTTAGGGCAACGCCATGAGCTGCCTGATGACGCTCCACCAGGGCACTCGTCAGCGGCCGAGTACTCGGTGGAGTTCTGGGTTGCAATGAGATTGTGCTACGCAGTGTATTCCTCCACGGGTTAGATGAGCAACTCCATGACGGTCTGGCGGTTCACCCTGTCCCGGAGACTCTTGACGGTCTCATAGATCTGGCAATCGGTTTGGATAACCGGTACCGTGAGCGCATGAAGGAGCGTGCGGGCGCCCACCGTACTTACTAACACTGGCGACGCCGGCCCTTCGCCTAAGCCGGTGGAGCTCTTCTGGTGTTGGTCCACTGTGTTTTATCAAGACCAAAGTCAGCACAGTCGTCTACCGGGAAATTTTAGAGCACTTCATGCTCCCCTCTGCTGACAACCTTTATGGAGAAGCTGATTTCATTTTCCAGCAGGACTTGGCACCCTCCACACTGCCAAAAGTGTCAAAACCTGGTTTAATGACCATGGCATCACTGTGTTTGATTGGCCAGCAAACTCCTGACCTAAACCCCATAGAGAATCTATGGAGTATTGTCAAGAGGAAGATGAGAGACACCAGACCCAACAATGCAGATGTGCTGAAGGTCACTGTCAAAGCAACCTGGACCATCATAACGCCTCAGCAGTGCCACAGCTGATCACCTCCATGCCACGCCACATTGATACAGTAATTAATCCAAAAGGAGCCCCGACCAAGTATTGAATGTGTACATGAACATACTTTTCAGTCGGTCCACATTTGTATTAAAAAACTATTTTTAAAATTAATTTTATGTAATATTCTAATTTTTTGAGAAACGGAATTTGGGGTTTTCATGGGCTGTGAGCCATAATAATCAAAATTAAAATAAATAAACACTTGAAATATATCACTCTCTGTGTAATGAATCTACTGTATATAATATATGGGTTTCACTTTCTGAAATGAGTGACAAAAAATATTGAACTTTTTCATGATATTCTAATTTTTTGAGATGTACCTGTAATGTATTATATACATTTGTGAGTATAAAAGAAAAGTGTCACTCACCCAGCTCAGCATTATAATGCTACAGTACAAATTAGGATATCAGCATACTTTTACTAAGCTTTCAGTCTGTGTTCATACGTAAGCGCGTTTAAGAGCAGCAGTGAAAAAGCAGTGTTCAATGAAAGAACATTCCCAGACTAGTCATTATCAGTATGCATTACACCTATGTACACGCCTCTGTGGGAGTCCCATACCATCTGGGAAATGTAGTCCTAAATATCAAGCTTCAATATGGAGACAAACCATACCCCACAAACTCTTCTTTTCTATAAAAAGGGAGGTGTCACAGTGAATAGAAGAACAGAAAGGATGAAACACATTTTACTAATTGTACAATATCATTTGCATCAGTGAACAGGCCTAGCTAAAATATAGATAACATTTTCCAAATCTCAAAAAGAAACAAACAAAAAAAAGTGAGAGACACCGGACAAAGGACATCATGAACCATAGGTTTCAAGTTCTATAATAAAGCAAGAACTGGAAAAAAAAAAAATCCTCCACCACAGCATTTGTGTCAAATCCCTCCTTGAAACCTATAGGTTGAAGGGCATCCAAAGTGTTGTATGCATATTTCAGCTTTGATGCCCCCCCCCCTTCCTTCTTGGCAATGCAATATGGTGACTTGGCTGTGATGAATCCTGCAAACTCTTTTGAGCTTTACTGACACAACGGGTTCTGTGAAGTTCATCCAGAGAGGGGAGAGGGCAGCCGACAATTTCCTGGGCAACCTTTGTAACCCCCCCAGAGTGTTTTCCTCTGTGCCGCTGTGCAACTACACACACACACACACACACACACACACACACACACACACACACAGTAAGTCAGTAGACCTTCTATTGACCATTGATATAAGGACACCAGTAGTTTTGGGGGATGTTTTTCTTCTTGGACACTCTCAGGAAATAAAGTCTCTGTTGGGCCTTCTTCACCAGCTCAGCTGTGTTCACGTCCCAGGTCAGGTCCTCCGTGATGTGGACTCCCAAAAAGCAGAATTCTGAGACCCTCTCCACACAGTACCCATTGATGAATAAGGGCTGAGTGACCTTTTTGCTTCCTCCACCCACAGTATCCCTATAGGTGGAATCATCTCCCCCAGAGATGAACCCCACCACCATGGTGTCATCTGCAAATTTGATGGTGGTGTTGCTGTGGTGGGCGGGGGTGCAGTCGTGGCTGTACAGTGTTGGCTCAGCGCACAGCTCTAGGAGGAGCCAATGCTGGGTCTGGGGGCTGTAGAGACATGGGGACCCACTCTAACCCTGTGAGTGTGTTCTGTCAGGAAGTCTTTTATCCAAAGGCAGGTGGAGTACAGAAGTCTCAAGGTCAACAGTTTAGATGGGATGGTGTTAAAAGCAAAGCAAAAGGTGATGAAGAGCAGCCGTGTGTGACTCCCCTGCTTCTCCAGGTGTGACAATGCAGCATGGAATGCAACAGCCATGGTGTTCTCAGTTGACCTATTTGCCCGTTAAGCAAACTGGTTTGTGACAAAGGTGGGCAGGATGATTAATAATAATAATAATAATAATAATAATAATAATAATAATAATAATAATGGATTGTGGGCAGCGCGGTGGTGGAGTGGTTAGCACTGTGGCAACACAGCAACTCACCTTTGGCCGGGGGATCCTGGGTTCAATCCCAGCCCCCGACCAACAGTGATCTGTGTGGAGTTTGCATGTACTCCCGGTGTCTGCGTGGGTTTACTCTGGGATTTCTCCGGTTTCCTCCCACATGCCAATGCCCATGCAAGTTAGGTTAATTGGCATCAAACTGGGGATTCTAAATTGTCCTTAGGTATGACTGTGAGTGTGAATGGTTGTCTGTCTCTCTGTGTTGGCCCTGCGATGGACTGGCGATCTGTCCAGGGTGGACCCTGCATCTCGCCCAAAGATACTGGGATAGGCTCCAGCCCCCCTGCGACCCGTAAAGGATTAAGCGGAAGAAGATGGATGGATGGATAATGGATTATATTTATATAGCACCTTTCACGATACCCAAAGCGCTTTACAATGAGTCCATTATTCATTCACTCCACAGACAGACAATGGTAATGCTAAACTACTGCTGTAGCCACAGCTGCCCTGGGGCAGACTGATGGAAACATGGTTGCCAGTCCACGCCAATGGCCTCTCTGACCACTACCAAACATTTATACTCATGATATAACATGACTCTGGACCAGTCTGTCAAGCACTTCATCATGAGTGGAGCTGGTGCTACTGGCTGGTAGTAACTGAGGCTTGTGAAGAATGGTTTCTTTGGCAGAGGGACTATAATGAAGGACTTCAGGCAAGGTGGGATGGTGGTCTGAGTCAGGGACTGATTGAAAATTGTGGTAAAGACTCCTGCCAGTTGATCTTTATAGTACTTCAACACACATCTGGAAAGACTATCAGATCCGACTGTCTTTCTTGGGTTGACAGCCTGTGGAGACAACCTCACAACTTGCTCCTCCACCATGAAGATAGTATCTCTGAGGTTGTGGGCTGCCATGTGCATATCTGTGTCTGGTGACTCCACCTAAAAATGGGCAAAGACGTAGTTCAGCTCCTCTGCTAGTGAGGAATCTCCTACGGTGGCACCATGACTGGTCCTGCAGTTGGTGAGCTGCTAGACTCCTTGCCACACCTGCCTGGTGTTGTTGCTGTCCAGATAGCCCTCAATTTTCCTCCTGTAGTCTGCTTTCACCTTTCTGATGCCTTTCTTCAGGTTGGTTTGAGCCACGATGTAGAGTTCCCTGTCACCCGACCTGAAGGTGATGTTCTTCTCTTTCAGCAGCCATTGAAACTCCTTGGTCATCCAGGGCTTTTGGTTGGGATAGACCCAGATACATTTATACACTATTTATTAACAATGCCTGTGCAAGTCTGAATATAACACAGTACGTTGTCTGTGAACACCTCCAGGTCTGAATGTTAAAAAAAAAAAAAATTCTAATTGGTCCTGTCAAAACAGTCCTGCATCTACTGTAAGGCTCCATCAAACCAAGTTCTGATAATCTTTGTTATGGCAAGATCAGTTTTCCTTAAAGGGATGTATGCAGGGATTAAAAGCAGGGACATGTGGTCAGACTTGACCAGATGTGGTAGCTGTCTGCCCTTTAGCCCTGATTAATAATAGTATAGACCCTGTCCAGTGTGTTAGCTCCTCTGATGGCACATCTAACATGTTTACAGTTAACTTACAGTCAACAGGCTGCTTGCTTTCCTAAGGCCTTTGTTTTTTTGCTTGCAGAGGATTGCATTTTTAACCCAAGGACAACTGTTTGGTCCCTCTTATATACTAATGGAATGTAATGGTAACGTGATGAAGACAGTTTTCAGATAATTGGGGTATGTAACATAACAAATAAAAGGCTCTGACTGAGAGAAATGATGATAAAAACAGAATATGGGGACAGCAACTGCCAGTAAAGATCACCCACCAACAACAGGAAAAGCTTCGTCAATGGTATCATGAAACAGTCCTATTGATTCATTTGTCTCACAGATACCAACAGTCATAATCACCCTGAATGATATCAGGTATAACAATTTTGGAAACCAAATTTCTTACATGGATTTCAAAGGCTCTTAAGCATACTGGAGGATAACTTGATCTGTAAAGTGCTTTAATCATCCAGAGATGATATAAACACTATTTAAGTGAATGTCATTTACCATTTACTGAGCAAGGCTGATTTCAGAAGGGTTGAAATCATGATCTGTACTCCCTGAATGCCAGTTATTTCTATAGCTCATGATAAAACAGTCCATCCAACCATCCAACCAGCCCCATTCTTAACAGCCTCTCCAACAAGGTTGCAGGGGTTCTCCAACCCATAGCATTGGTTGAGATTGCTGATTGCTGGGGTCTTTCTGCAACTGTGGGGGTTCCCCCCTACAGTTGATAGTGCTATGAGATGACTGTTGTTGTGAAATGGCGCTATATAAATAAAGTTGAATTGAAATTGAATTGAATTGAATTGAGAAGTGGGGTACAACCTGGACAGATCACAGCCCATCCCTGGGACAGCAGAACCAGTGTTTTTTTTGTTGTTGTTTTTTTTTTTTTTTCCAGAAATCATGGAATATCAGTTTCTTTTACCCTTGTAACAGACCTTAGTGGGCCTTCCTTCCTCTCTGTTCTCTGTGGGAATCCCGCCTGCATAAACACTGTTGGGTCTTGAGCAGGGGAGACAGTGCAGAGTAGCGAGGAATATTTTGGAACACAGCGTCCCACAGATGCTCCCCAAAGAGCCGGATAAGCTCCTCTATTACAGAAGACATAAGTACCCACTTCAGTCTTCCTGTACTTGGAGCAGAGAATGCAAATGAGCGGGCTGTTCTCTGTAAATAAACAAGAGGCTGAATAAACCCTCCCAACTCAGCAATTCATTCAGGAAACTCACCTCAGCTGCTTAATGAGCTAACTAATTTGTCTCAGATTCACTTTTACAAGAGGCAACCATGTTTGTGTTTGTCTGTTTGGATAGGGTGGGGGGTGGAGGGGGGGATTATCACCATCATTCAGCTCACCAGCTGGAGACTGGTCGGAGCTGGATAAACCTCCCTTCTACTCACGTCCTCCAGCTCAACACAGTTGTCCAACTGCAAGCCTTGTATCCGCCAGCTCTCTGCCCATGTGGAAGGCAGTCATTACGAGAACAAGTGATTTCTCTTTCAGCCTGGTTCATGGGTCAATTGCTCTCTCCCTTTCTATTTCATGGCAGAGTTGGTGGGATTGAAGCTCTTCTCTAACCTGAGCTCCCCATTCCCACGCATTCTTTGGGGGCTATTGAATCCTCAGGAGCCTCACAGTTTGCACTTGTGCTTTTGCAGCATTGTGTTTTACTTTATTGATCCTAACGAGGCGGCAATTGGTGTCATTCGAATAGGGCCAAGTGCACTGTTTGTCCAGATTTATGTGTCCTGCCCTCAGTGAAAATCCCTTCCCAGTAAAATCTTTAACACCCCTCGCTGTCCTCTTATTGAATAACTGTCAGCTGCTCTTTGATGACAGAGTTTAGGACCTTTCTTCCCTCTGTAGTCAAAGAGATTTCATAATACATACTGTAGCTTCAATAAAGGCAAATGCAGAACTTTTTTTTCTCTTTTCTTTATGGTAGGAATATATTCATTTTGACAAAACATAATACTGATTTAATGAAGGGTTGGATGCTTCAGAACTGAAGGGTTTATCTCTCAGGAAACCAAACTAAGCATTTTACAGCCAATGTCTTTAAAATAGCAGATGGTTCTCTCCCTTCTTGTATAGAGGATTCCATGCTGTTTAATGAGCTGTTTGGTCTGGCAAAAACAGGACATAAGAATGATCAACTTCATGACTGTGTTAACAATTTATTAACCTAGCCATGTTAATGTTATCCTGCGCTTCCTGCACAATTAGAAACATAATATAAATGTTTACTGCCAATTTTGATAGTAGATTTTAATCTGTCAGTTCATGTAAGCATTAAGTAAAACATTCAAACAACTGCCTTGGTTCTGGAAAACATAAAAGTCACTCACTCGGGTGGTCCTCTATTAAAAAAAGCATCTCAACTTTGACGAGCGATTTATTCTTCTTTTCTTAAATACTTTTAAAGACTGTTCCACTGATTTAGCAATGAACATTTGTATCATTGACAATCATATTTAACACTCTGAACCAAAGCTTAATGGAAAAGGGATAAAGACCTGTACTTCTGTAACACTTTTTTCTAGTCACAAAGACCACTCAAAGCACTTACAGCGATTTTTAACATGGTCAGAAGTTGGAAAAGTTAGTAGTCCCCTGTTTTATTTGTAACGCCAAATTAAATACCGTTTGGTCAATAAATTAAGAATTTTGCCTTAAAAAAGTTTTTGTCATATTTATTGAAGCCTTGAAGGTCAAAATCCCAACAATGCCGTGCTGAAACCCAAAACTCTAACCTTATTGCCTATCTGGGTACTCATTTAGAGACAAAATACGTGTAACAAGCTCACATTTGAGCAATAATTTTCATTTTTTTTTTCTATTTCAAAAACAGGCTTAAGTTAGTCCTCAACCTAACCCTGCATTCAGACCAAACATGATGCGGAAATTCACATCATTCTACTCTCACAAATACAGTCACCCCAGTTGACAGCATCAAGTGAAAATTTGCCCTGTGCAGGGGTGGGGTTACCTTTATAATTTCAGCTGTTGCTTTGCATCTGCTGTAGAAATCCCAAAATTGCCATCACTTTGTGGTTCACATTATCCATTGGGGCATACAGTTGAGAAAATGTCACTGCCCCCTCCAGAATCTTGATCTTGATTGTCATGATGATGACTGTTTTCACCACCAAACTGAGGCTGATCAGTATCCAGTTTCAGGAGGTGCTAGCCCTTGTTAGCCCATCAGTAGCAGAGGTTGTGTTAACTGAAAATTGTCCTTCATTGACAGATTTTTTTCAGCAGTGACCAAAAATTCTGAAAGCTGTCTGTCATTTGATAGATTACACTGAGGGTGATCTAATTAAAGTCAGTTAAAATGACAGAATTTTGACAAGTCTGTGTCAAAATGATAGATAACATAGAAGTCTAACACAACCTCTGATTGGTAGCACCATGTCATGGATGGATACAAAGTCCAAACACTCTGTCTCAGCTTCTGAGTGCTGGTCCATCTGTCTCTGGTGATTTGCAGTCTCATTTTCAAACTGTTTTCCATTGTTGATACTCACTCCTGGTGTTAGCAGAATCTTGGCGCTGATTGGCTATCGTGACCAAGCATCAAGCAAATTTTCACCTGAGCAAAGTCCACAAATTTGCATGTGTTCACATTGTATGTGAACACATGCAAAGTTTCCATTTGTATGTAATTGCACCATGAGGAAAAATTTGGTTTGATTTGGCCTGAACGCACCTTTAGAACAAAATTTTAACATTTTCTGTGTTGCATGCTCAATAAATCAAGGCACGGCCATTTTCAATTTCAAAGTCATTTTCAAAGATAAAAGTTCTTCTTCTTCTTTTAGATTTGATTGGCAGTTGGCAACCAACTGACAGGTGCATTACTGCCACTGACTTGATTATCATTACTCTATATTTTTGTATAAGGAGTTCTGAACAACTCCCTATGTGTGAAAAAATTATCTGTCCTTCGACTGTCTGAGATGTGGGCTGCACTCTATAAATTCAAGAAATCGCTGTATGTCTGTGTGTCAGTGTGTGTGTCACAACCAAAGATCATAGGAGTGCCTATGATGTTCCTATGATGTCTGCATGATGTCCTGTGATGTTCCTATGTATAACAACTCCTTATGTGTGAAAAAATTATGCATCCTTGGACTGCATCACTCACGATCATAGGACTTGGTATGGCATCATCAAAGATCAAAGGCAGGCATCACTCACGATCATAGGACTCGCTATGACATCATCAAAATTCATAGGACTCGCTATGACACCATCAAAGATCAAAGGCAGGCATCACTGAATGAGTGCTGATGTGCTTGCTTACGCCCTTGCTTACCCCTGCTTTCTACGGGCATGCACAGGTAGGCATTATTTATTTTTTTTTAATTAGCAATGAAAGGAGTACTTATATTACCCCAAAACCCTAACCCTGTGCTGTTAGTATATTTAACATTAGTGTCAGATCCTTCCCAGGAACTAAAACAATACTGTTTATAGTATGCTGAAATCATGTAGAAATGAAATGCATGAAAATGAGTCTAGAGTGAGTGTGTCAAACCAAATTGCCTCTGTTCTTCTTTGATTGCAGAGAAAAAATGGCTCAGCTATACATTGGTGTGAAAAAGTGTTTGCCCCCTTCCTGATATCTAATTTTTTGTATGTTTGTCACATTTAAATGTTTCAGATGATCAAACAAATGTAAATATTAGACAAAGATAACACAAGTAAAGACAAAATGCAGTTTTAAATGAAGGTGTTTATTATTAACAGTAAAAAAAAAAATCCAAACCTACATAGCCCGGTGTGAAAAAGTGAACCCCCCCCCCCCCACCACCACCACCACCATTTAAACATAAATTAACTCTGGTTTATCTCATCTTTGGAAAGCTGAGTTCAATTTCTCTAGCCACACACAGGCCTGATTACTGCCACACCTGTTCTCAATCAAGAAATCACTTCAATAGGACCTACCTAATGACTGGCCGGCTCGCTGGCTGGCCCAGCTATTAACATCGCCAAGGACACAGTCCAAGGACGGATAATTTTTTCACACATAAGAGGTTGTTTGGAACTCCTTGTGGGAGCTCCTTATACAAAGATATAGAGTGATGATAATCAAGTCAGTGACGGTAATGCACCTGTAAGCTGGTTGCCAACCGCCAATCAAATCTAAAAGAAGAAGAAGAAGAAGTGAAGTACACCAAAAGATCCTCAAAAGCTAGACCTCAAACTGCGAGCCAAAGAAATTCAGGAACAAATGAGAAACAAAGTAATTGAGATCTATCAGCCTGGAAAAGGTTATCAAGCCATTTATAAAGCTTTGGGACTCCAGCAAACCACAGTGAGAGCCATTATCCACAAATGGCAAAAACATGGAACAGTGGTGAACATTCCTAGGAGTGACCAGCCGACCAAAATTACCCCAAGAGCGCAGTGACAACTGATCCAAGAGGTCACAAAAGACCCCACAACAACATCCAAAGAACTGAAGGCCTCACTTGCTTCAGTTAAGGTCAGTGTTCATGAGTCCATCATCAAAAAGAGACTGGGTAAAAATGGCCTGCATGGCAGAGTTCCAAGATGAAAACCACTGCTGAGCAAAAAGAACATAAAGGCTCGTCTCAGTTTTGCAAGAAAACATCTTGATGATACCCAAGACTTTTGGGAAAATGCTCTGTCGACAAAAGTTAAGCTTTTTGGAAGGTGTGTGTCCCATTAAATCCGACATAAAAAAGTAACACAGCATTTTAGAAAAGGAACATCATACCAACAGTAAAATATGGTGGTGGCAGTGTTATGGTCTGGGGCTGTTTTGCTGCTTCGGGACCTGGAAGACTTGCTGTGGTAAATGGAACCATGAATTTTGCTGTCTACCAAAAAATCCTGAAGGAGAATGTCCGGTCATCTGTTCGTGACCTCAAGCTGAAGCTCTCTTGGGTTCTGCAGCAGGACAATGATCCAAAACACATCAGCAAGTCCACCTCTGAATAGCTTAAGAAAAACAAAATGAAAACTTTGGAGTGGCCTAGTCAAAGTCCTGACCTGAATCCTATTGAGATGCTGTGGCATGACCTTAAAAAGGCGGTTCTTTCATGAAACACCCGTTTCACCCGGGCAAAACAAGGACACCAAACGCTCTCTGTGGGTTTGCAAATTTGTTACCATAAAGACAGACAAAATACTAACATACAAATACTAAATAATAAGTGTATGGCGCTAACAAACAGATGCAATGACAACGCTGGGGGAGAGTGGGGCTCGACATCCAGGAGGACATGAAGCCGGGAATGCTGAGCCAGGGGCGGAATCAAGCCGGAGCTCTCCCGAAGGCTGCAGTAGCTCATGGCTGTAATTAAGGGAAACACATACCTGAATGGAGCACTCCTACTCTCCTCAACAACTGCCCCAAATACACTCAGGACTGACAGTTCTGCTGCTGAGGATGAGGTAACGTGGAAGAAGGACATGACGACCCCCAGAGGTTTGCCGTGCCCTTATATGCAATACATAATTAGTGACAGATATGGATGCATGAGAGGAGAAAATAACAGAATGAACAACAGGTGTGCAGCTCCGACCAGTCTTACAGCCAGAAGCTGCACAGCACTGTCAAAATAAAACATAATAGCTCCACCGCCATCCAGGACTCTGGTGGCCCAGGGTGGGGTGTCTCGGCCTTCTCCGTCTGGACGTCTCTACCCGGAACAGCCACCTCAGGGGAAGGAAAGGGGATAAAAACCGGAGAGAAATCACCGGCAGCAGTGGAGCCTGGTGAGGAGAGCTCAGGAGCAGAGGATATCTGCAACTGATTGTCCTCAACCTGAGCCAGACAAGAATTCTCAATATCTGTATAATTCTCAATATCTGTAGAAGTTAAAACAGAACTGAGCACTTGCCTGGACTCGAGCTCCACCGCCGTTCAGGACTCCGATGACTCTGCTGCGATGACCACTGCAGCAGGCATGATGGTTAGTGCAGCCAAACGGCCTCCAGGCTTGACGCCCGCCGCTGGTGGACCTTCCAGCGGGGTGGCTACTGCTAGAGGCAACCTCACCGACTGTGCCGGCTCCCGTGCTGCTGAATCCAGGGGAGACCCAACTGTCAGCTCAGGATTCAGAGCACGGGTGGTGCTTCCATCCCACCCGGACGTGGCCTCTGGGCTGGAGCACACACTCCCAGGGCAGCTGGTTTCTTCGCCATCTGGCGGCTCATTCCCAGGGGCAACAGACTCTTGAAGGCCACAAAGAAACACACGGGAGAGGGAGGTGAGGGTGAAACAACAGCAGCAGGTGGTGAGGACTCAGCTAGACTTGACTGCTGTAGCTGAGCCTCATCAGCGGGAATAAGGTAAGGTATATCATTATGAAAGAAAAAAGAATGACAACCCACCTGCCTTTTTTCCCGGCACCCGATGGTTCCTGCTGATGTGGTGGGATCAAAAGAGACTCCTCTGCCCACCACTGATGTTGCCTGGGAAGGGGGTGGAAGCTCGGGTCTCTGGTGACGGAGGCAGGACGCCGGAGCTCGGGGCTGGGGAGGAGCTGATGGGACAGAGGTCCAGGAACACCCTCTTACTGGCACAGATCTCCGTTCATGGACAGAGCTCCTTCCACAATACTCCCACTGTAAATCCTCCAACTGAAAAACCCTCTCCCTTCCTTCAGCGTGCTGCACGAGCCGAGGGTGACGCTGTACTGTCACCTTTGCCAGGCTTAACTTCAAAAGAGCGTCTGTTGGGGTGGGAGATACACGAGCAGTGGCGATATGTCCATCCATTTCCCGGAGCACAGTGCAGAGGTCCCACCCCAAGCCTCATGAAAACTGTCTCTCAACTGCTGACATCTCAGCAGGCATGTGATGGCAAAAAGGAAAAAAAAAACAAAAAGTAATTTCAGGGAAAAGAAAAAACTGCAGAACCCACAGAAGCTGGTGTCACAGTGGTCATGTCCTTCTGTCATGAAACGCCCATTTAACTGGCGAAACAAGGACACTAAACACTCTCTGTGGGTTTGCACCTTTATTAACATAAAGACAGACAAAACACTATCATACAAATACTAAATAATAAGTGCGTGGCGCTAACAAACAGATACAATGACAAATGCTGGAAGAGAGTGGGGCTCGATGTCCAGGGGGACATGAAACCGGGAACACCGAGCCAGGGGTGGAATCCAGCAGGAGCTCTCCTGAAGGCTGCGGGGGCTCACGGCTGGAAATAAGGGAAACACATACCTGGATGGAGCACTCCTACTCTCCTCAACAGCAGCCCCAAATACATTCAGGATGGACAGTTCTACTCCTGAGGACGAGGTAATATGAAAGAAAGACACGAACACCCCCAGAGGTTTGCCATGCCCTTATATGCAATACATAATTAGTGACAGGTGTGGATGCATGAGAGGAGAAAATAACAGAATGAACAACAGGTGTGCAGCTCCGACCAGTCTTACAGCCGGAAGCTGCACAGCGCTGTCAAAATAAAACATAACCCGAAACCATAATGATACAAACACAACAGAACCCCGAAATGTACATAATAATACTACAGATACAAAAAGACAAGAATTAAACAGGAACCAAACACAGCAGACAGAAAAACACTAGACAGGAAACTGGGTACGGCGCCCACCCATGTCCCAGGATCATGACATGTTCATGCTCGAAAACCCTCCACTGTGTCTGTATTACAACAATTCTGCAAAGACGAGTAGGCCAAAATTCCTCCACAGCACTGTAAAAGACTCATTGCCAGTTATTGCAAATGCTTGATTGCAGTTGTTGCTGCTAAGGGTGGCCCAACCAGTTAGTAGGTTTAGGGGGCAATCATTTTTTCACACAGGGCCATGTAGGTTTGGATTTTTTTCCCTTAATAATAAACACCTTCATTTAAAAACTGCATTTTGTGTTTACTTGTGCTATCTTTGTCTAATATCTAAATTTGTTTGATGATCTGAAATATTTAAGTGTGACAAACATACAAAAAAAAAGAGAAATCAGGAAGGGGGCACACCACTGTATGTCATATTCAAACTATGTTGGCATGCAGCACAAGAAAAAGAGAAGATGCCAGGATTCCCCCGACAGCAATGGTGTGGATCCATATTGTAGAGTGCACGTCCATCCTCGGCAATGAGAGTGTGAGCAGCAACCATGCCCCTCCAATGTCACTATACTGAATAGATGCAAATGCTTGTTCCCTCCCCCTGCTGGCATCGTGTGCCTTCACAGCTTGAATATCCCCCATAGTTGGTCAGATGGTGACATTAGATTTTTTGTTATGGTCTTTTTCTGGTGGCTTTTTGAAGCTTCTTGTTTGCTTCTGTTTTTTTTTTTTTTTTTTTGTTTTGTTTTTAGGAATTGTGATCCTATCCAGTCAGCACTGAGTCAATCTCAAGTCACACCCAGCTTTTTTGGGATGCACTGAAGTATTTACAGTACCTCACGACAGGGACTTATTTTGGCCCTTGTGAGTTCCCAAATTTCCCCAGTGGGGGTGTTCCTTCAGTGAAGACTCACACCACAAGTGGAGCTGCCCTCTAACTGTTAATCCCTAGTGGTCAAGAGCGATAAATATTTTTTGTCAATAAAATAGTTCAGAAAGCTTGGGATCAGTCCGCCAAGGTCTCCGCCTTTGACTGCCACCTAATCCACATAGCACCGGACTTCCATGATCCCTCCTGCAGGTGGTGAACCTACTGGAGGGCGGACCCATGTAACTCCTTCGGGCTGAGCCCGGCCGGGTCCCATGGGTGGAAACCCGGCCACCAGACGCTAGCCTTCGAGCCCCTCCCCCAGGCCTGGCTCCAGGGTGGGGCCCCGGTAACCCCATACCGGGCGGGGTACACTGAATCCTTGATATACAATTTATCATGAGAGTCTGTTGGATCGTTCTTCGTCTGGCCCTTCACCCAGGACCAGTTTGTCTTGGGAGACCCTATCAGAGGCAAATTGCCCCGGACAACATAGCTCCTGGGATCACTGGGGCACGCAAACCCCCCCACCACGATAAGGTGACGATCCATGAGGGGGTGAAAGGTGGATTGTCCTCTCCGGGTTGGGGACAGGCTCCTGCCCCAAGTGGAGGAGTTTAAGTATCTTGGGGTCTTGTTCACGAGTGAGGGGAAAATGGAGCGAGAGATCGACAGACGGATTGGAGCAGCATCTGCAGTGATGCGGACGTTGTACCGGTCTGTTGTGGTGAAGAGGGAGCTTAGTTCTAAGGCAAAGCTGTCGATTTACCAGTCAATCTACGTTCCTACTCTCACCTATGGTCACGAGCTTTGGGTAATGACCGAAAGAACGAGATCGCGGATACAAGCGGCTGAAATGAGCTTTCTCCGTAGGATTGCTGGACTCACCCTCAGAGATAGGGTGAGGAGCTCAGTCATCCGGGAGAGGCTCAGAGTAGAACCGCTGCTCCTCCACATTGAAAGGAGTCAGTTGAGGTGGTATGGGCATCTGATTAGGATGCCTCCTGGACGCCTCCCACTTGAGGTGTTTCAGGCACGTCCCACTGGGAGGAGACCCCGGGGCAGACCCAGGACTCGGTGGAGAGACTATGTCTCCCAGCTAGTCTGGGAACGCCTTGGTATCCCCTCTGAAGAGCTGGAGCAGGTGGCTGGGGAGAGGGAAGTCTGGGCTTCTCTGCTTGAACTGCTGCCTCCGCGACCCGGACCTCCGGAAAAGCGGTAGAAGATGGATGGATGGATGGAAAATAGTTCAGATTTCCAAGGCTATAACTTGAAAGTTGCAAGAGATAATGGCTTACTGTCAATTAGAAAGAGATTATGATCCAAAGTTTCAGATAGTTTTGTGTTTGAAACCTCGGTCACTCTTACACAGACTGGTTATTTTATCTGTTTTTATTTATTTTACCTACTCCGTTTTAAATTTTTTTTTTATCTTTTTCTTGATATTGACTTTCTATCTAGTGATATTAACTTTTTAAACTGGAGCTAGAACTTTACTGATTGGCTATATTGATCATACAGCTCCCAATGGCTGGACCATTTATGTTTTTAGTCAAAAATGGACATGACAGTGCCTGGGGATGGTAAAATTCTCCTACAGAAAGCACAAAAGAAAATTGCTGACCTGGAGGAGGATATCTGACGACTCTCGGATGAACTGCAGCAGAAAAACACGCTTCTCTCCAACTTCAGCTTACGTCTTCCTCTGCTGTCACAGACGGTGAGTCTTTTAGCGGCTCAGGAGTCCAAAAAAATGGCCTTGAGTGACTCAGCCCACCGAGTCATAGTCGCCTGGGACCCCCCCCCACACCTGTCCACGGCCCTCGTCCTACTCAACGCCGAATCAGATGGCCTGGTCTGAGGTGATGGTCTGGGGCAGGAAAAGGGCCTCAGATGCGTCAACCACCAGCCCTCTTCTGCCCGTCTCCAGCTGCTATGAGGTTCTGGCAATGGCTGATAATCCACCTTCCACCGATGCTCCAGCTTCACCGGTTCCAGTTCGCCCGGGCTCCGCTCGACGTCCAGCCCCCGCTGACGTCACACCCGTCCCTTCGCTGGAAGACCTGGCGGCCTTTCCTCCACTAAGGACTGACAGCAGTGGGGTGGCTGGCATGGCCCCAGCCAAGCCACAGTGGCTCCAGCCCCGTTCTCCTGTGCCTAACATATGATCCTGAGGGAGGCTGTTTGCTGGCACTCCGGGAGACCACACTGCACGGAGCAGTAGGGGAATCCCTCCTCCGGTTCTTCGCTGCCCTGCTCATCGGCTGGTGAGGTAAGGGGCATCACCTGCCCCAACTACGGGACCCCCACTCTGCCGCCACCTCACTGCACTGACTCTTGCCAAGACACCCTGCAACCACTAACATCCCTCCCGCTTTTTCTTCCAACCACGATGATCGTCGGTGACTCCATCATCAGGCACATCAGGTATCTTAACTCTATCACTCACTGTTTCCCCGGAGCTACTGTCCCCAACCTGTTAGAAAAGCTCCTGGAGCTGCTTCAGTCACAACCTCCTTCCATCACATGGATTATTATTCATGTAGGGACTAACGACACCACCCGTAGACAGTCTGAAATCACTAAAAATGACTTCTGCAAACTTTTTAACATTTTATCAAACAGCGGAAAGTTTGTTTTTATTTCTGGCCCCATTCCCACACTGCGCCATGGATCAGACCATTTTAGCCATATTGTTGCCCTCTCAATTTGGCTCAAGTCCGCCTGCAGCATCAGCATTAATTTTATTGACAATTTTAACTTGTTTTGGGGCCGCCACAGTCTCTATAAATATGATGGCATACATTTAAATGCATCAGGTAGCCAGCTTTTAGCAGCAAACCTGATGCATATCATTCAAACCACAACACCCAACTGACTGTTTACCTCCCACGACCCCTCCCCTCACATCTCTGACCCCCAGTAAGACTATCCAGCATGAGTCCCATTTTTGTCAGTCTCCACCATCTGGTCTGGAAATTAATTCACTATCCACCTTCCCCATTAGGACATTGATCGCGGACAGACCTTCATCCATAAAACATACAGTTCACAAGAACTCAGAGAGCCAGGGGAGTGGTGTTGAGCGGATTGTTCCAGTTATAGTTCTCATGGTTGAGTTGAGCTGGGTGTCTACATAGTGTGTGTAAGGTGACCTGGACCAGACAGGGGCACAATATTCTGCTACAGAGTATGAAAGGGCCAGTGCTGAGGTGCGCAGGGTGGAGACTGCCGCCCCCCATTTTGCACCAGTGAGCTTGCAGAGCAGGTTGTTTCGTACTTTCACCTTAGCAGCCGTCCCCTTTAGATGTTCCTTGAAGGATAAGGTCCTATCAAGGGTCACTCCAAGGCTCTCTGTACTGTCAAACATAGCCCCTCCACACATCCGGCGAGCAGCATTAACTCAAAGGATGCTCCAAAAAGTTAGATTTTCCTCACTTACCAATCCATGCAGATATCTACACCCCACCACTGCCCAACTTTCATCCAGACGGCCGATTTGGAAAAACCCTCCCCCAGCTGACTTTACCATCCAGACAGCTTGGCAAGAGGAATGGGAGACCAAGGAGGTCCCAAACAAACAGCTGGTGATAAACCCCAACCAACAGGTCCCGGGCACCAACCTCCCAAGGAGACAGTGGTCTACACTCAATTGCTTCAGGACTGGACATGGCCCCTGCTTGGCCAGCCTTCACAGATGGGGCAGTAGCCCTAGCCCACTGTGCGCATGTGGAGAGGAGCAAACTATGGAACACATCATAGAGACTTGCCCGCTCCAAAGACTGGAAGGAGGATTACACACCCTCCATACAGCAAACCAGGAGGCAACTGCTTGGCTTAAGGACTTTGCATTCGCTAAATAAAACAAGAACTCACGCCCACGCTGCCTACGTTCTGTGGATCAGTCTCCAAACAATAATCCACAGAAAACAAATTACCCACCCATAAATAACTCACCACCTACCCTAAATATGGCTCTTTTAAATATATGGTCACTTGCTAAAAAGACTTTTATCATTAATGACCTGATTTTAGATAATACGATTGACTGTCTATTGTTAACGGAGATGTGGCTTGGCACGGACGCACCAGCGGTTCTCACTGAGCCCTCCCCACCAAATTTTAGTTCAGTTGTTTCCATAAGAAAGGGCAGGAAGGGTGGGGTTACTGCATCAATTTTTTCTTCCTCACTTGCAGTAAAGCAAATTTTACTTGATCAATATTCCGCATTTGAGCACCACGCCTTTGTCTTTAGCAGCCCCGTAATTTTATTCATCACAGTTTACAGACCACCCAAATACTGCCCTATTTTTATGAATGAGTTCTCTGAGTTTTTATCAATAATCCACTCCTCATATAATTTTATTCTCATTTCTGGTGATTTTAATCTACACATTGATAAGCAGGGCAATCATATGTCAGAAGATTTTAATGACCCACTCACGTCCATGAATTTCACTCAACATGTCATGCAGCCGACTCACAACAGGGGACACACTCTGGATCTTGTCATTAACCATGGCCTGCCCACGAGTGTGTCCTCTGTTGTTGACTTGGCTGTATCCGACCTTTACTGTGTGTTTTTTAACATCACTGGTTTTATGCAACAGGAGACCTCGGTGGGAACTGTGAGGAAGCGCCATCTGACACCTGAAGTGGCTGCTGATTTTATCAAACTCTTAAGCAATATTCCCCCAGTTTTTTCACCTGCGTCGTATGATTTTATTGTTGATAATTTTAACAGTAAATTAAGATCAACTATTGACAGAGTTGCTCCAGTAATCACAAGGACAGTTAGGAATAAACTAAAGCCTCCATGGAGAAATAACCAAATCCAAAAACTGAAAAGAGAGTGCAGGATGGCTGAGAGGAAATGGAGGAAAAACAAATTAACAATCAATTACCAAGTACTACAGAATAAATTAAAAATATACAATATTGCAGTCAAGATATCGAGAACTGAGTATTTTTCCAACATAATCTCAACCCATAACAATAACCCTAAAGTCCTTTTTGCAACCATTGATCAGTTAATCAACCCAGATTTTTTTTTTTTTATTTAAGTTTTTGTGAAGGGTATACATGTCATTACAGCATTGCATTGTTTACATTTTCATCACGTGTTCCCTTATTTTTTGCCATTTGACAACATTGGAAGAATAATTCTCACAACACCCCCTTTTTTTTTAAAGTGAAAGAAAAAGTGAAATTAAAGAGAATAAAAAACAAACAAACAAACAAAACAAAAGAGCAAAAAAACAAAAACAACAAACAAACAAACAAACAAACAGGAAAAAAAAGAAATAAATAATTAAAAGCAAAAGAGCCTCTGAGTAGCGTTGGAACAAACAGCGGAGCCATTATTGAAATGGTATTTGTCAAAGATTAGATCTAATGGAAGACACATATGCGATCCAGGGTTGCCAAAAGTTCATGAACCCATCCATGTCTTGTCTCAGTGCAAATGTCAACTTTTCCATTGAGTAGATGTCTTGGATCACATTAATCCAATCTTCAGGTGTAGGACAATCCTTCAGCATCCATTTTTTTAGTTTGGGCTTTTTTACTTGCCAATATTAAAACATTGAATAGGTATTTTTCTCCTCGTCTTTCCAGAGAGTCCGGTAGTAAACCCAAATACAAAGTTACAAAAGAAAAGGGAACTGTTATTTTGAATATTTTCCCCAATATTGTCTGTACATTGGTCCAATATTGGTGGATAACTGGGCATGACCAAAACACATGAAAATGATTTGCAGTCTCTTCACCACACAAGCGCCAACAATTCAACCCCTTACTAGTAGATTTGTTTTGTGCAGGTGTTCTGAAAAATCTTACAAAATTTTTCCATCCAAATTCTCTCCACTGCAGGGATGAGGTACTTTTCCATTGCTGTTTGTTTAGCTTTTCCCATATTTCCAGTTGTAAATTGAAATCCCCCTCTTTTTCCCATCTCTCTTTTATATATGATGTGTTGTCTCCTTTTAAGTCTTGAAGACCTTGTTATATTTTAGAAATGTATCTGATCCCTGGGATCCCTTTATATGCCATTAAGAAGACCTTCAGAACACCTGACTGGGCCCTTTCCAAATCCTCCTTTTTAAGTATATTGTTTATGTGGTGTCTAAGCTGAAAGAACCTGTAAAGGTCTTGATTTACTAGGCCTTGTTTTTTCAAATCTTCAAAACTTCTTAAAAATTGACCTTTAAAAAAATCGTAATATTTTATCAATCCGTTCTCTTTCCACTTTTTAAATCTAGTGTCTGTTTTATTAGGAGTAAAGTCTTGATCATAGGCAATCCATTGTAGAAGTCGATAGGGCTCTTTAGTTTGATTCTCTCTGACTATCTTAAACCAAATTTTTAGCGGGGTCTCTATCCACGGGTTAGTGTTATTCAAAAGTTTAGGTAAGGTATTGTTCCCTATTATCGCCTGTAGGGGGATGTCACTTGTTATTTGGCATTCGATCTCCTTCCATTGTGCAGTGTAGACTGGGTTACATATCTCCATTAAAGTTTTAATTTGTGCGGCTTTAAAATAGTCCCTGATATTTGGCAGCGCAAGCCCACCTTTGTCTTTGTTTAGCTGCAAGGTTCTATATCTGATTCTAGGTCTCTTGCCCTGCCATATGAATCTTGAGATCCTTCTGTCCAGCTCCTGCCATGTTTTTTTGGGAGGTTCTACCGGTATTGTTTGGAAAAGGTATAGAAGACGTGGAAGTATATTCATTTTGACTGCTTCAATTCTTTGTGCTGTACCCAAGAATGGTATCATATTCCATCTTGCTAGGTCAGATTTTATTTTTGTCACCAGTGGATCGTAGTTTAGTGTTATAATTTTGTTGAGTTGTTTCAGGATATTGACCCCCAGATATTTCATAGATTCCATCTCCCAGTTAGTTTTGAGTTTGCTTAGTGAATAATGATTTGGGTCATAGTTGAATGTTAAAACTTGGGTTTTGTGCATGTTTAATTTGTACCCCGACAAATCTCCATATTCTGAAAAAACTGAGATTAGTTCTGGTAAAGAGGTGTCCGGCTGCCCTAGGTATATTAAAATGTCATTAGCAAAGAGTGCTATTTTATGTTCCTTCTGACCAATTGTAATACCTTGAATTTTTTGATTCTGTCTTATCCGTTGGCTCAGAGGTTCTATGAAGATTGCAAAGAGCAGTGGAGACAGGGGGCAGCCCTGACGACATCCTCTTTCCAGCTCAAAAGATGAGGATAAATTACCGTTAATCCTTATTTTAGCTGTTGGTTTTTTATATAGTGCCTGGATAGTTCTAATGAAGTTGTTATGAAAATTGAAACTGGATAAGATTCTATATAGGAAAGACCAGTCAACCGAATCGAATGCTTTTTCCGCATCTAATCCCAATATGACTGCATTTAAGTTATATTTTTTTATATGATGAATTATGTGTAAAGTGCATCTAATGTTGTCTTGTGTCTGTCTTTGTCTTATAAAACCTGTTTGGTCTAAGTGAATTAAGTCTGTCAGTATATTTTCTAACCTTTTGGCAAGGATAGTGGTAAAAAGCTTATAGTCCTGATTTAATACACTGATTGGTCTGTAGTTGGAGCATTCTAGTTTATCCTTTTCAGGTTTAGGTATAACTGCAATGACCCCTTCTCTCCAGGAGGGGGGGATTTCCCCTGTGTGGAGGACATAGTTAAATGTTTTCAGGAGGAGAGGAGATAGTTGCTATTTAAAGGTTTTGTACCACTCTGCTGTATAACCATCTGTTCCTGGGGATTTGTTAGCTTTAAGTTTCATAATTGCTTTATCCAATTCTTTAGGTTGTATTTCTGACAGTAGTGTTTTATTTTGTGACTCCGTAAGTTGGGGAAGGTTTGATGTGTTTAGGAATGCCTCGGATGCGTTTTTATGATTTTTGAGGGAGTATAAGTTCTTATAGTAGTTCTCGAAGTTTTTAAGAATATCCTGAATTCTGAATTTTATTTCCTTTGATACTGGATCTCTGATTTTGTAGATTGCTCTTTCTGTTTGTTGTTTCCTCAGTTTATAGGCTAGTAATTTTACCGATTTACTGCCTGCTTCATAGTATTTTTGTTTCAGAAATGTAAGTCTCTTCTGGATTTCTATCGTGTAGATCTCATTTATTTGATTTTTAATTTCCTTAATCTTGAGCGAGTCATTAGAATGAGTGTTGCCTTTGTGTTCATTTTCTAGGTTCTTAAGTTCTGACTCTAATGTGGTTAGTTTTTCTTGTCTCAGTTTCTTTTGGGTTGCCAGTTTTGCAATAATCTTTCCCCTTATTACAGCTTTGCATGCATCCCACAGTATTAAAGGGGATACTTCTCCATTATCGTTTTCTTCCAAATATCTGAGAATATCTGATTCCAATTCATCTTTCAGTGGTCTTTTCAGGACATTTGAATTCAACCTCCAAGAAAATGTATTATTTGTGTATTTTTGGATCCTTAAGTCCATATAGATCGGACTGTGGTCAGAGAGATCCATCAGTCCTATTTTACATGTTTTTACTCTTCCAATGTCTCTATTAAACATAAAAAAATAGTCAATCCTTGAGTAAGATAAATGTGGCGTTGAGTAAAATGTATAATCTTTTACACTGGGGTTGAGTTCCCTCCACACATCACAGATTCCCATTTATTTTAGTAGCATCCGAGTTTTCCTGCTTTGAGTGTTATTTTGATGTGGAGAATTACCTGATGCATCCCAGTATGGATTAAGTCTTAGACTGAAGTCTCCACCACATATCACTAAACCTTGGGCTTTAGTTATCATTAGGTCAAATACATTTTTATAAAATTTCCAGTTAGCCCCTAGGGGTGCATATACATTCAGCAGGGTGATATCTTCTCCCTCTAGCTGCCCAGTTACCAAACTGTATCTCCCTTCTTTATCTTTGTGTTCTGATTTTTTTTCAAATGTAATTTTGGTTGATATCAATGTCGCTACTCCCCTCCTCCTCCCTGACTTATATGAAGATGAAGAGATCATTTTAAACCCTTGTCTACTGAGTTTAGTGTGCTCCACGTCTGTTAGGTGGGTTTCTTGTAAAAATATTATTCCTGCTTTGTCTTTTTTCATGTTGCCTAGAATCTTGGATCTTTTAACTGGATTCAGGATTCCTTTTACATTATATGAGATTATTCTGGTTACACCCTATTTCTCCATTGTATTGTCTTATTTAGTATAACAGTGTGGTGGCCCTCTTTTGTGCTACTCAGAAACTGAAAGAACATTAAGAACATAAAAAGCATTAAGAACATAGTGTATAAATCTTTAAAACAAAAAACTGACAAAAGAACTTCCTGAGCTGAGGTCTTTTTAGAGACCCTGGAAGAGCCTTGATGGTGTGTAGGCTCTGAGGGAAATTCCTCAAACTCTGTTACGTGTTGAGGGCCCTCTCTTACCCCTGTAAGTTGTCCCATGCTTTTAACGTGAATTTCAGAACCCAGTCCGAACTTGTAATGATTTTTTTTTTTAAAAATTTTTATGCCTATACCCTGTGAAATTGTGTGCACCCTCCCACCCCCATCACAGTGGACATTCACGCTAAAACAGTATTTGTTAGTGTGGGGAGAGCATGTGGATCATTGTCACATTTCTATTTTAACAAGTTGTTTTTTTTTATTAAAAAGACTTATTTGTTTCTAATATTATGACTGTTCCATGAAATGTTTTACCACATGCTGGATATGCATCTCCTTTAATGCTTGTTACCTTGTATGAGGGGGGTTGGATGTGCAGATTGACTAAAAAAAAAAAAAGGTCACTATTCCAATCTGAAAACGGCCAGTTTATCCGTGACGCTCTGGCGGTGGGTTTCCCGCTGCTGGCCCGTGGATTTTGAAGGTCTCTGTGTGGTCCACGTTTTTTAGCCTTGATCCTATCGCTCGGGTCTGCTGCGGGTTTAAACACCGTTACCGGGAGCCCTCTTCTCGCCATGTCAATTGTTGCTTCTTCCGCCGAATTATAGAGACATGTCTCCTCACCGTAGAAGACCCTTAACTTCGCAGGAAATGGCGTCTGAAAGCGCAGTTTCTTCTCTCTTAGCACCTTTTTCACGTCATTGTATTCCCGGCGCTTTTTAAGGACCTCCGGGGCGTAATCGTGTTCCACGAAGACTTTTCTCTCTTGGTGCATAAATCCTTTTTTCTGCCAAGCCAGTCTTACAACCTCTTGTTTTATTTTGAAATTGGAAAATCTCACCAACACCGAACGTGGGGGCGCTTCTGCCGCTGGCCTAGCGGCTAAGGTACGATGGGCCTTTTCTATCTTCAAGTCGGTGGATTGGGGAATATCCAATTTCTCTCTTAGTAAAGATTCCACGCAGTCTGCCATTGAGTTGAAACCATCTTCGGCTCCTTCTTTCAGGCCATGAATTCTTATGTTGTCTCTTCTTTGTCTTCCTTCTTGGTCGGTTAGCTTAGCCTCTATTGTTGACTGTCTCTTGCGTAGGTCCAGCACGGAATCTTCAAGCACTTTTATTCTTTCCTCTGCTTCCAAGATTCGGTTCTCGGCCTGATCCACTCTGCTGTTTGTCCTTTTTAATCCGTCTCTGAATTCACGAAATTCGGCCCAAACCTCTCGGCAAAATCGTCGTAGTTCTTCAAATAGCGTTTTCAAGCTAACCTTCTTGTTAGCTACATACAGCTCCTCGTCTTCTGAATGGAAATCTTCCGGTTCAGATTCTCCGGCCGATGCGTGTCCTGGCCTGGGGAATTTCGGTTTCTTCTGTTTTCCTTTAGACATGATGATTTTGTCTTTTGCTTTTCACTCTTCCAAAAATCCGTTAAATCCGATTTTCAAGATATTTTCTTGGATTGGGTCTGGGAGCTTCAGCGTTAAGCTGCTATCACCATGGCGTCCAGACCGGAAGTCATCAACCCAGATTTTAATAAAAACACAAACCTGCCGTCAGACTCTCTCTGTGAGAGTTTTTGCAGACCACTTGAGGTGCAAGGTTGATTCTATTAGATCCAACATTTTATCTGACCAGAAGACTGCTTTTAATGGAATCTTGGACTCACCTTTAACTGAGGAAATGCTGGACTGTTTTGCCCTGGTTGATGCTAAGATGCTTGGTAGAGTTTTCTTCCAGGTAAACTTGACCTCCTGGCTTTTAGATGCGATTCACACATGACTTCTCAAAACATTTTATGGATTCTTTGAACACGACATTCGAAACATTGTAAATTGCTCTCTTCAGACTGATGTTTTCCCCGCTGCCTTTAAAATGGCTGTGGTGAAGCCCCTTTTGAAGAAGAGTAATTTAGATCCTGATATCCTCGGTAACTATCAACCTGTATCCAACTTACCGTTTTTAAGTAAAGTTTTAGAAAAAATTGTTTTTATCCAGTTAAACAATTTTCTTATGGACCACAACATTCTTGAGAAATTTCATTCTGGTTTTAGGACAAACCCCAGTACCGAGACAGCCCTTTTAAAAATCGTTAATGATATCAGGTGTAACATGGACTGCCATAAACTGTCAGTCCTGGTGCTGCTGGATCTCAGCGCTGCCTTTGATATAGTAGATCACCACATTTTATTACGCAGACTCAAACACCTGGTAGGCCTCTCAGGTACTGTTCTCGAATGGTTTCATTCCTATCTCACAGATCGCCGCTATTTTGTAAGTAAGGATACATGTTCTTCGGCAATCCATGAAACCAAGTGTGGGGTACCCCAAGGTTCAATTTTAGGGCCAATATTTTTTAATCTTTATATGTTACCACTTGGGGATGTTATCAGGAGACATGGCATCAATTTTCATAACTATGCTTAGATTAGATTAGATTCAACTTTATTGTCATTACACATGTATGAATACAAGGTAACAAAACACTGTTTAGCATCCAATCAGAAGTGCAAAGGACAACAGTGCAGTATATACAGTAATTGACAGTATGTACAATTTAAGCAAATATATGCAGATTGGTCAGTGTAGAAAGTTAAGAGTACCGCTATGTGCAAATAATGTACAACAAGTTAGGTGGGCAGTTATGTACAGGTGAGGATGGTAAGAGATGGGAATAAGTTAGCATAAATTACAGAAGAGCAAGTACAGGTGAAGCGAGGTAAGTAGCAGACAATCTATCTAACTATACAGAGTGGCAATATGCAGAAAAACAGTATGTAATTAAATATGTGATGATAATATACAGAAGAGCAGTATGTATCAATATATAATGACAATATGCAGATATGATATATATGATATACTGTATATGTGTATACAGTTTGAGGAAGCACGGGGGGAGGGGGGTGTTAAAGGGGAGAGAAGTGGAGGTTCAGCGGGGAACTAAGTTCAATAACGTGACAGCTGTTGGAAAGAAACTGTTCCTAAACCTGCTGGTTCTAGTCCAAAGGCTTCTGAAACGCCTTCCGGAGGGGAGAAGCTGGAACAGTCCATGAGCAGGATGGTTGGAGTCCCTAAGAATGCTGCGTGCCCGGCGCAGACATCTTTTCCTGTAGACGTCCTCTATAACTGGAAGTGGAGTCCCTGTGATGCGTTGGGCGGTTTTCACCACCCGCTGCAGCACCTCACGGTCAGCGACAGAGCAGCTCCCATACCAGACTGTGACACAGTTGGTCAGGGTGCTCTCTATCACGCAGCGGTAGAAGTTGCCCAGGATGTCAGTTGACAGATGGTTCTTCCTCAGTGTCCTCAAGAAGAAGAGGCGCTGATGGGCCTTCTTGATCAGGCTGGTGGTGTTAACTGACCAGGACAGGTCCTCCGAGATGTGGGTCCCCAGGAATTTGAAGCTGGAGACACGTTCAACAGCTATGCCGTTGATATGGATGGGGTCATGTGTCTCTCCCTCTCCTTCCTGTAGTCCACTATGAGCTCCTTGGTTTTGCTGGTGTTAAGGAGCAGGTTATTGTCAGCGCACCAAGTAGCCAAGTGCTCAACCTCTGCCCTGTAATCTGACTCATCGTTGTCCCTGATGAGTCCGATCACTGTGGTGTCATCTGCGAACTTTGTGATGGAATTGGATCCATACATAGGCCTGCAGTCATGGGTGAAGAGGGAGTAGAGGAATGGGCTGAGCACACAGCCCTGTGGTACACCAGTGTTGAGTGTGATGATGGATGATGCTGATGATACCAAACTGTACATTGCCATGTCTTGTGATGACACAAAACCAATTAATGCCCTTTTGAACTGTATTTTAGATATAAAGTCATGGATGGAAGAAAACTTCCTACAGCTCAACCAGGGCAAAACAAGTTTTAATCATTGGTCCTGAAGACAAGAGAGAGAAACTTCTACCAAAATTGCTAGGTCTAAAACCTACGCATTGTGTCAAGAACCTGGGCATTCTTTTAGACTCTGACTTTAATTTTATTTCACACATTAAAAATGTAACAAAAATTGGATTTTACCATCTTAGGAATATAGCCAGAGTCCGCCCTTTTCTCTCTCTTGCCAGCACGGAGGTCTTGATGCATGCTCTTATTACTAGTCGTACAGACTATTGTAATGCCCTGCTCTCTGGTTTTCCTCATAAAAGAATATTACATCTCCAGCTGCTCCAAAATTCAGCAGTACGAGTGTTAACGAGGACCAAGGGGCGGGTGCATATTACACCAGTTTTAGAATTGCTGCATTGGCTCCCCGTGTGTTTTAGGATCGATTTTAAAGTTCTCTTAATAGTTTTTAAATGCCTCAGTGGTCTTGGGCCTTCTTATCTATCTGAGCTGCTCTTATCTTATGAGCCCTCGTGAACCCTGAGGTCCTCTGGTACTGGCCTTTTAATGGTTCCCAAAGTCAAGAACAAGACCTTTGGTGAAGCTTCCTTTCACTATTATGGTCTGTGGAACAGCCTGCCAGAGAGCCTCAGGGCCGCAGATTCAATAGATGTTTTTAAAAACAGGCTCAAGATCCACCTTTTTAATTTGGCTTTTAATAAACCTGTTTAACTATTACTGAAGTAGTCATTTATGTTCCATTGTTTTATGTTCTTTTTGGTGTCATTTGTTCTTAGATTTTCTCATTTTCTTATTGATGTGTTTAGTTCAGTTTTTTTTTTTAAAGTATGGGTTTTTTAGTTCCTGTTTTTATGTGTTCTTAGTTCTTTTTGTACCTTTTTAAATTTTGGCTTTTAAAAAACCGTTTAACTATTATTGAAGTAGTCATTTATGTTCCCTTGTTTTTACATTCTTCTTAGCTCCATTTGCTTTTAGATTTTCTTATTTTGATGTGTTCTTAGCCCAGTTTCTAAGTATGGGTCTTTAGTTCCCTTTGCTCTTTGTGTTCTTAGTTTTATTTTGTATTTATGTGTTTTAGCTCCAGTGTTTCCTCAGGATGGTTGCTCCTTCATGTGGTTCCTCGGTGCTGAGCAATGTCTCCTTTATTTTATATGTGTGTAAGAGAAGTAGGGGGTGATGTATGTGCCTGTGTGTGTTGTGTTTGTGGGTATGTTTATGGGAGGGTTGGAAGGGATGGGGCTGTATCATGTAAAATATGTAATTAAATGTGTATTGTTTTTATCTATGTAAAGCACTTTGCACAGCATCTAATGTTTTAAAAGTGCTATGAGTCATGGTCAGATAAAACTGAAACAGAGGAAATCCTTGGATCAGGTAGTTTGATGGTCCAGTCATTTGCTTGGTGAGTCACAGCTGAGCCTGGCATCCCTGTACACCAGACAGGTACAGAGGATGGCTACCTCCATTTTAAATGATGACTCCCACCCTTTGCACTGCCACTTTCAGCTTCTTCCCTCCAGACGGAGGTTTGCTGTCCCAAAAAGTAAAACCCAGCGCTACAAAAACAGCTTTGTTCCTGCTGCTGTCAAAGAGTTGAACAAGTTGTAACAATATATTGCACATAATTTAGTTACCTACTTATTAATTTCATTTTATATTTACTTGTTTTTGTAGGTTTTTTAATTGGGTTCTAAATTTTTTATTGGGTTTTAGACTTTTGAGTTTTTAACCTCTTTGACTAGTCTTTAACTTTTTAATATGACCCTTCTCTATTATCTTTTTGTTTTTTCTCTTATCTCTTTGTCTTATGTCCTGATTGATGGAGCCTTGAGTACTTTTATCATGTTTATAGTCAGCTTCATGTGTGCCTGTGTTTGTGTTTATGTTGAATGTAATTGTGGTTTGTAAATATGGATGTCACCTGACTGCAAAACAAATCTACCTACGGGTACAAATAAAGTAACCTGAACCTGAACCTGAAATAAAATTTGATTGATTGATTGGAATAAATTTATGCATTTAATTTGCATAATGTTGCAGCAGCTATATAATTTCCATAACTCAGTCAAAAGTTGACTTTGGACATATTTACACAGAGAATGGTTTGTTTTTTTGACACTGTTTTTTCTACAGTTGCATTTTCTTATCTTATCTTTAAAGTATATGAACCAGAAAATCAGTACAATGTAAAAAAAACAAACAAATTTGTCACTTACTGGTGGGGGGGGTGCTCACTCATTCACGTGACCGGTCTGTTTTCGTCCATCGTGGTAATTATTTTGTGTTCTGCCGGTTATTTGTGCTCTCTCCTACATCTACAATCTCTTAGGATTATCCCACGTAAATTTTGTGTCAGGAACCGAGCCAGCTTGGCTTCCCCTTGCTTGGTCCCGATCTCTCTGAGGGTTTTGGTTCTTCTATATATGTGCATTTTGTGTATTCTGTATTGTCGCCGTATCCATAGCCACTGCCTGACCGGCAGCTGTTAGACAGCCTCTATAACCTACTTTCTCCCACGCTGCTGTCAGTCTGCCGGTCCAACCACGCCCCCTCGCTCTCCTTAATTCCATCAGCTGTTCCCAGCCCCGGTAATTATCCTTCCCGCGCCTCGCTCAGGTGTTCCCAATTTGTTAGGCCAGCGGTGTTTGTACATAAGCAGCTCTTTGCTAGTCAAACACCGCTGGACCATTATACGGGTCACGCGTTCGTTTGCCGTCGTGTGCCCTTCTTGTCTGAATGACTTGTTGTTTGTGTGCCAGGGGAGAACTGGACTTTTTGGACTGCTCCTACCCGTGAGTAAACTGCATTTCTCTGTGCGGTTAGCTGCTATGCGTTCCTGGTAGTGTTTCTTCCCGCAGCTTAACCGCTACGCTTTGGCTGCAGCCCAGTTTACTTCCCTGTATAGTTGAGCCACTCACTCCTCCTCACTCTCCCGAGCGCTTGTGTGTTTATTGTGTTATTTTTCTTGTGGCCACGGTACTCAGTGGTCTGCCCGCTGTTCACTTTCTGTGTCAGCCTTTTGTGTACATCATCATACCATCCTGTAAGTCTTTATGACTTACACTATGCCCGTTTTGACACCTCGTCATCTGTGTCCAACTCCCCCCCTCCCTCCAGCTCCACAGCCTCCACATTCCCTACTTCATTTAAGGCACCTCCCCCCTCCTCCCCCCCTCCCCTTATCATCAGTGAGCAGGATGTGCTCAAACAGTTCTCCAGACTGAACCCGCGCAAGGCCCCCGGCCCAGACGGCGTGTCTCCCTCCACCCTGAGACTCTGTGCGAAACAGCTGGCTCCTGTATTCACAGACATTTTTAACACCTCCCTTAAGTTATGCCACGTGCCGTCCTGCCTCAAATCCTCCACCATCATCCCTGTCCCCAAGAAGCCACGGATCACTGGACTTAATGACTACAGACCTGTAGCGCTCACCTCTGTAGTCATGAAGTCCTTTGAGCGCCTGGTCCTGTCCCACCTCAAGTCCATCACCACCCCTCTCCTGGACCCGCTGCAGTTTGCCTACCAAGCCAACAGGTCTGTAGACGACGCAGTCAACCTGGCCCTCCACTCCATCCTGCAGCACCTGGACTCCCCGGGAACCTACGCCAGGATCCTGTTGTGGACTTCAGCTCCGCATTCAACACCATCCGCCCCGCTCTGCTCCGGGACAAGCTGTCCCTGCTCAATGTGCCTGACTCCCTCTGCAGGTGGATCATCGACTTCCTGACGGACCGGAGGCAGCATGTGCGGCTGGGAAAGACTGTCTCAGACTATACTAGCATCAGCACCGGATCACCCCAGGGCTGTGTACTTTCCCCCCTACTCTTCTCCCTTTACACCAACTCCTGCACCTCCAGCCACCAGTCTGTCAAGTTGATCAAGTTTGCGGACGACACCACCCTCATCGGGCTCATCTCCAACGGCGATGAGTCCGCCTACAGGAGAGAGGTGGCCCAGCTGGCGTCCTGGTGCAGCAATAACAACCTGCAGCTGAACGCTCTGAAGACAGTGGAGATGATTGTAGACTTCAGGAAAGTCACTACTCCTCTGCCCCCCCTCACCCTCTCAGGCTCTCCCATCACCACTGCTGATTCCTTCCGCTTCCTAGGCACTACCATCACCAGGGACCTCAAATGGGAGCTGACCATCAGCTCACTCATCAAAAAAGCCCAGCAGAGAATGTTCTTCCTGCGGCAGCTGAGGAAGCTCAAGCTACCCACCAAGATGTTAGTGCAGTTCTACACAGCCATCATCGAGTCCATCCTCACCACCTCCATAACCGTGTGGTACGCAGGAGCCACTGCCAGGGACAGACTAAGGCTGCAGCGCGTCGTGCGCACTGCTGAGAAGGTGATCGGCTGCAAGCTCCCATCTCTCCAGGATCTGTACATCTCCAGGACCCGGAGGCGTGCTGGCCGGATCATAGCCGATCCCTCACACCCCGGTCACGTACTGTTTGCCCCCCTCCCCTCTGGTAGAAGACTTCGGTCCATCCAGACTAAAACCTCCCGTCACATGAACAGCTTCTTCCCCTCTGCCATTAGACTGCTGAACACTAAGTGACTTATTGACTCTCGTGCACCATGTACAGCAGCTCAACCAGACTCATGTCAATCATCACTGTTTTCTTTCTGCATTACCGACTGCACTATATAGTTCTCCACAGTATCTGCTGCTGGCTAATATATATTTTAACTGTTGACCAGTATCACTTAATCTTATCCTACACTTTATTACATGTATAGTTTATTTCTCTTATCTTATCATGTTTAATGTTGCAGCATTGTACCGAGACAAATTCCTAGTTTGTGTACTACATGAACAATGGCAATAAACCTGATTCTGATTCTGATTCTGATTCTGATTCTGATTTATTTTTGCATGGTGTTTTGTCAATAAATGTGTGTGTGGTGAAACCAAGCATTTAAATCCTTCCATCCTTCTCCTCCTCCGTGCGCTGTGGAAAAGCACATGGAGAGTTTATGACATTTCTTTCGTATTCCGTGGCTATTTTTGGAGTACGAAGCCGTTATGTGACGACAAAATGACGATCGATGGCAGTCATATTAGCTTTCTGGACTAAAAGCAGGAAAACGGGAAAAGGAAATAAGGACTTCTTCTTCTTGGGTGTATTATGTGTCATCCATGAGTCCTCCAACGCGTGCCTGCCATCTTCTGAAACTGGCAGATCAGTTCAAATCAGTACAAATCCTCAGTACAGCCGGGGATGTCAGTGAGTTGACAGGTGCAGTTGCTGTGCTGTGCCACTGGGGCCGCATGAAATCTGACAGGTTAAAATTGTTTCCATGTTCTTGCAATGGAAACAGGGTTATTGTGGGTTACAAAACTTGTCCACCTACTGTAAGTAGTGGTGAGCATGGGACACAAAATTACTGTAAAAATGAATACACAGATAATTGTTGATGTTTCAATCTTTTCAATTTTCAAGTTAAAGGCTAGATTTATGCAGAGGATTAAAATTAAACTGTAACAAAACCTGCTGACTATTCCCATTTCAAGCTAATGTTTCCAGCATTGATGGAAGTGAAGTTATTACTTGAAAACATTTTGCAAATCCTTACAGACACTGTAATGTCTTCATGCCTGTTTTTGTCATGTGCTAATTGTGCTACAACTCTCCAACACCTGGATATACTTCAGTGAAGTTCTCCTTTAACATAATAGGATATCAATGCAAGTTGCTCACTTTGCACTAAAGTGTCCTCAAGCTTCTGTGACCCCCCCCCCCCCCACACACACACACACAAGAATCCTCTTTGGACCAAACCTATTGTATGCATATGTGACTGAGACTAGCTGAGCTGTTTGAGCTGGTCAGTCCTCTGTTTTGCACATGAATGCAAAACATTGTTCTTCAATAGACCGTAGTGATTACAGAGCTGAATAAATACAATTCCCTTCTGTCCAATACGTGGACTGAAGCTACATTACCTACAGGTTGGTTATCATTCTTATTATTAACATCATTCCCAGCCCTTGCCATTTTGGTGCCCTAGGCGAGATTAGGGTACACAACACTGATTACAGTAATGTGCATGTCCACACAGTTTGCATGGTAACTTGCACTGCTGCAGCGGCAACAACAAACAACACATCGTCTGAAACGGGAGACCCAGCAGATTACAACGAGCCAAATTTTATCACTGTACCTCATACAACAACATTCACTAAGCCAGCAGCAAAAAAAAAGAGCAAAAACAATCTTCATTTTATACAGCCACCACAATGAATTGTTATGTTTTCCCCTTGCAGGGCAAAGATGAGATGCCAGATGCCAGCAGTGAGTTTGTTATTTTATTAACAAATAACAAAGGAACAAAATAATGTGCCATGAGGGGCAAAAACACGTACAACTAAACACATACGACCTCAATGGGTGAAATAACTGAACACATACAGAGAATATACACAGTCACTTACATATAATGCAACGAGGGCGAAACCTACACTGAAAAGAGACTGGAGTTGGATGTGAGGACTCCAGCCTAAGTGGGACGAGGTCACAGCAAGGAGTGAGCCTCCACTGTGATCTTAAATAGTGAACAAAACTAATCACAAACAGGTGCGACAGATAATGATGAATAAAGTTCCAGCAGCTGTGACAGCCCGCGAGCAGACTGACAGGTGGAAGTCCTGCCGCGGCGCTGTCAAAATAAAAACACAAATAAACACTATCATAAAATGCCCAAATAATGAGACAACAGGAAAAAATAATAAGTGACTCGGGCGTGGAGCAGATCACCACAGTGCCCCCCATTTAAGGGATGGGTTCCAGACATCCCCCTGTAACATCCAGGGAGAACGGAAACCCCCCTCCCCCCAACCAGGAATAACTACCAAGAAACAGCCTCGGGAGGGCGGAGGGGGAATCCAGGCCTGGTAGGAGGGACACTGAACAGAAGGAAAAAAAGAAAAAACCCAAATGCTTAGCAAAACTCCCAGCACCCGAAGAAGAAAAAATATATCAATGTACCAACACAAAAGTAACAAAGCAGGCCCAAGACTCTAAGTACAGGTGAGGGTACCCCCCCCCCCCCCAAGAAATGTCAACCCAACAAAAAAAAAAATAAAGACAAAGAAGGCAGAACATTCCAACTTGTACTAACAGATAAGAGAATAAAGCAAAAAATAACTTATGCAGGTACACCGACTAAATGAGGAGCAAGAGCACTAAGCAATACAGAGTGACTAACAAAAAAGAAAAAAAAAACGTTCTTGTGGCCTACCCAAGTCCCACCACCACCGGACCGCCAAACAGCATGAGTCGGATTGCATCCCAGGGAAAATGGGCCACCCAAGCCAGCGGCACAGTCTATCAGGTGGCCGGCTAGGACGCTTCAGCCACCAGGCCAGGAGAGGCGGACTGGGAGGCAACTTCCCCACAGCAATGCCCGCAGGGACAATGAAGGCGACAGCAGGGAAGAGGCAAACTGTAGCACCCGTTGTGGTCTCCATCTGGGACATGGCTGCACCCGTGGAGGACCCCGGGGGCCAGCGCGGCACCCACGGGGATCCCACCATGGAAAGAAGCTTCATCTACGGTGGTCCTGGTCCGGGACATGGCTGCACCCGCGGTGGGACCCGGCCGGGCCACGGCTGCACCCTCGAAGACCACAGGTGGTGGACTCAAACCCAAGGAGACCTCCGGAGTTGCGGGATGCGCCCCAGTGACCCTGAAAATGGACTCAGGAACAGGACAAACAGGCACAAGGTCAGGGTCACCGGCAGCAGTGGAACCTGACGAGGCGAGCGCAGCTCCTGTTGATGGTAGCAACTGGATCTCCCTACCAAGAGCCAGACAAGATCTTTCCAGCACTGAAATAATGAAAACAAAGGAGAGCACTTGCCTGAGCTCAAGTTCCACCACTGTCCAGGACTCCGACGATCCGGATGGCGATAACTCTGGCCCGGCCTCCTGAAGGTCCAATTCGAACTCTGCTGCGGCGGCCCCAACAGCCGGCATGATGGTTAAAGCAGTCTCAGAACCCCCTGGCGCTGTAACCCCCACCGATGGCTCACTCGATGGGGCGACAGGAGGTCTGTCTCCAGCTGGGGTAGGGCTCTGGTCAATGGAGACCTGGGGACGCTTCATCATCAGTACAGGCTTCAAATGCCAGTCCGCCCTCCTCCTCTGTCCACATCATGGCTGCGGGGCTGGAACCAGGTTCTCAAGGGCCGCAGGCTCCTCCTTCATCCAACAGTCTAATTCTGGCACCGACAGACACTCGGAATAAAGGAGGAGAAACAGAGGAAGCAGGAGACGTATTAATGGCTGCAGCAGGTGGTGGGGGCTCAGGGGACTGCGTGACCTGAGCCTCACCCCCAGGAATCAGACAAGGTAATTCCTCAACCAGAGATAAAGAATGAAAAAACACTTGCCTGTTTTCCTGGGGAACGGTGGTCACTGCTGCAGCTTCTCCCATTATAGCAATGAAGGTGGGCCCCTTGGGAAGACAAGGAGAAGCTGCTTCATAAAGATTGGTGCTGGAGGCAGCCAGAGATAAAACCACAAAGCTAGCAGCAGCTGGAGAAAGCACCATGCAGGAGAGAGGAGCAGCTGAGGCAGTCCGGGGTAGGAGAGCTGGTGAAACAGCTGACAAAGAGGACCCGGGTGCTGAAGCTGCTGACAGTACACACTGCGGGGGCGGAGAAAGCACAGCTGACTGGGAGAAAGGGGAATCCTTCTGGCTGTGGCTGTGCACCTGCTTTGGCTGCAACCTACTGTTATGTTTGCCCCTTGCAAGGCAAAGATGAGGCGCCAGAAGCCAGCAGTGAGTTTGTTATTTTATTAACAAAGAAACAAAATAATGTGCCACAAGGGGCAAAAGCACATGCAACTAAACATATACGACCTCGATGGGTGAAATAACTGAACACATACAGAGAATATACACAGTCACTTACATAAAATGCAGCGAGGGCAAAACCTACACTGAAAAGAGACTAGAGTCAGACGTGAGGACTCCAGCCTAAGTGGGGCGAGGTCGCAGCGAGGAGTGAGCCTCCACTGCGATCTTAAATAGTGAATAAAACTATATATATGCAGATGTCCAGACCATTCCAGCCTTACCTCTCTTACTTTGTCTCCAAACCGCTCAACCTGAGCTGTCTCTCTGATATATTTATTTCTAATCCTGACCGTCCTAGTTACTCCCAATGAGAATCTTAGCATCTTCAACTCTGCCGCCTCCAGCTCCACCTCCTGTCCTCTTGTCAGTGACACCGTCTCTAAACCATACACCATAGCAGGTCTCAATATCATCTTGTAAATCTTCCCTTTCACTCTAGCTGCTATCCATCTGTCACAAATCACTTTGACACTCATCTCCACCCGCTCCACTCTGTCTGCACTCTATTCTTCACTTCTCTTGTGCACTGTAGGGCTGAAACGATTAGTTAATGTTGTTGATAACGTCGACAGTCAAAAATTGTTGACAAAGATTTTTATTGTCTACAAATCATTTAATTATAAAGTTTATATGCATGCCACGGAAATGTTCAGTCATAAGTGCAATGCAGGACTGGAACTGCTGCGGGGAGTAGCGCCTCTGTTGTCCGGCATGCATGAACAATTTCCAGCGAAAAAGAAGAGTAGCACAGCATGGCCCTACAGTGCTGAGCATGGCGAAGCAGAAGGATAAATATGTAGAAGCAGAACTGAAAAATAAAAGCAGACCCAAACTTTCTGTAGTATGGGAATATTTCACAGAAAACAAATAAACAAAACAAGTAAAATGCCGACCTTGCAAGGCAGACCTTTCCTATCATGGCAGCACTACAGTGATGCATGAGCATCTTAAATGAGGGCACCCAGGAGCCGCAACATTAACGCCTGCTTCTGCTTGGTAAGTTTTAGCGAGTAAAGAAAGTTAACGCCACTTATTTTTAATGGCCAACTGTTTCAGGCTTTAGAAAAATGACAGTAGTGTTAGTATGTTCCGTTTATGTTAACTTACCTATTTGACAATAAGCTCTCCAGCTGTTGAGGGCTGAACTGTCATGGCTAATGTGTTGAACATAGTAAATGACTGAATTACAGGAGTCACTATCTCTTTTTTTTTATCTTCGTTAATATTAGCCCTCATTCTACATGTTAGTTCATCTGCATTAATTATATCCCAAGTTGTAATTTAATAAATAAAAACCTATGAGCATAATCATCAAAATTAAATCAAATGGCTTGAAATATCACTCTTAAGGGCAATGAATATTGAATATGAAGGTTTACCTTTCTGAATTATATTGTTAAAAAAATGCACTTATAGAAAACTTCTACCTAGTGTTAGTTTGTGGGTTGGAGCAGATCAGTAATTCAGTTGTAAGATAATCAATTGTTTAATTGACATTAGGCATTATGCTGTCTGTGATAAGCTGATATATAACCTTAAACTTGTGATAATTCATGCAGCTTTATTGTTTTTGTTTTTTTTTATTTAGCTCTGGAAACTGCTTATAAAATGTTATATTAAAGCAGGGACTGACAACAAGGTGATCTTCACAGGTCTGCAGGCTTAAACAGCGGGTGAGGTAAACTATGCACTAGATCCCCAAAAGGGAGCAGATGATGGACATGAGAAAAATAATCGCGATCAGTCGACTAATAAAAAAAAAGTCATTAGATTAGTCGACTACCAAAATAATCGTTTGTTGTAGCCCTAGTGCACTGATCATTGCTTTGGATGGTTAACCCCAGGTACAGTATCTCACATAAGTGAGTACACCCCTCATATTTTTGTAAATATTTTATTATATCTTTTCATGGGACAAAGCTGAAGATATGACCCTTTGACACAATGTAAAGTAGTCAGTGTACAGCTTGGACAACAGTGTAAATTTGCTGTTCCCTCAAAATAACTCAACTCACAGCCATTAATATCTAAACCACTGGCAACAAAAGTGAGTACACCCCTAAGTGAAAATGTCCAAATTGTACACAAAGTGTCAATATTTTGTGTGGCCACCATTATTTTCCAGCACTGCCTTAACTCTCTTGGGCATGGAGTTCACTAGAGCTTCAGACGTTACCACTGCAATCCTCTTCCACCCCTCCATGATGACATCACGGAGCTGGTGGATGTTAGAGACCTTGCACTCCTCCATCTTCTGTTTGAGGATGCCCCACAGATGCTCGAAAAGGTTTAGGTCTGGAGACATGCTTGGCCAGTCCATCACCATTACCCTTAGTTTCTTTAGCAAGGCATTGGTCGTCTTGGAGGTGTGTTTGGGGTCATAATCATGTTGGAATACTGCCCTGCAGCCCAGTTTCCGAAGGGAGGGGATCATTTCACTGTTTTGAAACCACTGCCTGGGAGCAGCTCTGCAATCCACATGGTGAGGACATCGATGGCCTCACTCCCACCATCACGGACTACATCAACTTCTGTGTGGACAACAACGTACCCACCAAGACCATACGGTGTTGCTCGAACAACAAACCCTGGATCAACCCTGAGATAAAAACACTTCTGAGAGAGAAGAAGAAGATCTTCAGGTCGGGGAACAGGGAGATGCTGAAGTCCCTACAGAGGGAGCTGAGGAGGAAGATCAGAGAAGGCAAGGACAGCTTCAGGAAGAAGATCGAGGACAAGCTGCAATGGAGCGACATCAGCGGGGTCTGGAGAAACCTTAAAACCATCTCTGGGCTCCAGAATACCTCCTCCCAGGCCACGGGGGCAGGGAGTGGGCGAACAATCTGAACCTGTTTTTTAATAGGTTTGACCAACCCCCCCCCCCCCCCCCCACTGCACACCAACCACTGCTGCCTCTAAAGTCATTGAGACCTGCTGTCCACACCTCACTCCAACAACACCCCCCAACTCCCAGCACACAGCCCCCCAACCTGACCCTCACTAAGGCCCAGGTGAGGACGGAGCTGAGGAAGGTCAAGGCGAGGAAGGCCTCGGGACCGGACGGCATCAGCGCGAAGCTCCTCAAGTCCTGCGCAGACCAGCTGTGTGGGATTGTGGAGCACATCTTCAACCTGAACCTGAAGCTGAGGAGGGTACCACAGTTGTGGAAAACATCTTGTGTGGTACATGTACCAAAGACTTCCCACCCCAAAGACCTGAACAGCTACAGACCAGTGGCCCTGACGTTTCACATGATGAAGACCCTGGAGAGACTGCTCCTTGCTCACCTCCGCCCCCTGGTGGGACCAGCGATGGATCCACTCCAGTTCACCTACCAGCATGGCATTGAGGTGGAGGATGCAGTGATCTTCCTCCTTCACCGTTCCCTGTCCCACCTGGAGAAGCCCTGGAACGCGGTAAGGATCATGTTCTTTGACTTCTCCAGTGCTTTCAACACCATCCAACTGATGATCCTGAGGGACAAGCTGCTGTGCACAGGGGTGGACCAGCACCTGTCATCATGGATCCTGGGCTACCTCACTAACTGGCCACAGTTTGTGAGAGCCCGGGATTGTGTATCTGACACAATCATCGGCAGCACGGGGGCCCCCCAGGGAATGGTTTTGGCTCCCTTCCTGTTCACCCTTTATACTGCGGACCTCTCACACAACAAAACACACTGCCATCTACAGAAGTTCTCTGAAGACTCTGTGAGCGTCGGCCTCATCTCCAACGGAGATGAAGCTGAGTACGAAGGACTTATCCAGGACTTCGTGGACTGGTGCCATCGGAACCACCTCCAGATCAACGTGAGGAAAACTAAGGAGCTGGTGGTGGACTGCCGCAGGCAAGGACAACCCCTCACAGCACCAGTAAACATCCAGGGAACAGACATTGAGATGGTGACATCCTACAAGTACCTGGGTGTTCATCTAAACAATAAACTAGACAATACAGACGCACTCTACAAGAAGGGACAGCGCAGGCTAGTCCTACTGAGAAGGCTCAGGTCTTTTGGTGTACAAGGGGTGCTCTTGAAGACATTCTATGACACGGTGGTGGCATCAGCCATCACTTTTGGAGTGGTCTGCTGGGACAACGGCATTACAGCAACCGATAGGAAGAGACTGAACAAACTGATCAAGAAAGCTAGCTCTGTCCTGGGGCAACGCCTTGACCCAGTGGAGGAGATAGGAGAGAGAAGGATGGTGGCTAAACTGACATCTCTGTTGGAGTCCGAGTCCCTCCCTATGCAGGACATACTGAACGCACTGAGGAGCTCATTTAGCAGTAGACTACATCATCCTAGGTGCGCGACTGAGAGGTTTCGCAGGTCCTTCCTACCTACGGCTGTAGGTAGGAAGGACCTGTATATTTGACCTGTATAGGACCTGTATAGGACCTGTATATTGGACCTGTATATTTATGTGTACATATTCACTGCTCTTATTTTCTTATCTTCTAAATTATTGCTCTGAGTGTTACTATCCCTGTGCTGTTGCAATCCTGGAATTTCCCCATTGTGGGACTAATAAAGGCTTATCTTATCTTATCTTATCTTATCTTATCTTATCTTATCTTATCTTATCTTATCATGCTCTGCTTCAGTATGTTACAGTTCATGTTGGCATCCATGGGTCCCTCAATGAACTGTAGCTCCACAGTGCCGGCAGCACTCATGCAGCCCCACACCATGACACTCCCACCACCATGATTGACTGTAGGCAAGATACTTGTTTTTGTACTCCTCACTTGGTTGCAGCCATACACGCTTGACACATCTGAACCAAATAAGTTTATCTTGGTCTCATCAGACCACAGAACATGGTTCCAGTAATCAATGTCCTTAATCTGCTTGTCTTCAGCAAACTGTTTGCGGGCTTTCTTGTGCATCATCTTTAAAAGGGGCTTCCTTCTGGGACGACAGCCATGCAGACCAATTTGATGCAGTGTGCAGCATATGGTCTGAGCACTGACAGGCTGACCCCTCACCCCTTCAACCTCTGCAGCAATGCTGGCAGCACTCATATGTCTATTTTCAAAAGACAACCTCTGGATATGATGCTGAGCATGTACACTCAACTTCTTTGGTTGACAATGGTGAGGCCTGTTCTGAGTGGAATCTGTCCTGTTAAACCATTGTATGGTCTTGGCCATTGTGCTGCAGGTCAGTTTCAGGGTGTTGACAATCTTCTTATAGCCTAGGCCATCTTTATGTGGAGCAACAATTCTTTTTTTCACATCCTCAGAGAGTTCTTTGCCATAGGTGCCATGTTGAACTTCCAGTGACCAGTATGAGAGAGTGTGAGAGCAATAACACTAAATTTAACACACCTGCTCCCCATTCACACCTGAGACCTTGTAACATTAACAAGTCACATGACACCGGGGAGGGAAAATGGCTAATTGGGCACAATTTGGACATTTTTACTTAGGGGTGTACTCACTTTTTTTGAGATACTGTCTTTAAACTCATTTACCTTAACTACCTCTGTTCCTTGCATCTTCACTGTTACACCTGCTTCCCACTCATTCACTTACATGCATTCTATCTTGCTTCTGCTGATTTTCATTCCTCTTCTCTTCAGTGCATACTTCCACCTCTCCAGGTTCTCTTCCACCTACTCCTTACTCTCAGTACAGATCACAGCATTGTCTGCAAACACAATGGCTGACAGACTCTGGTCCATGGACTCCTGTGTGACCTCATCTGTCAGACCTGTCCATCACCATGGCAAACAAGAAAGGGCTCAGGGCCGATCCCTGATGTAATCCCACCCCCACCTTGAGTCCATCTATCACCCCATAGCACACTTGATCACAGTCTCACTGTCCTCATACATGTCCTGCACCACTCTCACATATTTCTCTACCACTCCTGACTTTCTCATACATTACCACACTTCCTCTTTTGGCACCCTATCATATGCTTTCTCTAGATCCACAAAGACACAGTGCAACTCCTTCTGATCTTTTCTATACTTCTCCATCAACACTCTTAAAAGAATCACTGCATCTGTAATACTATTTCTTGGCTTGAAACCGTACTGTTGCTCACTGATTACCACCTCTCCTCTTAACCTGGCTTCAACAACTCTTTCCCATAGCTTCATAGTGTGGCTGATCATCTTTATATCGCTGTAGATACTACATCTCTGAACATCACCCTTGTTCTTGAAACTTGGTACCGCAACACTTCTTCTCCACTCCCGAGGCATCCTCCCACTCTCCAAGATTGTGTTAAACAATCTGGTTAAAAATTCAGTGGACATGTCTCCTGAACATCTCCATACCTCCACGGGTATGTCATCTGAACAGATTCACTATTAGAATTTTTTGAAAAGTTAGTATCCCTACTTACAGTATTATTTTTATGTGATAAGTGACATGAGGTCTTTATGTTGACAAATATTTCTTCAGTGTTTTGAGTGCTCGAAGTACAGTTCCCCTTATACACACTAACTACCCACCAGTGTGCTTTTTTTTTTTTTACTGAGAAAGGAACAACTTGAACCAGCCTAACTGGATCACTGCCCCGCTGACACTGGGACTGGAATTTGAGCTTCACAGTGTTCCGGTTTGTGCTCCATTACTTACTCCACACATGAAGGAAAGAGTGGTCCCCAGAGGAGGAGAAGACAGCTGAGGAGTACAACAATTTAGAGCATTTTGTCTTCTGTTCCATCTCTGAATGTGGGGAGGCTAGGGGGTCACTGCCTGTTTATTACCTCATCTTGTTCCTGTCCACCTCCCCTGCCTTGCCATGGCCCTCAGTCCTGAAGGCATTTGTGTAAACACAGCTGCATTGTTGACTTTAAAGCCTGACTCTGCTTTGAAGGCTCCAACTGCCCCTTTTTTTCCCTGTCTGAAATATTGGGGAGTTTGCCCACCAGTCTCTCCTCCTCCCCTGCCCCTCTCAGAGTAACTACAAACAAAAGTCAGCCATTATCATTGCATCATCCTCCTGAAAGGTAACAGGATCTTCTTGATGCTCAGGTGTGACATGTCACACAGTGATTTAGCATCAACAAACGAGGACGAATTGGACCAGGCTACACACTGTGGACATCGCTGATAGCAAACTGCAACCTGCTCAGGCAGAACCCGTCAAGGGTGTCAGCCTTGGCTGACACTTTCACTCAGGGAACAACAAAGGCAGCTGGAGAACAATGAAAGACCCCTTTTGAAGTCTTGAAACCCTTTCACCTAAAATCACAGGCAAACATCAGCAGCAGCACCAAGAAACACCCTATTCAGTCCATCCAGAAGAGCCTGCTGATAGAAGAGAGAACAGCAGTTTAAATCAGTTCTTTCTTCCTTTCTTTCTTTCTTTTAGTGATGTTTGCTGGCTTATAAAGTATCTACTACCATGTCTTTGGTATCTGTGGACACAAATGTGTTGCAGATCATTTATTTTGTGGATAAAAATAATGTATATCATATGTCTATTTTATACATTAATAATAGTAATATACAGTTTGTAAATTCACCGTGCATATTTCTAGGACCATTTTGATAGGGTTAATAGCTCCATAGTGCACCTATAATTAACATCTGGGTGGCTATTAAAATTTCCAAACTGATGGCTAAAAGACGAGTAGTCGTACTAATGAGCCAGTCCTGATTCAACTGCTTATACGTATGTCCTCCAAATGTCTGTAAACAGCATGCCTAAACCTCCTGTGTTTAAGTGAACGTGCGTTGATGTGAGTTGTGTTTTGTATAACTGACACCCCAAAACTGCCATATAAGACCACACTTCCCCAGTGATTGCCTAGGAGTTCCCAGAGTTTCATTCACAAAAATATATTCAGTGTCTAAGGAAAAAAAAACTTCCCCAGAGAAATTGAAGTTCTCCCATCTGAGAATAAAAAAAAGTTAATTTTAGAAGTGTCAGCAGTAGAATCAAAGGACCAAAAATGGAAGAAAAAAAAATCGACAATAAAAAATGTCAGATGAGTTGTAGTAGATTTTTCTCCTACTGCGACTGACGTGAAGATACGGCATAAGCCTGTAAGTAATGCTATGTTATAAAACAAATTTTTACCATTTTGGAATTGCTTTTTAGCATCCATCCATCCATATTCTACTGCTCATCCTTGGGTCCGGGTTGCAACAGCAGCAGTGTAAATAGAAGCCCAGATTGCTGTCTGGTTCAAATTTCTCTATAAATACAAGGAATCTCTGTCTGTGTGTCTGTGTGTCTCTGTGTGTGTGTCTGTTCCTCACTTATCTCTCAAACTATTCATCAGACTGATCTGAGATTTGATGTGCTTTGCTGAGGTTACGAGGGTGTGCATCCCCTCCATGGCATCAAGCCATGGTTCCGGGCCAGGCCATGATCCTGGCCCGGAACCATGGCTTGATGCCACGCTGCATCATGCAGACCATGGACATCATGAGGAAACAGGGAGCACGGGTGGAGCTCTCTGCCAAGAACCTGAAGGTGATGGACCAGATGCCTTCAGCAGCTCCAAGGCTCTACAAGCTGTGTCTGCCGCCTTCAGATGGAGACCTGTAGGAGCGCTGGGGGAGGGTGGAGCAACAGACACCACCATTAACAACCCAAGGATCATTCCAGCATGGACGCCGCGAGAGTCTTCGCCATGACTGAAACTGATACGACTTCTGACGACCAGTGCAGAGTATCTGATGATGGAGGAGAAGGAATTGTAGAGATGTTACTGCTCGTGTTATTAACTGGAATTAACCAAACTACCTGTAACCCAGATCATTTCGCCTTGGACTGCAAGCTCTGCCTCAGCATGGGATGGCATCCCCCAGGGCTCCATGCTGGGAACCCCTTGGTTTTAGCTGCAGGGAAGTCCCAGAACAGACTTTGGAAATTTGATTTTGGAAATAGGAAGTGACGGGAATGATAAAGATGGCAGCGGGGGGGGGGGGGCAGTTGCATGTGCAATTACTGTAGGTGTAGTGTGAGTACTGTATTACTGCACTATATGAAGGATAGCTATTTATTGTGTCCAGAAGGAGTTTTTATTCTTGTTTGTATTTTTTAATGGCTCACTTACTCGTATCAGGTATTAGAGTCTAAAAACATTCCAGTACTGAACAGTATTTAAAGGACCAATGGCTTGCCGTCGTAAACTGCTCCTGTTTTTGTTTTTTTTTTTTTTTTTAATTTAAGTGCGGGGATCTCAGCGATGTCAGGAAGTGTTGGTCTTCAGGGAGCGAAAAGGGACAAGGTGGAGTCGAGCTAGCTATAATCAGGAGTTTGGATGGCGGAAGCTAAAATCAAACTATAAGATAAATTATTAATATATTAATGCTAGTGGAGAGTTTTTAGCACATTTTTTAAAATTGACTTTTGTGTTGTTTGTTGAAAGAAGTGCACCGATTGGTCCATTCAGTGTTAGCAGAAGAAAAGTGTACTGTAACAAAAAGAGACTGTAGCATCAGTTTACTCTATTTTTTTTGTGTACATACAGATGTTAACGGCGTCAACAGATGGGAGATGAGATTCATTTTACATTATTGCTATAAATTAAATCTTATTTTTTATGGGAATAATATAGATTATAAAGTGGGGTTTTTGCAATTGTGCATTTGAAGAGAAGCTGTGTAACCTCACTGACGACACGTTGACAACTGTTAAAGATGGCTGACATTGAGGAAGCGTGGTCTGGTTTGAACTGAGCGGCGTCGCTCTGCTGTAGCATGACTAGCTTACGACAGACGTCCAGTTTAATTATCGTTTCAGTGTAAATTCACTAGGCCTCTAAGGATAATTAATATATCAACTTATCATATGAAAATTATTTTTTACACTTGTACAAAATGAGGAGGAAGAATATGAAGGCAGCTCATTTCAGTGTAAACAGCATTATATCATAAGTTCATTTTTTAAAATTATACTTAACACACTGATTTATCGAGGTAATTTTTATAACGTTTGTATACCACTGTTAATAGTCTCTCGGCGCCACACCAGTCGGCTGCCTTTTGCAACAGCGGCTCGATTCCGAGTTTTTTTTCCCCTTCCTCTCTCTTTTGATGCTCTGAGTGTTGCTATCCCTGTGCTGTTGCAATCCTGGAATTTCCCCGTTGTGGGACTAATAAAGGCTTATCTTAATACTGAAGTTTTAATGCTTAAAAAAATTATACTATAATGTTGTCGTAATTGCATAGGTCTAAGCAATAATTCGACATATGTGGAGAGCATGAGGCATGCAAGACCACCAGAAGGTGTGCCAGCAGGGACCCGGGGTCTGGCAGAGAACACCAGTGTCCAACACAAAGCACACCAGGAGAAGCAGCAGCTGGACCAGCCGACCAAGGCCCTTCTCGGGGAGGCAAGCCCAGCTTACCCAGTCAGCAGTAGACGGGTCTTTCTAAACGGGCACTTTCACATCAGTAACAAAAATGTTTTGGCTTAAAGGCAAAAACACTCACCTGTCTGTGTCTCAGCGCTTCAGTGGTTGCAGCTGTGTGATTACTTAGGGCAGGCAGTAAAAGGGGCGGATTCACGTGCCTGTCACACACAGAATTATTTGTACCTCAAAATATATTTATTGGACATTAAAATACATTTGATCAGCAATTGGTGTCTGGATGGGGGAAAATTAAAATCAAATACTTTTTTAAGTTCTCCAAAAGGGCATGTCATGGGGCAAAGGGGTGGTCTTAAGCTGGATTCATGCTGCACCTCTGTTGTCCACATACGCGCAACTGGAAGGCTTGTGTGACAAAATATACATCATATCCTCCAGTCCACTAGTGTCCGCAGAGGAGCTCGGCGGACGACCGTGTGAAGCCCAAATTTTATGACCGGGCGGCCTGACTGTGTTGACTGTGGCTGCGCAAGATGGAAAGTCTCATTCATGAGGTGGCGCTACCAACACAGCACACAGAGTCAAAGTAGATGAAGAAGACGAAGAGGAAATGGAAAACGAGAATGAACATACATGAATCTTTTTTGCAGCAGCAGCAGCTTCAGCAAAGAAGAGCACTGAAAAACGGTAATTCCGTCTTTTCATTGAGCCAATGCCATTGTTGTTGCTACAAAAAAAATGTGTGTCGCTCTCGCGTTTATAGCCGGTGAACAAACTGGTGTGTTATCGCATTTGTGCTACCCATAGGGCTGGGGAGAAACTACAAATAACAGTTGTGCACATGAGTCAACCGCTTGGCCTGGTAGACGAAAAAAGTGAGCATGTACAGTACCGCATGCATGCCAGGCTCGTCCAGTGCGCACATGGACCAAAGTGGACCAGAGAGGAAGTGCAGCATGAATCCAGCTTTGGAACATCACTTTACTCCTTGCACGTGTGTGTTGTGCAAATTCATGGACTCACTGGATTTTTTTTTTTGTGTGTGTGTATGTGTGTGTGATGTCACCATTAGCGCCATTAACAATATAAAGCTTATTTTCCATGGAAATAACAATGTCACTTACCTCTGTACTGCTGTAAGTTATGTTTTTGCTGGTGTTGGTTTGTTTGTTTGTCTGTTAAGATAAGCCTTTATAAGATAAGATATTAGATGATAACATAAGATGTTAGCAACATTACTCAAAAAGGTAAGAATGGCTTTTGGTGAACTTTTTCAGGAAAGGTGTGTAATGGCATGGGGAACAGATGATTAGATTTTGGTGATGATCTGAGAGTACATACCCCCACCAACGGCTTTGTTTGCATTTGTGCAGCAGGATTACACAAAAACTACTGGATGGATTCGAATGAAATTTTCACCAGAGGCGCCTCTTGGCTTACACACGAACTCATTACACTTTGAAGGTGATCCATGACTGCATACCTCCACCAAGGCTGAATCTTCTTGTAGTGCTTTAGCAGGATTACACAAAAACTACTGGATGGATTTGGATGAAATTTTCACCAGAGATGGTACTTGGGCTGCAGAAGAAACCATTAGATTTGGGAGCTAATCTATGCATGCATACCTCAACCAAGGCCCTATCTTGTATCTACCTAGCAATGTATGGTGGGATGGAGTGGTAAGCTACTACTGTAGCCACAGCTGCCCTGGGGCAGACTGACAGAAATGTGACTGCCAATCTGCACCAATGGCCTTTCCGACCACTACTGAACATTTATACCCAGTCTCATGGGCACTGGAGGTAAGGTGGGTAAAGTGTCTTGCCCAGAGACACAATGGCAGGATGGCAGGGGAAAGCGGGATTTGAACCGCCAACCCTCTGGTTATTGAATGACCCGCTCTACCCCCTGAGCCACTGCGCCACCCACATTTCCCTCCTCCATTCCATTTTTGCTGAGCACCAGGCTGGACAGCAGGAAGTTCCATTTTTATATGGCCTTTGGCATGAACCAGCCGGGACTTGAACCCCAACCTCTTGGTTGTGGGGCGGATGCTCTTCCTCCGGTGGTGGCCTAGGGGTAGAGCTTACTGCTGTTGTTGTTACTGACTGCTGTCTGGGACATCAGCATGGCAAACATAGACTTTGCAGTTATGAATTCTACAAAAACTATAGTTGAATATGTTGTCCCTAGTGGAGATAAGCCACCATCTTGGCTCTTACAATGATCTTGTGCAGTCTTGCAGTTTATTAGTGATTGTGATGTGTTTGTTTATTGCGCTCAACTGTACCTTGGTGGAGGGTGAAAGCTCTTGGTTTGGACAATTTAAAGCCAAAGTATGCATGAGTCCCTGTAGAGCTGATGCTCAGGCAGTGGCATCACAATAAAATGTAGTGCTGGGAAGAAGCTGATGTGGAGTGGCAGAAGCATGCAAGTCATCTACAGAAATCAGCTCTGATTGTAAGTCTTATTAATTAATAACATCCCAGGAAGCCAAAGGCATTAAGCAGATTATGGGAGGCAATGAGTTCCAAAGGCATGCGTGTAACCCAACACAGGATAGAGCCACAGGCAGCAGAAACAGGGAAGTGTGCTCAGTTTGAGTTCAAAAACAAACCCTAATTTGACGGTATTCTGTACTCATATTTGGTTTGGCCGGAGCCCATATGATTGATGTGGTGGCAGACCTGAGTGGGAGAGGCTGCCTGTTGTGTTGATGGTCTACTTCATTCCATAATCAGGTGGAGAGTGCGTGTGTGTGTGTGTGTGTGTGTGAGTGAGAGAGAGAGAGAGACTGATTTGCCCAAGCGGCATCTATCAGTGCATGTGCATGCGTGTTTTGCTACTGTTTCGGATTGCCTGGCCTGTTAGGAAATGTCTCCCAGTTCGTGTTTTCGTTCCCATCAACAGATTCCCTTCTGGAGAGACAGACCCCACCATCTGTAATATTCAAATCAGCTGGAGTGTAGGAAAAAAAAAAAAAAACTCTGCTATGGGGACGCTGAAAAAAAAATATCTATTTGATTTGGAATTGGGTCTGCAGCTCTGGATGCACACTGCAGACAACACTTTGTTGGCGGCCTGATATTTTATTCAGGAGCTTCGACACAGTGGAAAGACATTCAGGAGAAATGATACATGTCTTTTTCACTGCAGCAGGTATGAAAATGGTACATGGCAACCTTGTAAATCAGGACTCTCTAGAGAGAAGGAATCTTCCTCATTGCTATCAGGAAGTGCCATCGTCTTTCACTGTTATTAATACTTTCATTATGATTATAGCTGAGCATCAGAGAATCTGCATACACACATACAACGATGTGGTATTTAATTTGAGTGTTTTCTCTACAATTTGCCCTTGTTTTAAGACATTGAAGTCTCTCTTCAAGAGAAAGGAGTATTAGTAACAATGTCAGTGTGCTTAGACCAGAGATGGGGATTTGAGTCGGAGACTCTGACTTGAGTCGGAGTCGAGTTGCTAAAAACAGGACTTTAGACTCGTCTTTGGACTTCAGCATTTTTGATTCAGACTCTTTGAATATGATTTGTGAGCATTATGAGTTTTTGATGCTCTGTGGAGATTCCCACAGACAGTTTCACCCGGTCTCTCTGCTCCGATCTGTTCAGCTGCAGGCTGCAGCACATCGGCAGACTCGCACATACACACATACACACAGCCACACAGCCGTTGCGCAGTGTCGGCTGGGACTAAGCTTTATCAGCAGCAAACTAACAGTTCTCTTTTATTACAAACACTTTCTCAGTTATATATTATGTACATAGGAAAATAACTATGGTAGTAATAAGTGAACCAGTGATTGCAGTTGATTGCAGCAGTCTCTATAGGGCTGAGTTTTATTTCTTCTTTTTTTTGCAGTGTCTTTAATACTTTTTAAGTGTTCATACCTTAAAGCCACAGGACACTATGAAGATCATAATCGTTGTCTTTAGCTCTGATCTATCATTGTTTTGTTGCTGACTGCTGTCTGGGTCATCAGCATGACAAACAGAATATCACACTGGAGCAGATCTACAGTATGTGGGCACCAAGTGACCTGTGGCTAATTAGCCCGTAGCTTTGTAGATTATTACCTGTGTGGCTCAGACTCTACAAATCAATTATTGATTGTTAACAATAAGGAAAACAATTAAAGATACCAAATGAAGACATTTAACTTCAGGAGACACCTTGTCAAGTGAGTGGTGAAGCTGATCCTTAGCTAATGCTAATAAACATTTATTATCAGATGTGTTTTAAGAATTATTTTCCTCACTAATGATATTTTTGGTAACATCCTGGCTGTGATGAAAAGGTAGATGTTGGCTGGAAGGAGAGCTCTATTATTCTAGGTTAATGTGTATGAACTAATGCCTAAATATAGCTAACATCCATCCATCCATCCATCTTCTACCGCTTAATCCTTTTCGGGTCGCGGGGAGGCTGGAGCCTATCCCAGCGTCTTTAGGCGAGAGGCAGGGTGCATCCTGGACAGATCGCCAGTCCATCGCAGGGCCAACACAGAGAGACAGACAACCATTCACTCTCACAGTCAGACCTAAGGACAACATTATGCAGCTAAACAATGACATGGTAAGTGGTTATAGACCCAAACGCAGACAGCAAGAGAGACCAAGGTTGCAATGCAATAATGTTTACTGAATTAATGTGCAGGGGTGACGACACGGAGAGTCTAGCAACTCTGCAGAGAGGAGAAGAGAAAAAACAGTTACTGGGGCAAGGGCCAGAGAGAGAACAGTGTGCAGCCTTAACCTTTACATTACCCCCCTCCTCGAGGGGCACTGCCTAGCATCCGTGACTTGTTGGGGTGCTTCTTGTAGAAGTCCGTAATCAACTGTTTGTCAATAATGAGAGTACCAGAGATCCAGGAACGTTCATCCAGCCCATAACATTTCCAGTCCACCAAAACTGTGTGCCATGCCCCCAGCGGCAGGGGTCGAGAATTTAGTTGACCGTGTAGGTGGAACCCCCATCAACAATTTTCGGTGGAGGAGGTGGCTTGGAGACCGTCAGAGTGGGCCTGAGAATGCTGGCTTAATCTCTGAAACATGAAAAGATGGGTTAATATGGAGAGAGGGGGGATGACTGCGGTGGACACATGATGGGTTAATAATGCAGCAGATGGGAAAAGGCCCGATGAACCGGGGAGATAATTTCTTGGAGTCCATCTTCAGGTGAGTGTTTCTGGTCGAAAGGCATAACTTCTTCCCGACGGTGTAGGAGGGGGCCATCCTCCGTCGTCGGTTCGTCCATCAGGAATTCTGCTCGACTGTCCGCAGTAGCGCCACTTTTGTCTCCCTCCAGATGCGGCAGCACCTCTGGATGTAATAGTGAATGAAGGGTACTGTGATCTCCTCCTCCAAGGTGGGGAACAGAGGAGGTTGATACTCCAGTGAGGCCTCAAATGGTGATATCCCTGTGGCAGGATTATGGGCATATTCCACCCAGGGCAGATGAGAACTCCAAGAAGCGAGGTTGGAAGAGGTGATGCATTGCAGCATGGCCTCAAGCTCCTGGTTAGTTCGTTCACACTGTTCATTGCTCTGCAGGAGGTAGCCGGACATCAGGCTGATGGTGGCCCCAATAGCCTTGCAGAAGGTGCGCCAAACCTGAGAAGAAAACTGGGGACCACATTCAGACACCACATCAGAGATATACCATACAGCTTCACAACATGATTAGTCAGCAGATCTGCTGTCTCCTTAGTGGATGGAAGTTTAGGGAAGGGAATGAAGTATGCAGCTTTTGAGAACCTTTCAACTATGGTCAGAATGATGGTGTAGCCCAGGGGTGTCCAACCAGGTGCCATGGAGAGCCAAGACCCTGCAGGTTTTCTCTTCTACCCAGTCTCTTCAGCAGGTGTTTTCACTTATCAGCAATCAGTGGGAAGAAGTTCACAGAAATCTGCTGTTGAAGACACTGGTTGGAGGTAAAACCTGCAGGGTCTTGGCTCTCCATGGCACATGGTTGGACACCCCTGGTGTAGCCATTGGATGGGGCAGACCAGTAATGAAATCCAGCAGCATATGGGACCACAGATGGCTTGGAACAGGAAGCAGCTATAGTAACCCTGCAGAAGGGTTAGTAGGGGACTTTTCACCGGAGCATGGTTGGCACGCCTTGATGTAATTATGGACACCTGTATTCATAGAGGGCCACCAGAGCCAGTGCTTAAGGTGGGAGAGGGTCCTGGCTACCCCTGGATAAGAGGTGAATTTAGCCGCGTGGAGCCAGTTGATGACATTGCCCCAGACAGCCGTGGGTACAAACAGCCAACCTAGGGGCCTCCCACCCGAATCAAGCTCAGCCCCTTTGGCCTCTTGTACTGTACGTTCGATATCCCAGGTCAACGGTCCTACCACACATTCAGCCAGGATGTCCACCTTGTTGGGTGAGGTGTTCTGGGAGAATTCCCTGGAGAGAGCGTCGGGCTTGGTGTTCTTTGACCTGGGATGGTACGTGATGGAGAAGTTAAACCTCCCGAAGAACAGTGTCTACCTCGCCTGTCGGGAGTTCTAACATTTGGCGGATCTGAGATACTCGAGGTTCTTAGGAAACTGTTGGCAGTTAAACTCGCACAAGAGGAGTGGCAGCACTGGCTGGAGGGGGCTGCATTACCATTCCTGGTTCTGACTGATCATATCGCCAATGTCATAGTTCCTTTCAGCCTGGGTTAAGCGCCAAGAGAAGAAAGCGCAAAAGTGTAGCTTGTTGTCGGCAGCTGACCATTGGGATAACCCAGCCCCAATCCCCGAGTCTGAGGCATCCACCTCAACAATAAACTGGGCTTCGGAATCAACCTGAGCTAGGATGGGTGCATCAGTAAACTTGGCCTTGAGCCGGGAGAAGGCTTGATCCGCCTCAGGAGACCAGGCAAAGGGGATCTTGGTGGAGGTAAGGTGAGTTAGGGGAAGGACAAGGGTGCTATAGTTCCGGATAAACCATCAGTAAAAGTTAGTGAACCGAACTGCTGTAACTGCTTTCTGAATGTTGGGATAGGCCACTTGAGAACCGCCTTGATCTTTTGTGGGTCTGGTTTAATCTGACCATCAGCTATAACAAACCTGAGAAATGCGGTGGAGGGTGAGTGGATCTTGCATTTCTCGGCCTTGTTGTAGAGCTGATTCTCGAGCAGGCGCTGGAGGACTGTCTGCACATGGATTCAATGCTCTGCAAGGGAACAGGAGAAAATGAGAATGTCATCCATGTACACAAAGACAAAGGAATTGAGAAAGTCCCATAGAACATCATTAATCAATCACTGAAAAACAGCTGGGGTGTTGGTTAAGCCAAATGGCATGACCAGGTATTCAAAATGGCTGGGGGGTGGGGGGGTGAAAACCTGTCTTCCATTTGCCTCCTTGCCGGATCCTAACCAGGTGGTAAGTGTTCCGTAGGTCCAGTTTGGTGAAAACAGAGGACTTCTACAGAACAACTGAAGGCAGAGTTTAATAGAGGAAGGGTCTACCTTGTCTTTGATGGTGATATTGTTTTCTTTGATGGTAATATTGTGATACTGAGTTTCCTGTAATCAATACATGGATGCAGAGAACCATCCTTCTTTTTAACGAAGAAAAATCTAGCCCTGATTGGTAAAGATGAATGCCAAATCAGTCCTGCATTGAGTGATTCCTTGACATACTTGTCCATGGCTTCTTTTTCCGGCCCGGAGAGGCTGTTTAATCGACTGGTAGGGAATGGCGCCCCCTGCTGAAGTTCAGTAGTACAGTCATAAGGTTGGTGAGGGGGAAGGGATAATGCCTTAGGTTTACTAAACACAGCAGCAAGATCATGATTCTCAGCCGGGACCTTTGACAAATCAGGGGTTCAACAGTAGGGGGGGAAATGGCAACAGAAGGGGAGCATGCAGCTGACTGTAGGCAAGCAGAGAGACAGAGTGTACTCCAAGATGTAATTACCCCTCTTCGCCAGTCGATGGTAGGATTGTGTAGGTGCAGCCAAGGGTATCCTAACACAATAGATGCAGTGGAGGAGGGGATAACAAGGAAGCGGATGCTCTCTCTATGATAACCAGAAATTAACACAGGAAGTGGGAGTGTAATTCTGGGAACAGGAAAAAAAAAGGTTTACCAGTTAATGCGACTAACCTGAGTGGGTCTTGGAGAACTGTACATGGAATATCCAGCTGGGCTGCGAGACTCTCCAAGATGAAATTCTGTTCTGCCCCTGAGTCCACTAGAGCAAACCCAGTGTGGTGAGATTTGGCTAAGAAAATGTGGATGGGCAGTAGAAGCCTAGTTTGGGGGTGTTTGGAAACTACACCTGCCTGTCCCCCTACAACGACGGGTGGTGTGACTGGAGTCTGTGCAGTACATGCAGAGACCTTCAGCCGAACGTCGGCGACGCTCGACTAAAGGCAGTCGGGAGCAACCTAATTGCATGGATTTGCAAGATTCGGATGAACCATGTAAGGAAAGGCTTTGCTGAGGAGAGGAAGGGGAGAAGAGACTGGACCAGGGGCATGACCGCCGCGTTGCCGCTTCCCGGCGCATTGATGCAGACAGTTGTCTAGCTTGATGACCAGAGAGATTAATGCATCTAGACTCTCTGGCTCCTCGCAGCTGGCAAGCTCGTCCCACAGATTTGAATTGAGGCTACCGATAAAAGTCGAGCATAGCACAGTATCACCCCAGCCTGTTTCTGCAGCGAGCACCCGGAAATCGACAGAAAATTCGGCCACAGATCTGGCTCCCTGACGTTGGTTATGAAGGCGAGAGGAGGTGCTACCCTCGTAGTCGGAATGACTGAAAATCTTCATAAACTCCTCCGAAAAACCATTGAACATGTAGGATGGATATTCCGAGCTCATAACAATAATGTGTGCCCAAACGAAGGCCCGACCCTGAAGAAGGTTGAGTACTTAACATATTTTACTATGTTCGGAGGGGAAATCATCCAGAGGATGCTGAAACACTAGGTTACACTGAAAGAGGAACCCCCCCCCCCCCAAACTCCCATTGTAACGAGCTGGTGTGGAAAATGCTAGAGCAAGGGCGGGAGGGTGGGTTGGTGAGGGGGCAAACTGGTCCAAGTGATCAGACATCTTTTGGAGCTGGGTTGCTACTAACTGCATCTACAGAGTAAGATGGTCCATGAGCTGCTTCAGATCGTCTACCCGAGCGACAATGGTCTCCCAGGCCGCGGCTGCTGGGCCCTCAGGAGGAGCTCGTGTTGACATGGTAAGTGGTTATAGACCCAAACGCAGACAGAAAGAGAGACCAAGGTTGCAATGCAATAATGTGAGTTTATTGAATTAATGTGCAGGGGTGACGGCACGGAGAGTCTGGCAACCCTGTAGAGAGGCGAAGAGAAAAAACAGTTACTGGGGCAAGGGCCACATTAGACTTTATCTTATATTTTGCCTTTCTTACAGATTTGGTCAATGCCTGTGGAGGCTGGTTTCCTCCGGGGACTCTTCAACGTGGTGAAGGGATCTCAGGAATGTGAGTGAACACCGAGTGAATGGTGTTACTGGGGAAATAGGGATGTGGCACAGACTTTGTGTAGGTTAGTAAGTCGACCTACTTGGTGGGGGGGGGGGGGTGGAGAGTGAAGATGGGGGAATCCAGATCCACGGTTCCGCCAAGGAAAAGGTCCACTCCGCCAAGGGTGTCCTGAGGAGAGAGAGGAGAGAGGTTTGAGGGAGAATTAGGCAAGGGCTTATGGTGGCGTGGTATGAGAGCATTGGCTGGAGACTGCACACAGGGTAGCTGATCCTGAAATGGCATGAACGAGTCTAACAAGCTCCTGCAGTCTGCAGAGTGTGAGTCCAATTTAAGGAGTGGGGCTGATTACCGGCAGGTGCGGAGGTTAGCTGTGGAGAATGGACAGTTAAGGGAGAGAGAGAACAGTGTGCAGCCTTAACCCTTACAAACTCAACTGTTTAATAGATTATCTTTATCCCAGCAGGACGTGGCACCTGCCTACACTGCCTACACTGCCAAAAGTATCAAAACCTGGTTTAATGACCATGGTATCACTGTGATTGACTGACCAGCAAACTTGCCTCACCTAAACCCCAAACCCCGTAGATTCTCCGTGAGAATCTACGGAGTATTGTCAAGAGGAAGAAGAGAGACACCAGCCCCAACAATGCAGACGAGCTGAAGGCCACTATCAAAGAAACCTGGGCTTCCATAACACCCCAGCAGTACCAGAGGCTGATCGCATTCATGCCACTCTGCCCCACAAAGTATTGAGTGTGTACATGGACATACTTTTCAGTCACCCAACATTTCTCTTAAAAATCAATTTTTGAATTGATCTTATGCAATATTCTAATTTTTTGAGAAACTGAATTTTGGGTTTTCATTAGCTTTAAGCCATAATCATCAAAATTCAAAGACATAAATGCCTGAAATATATCACTTTGTGTGTAATAAATCTATATATAATATGAGTTTCACTTTTTGAATTGAATTACTGAAATAAATTAACTTATTTTATGATATTCTAATTTATTGAGATGCACCTGTATTTTCTTGACTAATCACAGAAGGGATAGAGCCTGTCCAGAGTCCGACTAACCCTGGACCATTTGATTGCATGGTCAACACGGCAACAGGTAGCCAAAAATTCATACTGACACGTCAGCCAGTTTAGAATTAGAATTACCAATCAACTTTTAACAAATAGGAAATTGAACTGGATGAGGAACCCCATGCTATGGAAACTCCTGACAGGAAGGCCTCTGTCTACCTGAAAATTCAAACCAAGAACCTTCTAGCTATTAGGTCACAGTGTTAAAAACAGCAGCACAGTGAAAAACCTTAATTGGGATCATGGACTATAAACTCAGTAGTTAAATCTCATGATGCATTAAAGATGTCGTGCTGTTACCTATAAACATCCAATTTACTAGATGTGTTTTGCAGCCTGCCACTCCATTAAAGCTACTCTAACAATCTATTGCTTGATTAGTCATGCATAGATGTGAGCAGTGGCCAGTGGCAGACCACCACAGCAGCTGCTCCAACTCTGCATCACTCCCTGAGATCTCCTTGCTGCAACCAATAACAGCAAGCGCAACTGGTAAATTGGCAATTCAAGAATTTAAGAAATTATTAATTGTGGATTCTGTTGTTTTCTTCAGACTACATAATTTCTAGTCACTGTAAAATAATTTTCATAATGTAGTTGATGGACAAAAATACATTTTTGAGGATTCTTTTGCATTATTTTTTCCCTTGTGTATTTTAAAATGTGACAAATAGATAAGAAAACACAGATATAGATGCAGCTGCCACATTCCACAGGAAAAGCTTAAAAGGAAATGTGACATTCTACAGAGGGAGACGAGAAAAGCAGCCTTTCTGCAGGTAAGGCTGGTAATACAAGCAAACATGTCACATGTGCATGTCAGTGTTCACATACACACGATCCATGACAGCTGTCAGTGCAGGAATTCGGTCTCAATCAGCTGCTGGAGATGCTTTAGAATTCATTGTTTGTGCTTGAGTAAAAATAGTCTGCAGCCTGTCTGAAGGGGAGTCCTCTGAATGGATAATCATATCCGTTTGTTCATATCATATAAGCAAACAATGTATAAATCCTCATATGGAGGCACATAAGTGGAAGTAGCACAAAGCTTGACTTTTGAATTGGGGACTTTAAATAATTATGTATAAAGATAACTACACTCTCTGGCCAAAAAAACCTCACCACCTGGATTAAACAAAGCAAACATAATATAGGGCGGCGCGGTGGGGGAGTGGTTAGCACTGCAGCAGCACAGCAACTCACCCTTGGGTGGGGGATCCTGGGTTCAATCCCAGCCCCCGACCAACAGTGATCTGTGTGGAGTTTGCATGTTCTCCCCGTGTCTGCGTGGGTTTACTCCGAGATTTCTCCGGTTTCCTCCCACATGCCAAAAACATGCAAGTTAGGTTAATTGGCATCAGATTGGGGATTCTAAATTGTCCTTTGGTATGACTGTGAGAGTCAATGGTTGTCCGTCTGTCTGTGTTGGCCCTGCGATGGACTGGTGATCTGTCCAGGGTGTACCCTGCCTCTCGCCCAAAGATGCTGGGATAGGCTCCAGCCCCCCCGCGACCCGAAAAGGATTAAGCGGAAGAAGATGGATGAACGAAATATAATAGAATAGAATAGAATAGGATAGGCTTTATTGTCAATGACAATATAGGTAAGATTCAAGATTCAAAGGCTTTATTATCATGTGCACAGTTAAGAAATGCTACATTTGCCCCCTTCCTGATTTCTAATTTTTTTGTATGTTTGTCACTCTTAAATGTTTCAGATCATCAAACAAATTTAAATATTTGACAAAGATAACACAAGTAAACACAAAATGCAGTCTGTAAATGAAGGTGTTTATTATTAAGAGGAAAAAAATATCCAAGCCCACATAGCTCTGCGTGAAAAAGTGATTGCCCCCTAAACCAAATAACTGGTTGGGCCACCCTTAGCAGCAACAACTGCAATCAAGCATTTGCGATAACTGGCAATGAGTCTTTTACAGTGCTGGGGAGGAATTTTGGCCCTCATCTCTGCAGAATTGTTGTAATTCAGCCACATTGGAAGGTTTTGGCACATGAACTGCCTTTATAAGGTCATGCTACAGCATCTCAATTGGATTCAGGTCAGGACTTTGACTAGGCCACTCCAAAGTCTTCATTTTGTTTTCCTTAAGCCATTCAGAGGTGGACTTGCTAGTGTGTTTTGGATCATTGTCCTGCTGCAGAACCCAAGTACGCTTCAGCTTGAGATCACGAACAGATGGCCGGACATTCTTCTTCAGGATTTTTTGGTAGACAGCAGAATTCATGGTTCCATTTATCACAGCAAGTCTTCCAGGTCCTGAAGCAGCAGAACAGCCTCAGACCATCACACTACCATCACCATATTTTATTGTTGGTATGATGTTCCTTTTCTGAAATGCTGTGTTACTTTTACACAGGATGTAATGGGACACACACCTTCCAAAAAGTTCAACTTTTGTCTCGTCAGTCCACAGGGCATTTTCCCAAAGTCTTGGAGATCATTAAGATGTTTTCTGGCAAAACTGAGACAAGCTTTTATGTTCTTTTTGCTCAGCAGTGGTTTTCATCTTGTAGCTCTGCCATACAGGCCGTTTTTGCCCAGTCTCTTTCTTATGGTGGAGTCATGACCACTGACCTTAACTGAAGCAAGTGAGGCCTGCAGTTCTTTGGATGTTATTGTGGGGTCTTTTGTGACCTCTTGGATGAGTCGTTGCTGCGCTTTTGGGGTAATTTTGGTTGGCCGGCCACTCCCGGGAAGGTTCACCACTGCTCCATGTTTTCGCCATTTGTGGATAACGGCTCTCAGTGTGGTTCACTGGAGTCCCAAAGCTTTAGAAAGGTCATTTTAACCTTTTCCAGACTGATAGATCTCAATTACTTTGTTTCTCACTTGTTCCTGAATTCTTTGGAAGATGTCTAGCTTTGAGGATGTTTTGGTCTACTTCACTTTTCCAGGCAGGTCCTATTTAAGTGATTTCTTGATTGAGAAAAAGTGTGGCAGTAATCAGGTCTGGGTGTGGCTACATAAATTGAACTCAGCTTTCCAAAGATGTGATAAACCACAGTCAATTTATGTTTTAATGGGGGGGGGGCAATCACTTTTTCCACACAGAGCCATGTAGGTTTGGATTTTTTTTTTACCCTTAATAATAAACATCTTCATTTAAAAACTGCATTTTGTGTTTACTTGTGTTAACTTTGTCTAATATTTCAATTTGTTTGATGATCTGAAACATTTAAGTGTGACAAACATACAAAAAATGAGAAATCACAAAGGGGGCAAACACTTTTTCACACCAGTGTAGGTATAGAAACAACCATTCTAATAAGGTCATGACACACTGACGCAGTAACTCAATCCTAATACTAATGAATGCTGGTAACACACACACCAACACACAGTTAGGCAGTTAGGATTCCTGAAGCACGCCTTGATACTAAATACTAAAACTAATGAGTACGAATAACACTATGTACAGTGTGCAAATGAGCATTGTGCAACCTGATGTGAACCTGAGATGGCATAGACCTGTGTACAGTGTGTAAATGAGCATTGTGCAACGAGCAGTGTACAATCACAAATTACAAATTACACATTAGTACCCGGGGGTAATTTCTGTTACGGTAGTATCAGTAGACTGTGCATGATAAGTAGCAGCAGAGATGATATGGACATCAGATGGGTAAGACTATATCTACTGTACAGGTGAGCAGAGTGCAAATTTAGCAGCCAGTGTGTGAGTTCCTATATGCAAAGCTGTGTTATGGAGTTTTGGGAGTTGTTATCTATTCAGGAGTGTAATGGCAGTGGGATAGAAGGAGTTCTTCAGTCAGAGTTTCCTGCATTTCACACTTCTGTACCTCTGGTTTGAGGGTAGACGTGTGAACAGTCTGTGCTGGGGGTTTGTGGGGTTCCAGAGGATGGCGTCAATTCTCCTTTGGACTCTGTGGCGGTGCATGCTCTGCAGAGAGGGGAGTGGAGTCTTGATGATCTTCTCCGCTGTCTTCACCACTCTCTGCAGGCGTTTGCGCTCCAGGGCAGTGGTGCTGCCATGCCACGCAGTGATGCAGTTGGTCAAGATGCTCTTGATGATGCAGCTGTAGAAATTGTTGAGGATCCTGGAGGACACGCCAAACTTCTTCAGCCTCCTCAGAAAGTACAGTTTCTGTTGAGCTCTCTTAACACTAGAAGACCCAGACATTAGCCCTCTTGTGGCCACTTGATGGTCCCCCTATGGGTTTTCTAGCCAAAAAGGCCAAATGGCCCCTCTCTGGGTCTTCTAGTGTTAACCAGCTCTGTGGTGTTGTGTGTCTACTTAAGGTCCTCGCTGATGTGGATGCCCAGGTATTTAAAGGTGCTCACCCTCTCCACCTCAAGCTTCCAGATGAACAGCAGTCGATTGGGTCTCCTCCTCCCTTTCCTATGTCCACTATTATTTCCCTTGTCTTGTCCGTGTTGAGAGTGAGGTTGTTGTCCTCACACCATGACACCAGGTTGGCCACCTCCCTTTTGTAGGATGCTTCGTCAACACACCAGTGATGCATCCTATCACTGCTGTGTCATCCGCGAACTTTAGGATGATATTGGCCTTGTGGGAGGCAACACAATCATGGGTGAAGAGGCTATAGAGGATGGGGCTGAGAACACAACTCTGTGGGACACCTGTGTTTGTGATGAAGCTGGCTGAGGTCCTGTTACCTATCCTGACAGACTGGGGCCTGCCAGTTAGAAAGTCCAGTAGCCAGTCGTAGAGGGTGGGGTGCAGGCAAAATGAAGACAGTTTGTTGGTAAGTTTGTGGGGGATGACCATGTTGAAGGCGGAGCTGTAGTTAACAAAGAGCATCCTAATGTAGGAGTCTTTATCTTCCAGGTGGGAGGGGGAATAATGGAGTGTTGGAGTGATGGCATCTGAGGTGGACCTGTTGGGCCGGTAGGTGTACTGCAGGGGGTCCAGGGTGCCCGGTATGCTGTCCTGAATGAGGGGCAGCACCACTCTCTTGAAGCACTTCATGATGATTGGAGTGAGTGCTACTGGTCTGTAATCATTCATACAGGTCGGCGGGCTCCTTTTGGGGAGGGGGATGATGGTTGTTGTTTTGAAGCAGGAGGGGACTGTGTTCTGGTTGAGGGAGAGGTTGAAGATTGCTTGAGAACGTCGGTCAGCTTGGCAGCGCATGCTCTGAGGGCCCGCCCAGGTATGTTGTCTGGTCCTGCTGCCTTTCGGGGGTTGATATTCCTGAGTGCTTTGTTAACTTGGCTTGGTGAGACTCTTAGTGGGGGGTGGGGGGGTGAGTGTGTGTCTCTTCTCTGTGATGTGGCTGGTGGTCTCCAAGCGGGTGTAAAAGATGTTGAGATCGTCTGGCAGGCTGTCTGTAGAGCTTGTGGTGCTGCTGTTGGTCCTCATGTAGTCTGTGATGTGTTGCAGACCTTGCCACATGCGCCCCGGGTCAGGAGTGTAGTAGAGGCTGTCCAGCTTTTCTCTGTACTGCCTCCTGGCTGTTGTTATAGCTTTTCTCAGTCCATACTTTGCAGCTTTGTACTCGACCTCACAGCCTGATTTAAATGCATGAGAGTGAGCACGCAGCATCTCATGTACCTGACTGTTGATCCAGGGCTTTGGTTGGGAAACTTCCTGACCTCTATGGTGGGTATGATGGTATCAACGCACGTGCTGATGTACAAAGTCACGTATTCAGCATAATCCTGTATGTTTACAGTAGAGTCCTCTCGGGTGGCTGCAGCTTTAACAGATCCCATTCTGTTCAGGCAAAACAGTCTTGTAGGGTGGTCTCAGTCTCTGGAGTCCAGTGCTTAATTTGCTTAATAACAGGGTTTGTTTGTTTCAGCTTTTGTCTGTAGACTGGGTACATAAACAATGAGATGCGATCTGACTGTCTGAAGTGGGAGTGGGGTGCTGCTCTGTAGGAGCCACATATGTTGGAATAAACATGATCCAATGTGCTTTTATCGCGGGTGGGAATGTCCACATGCTGGTAATATTTGGGGAGTACAGTCCGTAAATTGCACTGGTTAAAGTCGCCAGCAACAATAAAAACAGCATCGGAATGTTTCGTCTCTACTGCATTGATGACGTCATGGCGTTTGTTTAGCGCTATTGTGTAGTTCCTCTGTGGACAAATGTATACAGTGGCCAAAAACACAGCGGTAAATTCTCTCAGTAGATAATAGGGATGGCATTTTAGCAGTAAAAACCCGACGTCTGGCGAGCAGTGCTTCTAGACTTTTTTGTACATCTCTGCACGACGAGTGTTTTATAAATACACACACCCACCCACCCCTTGTCTTACCAGAGTCTCCTGTTCTGTCTGCCCGGTGTGTTGAGTGTGAGCTTCCCATTGGATAATTACTGGTCTACGTCTAGGTTCAACAACATTATGTGCCCAAAGAATGAGGTCTGCTGACTACCTGAATGTACTGAATGACCAGCTTATTCCATCAATGGATTTTTTTCATCCTGATGTCACGGGCATATTCCAAGATGACAATGCCAGGATTCATCAGGCTCAAACTGTGAAAGAGTGGTTCAGGGAGCATGAGGCATCATTTTCACACATGGATTGGCCACCACAGAGTCCAGACCTTAACCCCATTGAGTGAGATTCTTTGGGATGTACTGGAGAAGACTGTGGTCCGACTGTGGCAGTGGTCCGACTCTCCCATTACACAGGGTTACAAAAATAATATTTTTGCAAGTTGTCTGTGTTTTTACAACTGATTTAAGACTATTTTGCACCGCTGAATCTGAAAATGACATTCGTTCCTCTTGATCAGGTGCTAAGTAAAAACCTGTACTTACTTAGTACTTACTTAGTACTGTGCATGTACTTACCTTTATATAAAGGTAAGTACATGTAAATTGAATGTTGTGTCATCATTGTTCAAAATTCAGAGAATTTCAAGACGTAAAAAAGAATTTTGCATCATATAAAGCGAAAATACCCATACATGTAAACAAAAACATATAAAAAAATATGTGGCCATAATTCAAAGAAGTTGACCTGATTGAGCAAAACCAATGTGATTTTTCGATTCAGCACATCAAAATTGTCCTAAATCAGCTAAAAAAACAGACAATAAATTTGGTGTTGATCAGTGTTATCAATACAAGATCTTGGCAAAAAATTAATGCAGCTCTGTATGGAAATAAATGTTGTGACATTGTAGAAGCTTATTGAAACAATCCATGCCATAATCAAAGCTAAAGGCAGTCCAACAAAATATTAGTGTGTCACTTTTTTGGGGGCCAAGCAGTGTATAATCACCACCAATCAGTAATGTCATAGAGGTTGTATCTATCTACTGTACATCAAGTCTTTGCTCTTGTTTCCAGGAGATTTTTGCAGAGATGTTAGCATGACCACTACTTCAAGTTTCATTGAATCAAACCTATTAAGTGGATTTTTTGTGACATAGTTGCTGATTTGTTAAATTACTTGTGTTTACTCCCTGATGTAGGTTGAGCATTCAAAGGTAGCTCTACTCTCTTTCTGCTTGTGTGCTCTCGACATGTGATTCTTTGTTGTCTTCATCCCAGGGTCTCCACTTTCATGGCAGTGGTACAGAGGCATTTCTTTAGGAACGAAGGCAGAGGCCTGCAGCGGTGGCCCTGCGCTGGGATCACCTTACCCCGCACAGCTCAGTTTTGTTATCGGATCTACCTCGGGCTGAAGGACACGGTGCATCATCTAACCCACCATAATGAATGCAAGATGTCCAATCAGACCTGCGTTTGGTCATCACGAGCTGGCTTGCCAGGCCTCCTTCCTGCTGCAGACCCAGAAGCCCTTCTTGTGATCTTAGGACCAGATCTGTTTCCCCTCACATATGATCCCCCATCCCAGGATGTTCTCACAGGCGAGAAACACACAAACATAAGCGTGACCATACATCAAACTAGTTAAATATTCCATCAGAGGGGGTAAACGCAGCTGACTCTGATATCACACTTGATACAGAATCATCACGCTATGGAAGCTGATACCTTAAACAAAGATCTTACTTACAGGGTCTGTGAGCTGCTTATTTATTTTGCTCGATTTGTCACTCTGTAGTTATCACACAAGCCATTTTTCATTCAGTTCTTTCTCTGCTTTTTCCTAAGAGGGTAATATACTCCAGCTCTCATCATCATAGCAGTCTGTCGGGGGCGACAATGGCTGTTTCATTTAGGTCTGATCAGATTCCTCCACGCAGCTCTGTCCTTCACCTTCCACTGCAAGGAACTCCTGACCTTGTTAACCCGGGCGACGTCCGAGCCGGTATGAGTTGCTTTCTGACTGACCATTTCATGAAACTGCTTGCAAAGTATTTGAGTACCACTAGCTTTTGCTGGACTAGCGGTACATTCTTGGCAGATAGAGGTGCTATCAGTGGCAAGGACAGGTCAAGACAAACTGACTCCAGTATCTGTTGCAGTGACAGACCAGATGATATACTTGTTTATCTCTGCTCTTTGTGTAGTGCATGTCATGATGCACCGACTGGCAAAAGTCCACCACAGACCTTGTGACAGATGTGCTTATCTTCCAGGATGTCCAGTCTCACCCCGTGTAACTGGGAGTGGTCCACCACAGACCTGTGACAGATATTGTTTTTAGTTCTGCCAGGATGCCCAGTTTCACCCTCCACACCCTCGGAAGGGCAGGATTGCTGGCTGACTCTCGGATGGCCCGACCCATGAGACAGGTAGTACCGGTTTTCATGGTTATCCGGTAGCAAGCAAACCAATGCCTGATCTGACATGAGACTCCAGCTCTACTTTGAGTATAAAATACAGTCTGCTCATGTTCATTCAATGGCAAACTGTAGCACATGCAAACTAAAGTCAGTTCATCACATAATGAAAGTGGAGGAACTCCTCAGAGCTGGAAAAATGTGAAATGTTGGAAATGGAGTGAACGCTGCAGTAAAAAGTTATTAAAATAAAATGGGAAGGTTTTCTTTAAAACTCACAATGGGGAATTCAATTCAATTCAGTTTTATTTAAAGGACAGTGCAGGTTAATGAACATTATTAACAATCAATGTAAAGATTGTAGCAAGAGGCTAATTTCCATCCGTTGTCTAATATATAGATGTTTCTTGTATAAGAAGGAAAAAAACAACAGGAAGAATAAAACATGATAAAACAAGAATCACACTGAAACAAAACAATATATTAGTACTACTAAAACTAAAGTGAATGTAAAAATAAAAACATAAAATAAAAGCAATGTAAAAATGAGACATTGTTGTGCATTCACAGTATGGAATAGTCCTGGAGAGTGTGTGTCCAAATTCTTTTGTTTATCTTGCATCACAGATGTGTACATGTTTGGTTAGGTAAAAGCCAGTTCTTTAAATAAGCTTGAAAGAAATATAGGTGGAACACTTTCTCACAGTTAATGGTAGATTATTCTACCATGACAACCACTTTGAAACATGCCCAGTTTACTCTGTTGTTATATTAACACATAGAGTACATGGTGTGCTCATGTTTGGTACTCATGCCCTATGACAGTTACACACAGCTGGTATTATTTAATTTTGTTTAGTCAAGACTACAGGCAATATCTCAAAGGACTGATGCTTAACCATAACTACCTCCAACATTTTCTCAGTCTGAGCATGTATTTCTGCTTGGTCACAGTGTCACAGACATAGGGAGTGGGTGCCTACTGATGCAGTACCTCTGATGCTTGGTTCTGTGATAGACTCCAATTTAAACCCAGCTCGTCAATGTTTAAAGCAAAGAACAATGACACCTAGGGGTAAAGGTGTGTTCAGACCAAATGCGAAGCAAGTTTTTCGTGTGAACACATGTAAAGTTAATGGAAACATGCGGAAAACCCGTGAAAACGCACATTCACACATTCACATCCGAGGGATAGTGCTAGCTACTAATGGCCTTGAGATTCTGCTGTTACTGGGGTAAAACTATCAACATTGGAGAGTAAACTAGTTTGAGAATGACACTGCCACTCACCTGCAGGCAGATTGACTGGGAGCTCTACTGCTTAATCAGAATGTCGGTATTATTTACCCACGGACTCCTGCCATGGATGTGCGAACAAGGCTAGCAGGCTAGCAGTGTAAACAACCATCATCCAGGTGAAATTTTGGAGGCAAGGACAATGTTTTTCAGGTGAGACCCTTGTTGGATAACATAAACCAAAGCATGCCGGTGTTTTGGGGGTTTCTACAGCAGGCTGAACACATCTGCAGAAGTTACAAAGGCAGCTCCACCTGTCTGCAATTCACTCAGGTTACAGTCCGGAGGAGCACTCTTGGATCCCATGCTCCTAGATCATCAACCTGAAGATGCTTCATGCCTACAACCAAGCTAACCCCAACAAATTGGGTGGGAGTCCAGGTGGGCCCCTTGAGGAGGGGCCACTGTTATGATCCAGGGTAAGGAGTACTATTTTCCATTCACTACCTCTACAGTCTGTCTCCCTGATTAGATGCAGCTGCACTGATTACACTACCTGTGCTTCATCACCTACACGATTAAAAGGCAAGTTGTGTGATTGTCAGAATCCCCAGGACACAGAAATCGTTTCTCCCACTCCAAGAAGTTCCAACCTCGTGTGACTTTTTCAGTCCCTCATGCCTCTCATTTCCTCCACTCCCCTCCATGGGATCACCCAAGTAAGATTCATATGAATTCTCACTGTCTCTCCATACTTACCCTGTAAAGGATTTCCTCCCTAGACTTTTTCCTCTGGCAGTACCTCCCTGCCTGGACCTCTCTTCTGTGGATCTGGAAGCAAGCACTACTATCACATATAATAGTAGTCTCGCAGCTGGCAGAGATGCTACTTACTTGGGTGAGCTCAGCGCTTCTCCATCCACCTCTACCCCTGCTCCAGCCTCTGCAGACGCCCATGACCACAGCAATAAACACTGGTTTCATCTTGGGGCTAAACCCAAAGCCTCAGTTGGTCCCTCTCATCCTCAATGTGCGCCCTGGAACCTTGGTTCGACCAGCTAACAACCATCGTCGATCGACCAGAATGGGTCGCGCCTCTTCTCTTCCTGTGTCCTTGGAAAACAGATTTGATATCCTTTCCCTGGAGGATTTTCCCCACCTGGACGCTGGCTGTCCGCCCGTGGATGCCCCTCGTCCTCCCTCCTCTCCTTCAGCAGCGGCTCATGTCCGCAAACCCCGGATAAAGACCACCCTGGGTGTGTCAAATTACACACCAGCTCCTGATAGAAGATCAGGATCACATCACCCCGCATCACCGCAGGATCGCATCACCCCGCCTTCGCAATAACATCACCCTCTACAAAATTACTGTCCTCGTCAGAATCCACCGACAAAAACTCCCCAGACGACGCTGGTAATTGGTGATTCGATCATGAGGAACGTCAGAAGCAGGTACTGCATCACTCGATTTTTTTCCCGGGGCTAGAGTCTCTGACATTGAGGGTCTTATCCCTGACCTGCGAAATGAATTCCCCCACGTACAAACTGTCGTTGTGCATGTGGGATGCAATAACATCCCAGATGAAGCGTCAGAGATTTTAAAAAGTGACTTCAGGAGCCTTCTGTCCACTCTTATGAACTGTGGCAGACATGGGCTCATCTCTGGGCCTTTGGCACCTCTCAGACGAGGCTGCAATCGTTTTAGCAGAACTCTCAGTCTTAATTCTTGGCTGTGTTTTACTTGTCCTATTTTTAACACTGGTTTTGTTGACAATTTTAACTTATTTTGGAACCGCCCATCACTTATGAGGCCTGATGGCATCCACCCAAATAGACTTGGTGCACATGCTTTAAGAGACAATCTATTTTATTCCATTCGGTGTTTTTTGGTACAATGACTGGGACTTGGTGTGTTTACTCGCTCTGAAGCTTCTGGGTTTGCCAAACTGCCCTTTTTTGGTTCTGTTCCCACTTCTTTTATCAATCCCATTAATTCAGGTGGTCTCTACCGTTTGAATCAGCCTTTGATTTATAATCCTACAGAGATTGTGTCTGTCTCCCGTTGCCCTAAATATTGTAACCCAGGACAAATACAACACAACTTGAAAAACACACGCACTTCTGCAGCTCCTCCTCATACACCACCTTTCAACTTTGCCCCTGTCTCCTTCCTTAGAGAACCTTTTTCTGCTCGCTCTAAAGTTAATAAAAAAGTTAATAAAAATAGAATGCATAAACATCCCAAACTGATTAAACAAAATGTTGGTAAAATTCAAATCCAGCCTCAAGTCCCTAAAATTAATAAACTGGCCTCTGTTCCTCCCCAAAATTTAAAAATTAAATGTGGTCTATTAAACATTAGGTCTCTAACTTCCAAGTCTCTTCTGGTTCATGATCTATTAATCGATCATCAGATCGATCTACTATCCCTCACAGAGACCTGGCTCGGGCTTGATGATTATGTTGGTCTGAATGAATCAACTCCCTCTGGGTATTTAAACTGTCATAACCCCAGAGGTTCTGGTCGTGGTGGTGAAGTGGCGGCAATTTTCCATTCTAAATTACTAGTTAATGTTAAGCAAAAATTATGTTTTAATTTCTTTGAAGGTTTGTCCTCAGTGTGGGGCTTGTTGGCAATCTTGGCTTGAACCCAATTCTCTTTGCCATAGTTTATCGTCCTTCCTCGGCCTATTCAGAGTTTCTGTCGGAATTTGCCAAATTTTTAGCTGATTTAGTGCTGAAATCCGATAGAATAATTATTGCAGGGGACTTTAATATACATGATGATGTAGAGAGTGACTGTCTTAATAAGGCATTCAGTTCAATTTTAGACTCATTGGGGTTTTCCCAGAAAGTAAAAAATTCTACCCATCATTTCCACCATACATTGGACCTTGTTTTGACTTATGGTTTAGATATCAAAAATCTGGTAGTCTCTCCTCATAATCCCGTACTGTCAGACCATTGTCTGTTAATTTTTGATTTCATTATCTCTGAGCACTTGTTTCCTAAAGAAAAATACTACTACAGCAGATGTCTTTCTGATGACGTTGTTGCCAAGTTTTTGCAGATTGTCTCCTCTATGCCATGGGTCAACACAACAGAAACAACAGAAATAAAAGATGGAGAGTCTGCTCCATTCGTGATTGATAGCATGGTTGATAGTGTTACTGCCTGTCTGCATCAGACTCTAGATTTGGTAGCCCCTTTAAAAAAGAAAAGGTCTAACCAGAGATTTCTAACCCCTTGGTTTAACTCAGAAACTCGTGGCTTAAAACAGAAAACTCGTCAATTGGAAAGGAAATTGCGTTCAACTAATTCAGATGAATTCTACTTAGCGTGGAGAAATCATTTCTTAATCTATAAAAAATCTCTTAGAAAAGCTAGATCAAGCTATTATTCTGCATTAATAGAAGTGAACAAGAATAACCCCAGGTTTCTCTTCAACACTATAGCCAGGCTTACAAAGAGCCAGGACTCGGTCAATCCTCGCATCCCCCCTGAGCTTTCCAGTCAGGACTTTCTGAACTTTTTTAATCTTAAAATTTTATCTATTAGAGATGAAATCAGTCAGATTCTTCTTACCGTAAACTCAAGTACATTAACCACTACAACTCACTCAATTGATATCTGCTTAGATAAGTTTACTCCAATCGACCTCTTAGAGTTGGATAAAATAATTTCCTCATCTAAGTCTTCATCTTGCCTTTTGGACCCTATTCCTTCCAGGTTATTTAAAATTATCTTCCCAATTATTGGTAGCCGTATTCTTCTTATAATTAATTCTTCTTTAACTCTGGGTTATGTACCACTGGCTTTTAAAACTGCTGTAATTAAACCCTTACTCAAAAAACCAACTCTCGATCCAGGAGTTTTGGCCAATTATCGACCAATCTCTAATTTGCCTTTCATTTCAAAAATCTTGGAAAGAGTTGTTGCTGCACAATTAACTGACATAACGCACGGCTCAGGAGACACACACACACAGGCTCAGAGTAGCTCAAATAGCTTTATTGACAACAAGGGTGTATGAATGTGTGTCTGCGAGATGTGAATGTGTTGGTGGCGGCGTCTGCTTCGGGCACAGAGGCAGGAGACCGTACAGCCGGACAACCCTATGGGAAAAGCACAGGGAGAAGGGTGACGGGCACACACCAACACAGGAGATAAACAAGTTGGAGAGGAGCTTACTTGGAAAGGGCAGATGACTGGCACAGCAAGGAACGAGGTCCGGTAGACAGCCACCTGGAGAGCCCGGTGCAGCAGCGAGGAATAGGCGATGGAGAGGAATAGTCCGCCGCTGGGAAATCCACCTGTGCACAGGGGAGCAGACTTGGAAGGGAAAAAGGTAAGATCGTCTTACCGCTATGTTTGCTGAGGATGAGACGGAACTCACAGCAATCCGTAATGAACTCTGACGGCTTCAGGCCGAAGCCCAGGGCGAGGCGGCTTAAATCCCTCGCCGCTGATGATGTGCAGGTGTGCGTGCAGCTGGCGCCACTGATGAGCGGCACGGCGTGACAGTACTCCCCCCTCTAGCAGCGCCTCCTGGCGATGGTTTCTCTGGGTGCGCTCGGTGGAATTCAGCAATGAGCGATGGGTCTAACACAAATGACGAGGGTACCCACTGCCGATGTTCAGGCCCATAGCCCTCCCAGTCCACCAAGTACTGCAACCCACGACCCCGGCGCCGGGAGTCCAGGATGGAGGAGACAGGCCAGGCCGGATGGCCATCAATCATCCGGGGCGCGGGTTGCGCAGCAGGAGGAGGGCAAAGGGGGTCGGAGACTGCCAGCTTCACCTTGGACACGTGGAAGGTGGGGTGGATGGGGAGGGAGGGGGGAATAGCCACACGCACAGCCACCGGGTTGATGATCCTGGTGATGGGGTATGGGCCCATAAAACGCTGTGCCAGCTTCCTCCTCTCGCCCTTTAAAATCACGTCCTGGGTCGACACATAGACTTGCTGACCAACTCTGTACGCCGGGGCAGGTCTTCTGTGCCGGTCCGCCACGGCTCTGTTGCGCTCCGCCGTGCGTAAAAGCACATTGCGCACTGACGCCCAGATGGAACGGAACTGCCTGAGATGCGCCCGTAATGAGGGGACAGTTACCTCACTCTCCTGCGCCGGGAGCAGCGGGGGGTCGTAACCCAGGGATGCCTTAAAGGGGGACATCCCTGTAGCAGAAGAGCGAGCGGTGTTGTGGGCGTATTCAACCCAGGTGAGGTGGTTACTCCAGGACGTTGGTTTGGACGCCGTGACGCAGCGGAGCGCAGCCTCCAGCTCCTGGTTGGTCTGCTCACACTGCCCGTTGGTTTGGGGGTGATGGCCGGAGGAGAGGCTCACCTTGGCTCCCAGGGCATTGCAGAACGACCTCCAAACCTCTGAAGCAAATTGGGGCCCCCGGTCAGAGACCACGTCCACCGGAATCCCATGCAGCCTGACCACGTGCTGGATTAGGAGGTCCGCCGTCTCCAGGGCAGTTGGGAGACCTCGTAGGGGGACGAAGTGTGCCGCCTTGGAGAAGCGGTCCACGATGGTCAGGACGGTGTCGAAGGTGTTAGAGACAGGGAGTCCGGTGACGAAATCCAGGGCGATATGCGACCAGGGCCTGCCAGGGACGGGCAGAGGCTGGAGCAAACCCGCTGGAGGGGCATTACCCGATTTGTTGGTGGCACACACTGGGCAGGCCCGGGCGTAGCGGGCAGCGTCCCTCCGCAGGCCCGGCCACCAGAAGGACCGCTGGAGGAGGTCAATCATCCGGGAGGAGCCAGGGTGGCAGGTGAGCTTGGATGTGTGCAACCAGTGGATGACCTCCCCCCGAACCGTGGATGGCACAAACAGCCTCCCCTCCGGTCCGCCGCCAGGGTCAGGTTCCACTTCCTGCGCCTTCCGGATCTTGCTCTCAATGTCCCAGGTGACGGCTCCCACGACGCACGACCTGGGTAGGATGGTGTGGACCGTGTCCTCCGACTCCTCAGGGGCGAATTGCCTAGAGAGGGCGTCGGGCAGGCCGTTCTTGGAGCCAGGCCTGAAGGTGATGGTGAATTGGAACCTGGCAAAGAACAAGGACCAGCGCGCCTGGCGGGCGTTCAGGCGCTTGGCAGATCTTAGGTACTCCAAGTTCTTGTGGTCCGTAAGGACCACGAATGGCAGGTCCGCCCCCTCTAGCCAGTGACGCCACTCCTGTAGCGCGAGCTTGATGGTGAGGAGCTCTCTGTCCCCCACGTCATAATTCCGTTCCGCCGGGGACAAGCGCCGGGAGAAGAAGGCGCAGGGCCGCTTGGTTCCGTCATCTGGCGACCGCTGGGATAGAACCGCCCCCACTCCTGTGTCCGAAGCGTCCACTTCCACGATGCACTGCAGCGCAGGGTTGACTTGGCTAAGGACCCGGGAGGAGGAGAACTCCGCCTTCAGCGCCTGAAAGGCAGCCGCGGCCTCTTCGGTCCACCGGAACGGGACCTTAGGGGACGTGAGGCGAGTCAGCGGGCCGACGATGGTGCCAAAATTTGGGACGAAGCGGCGGTAGAAATTTGCAAACCCGACGAACTGCTGCACCTGTTTTCTTGATGCAGGTGTGGGCCATTCCACCACCGCCTTCACCTTCTCTGGGTCCGGAAGCACCTGGTCGTGGGAGATGATGAACTCGAGAAAGGATGTTGTCTTCGCGTAGAACTCACATTTTTCGGCCTTCACATACAACCGGTTCTCCAGCAGTCTTTGGAGGACCCGCCTCACGTGGACCCGGTGCTCGTCCCTGGATTTGGAGAAGATGAGAATGTCATCCAGGTAGACGAACACAAAAAGGCCAATGAAATCCCGGAGGACGTCAATAATAAGGCGCTGAAAGACGGCTGGAGCGTTGGTCAACCCGAACGGCATCACCAGGTACTCAAAGTGGCCGTTCGGGGTACGGAAGGCTGTCTTCCACTCATCTCCCTCCCGGATCCGGACGAGGTGGTATGCACTGCGTAGATCCAGCTTGGTGAACCAAGTCGCCCCCTGGAGGGAGTGGAAGGCGGTGTCCATGAGGGGCAGGGTCTAGCGATCCTTCTCCGTGATGTCGTTTAGGGCACGATAGTCGATGCAAGGACGGAGGGACCCGTCCTTCTTACCCACAAAGAAGAATCCTGCCCCCACAGGTGATGACGATGGGCGGATTATCCCAGCACTCAGCGACTCCTTGAGGTAAGCGTTCATGGTCTCCTTCTCCGGCGCTGACAGGCTGTAGAGTCGCCCAGAGGGTAAGGGTGCCCCCTGGCGGATGTTAATTGCGCAGTCATAGGGCCTATGAGGAGGAAGAGACATCGCCTTGGACTTGCTGAATACCATACCCAGGTCGTGAAATTCCAATGGCACCAGGGACAGGTCCGGGGGCGCAGCGTCCGTAGGGGTAGGAGGAGAGGACGGAGAGCAGGCAGCGGACTGTAGACAGGTGCTCATGCAGAATGTGCTCCATGCCGACACCCCGGCGGGCTTCCAATCCAAAACGGGGTTGTGGAGGTGTAGCCAGGGATACCCCAGGATGACGGGCGACACAGAGTTGGGCAGGACGTAGAAGGTTATCTCCTCCCGATGGTTTCCAGAGATGATAACCGGAACGGGGACGGTCTGGTGTGTTACTCTCCCCAGGGAGACACGGGAGAGGTTGACCAGGGAGATAGGGGTCTTTAACGCCTGGCAGTGGATGCCCAATCGGGTTGCCAGGCTTCGTGAAATAAAGCTGCCCTCCGCGCCCGAATCCACCAGTGCATGAGTGAGATGCCCAGTGGAGTTGTGACAAAATCGGACGGGCAGCTTCAATTGGGTGAGGGGACTTAACCGATTGACGTCGGCGAGGCCCCCTACAGTGACTCGCGGACCCCGCCGTTTGGCTTGTGGACAAAGCTCTACCGTGTGTTGACTGTCCCCGCAATACATGCAGAGATTCAACTCACGGCGGCGTTGTCTGTCTGCCGGGGAGAGCTTTGTCCAGCCCATCACCATCGGCTCCGACTCCTCGGGGCGCGATGGTGGCGGCGTCGCCAGGAGGCGAGCTTGGGACGGGCACAACAAGGCTCCACGAGGGCGAGAAGAAGACGACTTCCGCCCCAAGGAGCGCTCGCGCAGCCTGTTATCCAAACTGATGGCAAGGGACGTTAGCTCCGCTAGAGTCTCCGGGATATCCCGTCCAGCCAGTTCATCCCTCAGATCATCGTTGAGACTGCGGAGGAAAAGGCCACAGAGGGAGCGTTCCTCCCAGCCCAATTCCTCCGCCGCTACCCGGAAGTTGACCGCATAGTCCGCTGCCGACCGGCTTCCCTGCTGGAGGCTGAGAAGCCGATCGACCTGGACCGTCTCGGTAAGAGAGTGGTCAAAGACCTCCAGGAAGCGTCTCACGAATTGGTCATACGTGAGGGTGGCATAACTGGGCCTCGCCATTACGGCGTAAGTCCAAGTTAGTGCTCGCCCCTCTAGGAGATTCCCGATATAACCAATTCGGCTATGATCTGAAGGAAAGTCTCCGGGAACATGGTGGAACACGGACTCACACTGCATTATGAACCCTCGTGCTCCGCCGAGCTTACCGCTAAAGCGGGTGGGGGTTGGAATGGGTGTGAGCCGAGTCGGTGCTCCCGGAGCCTGCTGGACGGCCGCTGGAGCAGCAGGAGCCGCACCACCCTGACGAGCCGGGGGGAACGGCTGTTGGTGAACCAAGCGGTCCAATCGGTTAGTTATACTGATTAATTGATTGAGTGTCACCTGTTGCTGATAAGCTATTTGGTCCACTCGAGCCTCGAGAGTGGTAAGCCGGTGTCCGAGCCCGCCGTCTGCCGAGCCGCTCTGCTGAAGCCGTACTGACATAACGCACGGCTCAGGAGACGCACACACACAGGCTCAGAGTAGCTCAAATAGCTTTATTGACAACAAGGGTGTATGAATGTGTGTCTGCGAGATGTGAATGTGTTGGTGGCGGTGTCTGCTTCGGGCACAGAGGCAGGAGACCGTACAGCCGGACAACCCTATGGGAAAAGCACAGGGAGAAGGGTGACGGGCACACACCAACACAGGAGATAAACAAGTTGGAGAGGAGCTTACTTGGAAAGGGCAGATGACTGGCACAGCAAGGAACGAGGTCCGGTAGACAGCCACCTGGAGAGCCCGGTGCAGCAGCAAGGAATAGGCGATGGAGAGGAATAGTCCGCCGCCGGGAAATCCACCTGTGCACAGGGGAGCAGACTTGGAAGGGAAAAAGGTAAGATCGTCTTACCGCTATGTTTGCTGAGGATGAGACGGAACTCACAGCAATCCGTAATGAAGTCTGACGGCTTCAGGCCCGAAGCCCAGGGCGAGGCGGCTTAAATCCCTCGCCGCTGATGATGTGTAGGTGTGCGTGCAGCTGGCGCCGCTGATGAGCGGCGCGGCGTGACATTATCTGACCATTTGCAGGGAGTTGGTTTGTTTGAGGTGTTTCAACTGGGTTCAGAGCTCATCAAAGCACTGAAACTGCCTTAGTCAAGGTCACTAATGACCTCCTGATCGCATCTGATAATGGACTTGTCTCTGTTCTTGTTCTTTAAGATCTCAGTGCAGCCTTTGACACTATCGATCATGCCATTCTACTTGATAGATTAGAACACTTTGTTGGACTGAGTGGAACTCCGTTGCAGTGGTTTAGATCTTATTTGTCCGATAGATTTCAGTTTGTTCACATCAATGATGAACTTTCTTCCAACTCTAAGCTCAGTCACGGAGTTCCACAGGGATCTGTGTTGGGCCCTACTCTTTTTAGTCTATATATGCTCCCGTTAGGCAATATCATCAGAAAGCACTGTATACATTTTCACTGTTACGCAGACGACACACAACTATACCTGTCAATGAAGCCCGATGATTGTAATCAATTAGCCAAGTTAGATGCCTGTCTTAAGGACATCAAAGCTTGGATGACTTGTAATTTTTTACTATTAAACTCTGATAAGACTGAAGTCATTCTTGTTGGCCCAAAACATCTTAGAAATTCCTTTTCAAATTATGCCCTTAATTTAGATGCTACCACTCTCACTCTGAACAGTTCTGTGAGGAACCTTGGTGGAGTTATTTTTGATCAAGATCCATCCATCCATCCATCCATCTTCTACCGCTTAATCCTTTACGGGTCGCGGGGGGGCTGGAGCCTATCCCAGCATCTTTTGGGCGAGAGGCAGGGTACACCCTAGACAGATCGCCAGTCCATCGCAGGGCCAACACAAAGAGACAGACAACCATTCACTCTCACATCCATACCTAAGGACAATTTAGAATCCCCAAATGATGCCAATTAACCTCACCTGCATGTCTTTGGCCTGTGGGAGGAAACTGGAGTACCCGGAGTAAACCCACGCAGACACGGGGAGAACATGCAAACTCCACACAGAAGGGTCACCGATGGTCTGGGGGTGGGATTGAACCCACGATGGTCAAGGGTGGAATCGATCCCATGACTTTCTTGCTGTGCTGCCACTGTGCTAACCACTGCGCCACCGTGCTGCCCTTTGATCAAGATTTGTCCTTTAATTCACATATTAAAACTGTTTCTAAGACTGCCTTCTATCATCTGCGCAATATTGCCAAGATCAGGAGCATCTTGTCTCTGAATGATGCTGAGAAACTGAATCACGCCTTTGTCAGCTCTTGATTAGATTATTGTAATTTGTTATTATCTGGTTGTCCTAAAGTATCCTTAAAAAAATCATCAGTTGATTCAAAATGCTGCTGCTAGAGTTTTAACTGGTTCTAGAAAAAGAGGTGATATCTCCCCGGTTCTGTCCTCCTTTCATTGGCTTCCCATAGAATTTAGAATCAAGTTTAAAATCCTTCTTCTTACTTTCAAAGCTCTTAATAATCAGATCTGATATTACCTTACCATCCTAATAGAGCATTACGCTCCCAAAATGCTGGCTTACTTGTGGTGCCCAGAATCTCCAAAAGTACAGTGGAAGGCAGAGCCTTCTGCTATCAAGCTCCTTCTCTCTGGAACCAGTTACCACTCTGGTCCAGGAGTCAGACTCGGTCTCTATTTTTAAGAACAGGGTAAAATCCTTCCTTTTTAATATAGCTTTCGTTTAAGGAGGGATTTTGTGTCTCTTAACCCCACTTTTGTTCTGTTGTTATTTTATCCATACTGCTGGTTGACCTCCAATAATGTACTTGGCATCTTACTGTTATGTTCTTTATCTCTGTCCTCTCCATCCTCCCTATCCCCTCACCCCCAGCCAGTTGCAGCAGATGACTGCCCTTCCCTGAGCCTGGTTCTGCTAGAGGTTTCTTCCTGCCAAATGGGAATTTGTCCTCTCCACTGCCGCTAAGTGCTTGCTCATAGGGGATCGTCTGATTGCTGGGTTTTTCTGACTGTGTGGTTTTTTTCTGCACTGTGGCACCACGAGACGGCTTCTGTTGTGATGTGGCACAGTGTAAATAAAGCTGAATTGAACTGAATTGAATATAAAACTAAATGTTCATCTCAACAGCCCTGACAAGACTCTGTCTATACCAACTTCTCAAGCAATTATCAAACTTACTTCAGCCAAGTCGCCACCTCCATCTTAAGGAAGCAACCTACCTATAAGGAAATACTCACCTCCATCCCCGGCACCTGTAAAGTAAATAATCTAAGCTTTAAATTCTTTCTTAATCATCTACATGAAGTTAACCAATACTTACCCTCTCCCTTCTCCTTCCACAGGGCTACCAGTACCTCCTCTAATCATTCTATCGATGCTCAGTAAATATTTAACCTTGCATCAGTTCTCCTTTGTAGTCTCTGTGTCTGCATATGGGTCCATTTACATTCCAAATTCTGTCACACAGAGCCCTCATAAAGAGGACAGAGGGATGCTTAACAGCCTGTCATGCTTGGACCATGTGTTTCACATTCAGTTTTGCTTTCAATTTTACTTGCTCATTAGGTTTATCCACTAAAATTGCTTGGTTAGGGTTAGGAAAATGTTATGGGCTTGCTTTTAACACAGTTCTTTTGAGCAGTAATGATGCTTGTTATGGGACATGGTAAGACTTAAATCCAAATCAGAAAAAATTGGAATGTATGGAAAATGCAAAAAGTTTCAAAAAGGTAAATGCTTAATCTTCCCTGCTAAAATATGAAACATCTTGGGTTCATACTGTGTGCAATGAAATAAAAATCATTACAATCTATTACTAAGTCCTGTGTAAAGCTTTTCACTTGGTATAGTGATTTTGCTGATTTCCTATCCATCTTATTCCTGGGGGTGCTGCTGTAGGAACGATGATGGGTGGAGCTTCCGGTTTCAGCTGATGTAGTGTTAAATCAGTCAGTAAGAGTGGAGTAGCAGGGGTATTTAAAATAGAGTTTTTAAAAGTTTTTCAAATTCATTTTAATGTATAGTCCACATACGTGTTTTGCATTCAAGTGGCAGCTAATTTCAGCACTTGTAGTTTTTGTATTTTTTGAATGTTTTGGCGTAGTTCTTGTACTTGTTGCTGGTGTTCATTGTTGTGCCACAGACAGTATAAATGGAGGCTTCTTTGTTGCTCTGACTAGATTCTACGTCTGCTCTGAGGTAAATCTGATTATGTCTAATATATTTTAACAAAATGCAGCCGACTTTATTGCGGTGGAGACATTGATATATGTGACCCATGCTGGCAAAATGAGTCGGAATGTGCACCGCGCCATTACGAGCTACAGTCAGAGGTCATAAATCATGGCTCTGTTTTTGTTTGCTAGCGGCAAGTCCCGGGAAAACCCTCATGAGTGCCTGCTATCATTGGAAAGCTTAGAAATTGTACTTTCTAAAAATACATATGTTTTTGTGGAAGACGTAACTCCCAACCAATCAAATGTGAGTTTTCAACTTAGCCAAAATATAAACAAATCATCTTTTTCCATCTGTTTTTGGGCACTTCCTGCAAATTAAATATCATTTTGAAGGCCTTTCAATACAGAACATAGAAATAAAGTTACATCAGTTTTGAAAATGTCCTCAAAGTGACTTTGCCAGCATGGGTCATTTGTTTACAGCGTTAGCATCTTAGCAGCAGCGCTAACAAACAGAGCTACAGTCTGCCAGATCACTTTTTAAGGTCATCTTCTCATCTCTCGATAGTGGTGGGAAATGGTATGATTATATTACTGTTTTTGAGGTGCAAACGGCCGTGTTCCCGCATTTCTCATGCCGACCGAAGTCATTGTTTTTTAACAAGGAAAAGTGTCCCGTTTCAGTGACAACCATATGTTCTAAATTAATACCGAAAGTTGCTACCATAATTCACGCAAGGCATCATGGGGCCTAGGAATAAGGCGGATATATCTGGGGTTTTTTTTCTTTCTTTTGTAGTTGCTCCTGTGATTTTCCTAATAAAACAGTCTGAAAACTGTCATGTCAAAAAAAAAAAAAAAATCTTCCATACGTGTATTGTTTTAGCCTTCTTGGTGACAAAGATAGTGGTGGGTTGTAGTGCACAGGTGATTTCAGTTCTGATTTAAATCCCTTGTTTAGACCCCACCAGTTGGCCCTTCACTGCCCGCTTGGTCACACAATTCTTTTTAAAAAATGATGACTGTAGGGAGCTTGAAATGAGGAAGCAAAGTGATTTTATAAATCAAGTTTTATTGCCAGCTTCCAGTCCCTAACATGTCTCGTCTCAATGCAGAAGCAGAATGAAGGGCTGAGCGCAGTCAGACCTTCATACTTATACCACACACAACAAAAGACATTGCATATCAAAGCCGACATCCCGCATCAGCGTAATCCTCCTCTATTGTCCTCTCTCTCCTCCACCTGACCCTGGGGGGGTCAGGGAGTTCACTCAGGTCTCCACCGCTGCGTCTCCGTCTGCTCCTTGATCTTCGCCGGTGGTCGAGACCTCTTGTCCTGCTCTGAGTCGTGAGGTCATTCTACATATGCAATCTCTAAACATTCCTCTTATGTCTATACATATGTAGGTATGGATATATGAATAATATAAGCCACAGCCCCCCCAAACATCTAAGAAAAGGACAATAAAATTAAGTTTACAGCTTAAGATAATATTCATGACATATCATACCGTTATTCATCTCAACAGGAAAAAGGAAAAATATCTTCAGCAGTCATGTTAACCTTCAAGCTATGTAGCATGCTCCTGTTAAAAGTTCAGTGGTAACAACAACAGTATAGTTTATGTCATAAGTCAGCCTTAAAACTGTAACGGCACAATCCGACAGCATAGTTAACAACTCTTTGTCAATTTTAAATCAGTCTATGTGTCGTCTGGGTTTCAATCTTCTCCCGAATCTGCTGTAGGCCCGCTTTGGCGTCCTGGCGGGGCCGTCTTGTAAGGGATCTGCAGCTTGGGGAGGAGAGTGATTATTTGGTCCCTGCGGGGGGACTGAGTTGTTTCTCTTGGGGGGTCTACCCCGTCGAGGTGCTCTCGCCGCCCGTGCAGGTTCGTCGCTCAACATGAAAGCAGGTTTAACTCTGTCAATGCTGACTGTTGCTTTCTGTCCCCTAAATCAAGCACAAAATGCTTATCACCAGGTTCCAGCACTCAGCGGAGGGTTGGTTTTAAAGCTTCATGTCTAACAAAAACGAACTCTGCGTTTTTCAAAGCTTGGGGAACAAAAACCCACTGAAAAGAGTGATGTACGGGTCCGGGGAGCGTGTTCGGTCCCGTGCTGTTTAGGGGCCTCAGGGCTGGTAGGTGCTCGGGCTCTGGATGTTCTGGTAAGAACTCACCCGGGAGTCTGAGAGGTTGTGCAAAAACTAATTCTGCCGGGGAGGCATCTAGATCCTCCTTAGGCACAGAACGCAACCCTAATAAAACCCAGGGAAGTTTATTCACCCAATCTGTATCCGTCAGTGAGGCCCTGAGGGCGGCCTTTAAAGACCTATGAAAACGCTCGCCTAACCCGTTAGCCTGAGGGTGATATGCGGTGGTGCGATGAATTGTCTCCCCTAAGCTGCTGGCCATGGCTGACCACAGTTCTGAGACAAATTGGGGCCCCCTATCGGACGTGATGTCCGATGGGACGCCGAAACGCGCCACCCAGGTTGTTAAAAAAACGCGAGCGACTTCCGCGGCTGTGGTTGACGCCAGCGGGACCACTTCTGGCCAGCGTGTGGTACGGTCTACCATTGTTAAAAGGTGTGTGAACCCCTGCGACGACGGTAGTGGGCCCACGAGGTCGACGTGTACGTGGTCAAACCTCCTGGCTAGGATTCGGAAAGGTTCTAGAGGAGCTTTTGTGTGTTTGTGAATTTTGGCGCGTTGGCAAGACATGCAAGTCTTCGCCCATTCCTTTACATTTTTACGTAGGCCTGGCCAAACAAACTTCTCCGCTACCATTTTAACCAAGGCGCGCACCCCTTGGTGCGCGAGGGAGTGAACCGAGTTAAAAATGCGGCGGCGCCATGCGGCTGGAACTACGGGGCGAGGTCGGCCGGTTGACACGTCGCAGATTAGGGGGGGAACACCGTCACGCAAACCCCTTTCCTCCAGCCTTAACCCTGTTGGTCCAGACTGGAGCGCGCGCACGTCCACGTCACTGCTTTGTTCCGCTGCCATGGCCGCGTAATCTATCCCTACGTGGATTGGGGCCGCGTACGCGTCCGTGTTGGCCATGAGCTCTGCGGCTGCGGTAGTATAATCTGCTTCCTCGCGCCCTGACGATGTCACGGCGCGGGAGAGGCAGTCCGCTACCACATTAAGTTTGCCTGCCACATGTCGAATATCCGTGGTGAACTCTGAAATTGCGGCTAGTTGTCTTTGTTGCCTGCCTGACCATGGTTCTGAAATTTTAGCCATCGCAAAAGTGAGTGGTTTGTGGTCTACGAAAGCCGTGAACCGCTGCCCTTCCAACCAGAACTGGAAGTGGCGGATGGATAAATGGAGCGCTAGCAGCTCCCTGTCAAAAGTGCTGTATTTGCGCTCGGTTTGGTTTAAGGATTTGCTAAAAAATGCTAGCGGGTGCCAGGTTCCGCCAACATGTTGTTCCACGACTGCCCCTATGGCCAGGTCTGACGTGTCTGTGGTCAGCGCTATGCGGGCCGAGGGATCGGGGTGGACCAACAATGCGGCATCCGCTAGTGCTCTTTTTACTTCTGCAAAGGCGCGTTCCCGCTCCGGGGTCCATTCGACCGCGTTGGAGGGTTTTTGTTTTCTGAGCGCGGCATATAGAGGCTGCATGAGTTGAGCGAGGGAGGAAACGGTTGTAAAAATTCACCATTCCTAAAAATTCTTGTAACGATCTGACCGTTTGTGGTCGGGGGAAATTTGCTACCGCGCGCACTTTGTCCGACAATGGAACTGCCCCCTCTGGTGAAACTCTGTGTCCCAAAAAATCAATTCGTGACACGCCGAATCGGCATTTGGCTGGGTTGATTATTAACCCATGCTCTTCTAGTCTCTGAAAAACCGTAGTGAGGTGTTGTTCATGTTCTTCCTCTGACGAGCTGGCTACCAGAATATCGTCGAGGTAGACGAACACGAAGGGGAGGTCGCGTAATACAGCGTCCATCATACGCTGAAAAGTTTGAGTGGCGCCTTTGAGGCCAAACGGCATTCGCAAAAATTCAAAAAGACCAAAAGGGGTTATTACAGCCGTTTTAGGAACGTCCTCCCGTTGAACCGGAACTTGGTGGTAGCCGCGGACCAGGTCTATTTTAGAAAAAATGCGCGCACCCGCCAGATATAGTGAAAAATCTTGGATGTGAGGGATTGGGTAGCGGTCGTGCGCTGTCGCATTGTTTAATCTGCGGTAATCACCGCAAGGTCTCCAAGAACCGTCGGTTTTCGGGACCATATGTAGTGGCGATGCCCAAGGGCTTTTCGAGTGCCGAATAATGCCCAGTTTTTCCAGGCTGGCAAACTCGTCGCGTGCTATGGCGAGCTTGGTCGCGTCTAAGCGCCGAGCTTTGGCAAAAACAGGTGGGCCTGTTGTGGGGATGAAGTGTTCAACCCCGTGTTTCGCTACTGTTGCTGAAAATTTTGGAACTGTGAGTGCTTGAAATTGGGTGAGGAGTTGGTCAAACTTACCTCCTGCTGTGGTGATGCTGGCCTGCACGGGTGGTGGGGACATTCGGGCTGAGCAGGGAATAGGAGAAAATGACAGTGCATTAACTAAGCGTCTGTTTGCAAGATCGACTAACAACCCATGTGCACATAAGAAATCAGCGCCCAACAAGTTAAAACTCACTGCCGCTATAATAAAGGTCCACCTATAGTTGCGGCCCTGAATGGACAGAGGCAGGTTTCTTTCACCAAAAGTGTCAATGATTGAGCCGTTAGCTGCCATCGCTCCGTTTCCTCGTGGTCCTGTTGCCCAGTCTGCGTTGAACGGGGTGATGAAGCTCACCTGAGCTCCGGTGTCGATGAGGAACTGTCTCCCGGAGTGTCCGTCAGTCACATAGAGCAGCTTGTTCGTCTCGCCGAGAGCCGTAGCTGCTAACGGTTCCTGGCTTTGGGGTTTCCCGAGCTCTTGAAATTGCAGGGGGGCACGCATTTGTACGCCCTCTCAGCGAAACGTTGATGATAGTAGCAGAGGTCACTCCGCTTGTTGCGCCTTGGTCGTGTCGCTGCCATGGTGGGCGGGTTCTGCTCCGTCGTCTGTGACTCTCCGCTGCTCTGGGCTTCAGTGCCAAGATCTGCAGATGCTGCTGTGGCCATCTGTTCGCTGCAGGAGTTGATGAGCCGCTGCGCTTCTTGGGCCAGCGCGCGGAAGTGCTGCTGGGTCTTACACCGCATGTTGGCCAGGATCCCTCTCATGTGCGGCGGCAGAGTGCTGAGGAAGATGTGTTGAAAGAGGAAGTTGTCATTGTCTGCCTCCCTCAGCTGCAACATGTCTTCCATGAGGGCCATCGGTCTGCGTCCCCCGTGGCCGTAAATTGCCAGAATCCTCCCGGCCCTTTCCTCAGCCGAGGGGACGAAACTCTCGATGAGGATCGCCTTCAGTTCCTTGTATTTGTTGTTGGCGGGCGGTTGTTGTATCACGCTCCGCGCGCATCTTGATGTGGCGGCGTCAAGTCTGGCGACGATGTGGTAAAATTTGGTCTCATCCGCCGTGACCCCTGCCAGTGCAAACTGAGCCTCAGCCTGCTGGAACCACGAGTTCGGGTCATTTTGCCAGAACTCTGGGAGTTTGACGGCGACGGCGCTTGCATGGGCCGCCTCTGATGAGTCTGCAGCACGAGAACGCCTTTCTTCCGTTCTCGTGGCGGGGTTGGGGACGGCGCTTGGCTGGGCCGTCTCTGGCGATTCTGCTGTGGGGGAACGTCTTCCATCCATTCCCCTGTCTGCGTTGGCGACGGCGCTTGCCTGGGTCGCCTCTGACGAGCCTGTAGCGGGAGAACGTCTTTGGTCCATTCTCACGTCTGGTCACCAATGTAGGGAGCTTGAAATGAGGAAGCGAAGTGATTTTATAAATCAAGTTTTATTGCCAGCTTCCAGTCCCTAACATGTCTCGTCTCAGTGCAGAAGCAGAATGAAGGGCTGAGCACAGTCAGACCTTTATACTTATACCACACACAACAAAAGACATTGCATATCAAAGCCGACATCCCGCATCAGCGTAATCTTCCTCTATTGTCCTTTCTCTCCTCCACCTGACCCTGGGGGGGTCAGGGAGTTCACTCAGGTCTCCACTGCTGCGTCTCCGTCTGCTCCTTGATCTTCGTCGGTGGTCGAGACCTCTTGTCCTGCTCTGAGATGTGAGGTCATTCTACATATGCAATCTCTAAACATTCCTCTTATGTCTATACATATGTAGGTATGGATATATGAATAATATAAGCCACAATGACCATTAAATTTTATTCTTGTACATCATCTGACTTCATAAACCATTGTTTTACTCTGCATAGACAGAATCATCAGCATTTTTCTTTTCAGGACTCTATAAATTTGTAAGCGAAGTCCAGGTTAAAGGGGAGCAAAAACATTCTTCTCTATTATTCCATAAGTAGTGAATTTCCTTGTGCTTTACGTTAGGCAGCTAATGTTATCAGTGTTGTTTTGGTATTAGCTTTGGAGCTGAGATAAAAAATGGTCATAATATGACACATAGACAATTGTGGTGTATGTATAGCAGTATTGTTTCACTGTAATGCCACTACTTTTGCAGTAACTCTAATGTTTATTTGCTTAGAACAAAGACACTTAGTCTTAATCACCATGCTAGAAAGATGTGCTTCTCCTTTTATTATAACTTCCGGTTCAACATGTGTTACCACTTCCTGAATCTACCTGCTATCTTTTGTGATCATACTGCCACCTAGTGGTAACACCTATCAGTACATCCCCTTTCCCGAGCAGGCGAGTATAACTTCAAAACTATAACACATATATACAGCATTTCAAGACTGCAACTGTATAAACCTTCTCACTAACATGCAAGATGTCTTAATGCACTACATAGAAAACTTTTTCTTTTTTTCACAAATGCACTGCATACTGATAAAAACAAAACAAGAAAGCCACAGCTATTCCATTTATTACACATAACATGTAACTGTCAACTCTTTTTTTTTTTTAACAACTTCAACAGTTCACTGTTCTATGAGTCTCTCAGGTGGCTTCCTGTTTCTGGTGGATTGCCTCAGAGCTGGAGTGACAAACAACACCCGGGGAAGATGAAGGAGGCTCAGTGTGTTGCAAATCTAGTGTCACATTAAGATCCTTTCCAGACTCAGTTTCCTGAGGTTACCCTTCAGTGTCCTCCAGAATCTTTAAAAGACTCTTCCTGTTTCTTCTGAACACTTGTCCATCCTCTGTTCTCACCGTATAGGATCTGGGACCCACTTCACTGAGAACTGTTGCCTTTCTGGTCCAAACATTAGGATCCGCAATTCTCACAATGTCCCTTTCACAAAGAGGTTCCAGTCTCCTTGCTGATCTGTCATAGTTCATTTTCTGTTTGTGTTTCAGTTTGTTTCTCTTGTTAGTCAGTTCTCTGTTGTTGTCCTTGTCTTTCTCTGTGATAATGTGTGGTAAAGTGGTGTGCAGCCTGCAATGCATTAGAAGCTCTGCTGGTGATGCACCACACTCTAGTGCTGCTATCCTGTAACTTAGCAAAGAAAGATATGAGTCAGTATTGCTATCTCTTGCTTTTTGCAACAGTCTTTTTACAATTTGGACTCCTTTTTCAGCTTGTCTGTTAGCCTGTGGATACAGTGGGCTAGATGTAGTGTGATGAAATCCATACTGCTTGGCAAACGCCCTCAATTCTGCACAGTTGTACTGGGGGCCATTGTCACTAACCACACATTGTGAGATTCCATGTCTAGAGAAGAAGCTTTTTATGTGTGTACCTTCCTGTGGTAACGTATCGTCACTTCCTGTGTTGCTGGCTGTCTGTGGTTTGCTCTCCTCATTCTCCCGAGGATTTTGCCTTTAATTGTATTTTAATCACTTTTTTCCATCTACCGTTAGCTCTCACTTCTGTTTATCAAGCCTCTTGCACCTGTGTGCGCACTCAGTGTCATCTAATCACACTCTTTAGCCTTCTGTTCACCTTTCATCTGTGTTTTTGTTAGCTTCGGGTTAGCCAATAGCTATGGCTACTAGCTCTCCTTCCCCTCCTCCTCTGGTGTGCTCTCTATGTCAGATGTTTAGCTACACCTCTGCCTCTCTTAGTGATAACGGTAAATGTAATAAATGTTGTCTTTTTGAGGCGCTCGAGGCGAGGTTGTCTGATTTGGAATCCCAGCTCTGCTGTATTGAAACACCGTCTGCGCCAGTTAATCTTGACGGACATCCCTTAGCTGCAGCGGAGCTCCCTAGCATAGGGTGGCCTGCTAGCGGTCCTCTGGTCCTCCTCAGCAGCGAGGAGACTGGGTGGGTGACGGTGAGAAGGAAGCCTAGCCGCAAAGCCCCGGTTAACCACCAACCTGTTCATGTTACTTATCGCTTTTCCCTGCTCAGCGACACACCCGCTGAGGAAAAAACTCTGATCATTGGCGACTCTGTAGTCAGAAACGTGAACCTAGAGACTCCAGTGGCCATAGTCAAATGCATTCCTGGGGCCAGAGCAGGCGACATTGAGTCAAATTTGAAAATGCTGGCTAAAAGTAACTAAATACTCCACAACTGTTATCCACGCCGGCATTAATGACGTCCGACTCCGGCAGTCGGAAGTCTCAAAACTTAACGTGGAATCGGTGTGTGACTTTGCCGAAACAATGTCTGCCTCTGTAGTATTCTCTGGGCCCCTCTCCAATCTGACCAGTGATGACATGTTTAGCCACTTGTCATCCTTCAACCACTGGCTGTCGGTGTGGTGTCCTGCAAATAATGTGGGCTACATAGACAATTGGAACTCATTTTGGGGAAAACCTGGTCTTATTAGACGAGACGGCGTCCAGCCCACTTTGGATGGTGCGTTTCATTTATCTAACAATCTGGCATCATTTTTTTCCAAATTTCCAAAACCTTGACAACTCAGAGTTGGGACCAGGAAGCAGAGTCGCAGTCTTACACGCCTCTCTGCAGCTCCTTTTCATTCACCACCCCTCAACTTAGCCCCTGTCTTCCCCATCAGAGAATCATTGTCTGCTCCCTCCAAAGCAAATAAAAATATCATGTATAAGCATCCCAAAGTGATTAAACAAAAAGTTGGTAAAACTCAAATTAAATATGAAGCCTCTAAATTTAATGATGTAGCCTCTGTTCCTCCTCATAATTTAAAAATTAAATGCAGTGCATTAAATACTAGGTCACTAACTCCCAAGTCTCTGCTAGTCCATGATCTGTTAATTGATCATCAGATTGATTTAATATCCCTTACAGAGACTTGGTTATGGCAAGAGGATTATATTGGTTTGACTGAATCAACTCTGGTTATTTAAATTGTCAAAATCCCAGAAGTTCTGGTCGTGGAGGAGGAGTAGCAACAATTTACCATTTCAAATTACTAGTTAATGTAAAGCAAAAAATACGTTATAATTCCTTTGAGAGCCTGGTCCTCAGTATTGGGCATTTTAGCAATTTTAAGCTAAACCCAATTTTATTTGCCATAGTTTATCATTCTCCATCAACCTACACAGAGTTTTTATCTGAATTTGCTGAATTCTTAGCTGATTTAGTGCTGAAATCAGATATAATAATTATAGTAGGGGACTTTAATACACATGTAGATGTAGATAGTGATTGCCTTAATTTGGCATTTAATTCAATATTAGACTCGATGGGGTTTTCTCAGAAAGTAGGAAATTCTACCCATTACCTCCACCATACGTTGGACCTTGTTCTGACATATGGCATAGAAATAGAAAATCTGGTAGTGTCTCCTCATAACCCTGTACTGTCAGACCATTGTCTGTTAACCTTTGACTTTATTATTTCTGACTATTTGGCTCCTAAGGAAAAATATTACTACAGTAGATGCCTCTCAGATGATGTTGTTACCAATTTTATGCAGATTGTTTCCTCTATGCCATGTGTCAACACAACGGAAATAAGCTATAGACAGCTTGCTCCTTCTGTAATTGATAGCATGGTAGATAGTGTTACAGCTTCTCTGCATGAGACTCTAGACATGGTGGTGACATGGTTTACTGACCCAGAATGCAGACTCGGACTCAAAAGTAGATACAATTATCTTTATTGTGATTAGTGTGTGTGTGTGTGTGTGTGTGTGTGTGTGTGTGTGTGTGTGTGTGTGTGTGTGTGAATGTGTTGCAGCCAGGGGCGAACAGAGCACCGTTCAACCTGGCAACCCTAGGGACAAACACAAACAGGGAGAGTTAGTAACGGACCCCGGAGGTGATGTACAGAATTGTCCAGTGCTTACTGTTTGTAAAGATGGTGTTAAGCTCAGGTTCAGCTCAGTGGCTCTGGCCAGGAAAACAATGCCCGCTGTCCCGGTTGCAGCTGGAGGAGGTTGGAGAGTCGGGGAAGCATAGAGCAGCTCGGTCCGCGCCAGGAGGAAGAGTGGTCCGCTGCCACGGATCTCTGCCTGTGCACAGGGGAACGAGTGAAGATTAAGGTGAATTGAGCGAGGGCTTACTTTGAGCTGTGGTGTAGATCCTTCCTGACATCGGCTGGCAGGAGGCTGGGTTCAAAGACGAAGGTAGGCTGAGGCAAGGAAACTCAGGAACGAGGATGAAGGCGAGTGCAGGTCTCATTAGGAATGGAGACAGACGACTCCGCGCTGATCCGAGGGCAATGCGGTCTAAATAGCCCTGGCCGTGATGGGGAGCAGGTGTGCATGCAGCTACGGATGATAGGCAGCCAGAGCGAACCATCACAGTACTCCCCCCCTACGAGACGCCTCTCAGCGGTCGATCCAGCCTAGCTGGGTGTTTCTGGTGGAAGTCCCTGATGAGTTGATTGTCCAACACGAAGGAGGGACGCACCCAGGACCTCCATTCCTGGCCTTAACCCTCCCAGTCCACCAGGTACTGCAGGCCGTGACCCCAGCGGCGGACGTCCAGGATGGCATTGACCTTCCACGCCGGGTCGCCGTCGACCACCACTGGCGGAGGTGGAGACCTGGGAGGGGGACACAGAGGGCTGGAATAGAAGGGCTTGACCTGCGAGACATGGAAGGTTGGACAGATGCGAAGGGAGGGGGGAGGGCTAGGCGCACAGACACAGGGTTGATCATGCGGGTTATGGCGAAAGACCCAATGAACCGCTGAGACATCTTTCTCTCCTCTGCCTTCAAGTTAATATGCTTGGTAGATAGCCATGCCTGCTGACCCACCCGGTAGGGAGGGGCCGGCGTCCTGCAATGATTAGCGATTGTCGAATTGTGCTCTGCCGTGCGTCGTAGTGCTGTCTGGGTCGCTCTCCACAACAGGCAGCAGCGCCTCAGGTGAGCTCGGACAGAGGGAACGGCGATGTCCTTCTCTTCTTCAGGGAACAATGGGGGGTTGTAGCCCAGCGAGACCTCAAATGGGGACATGCCAATCGCTGAAGAGACGGTAGTATTATGAGCATATTCAATCCATGGGAGATGGGTGCTCCATGACGCCGGGTTGGCGGTGGTGACACACTGCAGCACAGCCTCCAGCTCCTAGTTCGCCCGCTCACACTGTCCATTACTCTGCGGGTGGTATCCTGAAGACAGGATCACTGTAGCCCCAAGGGTGTTGCAAAATGACCTCCACACCTGGGAAATAAAGTGGGGTCCCCGGTCGGAGACGATGTCCAGAGGGATACCATGTAATCTCACCACATGCTGGATGAGAAGGTCCGCTGTCTCTCTCGCCGTAGGCAGCCCCTGCAGGGGAACAAAATGGGTGGCCTTAGAAAACCTGTCAATGATGGTGAGAATTACAGTGTGGTGGTTAGAAGGTGGGGGACCAGTAACGAAGTCCAATGCCATATGGGACCAGGGCCTGCCGGAAGTGGGGAGGGGGTGAAACAGACCGGCCAGAGGAGAAGAGGACATCTTGCTAGTGGCACACTGGGGGCAGGCTTGGATGTACTCTCTGACGTCCTTCTGGAGTGAAGGCCACCAAAATGTCCTTTGCAGGAGCGCCACCATGTGAGCCCTCCTGGGGTGACACGAGAACCTGGAAGAGTGGGCCCAATGGATCACCTCACCCCGAACGGCAGATGGGACAAACAATCTCCCCGCTGGCCCCCTGCCTGGGTCCGCCTCGGGCTCCTACGCTCTCAGGATCTTTTCTTTGATGCCCCACGGGAGGGCGCCCATGATACACGATGGGGGAAGAATAGGATGCTCTGCCACCTCCGTAGCATAAGGGGCAAACTGTCTGGACAGGGTGTCCGGCTTGGTATCCTTGGACCCGGGGCGGTAGGTGATGGTGAAATCAAAGCATCCGAAGAACAGGGACCAGCGGGCCTGGCGTGTGCTCAGGCGCTTGGCCATCCTGAGATACTCCAGATTCTTGTGATCCGTCCAGACGTCGAATGGCTGGGAGGCCCCCTCCAGCCAATGGCGCCACTCCTCCAGTGCGAGCTTTACCACCAGGAGCTCCCTCTCACCGATGTCATAATTTCACTCTGCCGGGGATAGACGATGGGAGAAGAACGCACAGGGCTGGATCCTGCCATCAACCGGGGAGAGCTGGGATAACACGGCTCCAACCCCCGAGTCCGAGGCGTCCACCTCCACCAGGCATTGAAAGGTGGGATCCACCTGTGCCCAGAATAGGAGAGGAAGAGAATTTACCCTTGAGCTCAGCAAAGGCCCCAGCCACCTCCTCCGCCCACCGGAAGGGCACCTTGGAAGAAGTAAGACGGGTCAGGGGAAGAGCAATAATACTATAGTTTTTAATGAAGCGACGGTAGAAATAGGCCAATCCCAAAAACTGCTGGAGCTGCTTCCTGGAGGAAGGAGTGGGCCAATCTACCACCGCTTTTACCTTGTCGGGGTCAGGGATGTTTTCATTGTGGGAGATGATGAAACCAAGGAAAGATGTCTTGGAGGTGTGAAACTCACACTTCTCGGCCTTCACGAAGAGCTTATTCTCCAGGAGCTGCTGCAATACTCGCCTCACGTGCACCTGATGCTCATCCAAGGACTGTGAAAAAATCAGGATATCATCCAGATAGACAAACACGAATGCTCCCAAAAAATCCATCAGCACATCATTAATAAGGCATTGGAATACGGCGGGGGTGTTGGTCAGTCAGAACGGCATCATCATATACTCAAAATGCCCGGTTAATATAGGCCTCCATAGCCTCCCGCTCCGATGCTGACAGGCTATAGAGTCAACTCGACGGCAGCAGGGCTCCAGTACAGAGATTGTCGTATGGGCGGTTAGGAGGGAGGGAAAGGGCATGAGTCTTGCTGAAGGCGGCCCTTAAGTCGTGATACTCCGGAGGGACCTTAGACAAGTCAGGAGGAGGGGTGACGAGGGCACCCAGGGGCACAGACTGCGAGCAAGCAGCGGACTGCAGGCAGACACTGAGGCAGAATGAGCTCCATGAAACCATGCTCCCAGAATGCCAGTCAATAGAGGGGTTATGAAGTTGGAGCCAGGGATAGCCGAAGATTACCAGGGAAGAGGAAACCGGCAGCATGAATAGCCTCAGCTCCTCCCGATGATTACCAGACACTATGACTGACACTGGGGTGGTCTGCTGGGATACTATGGCAAGGGGGGCTTTAGACAAGGCAATGAGTTTGAGTGGGGTCTTTAATGATTGACAGGGGAGCCCCAGCCGGGTTGCCAGTTCCCCTGAGATGAAGCTCTGCTCAGTCCCTGAATCAATCAATGCGTGTGTGGCTATTTCAGTTTGATTAGAAAGAGTTGTTGCTACGCAATTATTTGACCACCTGCAGGGAAATGGTTTACTTGAAGAGTTTCAATCTGGGTTCAAACTCCATCCTAGTACTGAAACAGCCTTAGCGAAGGTCACTAACGACCTCCTCATCGCATCTGATAATGGACTGGTTTCTGTACTTGTCCTTTTAGACCTTAGTGCAGCTTTTGATACTATCGATCATAATATTCTACTTGATAGATTAGAACACTATGTTGGACTTAATGGAACTTCGTTGCAGTGGTTTAGATCTTATTTATCTGATAGGTTCCAGTTTGTTCATGTCAATAACAAGTTTTCTTTCAACTCAAAGCTTAGTCATGGAGTTCCACAGGGATCTGTGCTAGGCCCTACTCTTTTTAGTTTATATATGCTTCCGTTAGGCAACATTATTAAAAAGCACTTTATACATTTTCATTGTTATGCAGATGACACACAATTATACCTGTCAATGAAGCCAGATGATAGTAATCAATTAGAAAAGTTAGAAGCCTCTCTTAAGGAAATCAAAGCTTGGATGACTTGTAATTTCCTGCTATTAAATTCAGATAAGACTGAAGTCATTCTTGTTGATCCAGAAAACCTTAGAAATACCTTTCCAAATCAAATTTTTAGTTTGGATGCAGTTACTCTTTCTCTTAATAGCTCTGTGAGGAACCTTGGAGTTATTTTCAACCAAGATCTGTTTTTCAATTCACATATTAAATTCGCCCCCTCATGGATCGTCACCTTATTGTGGTGGTGGGGTTTGCATGCCCCAGTGATCCCAGGAGCTATGTTGCCGGGGCAATTTGCCTCTGATAGGGTCACCCAAGACAAACTGGTCCTGGGTGAAGGGCCAGAGTAAGAACGATCCAACAGACTCTCATGATAAATTCTAGATCAAGGATTCACTGTGCCCCGCCCAGTATGGGGTTACCGGGGCCCCACCCTGGAGCCAGGCCTGGGAGAGGGGCTCGATGGCTAGCGTCTGGTGGCCGGGTTTCCACCCATGGGACCCGGCCGGGCTCAGCCTGAAGGAGTTACATGGGTCTGCCCTCCAGTGGGCTCACCACCTGCAGGAGGGATCATGGGGGTCCGGTGCTATGTGGATTTGGTGGCGGTCAAAGGCGGAGACCTTGGCAGACTGATCCCAAACTTTCTAAACTGGCTTTTGGTACGTGGAATGTCACCTCTCTGGTGGGGAAGGAGCCTGAACTGGTGTACGAGGTTGAGAGATACCGGCTAGATATAGTCGGCTTCACCTCAACACACAGCTCCGGTTCCGGAACCAGTCTCCTGGAGAGGGGCTGGAGCTTGGCCTTTTCTGGAGTTGCCCCGGGCGAGAGGCGATAAGCAGGGGTGGGTATTCTTGTATCCCCCCACCTTGCTGCCTCTATATTGGAGTTTTCCCCGGTGGATGAAAGGGTTTCTTCCCTGCGCCTTCGGGTTGGGAAACGGGTCCTGACCATCATTTGTGCCTATGCACCAAATGATGTTTCAGAGTACCCACCCTTTTTGAAGTCTGTGACTGGGGTGCTGGAGGGTGCTCCTCTTGGAGACTCCATTGTTATACTGGGGGACTTCAATGCGCACGTGGGCAACAACAGTGAAACCTGGAGAGGGGTGAGTGGGAGGAACAGCCTGCCCGATCTGAACCCGAGTGGTGTTCAGTTATTGGACTTATGTGCTAACCACAGTTGGTCCATAACAAACACCATGTTCAAGCATAAGGGTGTCCATATGTGCACCTGGCACCAGGACACCCTAGGTCGCAGGTTGATCGATTTTGTTATCGTGTCATCAGACCTGCAAACGTATGTCTTGGACACTCGGGTAAAGAGAGGTGCAGAGCTGTCAAACCGGGCTGCATGGTGGCGCAGTGGTTTAGCACTGTGGCAGCACAGTTTTACCCTCGGCCGGGGGACCGCGGGGATCATGAGATCGTGGGTTCGATCCCAGCCCCCGACCAACAGTGAGCTGTGTGGAGTTTGCATGTTCTCCCCGTGTTGCGCGGGTTTACTCCGGGATTTCTCCGGTTTCCTCCCGCACACCAAAAAACATGTAGGTTTAGGGCGCTCGCGCACGCAGCGACCAGCAGCCGGTGGCTTGTCACCAGACTGCAAACCAAATCTACCTACGGGTACAAATAAGTAACAAAAAAAAAAAAAAAAAAAACTGATCACCACCTGGTGGTGAGTTGGATCCGATGGCAGGGGAGGAAGCCATTCAGACCTGGTAGACCCAAACGTATAGTGAGGGTGTGCTGGGAATGTCTGGCTGAGGCCCCTATCTGGGAGGTCTTCAACTCCCACCTCTGGAAGAACTTCAACCACATTCCGAGGGAGTCTGGAGACATGGAGTCTGAATGGGCCATGTTCTTCACCTCCATTGTTGAAGCGGCGGCCCAGAGCTGCGGCCGCAAGGTGGTCGGTGCATCTCGTGGTGGCAACCCCCGAACCAAGTGGTGGACACCAGTGGTGAGGGGGGCCATTAAGCTGAAGAAGGAGTCCTATCAAGCTTAGTTGGCTTGTGGGACTCCCGAAGCAGCTGAGGTGTACCGGCAGGCCAAGCGGAGTGCAGCTCGGTTGGTTGCTGAAGAAAAAACCTGGGTATGGGAGGAGTTCGGTGAGGCCATGGAACAAGGCTTTCGGTCAGCCTTGAAGAGATTCTGGCAAACTGTCCAGCGGCTCAGGAGGGGGAAGCAGCTCCCTGTCCACACTGTGTGTGGTGTGGATGGGGCACTGTTAACTTCGACTGGGGATATCGTCAGGCGGTGGAAGGAATACTTCGAGGATCTCCTCAATCCCACTGATACGCCTTCCACAGAGGAAGTAAGGTTTGTGAACGAGGGGGATGACTCGCCTATCACAGGGGCTGAGGTTGCCAAGGTGGTTAAGAATCTCCTTGGTGGCCGGGCCCCACAGGTGGACGAGATTCACCCTGAGTACCTCAAGGCCCTGAATGTTGTTGGGCTGTCATGGTTGACACGCCTCTGCAACATTGCGTGGAGGTCGGGGGCAGTGCCTTTGGCATGGCAAACCGGGATGGTGATTCCTCTCTTCAAAAAAGGGGACCGGAGGGTGTGCTCCAACTTTAGAGGGATCACACTCCTCAGCCTCCCTGGGAAGGTCTATGCCAAGGTACTGGAGAGGAGAGTCCGGCCGTTGGTCGAACCTCGGATTCAGAAGGAGCAATGTGGTTTTCGTCCTGGCCGTGGCACATTGGACCAGCTCTTTACCCTCTCGAGAATTCTCGAGGGTTCGTGGGAGTTTGCCCAACCAGTTTACATGTGTTTTGTGGATTTGGAGAAGGCATTTGACCGCGTCCCTCATGGTTTTTTTGTGGGGGGTGCTTCGGGAGTATGGGGTATTGGGCTTGTTGTTACGAGCTATTTGGTGTCTGTACGACCATTGTGAGAGTTTGGTTCGTATTGCCAACACTCGGTCGGACTCATTCCCAGTGAGAGTTAGACTCCGCCAGGGCTGCCCTTTGTCACCGATCCTGTTCATAATTTTTATGGACAGGATTTCTAGGTGCAGCCAGGGAATGGAGGGTGTTATGCTTGGTGACCACAGGATCTCATCTCTGTTGTTTGCAGATGATGTTGTCCTGTTGGCTTCATCCAGCAATGACCTACAGCTCTTGCTGGGACAGTTTGCCGCTGAGTGTGAAGCGGCTGGGATGAGAATCAGCACCTCCAAGTCTGAGTCCATGGTCCTCAGCCAGAAAAAGGTGGATTGTCCTCTCTGGGTTGGGGACAGGCTCCTGCCCCAAGTGGAGGAGTTTAAGTATCTTGGGGTCTTATTCACGAGTGAGGGGAAAATGGAGCGAGAGATTGACAGACGGATTGGAGCAGCATCTGCTGTGATGTGGACGTTGTACCGGTCTGTTGTGGTGAAGAGGGAGCTTAGTTCTAAGGCAAAGCTGTCGATTTACCACTCAATCTACGTTCCTACTCTTACCTATGGTCATGAGCTTTGGGTAATGACCGAAAGAACAAGAGTGCGGATACAAGCGGCTGAAATGAGCTTTCTCCGCATGATTGCTGGACTCACCCTCAGAGATAGGGTGAGGGGCTCAGTCATCCGGGAGAGGCTCAGAGTAGAACCGCTGCTCCTCCACATTGAAAGGAGTCAGTTGAGGTGGTATGGGCATCTAATTAGGATGCCTCCTGGATGCCTCCCACTTGAGATGTTTTGGGCATGTCCCACTTGGAGGAGACCCCAGGGCAGACCCAGGACTCGGTGGAGAGGCTATGTCTCCCAGCTGGTCTGGGAACGCCTTGGTATCCTCACTGAAGAGCAGGAGCAGGTGGCTGGGGAGAGGGAAGTCTGGGCTTCTCTGCTTGAACTGCTGCCCCCGTGACCCGGACCTCCAGAAAAGTGGTAGAAGATGGACGGATGCATGGATGGATATTAAATTTGTTTCTAAGACTGCCTTCTATCATTTGCTTAATATTGCCAAGATTAGGAGCATCTTGTCTCAGAGTGATGCTGAGAAACTGATCCACGCTTCTGTTAGCTCTAGATTCGATTATTGTAACTCTTTATTATCAGATTGTTCTAAAACATCTCTAAAAAGTCATCAGTTGATCCAAAATGCTGCAGCAAGAGTTTTAACAGGTACTAGAAAAAGAGATCAAATCTCTCCGGTTCTGGCCTCCCTTCATTGGCTTCCCATAGAGTTTAGAATTAAGTTTAAAATCCTTCTTCTCACTTTCAAAGCTCTATACAATCAGGACCCTTTTTATTTAAAAGATCTGATATTACCCTATTATCCTAACAGAGCACTACGCTCCCAAAATGCTGGATTACTTGTAATACCTAGAATCTCCAAAAGTACAATGAGGGGCAGAGCCTTCAGTTATCAAGCTCCTCTCTTGTGGAACCAGCTGCCAATCTGGATTCGGGAGTCAGACTCCATCTCTGTTTTTAAGAATAGGGTTAAAACCTTCCTTTTTGATATAGTCTACAATTAGGGAGGGATCATGTGTTTCTGAACCCTCCCTTAGTTATGCTGCTATTAGGTTTTGACAGCCAGGGGACCTCCAATAATGCACTGGGCTTCACTCCTTTCTTCACTCTCAATGAAATATATATATATTTTTTTTTTTGCTGGTCATTAATATCTGTTTGTTCTCTCCCATAGATTGAGTCCTCATCGTGCTGTTTGCTCTCTAAATGTCTGTTCTTTTATTCTTCTTCTCTATCCCCTCACCCCCCAGTCAGTCGCAGCAGATGACTGCCCCTCCCTGAGCCTGGTTCTGCTGGAGGTTTCTTCCTTTTAAAAGGGGGTTTCTCCTCTCCACCGTCGCCAAGCGCTTGCTCACAGGGGATTGCCTGATTGCTGGAGCCTTTCTTCAATTGTGGGGGTTTCCCCTACAGTTGAAAGTGCTATGAGATGACTGTTGTTGTGAAATGGTGCTATATAAATAAAGTTGAATTGAATTGAATTGAATTGTGTGATGACAGACTGTGCTGATGTACTAGTGAGCTGGGCTACCTCTGGGTAGTTTGAATAATAGTCTATGACAAAGACATAGTCCTTGCCATGCAAATGGAAGAGATCAGTGCCCACTTTTTGCCATGGTGCATTTGGTTGCTCTGCAGTCATCATTGGCTCTTTTGTCTGTTTGTTGTGGTGTGTGAGACATGTATTACATTTTCCTATCATGTTCTCGATTTCCATATTGCTACCTGGCCAATAAACTGCTTCTCTGGCTCTCTTTTTGCATTTTTCTATTCCAAGATGTCCTTCATGGATACGATGCAGCATGTCCTGGAGCATAGACTGAGGAATAACAATCCTGTTCTGTCTCAGTACAAGGCCATTTGCCACACTCAGATCTGCTCTCACTGAGTAGTACTGCGGGTAGCTTCCCTTTTCCCAACCTCCTTGAATCTGCTGGACAGCCTTTTGCAGCACAGGGTCCTTTGCCGTTTCCTGTGCAATTTGCTCTAGCATCACATCTGATGCAGGGAGTGAAGCTGTCACCATGTTGACACGTGTTTACACATCATCTGTTGTGGAGATGGACTCTGTGCAGCTGCACGATACTGGTGCCCATGACAAAGCATCCACTAGCACTACATATTTGCCCGGCGTGTAGATTAGCTCAAAGTCATATCGCTGGAGTTTCATCATCATGTGCTGTATTCTCAGAGACATGTCATTGAGGTTTTTCTTTACAATTGACACCAGCGGTTTGTGATCAGTCTCTGCAGTAAAGGCTGGCAAACCATAGACATAACTGTGAAACTTACTACACCTAAACACTAAACACTTGGGCGCATGCGCACGCAGCAACCAGCAGCTGATGATATAGTGCGTGTGTGCGTGTGTGTGTTTTTTGTACTTTTTTACGTTTTTAGAAAATCCTCTGTGTCGTTTCTGCCCTGGAGCGTTTGTGAAATATATGGCGAAGAGCTCCCTGGTATTTACATCATGGAATTCCTCTCCTCTCTCGCACTGCTGCTTTCTGTGTTCTGGCTCTTTGTCTCTGAGGTAAACGCGTTCGGCCCCATGGCGAGCAGAATAGCGGGCAGAATACAATATTCCAGGGACGTGTTGCTACGCTTTAACACAGCTGATGCAGCGTCTGTGATTGAGCCCAAACTTCAACTGCCGGACTTTATTTTGAGAGACGGACACAGCGGTGAAAAGAGAAGCGGCAGGAGGAAGCATGGAAGACGTGGAGGTGTGAAATTGCGCCTTAGGAGACGTCAGTTTGGTAACATTCCTCTTCCTTCGATCATTTTTGGGAATGCACAGTCTGTGAGAAACAAGGTGGAGGAAATTCAAGGCAATGTACGTTACCAGAAGGATTTTAAGAACTGCTGCGTCATGGCTTTCACTGAATCTTGGCTTACTGCGCATGATCGAGATGCAGACCTGTGGATTGACGGCTTTGGAGCCCCGCTGCGCTCGGATCGGCAGGAAGAGGTAACTGGGAAGCGTCAGGGGGGCGGTGTATGTTTATACATTAATAAGCAGTACTGCACATCTGTCACGGTCAGAGAGCGCATCTGTACACCCGATGTGGAGTTGCTGTCTGTGTCACTACGCCCCTTTTATTTGCCTCGAGAGTTTCCCCAACTTTTCATCACAGTTGTGTACATTCATCCGAGGGCAGACGCTGACTCTGCCTCCAGCACCATCTCTGATGTGGTGCAGCGGCTGCAGTCAATTTCTCCAGAGGCGCCAAACTTAATTCTTGGGGATTTTAACCATGTTTCTTTAAAGAAGACACTTAAAAACTTTCATCAGTATGTCTCCTGCCCAACCAGGTGAAAAAAGACATTGGACCTGTGCTATGGATCCATAGAAAGGGCCTATAAATCACTCCCCCTTCCTCCTTTAGGATCCTCAGATCACAACTGTGTTCATTTGCTGCCCACATATAAAACTGCTCTCAGAAGAGGCAAGGTGGAGATGAGAGACATTGATGTGTGGACAGAAGATTCAGAGCACAGCCTCCAGGAATGCTTTGACTGTACAGACTGGAAGATGTTCATAATGGCCTGCGGGGATGACTTGGACTCTCTGGCTGAGCTCACATGCTCATACATGGCTTACTGTCAAAATAAGATTGTTCCATGTAAATGTGTCAAAATATACCCCAACAACAAACCATGGGTTACTAAATCAGTTAAATCCTGCTTACAGAGGAAAGCTCTTGCCTTTAAACAGGGGTCTGTTTCTGAGCTACAGGTTGCCACTAAGGAGCTGAAGGCCGAAATTTTAAGAGCAAAACAGAATTATAAATCAGAGTTGGAAAGCAAGATGGCAGCAAATAAACTTGGTTCGGCCTGGGCCAGTATGAAAACTATTGCAGGCCTTCAGAGCACAGAGCACAGTAATCGTGTGTTTTTAGATGGTTTTAGTTCAGACACAGAGCTGGCTAATGCTCTTAATTGTTTTTATGGTCGTTTAGACTCCTTTGATTTTAGCACAGAAATCCAAGATTTGAAACAGAAACTCAAAGACAATCAGCACTTTAATATTGAGATGCAGGATGTTAAAAGGGAGTTCTGCGCTGTAAAAGTGAACAAAAGTCAGGGCCCTGATAATATATGTGGGCGCCTGGTAAAGTCCTGTGCACATGAACTGAGTCCTATATTTCATTACATTTTCAATAAGTCCTTACAGACACAACATGTGCCTAAGATCTGGAAAGATGCCGTGGTTGTTCCCGTTCCAAAATCCAGCTGTCCTAAAACGGTAAATGACTTTAGACCAGTTGCTTTGACTTCAATTTTAATGAAAATTTTTGAAAAACTGGTCAGATGTGAGGTCCTAAGGCAGACTGAACATGCATTGAATCCTCTGCAGTTTGCCTATAGGCCTCACAGAGGAGTGGAGGATGCCACTGTCACTCTGTTTGACATGCTTTTCAAACATCTGGATTTTAATGGGACACACGCCAGGCTTTTATTTGTGGACTTTTCTTCTGCCTTTAATACAATCCAACCTCATATTTTAGTTGAAAGGCTCCTGCAACAATTTGATTTAAGCAATAATCTGGTGGGTTGGATTCTGGATTTCTTAACCAACAGGACGCAGAGATTAAGGGTCAATGGCACATTGTCTGACCTAAAGTGCTCTTCTACTGGCTCTCCTCAGGGGTGTGTGTTGTCACCACTACTCTTCATCCTGTACACAAACATGTGTCGGAGCAGACATGACAACAGACACATTATAAAGTATGCTGATGACTCAGTCATTGTCAGTCTCCTCCAGGATGGTGAGAGTGGCCACGGCCCAGTAGTTGATGACTTTGTTCACTGGTGTGAGGATTCCTACCTGCAGCTGAATACAACAAAAACGAAAGATATGATTATTGACTTTAGGAGGAAAACTCCCAGGCACAAAGTCACCATACTAAAAGGCCAGACCACCGAATGTGTACAATCGTACAAATATCTTGGGACGATTATTGATAGTGGATTGAACTTTGAGGTGAACTGTGAAAGGGTGTGCAAAAAGGGTCAGCAAAATCTGCATTTTGAGGAAACTTGCACGCTTCCAAATTGACCGAACCATAATGACTATGTTTTATCGGGCTTTTATTGAATCTGTTTTATCCTTTTCTTTAATGTCATGGTTTGGTCAGATAAAACTGAAACAGAGGAAATCCTTGGATCAGGTAGTCAGATGGTCCAGTCGTTTGCTTGGTGAGTCACAGCTGAGCCTGACATCCGTGTACACCAGACAAGTACAGAGGATGGCCGACTCGATTTTAAATGATGACTCCCACCCTTTGCACTGCAACTTTCAGCTTCTTCCCTCCAGACGGAGGTTTGCTGTCCCAAAAAGTAGAACCCAGCGCTACAAAAACAGCTTTGTCCCTGCTGCGGTCAAAGAGTTGAACAAGCTATAAAAATTATATTGTACATATTTTATATTTACCTATTTTGTAAGATGTGTGCCTGTGTTTGTGTCTATGTTGAATGTAATTAGTGGCTTGTAAATATGGATGTTACCAACTGCAAAACAAATCTACCTACGGGTACAAATAAAGTAACCTGAACCTGAACCTGAACCTAAACCCAGAGTCTCTTTTTCAATTTGGGCATAGCGTTTTTCCGTCTCTGTCTTGATCTCGACACGTATGCTACCGGCTGCCATTTATCCCCTGTAGCTTGAAGCAGAACAGCAACCAAACCATCCTTTGAGGTGTCAGTGGAGATCTTTGTTGGTTTTGAGGCAAAGAATGTGAGGACAGGCTCTGTGGTTAGAATTTCCTTTAGCTTTTTCCATTCTTTTTCATGTCGTGTCGACCACTCAAATTCCTTGTTATGTTGGAGCAGCTCTCTGAGGCATGCTGTTTTGGAAGTAAGATGAGGAATGAATTTTCCAAGGAAGTTGATCATTCCCATGACCCTCAGGACTCCTTTTTTATCAGTGCGAGTGGGCATGTCCAGTATAGCCTGCACTTTTGACTGATCAAGCTCAACCCCTTCACCTGAAAGTTTGTCTCCCAAAAATATAATTTCTGTGATACCAAATTGACATATTTTTTTTTCTGTTCAGTATTAGTCCACTGTCCTGAACCCTGTTTTGGAGTTTTTTTAGTCTTTCATCATGTTGCTGGCGTGTCGTTCCCCAGACCACCAAATCATCAATGTACACTCTTGTGCTCTCTAGACCCTCAATTATGGACTCCATATCCCTGTGGAAAATCTCTGGAGCTGAGACAATACCAAACGGAAGCCTCAGAAAACAGTACTGCCCAAATGGTGTGTTGAAGGTGCAGTACCTGCTACTTTTTGGATACAGCTTCAGCTGCCAAAATCCCTGCGAGGCATCCAGTTTGCTAAAATATTTAGCACCTGCCATTTCACTGGTTATCTCATCTCGTGTTGGGATTGGGTAGTGTTCTCTTTGAATATTCTCATTCAAATCCTTAGGATCAAGGCAAACTCATAACTCTCCATTCTGTTTCTTGGTACATGTGATGGAATTCACCCAATCAGTGGGCTCCTCCACTTGCTCAATAACACCCAGTTGTGTCATTCTGTCCAGCTCCTTTTTCAAGCCAGCTCTAAGTGCTGCTGGCACTCTCCTTGGGGCATGCACTACAGGCTTGTTATCACTCTTGAGCTGAATCTTGTAGGTGTATTTCAATGTTCCATGTCCTTTGAAGACAGAGGGGAACTGTTTCACAATGTGTGCAGCTCTTTCATATTGCAAGTCTTTTATTTCTTGGCTATGATTGTCCATTTTTATGTTTTCACTATTTATCTGATAGATCCTCTTAACCAAACCTAGGTCCTCCGATGTTTTATCCCCTAGGAGTGATTCATGTCCATTAGGTACAATGACAAACAACAGGGTGTGCTGCTTGCCTTTCACTTTCACAGTAAGTTTACATCCTCTTAATGTCTCAATTGGCTGACCATTGTATGCAGTCAGTGGTGTGGTCTTGCTGCTGATTATTTTAGGCTTTATTTTCAGTGCATTGACATCATTCTCATTTATTAGGTTAGCTTTAGCTGCTGTGTCAATCCTGAATGGCACAATTGTCCCATTTACCCACAGTGGTGCAATCCACTTATCACTTTTGACTGCACTCACTGTCTGACCAGTGCCTCTAGTCTGCGTGGGCTGTGCACTGTCATCATTGTTATTGCATGCGACCATCTTGATGAAAAATGTTTCACTTAGATCATCACTGTCATTCATTTATGCCACTGTGTGCACTTGTCCTTTTTTAATGTCTCTAGTGCGACACATTTTTGCATAATGATTTTTTCCTTTGGACTTTGCACATGCTTTTCCATAAGCAGGACATTGCCTCTGTGTTTTTCACCGCATCTCTTACAGGAATATTCCTCTTTTTCATTGCTTTTAATTCTGCCCCGCTGTTTCCCTTTCACGGACAAAGCATGGACTTTCTCTTCACCTTGGCTCACTGCCCCCAAAGCAGGCTCATCAAAAGTCATTACAAGTTGGCGTGCTAGCTCACTGGCTTGACATGTTTTTATAGCACTTTCCAACGTGAGCTCAGTTTCTCTCAGTAGTTTCTCTCGGAGCTTCTTATCTTTTGTTCCAAACACTATCTGATCCCTTATCATAGATTCTCTGAGATCACCAAAATTGCAAGACTGTGCTTTTAGTTTAAGGTCTATCAGAAAGTTATCAAATGTTTCTTCTTGGTGCTACATATGTGAGCGGAAGGCATATCTTTCATAAGTTTCGTTTTTCTTTGACAGACAGTGCTCATCAAACTTTTTTAAGACTTCTTCAAACTTTGTCCTCTAGCTGAGCAAACACAAAAGTACTGAAGACTTCTGTGGCTTCATTGCTGGCAACAGTTAGCAGCATGGCTATTTTTCTCTCATCTGCCCATCTATCCACTCCAAAAGCCGAAATAAACAGCAGAAATTGCTGCTTGAAAGCCTTTCCATTTGCATCCATGTTTCCGAGATGCCGCTCCTCTCGTCGATCCGCTTCTTTGCCCGCAGCTCCAAGCCAGACGATCTCCAGAGCCACTCAGATGGAGACGTCTGGACATTCAGTGGCAGCAGAGAAGGAATTCAGGCAAGTACCTGTTCATTTTTTAATGTCAATAAATGATCGTCTTGCCGGGGTCCCGGTGGGAGGGGCTGGCGGCAGCAATACGCCGCTGCTGAGCTCTCACCACCTGCCTATGCCATTCACTCTGCTGTCTGTTCCATCACTCCACCCTCACTTGCATCCTTTATTCCTGTTCGTGTTTTTTCTGAGAGTTTGCCAGTACTGGGTGGGAACCAGATTGTCTGGGAGGAGCGTGCTGCTTCAGAGGGCTCTCAAGCAGCAGCTGTCTCTACAATGATGCCGCTAGACACCAAGTTTTACCAAATTGGGACTGCTGCTCTGGAACCCATGTGTGAAGGTGACGAGGAGGAACAGGAGGAGCGTAGGCAGGCTTTGCTGGCTCAGGAGGAGTTAATGCTGGATTACAAGCCGTAGCTCCTTCCAGAGCATGTGTCCCAGCTGGGTCGGCTCTAGCTGGCTATGGACGTTCTAGCTTCAGAACCTGCTCCACGTCATTCCACAGCCCCAGTGCCTGCATCACACCATTCCACAACCCCAGTGCCTGCTCCACATTGTTTCACAGCCCCAGTGCGTGTTATGTGTCATTCCACAGCTCCAGTACCTGTCCAACATCATTCCCCAGCCCCAGTGCCTGCTCCATGTGACCAGTCAGCTCCGTTACCTGCTCCACGTCATTCCCCAGTTCCTGTCCCTGCCCGCTTCGCTCCCTAGTTCCTGCCCTGCTGGGCAGTGTTCCAGTTTCTGAGGGGGTCACCCCGGTGACAGGAGATCAAAAGTTAAGGCAAGTACCCTCTCAATTATAGTCAAATACCTATTTTGAAAAGTCTTGCCTTGCTCCTTGTGGGGGGACCCAAGCGCACATTCCACCACCTGCTAAGTCCACCCCACCAGTCTCTGCTATTATGGACTGTGGTGCTGCCTCACTGACCTCCTGTTTCCCTCCATCGTCCAAGGTGGCTGTGTCAAGGATGGGGACGCAGGAGGACTATTCCTTGCCGATATTCCTGAGGTCAGGAGATCTTCAGCCATCGCTCCAGTGGTTGGCACACCTCCACCTGCTTATTTGGAGCCCAGAGCGCACCTGTCAGCTGTTCCTGTGGACTGTGTGCCTCAGCCACCTGTTATGGACCTGACAACTCTTCTGCCATCTGATTGTGAATTACTGAATATGCATCAGTGTTATGAGTCAGAAATTTCTACAGTTCAGTGTCCTGTATCAGAAATTTCTGCAGTTGAGCATCCTGTATCAGAAATTTCTGCAGTTGCGTGTCCTATATCAGAAATTTCTGCAGTTGAGTGTCCTGTATCAGAAAATTCTGAAATTTCTGCATTTGTGTGTTCTGTTCCAGAGGTTAATTTAGCTATGTTGTCACCTCCGCAGGTTGGAGTAGGCATGTCCTCACCCCCCATAGGGTAGAATGTCCATATCGTCACCCCTACAGGGTAAAACGTCCATGTCATCACCCCCAGAGGGTAAAATGTCCGTGTTAACATCTCCTGAGTTTGAGGCTGAGATGTCACTGGAGTTTTTGGGTTCCTTGTTATCATCTCTTGAGTTTAAAGCTTCCTTGTTATCTTATGATATAGAAAATCCTGTATTCCTTTTTGAGCGAAAAGATTCTGTATTGAAACCCTTGTTATCCTTGGTAGGAAAAGACCCTGCGTTATCTTGTGAAAGTGAAAATTCTGTATTTAAATTTCTGTTTTCCTTGGTACATGATGATCCTGTGTTTTCTGATCTAGGGGCTCATGTGTTTTCTCCCGTCTGGTGGCTCAAGGATTTTGGTAGGCCACCTGATGCATCATCTTCACCCTTCAGATGGCTTATGAATTTGGTTAGGCCACCTGACCAGTCATGTTCTCTGGTCGGGTGGCCCTGGGACTAAGGCAGACCACCCGACCCATCTTGTGTTTTGGTCCGGTGCCCCTGGGATTTTGGAAGGCCACCCGTCCTGTTTTTGTTTTGGAGCCGTGGGTTTTGGTTTGGCCTCACAATCTGTATTTCATGTTTTGGGTCTGTGGCGGGGGTCGGGGTGGGGGGGAGGATTTGATTCAGCCCATTTGTGTTTGATGTTACCCTGGGTCGTCTGGAAGCCGTCCCTTGAGAGGGGGGCATTGTCAGGAAGTGAGTTGGAGCCATGTCCTCGATTTGTGTTTCATAATTTACATTTCTTGTCACCTGAACATGGCCTCCAACTCACATCCTCACTTTAAGTTCATTTCTCTGGGTTTCTGTATTTATTATTGTTTACTTTTCTGAGTTCTGTTTGTCATTTTGATTTCTGTATTCATCGTGTGGTATTCAGTGTGTGTTTATTTCTCACCCTTAGTCTTGCCTGATTTGAGTATTGTTCTGTTCATGATCAGTCACAGCTGTTTTGCGTATAGTAATGAGTTCACCTGTTATTTAAAGGATGCAGCCCCTCAGTTGGGGGTTTTGTCATTCATTGTCTCCCTATCTGTTTGGCGTTCAACACACGCTTCAGCCTATCTTGCCTGATTCTGCCATGTTAGTAAGTTTTGCCTACCAAGCTTGTGTTTAGTTTTTATGTTCAGCTTCCGAGCTAGTTTTTGAGTTTATTAATAAATTATGTTCTTCGCTCACTACGCACTGGAGTCCTATTCTCTGCCCTGAAGAGCTCACCATGACAGGATATCACACATCAGATCAAATCCATGATAAAAAGGTAAGATAAACATTGACAGCTTTTTGCAGTGTTGCCAACTGTCATGTTTAATAAATGATCAGGCCACGAGCAGAATGCAACACCAGAGAAAAGCACTCTCGACACTGAGAAGCACAGTTGAACAGTTTTGAATTTCAAAAGAAGCGCACAGCTAGGGAAAACGTCACTCGCCAGAGGAGACTCGGCCTGTGGGGAGAGACAAGAGTTGTTAGTGGGAGAAGGGAGATGGGGAAGTGTAAAACACGAATTGGCCACTTACATGGGCCGAGCGGAGAGCCCGACAGAATATACCCAGTGAGAATAGATGAACCAGTGGGATGACGCTGGTGGGGGATGAGAAGAGTGAGCTGGGTAGTCTGACTGGGTAGAGTACAGCAGCTGCAGCAGAGAGGAGGATGAAGGGACAGGTGAGTGCACAACAATCTCCGGCGACGCATCGCTTCAGATGGCAGCAACCTGGAAGGGAGGAAACAGAGAGTAGGTTTAGCTTTGTCACGATCCTGAGCGGTCAAGGCACACCAGAGAAGAGCGGAGGCTTCCAAAAGTTTGCAATCAGCAATTTTACATTTTATTCCAAAAATACTTCACATGCAACAACTCCAATGAACATCCGACACCCAACCCAAACCAAATGAAAACACCTGTTAATATACTCAGTGAGATAATCAACCTAATTGGCGCATACCATAATCCCAGGTAAGACAATCATCATTTTCATATTTCCACATATACCCAATAACATCTAAAAGAGAAATACATAAATAAACAATTTCCCACCTATTTACAGAATAAATAACACCATAAATACACCATAAATAGTACAATACATAATTTAAACCCCTATTTGCATATTAAATTCCCCCTTTACTCAACCATCCTATACTTCCTCCTGCTGGTATCCTTTAAAAGGCTCTCAAACCCCTGAGGAGTCTTGCCCGGACACCACCAGGTAGCATACTGGCAAAGGTACGTGGTTTTAAGATTGATCAATTGCCTCACCCAATTAACATAATTAACAATTATCTCACAAAAGGGATTCAATTCACTCAAGCAGATTCTGAAATTATATATGCATTTTTACAATACAATACATGTTGACATTTGCAAATATAGATGCTGGGATAGGCTCCAGCCCCCCGCAACCCGAAAAGGATTAAGCGGAAGAAGATGAACGAATGAATGAATGAATGAATCCTTCTACACATATAATATTCAATTACACAGACCATAAAAGTGGCAACACTCCATCGTCACAAGCTTTGAGAATCTTTCTCAACAAGAAAGACACCAGAATATTGTCTGCAAGGCAGTATACCCAGTGAGCCAGCACCAAAGCCTTCACTTGATGGTCCTTATAAGCGCTGGTGAGGAGGAGACTGCAGGTGCATCTACTCACACAGGTGCAGTAATCACCTGTGGAGCTGGGGAAATAGGATGGAGGGGGTGCGCGCTCACCTGGATTTGACAGTGACCCCCCCTCAAGGACCGTCTCCTGGCAGTTCACTGGGCTTGTCTGAATGGGCTTGATGGAAGGCCCGGACCATAACTTCGTCGTGAAAATGGGATCTTGGAATGTACAACCTTTCCTCCGGACCGTAGCCCTCCCAGTGGACAAGCTACTGAAGGCCCCGGCCCCAACGACGAATGTCCAGAATCCCTTCGGATGGTATAGGTTGTCTGGCCGTTAAGGGTCCGGAGAGGAGGAGGCAGCTTGAGGGGGGACAGAGGACAGAGAGGACTGGCGGAGAGGGGTTTGATGTGGGACACGTGGAACGTTGGATGCACCTGGAGAGTCTGCGGGAGGTGTAGGTGGACCGCAGAGTCATTGACAATCTTATTGATAGTATTTGGACCCAGGAAGCAGGGTGAAAGTATCCTGGAGTCCGTCTTGAGAGGTATTTGGTCCGCCGATAACCACACATGCTGCACGACTGCGTACTTTGGAGCTGGGGTCCGCTTCCAATTGGCGTACTGGCAGTTCCGCTCTGTAGAGCAGAGAAGGGCTGTTCATATGGACCTCCAGAGTCAGCGGCAGCGGCATGCGTGAGCCTCCACGGACGGCACTGCAACCTCCCTCGCCGCCATCGGCAGCGGGGGGGGGGTATCCCATAGATGCCTCAAAAGGGGTGAGCCCTTGGCTGCTACGCATCTGATGGTGGCCTCCAGGGACTGGTTAGTACGCTCAGCCTACCTGTTACTTTGAGGATGATGACCAGAAGTTAGGCTGACTGAAGTCCCAGGAGTCAGGCAGAAAGCTCTCCAGACCTGGGAGGTGAATTGTTGACCCCGGTCAGACACGATGTCCATGGAGATGCCATGAAGGTGTATGACATGGGTGGTGATGAGATTGGCGGTTTTGGCGGCTGAAGGTATCTTGGGAAGTGGAACCAGGTGGATAGCCTTAGAGAATCAGTCTACAACAGTGAGAATAACAGTTTTACCATGAGATGGGGGCAGTCCAGTGACAAAGTCTAAGGAGATGTGTAACAAGGGAAGGCTATGAACACATAGGGGACAAAGCAGGCCAGCAGGGGGTGAAGAGCCAGACTTACTGCCAACGCAGGTTTGACATGCTTTAACATAGTACTGCACATTCCTCTGCAGGGTGGAGCACCAGAACACTCTCCGGACCAAGTCGATGGTGCGGACGATCTCAGGATGACATGCGAAGTGGCTGGTGTGCCCCCACTGGATGACATCACTGCAGAGGGCGGCAGGCACAAATAGATGGTTCCTCAGACACCCCGCTGGTTCGGGCTCCTGGCACTATGCCTGTCGGACCCTCCACTTGATATCCCAGGTAAGGGCTCCGAGGATACAAGAAGGAGAAATAATTGGCTGGGAGAGGGATGGGGGGGTGGTGATCAGAGCTAAATTGGCGGGAGAGAGCATCTGGTTTGATGTTTCGTGAGCCAGGTCGGTAAGTGATGGTGAAATTAAATCTGAGGAAAAAAAAGGGCCCAGTGGGCCAACCGGAGGTGCTCCAAATTCTTATCGTCGGTCCACACAACTATGAGATGGACCTCTCCCTCCAGCCAATGTCTTCACTCCTCCAATGCCAATTTAATGGCAAGAATGCCCTACATCGTAATCTCTCTCTGCTGGCAGAAGCCTCCAAGAGAAAAAACGCACATGGGTGGAGCTTCTGGTCGGAGGTTGAGCACTGCAAGAGGACAGCACCCACCCCCGAGTCAGAAGTGTCCACCTCCAGGGTGAACTGGAGCTGGGGTCGACCTGAGCCAAGATAGGAGTTTTAGAGAACAGGTTTTTTAATTTGGAAAAAGCCTGCTCTGCATCCTCGGACCAGCAAAATGGTTCCTTAATGGATGTCAGCCATGTAAGATGCTGTGATACCCCACTATAGTTCCTGATAAACCTGTGATAAAGGTTTGCGAACCCCAAGAAACGCTGAAGCTCCTTGCGTGAGTGGGGTGTAGATCAATCAAGCACAGCCTTCACCTTGGCAGGGTCGGCTTTCAGCTCCCCCTCCGCCACAATAAACCCCAAGAAGGAGGTGGAGCTGGTGTAGAACTCACACTTTTCTGCTTTAACATAAAGTTGGTTCTCCACGTGCCACTGTAACACAGCTCTAACGTGGACTTGGTGCTCCTCTGGCATGTGGGAGAAAATAAGAATGTCGTTGAGATAGATGAAAACAAACTGATTCACCATATCACAGAGGATGTCATTGATGAGGCGCTGGAAGACGGCAGGGGCGTTGGTGAGCCGAAAAGGCATAACTAAATACTCAAATTGCCCCAAATGAGTTTTAAAGGCCATCTTCCATTCGTCCCCCTCACAAATACAGATCAAATGGTATGCATTATGCAAATCGAGTTTGGAAAATACCCGCGTTTGCTGAAGGAGCTCAAACGTGGTTTACCAGAGGCAGAGGATATTTGTCTTTAACAGTAATTGCATTCAGCTCCTGATAATCAATGCACGGATGCAGAGATCTGTCTTTCTTTCCAAAAAAAAGAAACCTGCCCCAAGAGGAGCTGAGGAGGGCCAAATAAGGCTGGCATTCAGAGAGTCTTTAATATATCCCTCTATTGCCTCCCTCTCAGGACCAGAAATGCTATAGAGCCGGCTGGACGGTAGCCGTGCACCCGGGAGGAGGTCTATTGCACAGTCAAAAAAGCGGTGAGGAGGAAGAGACAGAGCTCTTGACTTTCTAAAGACCTCCCCAAGGTCATGATAGACCTCGGGTGTGAGGGTGAGGTCCGGCGGCTTGGCAGGTGGGGAGGAAATAAGCAGAGATGGTGAACACTCGGCCGAACTTAAACATGATGCCAAACAGAATGGGCTCCAAGAGGAGATGGAGTTTTGCGCCCAATTTATGATGGGATTATGCCTCCGGAGCCAGGGATAACCCAGAACCACTGCGGAGGAGGAATTTGGAAAAATGAGGAACAATACTTCCTCCCGGTGGTTCCCAGAAAGAAGGATGGATATCGGCACTGTGCGTTCGGAGACTGACGCGATAACTTGGCCCGATTGGGTGGTGATGTTCATGGAGTGGAAAATTTGGAAGTGGGAATTCACATCTCCCGAACAAGTTAGAAGGAGACAAAATTTTGCTCTGCCCCTGAATTCAGTAACGCCGTAACTCTCCTCTCGACCCCCGGCAATTGAATAAGGGCCGAAATAGAGAAATTACCGGGGGGATGAAGGTGAGTCCCACCTGTCAGACCCCCCACAGTGACTGATGGGCCGCGTCTTTTGGTTTCAGGGGGCAGTTGTCCAGTCTGTGCTTTAAGGAGCCACAGTACATGCACACGCCGGCCTTCCTCCGCCACTGGTGCTCTTCTGGAGTCAGCAAAGACCAGCCGAGCACCATCAGTTCAGAGGAGAGGTCGGCACCCCCTGCATCAGTAGCTGGAATGGGCACATGCGTGAAGGGCGGGCAAGAGGAGGATTTGCACTCCTTTGCATGCTCGTGGTATTGATTGTCCAAACCAACTGCCTGATCAATAAGACCATCTAGAGATGGAGGAACAGCATAAACCACCAGGTCGTCAAGGAGGTGGGGGTTTAAACCATGGAGGAAGGCACTGTGTAACGCAATGTCATTCCAACTAGAGTCCACTGCTTCGACCCAAACTCCACCGAGTAGTCGGCCACAGACTGACCCCCCTGGCGGAGAGACAACAGTTGGCTCATAATGTTTCCCTCACTCTCAGTAAGGTTAAAAGTGCAGGTGAAATAGGCCTCAGATTCGTCAAAAGTATAATTTGACCCTTCCAGACTGTGAGAAGAGCCCGGTCCCGAAGGAGGAGGGTCAAAAAATAGATTTTGCATGTGTCATCTGGGTACTCCCGCCCCACCTGGCCCAGGTATAGCCGTACCTGGCAGAGGAAGTCCTTGTATTTCCCCACCTCCCCCGCGTATGGCGCAGGCGGGGGAACGGAAGTTGTACAGTGTATAGTAGAAGGAACAGGGGCTACAAGTGGTGCAGAGGAACCCGAGTGAGACATGAGAGCCAAATGATCGGAGACCATGCTCAGCTGCTGCGTAATAGTTTGCAGCTGTGGCGTGAGCATGGCCACCTGCCTCTCAGTGGCATATAAGCGATGGAGAGTGGAGTGTTCCGCTGATGCTGCACTCGCTGAGCTGGCGTCGAGGCTGGCTTGTTTTGTCATGTTTAATAAATGACCAGTCAATGAGCAGAATGCAATACCAGAGAAAAGCACTCTCAACACTGAGAAGCACAGTTGAACAGTTTATTGAATTTCAAAAGAGGAGCACAGCTAGGGAAAACATCACTCGCCAGAGGAGACTCGGCCTGTGGGGAGAGACAAGAGCTGTTAGTGGGAGAAGGGAGACTGGGAAGTGAAAAACACAAATTGGCCACTTACATGGGCCGAGCAGAGAGCCCGACAGACTATACCCAGTGAGAATAGACGAATCAGTAGGATGATGCTGGTGGGGGACTAAAAGAGTGAGCTGGGTAGTCTGACTGGGTAGAGTACAGCAGCTGCAGCGGAGAGGACGATTAAGGGACAGGTGAGTGCACAACAATCCCCGGAGACGCACTGCTTCAGATGGCAGCAACCTGGAGGGGAGGAAAGAGAGAGTAGGTTTAGCTTTGAGAATCTTTCTCAACAAGAAGGACACCAGAACGTTGTCTGCAAGACAGTATATCCAACGAGCCAGCACCACAGCCTTCATTTGATGGTCCTTATAAGTGCTGACGAGGAGGAGACAGCAGGTGCGTCTATTCATGCAGGTACAGTAATCACCTGCGGAGCCGGGGAAACAGGACGGAGGTGGCATGTGCTCACCTGGATATGACACCAACTCACTCTTTTTGTCATTGGCAGCGAGAGCACGCCCCTCCCGTCCCGTCTCACCTTTGTGAATTCATCACTCCACCTGAGGCAGAAGACGCACCTGCACCCGCTCATCAGCCAGTGTACTTAAGGAGGCCCTCTCCACGCATTCTACGCTGGCTCGTCTGGGTATATTGCCTGATCAAGACAAGCAGGTTTGATATATCGCTAGTTTAGACACGCTGTTTAATCTCGCCTTCTTCTCCTTCTCAGGTTGCTGCCATAGTGTGGGTGTGTTTCCAGGGTTGCGCACGCTCTCCTGCCACATCTCCACAAATCCCTCGGCTTTCAATCTCCACCCGGTCAGGCACCATCAGCTCATTTCCCCAACCTACTGGTTTGTCTATTCCCCACTGGAGTCCTGCCGGTCCATCCTCGGAACCCCAAGTAAGTGGTAATTTGGCTTTCCCATTTCCCCTTACTCTGTTCCTCCTCTTACTGCTCTCGTCTTCTCTCCTCAGGTGATTCCTCTGACGAGTTGCTGTTTCTCTCGGAGAAAGGTCTTTTTCTATTTAATAAATTGTCAAACGTGCCCCTTTGTGTGGTCCCTTCCTGTGCTGTTGTATCATGCACTTAAGCTCTCAGTTTATAACTATGACAGAAAGAGCCAGCCAAGACGATAGCTTAGCCGATGCTGCAGCATGCGAGGTGTCTCTGGCTCTGGGGTGCTTGTCAGCGACTGAGCACCAGCTCGCTGTGCTTACGCAACAGATGTCAAACATGATGAAACTTTGGTCTACAGCGCCTCCTCCGGCTGCTCCCCCTCAGCCTGCTCCGCGCACCACAGTGTGCCATATAACCTCTGTTCCCACGCCTTCCCCGTATGCGGGGGAGGTGTGGAAATGTAAAGGGTTTTGATTCAAATCTGTATGTACTTGGATCAAGTCGGGGAGGAGTACCCGGGGGATGTGGCCAAAATTCAATTTTTTACCCTGCTGCTTAAGGACCGAGCCCTGGAGTGGGCACGGCCCACGTTAGATAACCCTGAGGGGCGTCCGTACATGTTTGACCAATTTGTGCACGCCTTCTGTTGCGCGTTTGACTGCACCGAGAGTCAAGGCAATGTGATGAGTCACCTGATGACACTCCGCCAGGGCACTTGGTCTGCAGCTGAGTACTCGGTGGAGTTCCGGGTTGTAGCATCGGATTCGGGGTGGAATGATGTTGCCTTGCGTAGCGCATTCCTCCATGGATTAAACGCTCATCTCCGTGATGATTTGGTGGTTCATCCTGTCCCGGAGACTCTCAAAGGCCTCATAGATCAGGCAATAGGTTGGACAGCCAGTATCGTGAGCGTGCGAAGGAGCGCGAGTCCCCCTCTCGCCCGTGCGCCGAGCGTGCACCCGCTGCGGGTACTGACACTGGTGGTGCCAGCTCTTCGACCGAGCCGATGGAGTACTCTCAGCATCTAACCGATGACGAGCGCTGGCAAAGGTAAAGGGCTGACATGTGCGCGTACTGCGGTTCTCTGAACCACAGTCTGGACGATTGCTGCCAGTGGCCAAAAGACGCAGCCCATCAGTAACCTTGGGGGGTCTGGCGGGCGGGACCAAATCAACTCTCCCCAGTAATTTTTCTATATCGGCCCTAGTGCAATTGCCGGGGGTCAAGAGGAGGACTATGGTGCTGGTTGATTCGGGGTCAGAGGGCAATTTCATCTCTGTCCAGTTCATGAGGCAGGTGGGCATTCCCACACATAAATAGCCCCACAACCAGAGAATTACTACCATCTCTGGCCCGGAGGTCGCGGTAGTCACCGAATGCACAGCGCCGATCTCCATCCTCCTTTCCGGGAACCACCGGGAGGAACTCACGTTCCTAGTTCTCCCTGTTTTGGCTTCCCCAGTGGTTCTTGGCTACCCATGGCTCCAAACGACATCCTTCGCAACATGCTTTACCAATTCATGTTTGTCTACTTGGATGATATTTTAATTTTCTCCCACTCACCAGAGGAACACGAAGCCCATGTCAGGGCCGTCCTGCAATGGCTTCTGGAGAACCAGCTCTACATCAAGGCCGAGAAGTGTGAGTTCTCCACAACATCAACCACCTTCTTAGGCTTCATAGTGGCTGAATGGAGACTGATTGCCGACCCGGCCAAGGTGAAGGCAGTACTGGATTGGCCAACTCCCCACTCCTGTAAGGAGCTCCAACACTTTCTCGGGTTCACAAACTTCTATTGCAGGTTCATAAGGAACTATAGTGGGGTGGCACTGCCTTTAACACAGCTGACCTCCATTAAGGTCCCCTTTTGCTGGACCGAGGCAGCTGAGCAGGTGTTTGTTTAATTAAAGCGCCTGTTCACTGGGACACCAATCTTGGCACAGGTCGATACGCAGCTCCAATTTGTCCTCGAGATGGATGTGTCTGATCCGGGGGTTGGTGCTGTGCTGTTACAACGCACACACACCCCGATCAGAAGCTTCATTTATGTGCATATTTCTCACATCGGCTCACACCGGCCGAAAGGAATTATGACGTGGGGGACAGAGAGCTGCTTGCCATTAAGTTGGCACTGGAAGAGTAGAGGCATTGGTTGGAGGGTGCCATTCACCCCATCATCGTCCGGCCCGACCACAAGAACCTTGAGTACTTGCAGTTGGCCCACCGACTGAAAGCTAGGCAGGCTCGCTGATCTCTATTTTTTCAGTGATTTAATTTTGTCATCACGTTCCGGCCTGGCACCCCGGAACATCAAAGCGGACGCGTTATTGTGCCAGTTTGATTTCGGAGATGTAGCCCCCCCCCCCCCCCCCGCCCAAACCACCATTCCGCCTTCGTGCGTCCTTGGAGCTCTTACTTGGGATATCAAACAGAGGGTCTTTCAGGCCCAGTCCCAGGAGCCTGTGCCAGAATGGTGTCCCCGGAACCGTCTGTACCTCCCGGCCGCCCTCCTCAGTGATGTCATCCAGTGGGGTCACACCAGTTGCTTCACCTGCCATCCTGGCATCGCCTGAACTGTGGACTTTGTCTGGCGAGCGTTCTGGTGGCCCATGCTACGGCGGGACATACGGGAGGGAATATGTTAAGGCTGCCAGACCTGTGTCCAGGGAAAATCGGTCTCCACTCCCCTGTGATAAAGTCCATTGCCGTGGACTTTTTCACTGGACTTCCCCCTTCTCATGGTAAGACAGTTGTTCTCACTATTGTGGATTGCTTCTCCAAGGCTGTGCACCTGGTTGCCCTCCCAAAGCTCCCCTTGGCCTTGGAGACGGTGGCGGTCCTTCTGACTGACCACATAATCAGGATCCACGGCATCCCGATGGACATCGTATGGGACCAGGGGCCACAATTCACATCCCAGGTCTGGAGGGCCTTTTGTCAGACACTGAGCACCACCATGAGTCTTTCCTCGGGGAATCACCCACAGAATAATGGGAATGTGGAGCGTGCCAATCAGTATTTTGAAGCCACCCTGCGGTGCGTAGCAGCTGACAATCCATCCTCTTGGAGCTCACACCTGACCTGGGTGGAATGCTCTCTCAACTCGGCCATCTCCGTGGCCACTGGACTCACCCCGTTCGAGGCATCCCTGGGGTACACGCCGTCTCTCCTTTCTATGGCTGAGAGGGAGGTCGTGGTTCCATCCATGGGAGCCCATGCCCACTGCTGCCAGCGCATCTGGAGAGCCACTCGGGCCGCCCTTGCCTGCTCCACTGAGCACAACCAGGCCGCAGCTGACAGGAAGCTGGTGCCCACGCCCAAGTACGTCGTGGGCCAACAGGTCTGGATAGCGGCGAGCCAGATCCAGCTAAAAGAAAAGTCCAAGAAGCTGTCTCCTGCTTCTTGGGCCCCTACATCATCCCTCAGGTGATCAATAACGTGTTGGTTCAGCTCAAGTTGTCACCGACCCTGCAGATGAACTTGACCTTTCACGTCTCTAAAATCAAGCCCCTCTCGGTCAGTCCTCTCTGCCCCCCCCAAAGGTGCCTCCCCCTCCCCGGATCATCGATGGTCACCCTGCCTACACGGTCCGCCGGATCCTGGATGTTCGTTATCTCGGCCGGGGCCGGCAGTACTTAGTGGACTGGGAGGGTTACAGTCCGGAGGAACGCTCCTGGGTGCCCTCTGCTCGGGTCCTGGATAAGGAGATGCTTCAGGCATTCCACCAAGCTCACCCGGAGAAGCTGTCTGGACAACCAGGAGGCGCTCCTAGAAGGGGGAGCCCTGTCATAGGCACGCCCCTCCCATCCCGTCTCACCTTTGTGAATTCATCACTCCACCTGAGGCAGAAGACGCACCTGCACCCGCTCATCAGCCAGCATACTGAAGGAGGCCCTCTCCACTGGCTTGTCTGGGTATACTGCCCAATCAAGACAAGCAGGTTTGATATACCGCTAGTTTAGACACGCTGTCTAATCTTGCCTTCTTCTCCTTCTCAGGTTGCTGCCATCGTGGGGGTGTGTTTCCAGGGCTGCGTGCACTCTCCTACCACATCTCCACAAATCCCTCGGCTTTCAACCTCCACTCAGTCAGGCACCATCAGCTCATTTCCCCACCCTACTGGATTGTCTGTTCCCTGCTGGAGTCCTGCCAGTCCATCTGTCCAGGGTGTACCCTGCCTCTCGCCCAAAGATGCTGGGATAGGCTCCAGCACCCCCCACAACCCAAAAAGGATTAACCTCTTGCACTCCGGTGTACCACGGCCGGACACGTCTCTGCGTCCTAGAGCGCACGAGGGCGCACAAGGGCACACGAGGGTGCTGCGTCCTAGAGCGCACTGAAAAAAAAGCTGCATTTCCGTTCTTCCACTATGACAGCCGCGAACAGAAAGCCAAAGGAGTGCTTTGATTGGTTTAGATGTGAATGACCTCTCATTCGACTAATAAGAGCCTTGAATTGGGTTTCTGAAACCTTGAAGAACCAATGACTGAAAACCTAGCAAGAAGGACCCGCCTACCAACGGCTGCGAATACAGCCAGCCAATTGAAGCACAGAAGTTCGAAAGCTGTTTTGTGTAAGGCTGGGTGACACACAGGCGTTCGCCAGTCTTTTTTTCTTACTACTGTTCTTATTTGTTTTGAAAAATCGTTCGCCAAAACCGCAATCATGGAAGCGCAAAACCGCAATAATGGAATTATGGTTTGACTGGGTCGCGTGACCAGAACCACGAGTCCGTAACAAGCGGACCAGGGTCATGTTCGTCTGACAGTGAGGAAGAGAAGTTCGCCAGGACACTGCTGTTGTGGACAGGTAAGTGTTATAAGCTAAATTATTCTTTATCCCTGAAAATTGTAATCCAAATGACTTTTGACCGATCGGTAAATTACAACTGTGCGTTATCGCAACATGACAGACCCGGACCGGTCTGGTCCGGGTCCGTCATGTTGCGAATGGCCCCCCGTCATGTTGTGAATGCCCCCCCCCCCCGATACTCTTCTGTCGTGGATTGCAGATATATTGCAGATATTTTAGTCCAACTGTGCGTAGTAGACCACGGCGCACCGTCACCGCTTTCCATCATGTAGCGATGGGCGATGTCCGTCCTCTGTAGTGGGGTTGGGGGGGGGAGTGGGAGTTGTTATCTTCTACATTACAGATATTTTAGTATAATTTTTAGTGCACTGTAGGTTATTTTTTCTTGTAAAAAAAAGCCACACATTTTTTACGTGGCATGCTTCTTTGTGTGTGGGGGCTTGTTTGTTCATTCATTCATTCATTCATGAATGAATAACCCCCCCCACACACACACACAGCCCTTCACCTTTTATTAGAGCCCAAGATGAAGCTTCTGTATTGAATCATTCAAAAGTTACAGACGTTTTTCCAAACTGTGCCATTTGGCACAATTTGGCACAGTTCAAAAACGCCTGGGAACAACCTAAGAAAAAAGCTGTGTAATATATTCATTTTTTGTGGTATTGTTACAAAATTTTGACCTCAGCTGGATAACTCTTGGTTCTACATTTCTGTTGCATCTTCCAGCCAGTATCTGAAGCTGTGTGTTATTTGCAAGCATTTGTATCCAAAAAAACACCCAGGCGAAATTTATTTTCTTCAAGTTCAGTATGTTTAGATGACTGTTACTCAGTGGCAGGAGCACTTAGAGAGATTATGACTGTTTTGCCAAAAAATTCAAAGTGTTTTCTTTTAAATGAGACCAACCCCATGAAGATGCTGCAAAGGGTTGAAGAACAGCTTTTGATTTACTTTGGGTACGTTATTTTTTGGCGTTTTTAGGGAAATTGACCAGAGTGCAAGGGGTTAAGCGGTAGAAGAAGGATGGATGGAAACCACTGACAATGTTACTACGGAGAAACTTCAGGCTTGTAGAAATCATAGATCTAGACAAACATAACAAATCAATCTAAAATAAAACTATATGGATCTGCCTATGTGCAAATTGATTTCCACTACATTCTTGATTATATTTATAAATATTTATCACTCAAAGATGTCTTTTAAAAACACTTTATACAATTCAGTTCATAGCTTCATAAGCTTGGATCCATAAAGAAGTAAAGTTAGAATAAGATAACTAAAACATGCTCACTGTATTCACAGATCAAGAGACAGATGGAAAGGGTTAAACCACGATAAACCATGAATTTATAATTCTCCTCCAGGCATGTCTGAAGATGTATGAAGATAAATCATCAAGCATCTACTGTATGCCTCCTCTGTCATTAAAAAATGCAAAAGCTATGAATATGCAAATAATTCTTCTGCTCATGCAGCAGTTTACTAACTTTTTTCCTTGAACTCCCAACACAATTTTATGTAGCAAAAAAGATCCAAAGTAAGGAAAAAAAAACCCAAAACAGAAATAGCTTTAAAAGCTGAACATACACTACTCACAAAAAGGTAGGGATATTCAGCTTTCTGGTGAAATTTCAGGATGCACCTAGAATGCACTATAACCTTTACAGGTGAACTTAATTTGACCTCTAACCTTTTGAATGCACACTGTTGTATAGTGTTTTGGGCCCATTATTGTGAAGTGCAGTGTAGTGACGTGCACTTCTCGTCACGTCACTGCACCGCCCTATATAAGGCGGAGAGTGCCCATATTGTGCCCTCTTTGACTGGTGCCCTCTGCCAGGTGCCTGCTGTGTAACCACTGTTCATCACCATTCAATAAAGCTGTGTTCATCCAGTAATCTTGCCTCATCCTTTACCCAGGTATTTTACCATACGTAACACACAAGTCCAACTGTTTAATGTTTCAGTACTTTTTGCATAACTTGCTGTTCTCTAACAAGGTGCTTAATGGCAAAATTCACAACAGGTGTTTGATCCATAAATCAACCAATAGATTTTCTGGTTCAATTAGAATTGGTATTTAAACAGTCCTCTTCATCATGCTGTTCACATTTTGACATCATGAGACCAAGATGATATCTAACAATTGATCAACAGTACCTCGCCATTGCAAGGTTTCAAACAGGATGTTCTCAGAGGGAAGTGATGACTGAGCTGAGGGTGTCACAGAGTGTCATCAGCAGGTTGAAGCAGAGATACAGAGAGACTCGAAGAGTCACAAAAAAGCATAGAAGTGGACGTCCTTTGGCCACATCCCATGCTGATGACTGCTTCATTGTGAACAGTGCCCTGTGGAATCAGATGATGAATGCTACTCAGCTCCAGGCAGATTTAAAGGGGGTGAGAGGCACCCAAGTGTCACGTCAGACCATTCAAAACTATTTACATCAGCATCGTCGGCCTGCTAGATGACCTGCAAGGGTACCTGACCACACTGCCAGGCACAGGCATCACCATCTTGCATGAGCCAGTGAGCATTTATAATGCACAAGGGACCAGTGGGCCTCAGTGCTGTTTTCTGATGAAAGTTGATTCACGTAGAGCAGAAATGGTGGCCACCAATGATGTTGGAGATGTCAAGGAGAGCGCTATGCCTCAGCCACTGTTGTCACCAGACGAGCCTTTGGTGGTGGTGGTGTTACAGTCTGGGCAGGTGTGTCTAGTCAATTCAGAACTGCCCTACACCTTGTGAATGGTGCAATGACAAGCCGATGCTACCTGAATAACATCATTAATCCAGTCATTGTGCCCCTGCATGAACAACACAGGCCTTATTTCATCTTCATGGGTGACAATGCTCCAGCTCATCGAGGTTGCATCTATACGGAAGGGCAGCTGGAGGCTGGGGTACCTCAATTCAAAGATTCAAAGATTTTATTTGTCAATACTACTATATGTACAGGACATACAGGAGAATTGAAATGCCGTTTCTCTCTCTTCAGTGTTGTGCACAATATAAGAAAAAGGAATGACGTGAAAAACAACAATAGCAGTCTATGTACAGTAATGCTACCTGTTGTGCAAATAACAATAAAAGATAAAATCCAGACATCCCATAGTGCAAATAAAGATAACAATAAAACCCAGTAATCCTATATCCAGAAAAAGGTAGACCAGTAATACTCGTAGTTGCAAGTTCGATGCAGTAGTGTAGGTTCAGACAGTGACAAATTGGAATGCACATGATCAATATTGCAATACAGACAGACAGCAGCAGGTATGGCATTTGTGCAAATGGTTGCAGTAAGGTGCAGAGATATACAGCAGCAGATGAATTACTGTTGGTGTGCAAGTCTTTCTGTGCAAACACCTGAGGTAGCTATTGTGCGGGTGAGTGTGTTACAGTCCGGGGGTGGAGGAAGTGGAGAGTTCAGGATCCTGATGGCCTGGTAAACAAAGCTGTTTAGCAGTCTTGTGGAGTGAGCCCGGAGGCTCTGGTACCTTCTCTCCAAGGACAGAGGGGCTGAAGAGGGAGTGTGAGGGGTGGGAAGTGTCGCCTGCAATGCTGTGTGGGTGAGGCGAGTGAGGTAGAGAGGGGCGGCAAAGGGGTACCGATGATCTTGGTGGCTGCTTTCACTGTACATTGCAGTGTCTTCTAGAGGGAAGTGGTGGAGCTTCCACACCACACCGTGATGCAGCTGGTGAGGATGGCCTCAATGGTGCCCCGGTAGAATGAGCACATAATGGGGGGTGGGACTCGTGCTCTCCTCAGTTTGCGGAGGAAATAGAGGCGAATTTGAGCCTTCTTGGCCAGTGATGTGGTATTATTGGACCAGGAGAGGTCCTCAGAGATGTGCAACCCCAGGAACTGGGTGCTATCCACCCTCTCCACAGCTGCTCCATCGACGATCAGAGGGGGATGCTGTGCGTGTCCTCTCCCGAAGTTGACCACAATCTCCTTGGTTTTTGGAAGAGATTATTGTCTTTACACCACTGGACCAGTTGGCTCACCTCATTTCTGTAGTTGGCCTCCTCATTGTTGGTGATGAGGCCCACCACCGTCGTGTCATCCACAAACTTGATGATGTGGTTGGTGTTGTAGGCTGGTACACATTCGTGGGTCAGCAGGGTGAAGAGCAGTGGGCTGAGCACACACCCTTGTGGGGCCCCTGTGCTCAGAGTGATGGTCTTGGAGGTCTTGTGACTGTCCCGCACGTTCTGTGGCCTCCCTGTGAACAAGTCCAGCACCCAGTTACAGAGAGTTGTTTTGAGACCCAAGTGTCTGAGATTTTGTATTAGGTGCTAGGGCAGGGGTGGGCAGTGAGGGCCATTCCACTGCAGGTTTTTTGTTCCACCCAGTCTCTTCAGCAGGTGTGTGCTCTGATCAGCTTCAAGGATTTCTAATTATTGTAAACACCTGCTGAAGAGACTGGGTGGTTTGTAAGTTGTCTGTGTTTTTCAACTGATTTAAGACAATTTTGCACAGCTGAATCCGTTTCTCTCGATCAGGTCAGGTTTTTATGCTAAATTGTAAGCAGTTGTACGGTTGTACTGTAAATTGAATAGTAGACATTGATAAAGGTAAGTACATGTAAAATGAATGTTACGTCATCATTGTTCAAAATTCAGAGAATTTCAAGAAATAAAAAAGAATTTTGCATCATATAAAGCAAAAATACCCGTACATGTAAACAAAAATGTAAAAAACATGTGGCCATAATTCAAAAACTTGACCTGGTTGAGCAAAACCAATGTGATTTTTGGATTCAGCACATCAAAATTTTCCTAAATCAGCTAAAAAAACTTAGACAATAAATTTGGTGTTGACCAGTGTTATTTGCATCCAAAGCACGTACTACATGTTCAAAGTATAAAGAAAAATTTGAGAGACATATGTATGTGTGTTTTATAAGTAACACTGTCAATATAACTAAGAGGTATATAATTAGTAGGAGTGGGAATCACAAGAGACCCCACAATATGATACTATCACAATACTTGTGTCACAATGCAAAACTATTATGATACTACCATTCATAAAGTATTGCAATATCCTGATAAATTCCATATTTTAATTTTTTCACCTTATTCAACATCAGATTGTGTCTCCAAAGTAGAGCTATCAACATCTGTTTAATATACAATTAGGTCCATATATATTTAGACACTGACACAAGTTTTGTCATTTTAGCTGTTTACCAAAACATATTCAAGGTACAGTTAGATAATCAATATGGACTTAAAGTGCAGACTCTCACCTTTAATTTGAGGGTATTCACCTCCTATGGTTTAGGAATTGCAACTATTTTTATACAAAAGCTCATTTCAGAGGCTCAATAGTAATTGAACAACTTAACATTACCATGAAATGAAATGTTAATTTTTAATAATTTGTTGAGAATCCTTTGCAGGCAATGACTACCTGAAGTCTGGAACCCATGGACATTACCAAATGCTGGGTTTCCTCCTTTGTGATCCTTTGCTAGGCCTTTACTGCAGCTGTCTTCAGTTGCTTGCTTTGGGGTATTTCTGCCTTACATTTTGTCTTAAGGAAGTGAAATGTGTGCTTGATTGGCTTGATTGACTCGGCCATTGCAGAATATTCCACTTCTTTGCCTTACAAAAACTCCTGGGTTGCTTTCATAGTATGTTTTGGGTCATTGTCCATCTGTATTGTGAAGCGCCATCCAATCAACTTTGTTGCATTTGGCTGAATCTGAGCAGACAGTATATCTCTATGCACTTCAGGATTAACCCAACTGCTTCTGTCTTCTGTCACATCATCAATAAACACTAGTGACCCACTGCTATCATGAGTCATCCATACTTTGTTTTATCCATCTTTCTGGTACAGGTTGACAGAGCCCTGTGTCCAAGCAGTAGGGGGGTAAATGATTTTCTGATATTTTCTCTAAATTTATTCCACTTTGAATTGCAGATTGTTTGCTTTGCTTAAACTCCTTGCAATTACATAGTTATTAGTTTTATGGCAGATCTTGAGTATACTGAATCTTTAAACTGTAATTTATTTTTTGGTTGTTGTCCTAGCTATACACTATCGATAATGGCTAGGGCAGGTGTATAGTGTATCATGTGTGTTGCTCTTGTTTTTTTTTAAGTGTTTCCAAATGTCAAGAGATAGAAATTGTATTTTGTGTCATGTGTGCCCCTTTCAGGGCATAAATGAGGTGCCAGATGCTGACAGTGAGTTTGTGTATATTTATTAATGAAAGGTAACAAAATAACAAGCCACATGGGGCAAAATACAAATAACTATACATGTAACCCCGAAGGGTGAAATAAGGAGAGAAATAAAAAGTCACAAAGCACTTACAGACAAAGCGCGAGGGCGAAACCTAACGCTGAAGTGAGACTGGAGCCGGACGTAGGGACTCAGGTCATGGTTGACGATGAGGTCGCAGTGAGGAGTAAGTCTCAGCTGCCACCTTAAATACTTGACACAAAAGCTAAGGGCCAAACAGGTGAAGTGAAAATGTAATCACAGAATCATACTCAGCTGTGACAGGGCCAGCTCGACTTGACAGCCGGAAGTCCGGCCGCGGCACTGTCACAGTAAAAGCACCTGTGGTATAAATAATAACAGAACTAGGAAAGTGGAGGAAAAGGGAAAATACTGAGTGACTCGAGCGCGGGCTCACCACAATTTGTTAGATTTTTAACCCTTGACTTCAGTTGTATATTATCACAGTTGTCCAAGCCATGTCCTCACTACCATTTTTGTTTTTTGAGATCTGTTCAGAACTTGAGTGATTTTGCTAATAAAGAGTACAGACTCACTGATGATGCAAATAGATAAAAATGGGGGTAATTAATAGAAAGGGGAAGGGATATTTTTGTGGGTCCTGACTAACCCCAAATTGTAAAAACTTATTTCCTCAACTGTTACATTGCAGAAAGTCTTAGTAAAAACAAAAACAGAGAGGATATTTCAGTATTTTTGAATAATTAAAATTTGATTTCCTTGAGAACTCTAGAATAACTAAGACATAGAAAAGTATTTTGTCAGCTGTTGCTTCAGATGTCAAGAACAAATGCTGGAGGGAGGATTTGAAGCCAGATTCATGAAAGCTTAGATCACCTACAGTTCCATGGGTAATTTGCAAAATCAACCTCCCGACATGGATCATTTGAGAGAGCTGCAAGCTCCAGAAGAGTTATTGATTGGGCCTTGTGGTTTGACTGTTTTATAAAGAGATTTTGTCATGTTATGATTAAGTTTGCCATTGTGCTGTTTGTTGTTACATTTAAGGTTAAAAAATGTTCAATAATTATTCCTTTATTATTGAAAAAACTGTAGATTTTATGTCCATCAAGTAAAACTATTGCCTTACTGTGTATTTTTTTAGTTGAGAAATTACCTTAGCCTTTTGGAAAGCTTCTTGAAAATTAAGACCATTTGTAATTTTTCGAATAAGGGTCAGTGTTAATAGGCTCCAATTTATGTTTTATTTTTTTTTTCATTTTGATATATTATTTGACATGTACAATGGAAAGTCATCCGAAGGGTGCCCTTAATCTGCATGTCAAACTGTCCTTCGGTATGGCATTGTAACCCAGTTTGCTTCCAATGCATGCATCTGTGTGTACAGTAGTATTTAATAAAGCACTATCACACAAAGGAGTGCAATATCACAGCGTGATGTTATTTACATAGCAAATGTTTGACTGCAATGTCCAATGACATCTCTTATTTGACTGTAATAGGTATAAATAGTAAACTTTTTTTTTTAAATTTACTCTGTTATTTTGCCCCTCCAAGGCAAATAGTTCAGTAATTCTGGCAAGTAGGTTTTGCTAAGGAAGACAACTGTTTAATTGTTTTACTGACATTTTACACACCTGCATGTGACTCTGTCACATAGTCCCCCTCCAGTGTTTGACATTGTCCCAGTGACAAAGGTGCATTTAAGCTTTAAGGATTTCTTCCTTCTGACTATTTCACCACCAGTGATGCCCTACCAGCAATACCTCTTGTGGTGGGGACCAAGAACCACTCATGGGACCGACACATCAGAAGCATGTGGAGACTGGGACTAATACGCCACCAGTATATAGACTAAATTTACACATCTATTAAGTTCTGCCAATAACTCCAATTGTGACCAAAGGGACTCTGTTGAACAAGTGAAGGTCAAGGGTGTTATGACCCGAGCGCCGATCTCGTCCACGCTCGGGCTATGCATCATCTCTGCCGGCCTTGACAGCTGTGGATTACATTCTGACTCCACCGGGCTCTTATTGTGACAGCGCTCGGTGGGGTTTCCGGCTGTCAAGGTCGATCAGCTGTTCGGCATCACAGCTCGATAGCTGCCGGCTTTATTAGCGGGCACTGACAGCTGGTTGATGCTGGAGTATCGTCAAACATTCCTGATCCTCATTCGTGTCAGGTTTGTGTTCTTGTTCATGTCATAGTTAAGGTCGTAGTGGCTGGGGTTAGCCCTACGATCCCTTGTACTCTGTAGTGTGTGTTTTTGCCCATAGCGGCTCACAGCTTTGTGTCTCGTCTTGTCTTGTTATAATAAAACATCAAATGCAAAACTCACTGGTGACTTTTGCCGTCTTATGGTGGCCTGCGAGGGTCACCGCATGACAGTATACTCCAGCTAAGACGTCTAAACGGAGATGCCACACCGAGATGCCTTTTCACCGTGAGTTTTTGCTTAATTGGACATTTGTTCTTCCCTGTCTGGGTAACTGCGTGCTGGGAGAATGCCATCGCGGAGGGGCCACGCTCAGAGTCGGGACTACGAGCTGGCGAAGGCTTTGGAATACGTGGACGAAACGCTTATCGCTGCATCCCTCCTCGACTACCACAGCGACGTACGCTGGTACCTGGACTGCGCTGAGTGATGTCCTTAATCATCTCCCCCGCTACGCCGACCACCATGAAGTCGGCGCGAGGAGGGATGACATCACCGCACAGCGCGAAATACTCCGTATGCTGGAGGTGGACTACGGAAGGAAGCAGAGGAGGAGGCATCCTTGCTCCCCGCGTTGGGAAACCGTTCCTGCCCCTGATCCGGTCCAGGAGTTTGCGCCATCTGGGGGCCGTCGAAGACGTCGGCGCCACGGCCAAGGTGAACCTCAGCAGAATCCCCGGCTGGACCTGCTGCCGGCGAAGCCCGTCAGTGGACCTTTGAGAGCAGCTCCTCCTCGTCCTTCCAGGGGGCCCTCTGTTGCCATCCAGCGGGGAGAGGGAGGAACCACGTCCCCTACAGCAGGCACCATCCTCCCTCCAGGAGAAAGGCAAGTGCTAGTTCATTTTTTACATGATAATTGTGATCTGCCTTGTCTGACTCCTGGGGGCGGAGTTCGGGGTTCGCAGTCCCCCGAGCATCTACCACCTGCTGTAGTTACGATAACCAAACCTGCTACCTCTGTGTCTCCCTCTGCTGAGTGGTCCGCAATGCCAGGTCTACGTCGCGGGGTGAGGAGGGGGCCTGCGGTGCTGGAAAGCCTGGATCCAGCCCTGCAGCCACGTCATGGACGGAGGAGAAGAGCGGACTGCGGCCCGGAACCTGTGCCGACGAAGAAGCGTCCCTGGGTCTCCTCGCCGGAGCGGTCCGAACCAGTGGGTCGAGGGTCCCCTGCCTCCACACCATACGGGTCATCGGCATGGGCATCGGCGCGAAAGGAACCTCAGACTGCGGAATTCATCTTGCCAGCTGCGGAGCCCGACGCAGCCGAGTTGGAGCCTACACACAAGCTTCTTCGCCCTGAGCCTAGATTGACGGAGCCCTGGACGGCAACAGAACCCGAGTGCAGGCAAGTGCTCCCTCTTGTGTCTCTGTCCCCTGTGTTGGAGCATTTTTGCCTGCCTCTCGGGGAGGCGAATGAGGGGCAGCCGCCTGCTGCACCTGAACTCGTCTCGCTGGGTTCTGTTGTTGCCGGTGATACTGATCCCGGTTTTTCTGTGTGTTCTGAGGTTCCTTGCAGTGTCACTGGCGCGGAGCCAGTTGGGGTCGCTGAGTTGGAGGTTCCAGGTTCGGGGGTGGAGGTCGTCAGCGGAGCTGCACCGACCCAGTCGAGGTCCATTGTGGAGTCTGCTTTGGCCCAATCGGGGTCCGACGTGGGTGCGCTCGAGGCCCAATCGGGGTCCACCGTGCAGCTGGGACCCAATCGGGGTCCAGCAGAGGTGCAGTGCCGGTGTGGTCCACGGACGGTGGAGGAGCTGCAGACCCTTCACCGCCTGACCCAGTTCGGGCTCATCCTTGCCTTCTGTCCCCTCTTCAGAGTCATCGCCCCTGCGCATCATCGCCGGGGGCTGTGGGGGTCCATTTTCGCTCGCCCCGGTTCTCCCGTGTTTTGTCCTGACAAGAGAGGCCACCGCGGGCTGTTTTCCCCCGATACTGGTGGCTGAGGGATGCGGGTCGGCCGCCTGAGGAACTGTTTCGCCGGTTCGGCGCCTCGGGTCGGCCACCCGACATGTTATGTGTTTCACTGGGCGATCTGGTTCAGCCACCGGAGGAGTGGACTTTCCGGGCCTGGGACTGTGGTAAGCCGCCCGGTCATGTTCCGCCTCCCATGACCACCCGCCGGCTGTTGGACGCGGGGAGACCGCCTGAACTGTTCCCATGGCGCTTGGTCTCCGCCACTCGGCATGAACTGTCGGGGGTAGAGGTCATTCCTGGTGGTGGCCTAGCCCTGTAATTGTTCTGTGTTTTTTTTTTTTTTCTTCTGTCCTGTGTTGTTCTTGCTTTTTGACTTAAGAGCGGGGTAATTTTGTTTTTGTGCCTGGGTAATTGTGTTTCATGTATTTTGGAATGTAGTCTAGCCCTGTAATTGTCCTGTGTTTTTTTTTTTTTTGTTTTTTTTTCTGTCCTGTGTTGTATTTGCTTTTTGACCTAAGAATGTGGTATTTTTGTTTTCGTACCTGTATAATTGTGTTTCATGTATTTTGGAGTGTAGTCTGGCCCTGTAATTGTTCTGCTTTTTTTTTTCTCTGTCCTGTGTTGTATTTGCTTTTTGAGCTGAGAGTGTGGTATTTTTGTTTTCGGGCCTGGGTAATTGTTTCATGTATTTTAGAATGAAGTCTGGTCCTGTAATGGTTCTGTTCTTTTTGCTGTCCTGTGTTTTGTTTCTTGTAGTTGCCATTTGTGCATTTTGGGAGTTAGATTTGTGTTCTACAATTGTCTCATTTGTCCTGTCATCATGTTTTGTACTGTAGGGAGTTTTTTTCTTTTGTTATTTCATGCCTGTGTGACTGTTCCATGTATTTTTTGAGTCTTTTTTTTTTTTCCCCTGTCTGTGCTCTGGTTTTCGATCTGTGGTTTGATCCTCTCCTGCCCCATCCGCCCACCCTGTAGGGGGTGGGGGGATTGGATGTCTATGGGTGTTCAGGAGCCCGCCCTCAGAGGGAGGGTACTGTTATGACCCGAGCGCCGATCTCGTCCACGCTCGGGCTATGCATCATCTCTGCCGGCCTTGACAGCTGTGGATTACATTCTGGCTCCACCGGGCTCTTATTGTGACAGCGCTTGGTGGGGTTTCCGGCTGTCAAGGTCGATCAGCTGTTCGGCATCACGGCTTGTTAGCTGCCGGCTTTATTAGTGGGCGCTGACAGCTAGTTGATGCTGGAGTATCGTCAAACATTCCTGGTCTTCGTTCGTGTCAGGTTCGTGTTCTTGTTCATGTCATAGTTAAGGTCGTAGTGGCTGGGGTTAGCCCTACGATCCCTCGTATTCTGTAGTGTGTGTTCATGTCATAGTTAACGTCGTAGTGGCTGGGGTTATACCTACGATCCCTTGTACTCTGTACTGTGTGTTTTTGCCCATAGCGGCTCACAGCTTTGTGTCTCGTCTTGTCTTGTTATAATAAAACATCAAATGCAAAACTCACTGGAGACTTTTGGCGTCTTATGGTGGCCCGCAAGGGTCACCGCATGACAAAGGGGGTTCAGTTGTACAGTTTGCGTTGATATTTACATACCATCTTAACTCCTGGAAACTTGAATCCAGGTAAAATACATTATGCACATATCATACAAAAGGCACAGTTTTGTAGCTTGTGTTTAAAGTCTTAAAAAAGTCAAATGTAATGATTAAGCACTTCTAAAACTGGTAAGTCCATTAAAAGGCTGTGTGATGTGTCTAGTGCATTATAGAAGTGTACACTTCTGTCCCGTTGCTAGCTAGCCTGCTGTTTACAGCAAGCGAAAAGGAAGCCGAGCGCGTAAATCTCCTCTGCTAGTACATAGCCTCTCCACAGCAAGCCCTATGCGTACCTCCTTGTGGTAATGGATGAAAACTGGGTACCGTGAGGCCCCAGGCTAAAATGCAGGGACTTGGAGGAGGTTTGGCCCCCAGACTTGCGGTACTCACGGCCCACCTGCGTGTGGACATGCCCTGATACCCATGAACCAAATCCCCAACTATGGGTTAAATAGTATACGACTACATAGTCCGTTAGAAAAGTCCCCAACGGTGAGTAGTCTACTACTTCGGCGGATGAGGGCAGTGCCTGGCGGGCAGGTGCTAGAGAGGCGGGCCTTGATAAACAAAGCACCCGGCAGCCCGTTGCAGCCAACTTCATGAAAATCGCATGTTTCGGCCTGCCGAACCGCGTTGGACATGCTGATGGCCAAAAGCGTGTGCGTGGCCCTCGGGCAGCCATGATCACTCTAAACAAATTCACAAGCGATTGGCCTTCGTCTTCAACTCGGACGATCCCTTCAAGCCCAATGGCAATGGAACTGCAAGCAACAGGGGCAGGTTTGGTTTGACTGTAAGCCTTTAGCTCACAGCCACACATTGGCGGCGGATCTAAGATGATCGCCTTCCAATGAACTCTGCGGTGACATTGGATTTTGGTAGCTGGATCCGTGACTGGGCTGGCCTATTTAGGACTCCCGCAGCCCACCCCATATGGGGAGGCCCCTAGAAAAGGTGGGGCAAACATCGGACACTGCAGACTTATCTGGCTAGCATGCCGTGGCTGGCAGATTACTCATCACAGCAGTCGGCCTACATATCAAAACCATAAAAATTCAAACTCAACCGCTCTCGACCATCGCCTGGATTCTCAACCACCGATTGGATCTCTCATTACAAAACCCTTCATCCTGGGTGCTTGGAACATCCGCACACTGCAGGACACGAGGAGCAGTGAGCGCCCAGAACGTCGTACAGCTCTGGTATGTAAAGAACTTGCACGCTTTAACATTGACATAGCAGCTCTAAGTGAGACTAGACTTGCTGAGGAAGGCAACATCAAGGAAACTGGATCAAACTACACCATTTTCTGGAAGGGAAAGGATACAGAAGATCCTCGTATCCATGGTGTAGGCTTTGCCATCTGATCCCAGGTTGTGGACCAACACAACCTTGTCCCAACTGCAATCAATGAGCGAATAATGACCATCCGAATCCCGCTTACCCAAAAACGTTTCCTCACTCTGATCTCAGTATATGCGCCTACACTTACATCTGAAGATGAAAGCAAGACCTCCTTCTATGAACAGCTCACACGTACCATTCTGACAGTCCCAGAATCCGACAAGCTTGTTATTCTGGGTGACTTCAATGCCAGAGTTGGCAGTGACCACCAGCTGTGGAAAGGCATCATAGGCTACCATGGTATGGGAAAATGCAATGCAAATGGGGAACTTTTACTGGGCCTTTGTGCCGAACACAGTCTTATTGTAACAAACACCCTTTTCCAACTCCCCCATCACCAGAAGACGACCTGGAAACACCCTCGCTCCAAAAAGTGGCACACCCTCGACTATGTCCTCACAAAAACAAGAAGCCGAAATGATGTCCGCATCACGCGATCCATGCCTGGAGCAGATGACTGCTGGACAGATCACCGCCTCCTGATCTCCCGACTCAATATTACGATCCGGCGACCACCAAAGCGCATTTTGGCAAACGTTCCTCACCATCGCTTTGACTGTGACAAGCTCCGCAATCCCCAAATGTTGCAGTCCTTTAGATAGGCCATTGGTAGAAACATGAATGAACTGAACCTTCCAGACAATGCCTCAATTGAAGACCGATGGACCATTCTCCATGATGCATTGACTGCTGCCGCCAAAGAAACGATTGGTCACAAACACAAGAAAAACCAAGACTGGTTCAACGAGAACGATGAAACAATCACCAACCTCATAGAGGCTAAACGCCATGCACGTCTTGCGTTTGAAAATGATCCGTCTGCAAAGAATCAACAGAAACACCAGCAAGCAAAAGCGGCATGCCAGAGGGATTCGTAAAGCCCAAAACACTTGGTGGCAGCAAAAAGCAGAAGATTTGCAAAAATATGCTGACCAACGGGATATGCACCGTTTTTATGCTGCAACGAAGGAGATCTTTGGCCCCACCAGATCATCTGTGGGCAGCCTAAAAGATGCAAATGGCTCCACCATTATCACAGACACCAAGGGGATCCTTGACCGTTGGAAGTCCCACTTTCAGAGTCTATTAAATAGTCACTTTTGCACCCCTAGTGATCTCCTCTGCAAGACCCCACAACACCCCACTCGCAAGTGGATGTCTACACCACCTTCACTACATGAGCTAAATAAAGCTATAAAGCACATGAAGACTGGCAAAGCACCAGGACCAGATAACATCCCGCTGGAGTTCTATCTTCATGGAGGTCCCGAGGTGAAAAACTATTCAATGCCTATTATTATTATTATTATTATTATTATTATTATTATTATTATTATTATTATTATTTAATGCCTAACTATTTAATGTTACCAAGTGACTTTAAAAATGCAAATATAGTCACCATTTTCAAGAAGGGAGATAGAGAGAACTGCAGTAACTACCGCGGCATCTCACTACTGAGCATTGCAAGCAAGATCTTTGCTCGTATCCTTCTCAACCGTCTTCTTGTAGTAGCCGAGGATGTACTTCCTGAGTCCCAATGTGGCTCTAGACCCTCTCGTGGTACAGTAGATATGATATTCTGTGCTCGACAACTCCAGGAAAAGAGCCAAGAACAACAACAACCACTTATGTTCATCTTCTGGGACCTCAAGAAGGCCTTTGGTCGAGTTCCTCGCCCTGCTATGTGGGCTGTTCTTCTTCGTTTTGGATGTCCAGATGATTTCATCGCTCTTGTTCGCGCTCTCCACGATGGCATGGTTGGTAGGGTTTGCCACCAGAATACCCTCTCAGACCCTTTTCCCATCATTAGTGGTCTCAAGCAAGGATGTGTCCTTGCTCCAACCTGCTTTTCGTTGTATATGGCTGCAATGCTAAATGAAATACCACCAACAACCCCTGGTATCAATCTGCGATACCGCTTGGATGGGGGGCTTTTTAATCTTGCTCGCTTTCACGCGAAATCCAAAACCTCAGTCACCAGTGTTCATGAATTGCAGTTTGCAGACGATAATGCCACACCAGCTCAGACTGTTGATGACCTCCAGAGGATAGCTACCATTTATAATGACTCTTATGAGCATTTTGGAATGGAAGTTAACACTGACAAAACCAAAATCCTCAACCAACCAGCACCTGGTCAAACTTCCTCAAGGATCAACCTTAAGATTAACGGAAATCCTGTCGATGAAGTGGAGCATTTCTCTTACCTTGGTAGCATCCTCTCAAAAATACCAACTTGTGCAAAGGATATCGAAAACCGCATAAAAGCTGCACACTCTGCATATGGACGCCTTTGTCATCGAGTCTTCAATAATCATGCAATAACCATCCGCACCAAAATCATGTTTTTTCGGGCCGTTGTTCTTTCCACCCTTCTTTATGCCTGTGAAGCCTGGACCTTGTATCGTCGCGATATCAAGCGCCTTGAGAACTTCCAACAGAGAAAGCTCAGACAAATACTTGCCATTCGTTGGGAAGATCGACTTTCAAACAATGAGATTCTCAAGCGTGCTCTGCTGCCTAGTGTGGAAGCTACCATCTTGCAGCACCGCCTTCGATGGACAGGACATGTCGTACCCCACCAGACTACCATGAATCATGCTCCAGGGGGAGCTTGAGACAGGAAAAAGACCACATGGTAGGCCAAAACTGCGCTACAAAGACCAGCTAAAATGTTCCCTGAAGCAAGCCAACATAGACAAAAGATCTTGGGAACAACTTTGCCACCGACAGAGCAGCCTGGAGAAGAAGAACTTGGGAAGGCACAGACTCATTTGAGAGGCACAGAAAACAACAGGATGATGATAAACACAAACAAAGACAAGAAAACAAAACCAACCACGTCCCCCACCCACAATAAAATGTGACTTCTGCCCACGGCAGTTCTATCATAGGCTGGGCCTTCAGAGCCACATCCGCCATCGACATCGATCACAGATGGCAACGTCCCGAAAACTAAGACAAAACCAATGTTCGGACACGAGCTGGAGCGCCGCCGCCGCCGATGACGAAAACTGGTAAACCTGGACCATTTAAAGTAATAATAATTTTTATAGATATAAATGTATATACTTAAGCAATATTACACGAGAGGGAGTATGGTGTCAATGAATATAGTTACTCCAGGTGTGATACTATTAGAGTATCACACCAGTAGTTCGTATAATCATGATACCGTAACAACCTCAAGTGCAATATTGCTTTTAGACAACAGTTCTGGCAAGCACAGTTTGTTAAATTACAGCAATACTGGACACAATATTATGATTTGTTTGTTTAAGCAGTTATTTTGTGCAGCTGAGAAAAAGTAGTCCCTCTTACAAGTAGCCAGTAATTGTTGCTAAACATCTCAATCAGCATGAAGACGTCTATTGTCATTTCACACACAGGTAAACAAATTAAATATTGTCAAGTGCAAAAGTCAGCGTTTATAAAACATATACCTGTTGAGTCGGTACTGCAGAAGACCTGAGATCAAAACGTGGCCGTTGGCCAATGCCGGTAGCTAGCTGGTAGCTAGTAGTTAGCATGCTAGCGATTTCTTTGGCACACTTTGCTTGCTTATTTGGCATTTTCAGATGAAACAGAGTCCATCATCACGAAAACATTGTGGTTTTTCCGTGTTATCCTTGTTTTTGCTTTTCTCCAGATTGTCCAGGTCAGTTGATGAAATTTTTGCACACCGGGAGGTTTTCATGGAAATTTCCTGGCATCTTCCCTTTTCCTCCTCCTTTTCTGATGACCATTCATAATTTAACTCGAATGTTATATTTGGAAAAATGTCCAGAATTTTGTTGTATTCCATTAATGTTGCCTTAAAGTGCCGACCAGGAGTCGACAATAAATAATGGTTAGTTATTAACAGTTACTAGAACACCTTTGAAGTGGAGTGATACATATCCAGTGAAAATTGGAGTGCAGTTATCATGGATTTTAGTAACTCCTGGAATCCCTATTGTCCAATCAAATTGCTCGGTCTGAACTAACTGTTATATAAAGTTATTTAAACAGTATAAACAAGGATTGTATTTCTGGTCTCAGATTGAAACCTGATTTTTTCCCTAATCCTGCTGTTACAGTACAAATATTTCAGTTGACACTACCAGTTATGTTTTCTTCTTGTGTCAAATGTGGTTTCTGTTTTGTGATCAGACCTCATGTACTTGCAGCTTGCATGCAGAGATGGATGGTAGCATTATCTCTGACAGAAAACAAAAGCTCGATCTTTTCACGACTGTAATCTGTCAAAAACCTCCCCGTGCACTCTTATGCAGCGAGGAGTAAAATGATGAGGATCTACGCGCAAGGGTTACACCACAACACATTTATTGAACATAAAGACTGATCCCAAAAAGGTGAAGACTTACAAAAATACACAGAAACACTTACGGTAGGCGTTTGGGGGCCGACATCACCCAGCGAACGTATGGAGAGAAACGTGTTAACCACGAATGCGCCCCAGAGCCGACATCGCTTCAAGGGCGCACGAGAACCACGGCAACATGGAGTGGCTAGCACGTCGTGAAAGTGCTGACAATAATGCTGACTGACAATACGGTGACACTGCAATGAACCAGCAATGTGTGACTGGCAAAAAGCTGCTTAAGTACACACATTGCTGGTGATGGTGAAATGACGAGCACCTGGGCGAGGACTGGGAAAGATAATTAGCGGGATTGGAAATCAGATGGCAGTAATGAGAGAGAAAGGGGTTGGACTGACAGACTGCCAGCCAGAACAATGCTAGAGAAAGCCAAAGAGGACTGCCTCACAGCTGCCGGCCCGAGAGCAGTGGCAAGGGATACGGAAGCTCACTGAATTACATAGTAAACACATAAACAGCGGCACTTAAACCCACAGGGAGGTCAGGACCGAGCCGGGGGAAACCAAGCCAGCTTGGCTCCTGACAGTAATCAGCTACTAGCATTTTCCACCAGCAACACTTTGGTTTATATGGTATGTGTATGTACTCATTTTATTGTAATATTTTCGCTCAGTGTGATCATATCTAGCAGTTACAATAACATCATAAGTGAGGAGGCAGTACCTCATATAGAGCTGGTCGTGCAATGACGTGTTGGAAAGACAAATGGCAGCAGCACAGTTCCCATGCAGCCAAAGTGAAACATGTACATTTGGTTATTAATTACCTGGTTTATAGCAGCAAAATTTCCCAGAGGAGAAACAAAAGTTAGCTTTTTGCTGAGATTTGTCTCTTGGCTCTGAACTGACTTCTTTGCAAGGATGTATTGTTCTTCTCCAATGATACAAGAAACTCACTGAGACAAACCCACCTCAGATAGCTGAGCAAGTAATTTGTTTGTTGCCTGGTCATCAGTTGATTCAATACAAAGTAGTGTTTGTGTAACGTGACCGTGGGTAGTTAATTAAAAACATAACTTTCAGGTTTCTTTAAAACCAGGTGAAGGGTCACTGGTGGCAATCAAAGGGGAAACTTTAAAGAGGACGTTTAAAGGAATTTTATTACAATAAAATATGTACAAATAAATGCCCACTTAAATTAAAAACCTAACCTAAAACCTAAGAATTAAAATTAAGTTAAATTAAGTTAAAACAGAAAAAAATACTAACTAAAAAACTTAAGCTAAAAAAAACTAAAAGTAGGCAAAAACAAACAATAAGTCCTTAAAAGCTGAGGAGGAGGGTTCACTCTTCCAGGCCAGGCTCCATTTACCACCACGACACCAACGCCCTCAGGAAACCTGCACAGGAGAAGACACTTACCAACAGTATATCCAGATTTCTGTTGTCATGAATATCATCATCATCATCATGGGGTGCTGCTATCTGGGAACCAGATACTGACAGCCCAGGCAACGCTCCTCACTCTGCCTCTTGCTGTCTCTCGCCTACAGCACCCCAATTGCTCCACATGGAAGTGTCCGCCCTGAAATGCTGGCATCATGGTGGTCCTGGCCATTGCTTCTCCTCCTCCTCAGTCATGCCCTCCTTCTGCCATCTTCCTGAGACCAGCAGCCTCCTCTTGTCCTGGCAGGGCCCCCATCCAGGGCTCTCTCCTCCTGACAAAAGCTCTCATCTGGCAGGCCCCCCACTCTCCTCAAGCAGGGCTTCTTCAAGCAGACTCTCTCATCTGGCAGGCTCCCCATCCAGGGCCTTCTCAGGCAGGGTTCTCTCCCCCTAGCAAAAACTCTCATCTGACAGAGCACCCACCCGGGCCCCTCTCCTTAGGCAGGGCTCTCTCCTCAGGCAGGGCTATCTCTTCAAGCAGGGCTCCTTCCTCTTGGCAAAAACTCTCTCCTCTGGACTGCCAGAGCACCTCATATCATGTGCAGCCACAGGTGCTGCACATAGTCAATCAATACAGGTACTGCTGATTAGTAATTAGTGGAAGAAGAGGGTGGAAGTTGACAACCATTTCCAATTTAAAAACTATATAAAATCCAAAAACACAATAAAATACTTCCACCCTGTGGCATCTGTCCTTTTATTTTTCTTGAATTTCTTTTAGGGAGGAATGAAGACAGAAATGACAATATTCAAAGCTTACTTTATTGAGCAAAGCCCCAATTGAGTACATAAATAATTCTTTAACTTATGATGGAATGTTTGGTGCATGCTTGTGTGCGTGTATGTGTGCATGTATACAGTATGTGTGCTTGTATGCATGTGCCTGTGAAGGGGTCTGCGTGTGGAAGGTGTGGATGTGGAAGGAGGGAATTCATGTGTTTGAGTATCGGTGTGTGCTTGTGTGTTTGCATGAGTGGGTGTATCATATCAGGGAGTATTACTGTGGGGGGAATGGGAGCTGGTGTGTGGGCACACTCCAGAAGCTGAGGTGAGTTTGCATGCCTAGCCCCTCAGGCTTGGGGTGGGAGGCCGTTAGCCTGTGGTGCTGGTGGTGCATCTAGGCCATGGCAATGATGGGCCTTGGGTTGCATGGCCTGGTGCCCCTCCCACTGGGTTGGGCTCTGTAGAGTGGGGATGATTTCAGGAGCCAGTTGGGGAGCAGGCTTCTTGAGGGGTGGGGGGGGGGGGAGATGGGCTTTCTCTGAGGGGTTGAGTCCCTCAGAGTCTTAACTATCCCCTGCCCTCCCTCTCCCTACCACACTCTAAGGCTGTGTTCAGACCAGGATAGTCCAGGGGTCTCAGTCCGACTGGGCAGGGAATGCCAAGAATTTTCACACCATCGTTTGGTTTGCTCAAGTAGGTTCATTTTGTCTTCTTTTAATTATTACCTCCGCCAGGCTGCAGGCCAGGAGGTTATGTTTTTGCCAGGGTTTGTCTGTCTGTTTGTCTGTCTGTCTGTTGGTTAGCAAGATAACTCAAAAAGTTTTGGACGGATTTCGATGAAACTTTCAGGCGTTGTTGGAAATGGTACAAGGAAGAACTGATTAAATTTTGGGGATGATCCGGATCACCGTCTGGATCCAGGAATTTTTTAAAGGATTCTTTAACATTGTGAGATAGGGCCATTTTCAACACAGAGGATGCAGAGAATCACCGTGCTGCAGCGAGAGAAGAAATGCAGCGACTCAGGCAACGGCTATCCACACATGCTATTGAAGCTCGTCGAGCTTAGTTTTATTTTATTGATTTTTATCTCCGCCAGGAGGTAACGTACACACAAACACTGGATGGGGGGGAACTGTGGCCACCATTACGGAAAATGCCATTTTCGTGAATAACCACTGAACCACTAATCCTATCATTGTCAATCCAATTGCTAGTCATATGTTTTCATGGTCAACGAATCTGAAAACGTACACACAAACACTGTATGGGCGGAACTGTGGCCGCCATTACGGAAAATGTCATTTTCGTGAATAACTACTCAACCACTAATCCTATCATTGCCAATCCAATTGCTAGTCATATGTTTTCATGGTCAAGGAATCTGAAAACGTACACACTGTAGAAGAGCTTGGAATAACGAGGCGATGTGACTTATAAACCAAAGTTTATTATCAGCTTCGCTCCTCTAACAAGTCTCATCTAGTGCAGCAGCAGAAGAAGTAAGAGAGCGAACACATTCGGCTCTGTGTACTTATACTCACACACAACAAAAGACATGCATATCAAAGCTGACATCCCGAATTACTTAATCCCCTCCTTTGTCTCCGTACCCCTCCACCTGGCCCTGGGACGTCAGGGCGACCTCTCTGGTCTCCACCGCAGTGCCTCGGATGCTCTTTGATCTTCACTGGCGGTTGAGACCCTTTGTCCTGTTCTAAGGTGTGAAGTCGCTTTACATATGTAGTCACCAAACATTCTCACATACTTATACATATGTAAGTTATGGGATATATGATTAATATAGACCACACACACAAACACTGTATGGGGGGAACAGTGGCGCTTGGCGGAGGTCTGCGCTCTCCGAGTGCTTTTCTAGTTTACCTTTTGTTCTTATTAAAGACAAAAATAGAAAGGAGATGTTTTTACCTTCTTTACATGTTTCGACTGTTCACTGCAGCCTTCGTCAGAAGTCTCACTTCTTCGTCAGAACAGTCGAAACATGTAAAGAAGGAAAAAACATCTTCTTTCTATTTTTGTCTTTAATAAGAACAAAAGGTAAATCGTTTGGTTTGGTTTGCATTGGCACTACAGTGGACCAAACTGCCTGGACAACATCACACAGTTACAATAACAGCTCGTTTGGGGCACTGTAACCGAAACCACCACTGACCAGGAATAAAAAAATCTCAGCGAAGAAGAAAAATCAGGCTCATCAATTGGCCAGGACCAAAAACGGAAATCCGTTGACCTTCAGCTGGGTTTTTTGTCCACCACAAACGAAACATTTTTTAAAATTTTCTCCACAGCTTTCACCGGTAGAAGGATTTCTTGGATTTGCGTGCTTGTCTTTATTGTTATTTTCTACCCAAAATGTACTATGGTAAACACCACTTCCTCTTCTCAGACTACGTGTTGCAGTGGTTAAACAAAGGGGCACTTCCACCCTTTGGTCCGCTGAGTAGTCCGTTTGGATTCATACTGCAAGCGGACTGCACCAGACTTTGTTTGCAAGTGAACCGAGACCCCCATTTTCAGGGGGACCAGACTTTGCTTGTTTGGTGTGCACCAGAGTTCCAGCGTGTGTTCAGAAGGCACCAAATGAACCGAACTATCCACAGAAGCCACTGTTTAGTCCTTTGGTCTGGACCAAACAGTAGCCATTCGAATGTGCCCTAAGTGGACCATACATCTTATTGATAGAGTTCTGGGGTGGGGTATGTTGTGTTGTGTAGTGTTGGTAGGGGCTACTTCTTTGTTATGTCGCAAGACCACCCTCATCTCAATTTTAGTTGCATGGTAGACAGTCAGGGTTTGGGTGGTGGGTGGGGGGAACTCTGCTGTCTACAGCAGTGGGGTGTCCCACTACACCATCCCCCCAATTTCAAATGCACTTTAGTAGTACATACAAGTGCATCACTTTCTTCATATTACATACACTTGCATCCAATTTCACAAGATTACATACACTCGTGCCCCCTCATCATGATTCATACACTATCATACACATTTGGCATCAGGGGGGAGTGGGGGCTTCCTTCGCTCCTGTCGCCCTCCTTCTGCTATGGCCAGGCAATGGGACTGTGGATGCTAACACCACAGAATGTGGTGTTAGCATCATCCCTGGGACAGACAAGTGTGGCGCGGCTCCCCACCGCTCACTACCACCTCCTCTGGGCATGGGTGCCTGGTGGTTCCCGGGGCATGTGTCTGGGACCCTGTGGTGGACATGGGTCTGCCCCTGCGTGGATACACCCAAGGGGGTCCTAGCCTGGGCGGTGGTGGGGGGTGGGGGGTGTTTCCTCTGAACAGGCACCAGCTGCCCTCGGTCCCTGGTTGATGAAGCTGTGGGAAATGAACCTGAAAAAAAATGATGTTTCTGAGATTTTGCCTAAACAGACTGAATGCACACAGCCAGCAAAAAAACAACAACAACAAAAAAAAAACTGCAATCAGGAGGAATCCACCAAGAACCAGGGGAAAACCAGTTCATCTGCAGGAGTTTGAGACAGACGATACAAAAGATAAGCTGGGAATGTATGTAGATTTTTTTTAATAAAGCAGTGTGGGATATACCTCAAGCCCAGTTGCCATTATGCAAAAAGGTAGTGGGAGAAGAATGGGGGTATGCCCTCAAAAGTACCATTGATAGGTCAAAGAAATTTAAAGCAAGATTTGGAGCAGAAGGTTACAATTAGAAACCAGGTATAGAGAAATACTAATATGCCCAAACAAAAGTGTATGAAGACAATCAGGACACAATAGCACTAGCCAAAAACCCAGTGAGCAGTCAGGGGTGCAAGCACATTGACATTAGCACCATTTCATAAGAGAAATTGTAAACTGTGGAAATGTGGTAGTGGAATATTGTCCTATTGAAAAATAGTTGCTGAAGTAATAAGAAAGCCAGCCACAAAGCAAAATTTGAGAGATTTACACAGGATTTGTTTGGCACTTAGAGGTGTGAAAAGATTTGTTTATTCTGATGGAGAAACCTAAATGTTATTATGTTTTCCATGTACCCCAACTGAGCTCAGCTTGAGTGGGGGTGTTGAGATGTATTCATCTGCATCCTTTTTCATTGTGCTATCATTGATGCTATGATGGTAGTACGTCATAACATCAAGTATTCATGTTACCAGGCTCAGAGGCCCCTGTCTGCCTCTGTGCAGTTGTTAAGTGCCATTCCATTCACTTATAGTCAAGTCGCTGTATGGAGGGAACCTCCAACTGAGAGCTGTATTATACTCCACATGTAAGTGGTTCAATAAATGTTCCTGAGGACTAGAAGCGAGTCCAGCTTTGCTTATTCCTCTACATGCTAGACTGGAAGTCCGCTGTTCCAACTCAGTCTTTACGAATACAAATTATGTCAGTGTGGGATATCTTCTCAGCAGATCCCTTCAGTTCTGCTATGCCTTCATCACTGAGGTACCAGCCCTCTTTGGTCAGGGAATCAGTTAAATCGGTCATTTTCGTCCACACTATCGATGTGCTAATAACACAACACCAAGGCTTTAACAGCTAGCACACTTAAATAATGACTATCTGACTCCGTTATTTAACTGCACTAGCTGTAAATGCGCTTTGAGTGTCTTTGAGAGTAGAAAAGCGTTATATAAGTGCAGGTCCTTATCCTTTATCCCTAAACGCCATGAACAACATTACATTTTTGATTCTAATACTTAGGTCTTCACAAGCCTGTATCCACCTGCTGTAAAACGCGTGCTCTTGTTAATATGATCTTTCACGGGGTCTTTATTGCAGCTGAAGCATTTGTGGTGGCTGTGTTCCGCAGGCCCCTTGTGACTCCGCCCCTTCCACCCCTGACACTCTTCATCCCGACCACCCCAACTCCTCAAACCCCCCGCCCCCCTCCATCCACCCCAGACAGCTCCAGGCTGAATGAAAGAGAAAATAAAGAGATCTAAATGTCAGCAGGGAGCTGTGTGCATTCCTCTCACTGTGTCCTGAGACCGGTCACCCAGAACAACTTGTGATCCTGGGACAAAGCTGACGACAGCAGGTGGCCATATAAAGAAATTTTCCTCCCAGAATTAGATCTTATCCCAGGGAAGTGCCATTGAGTCATAGATAATACAGCCCTCAACCCCCCATCCTGCTGGGTCCAGAAGGATTTTCATTTCAATTTCTTTACACAACGATGCTTTTCATCTTGACCAGGGTGAGATGACAGCACTGCAGCCATGAAATAAATGGGAAGCAGTTGAAAGGCAGAATTATCCCCCAGACCTGCAACACTGCCTGGAACGCCCCACTGTTCCCATTCATGTACATTTGTGACATTCTCTCTCACACACACACGCACACACATGCATGCCCATATACACATAAAGTCCCGCACAGATAAAGAGAGATGCAATCAGACAGGAGTACTACCTTTCCACACATACACACTAAAACACAAGCTTTAATCCAAACAGGGCTGGTATTTTATAATTTCATCTCCTCTGTCTCCCTTTTTCTCATTCCCTGTTTTCTAGGGGGTGTATAAATGATGCATGAGGACGAAAATGTCACCCCCAAAATAAAGAGAAAGCAATTTTGTCACATCGAAAAAAATGGTAATTTTTAACTTTTCCTTCAGTGCTTTTGCAGCTTTTCTGTCAGAGGTCTGCTAGTGAAATGCCAGCTCTCACAAAAGGGCTGAATGCTTCAAAATGTTCGAATAAGGCCAGAGAGTGTTCATACAGATTCTGCATGGTGATCACTGGGCCATCTGAATTGGGTTCCATTGCCTTATAAGGCTGCTTATTGAGTCACAGTTGCAAGTAATTCATAAATTGAGCGTCCAACAGGTGTAGCAGTGGGTGCTTTGCAACCAAATAGTGCTGGAATCTTTTGAAAGGAACTTTTATGTGAAAACATTGCCTAAGTACTGAAGGACCTCAAGTATGTTTTTTTCTGTTTCCATTGCCTAACTAATTGTGACATAAAGTTTAGTTGACAGTTGGCATAGTAACATGTAATAAATGGACACAAGGACCAAATTATCTTTGACAAAAGAAATCATGTTTTATAAAGATTTTTTTTTTTTAAGTTTTATCAAGTCTGGACTTTGCTATTCTTACACAGCTGATGGATTTTTATAGATTTCAGATATACTGGATGCTATGAGAGGGGAGTCTTCATTCAACTTTTAAAAATCAAATTGCTTCATTAATCCATTAATGAAGCCTGGGCCTCACTGCTAATGTCTACATTGATTTGCAAATATTCTAGTAGTCAGTCTTTAATCAAAATACAGATTGCTTCTACACCCATTAGGTACACTTAAATTATATCGCACAAGATTCGTATTGGAATGAAATGGACCTTTATGCACACAACACTTTCCAATCTTAATGTAGTCAAAGCCCAAGGATTTGGAGAGCTCAAACCTCTGTTGATGCAATGCATTTACATAGCACTTTTGAGTCTTTTAAAAAGTCCTGCAAGTGGGTCATAATCCAGATCACCTAAAGGAGTGTTCCTTATGCCATATCACATCCTTGTAAAAAATTAAAATTAAAATCTCTTCATTACTTTTCCTGTAATCTAACAAAAAGGCAAACAATGGAAAAAAACAAAAAAAACAAACAAACAAACTCTTTGGCCGAGGTAAGAAAACCTCACCCTCTGTTCCATGGACTTAAGAGAGGCAGACTATTCTGGAGAATTTGGAAACACTGGTGAGACAACTTTAAGCAACAAACATGGATTTTGGGCTATTGGAGAAAAAGAGAGCACCAGAGTAATCCCCTTACCAACATACAGTGCTGTGAAAAAGTATTTGCCCCCTTCCTGATTCCTTATATTTTTGCATATTTGTTACACCTAAACGTTTCCGATCATCAAATAAATTTTAATATTAGACAAAGATAACCTGAATAAATACAAAATGCAGTTTTTAGGTGATGATTTCATTTATTAAGGGAAAAAACCTATCCAAACCTACCTTTCCCCATGTGAAAAAGCAAATGCCCCCTACCTGCCTCTAAACCTAATAACTGGTTGTGCTACCATTGGTGCCAACATCTGGTAATGAGTATTTTACATCACTGTTTGATAAGGGAGTCAACTGTCTTGGGCATCTCGGAGGGAGAAAAACGCCTCGTGGGTAAAACCAGGTCTGTGGTGGACCACTCCCAGTTACACGGGGTGAGACTGGACATCCTGGCAGATAAGCACATCTGTCGCAAGGTCTGTGGTGGACTTTTGCCAGTCGGTGCATCGTGACATGCACTACACAAAGAGCAGAAATAAACAAACCTATCATCTGGTCAGTCACTGCAACAGATACTGGAGTCAGTTTGTCTTGGCCTGTCCTTGCCACTGATAATACCTCTATCTGCCAAGAATGTGTTGCTAGTCCAGCAAAAGCTAGCGATACTCAAATGCTTTGCAAGCAGTTTCATGAAATGGTCAGTCAGAGAGCAACTCATACCGGCTCGAACGTCACCGGGGTTAACAAGGTCAGGAGTTCCTGGCAGCGAAAGGTGAATTACAGAGCTGCTTGGAGGAATCTGATCGGACCTAAATGAAACAGTTAAGGGGCTTTTCCACTAGCCTCGCTTAGCCCTACACCGCACCACTCAGCCCGCGTTTGAGCATTTTCCATTAGCCCCAGCACCGGTTAGCAGGCACTATTTTAGTACCTGATCCAGGGCAGGGTCTAACCGAGCTGGGTAGGGCTGAGTATGGCTGTGATGTGACTTTAACAGACTGGTCGCCGCTGATTGGTCAGGTCGTAACGTCACGAATGCGACTTTTTCTGCTGAATTTACTACACGACCGCCATTTGTAGTTGTTCAACCAGTGAACACAGTACGCAGCTTTAATACAGTATATTTTCACACTCTGAAGATGTCTTCTCGTAAGGCTATCCCCTGGTCAAACAAGGAGGTGCGCAATTTTCTTTCTATATTAGCCGACGATCGCATCCAGCGTGAGTTGGACGGATCTACTCGAAATGAAAAAATATACCAGCAGGTGTCCGAGCAGATGGGTTCCCAAGGGCACATCCGTACTGCCAAACAGTGTCGGGAGAAGCTGAAAAAGCTGAAAAGCGATTACCGAGCAGTGAAGGACCACAATGCTCGAAGTGGAGCGGATCGGAAGGAGTGGAAGTGGTTCGTTGAGAGTCATTGGGCTCGACACGGCCTTGGAAACCGTGGATGGTGAGTGTTGTTTTGATATTGCGCGTCTTTTTGCCAATTTATCCTTTCTGTGCCAAGCTCACTGTTTTTAAAAAATAGGAAGGTTGTTAGATTGTGGGTAATGGTTGTTACTGAGGCTTGCCTATTGTTTTGCAGCCAACTGCAGATTCACGCTTGCTTTATGTTAAGTATTAGCACGAACAAAACGCTGAATTACGCTTATTGTATTCCGGTTAAAAACTTTAGAGTGTTGTGCACATGTTGCACTTTGGTGTTAAGTTTTAAATTGCGTGCATTTTCTTTCTAGAATCGCAGTTCATATCACAGGGGTCCACCTCAGTGGACATGGACACACCGGACTCTCCTGCGTCTGCGTCTGGCGGAGCGCCAGCTGGATCGACTATGATGTCAGCCACATCACCAGCTCCATCTGGATCACGTTCAAGTGCCGGTAAGGCACAATAACCACAATTTTTTTTTTTTTGTTGTTGAAACAGGTCCAGCAGAAACTAGGGTCGAAAATCCATCCATCCATCTTCTACCACTTAATCCTTTACGGGTCGCAGGGGGCTGGAGCCTAACAAGTTATGTACCAAATTGATTAATGCAATTTCCTGTAGCTGCATATTAATTAATTGAAAATGTCTTTTTAAATGTACAAAAAGGTTATTCTTTGGTCTTCACTTATTATCGGTGTTCCACAACCCGGTCCCATTTTCAGGTGTGGTGATTGAAGTGCTGTTGTAACTCCTGTTTTAGAAAAACAAATAAAGCTCATGAACTGCCGTTGAAATCAACATGCTTCATTGAAATGCTTCGCGTCAGCTGACTGTATTAACCCATTCAGATTTCTGCGGCCACACTACAAGCAACTATTTTAAACATTACCCATCCATCCATCCATATTCTTAATCTTAATCCTTTTTAGTTTTGCAGGGGGGCTGCAGCCGAAGACAGCACCCTGCGTGTTGCAAAATCCGCTCCACTGAGGGGCAGCAACATGACAGTTCAGCTTATATACAGCAATGAAGCATAATATAATAGTGACATTCCACCACAGACTTTCACCTGTGTAATTCCATAATATATGTAGTGATCCAGCTTTAACAACCATGCCTTTCTGTCTTTCAATGTAGCCAAGAGGAAAAGGAGCAACTCCATTGCTGACCTTACATCAGCGACGGTCAACATGCATGACAAGGAGATGCGGCTCTTGGAACGGCAACATGACCAGCGACAAGAACACCATCAGGAGTACATGCAGCATTTGCGACAGGTGGCCGCAGATGTGCGGGCAGATGCGCGTGAAGCCCTGGAGCAGGACGCTGTGTTACGAAGGGAAGAGCTCGCAGAGATGTCATCATTCAACAGAGATTTCCTGACCCTATTTGGCAGGCTTGTGGACGCATTTAGCAGTCGGCATGTCTAACCATGTCTCCCCACGCCCAGTCTGTTTTTTTGTTTGTAAATTTTGCTTCTGGAATAAAATTGTATTGTTTGCATCAAAAGTCTGGTTTATCTGTTATGACACCGTATGAGAAAAGCCAATAATTACATACACATTCTATTCTCTGTTCACTCCACATGCTGCTGTTCATCAGGTCAGGTGTATAGCCTTCTAATGGTAATTTAATTTTTAACAACACAACGAAACGTAATGTCTTGGTAGGTTTTTTTTTTTTAATTTTAAACAAATTTGCAATGCTGAATCCATTTCTCTCAAACGGGTACATTTTTTATGTTATAAGCAGGTGTACAGGTGTACTTTAACTTTTACAGTAGACACTGATAAAGGTAAGTACATGTAAATTGAATGTTGCATCACCAGTCAAAATTTAATAAATTAAGAAGGAATCTAGCAAAAATTTGGCACTAATAACAGTAGACAAATCGGACAAGGATACACAACTGTGTTTTTGTTGCACACAACTGTTGTTACCAACAAGTGCAAAATTTATATTCCCTTTTCCCAAAAATTAAAAATCAGTTTGAAAGTAAAAGTGGGAGACCTTTACATGGGAATATGACATGTATCAGCACATGATTTATAGTTCAATTTGCATTTCCACCTAAGCAAAAGTGGCTTGTCGAGCTGGATTTTTGTGAAGATGGCCTGTGCGGTGTTTCTGCATGTAAATTACCCATACCTTAACAGATAAGCGTTATGAACAACAGAAGACAGGTAGATGGAACATGCACAACATTTTATTTACAAAAAACATTTTTGAAATATGTATGCACATAAATGTGGACGAAATTACATTTCTACCTATTGCTAGACAAGTACTGCATCACAGCATCTCGTATATCGGCACCCTACTCCTCTGTTCCCTGGGTCGCTGCCACCACTGGTTCATCTACTGCATCATCCAATGTAGTGTCAAACGTCTCTCCATGACTCTCACACAGATTGTGCAGAGCACAACAAGTCAGCACCATAGATTTCACCAGTTTCATGTCACAGTCATTCCTCTCTCCTTCCTCCTTCCTTCTCTCATCGTCATCAGCCATTTTCTTTGTTGTGGAGGATTCGGTCACATGTTTCATGTCACGAGAGTGTGGCGCCGCCTCGGCGCCGCCTCGCTGTTCAAGAAATCCCACCCACCGTAGGTGTGCCAGCAGGAGTGCCAGCAGTAATGTTGAAAAGCAACCGAGGCAGAACCGAATCGAAGTGAGTCGAGTCGGGTTTTCTAATCGGGGCTAGTGGAAAAGCGCCTTTATTGTCGCCTCCAACAGACTGCTGTGATGATTATGATGACATCACTGTTGAGGAATTTTGACCCACTCTTGTGTGCAGAATTGTTTAAATTCAGTCACATTGGAGGGCTTCATGAACTGATGGCCGGACATTCTCCTTCAGTATTTTTTTGGTAGAGAGCAGCATTCATGGTTCTGTCAGTTAGGGCAAGTTGTCCAGGTCCTGAAGCAGCTAATCAGCCCCAGACCATGATACTACCACCAGCATGTTTGACTGCTGATATGTTGTTCTTTTTATGAAATTCTGTGTTAGTTTTATGTCAGATAAAACAGGACACATGTCTTCCAAAATGTTTATCTTTTGTCTTGTCAGTCCCTCAAATATTTTCCCAAAAGTCTTGAGGATCATCTAGATGTTTTCTGGCAAATGTGAGAAGAGTCTTTGTGTTCTTTTTGTCCAGCAGTGGTTTTTGTCTTGGAACTCTCCCATGGATTTCATTTTTGCCCAGTCTCTTTCTTATTGTTTCATCATGGACCAGTGTCCAAACTGAGGCAAGTGAGGCCTGCAGTTCTTTAAAACGTTGTTCTGGGTTTTTGTTTCTCATCTGATATTGAATTTCTTTAGATCACAGTGGGATGTGTTGCTTTTTGAGATCTTTTAGCTTACTTCAGGTTGTCAGACAGGTTCTATTGAAGTGATTTCTTGATTCAGCAAGTCTGGTAGTAATCAGGCTTGGGTGTAGCTACTGAAACTGAACTCAGCTTTCCAAAAAATGTGGTTAATCACAGTTAATTCATGATGTAGCACGGGGGGCAATTACTTTTTCACATAGGGCCAGGTAAGGTTGGATAGTTTTTTCCTTAAATAAATGAAATCATCTTTTGAAAACTGCATTTTGTATTTATTCAGGTTATCTCTGTCTGATATTAAAATTTGTTTGATGATCTGAAACATTTAAGTGTGACAAATATGCAAAAACACAAAAAATCAGGAAGGGGGCAAATACTTTTTCACAGCACTGTAGAAAGAAGATGCAAACACCTCAAAGAGCCTTGATTTTGACCAGAAATGCCCCAAATATGAGGCAACAGTACTAACCATTGCCCCACTGTGGTGGTGTTTTGTTGGAGAGTAGCAAATGTGAAATAGGATCCCAAAAATCCATCTAAAGGGGGTTATAAGAAAGGAAATGGTTCCTTGGCACCCTTGAAGGGAATTTGGAAAAAAGGAGCGACTAATATACAGTACAAAAAAAAAGAGATCTAAATGTGAAAATGTTAGTGTAATGTTTTACACTAACGGCGCTGCCTGGCATATTTCTGTCCAATACCAACTCTCTCTCTAACAAGGTGGATGAACTGAGACTGCTGATGCGTTTTAAGGACCTCGCCTCCTCAGCTGTCCTCTGCTTTACTGAGACCTGGCTCCGGGAAAATATACCGGACAGCGCGCTGCGCCTCGACGGCTTTCAGCTCTTCCGTGCTGATCGTGACACAGAGCTTTCCGGCAAGACCACAGGAGGCGGTGTCTGCTTCTACATCAACTGTAGCTGGTGCTCTGATGTAACGGTAATTTCCAAACACTGTTCTCCTGCCTTGGAATTTCTTGTTATCAATTGCAAGCCCTTCTATTCCCCGCGGGAGTTTGCTTCTTTCATAATGATCGCTGTGTACGCCCCTCCCGACGCGGACACGCGCGAAGCTCAGCGCGTGCTCGCGGATCACATTCAACACACAGAGCGGAGTTTTCCAGACTCGCTGATTATTGTGGCTGGCGTCTTTAATCAGTGCAATCTGAGCCACGATCTCCCCCGCTACAAACAGTTTATTAAATGCCCCACCAGAGGATTAAACACACTGGATCACTGTTACCACAGTGAAAGACGCATATCGCGCTGTCCCTCGAGCTGCGCTGGGATTATCTGATCACGTGATGGTTCACCTCATTCCCACATACAGACAGAGATTGAAGCTCACTAAACCTGTTGTGAGCACTACGAAGATACGGACCAGTGATGCTGAGGAGAAGCTGGAAACGTGCATGGAAATATCTGACTGGGGCATGCTTAAAGGAGCCACGCATGATCTGGATGAGTACACGGACACTGTAAACTCATATATCCACTTTTGTGAAGAGAACATTCTTCCATCACGCACCAGGGTGAGTTACTCTAATGACAAACCCTGGTTCACAGCTAAGCTCAGACAGATCAGGAAGGAGAAGGAAGCAGCGCTGAAAAGTGGAGACAGGGACTGCTACAGGGAGGTTAAATACCGGTTTAACAGAGAGCTGAAGAGGGCTAAATCTGTGTACTCAGAGAGACTCCAGCAGCAGTTCACTGCTAATGATTCGGCTTCCGTGTGGAGAGGACTGAGGCAAATCACCAACTATCGACCTAAGGCTCCTAAAGGTCAGGATGACAAAGCCCTTTGTCAGAGACTGTCCCAACACTATGCCCGTTTTGACACCTCGTCATCTGTGTCCAACTCCCCCCCTCCCTCCAGCTCCACAGCCTCCACATTCCCTACTTCATTTAAGGCACCCCCCCTCCTCCCCCCCCTCCCCTTATCATCAGTGAGCAGGATGTGCTCAAACAGTTCTCCAGACTGAACCCGCGCAAGGCCCCCGGCCCAGACGGCGTGTCTCCCTCCACCCTGAGACTCTGTGCGAAACAGCTGGCTCCTGTATTCACAGACATTTTTAACACCTCCCTTAAGTTATGCCACGTGCCATCCTGCCTCAAATCCTCCACCATCATCCCTGTCCCCAAGAAGCCACGGATCACTGGACTTAATGACTACAGACCTGTAGCGCTCACCTCTGTAGTCATGAAGTCCTTTGAGCGCCTGATCCTGTCCCACCTCAAGTCCATCACCACCCCTCTCCTGGACCCGCTGCAGTTTGCCTACCGAGCCAACAGGTCTGTAGACGATGCAGTCAACCTGGCCCTCCACTCCATCCTGCAGCACCTGGACTCCCCGGGAACCTACGCCAGGATCCTGTTTGTGGACTTCAGCTCCGCATTCAACACCATCCGCCCCGCTCTGCTCCGGGACAAGCTGTCCCTGCTCAACGTGCCTGACTCCCTCTGCAGGTGGATCATCGACTTCCTGACGGACCGGAGGCAGCATGTGCGGCTGGGAAAGACTGTCTCAGACTATACTAGCATCAGCACCGGATCACCCCAGGGCTGTGTACTTTCCCCCCTACTCTTCTCCCTTTACACCAACTCCTGCACCTCCAGCCACCAGTCTGTCAAGTTGATCAAGTTTGCGGATGACACCACCCTCATCGGGCTCATCTCCAACGGCGACGAGTCCGCCTACAGGAGAGAGGTGGCCCAGCTGGCGTCCTGGTGCAGCAATAACAACCTGCAGCTGAACGCTCTGAAGACAGTGGAGATGATTGTAGACTTCAGGAAAGTCACTACTCCTCTGCCCCCCCTCACCCTCTCAGGCTCTCCCATCACCACTGCTGATTCCTTCCACTTCCTAGGCACTACCATCACCAGGGACCTCAAATGGGAGCTGACCATCAGCTCACTCATCAAAAAAGCCCAGCAGAGGATGTTCTTCCTGCGGCAGCTGAGGAAGCTCAAGCTACCCACCAAGATGTTAGTGCAGTTCTACACAGCCATCATCGAGTCCATCCTCACCACCTCCATAACCGTGTGGTACGCAGGAGCCACTGCCAGGGACAGACTAAGGCTGCAGCGCGTCGTGCGCACTGCTGAGAAGGTGATCGGCTGCAAGCTCCCATCTCTCCAGGATCTGTACATCTCCAGGACCTGGAGGCGTGCTGGCCGGATCATAGCCGATCCCTCACACCCTGGTCACGTACTGTTTGCCCCCCTCCCCTCTGGTAGAAGACTTCGGTCCATCCAGACTAAAACCTCCCGTCACATGAACAGCTTCTTCCCCTCTGCCATTAGACTGCTGAACACTAAGTGACTCTCGTGCACCATGTACAGCAGCTCAACCAGACTCATGTCAATCATCACTGTTTTCTTCCTGCATTACCGACTGCACTATATAGTTCTCCACAGTATCTGCTGCTGGCTAATATATATTTTAACTGTTGACCAGTATCACTTAATCTTATCCTACACTTTATTACATGTATAGTTTATTTCTCTTATCTTATCATGTTTAATGTTGCAGCATTGTACCGAGACAAATTCCTAGTTTGTGTACTACATGAACAATGGCAATAAACCTGATTCTGATTCTGATTCTGATTCTGATTACTGTTAAAAATAAGAGTTTTTGAGTGATGACCAAAGAGATAAGAGATAGAACCTTAGGGTCTAAATAGTGTAAATATGGAAAGTATTTAAAATGATGCACAAAGCTTCACCAAAGGATTTGTTGTTTGTTAGATCGCACAGTCTATACTGTCAAAATCACTCCGCTCAAGAAAACATAGCCAGCAGCTATACTAAGACTATAATGTGAAGGACTAACAGCACTGCTTTATTCTGATGCTATAAGGAAAACAGAAAGCACACATACCGTAAGTCTTTTCTAACATTCATTCTCTACTCGGGAAGACTGAGTGCATAACTGCAGTTAATTGCAGTAGGTCAGAGAAGCCATCTGTGATTATTTAACTGCATTGTTTTTCAGTGCACCTGCTGTATTTCATTACACAACACTTAAAAACAACAGAGTGGATTTAGAAGATATACATAGCTATTGTGTCACCCAATAGTTTCAAACATCAGGACCTAAACAAATGTATTGATTTACTAAAAGCTGTGCTCTGGATGTTTATTTGTTTATGGACTAAAATATAATAGAAAATATTCCGGCCTTTTAGTACATACTTGTTGTTTCTATAGGTTTTGATTGCATTAACATAATCCAAGATTAGATCTCAAGGCAAGCCCAATAACTTCCAAATGTGGACTAATCTTGTTATTTTTCCATGGAATCATACCCCAGGACATCCCAGTAGGTTCTTTTGGTGATGTGTTTGGAGCTGATATACTTTCTGTCTTTGTTTTATTTTGTTTTTTTGTTTTATTGTGAAGGATGGCTCAGTGTATCCCAGGGCATCTAAGATATTTTTGAAGAACTTTCCTTCACACTTATGTAATCCTAAGTTTTCACTATTTAATTTATTTCTGAGGCCTTTTGGTCAGATGTATACATACAGTCTTCCTCAGATATACTGTAACATATTAAAGATGGAAGTAGCTTCCTTGTTCCAAAAATGAAACAAAAATGGAAATAAACTTGTATTTTGACTAAAACCCAGCAGGTTGCAGCATGCATAGTTACATCTTCATAGCAGTCTGTCGGGGGTGACAATGGTTATGTTTACATGGACACAAGTAACTGGATTAAAAGCCTGATCGGAATAAAAATGCTTCATGTAAACATGGCAATCTGAATATTCTAACCCGATCACGCTCATTTGGATCAAAATTTCATTCTGATTGAGAGGGGTGGGTTATGCTGATTGTTAATCCGAATGGTGCACATGAAAACACTTATTCCGAACGTAGGACAGAAAATATGTTTACTGCGCATGTCTGTACACCAGCCACACGTCAACGTGACGTATTTCCACCTTAGCAGCAGCTAGCGGAAAACATAGCGGGAGTAAAACAAAACTGGTCTGTATCGTTCTGCTGTCTCCCTCTGTTCGTCATATGCAGAAGTATGTACTTGTAGATTCATTACGGAGACCAGCAGAAGCAAAAGTACAGTCTGAATAACACAATACAGGTCAATTTCGACACGAAGCTGGGCTTGCTAACACCGGAAGTTGCTACTTCTTCTACTATTTTTGGAATGTCGAAATGTTGACGTGCGCATGTCAAAATGATTTATTCCATTCAAAAGTGTGACACATGGAAACGTACGTCCTAATCAGATCAGCTTTTTCAGGATCCATGTAAACAGTAAAATTCTGATCTGAATTGGAATCAGATTGAAGAAATTTTGCCCATGTAACCGTGGCCAGTGACTGTTTCATTTAGGTCTGATCAAATTCCTTCACACAGCTCTGTCCTTTGCCCTCCGCTGCCCGGAACTCCTGACCTCGTTAACCTGGGCAACATCCAAGCCGGTATGAGTTGCTTTCTGACTGACCATTTCATGAAACTGCTTGCAAAGTATTTGAGTACCGCTAGCTTTTGCTGGACTAGCGGCACATTCTTGGCAGATAGAGGTATTATCAGTGGCAAGGACAGGCCAAGACAAACTGACTCCAGTATCTGTTGCAGTGACTGACCAGATGATAGGTTTGTTTATCTCTGCTCTTTGTGTAGTGCATGTCACGATACACCAACTGGCAAAAGTCCACCACAGACCTTGCGACAGATGTGCTTATCTGCCAAGATGTCCAGTCTCACCCCGTGTAACTGGGAGTGGTCCACCACAGACCTGTGACAGATATTGTTTTTATTTCTGCCAGGATGCCCAGTTTCACGGTTACAAAGCCCTCCAATATCCAGTTTAATTAATACACCACATGCAACAAATGATTGCTCTTACCATCTGATTGAGAGAACATTAACCAATAAGTAAGTGTTTCAAAAAGGACTCTTATCTTTTTGGAAAAGCACCAATGCCAAAGGACACCATTTACATTAAGGTGAAACAAATACAGATAAAAATTGTCATGAAAGCATGTTGGGGGAGTAGCATCTTTACTCAGAGCCCTTCTAAAATGATGCTGTTCTCATTACTCTTAGGGTGAGTCCCAATTTATCCCTTCACCCCACTCCTCTGTTTTGTGCATCCATGTGAATGTGCAAATGGAGGGTAGGGAAAAGGGGTGAATTTGGACGCACCCTTCTAGTGAATAGTGAGTCCAGAAACCCTAAGGAAAAGGTTTTAATCAGCCAAGTTTTAATACACCAGAATTTCCTTTTAAATAAAACATTATGCACAGACTCATTTTAGAGTTCATGGCACAATCATATGTTTTGACGTGCATGACAATTTCAAGGTTTTATATTACCACAATAAAGTTCCAATCACAAATGCAAACATGAGACATTGTTCATGTACAAAATGAAAACATACAGTAAACCTATTTTTTCCCCATTTCTCTTTAAAGATCAACTCAAATTCTTCAACATGCTCATCAGTAGAATTTTTCATGGTATTCAGAAGTGGGGTTTTCCTGCTTTTTTCAGATGTTTTTGACTTTCCCTCACTGTGCTCTGCAGACATACTAGTTTTTGATCCATGCCCATTTTCCACTGCAACTCCCCAATTTACACAACACACTGACAACCAGTGACTTCACTCAGCAGACCAAAGTGAATGTGGGAAAAGCTCAAACTGTGGGTTCTTTTCTGATGGATAGCTTTGCTGAGAACTGTAAACTGTGGTTTTGAATCTCTTCATGCACTGAAAGCAAAGTTTGAACTCCAAACTGTGGATGACTCATAAAGCTAAAAGGCATGTTTAGGAGAGCAGAGAAGCCTCCAGCATGTTTCCTATGAAGGTCGTAATGTTTGCAGATAGTAGGACTGCGCCGGTGTGTTTTTCACTCAAACTCCGTGTCATTCGGGTTGGAGCTCCAAGAAAATACTTTTAACCTCAACTCAAGTCTAATGGAATAAATTATCATGTTTCATTCAGAACTAGGTTTACCTCAAATGCATCACCAGTCTGCCAAATTTAGATTTGCATGTATGTGTATGATATTATGTGGCTTGACTTAAAATAGGTTTCACCACACTATGAAGAACTGCACTGTATGTTGCTGTTGTAGGTATTTAAAATTACTGTATAGTGCATTAGTACCATTGTCAATCCCATCCAGAAATGGAACCACTTAAAATGCAATGAATACTGCTCAAGGCAGTCACTGTGATATACTGTAACCTGAGCGATCACTACTAATATTCCTTCTTGGCCTTATTATCAGGTGCTTGATATAATTTTTTTAACAGAGCAGACATAATGGCACCAGATCTAATTGCTCAGCGCAATAGCTATAGTGAAGGGCCCTGTTGCAGCAATCAACAACGCATGTTTGCGGCACGCTTCCCATTTTGTACTGGTGGATTTGACAGTTTATGCCAGTGCACTGTTTTTCACGCTTTGCATCAAGCCATCTAATTATCTGTGCACTGTGAGCCAGCTTTGCACTGCAAAGAGGAAACTCAAGGAGGAGAGGTATGGCTCTGATGCAATCTTAGTGTATTGGTATATTTTAGTGCCTTTTATGACAATGACCTTTAGATAAGAAAAAATAAGGCATGTTTTCAGAAGTGCATTAATGCTAAGCTATGTTAATGCTATGCTATGCTAATCATATTTCGGATCTGCATTTTGAAATCATGAAGCTCCTACTGACAGGGGCACATGAGGATGTCATGAACGCCCCTCAGGGCAGAGAGAGACAGATCCAAGCGCTGAACTGTTTAGTGACATTTATTAATGGAAAAACACAAAACAACCTGTGCATGACACAAAAATGCAAACTTAAAGTAACTTAAAGGAGTAAGATCAGTCCAAACAAGTCCTTAAACGTGAGACAACTGAGAATCGACATTTGACATGAGTCATCAGGCGAGAGGGCATAGACAATGCTGCTGCACTGAGGGAATGTGCAGACAGCCTTAAATAATGGGCAGTAGATGAGTGACAGGTGCGTGCCCCTGAGTGGGCCGGTGACCTAATTACAACTGCCTACAGCTGAGGTGGCAGAGAGCAGACAGTGGGCAGCTGGTGGGCAGCATCTGGAGAAGAGGAAAGGCTCTGTCATAAAACCAGAAAATATAGAAAAACAGACAACATAATAATAATAATAATAATAATAATAATAATAATAATGATAATAATAATAAAAAAATAATAATAATAATAATAACAGACATACAAAACAGAATTAACGTGAGAGTCTGAGCTCTGTGGGCACACGCTCAGACACATGACAGAGGAAATGTAACCTGCACTTGGATTTTCAGTTATTTTAATGGACAGAGCTGGAACATTTAGAATCCAATCACATCATTTTAATTATAATATTACAATACACTTAATTAATTTATCTGTGCCCCTCTGCCCCCCTCTCAGACATCTGCCTCACCCACCTCACCCGCAGAGCCATCAACATCACAGGCAACACCTCCCACCCCCCTCACACTCCCTCTTCAGCCCCCTGCCCTCGGGGAATCAGGCCATCAGGACCCTGAAATCTGTCCACCCCCCACCCCCCCATCCCGGACCGTAACGCAATCACCTGCACAATAACTGCCTCAGCTGTTGGCACAGAAAGACTGGCACATCAACAGTAATACATTTGCTGCTGTATGTCTCTGCACTTTAACTGCCATTTGCACAAATGCCATATCTGCTGCTGTCTGTCTGTCGTTGCTACACTGATCATGTGCAGTCCTATCTGTTACTATCTCCACCTACACTACCACATTGAACTGCAACTATGGGTAATAAATCTCTAGTTTTCTTTATATAGGATTGTTGGGTTTATCATCGTTAATCGTTTATCTCTTTTTGCATTATGGGAGGCCTGAGGTCTATCTTTTGTCACCATTTGAACTATGGGTAGAATTGTGCCCTTCAGAGGTAAAGTGGGCTATCCCACAAAACCATTATTTTGAGAAAATGAGCTCTAAAGTTGAAATATTCTCAAAAAATCAGTGTGCCTATATCATTGGGCACACTGATATCAGTGTGATATCAGTGTGCCTATATCATTAAAAAGTTACCCCATAGGGGGTAACTTTTTAATGATATAGGCACACTGATTTTTTGAGAATATTTCAACTTTAGAGCTCATTTTCTCAAAATAATAGTTTTGTGGGATAGCCCACTTTACCTCTGAAGGGCACAATTACTGTACATAGACTGCTGTTGTTGTTGTTTTCTTTTTTTCCAGCCTTATTCCTTTTTCTTTTTTATATTGTGCACACCACTGAAGAGAGAGAGAAATGCCATTTCAGTTCTCCTGTATGTATGTCCTGTACGTATAGCAGTATTGACAAAAAAAAAAATCTTTGAATCTTGACTTTTTTATTCCATCCATATTTTTTATTTTAATCACAAACTTACAGGTGGAATATAGACTATATATAAAGTATCAATGTATTTATTTTTAGGAGGATGAATGAATGAATGAATGAATGAATGAACAAGGATATTGTACTTTTCAACACAGACTATACATTCGTGAGAGGTGCTAAGATGGGAGGTGCCTCAGTTGGTGTGGCCTCTGTGATCTGGTCTGGACACAGACTGGTGAATCGGTGACTGCTCTGGGCCAGTGTTTGATCCTCTCCCCTCCTCTCAGAGATGATCAGAGGCAGCGGTATAACTGTCAGTATGAAGACTTTAAACTATAATCCGTGCCAACTTCCTCACAGAAAAATAAGTGAGAGGGTTTTAACTATTGCTTGGTGCCACAATGTTGTGGACATTATTGTTGTCATAATTCTGGGATTTTTTTTACCTTTACAATATTAAAAATACTGTTATTCAGTGTCATGTTTAATACTACAAGGAAAAAAAAATACCACACTGTATACCTAGAAATTTCAGATTTTACAGAATACAGAATCTCAGTTTAAAATGTGTAATAGCTATGTTTTTAATAATGGATTGCATTTATATAGCAGTTTTCATGACACCCAAAGACACTACAATGAGTCCATTATTCATTCACTCTACAGAAAATGATAGTGGTAAGCTACCTCTGTAGCCACAGCTGCCCTGGGGCAGACTGGCAGAATATGGCTGCCAATCCACACCAACGGCCTCTCTGACCACCACCGAACATTTATTCACATTCACACAACAGTGTCAGTAACCATGAACACAGTGAAGGCAAGGTGGGTAAAGTGTCTTGCCCAAGGACACAACAGCAAGGTGAGGGGAGTGGGATTTGTCAGAACCGCCAGTTTGAACCGCCAACCCTCCAGTTATTGGGTGACTTGCTCTATCTCCTGAGCCACTATGGCCTCATTTTTGTTTCTCTTTGAGAAATAATGCAAATTTGAGCTAGAAAACACAACTACACTGCAAAAAGTCAAATGTAAGTAAAATGAAATACATTAAGGCTGTTTATGCTCATTTTATTGTCTGACAAGATATTTATTCTTGCTGTGCAGTTTATGAGTAAGAACATTTTACATGCTTTCCAGTAGTTTTAACTTGTTTTATGCAATTTGAAAAGTCAAATTTTCTTGCTCTGTTTAACAGATAATTTTGCTTAAAATAAACAGAAAAAAAATTCTGGAAATAGATAATTCTAGTTAAAACTACAAAAATTTGCATTTCCGCTGAATGCTGTTAGCTGAAAATGCATTCCTGAAATGTTTCAAAATACAGAAATATGCTGGTATACCATAGCTTGAAAAGTATATATGTAGACATAGCTTCATGTTGCCTGAATTTAGCATAATTTTGCTAAATATAAGCTTAAAAACTACAAAAAAAAAAAATGCCAGCTGAAAGGCTAAATTAGTATAATCATATAAGACAATAGCAAAAAAGTATAAAATAGCTTAAGGTTGTAGAAGCCAGCTTAAAAATGTTAAATGTAACCTTAATTCATTGACAAAAGATAGCTCAATGGCTAACTTAGCCTAGATTTTTTTTTAAATTAGCATAAAAGTAGAAATAGCATAAAGCAGAAAGAAGCAGAAGAAGCATAAATAGTGCAAATAGCTAGAATAGCTTAACATTGTAGGAAGTTCGATTACAAATGGTAAATGTAAGCATAAAACTGAAAAAAAATGTTAGCTTTCAAGCTGAAATAGCCTAATCTTGAAAATCATTAGCATAAAGGTAGAACTTGCTTAATGTTGCATAAGTTAGCTTAAAGATGCTAAATACAACCTTACTTCGTTGAAGAAAAACTAGCTGAAAGGGTGGAATCCCAAAATGTTGCAGCAAAGGACTAGCTACTTCAATTAAAATGGACTTTTATTTTGAAGAACCACTGTACTTCAAGGTGTTTGTTCCAACATCCATCGGTAAGTAAAATGGTAGTGATAGCACCTCCGATTTTAAAACTGGAGCAAAACCACACACTTTTTAAGGCCATTAATTTTGGGGGGCTTTTTTTTTTTTTGAAAGTCTGTCTAGCATCCTGTTGTGTGTGGGTTCCATTCCTTCCTGCTACAGGTTAAAGTTAATATCATAGAAAATGAGAGCGATATAGTCACTAAATATTCCAAGAAAATACTGACTAATTCAATATCAAGAGGATTTTATTTTGAAAAGCCAGTGTATTTCAGTGTTGTGTGGTTGTCAAATGGCTGTCATGAAGTAGCATGGTAGTGATAGTATCTCTTATATTCAAATTGGGGCAAAATTACTTACTTTTTAAGGTTTTAAATTTTGGAGACTTTTATTTAGAAAGTCTGTCTAACATCCTGTTGTGTGTGAGTTACAGTTCTTGTCATTATGGCAACTGGTTGTTGAATTATAAATAAAACAATTTATGCAGCTTCATGTTTAAAAACTGAAAACATTTTACATTGTTTTTAAAGGAAAACCCATTGAATATAATAGGGGAGAGAAAGTTTGTAATTTTTTTACAAAAAGTTTGGAACCCGAGGGAAAATCAATGTGCATATTATCATTGGCAGCAGGACTTTTGTCCAGGAAAAAAAAAAAAAAGTTTCTTGAATATTAATATATAGATGTGTTAAGAGTTGGATTAGAATCCATTGAGCAAAATGTGGTCCAAATCCGACAAGGATTGTCTGAGCTGTAACTGTCACGTTTTGTATGGCAAGCACGCCGTCAACACGTGCTGGTCATCATGGAAACAATTCTTTACTATGTACATGTTCTATTAATGAGTCCTAGCAGAAGGCCACCCAAAAAATCCTGCTCCATCAATGATATACTCAGTGTGATTATTACCTCCGCCAGGCCGAAAAGGCCAGGAGGAGGTTATGTTTTTGCCGGGGTTTGTGTGTTTGTCTGTTTGTCTGTCTGTCTGTCTGTCTGTCTGTTTGTCTGTTGGTTAGCAAGATAACTCAAAAAGTCTTGGACGGATTTCCATGAAACTTTCAGGTGTTGTTGGAAATGGTACAAGGAAGAACTGATTAAATTTTGGGGGTGATCCAGTTCACCGTCTGGATACAGGAATTTTTTAAAGCATTTTTTCAACACTGTGACATACGGCCATTTTCAACATGTGCGCAGGCGCAATGGAGGGCGCTGGTCGTCGTGTCTGCAACACAAACTCTGTGTTCTTCAACGTTTTAGGCACAAAAGCACGCGGAAAACACTGCTGGCCTGGGCCCGCCAGCGTGCCTGTGTTTGCACGCAACTGCAAAACCTCACACGGGCAGCTGTCCGCCGACGGATTCTTTGGCAGAAATTCCCCGGCCAGCCATAGGAGCTGCGCATTTGGCAGAAATTCACCGGCCAGCCATAGGCGCTGCGCAAAAACGAGCTCTCTGCCGGCGAAGCTTCTAAATTCTCGTTTGCCGCGGAGCGCAACCCCAAAAAAAATAATATCATATAAAACCCACGGCAACCTGTCTACCCAATTTGCATCCGTCAGTGGAGGAGATGGACACAACAGCAACACTTCAGTTTATTACCTCCGCCAAGGAGGCAATGCTTTTACTACTGAACCACTAATCCTATCACTATCAGATTGATTGTCGTTGATTAATTGTGTGTTTATTGCACTGTCCCTGTCAAATAAACAAATAATCATTGTGAATCCAATTGCTAGTCATATGTTTACATGCTCAAGGAATCTGAAAACGTACACACAAACACTGTATGGGGGGAATTGTGGCGCTTGGCGGAGGTCTGCGCTCTCCGAGTGCTTTTCTAGTTTACACTGGTTTCTATGAGAATCTTAATTTACATTGATTTTAAACGGAAAATCATAGTTGCCATTATGGGAAAAAATTAGCATTTTTTTAATGAAAAATTCAGAACCCCAAGATAAAAAGTAACTTTGTGGTTCTGTCAAGGGTAAAATCACTATCCATCATAAACATTTTGGGGCAAATCGGAAAATCTCTGTCTGAGATACAGTTGTAACCTTGCAAATGGCGAAGCATCAAAATTAGGCCGTCGCCATGGAAACAGTAAAATAGTAGGTACATCTTCAAGACACATTTTGGACTACAGAGGGTGGTCACCTTGACATATGATCCAAATTTCATGACTCTACGATTTTCGTAACTCTCCAAACAAAATCACAGAGTTGATGGCGAGGAGGGCATTGCTATGGCAACAGCAGTAACAGATTGGTAAAGGTGAGTTACATTTAAGATCATCCCTACACTGTGATAAACCTCAGAAAATTTCATGTCACTATGGCAACTGGTTGTTGAATTATAAATAAAACAATTTATGCAGCTGTCTCAGCGCATGTGTTGGGTTACCATAGCAACACACATACAGCAGTTGGGGAGAGAAAGTTCTGGATAAATCCAGATTCATCCGGTCAGAGGATCATATTAATAATGCAGGCAAAACCTTGAAGCCCACCCCTCAAACAATGGTGAATAGAACAGAAATTGTAAGACTGACAGATATAATTTTGGCACCGTGAGAATCCTGAGACTCTGAGCTATGCAGCTATGTAAATTTTATACTCTGAAACACAAAACTGTGCTCACACTCACGAGTTAAAACTGACAAAAATTTTGGATCAATATTTTTCTGCCTCATTCAAAGGTATGGCAGGATTCACCATTTTTTCTCCTCTTCAGGGCTCCTGGGGAAAACACTACAAAAGTTATAGCTTAGACGAAAAGTTTGCGAGCATCAGGACATCTATGACTACGTTCTTGGAAAAAAATGAAGTCACTAAAGCAAAAATTGTGGCCACAATCGCGATTTATCCAGAAACATTTTGTAAATGCTTCACACTCTAGCGATGACATCACGCACTCTAAGCTGCCAGCAGCCCGTCCCATTGATTTCAATGTTAAACAGTGATTTTTGCAGAAAAAACCTTCTGGACTTTAGATGTGACTATTTCAAAAACCATAAAAGTTATTGAAAAGCTGAATGGAAGTTGAGTTGCTGACCCTTGTGGAAACAGAATAAAGGCAGAATGATTTCTGTAACTTCTAAATTGCACAAGTTATTAAGCAGAAAAGCAGAAGCAGAAAAAGCAGAATTTGCAGAAGATTCTCATAGGAATGAATGGGATTTAAAAAGCCGAAAAATTGTAATTTTTTATGAAAAGTATAAAAGTTTGGAAGAAGAAAAATACAAGTATACATCTCCAGAAAATGCTGTATGTTTTGATACCAAAATGAAGTATGTAGCACAAAATCTGCGGAACAAGTTAGAGTCTAGAGTTTTGAAAAGTTTATATACAAGAAAAGTGAGTGGATAACAATGTATGAATGCTTCACAGCATTCACGCAATTAGAAAAAATATATCTGCCAAAAAGTAAAATTAAATTGCTTAAAACAAGTGATCACATCCTCATCTTCCTTCTAAAATAAGTGACAGGCCATTGACTGTAATTCATGCCTATCTTAATGCCAAGCAACATTACTATTGTATGCATTTTCACCATCTTAAACAAGCCATCATGATCCAGCATTCACTTTAAAAGATGCACTTCTGTGCACTAAAGGGCATGGAAAGAATGCTTTGGATTGGATTTCCCAAAACACACCTCTGAATAATCAGACCAGCCTGTTTGCACTTTTTGCCAGGTGCAGAGACTATTTTCGTATTTCCTATTTTCCTATCTTCCTGATATCAAAATGGACACATGCATAATGTACTCTAAATAGAATGTCAAAGTAGGGCCCTATATCTGATAGACTATGGTTAGCCTCTGAGGCAACTGTCATAACTATCTCTGATCATTCCATAATAGTACTCAATTTGTAAAATTAATTTTATTTCATTTCGTATGTGAGTCACAAATCTGATTAAATTTTATGAAAACCTGGTGGCCTTTTACTACTGTCATATACAGTATAAGTTATGGTGAAGGTCTAAGGGTGCCTTTGCACCTGCAGGCTTTAATTTGTTACCATTGAACTCAAGTTCATTTAATCCATTAGTGCAGTTCATTTTGTCTAGTGAGAACATGGTAATCGCACACAGATGTGCACCAAAACAACTGCACCGAGATCACCTTAAGAAGGTGGTCATGATCCAAATCATCTGGCGAACTCTGGTGTGGTCCTCCAGGTGAGAAACCATACCAAACTAAAACGGGACCAAAAGCTAGAAAATGCATGATTTGAGGGTATTATATTATGAGCTGGTTTTACTTTATTTCTTTCAATCACCTAAAACATTCAGCAGGATGAATCGTGCACAAATATGGAGTTGTGAGGAGGTGCAGACTGGTTGGATGAGCACATAAACACTCTTCTATCTAAAACACTAAAAATACAGAAAAAAAGGACTGGTTAGCAAATGGAGGGGAATTCAGAAATCAGCTCAAAGCCACAACAGCTTTAAAAAGCTCTGTGAAGAGGACAATAAAGTGTAAAATGGGCTGAATAAAACCAATAGCTTTAGTGTTCCACAGAAATCTGTGACTCCTCACAAACTGTGACCTTACTATTTCTTCGGCTAAATAAATAATGCAAACATTAAAATAATTTTTGGGAGCTCTGTCCACCTCTCACATTAATATAGACACTTTTATTCTGATTTTTTTGAACACACAGAGCACAGAGAGTTGGCTGATATCATGGAGAGAGGGAGGGTAGATATACTGTGTGGACAAGAAATCAGATGGAAAGGAAGCAATTCTAGGAGCACTGGGGCTGGATTTAAACTATTCTACCATGGTGCAGATAGGAAGAGAAATTGAGTAGAGGTAATCTTGAAGGAAGAGTATGTGAAGAGTGTTCAAGAGGTAAAGAGGGAGTCAGATAGGATCATGAGTTTGAAGCTAGAGATCAAAGGTGTGATACTGAATGTTGTTAGTGCGTATGCTCCACAAGTTGGATGTCAGAAGAGAAAGAGTAATTCTGGAGTAAGTTTGATGAGGTGGTAGAGAATGTTCTCAGACGGGAGAGAGTGGTGATTGGAGTGGACTTTAATGAGCATGTAGGTGAAGGGAATAGAGGTGATGAGGAGGTGCTGGGTAGGTATTTAAGACTGTGAATTTAAGAGGATAAATATGGAACAAATAGTTTTGGATTTTGCTAAAAATAATGGAAATTGCTGTGACGAAAACATATTTCAAGAAGAGAGAGGAACATAGGGTGACTTACAAGAGTGGAGAGAGGTGCACACAGGTGGACTACATCTTATTCAAAAGGAGAAATCTGAAGGAAATAGGAGACTGTAAGATGGTATCAGGGGAAAATGTAGCTCGGCAGCATCATTATGTAGTTTGTAAGATGACTTTGGAAAGAAATAAGAGGAAGAGAGTGAAAGCAGAGCCAAAGATTAAGTGGGGGAAGTTACAGATGGAAGAAGGTTGTGCAGAGTTCAGGAAAGAGTTGATACAGGCTGTGGGTGGTATGGAAGAATTACCAGAGGACTGGAAAAGTACAGCTAAAGTAAAGAGGGAAATGGCTAGAAAGGTATACAATGCATCCTCTGGACAGAGGAAAGAAGACAAGGAAACTTTATTTTATTTTATTTTATTATATTTTATTTTATCAGGACATTGCATATTAATGAACACTTAACATGTAAATATGCCAGATTGTAATTCAATTCAATTCAATTCAATTCAACTTTATTTATATAGCGCCATTTCACAACAACAGTCATCTCATAGCACTTTTTTTTTTTGTTACTTATTTGTACCCGTAGGTAGATTTGGTTTGCAGTCTGGTGACAAGCCACCGGCTGCCGGTCGATGCGTGCGCGAGCGCCCTAAACCTACATGTTTTTGGTATGCGGGAGGAAACCGGAGAAATCCCGGAGTAAACCCACGCAACACGGGCAGAACATGCAAACTCCACACAGCTCACTGTTGGTCGGGGGCTAGGATCGAACCCACGATCTCATGATCCCCGCGATCCCCCGGCCGAGGGTAAACTGTGCTGCCACAGTGCTAAACCACTGTGCCACCATGCAGCCCTTTACTTTAAACTGTAGGGGAAACCCCCACAATTCCAGAAAGACCCCAGCAATCAGGTGATCGTGAGCAAGGGCTTGGCGACGGTGGAGAGGAAAAACTCCCTTTTAACAGGAAGAAACCTCCAGCAGAACGAGGCTCAGGGAGGGGCAGTCATCTGCTACGACTGGCTGGGGGGTGAGGGGATAGAGAAGAATAAAAAAACAGACATGTAGAGAGCAAACAGCACGATGAGGACTCAATCTATGGGAGAGAACAAAAAGACGTTAATGACCAGCAAAAAAAAAAAAAAATTGAGAGTGAAGAAAGGAGTGAAGCCCAGTGCAATTATTGGAGGTCCCCCGGCTGTCTAAACCTAATAGCAACATAACAAAGGGAAGGTTCAGAAACACATGATCCCTCCCTAATTGTAGGCTACATCAAAAAGGAAGGTTCTGAATGAATGAATGAATGAATGAATGAATGAATTTATTTCGGATAGTACATTACAGGTTAAAAGAAACTGTATAATATAACAACAAGGTCAAATTAGACAAAGACTCCTTCTACTATACAATTCCACGTGAGTTATCCGAAATGGGTGATGGCTGAAGCCGCAGCTTATATTGCCCACCCATATTCCATCCAAGAATTCAAAGGAGAAAAAAGAGAAAACAAGACAAGAGCGATTACAATTTAAAACAAGGCTAAGACAAAATATGACTGAGAGAAAAAGAAAACTGAGCTAGTCTAAGTTAAGCGGTTACTATTCAAAAACAAATCTAAGACATAGTGTCACAGAGAAAAAAGAAAAACTAAGCTATAACACAACACAGGCTGGAAATGTCAATCCTTATGTGAGTTTACATGTCGTCTTGTAAATATGTTTGGAGTATTTCTTCCTTTAGTTTTTGTTTAAATTGTCCAAGCTTTGTACATGATTTTAATTCAGGTCCAAAATCGTTCCATAATCTGACACCTTGCACTGAAATACAGTGTTGCTTGGTAGTTGTTCTCACTGTAGGCTTTTGAAATATACATGTTCCTCTGAAGTGATATCGTTTCTCCCTTGTTTGGAACAACTTTTGGATATTTGCGGGCAGTGATAGATTCTTCACTTTGAACATTATTATTGCGGTTTTAAAGTCGATCAGATCTTTCAACTTGAGAGTTTTTTGTTTAAGAAAAAGTGGGTTTGTTGGTTCCCTGTAAGCTGCTTTGTTGATTATTCTAATAGCTCTCTTTTGAAGCATAAAGAGTGGATATATGTTTGTTTTATATGTATTTCCCCATACTTCATTACAATATGTCATGTATGGGAGTATTAATGAATGATACAAGGTGTATAGTGTGGGTTGATTCAGCAAATTTTTCACTCTGTGTAATATTGCAATTGATTTGGATACTTTACCTTTTATATAATTAATATGTGGCTTCCAACACAGTTTGTTATCAATTATTACTCCAAGGAATTTAGTTTCGGATACCCTTTCAATCTCTACACCATTTACACTGAGTTTGGGTACTGGGTAGTTGTGATGGTTGTTAAAGACTATAAATTTTGTCTTGCTTAAATTGAGCGTTAATTTGTTTGAATCAAACCACAGTTTCAGCTTTCCTAATTCCTTTCCGAGTGTATCCAGAAGTTGTTCCAAGTTGTTTCCACTGCATAGCAGGTTAGTGTCATCAGCAAACAATATTAAGTCCATTTTTTCTGAAACTTTACATATATCATTTATATACATATTGAATAATAATGGTCCCAAAACTGAACCCTGTGGGACTCCACAGGTGACCTTCAGTAGCTCTGAGTTTTTGTATATTTTTCTATATATATATATATGCTATATTCTAACCCTATTCTTAAAAACAGAGATCGAGTCTGACTCCCAAATCCAGATTGGCAGCTGGTTCCACAAGCGAGGAGCTTGATAACTGAAGGCTCTGCCTCCCAATGTACTTTTGGAGATTCAAGGTATTACAAGTAATCCTGCATTTTGGGAGCATAGTGCTCTGTTGGGATAATAGGGTAATATCATATCTTTTAAATAAAAAGGGGCCTGATTGTTTAGAGCTTTGAAAGTGAGAAGAAGGATTTTAAACTTAATTCTAAACTCTATGGGAAGCCAATGAAGGGAGGCCAGAACCGGAGAGATATGATCTCTCTTTCTAGTATCTGTAAAAACTCTTGCTGCAGCATTTTGGATCAACTGAAGACTTTTTAGAGATGTTTTAGGACAACCTGATAATAAAGAGTTACAATAATCTAATCTAGAGCTAACAAAAGCGTGCATCAGTTTCTCAGCATCACTCTGAGACAAGATGCTCCTAATCTTGGCAATATTACGCAAATAATACAAGGCAGTCTTAGAAACAAATTTAATATGTGAATTGAAAAGCAGATCTTGATCAAAAATAAGTTATAAAATAAATAAATCCAAGGTTCCTCACAGAGCTATTAAGAGAAAGAGTAACTGCATCCAAACTAAAAGTTTGATTTGGAAAGGCATTTCTAAGGTTTTTTGGACCAAGAAGAATGACTTCAGTCTTATCTGAATTTAATAGCAGGAAATTACAAGTCATCCAAGCTTTGATTTCCCTAAGACAGGCTTCTAACTTGGCTAATTGATTACCATCATCTGGCTTCATTGACAGATACAATTGTGTGTCATCTGCAAAACAATGAAAATGTACACAGTGCTTCCTAATAATGTTGCCTAACGGAAGCATATATAAATTAAAAAGAGTAGGGCCTAGCACAGATCCCTGTGGAACTCCATGACTGAGCTTTGAGTTGAAAGAAAACTCATTATTGACATGAACAAACTGGAACCTATCAGATAAAGATCTAAACCACTGCAAAGAAGTTCCATTAAGTCCAACATAGTGTTCTAATCTATCAAGTAGAATATTATGATCAATAGTATCAAAAGCTGCACTAAGGTCAAAAAGGACAAGTACAGAAACAAATCCATTATCAGATGCGATCTAATCCAGATGCGGTTTCTAAAAGTGATTAGAAACATGAACAGGTTGGTGGTTAACCGGGGCCTTGCGGCTAGGCTTCCTTCTCACCATCACCCACCCAGTCTCCTCGCTACTGAGGAGGACCAGAGGACCGCTAGCAGGCCGCCCTAAGCTAGGGAGCTCCGCTGCAGCTAAGGGACGCCCGTCGTTATTAACTGGCGCAGACGGTGTTTCAATACAGCGGAGCCGAGATTCCAAATCAGACAACCTCGCCTCGAGCACCTCAAAAAGACAACATTTATTACATTTACTGTTATCACTAAAAGAGGCAGAGATGTAGCTAAACATCTGACGTAGAGTGCACACCAGAGGAGGAGGGGAAGGAGAGCTAGTAGCCATAGCTAGTGGCTAACCCGAAGCTAACAAAAACACCAATGAAAGGTGAACAGAAGGCTAAAGAGGGTGATTAGATGACACTAAGTGCACACACAGGTGCAGGAGGCTTGATAAACAGAAGTGAGAGCTAACGGTAGATGGAAAAAAAAGTGATTAAAATACAATTAAAGGCATAATCCTTAGGAGAATAAGGAGAGCAAACCACAGACAGCCAGCAACACAGGAAGTGACGATACGTTACGTTACCACAGGAAGTGATGATGATAATGTGCAGCACTTTGTCACAAGGTAAAAAAAAAAATACAGATGGAAAATAACTTTGTAGCCAAAGTTATTTTCCATCTGTAGTCCCTAGGCAGGTTTATGTTAAAACAAGGAACTGTACATACTTTGTTGTGGAATGATGAGGTACAGGGAAGTAATCAAAGGAAGAGGTTGGCAAAGAAAAAGTGGGATTGTCAGGGAGATGAAGAAAGTAGACAGGACTACTTGGAATTTAGGTGCATGGCAAAGAGAGAGGCGGCAAAGGAAAAGGCAAACAGTGAGTTGTATGAGAGGTTGGAAACTAATGAAGGAGAAAAGGAAAGAGAATGTACGTACAGTACAAGTGAACAGAGTCTGTTGAGACAGTGGAAGGAGTATGTGGAGGAGCTGATGAATTAAAAAAATTGGAGGTGAGGATGGATAAAGGAAACATTGTGAATCAAGAAGTTCAGACGATTAGCAAGGCAGACATGAGGGCAGCTATGAAGAGGATGAAGGGTGAAAATGCGATTTTTCCAGATGACATGCCTGTAGCAGTATGAAGATATTTAGGAGAGATGGCAGTAGACTTTTTAACCATATTGTTTAACACAGTCTTGGAGAGTGAGACAATTTCTGATTTGTGGAGAAGTGTTTTGGTACTGATTTTCAAGAACAACGGTGATGCTCAGAGCTGTAGTAACTACGGAGGCATAAAGCTGATCAGCCACACTATGAAGATATGAGAAAGAGTTGTTGAAGCCAGGTTAAAAAGAGAGGTGACAATCATCGAGTGACAGTATGGTTTCATGCCAAGAAAGAGTATTACAGATGCAATGATTGCTTGAAGAGTGTTCACTGAGAAATATAAAGAAGGTGAAGAAGTTGCACTGTCTTTGTGGATCTAGAGAAAGCATACGATAGGGTGCCAAGAGAGGAAGTGTGGTACTGTATGATGAAGTCAGGAGTGGCAGAGAAGTATGTGAGGGTGGTGCAGGACTTGTATGAGGACATTGTGCTGCAGGAGTGGCAGATGAATTCAAGGTAGGGGTGGGATTACATCAGGGATCGACTCTGATCCCCTTGTTTGCCATGGTGATGGACAGGTTGATAGATGAGGTCAGGCAGGAGTCTGCATGGACCATGATGTTTGCAGATAACATTGTAATCTGTAGTAAAAGTAGGGAGCAGGTGGAAGAGACCTTGGAGAAGTGGAGTTATGCACTGGAGAGAAGAGGAATGAAAGTCAGCAGAAGCAAGACAAAATACATGTGTGTGAATGACAGGCCGGGATGTGTAGTAGTGAAAATGCAAGGAGTCAAGATTGTGATGGTAGATTAGTTTAAAAACCTGATACACATGATGCCATTTTTGGAGTTAGCACACTTAGCAAACATGTTTCTCACCATCTGAGACATTTTCTGGAGTCATGGAACTTACATTTTAGTGGAAGCTGGAGAAGGCTTCCCCTTGTTAAAAGATGAACTAGTTTTGTGAGTGTCAGAATGTCATCCAGGTTATCACTAAAAATGATACTTGCCTTTCTCATCAGCCATGGTGAGCTTTGGGTGCCACTGCTCCCCCTATCTTTCATCTCCCCTTTTTCACATCCTCTCAAAAGACATCTGTGTTGTGTGGGGATTTGGCCCTTGAAGTTTGTCATAGCTGGCGCCAGGCGCACAGCGTGGTGATGTCAGGCGGGCTATGGCCAGTATGTATAAGTGAAACTTCTCTCAGTAAAGTTCAGTTCATTGCTTGGCACAACATGGCTCACATCTCGCTCTTTTAGTACATAACATCTGGCGACTGAAGATTAAACCATGGGGGAGTGCGCAAGACCACCTGCTCCATTCTTGGAGTCACTGGGTGTGCCAGCTACACCATGGTGCTGCTGGTTGGAGGCATTTGATGCCTATATCATCGCGTCTGGCCTGGGCAGTGCCGACAAAGAAAGACGGAAGAACATGCTAATCCACTGCCTCAGCAAAGAAGGCCAACGTGGGTTTTGCGTGGTGGGTAGCTTTGGACAAGTGTTTGTGCATGATGGACAAATGTTTTTGTTGACAAGTGTAACATCACAGCACAAAGATACAGATTCTTCGACCACTGTCAACAAGTGGGTGAGTCCACTTATCATTTTCTTATGGAGCTCCGTAGCCTAGAGAGCACGTGCGCCTTCAGGCCTGTGGAAGAAGAGCTAATTCGAGACAAGCTAGCGTATAGCACGAGCAACGAGTGGCTAAAGGAGAAACTACTGCTAGCTAAGGACGATTTCATGCTAAGTCAAGTAATGCAAATGGATAGCCAAATCGAGTCCGCTACCCAGCTAGGAATGCAAGTACTGGCTAATGAACACCTAGCCATCCAAGTTCCCTGTCCATGTCAGGCCCATAGCAACTCAGCTAACTACTCGGGGTGGACGCCTAAAAGTTGGCGGACCGTGGCACGGGCAGGAGTGGGAACCCAGGGACTGTGTACTGGCTGTGGCTCTCCTCGTCACTGGGCAGGCTCGTCCGCGTGCCCCGCAAAAGGGAAAAAATGCTACAACTGCTGTCAACCTAATCACCTGGCTAGGATTTGCACCATCGCCAACAAGCTGATGGATTCAGGACTCATGGGTGTAGCTTTGGTGTGTGTAGCAGGCGCCAGGAATTGGCCACTAAAGTAGTATGTGGTGCAGCTTGACGGCGTCGACGTGCCGCTCATGGTTGATTTGGGGCTGCAAAATCCATACTAAGCGTGTCCACGGTAAGAAAACTTTTTCCAAAGAGACCTATTGTAGCGGGCGCTGTGAAAATGTTTGGCTATGGACATGCAAAGATTGGCATGGTGGGCACGGTGAGTTTCTCTGTGGTGTGTGGGCCAAAGACTATTCCCGCATTCACCTTTCAGGTTTCGCGCCATGGGGCTGACTTGTTGGATATTGACTTATTGGGAGAGTTGGGATTCTCCATCATGGACCCAGTGGGCTCCACGATGCTAACTATTTCTCCCGGGTGGCATGTTCGCTGGCCAGCGTTGTTTGCGGGCCTGGGCTGTGTGATGACTTTCAACCACCGTCCGCTCATTCCCGAATGTGACACCCAAAATCCAACCTCTGCGGTGGCTACCACTCACCCTGCGGGATGACGTCACAGCAGAGCTGAACAAACTGCTTGGCGCCAGCATTATTGAGAGGGTGGATGCCTCACCATGGCGCTCGAATATTGTGGTAGCCACAAAGAAGACGGGTGGCATCTGACCATGCATCAACCTCAGAAGGGTTAACAAAGCAATCATTCCAGATGCCATTACATTGGACAATGCTCCACAGTTCATCTCTGGGGGTTTGAGGAGTTTTTTGGGGAAAGGGGCGTGGAGCACATTAGAACTGCATTTTATCATCCACAGGCTAATGGAGGTCTAGAACGTTTCAATAAGATGCAGAAAAATGGCCTGCATGGGGAAATTGAGGGCATCCACCTGGATGGATGAAGCAGCCACGGTATGGCGCTATCCCTTAACCATTCACACACACATTCACACCTAGGGTCACTTTAGAGTCTCCAATTAACCTAACCTACATGTTTTTGGCCTGTGGGAGGAAACCGGAGAAATCCCGGAGTAAACCCACGCAGATACGGGGAGAATCATGCAAATTCCACACAGATCATTGTTGGTCAGGGATCAATAAAGTATACAAAATCAAATCAAATCAAATCTGGTGGATGGCTTCACATTCTCTGATGCCCTTCAGAACACACTCCTCCACTACAGGGCGATGGCCCACGCCATGACGAGGTGTTCTTCAGTGAAGCTCATGCTGGGATGCAAACTAAATCTGCCCCTGAATCGGCTGCGGCCCCCCTCAACTCCTTCTCTAGAGGACACAGAACCATCTTGAGATCAGGTCCTCGTTCAACAGTGGAGAATGAAACAGTGCTTCAACAAGAAGCATAGGGCGAAGGCTCATGAACTCGGTGTGTCAGACTGGGTCAGGATCAAACACCCCAACCGTATACATAAGCTGCAGCCATTCTGGATAGGATCACTGCAGATCGTGAAGCGGCTGGGCCCGGACATGTTCTGGCTCTCGGACGGGTCACGGTGGCATTTCAGCTGCCTCAGGAAATTGTTGCCAGCCCAGGACCTGGGAGCTGCAGTGGATGAGACAGACATGGGTTGGGACTTGACTGATGGGACTCTGGGGGGTGCCAGGGTTTGGCCCACGGAGCCTGGAGCAGGTCCACCACCTGTGAGGCACTTGGCTAGAGCCCGTCAGAGGCCTAAGCACCTGGAGGACTTTGTAGTTGGACTGAATTTAGCTAGTACATGTTGGCCTTGGGTGACAGAATAATTCACCTCAACACCAGGGCATACCGGCAGTCTACCTGGATGCCCAGTTAGTTCAATGGTTTTTTGTTGCATGCTTTGTTTGGGGGTGTTCACTTGCTAAATTTGGGGGGCGGGGGTTTGATTTGATTATTGTTGTTCTACGCTTTGTGAAGTGGGGAGAATGTTGTGGGGATTTGGCCCTTGAAGCTTGTCGTAGCCGGTGCCAGGCACACAGTGTGGTGACATCAGGCGGGCTACAGCCAGTATGTATAAGTGGAACTTTTCTCAGTAAAGTTCAGTTTGTTGCTCGGTACAACATGGCTCACGTCTCACTCTTTTAGTAGATAACAATCTGCAGTTTTAGTATTTTTACAGCATTTCTTCCTTTCTCAAAGTACTTTCTTTTTGGCTGCCGCGGTCTGCAAGTCTGAACTTTTCTGAAAATTGCTTTCACACTCAGAAACAATTGAGCAAAGGTTCAGTTTGATCGGGGTCAAGACTACCTACCTACTTTTGTAGGCTTAAATTTTCTCTCTTTATTTCGGATCATGGTCCATTGGAGGTTAAAGGACCTAAACTTATACAATGCTTTTTCTAGTCAAACAGACCACTTAAAGGATTTAACCAGTAGGAACACTAACCCTCTATTCTAAGGGTCTGCCAGAGACGGATACCTAGGGACAATTTAAACTCACCAGTTAACCTAACATGCATGTTTTTGGATTGTGGTAGGAAACAGGAGCCCCTGGAGTAAACCCACACAACATGGGAAGAACACGCAAACTCCACACAGAAAGTTTCTAACCCCCGCTAGCCTGGGGATTCAAACTTAAAACCTTCTAGCTGTGTGGAAAAAGTGCTAACCACTGTATACCGTGCAGCCCAGCACATCACTGTTTTCTGGTACTGTTCAAACTGGTAAGTCGAAATGTCAGGACCAAAGGGGTTATGTGTGAAAGCACCCTTAATACCAGCTTGTGGTCACTAGATAAACTGCAGACCCATACCATCCCAACATTTTCTGATATGGAATTGTAGATTTTAATATGGATTCAGTATATGTAGACACAGCATGAATTTTGGTTCAGAAACAGAATCCAGGGGTTCTAGGTCCACTTTAGGACTGTGTGTATAATTGTTGCATTGCATGGTCTGCATTAAATAAACAATACAGAATAAATCACCAATTTCAATAAACTTACTGAACTGTGGCAGTCTCCCAGTGGGGATCTGGTGTGCACATTGTAATGTAGGAATGGTGCACTGGGATAGAGTGTGTATAAAGAGCAGTGTATCATGCATGGTTACCCTCTTCTCCCCCAGCTAGAGCCAGCCAATCTGCTATCCCAGCCTCACCTTTCCTGGATCATTTACTGGCTAACACCTGATACTTTCATGTCACTAACTCACAGGCTGCCCACAATTGGCTTGCCAAATGGCCTGAGACCACCTATTCTGCAGGTCCCCATTGTGGATCAGTTGAACTCAGTCCAGGAGCAAACTCTGCCTAATTGACCCCATATGTTCTCCCAGAGTTCACATCCACCCACTGGCAATATCCACAGTATGGTTCAGTACCAAAATCACTTAAATCCAGACTTCATGAGTGTATTGGCTCTGTGAACAAACGCCCAAAGATGGTACTGATCAGACAGTGAGGAATCTCAGATAAAAGACTTCCTTGTTTTTTGTGGCCAAAAGAGAAAATGAGCAGAAATCTTATAGTATTTAAAAATGAAATGATATTACAAGGATGGAAATAGCAGTCAATCAAAAAAATGAACGCACATTCATTATCATAATTTGTGACATTTCAGTGTGTGGAGAGTTTATCTTGTCAGTGCAGTGTGTCCAGCAGCCTGTGCTGTGTTCAAAGAGCGCAAAGGCAAGGGGCCTCAGAAAAAGCCGAATCTGCCAGACAGAGGGGTACGAGCAGCAGTTGGCAGGGCTGTCAGCAGTTGGCAACTGGCAGCCGCACAGTGTGGAAGAGCTGCTGCTCTGTGTAGCCTTCACTGCAATTGTAATTTATTTGCAGGTTGTTAAGGAAATTTGTTGTAACAATGTAGGACATTGCTATTAAACACATTCCCATTCTGTTGATCTTTGTAAAACATAAAAGTAATTTAACTAGTGTTTTGAAGGCTTTAGTTACTACTCTAAACGTCTGGTAATGTTGGTCTACCAAATGGAGGGGAAAACTAACCCCTCACAGATTACTTGTTTTATGTTTTTGCCAGAAAAAGCTGTGTGTCTGGAATAGTAAAAGCATTGCTGTACATTGTAACTGTTCATCTATGAAAATTTGATTTTCTCAGACTCATAAAAAGGAAAATAGGCCAAATTACCGTGTTCAAGTCATCACTTTCTGTATTTTCTCTTAAAGTGACACTTCTGTATATAAGATTTTAACCTTAGAACGTTTTCATAGTCATTTTAATGTACATAAACCACTGATGAGGTGAATATCACTTCCACCATAGCCTGAGTGGGCCTGCACTGCCTGCAATAGCACTATGTAAGTGTAGGAACCCTGGAAAGACTGTGGCTGACATGTTTTATGGCCTGAGTCTCAATACTCAATCACAGGGTGCTTTGCTAGTCGGTGGCTGAAGTCATTTCCATGATTGGCTAATTGGTTTTACGTGCTGTAAAACATGCCGGTTTTATGGTATGAAGCCACCATGCGACCGATATTCACTAAAATAATAAATCTGTGATTGGTGAACTAATCCACTACAGGAGGGTGACTGACAAGATGGGACCGGCACTAAGTACTGACACCGAGAAAAGTGGGCAACTTTTGGGCAACATCCAAAATAGCATCCTCGTCCACACACGTACGGACACACGTACGCATGCACGCACACACGCACACACAGAAGCATACATGACAACTAGTCTTCAACAAGAAAGAAACAAGAAGAAATGTCAGCTCAAATCATGGATTTTATATGCCTTGATAATCAGAAGACTCTTATGTCCCCTCACAGATGGGGGATGTAAGGCTAGTAATCTACTCAACCTTGCCGTAAATGTGTGGTCAGTGGACAGCAAAAGAAGGGACTGAAACAAATTTGATGGAGCCTATTGAAATGGGTATGTCTGGCTGCTGCCTTTCATCTGTCTCGCACACTCCCGTTCACCATAGACTCTGCGTTGTTTCATGAATAGTGTGAGCTGGTAGAAGGAGGGACTCGGACCACAATGATGCTGTATGTCCCTTTAATGACAGCAAACTCCTGGACACAACAGCAACAACACACAGTCCAATTATCTGTTGGAGTCTCCTACTACAGCTCACTGTTAAAAAGCATAGGAAACCCCGTGGCTAAAAATGTGTGTTGATGTATGACTTTACTGCCAAAGAAAAGAAAACTTTAAAGTGCTTTAGTGTTTAACACACATGTAACATGTCTCAAACATCACTTTGAAATGGAATTTGATTATTTCTGACCATTTTATAATGATAAAACAATGCTAATTTAAGGAGCAGAGCAGCGGTACGTACCTCCTCTCTGTCATGTGTGGGGCTGATGTTCACCTCCGCCCATGATTGGTGGCTGTAGTTCTTGATTTATTGGTAATTGGTTTCAGCTGGCAGGCGATTAGAGCCCGAGCCGGGCTCCCTGCTAGCCTACAGTCACACCCCTCTCTCTCTCTCCCCTTGCCAGACACTCACCAGCTGCCTGTCATCACCACACACATTTACACACATGCATGCACACACACACATGTTCATTCTCACTCACTTATCCTGACACACACTCATACACAGACTCCCGCTGCACACCTTTGTCCACCTGTCACTCATTAGTCTGCCTGGTATTTATTGGGTGACAGTGGGGGCATTCAGTGTCACGGCGTAAGTCAGCATTGCACAGTTCAGTCTGTAGTCACCTGCCTATGAGGATGTTCTGGAGCCGTTGGTGTTTTTCCCCATTTGGACTACTTTGGCGTTGTTTTTTCCCAGAGCCGCTGAGCTCCAATGGCCCCTGTAAGTCTCCCTCATTTTTATTATTGCTGCCCAGTTCCACCCTCGGACGTCCATCGCTTGTGTACCAGACTGTGTAACCATTGAACATTTTTCTTGTATTTGGTGTTACCCCTTTTCTGTTAATAAACACGTCCTCTTCACCTGCATTTTGGGCTCGAACTAATTCATTTGTCCGTTGCAAGGTTACACAGCGGACATGACACGCTCAGCGAGTTCATCTCAGGCTGAATTCTGATCGCCCAAAAGTGTAGTCCAAAGTGGACTGCACAGGGTATTCTGCCATATTAACTGAGATTCCAAACCGAAGGGAGCGAGTGGTCTTCACTTCAAAGGCAACTGAGAACTAAGCAGGGAAGGAGTGAACAACGGTACGTCACTTCACTGGAAGTTGACAAGAAGATTACCCATAAACCATTGCACCTCAAATATGAGTAAAACAAACTATTGTTGCTAACGTTATTAACAAGCTAAATTGATGTTGGTTATTGTTTATATAATTATAACTGACTGTAATAAAAATATATTTGTATTAATATTTTATTTAAAAAATACAAATTATCCAACATAGCATCAGTACGTGTCTATGGATATCATGGTAACGCACAGAGGAGGGAGCCGACAGTTACAGGGTGAGAGAAATTTTGAGAAATTTTGTGAAAGGCAGTTAACTTCACTGATATTCCCTAAGAATGGAGCAGGGAGTAGGGAATACAGTTGAAATTCACTGTGGATCGGAGCGTGGCTTCAAACTGACAGTGGCGCTGCTTTGAGATTGGTAAACCAGCAAAATCTCTTAAAGGAACAGTACACAATTTCACGTGCAAACCAGGAAAAACAACAAAAAAATGCTACAGACACCTCAAATAAAATGTTCACAGTTCACAGGAAAGGTTTGGTGAAATTTCAAACAAAAAATAACATTAATTTTCATCTGGTTACAGTATGAACATTTCAATTCAACTGGAGACAGGATAATGCGATACAGAGTGGACAGAGCAACTTTGCTAGCCGGTAAACTAATCCGGTCTTTTCCATCTGACAGCAGTTTATCTGAAATGATTTGCCAAGATAACTGTTAATAGTTAAGTTTGTTAATTCCCTTCCACAGCATTTGGGACACCATGTTGTGTATAGGTGTGGTACCTATCTGTTTCTTTGACTCTAAGCCACACAGCTACTCTAAGTAATGAAAGCTACAGTGGTAAGTCAGTCCTCTGGTAGCTCGGTGCGCTAACGCACAAAATAACTGTACACCCATGCATTGTTTGATCTGCACTATTCTCCATACTATTCTTTCTCCCCATTAAGCGTCATTCTCTGTAGGATTGAGAAACCATTAAAGGACTGTGTATTCCAAGCTGGCATTAGCCCTACTTACTGTATCTGCATATGTACAAAAAGTAAATAGGTCCACATTTCACAAGGTACTGTACATTTTTCTGCAACTTTCATAGTCTGTGATCATGAGCAGTCCACCAACTCCTGATCTGAGCACTACTATTTAATGACTGGGAAATCCCATTAATTTGGGCGATATCAATTTCAGTTTCACTTTTGACCATCATATATTTAAAGCAACATTATGTAATTTTCTTGCTCAGGGTAGGAACGCCAATAAGACTACAACTATGAAGACTATGATCTCAGTCCCAAGAGCCAATCACAGAGTGCTTAGTTGATGATGGTTGAAATTCCGCCTTGACTGTTGGAACTGAGATCATTGTTGCCATAGTTGTAGTCCTTTCAGTGTTTCTACCAAGAACAGAGCTGCTGTAGGGGATGAAGGCCCACTCAGATTAAGGGAAAAGTGAGATTCACTCAGTCAAAGGTTGATGTACTATCAAAATAATTTTTGAAATGTTATTTTCCACCATTGCGCCACCACAGCTCGATAGGGCAGTAGTTAGCACTGTAGCAGCACAGTAAGAAGGTCACGGGATCAATTCCACCCCTGACCGTTGTGGGTTTGATCCCACCCTCTCATCACCCCCTGACCATCGTGACCCTTCTGTGTGGCGTTTGCATGTTCTCTTCGTGTCTGCGTGGGTTTACCCTGGGTACTCCAGTTTCCTCCCACAGGCCAAAAACATGCACGTTAGGTTAATTGGAGACTAAAGAGGCCCTAGGTGTGAATGTTTGTGTGAATGGTGAAGGGATTGGCACCGTATCGTGGCTGCCTCATCCATCCAGGTGGAGGCCCTTTAATTTCCCTTTGGGGATTGATAAAGTATACAAAATAAAATGCATAAATAAATTAAGGTGAACATGTTGCATAGTGGTGCTTTAAGTAAATGTTTAATATTGTCATTGTCTTTTACAGGTGTGAACTCTTTGTGTGAGCTGCTTGTGAGCTGTGTAGCAAGCAAGCTAACTGAGTTATGGACATAAGTGGTTTTCATCCAACGATGGCAACAAAGCAAATTAAGGGTGGACCATGCAACAGTATGATACCTGCAGCAGTGTTCAACTTGCTGCGGAAAATCTCACAAAATAACATCATGCTTAGGTTTACATTATCCGACGGGGGCTCACCTGAAAAAAGTTGTCCCTGTCTCCAAAACTTTACAAGATGACGGGTGTTTCCATTGCTAGCCTGCTAGCCTTGTTAGCACGTCCGTGACAGGAATCTGTGGGTAAATAACTCTGACATCCTGATTCAGCTGAAGAGCTCCCCATCCTTCTGTCTCCAGGTGAGTGGCAGTCACATTTTCAAATTAGTTTACTCTTCAATGTTGATACTTTTACTCCGGTGAGGGCAGAATCTTAAAGCTAGTGCTATCCCACGGACGTGAACACGTGAATGGGCAAATTCGCACGTGTTTGCCTCTTTCTATTGACTTAGTATGTATTTGTGCCGCCCGTTTGTGTTTGGTGTGAAGGCACCTTTTGACTGTGCACACACTGAAGAGCTACGGGATTGCAGACTGCTCCGGACACCCACCCATGCATCTCACCCACAGTGGATGTGCCATAAGTGGCAGGACAGAAAGCAGAAAAGGGGTAAACATGGAGGTACCCAAACTACGCTAGCAGCTAACCCACACAAGCCAGCTATCCCCACCATCGTACTGGCCACCGTACGCTCTTTAGACAACAAGCTGGACCACATCCATTTACTACACTCAGCCTCAAGGACTGTGACAGAGTGCTGGGTTTTTGTGTTTGTGGAAACATGGCTCAACAACATCCCGGACTCTGCTATTCAGCTAGACCGACTAACATGCTATTGAGTAGACAGAGCTGTCATTGAGGGAGGTAAGACCCACGGCGGTGGGCTCTGTGTTTACATCAATGATGCCTGGTGCCGTGACACTGTTGTTGTTTGTAAACACTGCTCACCATTGTTGGCGGTTATGGTTATCAAATGCCAGCCGTTCTATCTTCCGAGATAGTCCAATACATCCACTTTCCTACATGGGAAAACAACACACTGGACCACTCCTGCCCTTCCCATTGTAGCTAACAGCCTCATTTGGGGGCAAGCAAGGCTGTAAAGCTAAAAAGCTCCTTGCTTTTAAATGTATTTTCACTTTGTGATTGAGCCCGCATTGTCCTCAGCGCTAAATGGAATTGTCCTCCCACTTAAACCTCTTTCATGTTAGCATCATGTTTTTGATCTTGCACCCATTTATTAAAGGGAATGGGAGAAAAGGCAGTGGTTGTTTTATTTCACATAACACCCCAAAACACCTCTGAATTATTAAGAGTATTAGGACAACCCATTTCAACTTTGTCTCTGGTGGAAAATTTGCTTTTGCGCTGTTGTGATAATGAAATGAACTTTGAAACGCCCATAAATACGTTCTGTGTCAGTGATAACTGACTGACTGACCGCTTTTTTGTAATACGGCCCTAAATCTTCTGAATAACTTAGCAGTCACAAGATTTATTCACAATTTCTCTTGTGCTGATCATTGATATATTAGTTTAAAAAAAAAAAAACAAACACCCGACATAAGTGACATAAGTTAGGATGACTTTATTTTTTAAAAAAAACTAAAAAATACTAAAAAAAACAATTTTTTCACCAGACAGGGAAATTGTGTGATTAGTAATGCCTGTGGTTATCTACCGATTCAAAAACCCCAATCATGGAGCTGTTTTAGATTTCTATTTCAATATCTTCTTTCTAATTGACAACAGGGCAGCGCGGTGGCGGAGTGGTTAGCACTGCGGAAGCACAGCAACTCACCATTGGGCAGGGGATCCTGGGTTCAATCCCAGCCCCTGACCAACATTGATCTGTGTGGCGTTTGCATGTTCTCACCGTGTCTGCGTGGGTTTCTCCGGTTTCCTCCCATATACCAAAAACATGCAAGTTAGGTTAATTGGCATCAAACTGGGGATTCTAAATTCTCCTTAGGTATGAATGTGAGAGTGAATGGTTGTCTGTCTGTGTTGGCTCTTTGATGGACTGGTGATCTGTCCAGGGTGTACCCTGTCTCTCGCCCAAAGATGCTGGGATGGGCTCCAGCCCCCCTGCGACCCAAAAAGGATTAAGTGGAAGAAGATGGATGGATGGATGGATGGATGGATGGATGGATGGATGGATAATTGACAACACAACTTTTAAATATCACCAGTCTTCTTTCAGTATTGTAGCTTCTGCACCGCTGTCATAGAAAGCATGGAAAACAGCAAACTCCAAATGCAAAAATAATAAATCACCTGTCTTAAGAAAAACCATCATCAAACTAGGTTTTTATATATTTTTTAACATAACTACAAGACAGTTTGTGTGTGTGTGTGGGTGCGTGGGAGCGAAAGGCAGAACATCAAAAGGACCCACGGGTGCACACAAACAGCTCGGCCTCTGTGGAAAACCTCCCATAGAGGAGGAGGAGAGCACGGACTTTGCAAAATCGCTCTGTCGGACTGCTCCTCCAACAAACTGCCACGCAGGCAATCTGGAACAAATTGTGATCTAACTCTTTCTGGAATTTGTTGAGCTGCCTATGAAAATATCGGCAACTAAAGAAGGGCGGTGGAGCTCAGTCAAAGCCTCCGAGCAACAGCTGTTGTAAAAAGTGTAAAAGTTGTCAAAGAGGAGGGAGTAATTAAATCAAACTTGACAACATGACCTAATTAAGTGTATGAAGTCGCGGAAGATAATGAGTTTGTTTTGTGTCATTTACTGTGTTTCTTACAACCCAGCAGAAGGCCTACAAACATTTATAGTGAGAGTTTTCTGCCTTGTTTACTTAATTAAACCGATCTGTCAGATGTAATTCAGCAAGTGTAAAGTAAATGTCTTGGCTTCCTTATGGGTCATGGGGATGCTGGAGAGGGTGGCAGAGATGTTGTTACTGCTGCCATATGACAATCACGAGAGTGTTTTCCATGGCTGTATCCATCAAGTCTAACGTTGTTCCAAGAGCCCCTGAGCAACATGCCGTGCCTGAATATAATTACATTACTGCTATCAATCCATCCAATAAATCAGATTATGTAAATGTAACAGGCCCCCTCAGCCTCAAGGAGGCCCTCAGCTACAAGTTCACCTTAAAGCCGTACTCCCAACAGCTCTAAAATCACCTCAAAAACCAAGGTGTTTTGCCCCAAATAGTATATTGTGGTTTTTTATACATAAAAAAAACAACTTTCCATTGACTTATAATTGCTTGGAAAGAGTTTTTATGTCTTTGACCTACTTAAGTATGTGTGGATCTATGAATATTCGCTCCACCATACTCCCACCCACCAATAGCTGAAAGATGACTATGACATTGTATGAGGTTCCGAGAAGGTGATCTAACTTGAGGAAGTACTGTCGTAGGTGAACCCATGGAAGAGTCGCTGCCCGGCCCGGCATGAAGGGAGGCTGGAAGGCTCCCCGCTGATCTCTGGTTACCCACTCACCGCAGATTGCCTCGCTGGGGGCCGGTGAGCAGTTCGCCTCGGTCCAGTGCGCCTGCCAGCCGGCTCACCTCCAAGGCGCTCCCCGGCCTCCTTTCTTTAGAGCTCGCCTCGCTTCGAGCTCCTCCGAGGCGAACTGCTCGCCGGCCCTCAGCGAGGCAATCTGCGGTGAGTGGGTAAGCAGAGACCACTCCTTCAGGGGAAGAGGGAGGAGCTGAGAAGCGCTCAGTCCCTACGGAGTGTTCTCCCCGGCTCGCTCTGGGGAGAGGCGAGACGGCAGCAGGGCGCACCGGTGGATGCTCCCAGCGAGGCAAGGGGAGCCCTCCAGCCGGGCGGTGACTGCCTCTCCGCTGCACCAAGAATGCTCTTTCTGCAGGTTCACCTACAACGATACTCGCCCAGCTGTTGCGCCACGCACACCAGGACCGTCTTCCCCGGCATGCAGGCTGCACACCCATGTCCTCTATGGTATTTTAGCAGGAACACTGAAGTTTTTCCAAATAAAATTAATCATTGCTGTCATATTTTTATGTCTGTGGGTGAGACATGTAATTTAAAAGAGGATTTCTTGCTCACACAGCCAAAAACTGAACATGCATGCGGGGCTGACAAGTTCATAGTAGTCAAATTTGACCAAATGTGGTTTGTTTTTCAACATAGTCTCCCCTTCGGTCCACACACTTCTTCCGTCGGCATTGCAGCACTTGGATCCCTGTGGTTGAAATATAAACCACATTTTGTCTAATTTGACCACTATGAACTTTTCAGACCCCCTCCTATAATCTGCCATCTTTCCCAACTTGTAAAAAGCTGAGCTCCTGCTTGCTCCTTGGCCTGAGAGAGTCAAGTAGGGGTCTCAGTGCTTAGCCTGATTGGTTAATGTTATAACCAATCAGGGTAAGCAGAAAGACTGACATGGCTAGAAACACTCGGTCCAAATGTGCCTTTTTTTTGGGGGGGGGGGCACCTTAAGCAGACCTTTGCACTAGAAAAACACATACTTGGAAGTTTGGAATGTTTTTGCTCTTGATATGTCTTGTAAATCACAAAAAAAACATGTTACAGACATGTTAAAAACAGTCACAGTCACTTTAAATGTTTTTGGGGGAGAATTAAAACTATCTTCACCTTTTTTATGCAAATTTGCAACTTTTTTCCTCTCAAATTTGTAACTTTTTCCTTAGAACTGGCACCTTTCTCTTTTTAAATTTTTTGATTTTTTTTTTTTTATCATAAGTTTTACTTTTTCTCATAAATTTTGGAGGTGATCCAGGTCAGGATGCAGATTCTGGATTGCTTTTTCACTTACAGTTCCAGCCAATTTCCTTGAAAATACCTAAAAATAACATACCCAAAGTAAATCAAAAGCTGTTCTTCAACCCTTTGTGGTGTCTTTGCGGGATTGGTCTAATTCAAAAGAAAACACTTTAAATTTTTTGGCAAAACAGTCAGAATCCCTCTAAGTACTTCTGCCATTGGATAAGAGTGATGTAAACATACTAAATTTGAAGAAAATAAAGTTCACCTGGGTGTTTTTTTTTAGGTACAAATGCCTCCAAATAACATACAGCTGTTAGAAACTGGCTGAGAAATACAATAGGAATGTAGAACCAAGTGTTAGCAAGTTCAGGTCAAAATTTTGTAACAATATCACAAAAAATGAATATAGTACACACCTTTTTTTTTTTCTCAGGTTGTAACCCAGCGTTTTTGAACTGGGCCAAACTGGGCCAAATGGAATTATGGTTGTCAGATGTGCTGTTCCCCTCCGATTCTTCAGTTGACAACTCATCACTCGACTGGGTCAAGTCATTGATTATGTCTTCGATGTTCATGTTCATCTTAGCCATTTTTCAAAAAAGTGAGTGACGTTGCAACTCAGCCGCTTTACGCACAAGTTTGGTAGAAGTGACTCTGCTATATGCTTGGGCTTTATAGGGGGTTATGCGATGAACCCAGCCCTATCAGGTATTGCTAAGTTCAGAAATTAATTGGTTACATGATACATCAGTAGTCAGTATACTTGGCTGCAACTGGCTCATGGTGTTCACGTTAACTGTGGGGCTGGTTCTTCATGCTATGTAGGCACTCATGGAGTATTGAAGGCTGTGAAAACAAAAAGGGAGACCCTATTGTCACCAAAATAGTGGCCTAGTTGATAGAGCATCTGCCCCACAACCGGGAGGTTTGGGGTTCAAGGCCCGGCTGGGTCATACTAAAGACCATATAAAAATGCTACTTCCTGCCTTCTAGCTTGGTACTCAGCATAATAGAATGGGGGAAGAAGAAGTTGTTTGTGGTGGTGCCTTGCATGGCAGCGACCCCTCTGATTCTAGATATAATTAACATTGTAGATAGGAGAAATGTAATTTTGTTCTTCTGTACATGATTGGCTGTGTGGAATGAATGACAATAAAGTTTGCTTCTTCTTCTATTGGGTTAAATGAGGCATCAATCAAATCACGGGAGTTTTTTGGGCTTCCGTTTACGGCACTGTCTCTAAGGGAAATGTAGTTTTGTTTAGCATGTAAACAAAAGCAGAACATTAGCCGGCTGAGTGTCAAACAATGCTATGATTTTAATGGGCAGTTTCCCCTGTGATCATCTAGATCAGGGGTGTCCAATCATGTGTCATGGGGGGCCAAGACCCTACATGCTTTCTTTTCTACCCAGTCTACCTTCAGCAGGTGTTTTCACTTATCAGCAATCAGTGGGAAGAAATTCAGTGAAATCCGCTGTTGAAGACACTGGTTGGAGGTAAAGCCTGCACGGTCTTGGTCCTCCATGGCACATGATTGCACACCCCTGATCTAGATGGACAATAAATCTTACTCAAATGGATCTATTGGACCTTTTGCAATACAAATGGACCATATTTGCTCTACTAACATTAACTCAAGGACACCAAGGAAGCTTCTTTGGTGAGTAAGTGCTATACCATGCTAGCTCATTTGATGCCCTATTTAAATCCAGTATTATGATTTTGTCTGAAATCTGTTTTAATAACCAAATAGATAAAATTCTAAGCTTTCAAATGATCTAAGACATGGCTACCTACTCTAAACATGTTTACCAGACTTCACTGTGTTGCAGCAGAGACATTTAAATGTCCTGTCCATGGGACACGGAATGATAAGAGGTTTTAACATTGGGAGGAAGGGCCGTGGTGGAGGTATGTGCTAGATGGCACTCAAATAGCTACTGGGCACACACAAAGCACAAGGCTGCCAAGGTCCTGTCTTGTCTTGTTAAAGAAAGAGAAAATAGTGATCCAGAATCTGCATACTAACCTGGGTCACCTCCAAAATCCAGCGGGTTCATCTGTAGCCCAAGGTCCACCTCTGGTGATACAAATGGAATCAAAATTCATCCAGTAGTTTTTGGTAATCCTGCTAACAAACAGGCAGACAAACAAACAGACCTTGGTGGAGGAATGTGAGCTGTGAGTGTCCTCTAAGCAACTGAAGATGGGTGGATGGGAGGAGAGTTTTTTCTTTTTTTTTTTTCTTTTAAAGGGTTTGAGCTCTTCTCAATGACAAAAATAAAGGCCCTCCAACACAATCTTGCATTGGGTCCCAAAAAAATCTAGAAATGACCCTGTTTTAGGGTATGTCAACCCATTTTCCTAAACTTAAAAATTGTCTGATCTGGTATGCACAGTTGTTACGGAAGGGATAATGCTTATCATAAATTTAATTAACCTCGTATAAATGTGGGGCACCAGCTTCCGTCAGTATAGGAAACAAAGAAAAACTCAAGGATTAATACTGAGTAATTAATAATCAAAGTTTACTAACAATAATCAGTGTCTTATGAGTCTATAATCATTTGTCCATTAAATTCTGGAGGCATAAAACCCCACACTTAAAGTAAGTTTAGCAATTTAATGAAAAACCCAGCAGGACTAAACATTCATTTGGGTGACTTTGTGAAATGAGATGCAGAAACAAATCAATGTTATAGACAATCAAACTTGCATTCCTGAAAGGATAAAACTATTTTAACTGACATAATGTGAATCCATAAGATGAACCGGAAAGTTTCTACGATTGCAAAAATGTGAAACCACCAGAAAAAAAAAAATAAATAAATAAATAAATATCACAACAGTAGTGGAAAGGAATTATTAAAAATATTTGCACAAAAAAAAAAGTAGTTTCAGTGTTACTCTACAAAGAAAATAGAAATTATTGAAAAAGATAACAAATTAAGAGTTTTAATGGAATTTTGGCCATGGTGAATTTATGGGAATTAGAAATGAAGTATTACTATGAAATAATTACGATTAGATGGTAAGCACTGCAGATAAAAATCAGAGGTGCCTTACTTGACAGCTGGCTATTTGTGTCATGTGATGAATCTCCAGGCTCGTTTGGATCAGCTCACTACACAGCAGGTGACTCAGAAAAGATTCCAGCTTCAAAGGTCACCTCGAAAGCAGCCTGAACACAACTCATCACCCTTCGGGGATGTTTCAGTTTCAATAGCAGATAGAAGTATTTTTTTCTTGTAAGCAGCCAAAAATTCAACTAAAACAAATGAAAGGAAAACATAATTTTTTTTTTTTAATTCCAACTTGGCTTGATTACAGTAAGACTTGAAGAAAATGCAAAGCAAAAAAAACAAAACAAAAACAAAACAAGCTTGTAGAGTCAGATGCAAAATTCTTCTTAGCATGACACAGCTTAAAGAAAAATGAAAAAGTTACAAAAAGAAACTTGATGCCTGAATCCCTAAGGGATCAGGGATCAACTTAGGATGTTGTCTAAAAGTCTTCCTGGGACCATGGTTTACCCTCCTTCCTATGACTGACGGTGAAATGATTCAATCCAGTCAGGAGTTTGGAAACAGAGGTGGTAAGAAAACACATCTGTCGTGAATCAGAAGTGGTTCTCTAACTTTCCTTTGTCTAAAAAGCACCCACTTGTAACATTAGGAAGAGCATTGGTAACTTTCCAAATCATGACTTGATCTCTGAGTAGCAGTAAAGAAATACCTTAACATCAGAATGAATAATACAGCAATCAACATATGAACTAGCATACTTATCTAATAAGAGAAATGTGTTAAACTTCAACCCAAAAATGCATAGTTTACTATCAGTGAGGTCATATCACAATACTTTGTGCAGATCACTAAAGGCACAAGATAACCCAAAGTCCATCATACCTCAGAAAATAATCATGCAATAGTAGTGTTGATGTTGGCTGTCCAAACCTTGCAGAAGGGCCAAGTTATTTCACAGTAGAATTGTCATAAAATAAGGCAGTAATTATGTTAGTCATCAGAGTGAAAGATCCCATTTTTGTCCACTGGGTGAACCACAAAAGTTCATAACAGGCTGAAGGTCTTTGGTAGCAGTCACACACATTGGAATATGCATCTGTTTAATTTCATATCATTCCTGGTACCTTCTTGGATTAAAATAAAGCTGTAAATATGTCCATTAATATGTACATTGATATGTTATCTGATGTGATTTGTTAGTTAAGTGCCAGCTTGGTCAAGGAGGAGAGACGTTCCCAGTTGGTGCCTGAGTCTAAACAGTTTTTCCTCAGAAAAAGAGGGTGAAATACAGTTCCCTGTGGCCATTATTGCTACACATGTTTTAAATCTGCCTTTACAGAGCTCATTCCAATAATTAGTGATTGAGGAGAAAGTCAGCTAATTTTATGTGACGCTAAAACAGCAGTGAAACTTTCAATCCTAATCTGGTACCATCCATTCATACATTTTAACTGATAAGGACCTGTACTTATAGAGCACTTTTTCTAGACACAAAAACCACTCAAAGCACTTCACTAACCCTCTATTCCAGGGATGGGCAACTATGTACCATGGAGGGCCATTCCACTGCAGGTTTTCTGTTCCACCCAGTCTCTTCAGCAGTTGCTTTCTCCAATTAGCAATCCTTGAAGCTCATCAGTGCAAGCACCTGCTGAAGACACTGAGTGGAACAGACAATCTGCAGTGGAATGGCCCTCACTGCCCATCCCTGCTCTATTCTAAGGGCCTGTCAGAGAGAGATACCTAGGGACAATTTAGAGTCACCAATTAACCCAACATGCATGTCTCTGAATTGTGAGAGGAAACCAGAGCCCCTGGAGTAAACCCACGCAGCCCAGGGAGAACATACAAACTCCACACAGAAAGGTTCCCACCCTTACCAGCTTAAGGATTCAAACCTCAAAACTTTTAGCTGTGAGGCAACAGTGCTAACCTCTGCACCACCATGCTGCCCATTTTCTAGAAAATGGCAGACTATTCCAGAGACATAAAATCTACAGTGAGTTTTGCGCCTGCCTGGGGTGACATACAGTGGGGTAAAAAAGTATTTAGTCAGCCACCAATTGTGCAAGTTCTCCCACTTAAAAGATGAGAGCGGTCTCCAATTTTCATCATAGGTATACCTCAACTATGAGAGACAAAATGAGGGAAAAAAAATCCAGAAAATTACATTTGAGTCCCTGGCGGCGTAGTGTGTTACTGATGGTAGCCTTTGTTACTTTGGTCCCAGCTCTCTGCAGGTCATTCACTAGGTCCCCCTGTGTGGTTCTGGGATTTTTGCTCACCGTTCTAGTGATCATTTTGACCCCACGGGGTGAGATCTTGTGTGGAGCCCCAGATCGAGGGAGATTATCAGTGGTCTTGTATGTCTTCCATTTTCTAATAATTGCTCCCACAGTTGATTTTTTCACACCAAGCTGCTTACCTATTGCAGATTCAGTCTTCCCAGCCTGGTGCAGGTCTACAATTTTGTTTCTGGTGTCCTTTGACAGCTCTTTGGTCTTGGCCATAGTGGAGTTTGGAGTCTGACTGTTTGAGGTTGTGGACAGGTGTCTTTTATACTGATAATGAGTTCAAACAGGTGCCATTAATACAGGTAACGAGTGGAGGACAGAGGAGCCTCTTAAAGAAGAAGTTACAGGTCTGTGAGAGCCAGAAATCTTGCTTGTTTGTAGGTGACCAAACACTTATTTTCCACCATAATTTGCAAATAAATTCTTTAAAAATCAGACAATGTGATTTTCTGGATTTTTTTTCCTCATTTTGTCTCTCATAGTTGAGGTATACCTATCATGAAAATTGGAGACCTCTCTCATCTTTTAAGTGGGAGAACTTGCACAATTGGTGGCTGACTAAATACTTTTTTGCCCCACTGTATCTATCATGAGCCAAGCACTGGAGGTTTCTGTCAGGCTCAGTCTCATGGCTTTTTCCTTATAATTATATATTTGTTGTATTTTGTGCTTTTTGGGTTTCTGTCATTTGTGTACTGTTTGCTATTTTCCTGTTTATGTTTTAGTTTTTTTTTACACTTTTATTTTGTATTAATTTACATTTATATTTTAGTCTGCTTTGGTTGATATTTTATTCTTTATGTCTTCACTGTTGTTCTTTCGCTGGTTGACAGCTGTCAGTGGCATGGTGCTCCGTGTGGGCATTGCCCTGTCAGATGTCAGCTTCGGCTTCGCTCCCCTTTCACTGCTCCCAACTGGTCCTGATTATGTATCATTGTTTCCTCCTGCCCGCTCATGTGACCCACACCTATCATTGATTATGTAAATTGTTTTTTACCCTATTTAAGGGCAGTTATTTTCATTTCAGTGCACCCTCAGTGTTTTTCTTCTCCGGCTGAATCATCAGCTCCTTCCCTCTCTGCAGCTGCATGCCTGTGTGCAACCTCGCTCCAGTCCAGAGCCTCCGCGGGTGCAGCTTTGCTCCAGTCTGGAGCTTCCACGGGTGCAGCTTTGCTCCAGTCCAGAGCCACTGAGGGTGCAACCTCGTTCCAGTCCAGAGCCACTGAGGGTGCTACAATGTCCCAGTCCAGGACCACTGAGGGTGCTACTGGCCAGTTTCAGGGTGCCGTGGTCCCCTTTCCTTTTCCAGACACCGTTGTGATCACCTCTCTTATTTCAGATGTCATCGTTGTTCCCTCTCCTCTGCCCGAGGCCGTCGTGATTCCCCCTCCTCTGCCTGATGCTGTTATGGTTCTCCCTCCTCTGCCTGATGCCATCGTGGTTCCCCCTCCTCTGTCCGAGACCATCGTGGTTCCTTCTCTTCTGCCTGAGGCCGTCGTGGTTCCCTCTGCTCACCCTGACATCGTCGTAGTTTCCCAGACTCCTCCATCCTGCCCACCATTGATTCTTCCCATTAAGCAGCCGCCTCCTGGGCCACCCTTGCTGTTCAGGTGGCTAAAAAACTCTGGTAGACCATCCGACAGACTGTGTCGCGGGGTTTGGTGGCCCATGTTCCTTGGTAGGCCACCCGACTCTTTCCATCATGCCATCTGCCAGGCCTGGAACTTTTGCCACCCACCTGAACTGTCCAGCTCTTCGGTCCACTGGGCTTAGATGGTTGGGGTTTTCCTGGTGTGGGTCCTGAGCAGGGTTTTGTTTTGTTCCCTCCTAGCCTGTTCCCCCCACCACCCACCCTGGGTGGGTTTTGTTGTGCTCCTATTGGGGGGGAGGGGTCTTTCTTTTTCTGTTGATGTTTCCCTGGGGCGTCTGGTATCAACCCCTTGAAAGGGAGGATCTGTCATAAGCCGAGCACTGGAGGTTACCTTCAGGCTCGGTCTCATGGCTTTTTCCTTATATTTATATACAGTATATGTTGTATTTGGTGCTTTCTGGGTTTCTGTCATTCATGTGCTGTTTGCTATTTTCCTGTTCATGTTTTAGTTTTGTTACACTTTTATTTTGTATTAATTTACATTTATATTTTAGTCTGCTTTGGTTGATATTTTATTCTTTATATCTTCACTGTTGTTCTTTCGCTGGTTGACAGCTGTCAATGGTGTAGTGCTCCGTGTGGGCATTGCCCTATCAGCTGTCAGCTTTGGCTTTGCTCCCCTCTCACTGCTCCCGACTGGTCCTGATTATGTATCATTGTTTCCTCCTGCCCATTCATGTGACCCACACCTGTCATTGATTATGTAAATTGTTTTTTACCCTATTTAAGGGCAGTTATTTTCATTTCTCTTTGTCGCTGTCTTGTTGAGGAAGTTGCTCCACCAGAGCCCTATTTCTGCTCTGGTGCACTGTGTTTGTAAGTTTACCCATTTGTTTGTATTTTCCGTTAGAGCACAGTGTTGGACTTTATGTTTGTTGTTTTTTCAATAAATTGCCCAAACTCACAGTTCAGCGTGTGGGTCTACCTTCTCTGCCCCAAAGGGCAATTCATGACAATACCTGGAAAAACCTGATCCGAAAGGGGTCCAAGATAATCAGATGTCCAAGTATAAATCGTTCTGTTAAAATTATCACAGGAAGAGTTTCTTTCTTTTAAATATAAAATACAAAATTTAGACCTTTTTCATAAATGTGCAACATATTTCTGAGAAATATTAATGTACTACTTGTTTAATATATTTACAGATGCTTTCTATTTTAGTATTTTATTTCTTTTAAATGGAACTTGCAAAAAAGCATGTCATTGTTCGATATGTGCATGACAATAAACCATTTCAGTTTAATTCAATAAATAATTGGCTTTTTTTCAGAATAATGTGAGAGATTTTGCATCTGGGTAAAGCAAGTCAGGTATTAGTTCGTTCATCCCTTCACATTCTATACTGTTCACTGGTTTCACCTTATTTGACTTATTGTGCAGAGGTGCAACAACTATAAAAGTATTTTCCATTCACATTTTATTTTACAGAAGAAAGGAGTTTGTGTTATTTTCAATGCAGGTTATAGGAATCATACTCTTTCACTTTTCCTACAGCTTAAAATTTTGAAGTTTACAGATCTGGTTGAATTTCAACCCGTACATATTTTGCATAGAGCAAAAAATAATCAGCTACCAGGAAACATCCAAAGTTTATTCACAGAAAAAGAAGGAAGTTACAACTTAAGAGAATTATATAAATTCAAAATAATTAATGCATGCACCACCAGAAATTTTGTGTTTCTGTATGTGGAGTAGAATTTTGTGTCATGAACCTGGGTTTGATGGTTCCAAACCCAGTTCTGACTTCTGGTCAGAACTGGGTTTGGAACCCAGTTCTGACCAGAACTGGGTTTGGAACTGGTCTGACTTCTGTGCGGCTGGGAAAGACTGTCTCAGACTATACTAGCATCAGCACCGGATCACCCCAGGGCTGTGTACTTTCCCCCCTACTCTTCTCCCTTTACACCAACTCCTGCACCTCCAGCCACCAGTCTGTCAAGTTGATCAAGTTTGCGGACGACATCACCCTCATCGGGCTCATCTCCAACGGCGACGAGTCCGCCTACAGGAGAGAGGTGGCCCAGCTGGCGTCCTGGTGCAGCAATAACAACCTGCAGCTGAACGCTCTGAAGACAGTGGAGATGATTGTAGACTTCAGGAAAGTCACTACTCCTCTGCCCCCCCTCACCCTCTCAGGCTCTCCCATCACCACTGCTGATTCCTTCCGCTTCCTAGGCACTACCATCACCAGGGACCTCAAATGGGAGCTGACCATCAGCTCACTCATCAAAAAAGCCCAGCAGAGGATGTTCTTCCTGCGGCAGCTGAGGAAGCTCAAGCTACCCACCAAGATGTTAGTGCAGTTCTACACAGCCATCATCGAGTCCATCCTCACCACCTCCATAACCGTGTGGTACGCAGGAGCCACTGCCAGGGACAGACTAAGGCTGCAGCGCGTCGTGCGCACTGCTGAGAAGGTGATCGGCTGCAAGCTCCCATCTCTCCAGGATCTGTACATCTCCAGGACCCGGAGGCGTGCTGGCCGGATCATAGCCGATCCCTCACACCCTGGTCACATACTGTTTGCCCCCCTCCCCTCTGGTAGAAGACTTCGGTCCATCCAGACTAAAACCTCCCGTCACATGAACAGCTTCTTCCCCTCTGCCATTAGACTGCTGAACACTAAGTGACTCTCGTGCACCATGTACAGCAGCTCAACCAGACTCATATCAATCATCACTGTTTTCTTCCTGCATTACCGACTGCACTATATAGTTCTCCACAGTATCTGCTGCTGGCTAATATATATTTTAACTGTTGACCAGTATCACTTAATCTTATCCTACACTTTATTACATGTATAGTTTATTTCTCTTATCTTATCATGTTTAATGTTGCAGCATTGTACCGAGACAAATTCCTAGTTTGTGTACTACATGAACAATGGCAATAAACCTGATTCTGATTCTGATTCTGATTCTGATTCTGGTTATTTTGCCCTATTTCCCACCAGACGCTTAAGGGAGCTTTTGGCCTTTGCTCCCTGATGGCTCGGGCACGCCCCCCCCCCTCGTGTCAAGTGCCATCAGCTGTGCTTCAGTACGGGTGTTTACACACACATACACACACACACTCCATTCATTCCCATTCACACGCGCATACACACACTCATGCACGCCAGGGTTCGATTATGTTCAGCCCACGCTTCCTCACACTGGCAATCTCTTCCCTTGTTATCACTATGATTACAAATATGCTGCAGTTGTGGGAAGAGATTGTCGTATAGGAACAGAACCCAGCTCAATATTAAAGAGATTTTACAGAGAAGTTCAGGGGATGTGGTCTATAAGGCAGTATTTAGGTTCATAGGGACAACAGGTCTAATTTCAGGGATATAGGAGGGTAATGCCATTCTGAATCACACTCCATTCCAGAAGGTGGCGGTAATGCGATAAAGCTGTTTGCCAACCGCCATAAAACATCAGAAGAAGAAGAAGAGATTGTTGGAGCATTTACCCTCATTCCTCCATGAATGTTGTATTAATACCTTCGCATATTCAGCCTGACATTTCAAGACGGAGGATTCCTTAATGTTAGCGTCTGACTCTGCCTTACTTCCCCATTCACCAGACAACACGGACAGCCTCGGATCGTTCCAGCCATAAGTACGTTTGCCTTTCTCTGTGTGCCCAGCGTACATCGGCACTAGGCATCTCTCCAGGCTGTAGAACATCCGGGTGGCTTCCCTGCATGTCTGGTGGCCGTTAATTCCTCATTACAACTCTTTGTATTTTTGTGGTCAACTGGACTGGTTATTTCATTGTGGTTTAAGTTAATAAATGGCATGTTCTACTCCAGCACTTGACTTTTTCACTCTCTCCCTTGTGCGCCGCGTTATGGCGCATGAGGAATCATGACATTTTGGAACAAGCTAAATATTGATTTGAAGCAATGTCCAGATACAAAGTTGTTTAAAAAGAGGTACAAAGATTTGATGTTCCAGAAATATAAGAAAGTAGATGAAAACTGATAAACAAAAGTCTGTTTTTTTTAGATCACAATCACAGAGCTAAAATTGGAAGTTTGTGTTTATGTGGTATGGATGTTCAAGTATAAATCGTGAAGAAGTTGACTATTTAGTCTTACATATTGTGGAACTTGTGTGACTGGAAAAGTCGTATATTATTGTTTTGTAGGTTTTTTTTTTTAAACTTATTTGTTTTCCGTTATTATATGTAAAAAGAAGTTCCTTGAACCTTGAGTGACTGATTTATGGAAAAGGGGTGGGATTATATAAGTGTGAACTTCCACCCACTCCTTTTCAGATATGTAGACTATTAATATGAAGTATTATAGGATTCTTTATTGTATTTTGCCTCATTTTGTAATATATATAATGCTTTTTGTACATATCTTTTGTAGTGTACCGTCTACATGTTTGAAATAAATAAAGAATGAATGAATGAAAGAGGATTTGCCTGTAAAGTTTTGGCCTCCTAATGAATTAAATGCTTTTTTTATTTCTTTTTTTTTTTTTAGGTTTTCCTATATTGGGCAACTTTTTTAAAAAAAATTTGCTGATTCTAAGATAAATTCATGATATTTTTGTTTTATCTCATAACTGTTGTTTGTTTGTTTGTTTGTTTGTTTTTGTCAAAGCCACAGGAAGCCTGGCTATTAAAACAATAATGTCATGTGGCTTTATGACCCAAGCTTGCAGATCCTTGCTCTATCAGTAGGGTTGAGCCCTGTCAAATAACATACACAGCTCATTTAGTCTGTTTCATCTTTTGGGTACTACCCAAATGTCATGTCCATAGGTGAGGGTAGGAACGTAGATTGACCTGGAAATTGACAGTTTCACTTTTGAGCTCATCTGTGTGAGTCAGTGGTCATTGATTGATGAAGCAACATGAGCCACTTTGTCAGCAAAAAGCAGAAGGGAGACTCTGAGACCACAAAACACAACACCTTCCTTTGTCTTGGCTGCAGTTGGAAAGTCTGTCCAAAAAAAGTTATGAAGAAAATTGACGACAAAGTGCAGCTCGAGTGGAGTCCAACTTTCACTGGAAAAGACTCATTGCTGACAATATGAAACTCTCACTGTGATTGTTTGAGAACCAAATAGCCCTTGGCAATGGCATAGATATCCCAGACTCCTGAAAAATGGAAACAACTTTTTTAAAAAATTGATAATTTTGACATAAAGTACAAAAACTTGGCAAGCAGATGCAATGACATATCATTTGGCTTCAGTGAATAGTGTTTTTTTTTTTTCTAAATTTTATGTAATAAACAACAGTGGTTTATTTTAATAGTGCTGGCCTAGTGATAGAGCATCCACCTCACAGCCAGAAGGTTGTGGGTTCACGCCCCAGCCGGGTCATACCAGAAACCATAAAAATGGTAATTCCGCCTTTTAGCTTGGTTCTCAGCATAAGGGAAAGGAAAGTTAGTTACCCAGCCACGGGGTGAGCACGAGTGTACTCCTAGTACAGTCCCAACCCGGGGTGTGTGGGGAAGGTTTCATCAGGGACAACATCCAGCATGAAGATGTCCTTGCCAAATCAATATGTGGACCCAAGACCCACTGTGGTGACCCCAAATAGGGAGTGGCCGAAAGAAGAAGTGCCATCCATCCATCCATTTTCTACTGCTTTTCCAGGGATCTGGGTCACGGAAGCAGCAGCTCAAGCAGAAAAGCCCAGCTTCCCTCTCCCTGGCCACCTGCTCAAGCTCTTCAGAGAGAATATGAAAGAAGTGGATTATTTTAAAAATCGCCCCCCCCCCCAAAAAATAGAAAGAATGGAGTATTTTGATTTGATATTATAATTGACTGGAAAAAGGCCCAAAAAATAATTAGGGACAGATCCTTGATTTGAATGATTTTTACTCAAGTACATGTGCTGAAGTGACTTTTGTTCACAAAATTGTACTTTTGTGAACCGTGTTTTTACAGGATACTCTTCTTACTTGAATACATTAAATAAGAAAAAAAAAAACGGTACTTTTACCCATACATTTACAATACATTTGTATTATTTGAGTTACTTTTGTTTTGATGCCAATTAACCTAACTTGCATGTTTTTGGCATGTGGGAGGAAACCGGAGAAGTCCCGGAGTAAACCCATGCAGACACAGGGAGAACATGCAAACTCCACACAGATCACTGTTGGTCGGGGGCAGGGATTTCTAAATTGTCCTTAGGTATGACTGTGAGAGTGAATGGTTGTCTGCCTCTCTGTGTTGGCCCTGCGATGGACGGGCAATCTGTCCAGGGTGTACCCTGCCTCTCACTCAAAGATGCTGAGATAGGCTCCAGCCCCCCCGCTACCCAAAAAGGATTAAGCTGAAGAAGATGGATGGATGGATGGACAATTGACAACACAACTTTTAAATATCACCAGTCTTCTTTCAGTAGATGAATGAGTTACTTTTGATTTCACTGACTTGTAAACCGGTTAATGTTATTGTCTATACTGCAATAATTTATTCTTACCAGAAATGACTGCAGCTTTATCATTTTGATGAATTTATCATTTTATATTATTGCAATAATTGTTTTGCTCTTAAATACTGAAGTACGTTCATTTTGTTTTCTTTTTCCATAATTTACAGTTTCTTTTTTTGTCAGACTAACATATTTCGACTGACACTTGCAGTCATCTTCAGAAGCGTCAGCTGATCACTGTGACGTGTTGTTTATCAGTTGTTTTCCTTTGGCATGGCCAGCCTGACGGACCTGACACATCCACCTCCCGTTGAATCCACCACAAAGAAGATGGCAGTATAAAAATTAAAGTATACAGAAACCAACTCACACAGATCAAGACCTACTCTGGTCATCTGAACATCTGACAGCACACAAACTATCAGTTGTCAGAGCTCTTTACGAATGGGCCGGCTACATCATAGATGAAGAAGACAGACAGGAGGAAGAGGAACATATATGACATGTACTCACACGCTGCCAATTTCCAATATGGGCCAAAAACAAAGCAACAAAGCAGGTCAAGAACAAAAAAGATAAAGGGGAAAAAACAAACATCAAAAGCTGAAACGAAAAACAAGAACATGATACCTATACCATACATCCGAGGGATAACACAACCAATACAAAGGATCATGAGAAAACACAAAATCAGCACAGCAGTGAAACCACACATAAAAATAAAACAGCTACTAGTACACCCCAGATATAAAATAGAACAGGATAAAAAAATGCAATATAATATATGAAATTCCATGCAGATCATGTGACAAGACATACAGTACGTCAGGGAAACAGGAAGGACACTCAGCACAAGAAAGAAAGAACATCAGAAGGAATGCAAAAAGGAAACACAAGGATGACTTACAAGATCAGAAAAGGAAAAGGCAGAACAAGAAATCTTGAAATCAGCAATATCGGATCACTGCAAAAGGAGCAATCACATCATGGACTGGGACAATGCAAGAATCATTGGGTTGGAGTGTAATAAACACAGACACTGGCTCAAGGAAGCCATAGAAAGCAGAAAATGTGCAAAGGACACCATGAACCGGGATGAAGGAGCATTTATGCTATCCCATACTTGGGACTCCATCCTCCAGAGACCACCTTGCATTGGGAGGCGTGGCCAGCAGGTCCACCAGGCTGGCCACGCTGAAGGAAAGCAGCTGATAAATGTCACATCACAGCGATCAGTTGACATTTCTGAAGAAGACTGCAGGTGTCAGTTGAAACATGTTTAGGTAAACAAACATCTACCTTTTTGTCTGACAAAAAATAAACTGTAAATTAATTATTATTTTGCTCTTATGGCTCATGAAATCTTAAATGTATTACCGTCTGTTATTTCTTTATATGATTTTGACAATTTTGGAGGGTTCCTTCTGACTAACACATTGCCATGTGAAAAAATTAGGACACCCTGTATAAGCCTGTGTGGTTTTTTTTTTTAACACATTTGGACATATGGATATATAATATCAATGTTAAAAATACTGGGAGATTTGTGAAATACAATTAAACAATTAAAAATGAAGTAAAGACTTTTTTCAATTTTTTCTGTTAAAAGTAATTCTAAACAAATAGTGAGGAATAAATTAGGACACCCCGCCCAATCTTTTTTAGGACACCCCCACATTCATTCCCACTTAAAATGGCTAAAATAAATTTAAAAAATGCAGATATAAACAAAAACAACGTTAGACATAGATATGTGAACATTTCTTAATAAAGAACTGAATATTTAAAGGGGTATCCAAATGTTTTCACATGACTGTATAAGCAAAAATATTTCCAGCACAGTAAAGTTGTAAATTCATAAATAAAAAGTTGCAAAGGAATAAAAAGTTGCAAATTCATGAAAAAAAAATGACTGGAAAGTATTTGCATTAATTTATCATAAAAAGTTACAAATTTATGAGAAGTAAAATGGTGAAGTTAGGAAAAGTCAAAAACATATAAATAAAAAAATCACATCTTACGTAAAAAAAAAACTGACAAGAAAAATGTTTTAAATTTATGAGCACAAAAGAAATTCATAACAAAAAAGTCACGAACTGGTGAAGGTCATTACTCATTAGGCAAATAATGTGTTCAGTAGATACTTCTTTACTCTTCTTTATTGTTATTCAAATAATTTTCTGATGATGACTCTCACTCATGGGCGAACAGCAGGATCTGTAAAACACTTTGGTCATCCAGACATGAATAAAGTGCACTACATAAGTGAACGGCATTTACCATTTTGCATCCATTGAACTTGTGAGTTTTTGGAGAGTTTGCTTGAATTTCGTTGCAAAATGTCAGAATAGCCTCCCACAGCTGCTGTTTTGATGTGAACTGCCTCCCACCCTCATAGAGATTTTGCTTGAGGATGCTCCAAAGGTTCTCAATAGGGTGGAGGTCAGGGGGGGATGGAGACCACACCATGAGTTTCTCTCCTTTTATGCACAGAGCAGCCAATGACAAAGAGGCATTCTATGCAGCATGAGATGGTGCATTGTCCATCTATCGATCCATCTTCTACTGCTTTCCGGAGGTCCGGCTTGCGGAGGCAGCAATTCAAGCAGAGAAGCCCAGACTTCCCTCTCCCAGGCCATGTGCTCCAGCTCTTCAGAGAGAATGCCAAGACGTTCCCAGGACAGCTGGGAGATGTAGTCTCTCCAGCAATTTCTGGGTCTTCCCCGGGTCTCCTCCCAATGGGACATGCCCAAAACACCTCAAGTGGGAGGTGTCCAGGAGGCATCCTGATCAGATGCCCATACCACCTCAACTGGCTCCTTTCAATGTGGAGGAGCAATGGTTCTACTCTGAGCCTCTCTTGGATGACTGAGCTCCTCACCCTGTCTCTAAGGGTGAGTCCAGCAATCCTACGAAGAAAGCTCATTTCAGCCGCTTGTATCTGCAATCTCATTCTTTAGGTCATTACCCAAAGCTCATCACCATAGGTGAGGATAGGAACATATATTGACTGGTAAATCGACAGCTTTGCCTTAGTCTGTCAACCTCTCGCTCCATTCTCCCCTCACTCGTGCATAAGACCCTGAGATACTTAAACTCCTCCACTTGGGGCAGGAGCTTGTCCCTAACCCGGAGAGGACAATCCACCTTTTTCCGGCTGAGGACCATGGACTTGGACTTGGAGGTGCTGATTCTCATCCCAGCTGCTTCACACTCAACAGCAAACCGTCCCAGTAAGACCTGTAGGTCGTTGCTGGATGAAGCTAATAGGACAACATCATCTGCAAACAACAGAGATGAGATCTCTGTTGTTTGAGAGGGCTGCACGGTGGCGCAGTGGTTAGCACTGCGGCAGCACAGTTTACCCTTGGCCGGGGGATTGTGGGGATCGTGGGTTCGATCCCAGCCCCCGACCAACAGTGATCTGTGTGGAGTTTGCATGTTCTCCCCGTGTTGCGTGGGTTTACTCCGGGATTTCTCCGGTTTCCTCCCACATGCCAAAAACATGCATGTTAGGTTAATTGGCTGTTCTAAATTGTCCCTAGATATCTGTTTCCTATAGGCCCTTAGAATAGAGGGTTAGTATTAATGAAAGCGCTTTGAGTGGTCTTTGTGACTAGAAAAGCGCTATATAAGTGCAGGTTAGTTAGTAGTTAGTAGATCCTGTGGTCACCAAGAATTACATCCTCCGTTCCCTGGCTGCGCCAAGAAATCCTGTCCATAAAAATTATGATCAGGATCGGTGACAAAGGGCAGCCCTGGCGGAGTCCAACTCTCACTGGGAATGAGCCCGACCGAGTATTGGCAATACAAACCAAACTCTTACAACGGTTGTGTAGAGACCAAATAGTTCGTAACAGCAAGCCCAATACCCCATACTCCCGAAGCATCCCCCACAAAAAACAACGAATTGTCATACATGAAAATACTCTTGCTATGGAAGGCACAATTCTTCTTTTTGTACTGTGGAAGAAAGTGGTCAGAAAGAAACTATATACTTTGCTGAGGTCATTTTTACACCTTCAGGGACCCTAAAGGGGCCTATCAGCTCTCTCCCCATGATTCCAGCCCAAAACATGACTCCACCACCTCCTTGCTGATGTCACAGCCTTGTTGGGACATGGTGGCCATCCACCAACCGTCCACTACTCCATTCATCTGGACCATCCAGGGTTGCATGGCACTCATCGGTGTCGCCCAGACTGCATCGTTCAGGGGGGGGAGTACTGTCATGGTCTGAGCGCTGATATTGTCCATGCTCGAGTCATGCAGTATTTTCCTCCTGTTCTGTGTTAGCTTTCCTTATGGCCCTCCGAGGCTCTTATTCTGACAGCGTCTCTGCGGGACTTCTGGCTGTCATTCCACTGATGACGCCCTAATCATCTGTTAATCCTCTAAGCCCTATTTAAGGAAGCAGCCGAGGTTACTCAGGCCTGCGACCTCACACACGCATAACGTTGGTCTCCCTAATGTTTGGCTGGAGTCCCTAGTCCCCGGCTCCAGTCACGCTCATGTTCTCCTCATTCTCAGTAAGTTTACTCCCGTTATCCTGAGTGTATTATTAATGTGCCTTTGCTGTAGTTGTTATTTGTGTTTTGCCCCAAGTGGCTCTTTATTTTCATATAGTGTGTCTTCCTTTAATAAATATGCAAACTCAACGGCTGCCTATAGTGTCTCATTGATGGCCCACGAGGGCCATCCCATGACAGTAGGTCGCAGCCAAATGAGACGCAGGTGACCATGAGTTTGCTTAGTTTTGGGCTTGTGGTTTTCCCCTTTTCCGCGTACCAGTGTGTGGGGAGATGGCGTCGCCACCCAAGGGCTATGGCATGAGCTTGGGCTACGAGCTGGTAATGGCCCTTATCGAGATTGATGGGATCATTTCCGGCGCTCGCCATCACACCGTCCCCAGCGCCTCACGCTGGTACCTGGACCTCGCTGAGACGACGATCAACTGTCATCCTTGCTACGCTGACCATCCCGAAATCATGACAAGAAAGGCAGATATCTCTGCATTCTGGGAGAAGCTCCGTGGGCTGGAGGGAAACTCCGGCAGGAAGCCGAAGCGGAGGCATCCTCGATCCTCGCCTCAGGATCCCACTCCTGTCATCTGTCCAGTCCAGGAGTTTACTCCACCCCAGCGCCCTTCCCGGTGGAGAAGGACATCAGCCGGGATTCCCACGGCGAAGCCTCAGCGAGAACCCCATCCAGATCCAGTTCCGGGTAGCCGCACGAACTCTGTCTCCCAGCCAGCTGTATCCTCTGCGTCTCATTAGAGGGGTAAGACAGCAGCCTCCTCCGGGTTGTATATTCCTCATCCCCGGACCACCTCTGTTGTTCCTTCGTCCTCCTCGACACTCTCCCCAGCTGCTGTGAGCTCCACGAGTCTGCCTCCGGCTGCTCCCGTTCCTGATCCCGTGCAAGCGGCTCGTCTTCTTCTTCCCGGGGGGCCTTCCGTCACCATCCATTGGGAGAAGGGAAGAACCAAGCCCGTTACAGCAGGCACCATCGGCCCTCTGGAGGAAAGGCAAGTGCAATTTCATTCTTCTCCTCCTTATTATGTTTTGCCTTGTCTGACTCCTGGGGGTGGAGTTCGGGGTTCACAGTCTCCCGAGCTTCCTCCACCTGCTGTAGCCAGTAATTATGAACCTGCTACCTCTGTGTCTCCTTCCCCTGAGCATTCCCCGATGCCAGGACTACACTGCCGGACGAGGAAGGAGCCTGCGGCCCTGGAGAGCCCAGTTCCAGCCCCGCAGCCATGACATGGGCAGAGGAGGAGGGCGGACTGCCAACTGGAGCCTGCGCCGACGAGTAAGCGTCCCCGGGTCTCCACGGAAGAACATTCTGACCCGGCAGGTCACGGATCCCCTGCCACCACGCCATGCGGGCCTTCACCGTGGACATCATTGCCAGGGAGTCCCCAGGCTGTGGACACCATCATGCCAGCTGCGGAGCCCGCTGCAGTCGAGTGGGAACCAGAACTGGACCTTCAGCGCGCTGAACCCAGATCGTCGAAGTCCTGGGCTGCGGTAGAGCCCGAGATCAGGCAAGTGCTCTATTTTGTCTTCCTTTCTTCTATTCTGGAGCATTTTTGCCTGTCTCTCGGGGAGACAAGCCGGGCGGAGCCATCCGCCACGTTCGAGCTTGTCTCACTGGGCTCTGCCGCTGCCAGTGATTCTGATCCCGGTTTCTGTTTCTCCTCTGAGCCTTCTCCCAGGGTCACTGGTGACAAACCTGCTCCGGTCATTGCCTTGGAGGTTCTGGGTTCGGGTCTGAAGGTCATCCCTGGTGCTGCGCCGGCCCTGTCGGGGTCCGTCATGGGTGGTGTTCCTTCCCAGTCGGAACCTGACGTGGGTGCAACGCTGACCCAATCGGGGTCCATCATGGATGCTGTTCTGGCCCAGTCGGGGTCCGTTGTGGGTGCAGCACGGTCCCGCTTGGGATCCAACAGGAGTTCAGCGCCAGTCCGAGTGGAGTTCAGAGAAGGAGCTGCAGATCCTCTGCCGATCGACGCCGGACTGGTCCCTCATCTTTTCCCCGATCCCTTTTCCCCCCCACCGGGTGCCGCTGGGATTCCCCGTTCTCGGCTCGGCTTCCCCTCGCTGTCCCTCTCAGTAGGGAGGCCATCTCCGAGCTCTTCCCTTCGGTCCTGGTGGCCTGATGACGCGGGTCCGCCACCTGGGAAACTGTTCACCGGTTTGGCGTTCTGGGTTGGCCACCCGACAAACTGGACTCTTTGTTCGGCAACCTGGTCCAGCCGCCAGAGGTACTGTTTCTCCGGGCCTGGCACTCGGGTAGACCACCCGAACTCATCCTTTTTCCCCTGCCAGCGATCTGGATGCTGGACGCAGGTAGACCTCCTGAACAAATTGTTTTTTTTGTTGTTGTTTCATTGTGCACTGCCTGCCGTCATCTCTGTGTTTTTGTTTTTCCTCTTCTCTGTAATTTTAGGGATGCTCTTGTGTTTTGTCGTTTGGACTACTTGGAACTGTGTATATATTGCAGCTCTTTAGCGTGTTTTTTCTTTTCCCCTTTTTCCTGTTATTATTAGGGTATGTTGTGTTTGTTCCTGTTTTTCTGCTTTTTGAGATGTTTTTTTTTTCTTCCTCCTCTTGGTTGAGAGAGGCTCTGCTGTTGCCGTTGCCTGTAAATCATGGTCTATATGCTTAGTTTCGCTGTGTTATTGCTTCCATTGTTCTGTCTCTGTATTTTCACCTGAGTATCATAGAATATATTTGTGTTTGTTTTTTTTTTCCCATGCTCTGTTTGTTTCACCATGCTCTTATTTTTTCTGTATTCGCCCTTGATATTTTTTCAGGTTCTTGCATCCTAGCCTTCCCCCCCCCCTCCACCCACCCTGGGTGGGCCTTCGTAGCCTTCTGGGTGGGGGGGGGGGGCCTTGGGTGTTACACTGCGCCCAGAGTGCATTGTTTGTGGGGGGAGTACTGTCATGGGCTGAGCGCTGATATTGTCCGCGCTCGGGTCATGCAGTATTTTCCTCCCGTTCTGTGTTAGCTTTCCTTAGGGCCCTTCTGGGCTCTTATTCTGACAGTGTCTCTGCGGGACTTCGGGCTGTCAAAGCCGAATTGCGTGGTGACAGCTGATTGTCATTCCATTGATGACGCCCTAATCATCTGTTAATCCTCTAAGCCCTATTTAAGGAAGCAGCCGAGGTTACTCGGGGCTGCGACCTCACACACGCATAACGCTGGTCTCCCCAACATTTGGCTGGAATCCCTAGTCCCCGGCTCCAGTCACGCTCATGTTCTCCTCATTGTCAGTAAGTTTACTCCCGTTATCCGGAGTGTATTATCAATGTGCCTTTGCTGTAGTTGTTATTTGTGTTTTGCCCCACATGGCTCTTTATTTTCATATAGTGTGTCTTCTTTTAATAAATATGCAAACTCAACGGCTGCATATAGCGTTTCATTGATGGCCCGCGAGGGCCATCCCATGACAATAAGTAAACAAGACTGTTTGAAAATTAGTCTTCATGTATTTCTGGGCCCACTGCAACCGTTTCTGCTTGTGAGCATTGGTTAGGGGTGGACGAAAGTAAGTTTATGCACAACTGCAAGCCTCTGGAGGATCTTACACCTTGAGGTTCGTGGGACTCCAGAGGCACCAGCAGCTTCAAATAGCTGTTTGCTGCTTTGGAATAGCATTTTAGCAGCTGCTCTCTTAATGTGATGAATTTGTCTTGCAGAAATCTTCCTCATTATGCCTTTATCTGCTCAAATCCATCTGTGCTCGGAATCAGTCATAATTTTTTTCACAGTACGATGATTAAGTTTGTGTGAAATATCTAATGTTATCATAACTTGTCCAAGGCACTGCACTACTTGACGCTTTTCGGCAATAAAGAGATCCTTTTTCTTTCCCATACTGCTTGAAACCTGTGGCATGCTTAATAATGTGGAACATCCTTTTTAAGTAGTTTTCCTTTAATTGGGCTCACCTGGCGCACTAATTATGACAGGTGTCTGAAACTGATATCAGTGATCCAAAGAGCCCTGAGACACAATTCTATCCATGAGTTTAATTGAAAAACAAAAAACTGAATGTTTATGGCACAAAAATCCTATTTGAATGATAATTTGGAACGCTGTATAATATAGCATTATTACCCTTACCTAGCTGAAGAAATTGCATATTTGTCATTCCATCTGTTTCTTGTGTTTTGTTTACTCCCAACAATGACATAGATCATTGCTCGAATTCTTGTCAGGTGACCATGGAGCGCTGCTTTGAATGGTTAAGCATATAGTAGTCCTTAGTGATCACCTGATTAGGTTTTGTAACTCAAGTTTTTCATTCATTCATTCATTCATTCATTCATCTTCTTCCGCTTAATCCTTTTCGGGTCGTGGGTGGGTGGTGGTGGGGGGGCTGGAGCCAACCCCAGCATCTTTGGGCGAGAGACAGGGTGCACCCTGGACAGATCGCCAGTCCATCGCAGGGCCAACACAGAGAGACAGACAGCCATTCACTCTCACAGTCATACCTAAGGACAATTTAGAATCCCCAGTTTGTTGCCAATTAACCTAACTTGCATGTTTTTGGAGAAACATGCAACTGGAGAAATGCCGGAGTAAACCCACGCAGACACAGGGAGAACATGCAAACTCCAAACAGATCACTGTGGGTTTGATCCCAGTAACTCAAGTTTAATTTTAATAAAACCATGCCCACTCTTATCCTGCCAACAAAGACTTTCAGGTTTAGAAAAATACACATTAGCATATCTGTGAAAATCAGCTTCTCCCTTGATGTGGATCAATCAACTCAAAAACTAAAGCAGATGGAGCCGCTCAACACACCACCTATTTAGTTGAATTTCCCACTGTGACACACCAGTTTCTTACCTTAACTGTAATGGAGCAGATACTAAACCAGGGCAAATACAACCAGAGGGAAGGTGATAAAGATAAAAATGTCAAGTGCTTGGAATTAAAGTCAATAAAGTCTGACTCTTTCTAAGGTCCTCTTGAAGTAAATAAATAAATAAATAAATAAACTTCAAGGAGATTTTTGAAGAGCCTCTGGAGCTTACACTTCAGGCGCTCATGCACATACCTAAGGATATGTTACAAAGAAGAAGACCTGGGAGGGTTAAAACAAGTTGGTGTTTACTGTATACTGTATATACATTGCCGTGTAAAAGTATTTGCCCCCTTCCTGATTACTTATATTGTTGCACATTTGTCGCACTTCATTTATTAAGGGAAAAAACCTATCCCAACCTACCCTGCCTTATACGAAAAAGTAATTGTTGTCACCCCCTCAACACACACACACACACACACACACACACACAAGGTGTTGTCATGACCCTGGCTCTTTGGGCAGGACAAAATATGGAGGCCACACATGATATTAAGTCAGAATACAAGTTTATTGTAAATCAAAGATATAATCCCCAAATAAACACCAAGAATACAACCTGGAGGAGCAATCCAGAGGGGGAGCAACACCCCACCATTAATTGCTCAGACTCTTAAATAGGCTGATAATCAGCACAGGTGTTCACTCAATAACCACTCCCCAAAAACCATGGAAACTAAGAAAACAGGAAATGAACTCAAAGGCCAAGGGTCGTCACACCCTCCTCCTTAGGAGAGGTTCCACCTTGGACCTACAACAAAACAGAAGTTTAACGCAAGTAAAAAAACAAAAAAACTCTTCGACGCCATGCTTCTCTGTCCTTTATACCATGGATGTTCAACAATGCATTTTTGCTACCTCACCCTACAGAACTTTCCTTCTTCCATGTTTAAATTCTCAGCAACTGTGGATCCTTAGGAAGCATATTTAAGAATAAGTTAAACAAGACTAAGGAGGTAATGTATGGGATAAGGTAAACAATTAGCACATTATGAAGAAGGTGAACGGGATAAAGCATCACCCAGTACATTTTCCTTACCCTTGATATGTCTAATATCTAGATGATAAGGTTGCAAAAATAAAGCACAACTCATCAATCTCTGATTTAGGTTTTGCAGTGACCTAAGAAAAGTTAAAGGATTGTGATCTGTGTATACTACCAAACCTGACCCAGATCCAGTATACACATCAAAATGCTGAAGAGCCCAAATGAGAGCAAGAGCTTCTTTTTCAATTACTGAGTAGTGTCATTGGTACAGTTTAAACTTCCTGAAGTAACTATCAGGTCGTTCCACTCCATCTTCATCTGTTTGCGATAAGACAGCTCCAGCCCCAACATCACTGGCATCAACCTGCAGCTGGAAAGGACAGTCCAATCGAGGAGCTGTAAACACAGGAGCTGAGGACAAAGCACTCTTTACTTTATCAAAAGCTTCTTGACAGTTATGTGACCAGACATATTAAACGTTACTCTTTAATAATTCTGTCAAAGGGGCTGCAGTAGACAAAATTTGGACAAAAGCTGTGATAGTATCCAGCCATTCCAAGGAAGTGCAGCAACTCCTGCTTACTAGAAGGAATTGGGAATGCTTGTGTTATGGGGTTGAAGTATTTTATTGTGTTTTGGGGGTTTTATGTGGTTTTGGGTTTATGTTGCATGTTTTAGTTTGCATGTTTTGCAGTTTTTATGTTTTGATCTGTGTGCTTTTAGTTGGAAATGTTTGCTTCCATCCTGTGCTTCCCCAATTACTGATCAGCAGCACCTGATTGATTGGGGATGTGCAGCACAGCACCTGTGGCTGCACATGATATAACAGGTGCTCTAGCAGTCCACAGGAGAGCTTGTCAGGAGGAACGAGCCCTGCCTGAGGGGAGCCTGGCAGGATGAAGGCCTGCTTGGGAGACAGCTTTGCCTGGAGGCGAGGGCCCAGCAGGAGGAGAGCCCTGCCAGGACAAGAGGAGGCTGCTGGTCCCAGGAAGATGGCTGCAGGAGGGCATGACTGAGGAGGAGGACCAGTAACAGCCAGGACCACCATGATGCCAGCATTTGGCGGAGGACACTTCTGTGTGGAGCAGTTGGAGGTGCTGCAGGCGAAGGATGGCAAGAGACAGAGTGAGGAGCTCTGCCTTCGCTGTATGTATCTGGTTTCCAGATAACAGCACGCCATGACGATGACTATGATGATGAAGTTTATGACAATAGAAATGTGGATATACTGCTGGCAAGTGTCTTACCCTGTACAGGTTTCCTGAGGGCGTCAGTGTCGTGGTGGCAGACGGAGCCAGGACAGGAAGAGTGGATCCTCCTCCTGAGCTTTTTATGAACTTTTAAACTTTTATGGACTTATAGTTTGTTTTAGCCTACTTTTAGTCTTTTTTAGCTTAAGTTTTTTTTAAATTAGTATTTTATTTTATTTTAGCTTAATTTAATTTTAATTCTTAGGTTTCAGTTTAGGCTTTTTATTTAAGTGGGCATTTGTTGTACATATTTTATTGTAAATAAAAGTCCTTTAAACATCCTCTTTAAAGTTTCCCCTTTTGATTGCTACCTAGTAGTAGTAGTAGATTAGTTTATTTGACAGGGACAGTGCAATAAACATAGACAATTAATCAAAGACAATCAATCTGATGTGTTGCACATAGAGTGTATAGCTATTAGCTAATTTGCAACTCTTGTCCCTGGATGGGCTTTAGAAAAAAGAATCAAGATAAAAAATATACACAATAACCACATACATCAATGCAGAAAAATTATAAATACACAATTATAAATATTATAAATATTATAAATACACAAATATAACAGCCTGACTCACATTTAACATAAATATTATAAATATTATAAATACACAAATATAACAGCCTGACTCACATTTAACACATATAACATAACTCACATTTGCCTATTTCAGGCCTTCCTCCCTCCGTCACTCACTATAAACAAACACATTTATTCCTGTGACTCTTCACATGGTTTTTAAAGAACTTGCAGGTTATGTTTTTAACTAGGCCTCATGTTACACTTGTATAGGCAAAACTTTGACATTGATGGCTTGTTCTTGTCCTTACTCCACAATCTTCCCCAAGTAAGTCACCATAGCTTTACCAAAATCACACTTAGCTACATTGATGGTCAGAAAAACCCACGCCAGCCTATCAAATAAGGCTTCCACCTATTTAACATGGTCCTCCCAGGTATCGCTACACACTAATACATCATCTAAATAGACTGCACAACCCTTCAACCCACACAACACCTTGTTCATCCAGCACTGGAAAGTGGCTTCTGCGTTACGCTGTCCAAATAGCATGACCGTGCATTCATGCTGGCCAGATGGCGTCACAAAAGCACAAACTTGTCTAGCCCTCTTGGAAAGGAGAACCTGCCAATGACCCTTTAAATAGGTCAAATTTTCTTATAAATTTAGCTGCCCCACCTGATCAACACAATCCTCCATCTGTGGCAAAGGAAAGGAATCAAGCTTGGTTATAGCATTTAATTTCCAGAAATCAGTACACGACCGATATATAGATTCTGGTTTCTGGATGAGAAGACAAGGAGAAGCCCAACTTGATGAAGAGGGTACTGCAATGCCATTTTTTAACATATATCCTACTTCAGCATCGACTGTTTTGAGTTTTTCTGGGGAAACTATAGAATCGCTGTGTTATAGGTTTAACCTCACACACCTCAACATCATGTTCCAACAAATTTGTGCACGTAGGAGTATCCCCAAACAAACTTTGGTATTTCAGCACAAGCTCAATAAGCTGCTTAATTTTGGACTCTTCCAAATAACTTTAATTCTGGCAATTTGGTCAAGATTTCAATGTTTTTAAGCCTAGGTTGGAGCAGGTCTACAGGGATTTCCCCATCAACCTCAGGCAAATCCCTACCTGCTGTCATCACGGGGCAATTTTGAGATACTTCACCCAGTTCTGCTTGAGCTGAGTAAGGTTTAAGCAGATCTACATATAGGCTCTGGTGGACCTTTTCTTGTTTGATATCTCATTGAAGTTATTCTGTTCAGAAACCTTATGCACTACATTACTTGGACCAAAGAACTTTGTATGAAAAGGAGAGTCAGCAAGGGGCAAAAGAACTAAAACCTGAACACCAGGACTGAATGTATGATGCTCTACTTTGTGATCAAACAACCTTTTCATTTTTCCCTGAGCAAGATGTAACTTCTGTTTTGCCTGTTCTCCATCCTCATATAATCTGTGCCTAAACCAATTAACATAGGTGATCAAATTCTGAGGAGCATCTGTGAACATCCACTGGTCATACACCAGGGAAAGAGGACCATGTACTGCGTGTGCAAAAACCAATTCATTGGGAGTAAACCTTGTAGTCTCTTGAACAACTTCCCTAGCAGCCAGCAAACGCCATGGAAGACCTTCCTCCCAATCTGCATTTAGCTCTGTGCTATAGGCGAGCAATAGTGATTTCAAATGCTAATGAAAATGCTCCATTGCCCCCTGATTCTTTGGATGATATGCTGGGGACTTGTTATGCTAGATGTGCAATTGCTGAAGAATCTGGGCAAACAGCTTTGAGGTAAAATTTGACTTCTGGTCATTCTGTATTACCTTTGGAATCCCGAACACTGATATAAATTGAGTAAGTGCCTTAACTACTGACTTTGCAGTAATACTCCACAGAACATAAGCTGCTGGATATCTTGTTGACTGGTGCATTATTGTTAACAGATAAACACACCCTGAGTTTAACTGGGGAAGGGGACCCACACATTAATTAGGTTGTCAAAAGGCTGACTAACTGCTGGTATAGGACACGGAGGAGCAGGTTTCAGGTTTTGGTTAGGTTAGGTTTACTTATAATATGGCAAATGTTACATGATTTTATATAACCCGAGACATCCCGCTTTAAACATGGCCAGAAAAAAATGTTTAAGTATCTGGTGGTAAGTTTTCCTTTCACCCATGTGACCTGCAACATTGTCATGGGCCACTTTAATCACTGATGTCATAAATTTGGAAGGCAGAACCTGGATGACAGGATCACCAGTGAAATCTTCTCCATGACGAGTCCATCCTCGAAGCAAAATGCCATCCTTGAGAAAATACCACTGCTTGGCTTTTCCCAGATTTGATGAAGGCAACACCAAATTATACATCTTGCTTAGAGAATCATCCTGCCTGTGTGCATCCACAAGCTCTGAACGGGAAACCCCAAGTTCTGCATGTAATGACAATTCCAACTTTAATATCACAAGTTTTGTCTAAACAGACATCACTTATCTACCACCACTGTCTACCACCACTAAGGTGGTAGACATTGCTCTGGTAACAGCACAGATTTTAGATGCTGTCTGCTCTAAATTGGCAACACTTTGTTTTTGAGGGCTGTTACACAATAGCATGCAAACGTCTGACAATTCTGAGGATGAAATGCTTTGTTTGAATCGTTCCAACACCTCAGAACTCTGCCCGTTTTCTGTGCTCACCTTATTTGGCTACATCTGACCTCCAGCCAGATCATTACCCAGAATGATGCCAACACCCTTAACTGGAAGTTCAGGATGGACTCCAACCTCCACATTCCCCTCAAATAAATTACAAGACAAAAACATGTTATGCATAGGCACAAACATAGTTTGCAATCCCATCCCTCTAACTGAATCTGGAGAAAATGAGAGGACTGCTTCTCTCACAAACATATGCGATGCCCTGGAATCTCTCAGGATTTTTACAGGTACCCTTTTGTCATCACCAACTAATGTTGCATAGCCATCTGAAATGAATGGGCATAACCATGATCAATTGCAATGGAGTCAATTGATGTAACCCTCATCTGTATAGGCACTACACATTCTGCCCCACCCACTGAAAGGCTGGGAACAGGTGCAACTAAGCCAGCTGACTTTAACTGTGCATTTTACCTTTATCTTTAAGCAAAGGGCAGTCCCTTTTCCAATGTCCATTTTGTCTGCAACAATTACACACATCGGGATGTTTTCCTCAAAGCTTAAGAGGAGAAGCCTTCATTTTGTCAGATGATCTACCAAAGCCCAAAAGGATGAACCCCAAATTTGTCACAACCCTGGCTCTTTGGGTAGGACAAAATGTGGAGGCCACACATGATATTAAGTCAGAATACAAGTTTATTGTAAAAGAAAGACATAATCCCCAAATAAACACCAAGAATACAACCTGGAGGAGCAATCAAGAAGGGGAGCAACACAGAAATAGTCATTGCTCAGACTCTTAAATAGGCTATCAATCAGCACAGGTGTTAATTAAAAAACTACTCCCCAAAAGCATGGAAACTAAGAAAACAGGAAATTAACTCAAAGGCCAAGGATTGGCACATTGTGATTAAGCACATTTTTTAGAAAGCTGAGTTCGATTTCACTAGCCACACCAAGGCCTGATTACTTCCAGACCTGTTGAATCAAAAGATCACTTAAATAGAATCTGTCTAAGAAAGTGAAGTAGGCTAAAAAATCTCAAAAAGCAACACATCATGCCACAATCTAAAAAAAAAAAAAAATCAAGAACAGATGAGAAACAAAACACCCAGAACAACATTTCAAGAACAGCAGGTCTCACTTGCCTCAGTTTGGAAACCTGCCCATGATTCAAAAGTAGAAAGAGACTTGACAAAAATGGCATTTATGTGAGAATTCAAAGGCAAAAACCACTGCTAACCAAAAAGAACACAAAAGCTCATTTCATATTTGTCAAAAAAACCATGTGATGATCCTCAAGACTGCACGGTGGCACAGTGGTTAGCACTGCGGCAGCACAGTTTACCCTTGGCCGGGGGATTGTGGGGATCGTGGGATCGTGGGTTCGATCCCAGCCCCCGACCAACAGTGATCTGTGTGGAGTTTGCATGTTCTCCCCGTGTTGCATGGGTTTACTCCGGGATTTCTCCGGTTTCCTCCCACATGCCAAAAAAAAACCATGCATGTTAGGTTAATTGGCTGTTCTAAATTGTCCCTAGATATCTGTTTCCTATAGGCCCTTAGAATAGAGGGTTAGTATTAATGAAAGCGCTTTGAGTGGTCTTTGTGACTAGAAAAGCGCTATATAAGTGCAGGTTAGTTAGTTAGTTAGTTAGTTCTGAGAAAACATCCTGTGGGCTGATGAGACAAAAGTTGACTTTTTGAAAGGTGTGTGTCCAGTTGGAGCTGGTGTAGAACTAACACAGCATTTCATAAAACGATCATACCTATGGTCAAACATGGTTGTGGTAATGTGATGGTCTGGGGCTGTTTTGCTGCTTCAGGACCTGGACAACTTGTGGTAATTGATGGAACCATAAATTCTGCTCTCTATCAGAAAACCCCGAAGGACAATGTCCAGCCATCAGTTTGTGACCTTAAGCTCAAGCCCTCCAATGTGGTTGAATTAAAACAATTCTGCAAAGAAGACTGGGCCAACATTCCTCAACAGAGATGTGAAAGACTCACTGCCAGTCATTGCAAACACTTGATGGCAGTTGTTGCCACTAAGGGTGGCACAAACTTAGGTTGAGGGGGAATTAATTTTTCACTTGGGGCTATGTAGATTTGGATTGCTTTTCTTTTGCTTAACAGGTGAAATCATCATTGAAAAGTGCATTTTTGTATCAGGTTATCTTTGTCTAATATTAAAATTTGATTGATGATCTAACTAACTAACCTGCACTTATATAGCGCTTTTCTAGTCACAAAGACCACTCAAAGCACTTTCACTAATACTAGCCCTCTATTCTAAGGGCCTATAGGAAGCAGATATCTAGGGACAATTTAGAACAGCCAATTAACCTAACATGCATGTCTTTGGATTGTGGGAGGAAACCGGAGCCTCCGGAGTAAACCCACGCAGCACAGGGAGAACATGCAAACTCCACACAGAAAGGTTCCAACCCCTGCCAACCTGGGGATTTGAACCAGGAACCTTCTAGCTGTAAGGCAACAGTGCTAACCACTGCACCACCGTGCTGACAGATTGAAGTGTGTAAAACATGCAAAAATATAAGAACTCGGCCAAATACTTTTTCACAGCCTATATAGTGGAGTGTGAATTTTTTTTTTTTTTAAATGAAGGTGTTTATTATTAACCCTTTGAGTGTGAGATTTTGCGTGCCCCTAGTGGCAGAGCGCGGCGCTGCATCTGTCATCTCACTTTGACATCCCCGGCTACACTGAGAATTTGTACTGATTTGTACTGATCTGCAAGTTTCAGAAGGTGGCAGACACGCGGTGGAGGACTCAATGGATGACACGTAATACACCAAAGAAGAAGAACTCCTCATTTCCTTTTCCTGTTTTCATCCTTTTAGTCCAGAAAACTAATATGGCTGCCGTCCATCGTCATGCACCATCACTTAGATGGCTTCATACATGGAAAATAGCTACAGGATACAAGCAAAATTTATGTGGGATAATCATAAGACTTTGTAGATGTTATAGAGAGCGTAAATGACCGACAGAACACAAAATAACAACCATGATGGACTAAAACGCACCGACCACGGCAGCGAGCAAGTCCCCTTAGCCGCCGGTAAGTGACAAATTTCTTTGGGGTTTTTTTTTTACATTGTACTGATTTCTTGTTCATATACTTTGAAGATATGATGAAAACACACCCCTGTACAAAAAACGGTGTCAAGACCGAACCATTCTTTGTGTAAATATGTCCAAAGTCCGCTTTTGACTGAGTTATGTAAATCAATATAGCTGCCGCGGCATTATGCAAATTAGATGCATAAAATTACTCCTTTCTGAAACTTTGGATCATATTTTACATGTTTCTAATTGGCAGTAAGCCATTATTTCTTACCACTTTCAAGTTATAGCCTTGGGAATCCGAACTATTTTACTGACAAAAAATGTGTACTGCTCTTGACCACTAGGGGTGATGTTGCAATTCGCCGACAGTCACACTCAAAGCCTTAAGGGAAAAAAATCCAAACCTACATGGCCCTGTGTGAAAAAGTGACCCCCCCCCCGTTAAAGCGAGGTAGTCAGATACCCAAAAGCTGGTGTATAGAACATGTATATTAGGATTTGTACGTGAAATTTCGGCATCGAAATTGCTCCCATTTAGCTGTAATTAATATTCAAAAATGATATTTTCGGGACAAAAGAATTCAAGCGTCCCTGCATTTGTTTACTTCTTGGGGCTGCCGCCGGAGAGCGAGCCATGTGCAAAATGCAATTGTGTTGTTAATATAGCACATTTTTTGTGGAAATGTTACTATTATTAGTTGTGAAATGTGTTATAAAATGATTAGACGACAATACTATGGCTCTTCCTGCTGTTCCTGTTTCACAGTTTTTTTCCGGATGTAAAATGCAGGATCCCTACGGCCCATTGGCACACGAAGTATCATGGCCGATGTAAACAGCCACGGACCAAGAAACGTACATTTGCTCATGGAACAGGTCATTCACACTCGCAGACAATCGCGCTATATGTGTCTATAGGATTTTCTTACTATGCACTCAAAAAAAAAATTTTTTTCCTGGATCCGACTACCTCACTTTAAAATACCACAGATGTGATAAACTGTGGTTTATCACATCTTTGAAAAGCTGAGTTCAATTTCTCTAGCCACACCCAGGCCTGATTACTGCCACAACTGTTCTCGATCAAGAAATCACTTAAATAGGACCTGCCTGACAAAGTGAAGAGACCAAAAGATCCTCAAAAGCTAGACATCATGCTGCAATCCAAAGAAATTCAGGAACAAATGAGAAACAAAGTAATTGAGATCCATCAGTCTGGACAAGGTTATAAAGCCATTTCTAAAGCTTTGGGACTCCAGTGGACCACAGTGAGAGCCATTATCCACAAATGGCAAAAACATGGAACAGTGGTGAACCTTCCCAGGAGTGGCCGGTCGACCAAAATTACCCCAAGAGCGCAGCAACGACTCATCCAAGAGGTCACAAATGACCCCACAACAACATGCAAAGAATTGCAGGCCTCACTTGCCTCAGTTAAGGTCAGTGTTCATGACTCCACCATAAGAAAGAGACTGGGCAAAAATGGTCTGCATGGCAGAGTTCCAAGACAAGGACCACTGCTGAGCAAAAAGAACATAAAGGCTTTTCTCAGTTTAGCCAGAAAACATCTTGATGATCCCCAAGACTTTCCTGAAAATACTCTGTGGACTCATGAGACAAAAGTTGAACTTTTTGGAAGGTCTGTGTCCCATTCCATTTGGAGTAAAAGTAATACAGCATTTCAGAAAATATCATACCAACAGTCAAATATGGTGGTGGTAGTGTAATGGTCTGGGGCTGTTTTGCTGCTTCAGGACCTGGAAGATTTGCTGTGGAACATAGAATCATGAACTCTGCTGTCTACCAAAAAATCTTGAAGGAGAATATCCGGCCATCTGTTCATGACCTCAAGCTTAAGCGCACTTGGGTTGTGCAGCAAGACAATGATCGAAAACACACCAGCAAGTCCACCTCTGAATGGCTTAAGAAAAACAAAATGATGACTTTGGAGTGGCCTAGTCAAAGTCCTGACCTGAATCCAATTGAGATGCTGTGGCATGACCTTAAAAAGGCGGTTCATGCTCAAAAACCCTTCAATGTGGCTGAATTACAACAATTCTGCAAAGATGAGTGGGCTAAAATTCCTCCACAGCGCTGTAAAAGACTCATTGCCAGTTATCGCAAACGTTTGATTGCAATTGTTGCTGCTAGGGGTGGCCCAACCAGTCATTAGGTTTAGGGGGCAATCACGTTTTCACACAGGGCCATGTAGGTTTGGATTTTTTTCCTTAATAATAAACACTTTCATTTAAGACTCAGATTCAAGATTCAAAGGCTTTATTATCATGTGCACAGTTAAGAAATGCTACATTTCCTGAGCAATGAAATTCTTACTTTGCTCTCCAAACGAATGCCAAGTTAAAAGGTACAGAACAAAAATTCCAGCAGGTCATGACACACTAACACAGTAACTCAATCCCAATACTAATGGATGCTAAAACACACACAACTAAAAACTCCATTTTGTGTTTACTTGTGTTAACTTGGTGAAATATTTAAATTTGTTTGATGATCTGAAACATTTAAGAGTGACAAACATACAAAAAAAAGAGAAATCAGGAAGGGGCAAACACTTTTTCACAACACTGTGTGTATATATACATACATATATACACACACATATATATATATATATATATATATATATATATATATATATATATATATATATATATATATATATATATATATATATATATATATATGCAGGCGGGAGGTGGAGCAGCTGATCCTCTGGTGCAGCCAGAACCATCTTGAACTTAACCCAGCCAAAACGGTGGAGATGACTGTGGATTTCAGGCGACACCCCCCTTCATTCCCCCCACTTACCATCCTCAACAGCACAGTGTCCACTGTGGACTCCTTCAAGTTTCTGGGTACCACAATCTCCTGGAACCTGAAGTGGTCCTCCCATATAGACACTGTCCGGAAAAAGGCCCAGCAGAAGTTGTTTTTTCTGCGTCAGCTCAAGAAGTTTGATTTGCCTCAGGAGCTGCTGGTTGTCTTCTACACAGCCATCATCCAATCTGTCCTCTGCTTTTCCATCACTGTCTGGTTTGGATCTGCCACTAAACAGGACAAGACTAGACTGCAGCGGATCGTTAAGTCTGCAGAGAGGATCATTGGTACCGACCTACCCTCCATAGAGAACTTATGTATATCGGTCCATAACCAGGAAACGGGCGGGAAACATCTGTGCTGACCCATCACACCCCGGCCACAAACTGTTTGAACTTCTATCTTCTGGTTGTCGTTACAGATCACTGAAGGTCAAAACCACCCATCACAGGAACAGTTTCTTTCCTCAAGCCATCACTCTGATGAACTCCTAACATTCACCTAGTCCTACCTGTTGCTGTACTCATGACTTTTCATCCATTATTACATTGCACATAACTCTCACACTGCTTTTTACTTCATTCACATTATATCACTGAATCTGAGTTCACATTGAAATACTGTGTGACTGTATATTTTTTCATATATTTCTGCAAAGTGTGGTTAGTCTGAGTAAATAACTGCATATATTCCTGTATATATTTGCATCCTTTAATAGAAACGTGGACAGACTGTAATTTACTGTACATACTCTGTTGTCATTGAATCCTTATTTAAATCCTCCACCTGAACAACGAGAGCAAGTTTTTAGCCAAAGTCAAATTCCTTGTATGTGTTGTGCATACTTGGCCAATAAAGCTGATTCTGATTCTGATTCTGATTCTGATATATATATATATATATATATATATATATATATTATACATTTTTGTTATAGTAATAGGAGCTGTCCAATGTCTCTTGCAATTTTTTTTGCGTCATGAGCAGTGCATCGAGCGCTGTTTCAGCACGCCCACAGTGATGTGACCATAGCAGGTGAGGCCTGTGACTTGAGAGCTCGTGGGAACGTATGCAATGCCCAGCCCTCTCAAATTTCTCGCCATGTCTCAAATCATGTGATGTGACAACGGTGGCCTCGTTCGCTATGGTCACGTGACTGTGGGTATATTGACACAGTGCTCGACACTCTGTTTGTGACACTTCCATGTTATATTGCTCGAGTCAGTCTCGAGTGGGTGGTGTTGAGTGCAACATCACTAAGGGAGGTTACGGGAGACCTGCGGGAGTCGGCTTATCCACTCCAGTGAACGGGGAGTTGGCATAGGAAGCTCGACGCTGGGAGTAGGAGAAACCCAAGGTGCACCCAGATTGAGGGGCTACGGGGCTGCAGACCAGTGAGAGCGATCCTATTTTTTTCTCTTCTTATTTATGAACTGCACATTGCCTGAGCTCAGGTTTTTTTGGGGGGTGACCGAAAGAAAGGCAGTGACGTCCTGTTATTTTTGGGTGGTATTATTTGGACTCTTTTCTTTTACGGTGACACTAAAGATTGGGACATTGCCATGGACCGTTTGGGGCCGGTAATGTTGGTATAAAAAAAAGGGAATAAATGTTGTATTGGAAAGTTGTGTTTGGTTTGAAACAGTTTGGGGTGTGGATAACTTGTAAGGAAATTATTTGTTGTCTAATTATCATTTTTTCACCTTGAGTTCAATAACAATACACTAAAAATCATATTGGCTTGTCTATGGTGAAATAATTTAAAACCTGTTTTTTTATTTTTGGTAATAGTCCCTATTTAACCTCTTGCACTCTGGTGTACCGCGGACGGTCACGTCTCTGCGTCCTAGGGCGCCCTCGTGCACCCTAGAACGCACACTGTGCGTCTTAGTGCGCACTGAGAAAAAAAAACCCCTGCATTTCCGTTCTTCCACTACAGACACAGCCGCGAACAGAAAGCCAAAGGAGTGCTTTGATTGGTTTAGATGTGATTGACCTCTCATTCGACTAATAAGAGCCTTGAATTGGGTTTCTGAAACCTTGAAGAACCAATGACTGTGTAAGGGAAATATATGAAATTAATAAATAATAAATATGATCAGGTATGAATTATTTAATTTATATTGATGTATTGGAATCTGAGCTCAAATCTCATTTCGTATACATCAGAAAAGTTAATAACACTCGTAAGGGGCACCAGCTTCTGTCTTTAAGAAGCAATTTAATCTTTAATTTCACTTTATACCTGTTTGATCACTCAATAAATTAATCAATAATCAGTCTCAAAAATTTTTCCGTGAATTCGATACCTGGGCTTGAAACAGACTCAGAATGAAATAAATTCCCAACAACTTCTCTCATTTTTAAATATTTATTAAATGAAATGATTAACAGACATTGCAGTAATTTCCTTAATCATAAAATCAATCTTGTAAATGATAGATTAACAATGTCAATATTTTCGGAACCAGGGTTAAACTGAGAAATGAATTTCTATCAGTTTGAGTTAACAGATTATTAAAAAAAAAACGCAAATTTATGGAGAAAGTTTACTAATTATATGAAAAGTCCTTGATTGATCTTAAGAAAATAAAAACGGAATTTTAATGAAAAGAAGAGTTATGTTAAGGGCTTCTTAATTTGCATCTGATTAGATATACAAATTATTACCGAACCTCAAAAGTTTAATTCAGCAGAGGAATTAAAGTTTTTGCAGCTCACGTGATCCTCGGCCGCTGATGGTTCTGTCGTCGTCCTCAGCCCAAGATTTCGTGGATGTTAGGGGAAATATCTGCCTGCAGATATTTCAGGGTCCACAGTTCGACCTTTAAATTCAAGCGGTCGAAGGGGGCTGGATCTTGGCCGTATGACCCACAGTTGAAACTGGGTTCTAAGCCAGATGGTGACGTTTCTTCAGCGCGATGCAGGAGCTGCTTCTTTTCTTCCTGGTAGACAAGCAGCTGCAGAGGTCTTCGATAATAATTAAAAGATATCCAATCCGATCTCAAATTAAAAAAAGCTTCGGACTTTAGATAAAAATAGTAGCTTCTGGTGGGTGCTTGGTCAAGAAAAATATTATAAAATAAAGTCAAGATTAAGTTTACATTAAAATCAAACAAACGGTGGTTTTACAGAAAGTTTAACAAAGAAAAAGTGATGAATAAAAATTGGAGTTTAACTCCGATTAAGAATTGAGCTCAAAGAAATAGGAATTCCTAGGTATTTAAGAGAAAAATAAAACATTAAGATACAAAGTTACATAAACAAATTACGAGTTATCTGTTGTCATAGCCAGGAGCGGCACTGGGGTTAAGCTCCCAGTGCTCATAAAATGCTCCTTACGGCGTGCGTCTCGAAAAGCCTCTGACAACTAAGTCCAACTCCTAGCCTGCCCGTGTGGTTTAGTCTCTAAGCCCGGCGGAACTGCTTTTACTAATAGGAGAAGGGGCGAGGGCGGATCTCTGGCGCCTTAAAACCAGATGCTTCGGGTAGATGGTGGCTCGTCAACCTGGGAAGGTAGCCCATCTAGGGGAAGATAAACCCTGATTTCAAACCTCCGCTGCCTTGCGGCACACCCGGTCACGGGAAAGGCTTCGGGAGTCAACCCTGAGGAAAAATCCGGAGTCGGAGCCCCTAAGGCAGTTCTCTGTTGTGTTCAACATTGTTCTGGCAGCTCCTGCGACGGTGCTGGTGCCAAACTATAACAGCCCTGCTGTTCCTTTGGATTCATCAGTGACGTGGAGAGGGGGGGGCATGCTGCATGGGTAGCATCTTGTCCTCCATATCTTCCTGCCCAGGCTTGAATCCTACCAACGCCCAACGCTGGAAGGTAGAACACCGGTGCGCATCGGCCTGTTCAGCATGGTCATCATAGACCGACGGAGGCCAACGAAGACGAAGAGTTCAGAAAAGCGACACGTGGTCGAGCCTTTGTTCAGACGGTCCTTTTTCTTCCTTGCTGTGTGTAGACAATGGAGAAGATCAGAGAAAGGGAGCAGCCGAAAAGAAATCCGGGGAAAGAGTGAAGCAAAAGAGGGTCCGGAGCAAAAGAGTTGACAAAAAGGGCTGAAGCAGGGGTCCCTCTCCTTTATATAAGCTCTGTTGAGTTTCGCGGGCTTCCGGCCTGACCGGAATCTCAGCCAATGAGAGTCCTTCGTGGGCGGGCTCGATGAACCTTTAGTCCAATAACAGGCCTTGTCTGTGAGAGACCAATAGGATGAAGAAGCTGGGGTTCTATGAAGACTGGTGACACGTGATATCAGTCCACAGGAATACACAGTTTTAAATACATTGGAATGTACTGTTACACACTTATGTATAACTAAACTAACCTTAGTGTATCTTATAAGCAGTGCTTCTAAATCAACATGCAGGAATAAACATCCATTTAAACATTAACATGCATATATATAAAATCACAGATTAATGCATTTCACACATATTATTTTCCACATCAAAAACATCAGAGTCCATCTGCATTTTCATAGTTCTGAAAAGAATGAAGGTTTAGAATTGAGTTTGTAATAATGTACTTTAAAGTTCGTCCAGAGTTTAAGGAAATTAGCTGAGTTGTGGATCTGTGTAGGTTTTATGGGGGCAATAAAAGTGAAGCCGGACATTGGGGAAATTCCTTAGGCTGGTTTTAACAAAACAAAGGGGATTTCAGTTGTGGTCTGGGGGAAGAAAATCCATTTCTTTGTGTTATTCCATGATGAAACAAAAATGTCTTTAAGCAGAAGAATAATTGTTGCTGAGCCAAAGTGAGATGATGCTACAGTCCCCCCTCTGGTATCAATGGTGACGTTGATTCAGCATTGATAGCAATCCTAGGCATCAAATCCCAATTTGGCGAGGCTTGATCCAAATGCTGAACTAAAGTTCTGATGTCGATAAGTCTTAAGCTTGTAAACAGTGTCTATTCCAAAGTGTAGGTCCTTAAATTTGGTTTTCTGAAAAACTTCTGGAAATTTCAAAAATAATTTTGGCATGACCAAATATAAACATTGTCTAATTGTCTAGGATATACTAAAGTTTTGTATAAGCCTGAAAAAATTAAAAATTCTGGGTACAAAAAAAAAGTGAACTAGAAGTATGTGGGTTTTGACATACTTGATATAAATGTTTTGGGTTTGCTGAAAAATATCTATTCAAGATTTCAAAAACAGTTTAAATGTGCATAAAATCTAAATAAAGTATAAAGGATTATTTGTATATACACAAGCATGTATCCAAGAATCTTAGTCAAAAGCAAAAAAAATAAAATTCTTTCATTCTTGAGGTAGATTCAGACTAATCAATATTGAGGTGACTCAAGGCGGTTCAAATTGAATTTGTTTAGTTAGACTAAACCATGGTTCCACAGATGTCCAAATCATAGGGTGTTTGAGGCTTTTGTTCAGAAAAACTGAGTGGGCATAGGATGTCATTATCATTCTTTGGATGGCAATGAGAAGTAAATTTGGATTTACTGCCAAAAGGATATGATGAGAGAGCATATTCATTGCTAAAGCGTTAACTGAAAAGCTAACGTTTCTAGCTACTTCTGAGAGTAACATAGACATTGGCTGTGTGTGAGCATAGTCAACCTTTAACACAAAGAGCAAAGAGTTCAAGACCTTGTTGAGTTTGACTGAAGCTTCTGAGCAAGCATTCAAAACCAACACAGTGTCTTGTAAGATTTTGGTAACCATTTGTGGTTCGACAACCTGGCGTTTCAGTTTAGCGGTGTTGACCGAGTTAACAGTGGGCATGCTAAGGTTAACTACAGGCTCTAACGATGGGGCTGTTATCAAGAATCCACCCGAGGATCTTTGACCTTTCGTTTTGGCTTGGCCCAATTCTGATTGGGTAACAGTGGGTGTGATTGCTAGGCAGATGGCTAAACTGATAAACAGGAGGGCCATCATCTTGGCAAACATAAAAGTGAGTGGTTTTGGATCTTAATCTTCTTGTTGATCTTTCTTTAGATACCTGGTTGGCAAATGAAAATTCCTCTTAGAGGTGGAATGATTTCTTTTAGATGGATGTACTTTATTGATCCCAAAACTGGGAAATTACAGAATAGAGCTTAAGAGATTGAACTCTAAACCTTGTGCTTGTTTTTCTCACCTTTGATGGGAGTTTTAAGATTATTAGCTCAAGCTAATGGTGTTGAATGTCTTGTGTATGCTATTTGGTAATAGTAAGTTGATTGAAGTTTATTAGATTTTACAGAGGTCTTTGAAATTAGTTTAAGGGCTAATTTGGTTTTAATATACCCTTTCCTTTCTGGAGGTTTTGATGCAGTTAACTAATTGGAGAAATTTGACTGAGTGTACCTGAGGCTAGTAGTTAGCTACAGTTATTTCTCCGACGTAGGTTTGATTTTAATCTTATTTATGGACTTACTTTGACAGTGTTGTACCCGACAAGTCCCATGGGGTTTTGGTAAAGGTTACTCTGATTTTGGTGAACCCATTTGAAAATGGGGTCCTGGGTTTGGCTCTTGAGTGGCCAAAGTTTGTTGGTGACAATGTGTGGATTCATCCACTCGGGCAGGAATTTAGGAGTGATTTTCCTTTCCTGTAAATTTATTTCAGGTGTCTGCGGTACGAATGTGGGGTGGAAGATCTTGTCCCCCCTTCGCAGTTTGTCATGCAAGAGTTTTTGATCGTTGCACGCTTTGTGTCGTTTGGCGAATCGGTCCGAATGGTTTTGACATACAGCCTTGGGAGCTTTGTATGTCGTTTTGACGCTTTTGTGTTCTGCAGCTGGAATGTTATAGGCATTGGCAGTCATCACCCCCCTCTGGTTTCGAGGAACTTTGAGCGGTGACGATGATGGTTCGTCGGAAGCATGAACAGGAGTGCCATTGTATAGCTGCAGAGAAGGTTGTGTCACATGAAGTGGTTTCAGGTTTGGTATGTCATAGGGTTTAGATGCGGGTAGCGCATGTACCGTTTTATCCAACCGGTGTTTGACGGTTTTATGGATCATTTGGTTGCAAGGTTGAGTGACTGTGCGCCTTGCGTTTGCAAAAGTTGGGTTCGTTGTTGCAAAAAGTTGAGGTTTTAGAGGGTCTAGAGAGCCGGTTGGTGTGGCTCTTGTGACCATGCAGGCCTCATGGGTGGGTGGGTGGGTTTCAAAATGTGACACCACCATTGAATCATGGGTATCAAGGGTTTAAGAGGGCCGTTTGGGGTTTTCTGCTCAGCCGTTGAGTTTTCAAGATCATTTGATTCCTTGGTGTGACCTTGTATTTGAAGGTGACTTTTGACTTCTCGTGGACAGTACTCACCTTGGTCTTGGCAGTCGCTTTCAATCGGTTGCAGTTGTTCCAACAGTGCTAGTTGTGTGAGACTTGGAGTGTCCAAAGTATTCAGAACAAAGCACTGTGATTCAGTTGTCCTTGTTGGGTCAAATGGGTGAGGGTGTTGCGTTTGAGCCCATAGTTTGAGGTTCTTGAAATCAATCAGTGGCTCAAAACGGTTCAGTAGGTCTTTGCCAACAAGTAATGGAATGGCGTCAAGTTTGGACACGTAGACCGGATGTGTCAAGGTCATGGGTCCAATGGACATGTTTAGTAGTGATACGCCCAACAGGGTTGTTTTAGTGAGCGCATATGGTCGCACGGCTAATGAACAGGGTTCCAGTTTCAAATGTTTGTTAGCGCGGTTCGCGGCTACACGTAGTTTGTCAAAAAGGGTGTGTGACATGAGAGTGATGTCAGCAGCGGTGTCTAAAACAGCGTCCTGACACACCATGTCTTCAAGGGTCAGTGGAAGGTAGAATTTCCGTGCCACCCCCCTCTCGTTTAAATCGCATAGGAATTGTGGAACCGATGGTTCGACACAGAGTTGCGACACGTTGTTAGAGGAGTGGTCTGTGACCTGTGGTTGGGCTGCCATAACAGCACTGGACTGTGTTGAGTCCTTTGGTCCTTCCTCATTTGCATGAGGGATTTTCTTCTTGCGTTTCCTTCGTTTGGAACGCTTGTTTTGAGTTGGCACAGCTGATATAGCTAGAATGTTAGCAGTTTTATTCTCTTTGTAGTTTTGAATCTCTGCTAGGAGGTGTTGGACAATTTCAATAGCTTCTCTACTGAATGTAGAAGTTTCTTCTTCCTTCCAAGGTTTGTGATAGGTCTCTGCTTCTGAGCTTCTGTGATGGGATGGAGACCATTTGTCGCGGTTACACGTGTCTTCGTATTGGTATCTGTCATCATGGTAGTCCGTATCGCGTTCTCGTGACCTATCCCGTGGATATGGTCTACGACGGTAGTCGGGTTTTCGCAAAGTTGGTCCAAAGTGGTATCCAGAGGACCTAGTGTGGTTTTGACCTTGATGAGGTCGGTTGGAAAAATGCTTTGGCTGTTGATGTACTCGCGGTGTAAGAGGTGGAGTAGAGCGAGGGGCTCCTTCCAACTCCAAGGTGTTAGATGCATTGCTAATAGCTAGCACTGTGGCAGGCTCAGCGTGCTTGTTGCGGCGTTGTTGCTGTTTTTGGAACGCATAGTGTGCAAACTCTCTCAGCTGACTTATTGAGTTTGACCTTGGGTTAGCTGTAACTCCCAGGTAATGGCTCACAGTGGGATGGAGGTTTTGGATGAAGAGGGTCTTGAAATTGTGGTCTTCTTCCATCCCTGGTGTATTTTGAGATCCAAAATATGCAAGTAGGAGTCTCTGGTAGTAGGCTTGTGTTAGCTCTGAGCATCCTTGCTTCACGGCTAGGGCTGCGGTTAGCCCTTCCTGTAGGCAATCATCGGAGAACTCCTTTTCGATGGCTTCGCGGAGCAGCGTGTAATCTGCTTTGATGTTTGTCGGCTGTCTTTCTATGAATTTTGATACTGACCTGTTAGATGTTAGTTTAATCAGATAGATGCGATTGTCAATTGTAGCATCAGGGTGCTTACGCAGGTAGTAATCAATGTCCTGTAAATAGACTTTGGCATCAGGTGAACCCGTAGGTCCTGGATCAAATTTGGTGATATTTCGCGCGATCTTGTCAAGGTCGCGATCTGAAGGGGCACATGCACGCTGTCCACGCGGTCGTCCGTATTCGAAACGGGAATCGGGCGAGGGAGAGCGGTGGATGTCCCGATGTTCATGTCTTTCCTTTAGGAGCAGTTGACATTCCTTGTAGTCCTTCTTCACATTTTCAAGTTGACCTTCAACTCTTCTGAGTTCCTTCTTTGTGTCTTGAAGGGCATCTTCAAGTTCATTGTTGTCTTGGTGAAGCACGTCATTGTTACCTATCAACCGTTTATTTTCTGACTCTGCACGGTCCAAATCTTGTACCGCTTCATCCAGTTGGTTTTGAGTTTTGTCATTCTCCTCTTGAGATTGTTCCAAATTTTCTTTCAGTGTTTCATTCTCTTCTTGGAGAGATAGGATTGTTGTTTGTCGATTTGCTAGCTCGTTCTCGGCTACCTTTAATCTTGCGACTAATGTTAGCACAAACTTACCTAACACACTGGTGAGGTCCTTGCCTTCTGGTGGTTTTTCAGTGTTCATTCAAAAGTTCTTCAGTGAGTTGCTCCAATTCTTCGGGCCGTGTTTCCTTGACCCGTGTTGTGAAGCTAGAAATTAAATTAGAAGTCCATGCTTCCAATGTTGTTTGAAGGTCATCCAGTTTGTTAAATTGGTTGGTTGTCTGTTGACTCATCATGTTTGACCGTTGTTATTATTTAGCCTTTCAAAAAAAAAAATTCAACTTGATTATTCTTAAATTTGTTCAACAAGGTTTAACCTTGAGATTTTTATTTCACAACCGTGATAGTTGAAAGATCCTTTAGAATTTGTTTCAACTTGTAGGCTTGCAGGATGGGAAACAGAATTTTGAAATTATTTAGAAATGTAGAAATGTTTCAATTAATTCGTTTGTTGAAACCGTATGTTGATAAATTAAGTTGAATTGAAATTGGATTGAATTTGTTTCGCAAAACAAAACTGAAATTTCAATTGTGTGGATTGACTTCCTTCCTTTGATTTTCAAGTCTAGTATTGGAATTTGTCATCAATAACTGGCTTTGGGATTTTGCAAAATGTCACTTTGAAAGTGAGGATTTTATTTACAAAAGAAATCCAAAAGCAAAAGAGGCTAAATGCTTTAAAGATTTAGGATTATAAGTTTCCACTTTCTTTTAAAGTTAAGGCTTTCCTTTGGTTTTATTTGTTAAAGCCTATTTTCCTTTGAAGCATTAAATGTTTAAAAATTTTACAAATTAGAAACAAGTGAATTGTTTGAATATTTGATGTCCAAGGACTTCTTAGGATTGAAGCCAATAGTGATCTGTCTTGATTGTTATCTATAAATTTCTTATTTACAGAATAATCAATGTTTGCACCTTTTTGACTTTTCTTTTAAATCCTGGGAAAAATTTGAAAATTATGCCAGTTGGTTAAATGTTTTTCTTTTCCTGTAGATAAAGCATGAATCCAGAAATGACACAATGAGTTTAAATAACACCTAGAGCTTCGCTTAAGTGTTAATTGCTTAATGTGGTTTCCTAAATTTGAGAAAGAGGAAAAATTAAATATTCAATAAGTCTGTAAATTTGTTAAAATGCACAGGACTAATCCTACTTTAATGCTACTCTTGAGTAAACATCAGCATTAGAATCCTTAAACTAAAACTGGGTTTCTGTGGGAAGGAAATCACACCATATCACATTTAAAAACAGCAAAATAAGCACACATATAGCTTCAAAGTTTGCAACTTTTTGCTTAAAAGTGTGTAAATATGTTTGCTTTTAGCTTAAAAGATTATAATATGTGGTTATATAAGTGATTAAATACAATAGGGGTGTTTGTAAATGTTCCTGCTATAGGTATCTATGCAATGAATGGGATTTCACCACTGAGAAAAACTTTCAGAAGCCAACAGGTCCTTTTCCTTTTATTCTTGGCATAAAAGTTTGGATTAGTGTTAAATTTAGTTTATTCCGAATAATATGAATGGCTTTGAAGTTACTTTGAAGACTTAATTTGGTTATAAATCGTCTTTAAAGATTAGAAGTTTAAATAAAAATTGCAGTCCCTATGTTTCACCACAAGATGGAGGCAGTTTTCGTCTGCACTTCCAGAAGAGGAAACCCAATGATGTCACAAGGAGTCAAGGATCTCTACTCAAAATGGCGGCTACAGGGAACTCTACCTAGACTTAAGATGGCGTCGCTGAGCCGATCTACACATGCGCAGTTTTTCATGCACAGCTTGACGGTCGCGTGCGTGACTGAGCGTGCACGTGCCACGTGGATGCAGCTCAAGCTTCAGTCCATAAAACCACGCCTTGCTTTCCAAAGGCGGGAAAACTTTGGTCTCCCTAAACTTTATTCAACAAGTTTATACAACGGTTAATTCAATTAAATCCCCCAAGGGTTTGCTTCGCTTGCAGGGTGTTGAAATAACGGGGAAAACAAATAGGATTTCTTCGCTATTTTGTTCCCAGGCCTATTTTAATTATTCAGCGTGTAGTCACGCTTAAGCATGCATTGAAAAAACTAAACTGACTAGGGTGCAGTGGGGTCTCTTCACCCCCACCTTCTCTTGGTCAGCAGACACACACACACACACACACACACACACACACACACACACACACACAGCAGTAATCAGGGGGGCGAATTCACCCCCTCCCCCTCGTGACACAGAGACAGAGACAATAGACTGGCTGCAGACAATGAAGCACCTTTGTGAGTTAAAATTGACCAAAATCCCACACAGCTTATGTATTAATTTCTTTCACTCTGAGTTGTGTCAAGTTCAACCAGGCCTTCGCACGGGGTACCAAAAATATGTAAGGGAAATATATAAAATTAATAAATAATAAATATGATCAGGTATGAATTATTTAATTTATATTGATGTATTGGAATCTGAGCTCAAATCTCATTTCATATACATCAGAAAAGTTAATAACACTCGTAAGGGGCACCAGCTTCTGTCTTTAAGAAGCAATTTAATCTTTAATTTCACTTTATACCTGTTTGATCACTCAATAAATTAATCAATAATCAGTCTCAAAAATTTTTCCGTGAATTCGATACCTGGGCTTGAAACAGACTCAGAATGAAATAAATTCCCAACAACTTCTCTCATTTTTAAATATTTATTAAATGAAATGATTAACAGACATTGCAGTAATTTCCTTAATCATAAAATCAATCTTGTAAATGATAGATTAACAATGTCAATATTTTCGGAACCAGGGTTAAACTGAGAAATGAATTTCTATCAGTTTGAGTTAACAGATTATTAAAAAAAAAAACGCAAATATATGGAGAAAGTTTACTAATTATATGACAAGTCCTTGATTGATCTTAAGAAAATAAAAACGGAATTTTAATGAAAAGAAGAGTTATGTTAAGGGCTTCTTAATTTGCATCTGATTAGATATACAAATTATTACCGAACCTCAAAAGTTTAATTCAGCAGAGGAATTAAAGTTTTTGCAGCTCACGTGATCCTCGGCCGCTGATGGTTCTGTCGTTGTCCTCAGCCCAAGATTTCGTGGATGTTAGGGGAAATATCTGCCCGCAGATATTTCAGGGTCCACAGTTCGACCTTTAAATTCAAGCGGTCGAAGGGGGCTGGATCTTGGCCGTATGACCCACAGTTGAAACTGGGTTCTAAGCCAGATGGTGACGTTTCTTCAGCGCGATGTGGGAGCTGCTTCTTTTCTTCCTGGTAGACAAGCAGCTGCAGAGGTCTTCGATAATAATTAAAAGATATCCAATCCGATCTCAAATTAAAAAAAGCTTCGGACTTTAGATAAAAATAGTAGCTTCTGGTAGGTGCTTGGTCAAGAAAAATATTATAAAATAAAGTCAAGATTAAGTTTACATTAAAATCAAACAAACGGTGGTTTTACAGAAAGTTTAACAAAGAAAAAGTGATGAATAAAAATTGGAGTTTAACTCCGATTAAGAATTGAGCTCAAAGAAATAGGAATTCCTAGGTATTTAAGAGAAAAATAAAACATTAAGATACAAAGTTACATAAACAAATTACGAGTTATCTGCTCTGTGTTCAGAAAAGCGACACGTGGTCGAGCCTTTGTTCAGACGGTCCTTTTTCTTCCTTGCTGTGTGTAGACAATGGAGAAGATCAGAGAAAGGGAGCAGCCGAAAAGAAATCCGGGGAAAGAGTGAAGCAAAAGAGGGTCCGGAGCAAAAGAGTTGACAAAAAGGGCTGAAGCAGGGGTCCCTCTCCTTTATATAAGCTCTGTTGAGTTTTGCGGGCTTCCGGCCTGACCGGAATCTCAGCCAATGAGAGTCCTTCGTGGGCGGGCTCGATGAACCTTTAGTCCAATAACAGGCCTTGTTTGTGAGAGACCAATAGGATGAAGAAGCTGGGGTTCTATGAAGACTGGTGACACGTGATATCAGTCCACAGGAATACACAGTTTTAAATACATTGGAATGTACCGTTACACACTTATGTATAACTAAACTAACCTTAGTGTATCTTATAAGCAGTGCTTCTAAATCAACATGCAGGAATAAACATTCATTTAAACATTAACATGCATATATATAAAATCACAGATTAATGCATTTCACACATATTATTTTCCACATCAAAAACATCAGAGTCCATCTGCATTTTCATAGTTCTGAAAAGAATGAAGGTTTAGAATTGAGTTTATAATAATGTACTTTAAAGTTCATCCAGAGTTTAAGGAAATTAGCTGAGTTGTGGGTCTGTGTAGGTTTTATGGGGGCAATAAAAGTGAAGCCGGACATTGGGGAAATTCCTTAGGCTGGTTTTAACAAAACAAAGGGGATTTCAGTTGTGGTCTGGGGGAAGAAAATCCATTTCTTTGTGTTATTCCTGGATGAAACAAAAATGTCTTTAAGCAGAAGAATAATTGTTGCTGAGCCAAAGTGAGATGATGCTACAACTGAAAACCTAGCAAGAAGGACCCGCCTACCAACGGCTGCGAATACAGCCAGCCAATTGAAGCACAGAAGTTCGAAAGCTGTTTTGTGTAAGGCTGGGTGACACACAGGCGTTCGCCAGTCTTTTTTTCTTACTACTGTTCTTATTTGTTTTGAAAAATCGTTCGCCAAAACCGCAATCATGGAAGCGCAAAACCGCAATAATGGAATTATGGTTTGACCGGGTCGCGTGACCAGAACCACGAGTCCGTAACAAGCGGACCAGCGTCATGTTCGTCTGACAATGAGGAAGAGAAGTTCGCCAGCGACACTGCTGTTGTGGACAGGTAAGTGTTATAAGCTAAATTATTCTTTATCCCTGAAAATTGTAATCCAAATGACTTTTGACCGATCGGTAAATTACAACTGTGCGTTATCGCAACATGACGGCTCCGGTCCGGTCCGGACGGCGCATGGACCATGTCCAGTCCGTGCGCCGCGTCCGGACCGTGAATGGCCCCCCCCCCCGGCTCCTCTTCTGTAGCGGATTGCAGATATTATTGCAGATATTTTTGTACAACTGTGCGTAGCAGACCACGGCGCCCGTCATGTGTCGATGGACGATGTCCGTCCTCTGTAGCGGGGGGGGGGTGTTATCTTCTACATTGCAGATATTTTAGTATCATTTTTATTGCACTGTAGGTTATTTTTTCTTGTAAAAAAAAGCCACACATTTTTTATGTGGCATGCTTCTTTGTGTGTGGGGGCTTGTTTGTTCATTCATTCATTCCTGAATGAATAAATAACCCCTCCCCCCCCCACACACACACAGCCCTTCACCTTTCATTAGAGCCCAAGATGAAGCTTCTATATTGAATCATTCAAAAGTTACAGATGTTTTTCCAAACTGTGCCATTTGGCACAATTTGGCACAGTTCAAAAATGCCTGGGAACAACCTAAGAAAAAAGCTGTGTAATATATTCATTTTTTGTGGTATTGCTACAAAATTTTGACCTCAGCTGGATAACACTTGGTTCTACATTTCTGTTGCATTTTCCAGCCCGGATCTGCCAGCTGTGTGTTATTTGCAAGCATTTGTATCCAAAAAAACACCCAGGCGAAATTTATTTTCTTCAAGTTCATTATGTTTAGATGACTGTTACTCAGTGGCAGGAGTACTTAGCGAGATCATGACTGTTTTGCCAAAAAATTCAAAGTGTTTTCTTTTAAATGAGACCAACCCCATGAAGATGCTGCAAAGGGTTGAAGAACAGCTTTTGATTTACTTTGGGTATGTTATTTTTTGGCGTTTTTAGGGAAATTGACCATAGTGCAAGGGGTTAATGATGGAGTGTTACATATGGTGGACAGTATGGGGAAATGATTTATTGCTTTATGATTTAGTTGTGGTGAGTTGATTAGGAATGGCAACTGGAAAATATAATGTTGAAGCTGCTCAGAGTGGTAGGCCTAATGACCCAGATTTCACTGCTGGGCCTTTTGTTACAAGGAGGAATCCTCCAGGGGAAATGTCATCTTTATTGACTACTTTGTATTTGGATTATGATGACTATGGGAATGAGGGCTGCGAAGAGCTAGATGCTGATAATGAGCCTGATACTGTTAGTGGTGACAAGGGGGACGGCAGTGGCTCAGGAGGTAGAGCAGGTAATCCAATAACCGGATGGTTGGCGGTTCGAATCCTGCTCTCCCCATATATCCTGCCGTTGTGTGCCTGGGCAAGACACTTTACCCCCAATTGCTCCTGGTGGGTCTGGACAGTGCCATGTTGGGCAGCTATGCCGTCATCAGTGTGTGAATGGGTGGATAGCAGGATCTGTAAAGCGCTTTGATCATCTAGAGATGAGAATAAAAGCGCTATATAAGTGAATGCCATTTACAATGAAAATGTATGTGCTGATTTTGAACAACAGTATAACGAAAATGGTGAAATAAGGGAGGATGAGGCACACTCTGCACAAAGAGTGGATGAAAAATGGGATGAAAAATGGAAAGAGTGATGAAAAATGGAAACGGCAGCTTAGCCAGTTAAGACTCGCTAGCACTCCCAAGGTACAGAAAGCAGTTTCAGTCTCTACTAATACTAGTCCTGTAGCTCCCATTCCATCATTTGGTCTGCCTGGGGTACCCGCTTACTACCCCAAACCTGCTGTGCGCCTGGAATTTCCTACATTTGGCACCGCCAGTGACTCCGCAGATGCCTTAATTTCATTGAGCAATGTGAGAACTTTCTGAGTCTCAGGCCCCTTTCCAACCTTGAATTAATGGGTGCCCTGGCCACAGTTTTAAAGGGCCCAGCATGCAGTTGGTGGAAGGTGGCAAAAGATCAAGTCGCTGATTTGCCATCCTTCAAAGAGGCATTCATGGGGGCTTTCCTGTCCACGGACTATATTGCTGAAGTGGAAGAGAGATTGAGGAACATGGTGCAGAAACTAGAGCAATGCCTGAGGGATTTTGCCTGATTATCATGCCCTCTGTCTCAAGAGGAAACCTGATATGTCTGAAGAGATGGTGAGGCGTATTTTGAACAACATTAACCCAAAGATTGCAGGGTGCCTGTGAGGCATGGTGTTGACTGTGACACAGCTAGTGAAGGTGGGGTCTATGGTGGAGAAGGACTGCTCTGGGGCTAAGGGGTACTGGGAAAGGGTCCATGCAAATGAGGACAAGTCAACAAAAACAGTTCCAGTCAGAAGAGCAAAGAACGCGACGAAGGTTACCCTGATGCACCAGGAAGCCAGACCGGCAGGAACCCAAACCTCTTGCTGGCTCCAGTGACCAATAGAGGGCTCCAGGGGGTCGCAGTTTTGGACACCGGGAGTACCTATACTCTGATCAAAGAGAGTCTGTGGAGGCAGCTGGCAATGGTTGGCACGACCCTCCGACCTACCGAGGAACGAAGATTTGTAATGGCAGATGGCACTGCTCACCCAGCTCTAGGCAAGACGAGGCTTCTTGTGGACTAGCATGGTGGAAAGTAGGCTGTGGAGACCCACGTGATAGAGGACCACCATGTCGCTTTTCCCGTCATCAATGGGTTGAACTTCCTCTTACAGACGGGGGTGATCTTAAATCTGGCCAAGAAAGTCTATGGGCTGAAAGCAGGTGATGGATATGGCTATCATTCATTCCTCCACCAAACTCATGATACAAGCGGGTGGTTTAAAGTGCCCATGTACACCTCCCAAAAGGAAATTTGCCTTTACTATGCCTTGCCTGGAGGGGGTGTCCTACCATGTTGGACATCAGCCTCAAGCACTGAGCCCTCACCCACCTATGACACCGACTGCCCAGAGGAACTCCAACAACTCATCCAAGAGTGGCCCACCAACATGCCTGACATCTTGGGAAAGACCACTGTGGAAAGGTATCACGTTTTTACCCAGGATGAGGTATCCGCAAGGCATAAAGCATATCATGTGTCTCCTTGGAAAAAGCAAATGATTGAGGACCACATGGAAAAAATGCTTAAAGACAGCATCATTGAACCATCCTAGTCAGCATGCGCCTCACCAGTGGAACTAGTAAACAAACCAGATGGCTCCTATAGGTTCTGCGTGGATTACTGAGGGGTAAATGCCAAGACCTTACCTGATGCATACCCAATGCCCATCATTAATGACATCTTGGAATCACTGGATGGCGCCTCCTGGTTCAGCACATTGGATCTGCAGTCGGGTTACTGGCAAGTGGCTATGGCGGAGGAAAGCAAACCTAAAACAGCTTTCACAACATCGCTTGGCCTCTTCCAGTTCAACTGCATGCCCTTTGGTCTCCGTAATACAGCTGCGACCTTCCAACGACTGATGGAGAAAGTGTTGGTAGAACTGAGAGGAACAATTTGTTTTGTGTACATAGATGACATCATAGTGCACTCACGCTCATGTGAACAACATCACCGGGATCTGGCAGCAGTCTTCCAGAAGTTACGGAAAGCCAACCTCAGCTTGAATATGAAAAAAATGCCACTTTTTTAAAAGGTGAGCTGAAATTCCTGGGCCACATTGTGTCACATAAAGGGGTGGAGGTTGACCCAGCCAAGACACAGGCAGCGAGGGATTTTACTGCTCCTCACAATGTGAAGGCCCTACAGAGGTTATTGGGGTTGGCAGGATGGTACCATAAATTCATTTCGCACTTTGCGGACCTAGCAGCTCCATTAAATCATCTGAAGAGAAAAGGGGTTGAATGGAACTGGACCATAGAGTGCCAGACTAGCATGGATGCCCTGAAGCAAGCGTTACAAAATCCTCCTGTGCTGGCACATCCCAACCCATCCTTACCCTTTCAAGTCCATACTGATGCAAGCGAAGTGGGGCTTGGTGCGATCCTCTCCCAAAGCACACCAGAGGGAGAACATATGATTATGTATGTCTCTCAAGCTCTTCATGGACCGGAGCTGAACTTTTCCACTGCGGAAAAAGAATGTCTTGCTGTCGTATGAGCTGTGGAAAAGTGGAGACATATTGGAGGGGGTGGAGTTCAATGTTTTCACCTATCATGCAGCATTGTTGTGGGCTTTCAACTGTCTGAAAACAACCTCAAGGCTGACTCGATGGACACTGTGGCTGTAGCAATTTAACGTCAAGTTTCACTATCACAAGGGATGTTTAAACGTGGCTCCTGATGCCCTCTCCAGGGTGTATGAACCTCTTTCCATCCAGCCTGCATCATGCCTTATGGTCTTCACCCGAAGTCACTCTGATCTCCCCACCTTCTTAGCAGAAATTGCGGCAGCTCAGGCGAAAGACCAAAGGGTATGTGATCTTAAACAGCACAATTTGAACTAGAAAAGCACTCGGAGAGCGCAGACCTCCGCCAAGTGCCACAGTTCCCCCCATACAGTGTCTGTGTGTACGTTTTCAGATTCCTTGACCATGAAAACATATGACTAGCAATTGGAATCACAATGATAGGATTAGTGGTTCAGTAGTTATTGACGAAAATGGCATTTTCCGTAATGGCGGTTTAGCGCCACAGTTCCCCCCATATAGTGTTTGTGTGTATGTTTTCAGATTCCTTGACCATGAAAACATATGACAAGCAATTGGATTGACAATGATAGGATTAGTGGTTTAGTAGTTATTCACGAAAATGGCATTTTGCGTAATGGCAGTTTTCTTGTGGACGGTGATCCGGATCACCACCAACATCTAATCATCTGTAGGATACCCCATTTCTGACAATCTGTGAAAATTTCATGAAAATCCGTCCATAACTTTTTGAGTTATCTTGCTAACAAACAAACAAAGAGACAAACAGACAGACAAGCCAACAGCGATGATCACATAACCTCCTTGGCGGAGGTAACAACTCACAACTGGACCACATCAGTTTTGTCATGCACCAGGGGGTGCTGTATCAATGGGTCCCTTTAAAAGACCAAGGAGAAAATCACCAGTTGATGGTATCACAGTCCCTAGTCCCGGAATTCCTCTGGTACTACCATGACAATCCCCTGGGTGTGCATCTTGGTCAGTTGAAGACCCTGTTGAGAGTTTTGGAGGTAGACTGATGGCCTAGCATCTGGAAAGATGTCTGGAGTCATACCAAAACCTGCATAATTTGTCAGCAATACAAGGCAGACAATACCAAGCCAGCTGGGTTATTGCAAAGCACTGACATCTTGGCTCCGGGGGAGATGATGGGAATTGACCTTATGGGCCCCTTTCCACGAAGTAAAAAAGCCAAAGTTTACCTACTGGTGGTGGTAGACTACTTCACCAAGTGGGTGGAAATGTTCCCCTTAAGAGACGGTAAAACACCTCGTCTTGTCAAGATTCTTTAAGAGGAAATTTTCACCTGCTGGGGAGTACCGCAGTACCTGGTGTCTGACAGAGGACCACAATTTACTGCCAGTCTCCTAACAGACCTCTGTAGATCCTGGGGAGTAGTGCAAAAATTAACCACGACCTACTACCCTCAGACTAACCTCACAGAAAACTTTAACAGGACAATAAAGACCATGATTGCTTCTTTCGTGGGACAGTACCACAACACCTGGGACCAGTGGATTCTAGAGTTCCGCTTTGCACTCAATACTGCCCAACAGGAAACAACAGGGAGAACCCTAGCGGAACTGGCCTTGGGCAGAAAACTACAGGGACCACTGGAGAGGCTCATTCACAAATCACCCTCACCTGACCAACAAACAGCATACAACATCGTGGAACGACAGCAGAAAATGGCCGAGAAGGTTAAGCAGACAGTGGGGGTACACCAGGCCAGACAAGCTAAGTATTATAATTCCAGCCGTAAAGATGTGCACTTTCAGCAGGGTGACTTAGTCTGGGTCAGATCACATCCACTTTCTAAAGTCAGTGACAAATTCTTGGCCAAGCTAGCGCCTAAATGGGAAGGTCCAGCAAGAGTTTTAAAAAAAATTAAGGCCGGTCAACTACAAAGTAGGATGGAGTAACCCATCTGATAAACAGGATAATATAAATGTGGTCAATCTAAAAAGATATTATGGTGTCTTACCATAGAAGCCTCCGGCTGGGGGGCGGGGGGGGGGGTCTATGTAGCACTGCCACATATGTTATTGCATCGTCCTTTATGGATAAAATGTTAAATACATAAAGGGTGTACCTAGTTATCATAAATGACAAGGTGCAATCTTGTCAGTTATGCCACGTGCCATCCTGACTCAAATCCTCCACCATCATCCCTGTCCCCAAGAAGCCACGGATCACTGGACTTAATGACTACAGACCTGTAGCGCTCACCTCTGTAGTCATGAAGTCCCTTGAGCGCCTGGTCCTGTCCCACCTCAAGTCCATCACCACCCCTCTCCTGGACCCGCTGCAGTTTGCCTACCGAGCCAACAGGTCTGTAGACGACGCAGTCAACCTGGCCCTCCACTCCATCCTGCAGCACCTGGACTCCCCGGGAACCTACGCCAGGATCCTGTTTGTGGACTTCAGCTCCGCATTCAACACCATCCGCCCCGCTCTGCTCCGGGACAAGCTGTCCCTGCTCAACGTGCCTGACTCCCTCTGCAGGTGGATCATCGACTTCCTGACGGACCGGAGGCAGCATGTGCGTCTGGGAAAGACTGTCTCAGACTATACTAGCATCAGCACCGGATCACCCCAGGGCTGTGTACTTTCCCCCCTACTCTTCTCCCTTTACACCAACTCCTGCACCTCCAGCCACCAGTCTGTCAAGTTGATCAAGTTTGCGGACGACACCACCCTCATCGGGCTCATCTCCAACGGCGACGAGTCCGCCTACAGGAGAGAGGTGGCCCAGCTGGCGTCCTGGTGCAGCAATAACAACCTGCAGCTGAACGCTCTGAAGACAGTGGAGATGATTGTAGACTTCAGGAAAGTCACTACTCCTCTGCCCCCCCTCACCCTCTCAGGCTCTCCCATCACCACTGCTGATTCCTTCCGCTTCCTAGGCACTACCATCACCAGGGACCTCAAATGGGAGCTGACCATCAGCTCACTCATCAAAAAAGCCCAGCAGAGGATGTTCTTCCTGCGGCAGCTGAGGAAGCTCAAGCTACCCACCAAGATGTTAGTGCAGTTCTACACAGCCATCATCGAGTCCATCCTCATCACCTCCATAACCGTGTGGTACGCAGGAGCCACTGCCAGGGACAGACTAAGGCTGCAGCGCGTCGTGCGCACTGCTGAGAAGGTGATCGGCTGCAAGCTCCCATCTCTCCAGGATCTGTACATCTCCAGGACCCGGAGGCGTGCTGGCCGGATCATAGCCGATCCCTCACACCCTGGTCACGTACTGTTTGCCCCCCTCCCCTCTGGTAGAAGACTTCGGTCCATCCAGACTAAAACCTCCCGTCACATGAACAGCTTCTTCCCCTCTGCCATTAGACTGCTGAACACTAAGTGACTCTTGTGCACCATGTACAGCAGCTCAACCAGACTCATGTCAATCATCACTGTTTTCTTCCTGCATTACCGACTGCACTATATAGTTCTCCACAGTATCTGCTGCTGGCTAATATATATTTTAACTGTTGACCAGTATCACTTAATCTTATCCTACACTTTATTACATGTATAGTTTATTTCTCTTATCTTATCATGTTTAATGTTGCAGCATTGTACCGAGACAAATTCCTAGTTTGTGTACTACATGAACAATGGCAATAAACCTGATTCTGATTCTGATTCTGATTCTGATTCTTAAAAACTCCATTCACTGTTTATGCTCTTTTCCCGGCTGTTTCACAATATGATTGCATTAAGTTATGTTGGAGGCAAAAAAAAGAAGCTGTCAAAACGTCATCGGGTCATGTGAAGGGCAATCAGCTGATTTCCAGTAGCTGGCCGCAGGTTAAAAGGAAGGCAGAAGCTGCGGGCGAGAGGAGAGAGGAGAGGAAAAGGGAAAGGACATTTCTCAGACAACTGGAGCAGCCAGAGGAGGGCCTGATTGCAGGGAGACAGCGGGAGTCGGCTTATCCACTCCAGTGAATGGGGAGTCAGCATAGGAAGCTGGACGCTGGGAGTAGCAGAAACCCACGGCACACCCAGATTGAGGGGTGACGGGGCCGCAGGCCGGTGAGAGCAATCCTATTTTCTTTCTTCTTATTTATTGACTGCACGTTGCCTGAGATCAGTTTTTTTTTGGTGACTGAAAGACAGTGATGTTCTGTTATTTTTTTTATTTTTTTTGGGGGGGGGTGTTATTTGGACTCTTTTCTTTTCTTTTATGGTGCCGATGAAGACTGGGACATTGCCACGGACCGTTTGGCACCAGTAATTTGGGTATTAAAGAAAAGGACTGGATATTGTATTGGAAAGTTGTGTTTAGTTTAAAACAGTTTGGGGTGTAGATAACCTGTAAGGAAATTATTTGTTGTGCAATTATCATTTTCTCACCTTGAGTTCAATAACAACACACTAAAAATCATATTTGCTTGTCTAAGGTGAAATCATTTCCAACCCGTTTTTTTTTTTTTTTTGGTAATAGTCCCTATTTAATAGTGGAGTGTTACAATATAAATATAAATACACACACGCACACAGTACAGTTGATTCCCCATCTGATGACATTAGTCACTATGGGGGCAGGCCAAAATGAATATTTATAATCCTGCAGAACTCAGATTTGGACTGTGTAACTTTTTTTGCCTGTTCAGATGTTACACCCTGCAGGCTGCTGATCTTCAGCCAGGGATCTCTATAATATTTCTTCGACGGTAATGCAAATAAAGCCTTTTTCGCAAGACTGGTGTTTTCACCCCTATACACATGAGCAATCCACTTGATACTGCACTTTGATAAAATCTTTGATGGCCACAGTCTTTGACAATTTAAAAATATCTTTATTGAAATAAACAAATGTTCCTTTTCCACTAGGACCTACACAGCCCGACTCACCTCCACTCTACTCAGTTTGTAGGGTTTTCCATTAGTACCTGGTACTAGATACTATTTTGGTACCTACTCCAGTGAGTTCAAAGTGTGCCAAGTCGAGCTGAAAATGTGACATCAACAGATCGCAAACCACTGATTGGCCAGGGCGTAACATGAGTGGATGAGAGGGATGTCCTCACAAGATTCAAAACCGCTATTTGTAAATTCAGCCATGAGTTTTTATTATTTCTGTGATAATCAACAAGATACAGTAAATGGCTACACACACATCAACAACGTGGGCCAACAAGGAGGTGTGGACTCTTCTATGCTTGGTGGCTGATGAGAGAATCCAGAGGGAGCTACAGGGCTGAAAAGTTCATAGGCTGAAAAGTTCATATAGTGGTCAAATTTGAGCAAATGTGGTTATTTTTCAACAGTCTCCCCTTCGGTCCATGCTTCTGGCATTGGTGTTGCAGCGCAAATAAACTACGTCCGGTCAAATTTGACCATGATAAACTTTTCAGCAGATGAACTTTTCAGCCCCGTCGCCGATGGAGCGACCCAAAATAAAATACCAGGTGGTCTCCGAGCTGATGGCTGCTCTCGGGGAAGATGGTGAGTGTTTTGTGATTTTTAAGCATCTTTTTTTTGTTATTTTTTTCCTTTTGTCTCCTGTATGCAGACAATGAGCCAGCTAGTCATCAATGCCAACTCCATGCTTTGCTTGTATTTTGCGCTTGCTGTAATAACCATTTGCTTCTGACAGCAAAATGTCAGCATGTCAACAACATAACAGGATAACAGGCTGCCTTCCTGTAATGAACACACCCACCTTGAGATCTTACTCAGTTGTAATGGAAAACAACCTAATCTGTGTCAGGCCAAGTAGAGTCGGGGCGAGTCGAGCTGAGTAGGTGCTAGTGGAAAAGTGGCTAAAGTGAAATGCATCTTCCTCATCATCAGAAGCCTTCCAGCGCCAACCTCCTTTCACCACATGTCTCAGGCATTGTGTCCAGCATACTTCAAGTTTGGCAATTTGCTTCTCATTAGGGAACCACGCTTGAGTGCCATAGACAGGTCTAGACCGAACGCACGCTTCTACGATCTTTCGCCTCGTGAACATGGATACCCTGCAATCGGTCAGCACATTACATAGCTCATTGAACTTAGCTATTGCACTGTCAACATGGTGTTCGGTAAAGCATCTGCCCTCTGCATTGGTAACAATCTGACCAAGACAGCAAAACTGTGTCACATTCTAAATGGCATGACCTTCTATAGAACACAAGGTTGTCTGCTTTGCAAGGGCTTGGTTGCTGAACACTTGAGTCTTAGTTTTCATGAAAGATATTGTTAGCCCAAAATGCTTACATGTCTTGCTGAGGATACTCAATTTTTTTTCCGCCTCATGGATGGACTGAAAGAACAGAGCAACATCGTCAACATACAAGATCAAGATACAAAAACAAAACAAAACAGAGAAATCAGGAAGGGGGCAAACACTTTTTCACACAACTGTGTGTGTGTTTGTGGGGGGGGGATAAGTATTGAACACATCAACATTTTTCTCATTAAACACATTTCTGATGGAGCCATTGACCTGAGATTTTTACTAGATATCAGAAACAACCCAAGTAATCCATATATACGAAGAAACCAAGGCAACTGTGTTCACAAAACAAGTTATAGTTAATAAAGTGGAATGACACAGGGAATAAGTATTGAATACATTAAGAAAAAGAGGTGCAAAAAGGCATAGAAAGCCAAAAAAACAGTTGAAATCCATCAGAATTTAGGAAGCCATCCCAACCCCTATCTGTGCAAATTAATTTCAGCTGGTTAAGTCCTTAATGATAGCCTTAAAAACAGTCTGTGAATATCAAATTATCACACCATAAAGATCTCATGGGGTAGAAGAAAAGAACTCTCTCTAGACCTTCACAACCTAATTGTTACAAAACATAATGATGGCATTGGTTACAGGTGCATTTCTAAACTGTGGAATGTTCCAGTGAACACTGTTGGAGCCATAATTTGGAAGTGGAAACAACATCATTTTACCATAAACCGGTCACGACCAGGAGCTCCTCGCAAGATTTCTGAGAGAGAAGTCAAAAGAATTATCAGAAGAGTTATCCAAGAACCAAAGACCACTCGTGGAGAGCTCCAGAAGACCTGGAGTTTGCAGGTATTGCTGTTTCAAAGACAACAATAAGTAATGCCCTCATCTGACATAAGCTCTATTTTCGCTCACCTCATAAGACTCCATTGCTGAAGAAAAGTATGTTGAAGCTCATTTAAAGTTGACAGCACAATATTTGGGCAAGCCAGTAAAATACTGAGAGAACAGTCTGGCCAGATGAGACCAAAATTTAACTTTTTAGATGCCACAACACACAGCATGTTTGGAATAGAAATGACACTGCACATCAGCCCCAAAACACCATACCAACAGTGAAGTTTGGAGATTGGAGCATCATGGTGTGGGGGTGTTTTTCAGCACATGGTACAGGCAGATTTCATATAATTGAAGGAAAGATGAATTGACAAATGCACAGAGACATCCTTGATAAGAATCTGTTGCCATCTGCCAAGATGCTGAGGAAGAAACGAGGGTGGATATTTTAGCAAGACAATGATCCTGAACACACAGCCAAGGAAACACTCAACTGGCTCCAGGGAAGGAAAATAAAGCTGCTAGAATGGCCCAGTCAGTCACTTGACCTGAATCCAATTGAAAATCTATTGAATGAACTGAAGATCAGAGTTCGAAGACACCCACAGAACCTTTAAGATTTGAAAACAGTTTTGTGTGGAAGAATGGGCTAAAATCACCCCTGAGTAATGCCTGCACCTAGTTTCTCCATACAGGTGTCTGGAAGCTGTTATTAACGACAAAGGCTTTTCTACTAAATATTAAATGAATTTCACAAAGCGTCTTAAATACATATTCCCTGTGTCATTAACGATAAGTTTTCTGATTGAGGTTAACCGCAGTTAACGGCAGAAAGTGCAAACAGTACTTTTTTGGCCTAGCTGCACTCTGTACTGAAGCCTCTCTGTGCCATTTAGACACCTTCCACACCATCCAGACACTGTAAAGTCAAACAAGCTGGATCACAGCTGTGGAAATCCCCAAAATGCTGTCATGTTCAAGTTTAAAACATTATCTGCTGGAGCTCTCACCTTGATAATTGTCACAGCCTCCTCCAAAACTTTGCCTAGATGTTGTTCTTCTTTGGAAGCTTGCTAGCTGGCTAGCCGGCAGCCCAGACTTCCGCCCAGTTCACATAGCACTATGATCCCCATAATCCCTCCTGCAGGCAGTGAGTGCATTGAAGGGTGCACCCATGAAGCACTAGGTCCTTGATGTTATGTTTTTCATGGAGATCCATTGGACCCTCACCCAGGACCAGGTTGCCTTGGGAGACCGCAACCAGGGGTAAGATGCCCCCGACAAACAAATTTAAATATTAGACAAAGATAACACAAGTAAACACAAAATGCAATTTTTAAATGAAGGTGTTTATTATTAATGGAAAGAAAAATCCAAACCTACATGGCCCTGTGTGAAAAAGTGATTGCCCCCTAAACCTAATAACTGGTTGGGCCACCCTTAGCAACAACAACTGCAATCAAGTGTTTGCAATAACTGGCAATGAGTCTTTTACAGCACAGTGGATGAATTTTGGCCCACTCATCTCTGCAGAATTGTTGTAATTCAGCCACATTGGAGGGTTTTCGAGCTTGAACCGCCTTTATAAGGTCATGCCACAGAATATTAATCGGATTCAGGTCAGGATTTTGACTAGGCCACTCCAAAGTCTTCATTTTGTTTTTCTTAAGCCATTCAGAGGTGGACTTACTGGTGTGTTTTGGATCATTGTCCTGCTGCACAACTTAAGTGCACTTCAGCTTGAGGTCACAAACAGATGGCCGGACATTCTCCTTCAGGATTTTTTGGAAGACAGCAGAATTCATGGTTCCATTTACCACAGCAAGTCTTCCAGGTCCTGAAGCAGCAAGACAGCCCCAGAACATCACATTACCACCACCATATTTGACTGTTGGTATGATGTTCCTTTTCTGAAATGCTGTGTTACCTTTTTGCTGGATGTAATGGGACACACACCTTCCAAAAAGTTCAACTTTTGTCTCGTGAGTCCACAGAGTATTTTCCCAAAAGTCATGGGGTTCATCAAGATGTTTTCTGGCAAAACTGAAAAAAGCCTTTATGTTCTTTTTGCTCAGCAGTGGTTTTCGTTTTGGAACTCTGCCATGCAGGCCATTTTTGCCCAGTCTCTTTCTTATGGTGGAGTCATGAACACTGACCTTAACTGAGGCAAGTGAGTCCTGCAGTTCTTTGGATGTTGTTGTGGGGTCTTTTGTGACCTCTTGGATGAGTCGTCGTTGCGCTCTTGGGATAATTTTGGTCGGCCGGAAACTCCTGGGAAGGTTCACCACTGTTCCATGTGTTTGCCATTTGTGGATAATGGCTCTCACTGTGGTTCGCTGGAGTCCCAAAGCTTTAGAAATGACTTTATAACCTTTTCCAGACATAGATCTCAATTACTTTGTTTCTCATTTGTCCCTAAATTTCTCTGGATCACAGCATCAAGTCTAGCTTTAGAGGATCTGTTGGTCTACTTCACTTTGTCAGTCAGGTCCTACTTGTTTTTTCTTGATTGAGAACAGGTGTGGCAGCCAGACAAATTGAACTCAGCTTTCCAAAGATGTGATAAATCACACTTAATTTATGTTTTATGGGGGGGGGGGGGTCACTTTTCACACAGGGCCATGTAAGTTTGGATTTTTTTTTACCCTTAATAATAAACGCCTTCATTTAAAAACTACATTTTGTGTTTACTTGTGTTATCTTTGTCTAATTTTTGAATTTTTTTTGATGATCTGAAACATTTAATTGTGACAAACATACAAAAAAAATAAGAAATCAGGAAGGGGGCAAACACTTTTTCACACCACTGTAATATCTATCTATCTATCTATCTATATATATCTATATCTATATCTATATCTATATATCTATCTCTCTCTCTCTCTCTCTCTCTCTCTCTCTCTATATATATATATATATATATATATATATATATATACTGTATATACAGTATATATATGTGTGTGTGTGTGTGTGTGTGTGTGTGTGTGTGTGTGTGTGTGTGTATATATATATATATATATATATATATATATATATTCTCTGAGAGAGAAAGATCTAATAACCGGAGGGTTGGCGGTTCAAATCCCGCTCTCCGCAAACATCCTGCCGTTGTGTCCATTACACTAGGCATGAATGTGTATAAATGTTTAGTTGTGGTTGGAGAGGTCGTTGGCGTGGACTGGCAGCCACATTTCTGTCATTCTGCCCCAGGGCAGCTGTGGCTACAGTAGTAGCTTACCACTACCATTGTTTGTGGAGTGAATGAATAATATATCTATTGTAAAGTGTCTTTGAGTATCTATGAAAAGCGCTATATAAATCTGATGCATAATAATAATAATAATAATAATAATAATAATAATAATAATATATACTTTTTTATGTTTAATAAAAATTTTTAAAACTACATCCTTATCTCTGACAACCAGAACCATATCTTACTTATTTTTCAATTGCCAACTTTCATTATTGACAGTTTGTGCCTGAAAGCAAAGTGCTGAACTATCATGCAGCCATGCATCAGATCCATTATTTAGAGGTGACATGTGATTATTTGTCTCTGTGTGTGTTGTTTCCTGTTCTTACCAATCCATCTGTGTCGTGTGAGTTGTGTTGACCCTAGCGGCTTGTAGAGGTGCAAAGGAGACTGATGGAGAGCCCACTCTTGTCTCAGGCTACTGCATTCACACAGACACCAGCTCTGTCCCACTGACAGCCCATGATGAAGTGGCCTTTGGGCCCACTGACCAGAGGCACGCGATAGATGGGACGTTGGTGGTGTGTTTGTTGGGGGCACCTGCGTCCTGTCGGCCACGTGACAGCACCCTGCTGAACTACTTCCTTCTCAATCGGCCATCAGTCTTCTTCACATTATAAGAGGTGTTATCACCCCATCTGGCAAAGAGAGTATGAGCTCTCCATTCTGTTTCTGTGACCATGTGGGCCTTGAGATGACAGTTTGCTTGAAATAAACAGGAAGAGCTGCTATTTAGCATTACAGTGAGTTCAGAGTATGCGTGGACCTTTGAAATGGGCAGAGTGCTCAGTCACTTACAGATATTGTCCATCTGAGTTTATTTCACAGTTCTATCATTCCTTCATTGTATTAACCTGTACACAACACAATGGAGATTAATTTTAGGTGTTTTTTGTTTTTCTCCAGAGCAATTTACAGTTATAATTGAGACTTACAGTGTTATGTCCACAAACCTGGCAATGATGGCCGACGAGGGTGGTGCCGTTGACTGAATTTTATTACAATAAAATATAGTAGTACAAGCACGTGTGTAATGGGGCCGGCGGCCATCCACCTCTCATATCAATTCCATACTACAGACTCCAACTACGGACTAACCTGAGATGGCGTACCGCCCAATATATATATGGCATGGTGACGTCATCTGCAGGACACGCACCACTCCCAGAAATGCCCAATACAGTACATCACATTTCACCCCCCCCCCCGCAAAAACTGAGAAATATAGTATATTAGCCATAGCAGATAGCCCTCCCCAATTTAATAAACCAAATTCCCCTTAACAATCATTTGTTATTATTAAGACACACATTACTTCAACACTTACTTGTATCAAACATATCAAACATTTCTAATCAATTTTGTCAAACAATTAGCCTTACTGTTCAAGTATTATGTATAATTACTTATTACTATGTTTCAAAGAACATTTTATTCACTATAGATATTAATTATAGGAACATTCTTGTTTTATTACTCAAAACACATTTTAAAGAACACACACTCTTTTTTTTGTTAAAGAACACTTTTTTTTTTTTTAGAACACGAACCGAACCTAAGGACTAGGGTCTGTGGGTAGATCACCGTGGGACCCAACACGGCTGGGTGGGTTATTCTGCCACCATGTCAGCCGCACTCCTACCTGAACAGTCTTCTTTTTTTTTTTTTGACAGTCTTCCAGAGTGAAAGCAGTTCTGCCTGAGGGGCTTTGTAGCGGGCCCGTAGCAGCTGCATCCCCGGAGCTGTCGGATCCCCGGGGCCGGGGCCAAAATTCATGACGCAGGGGCCTGGGTCCCACACTGCAGTAGCTGACTCCTGCGAAGCCTCACCATCTGAAGCAGCCACCTGGACACGCCATAGTCGGTTCGTGTGCCGAACCAAACCGTCTGTCAGCCGAAAGCACGCCATTCCCAGCTTCGCCACGATCCTCAGCAGTGCCCAATGTTTTGCTGGCTGTGGCCCGGTCAATCGCCGTCCTGGTCTCTCGCCAGTGCAAACCCGAAACCAGTCCATGACTTAGAGTGGCGCCTTACTTGGTTTTATGCGTTGTTGTGACCCCTGTGGCTCTGCATGCTCATCTGGCTTGGGACCTCCATCATGCTGTGGCGGTTCCGTTGTCACCATGTTCATTGCGGACCCTTCACCTGTTGTGTCCATCATCAGTTGGGGCTCATGGTGAGTAAAGAAGGTGTCCGGAGCCTCTCTGGTGTCGCTCATTGAGGCAGAATCTTCACCCATCAGCTCAGTCGTAACCTCCGTAGCTTGTTGAGTGAGGATATGGAAGCAGTCCGGTTCCTCCTCTCTCCCGTCTGAAGTGCTCTGCTGTGCCGCATCGTGCGCTGTGTTTGTGCCCGGTTGCTGCTGCTACACTTCGGGGCTGTCTGCATGCCCGGGCTCCCTTCCCTCCAGCTCCAGTTCTGGCTGAGCGAGGGATGTAGGCGAGTCTAGCTGCTCCCCTCCCGGGCGACTCTCCTCCTGAAAGCACGGGGCGGATAATTTGGTGTCAGTGCTCTTCTGAATTACCTCGTCCCACACCACGTCGTCATCATTAAGGTCTGCCATGCTCCAGCTGCCGCACCCGGACCATTCAAACCCAGTATTGTCTCTGATAGTGAAGCCCACTCTGTAGAAAAGGTCACATTCCATAATGTTGTCACCGTGCGCTGCTACCTGGAACGTGAAGTTATACACAATTTTGGACTTGTAGTAAGCAGTCAGTTCCACTGTTCTGACATTGCACACTCTGTGACCACCGTAACCGTACAGCGACATTGGATTCTTCTTGATTTTGTGGTTGGGGAAAAACTTTTTCACCGTAGCCCAGTATAACATCGACCGCACAGCCACCGTGCTGAGCAGAAGCGGTGCAGCTACCCCATCTAACTCAACCATGCCGTATGAATAACCGTTGTTGTCAGGGCTTACCCCATGAATGGTTGTTGTTGGCAGGTTGGCTGGCTTACTTGGCGGGCTCCACGGTGGCTGCGACCGGCACATTCTGGCTAAATGGTTTAAGCACTCACATTTGTTACACCGTTGTCCTCTTGTCAGGCAAAAACATGCTCTGTCCTGGTGCGTCGGGGACCTACAGCTACCACAGACGGGGCCTCTTGGAGTGGTCCTCCAGCTAATGGCGTTCATCTCATACTCTTCTGTTGTGTCCTCGTATTCCTCCGTGCCCACCATGTTAGCTAGCGTCGTCTGTCCAGGTAGCGTCTGTGTTTGGTGCCCACTTAGCTCTGTTGCTAACCTCTCCACTCCCTCAAGCTGGAACACTAGCTCTATCATGAAAGCTAGTGTCATGTCATTTGGCGCCATTAGCATTTTAGCTCTTAGCCTCGGGTTACGCGTGTGCTCAGCTAACTGGTCCTGCACCATCTCATCTTCCGACAGTCCAAAACAGCACATGCTAGCCAAATGTCTCAGGTCAGCAATAGATTGTTGTATGGACTCACAAACTTCCTGTCGTCTCTGGCGGAATCAAATTTGTCATGCTATCACGTCCAGTGTGGCAAAGTAGCTAGCAAGAAGTTCAACAGCATTCACATATAACTCCGTCGGACCCAACGTGTGGAAAGTTCTCTGATCCTCTATGCCGAGGATGTGGACAAGAAGTGCTCGTTTCCTTACTTTGTCGAGTTTTTCCAGGTCCAACGCAGCAACGTTTCAAACGTGTCCAGCCATCGTGGCCACGGGATGGTCAATTCACCCGGGGACTGAAGAAAGGACCGTAGCGGTCTCAAGCATGCTTCCATGGTTCGTAATTCTCGTCGCCAAATGTTATGTCAACAAACCTGGCAATGACGACCGGCAATGATGCTGCTGTTGACTGAACTTTATTACAATAAAATATACTAGTACAAGCACGCGTGTAATGGGGCCGGCTGCCAACCACCTCTCAAATCAACTCCCTACTACAGACTCCAACTACAGACTAACCTGAGATGGCGGATCGCCCAATATATTTGGCATGGTGATGTCATCCACAGGATGCCGCTGAAAGTCACTGCCTTAACCTAGCTCCTCCCACAGCAGAACAGCCTGGGTGACATGAGCATAAATCAAATCTGCAGCTTATCTCGTAAATTTGTAACTTTTTCTCATTAATTTACTACATTTATTTGAACATGTACAACTTTTTTGTTGTAAATTTGCCCTTTTTCCTCATAAATTTCATCAGATGTTTTTTTTATGTAAATTTACATATTTTTTCTCACTAAATTTGCAACTTTTTTCTAGTAAACTTGACTTTTTGTAAGTGTACATGTGAAATTATTTATTTTAAATTTGCAATTTTCTTTCTCATAAATTTATGACTTCTTTCTTGTAAATTTGCAGTTTTTTTTTTCCCTATAAGTGTACATTTGTACATTCTTTCTCATCTCTGTTTCTCTGACCCTAGGCCACACAGCTACTGTAAGCAGTTAAAGCTACACTGGGAGGTCAGTCCTCTGCTATCTCTGTGTGTTAACTTTCCTTTCCCCATTCTATTATGCTGAGCACCAAGCTTGAATAGAATAGAATAGAATAGGCTTTATTGACATTGAATGAATGAATGAATGAATGAATCTTTATTTTGGATAGATTAAAAGTAAAGTTAAAAGAAAGGAACAGAATAATACAACAAAGGAAAAGAAAACATCTTACAAGGTCAAATTAAACAATAACTTCTCTGATTATACAGTTCAACATAAGTTATCCAAAATGGGTGATGGCTGAAGCTGCAGCTTATATTGCCCACCCATATTCCATCCAAGAATTCAAAAGAAAAACAAAACAAGAGAGATTACAATTCAGAACAAAGCTAAGACAAAACGTGACAAAAACTAAGCAACAGCACAGCACAGACTGGATATGACAATCCTTATGTGATTTTACATGTCATCTTGTATATAAGTTTGGAGTATTTCTTCCTTTAGCTTTTGTTTAAATTGTCCAAGTGTTGTACCTGATTTTAATTCAGGTCCAAAATCGTTCCACAATCTGACTCCTTGCACTGAGACACAGTATTGCTTGGTGGTAGTTCTCACTGAAGGTTTTTGAAATATATACTGCTCAAAAAAATAAAGGGAACATTTTGAAAACACATCAGATTTTAATGGGAAAAAATAAGCTGGATATCGAAATTGTGGCAGTCTAGTCCAGCTTACTCCGATTAAAGGAACACTTTTTAATCTGAGTAAGCTGGACTAGCCTGCCACAATTTCGATATCCAGCTTATTTTTTCCCATTAAAATTTGATGTGTTTTCAAAGTGTTCCCTTTATTTTTTTTTTTAGCAGTATACATGTTCCTCTGAAATGATATTGTTTCTCCCTTATTTGGAATAACTTTTGGATATTTGCGGGCAGTGATAGATTCTTCACTTTAAACATTATTACTGCAGCTTTAAAGTCAACCAGATCTTTCAACTTGAGAGCTTTTAATTTAAGAAAAAGTGGGTTTGTTGGTTCCCTGTAAGCAGCTTTGTTTATTATTCTAATAGCTCTCTTCTGAAGCATAAAGATTGGATATATGTTTGTTTTATATGCATTTCCCCATACTTCAGTACAATATGTCATGTATGGGAGTATTAATGAATGATACAAAGTATATAATGTGGGTTGATTCAGCAAATATTTCACTTGGTGTAGTATTGCAATTGATTTAGATAATTTACCTTTAATATAATTAATATGTGACTTCCAGCACAGTTTATTATCAATTATTACTCCAAGAAATTTAGTTTCGGATACCCTTTCAATCTCTACACCATTTACACTGAGTTTAGATACTAAGTTGTTGTGATGGTTGTTAAAAACTATAAATTTTGTCTTACTTAAATTGAGCGTTAATTTGTTTGAATCAAACCACAGTTTAAGCTTTCCTAATTCCTTTCCGAGTGTATCCAAAAGTTGTTCCAAATTGCTTCCACTGCATAATAAATTAGTGTCATTGGCAAACAATATTAAATGCATTTTTTCTGAAACTTTACATATATCATTTATATACATATTGAATAACAAATCTACCTACGGGTACAAATAAAGTAACCTGAACCTGAACCTGAATAACAGTGGCCCCAACACTGAACCCTGTGGGACTCCGCAAGTAACCTTCAGTAACTGTGAGTTTTTGTTACCAACACATACATACTGATATCTATTCTTTAAGTAACTACATAACCAGGACAGTGCTACCCCCTAATACCACAATTTTGTAGTTTCTTTAATAATAAATTATGATCCACTGTATCAAATGTTTTTTTAAGACCCAGGAATACCCCAACTGAATACTCTTTATTTTCAGTGGCAGTTGATATTTTTTCTATAAATTCCATTAGATCAAATGCAGTTGTCCTCTTGTGTCTGAACCCATATTGCTGCTCACACAATAAATTATTCTTCATTATGAAGTTGTCAATTCTCTCACAGAATATTTTTTCAAGTATCTTGGAAAATTGCGGCAATAGTGAAATTGGTCTATAGTTTGAAAATTTCCCTCTGTCACCCGTCTTGTATATCGGAATTACTTTAGCTATTTTCATTGCATTGGGAAATATACTTGTTTGGAGAGACAGGTTTCAAATATATGTCAGTGGCTTCACTAAGCATTCAATGATAGTTTTGACTAAGAGCATGTCACAGTTGTACAGCACAACAAAATTGTGGGTGCTCCTCCAGGCTACTGTGCAATAAAGTAAGTGAGAAGAATTTGAAATAAAACAGTTACAGTACACACGATTAACCATACGACTGAGGTAAAATTAAAAGTAAAAAACCAAATAGCCCATTGGTATATACACAGGTACGGTAGTGGCTACATGGGTGGAACTATGTACATTGGAGTGCGGAGTGCAGAACACATAATAGAGTAAAATGGCCCAAGGATTATGGAAAATATGTATTGATTTCACAGATGGGTCAATATACAGTACATGAAAGTGAGGACTGCAACAACAGGTGAGTTATAGTGATAATTAAAAGGTCCACAGTTCTGTGCATGTGAGCATTCAGCGGGAGGGGGTGGGGCCTCTGACTATTTGCAGTTCAGATGGCCCAGGGGAAGAAACTGTTCGTCAATCTGGAGGTGTGGGACCTGCTCGATCTGAACTGTCGTCCAGAGGGAAGCAGGCCAAACAGGTGGTGGGTGGGATGTGAGGGATCTCCTGTGATGACCTTGGTCCTTCTGAGAAAGGAGGGTCTGGAGATGTCTTCCAGGGACGGCAGAGGACTGCCAATAATTTTTTGGGCCATGTTGATGACCCTCTGCACAGCTTTCCTGTTCTCGGCCGTGGAGCCAGCGTACCACACACCTAGACAGTAGGTGAGCACGCTCTCCACTGAGCAGCGATAGAAGGCCAGCAGCAACAGCTTCTGGTCCAGGTCATGGTTCCTCAGGACACAGAGGAAGTACAGCCACTGCTAGGCTTTCTTCACCAGGGCCTTGGTGTTGACAGTCTAGTAGAGGTTAGAGGAGATGTGGGTGCCCAGGAACCTGAAGACAGGGATGTATTCCACGCAGTCGCCATTTATGGTGGTGGTGGTGGTGGTGGTGGTGTGTGTGTGTGTGTGTGTGTGTGTGTGTGGTGGTGGTGGGGGGGGGGGGGTCCTGTCTTTTCTTCCTGAAGTCCAGAATGAGTTCTTTGGTTTTTGGATATTCAGTTCCAGGTTGTTTGCTTGGCACCACAGCAGCAGATTCTCTACTCCACCCTGTATGCCTTGTCATCGTTGTCGTTGATGAGCCAAACCAAGGTGGTATTGTCCACGTATTTCACAATGACGGTGGTTGGGTGGGCTGGAATACAGTCTGTACAGGGAGTACAGTAGAGGGCTTAGCACACAGCCTTGGAGGGGAGCCGGTGCTGAGGGACAGTGTGGGGGAGTGCTGGGGGCCAAGTCTGACTGTTTGTGGGCAATTGGTGAGAAAGTTCTTTATCCAGGAGCAGGTGGTGGTGGTGTGTGTGTGTGTGTGTGTGTGTGTGTGGGGGGGGGTTCTGGAGGGGGTGCACTTTGTTGATCAGGATGTCCAGGATGATGGTGTTAAAAGCTGAGCTGTCGTGGCAGAAAGTAACTTTTTTATATGGACTTTGGTATAACCCAGCTGGGGCCTGAACCCACAACCTCCCGCCTGTGGGGTGGATGCTCTATTACTAGGCCACCACTCCACTCTTGCATAATAACAGGGGCTCTTTGTACCACTCCGACAAACCACAGGCTCTTTAGTATTGCTCCATATGAAGAGACACAATCACAAGAACAAAGAAAAGGAAACAAGAAAGCTATTCACTACATCGGCTTTATGCTTACGTATATACCAGCTTTGACACATATAAAATCTAGGAAAAGCTTTCTTGCATCCATAAGCTTACCTATAAACATAACATGTAAGAAATTCAGAATAAACCAACGGAACAAAGTGGAAGAAGCAACCATACAACACCCGACCATCCTCAAATCTTGGGAAAAACTATCAAAAGGAACTCCACTGCAGAGAATGGTGTGCATTAAGCCATGCAAGAGCCAAATCAACACCAACATGGCAAGGTGGGGACTCGCAGGAAATACAGCCTGTGAATACAGACATCAGAAACAGAATATGAACCATCTCCTGTATACCTGTCCCATAATTCCGGTCCATTTAACATCTCCAGACCTTCGCCAGATGAATAACAGAGCAAAACATGGCTATCTTTCTGGTGTGACTCAATATGATGATGATCATAGTAGAAATGCTGAAAATTCAAAAGCATCTAAAATTATGGCCAAAAAAGGCAGGCATCCTGATCACTTGTGCAAGTCACTTCAGCTCTTTACATGGATGGGTCAACCTCCACTGTATTTTCTCCAAAAACTGAGGTGAATTTTGTGTTACATCTGGAATGTGAAGTAAACTGCAGTCTATTACTGTAGCTGATCCAGTCATTTACAGACATTTACAAAAAGATATTTGTAAACGTCTTTTCTTGTCTTGCTGACCTCTCAAAGGATTTTCAACTTCCTGCCATGTTCATTCAGGCATGCATCTAATATTTCTAGATGTGTACTGTTTAGTGCTCTTCTTTGTTTCCCAGAAGCTCTGTGATAGCATACAAAGTTAGTGTGGCTTGGATCCAGGAGTCTGCAGGAGAAAAAAAAACAATGAGTACCCCCTTAATAGTCATGGCACATAATCTTAAAAAAATGTACAGAACCTGCAGGTTTATTATAGTTCTGTTCAATATGATGTCATTGATTTGACATCTAATGGAAAATTAAGTAGAGATAAAGAAAAATGACTTCATTCAGCAGCGTTTCGGTAATGGTTTGGATAGCTGATCTGCCATCCTCTGACATTTTTGTCTCCCCGAGCCATGTCCAGCCAATATATAAAGAAAAGCTTTCTGTAGACTTTTATTGAGTTGCAGATTTAAATCTACTTTAAAGTGATAAATCTGCCAAATGTTCCCTTCCATCTCTTCTCATTCACTCAAGATGACAGTTGAAGCCACAACAACTAAAATTTCTCTTATCTAATCATTTAGAGCCTCTGTTGTGGCTGCTTATGGTAAATTGTGCAAGTTTTAGTGTGCAAAATATGTAAGAGCTTGAAGACTTTCTGACTGCAGGCTCTTTCAGGTCGAGCACAGCTGGTCTGAAGAACTACATTCCCACAAAGATGAACTGCATCTTCATGAAACTTGGAGGAGGCCTTGCTTTAGTTTTAATGTGGATCTGCCTGGAGCAGCAGGTAAATAAATCAGCTCTTTCTCTCCTCATCTGACTCCCACCTACTTATAAAGGGCAGCAAGTTAAAGCTGCAGACATTTATTGCATATTAAACTTACTTTTCATGCTGAGCAATTTGGAGTATAAAACACTTCTACAATGCTTGTGCTTCACTATGTGTATATATTTCAACAATGCAGTTTATAGAGTGTTAAATATGCAAAGTAGCTGCAGATGTGGCTTCAGCGCCAAAGATAACCACAGTTAAGAAGCTTTATAAAGCAATCACATACATTGGCTTTTAAATATCACTATGGGAGCCTCATAGAGATATAAGGGCATTTTCTGGTAATGGAGAAGGACATTAAAAGCTACTGCGGAATGAAAAAAAAAAAGTTTTTTTTTGTTTACTTTACAGCCATATATACAATATGGCAGCTAATCATCACAAATTTTCATAACTTAACAATTCTATTAGTACAGAAGGACATAAAGAACAAAAAATATGTTACATTCCATGCTGTGTAACTGCCGGGAAGACTTTTAAAGCACCATGAAGACAACCAGCTGTCAGTCTTTGGACCATTTCCAGGAACCTGCAGCTTTTCAAACTGTGAGATCCAAACTAAACTGTCAATAGTTATTCAACTTAACAAGCTCTTAACTCACAGTGCGTGAGTGGTAAAGCCCACTGAAATGGCTTCTCCACTCCTTACAGGTTATTATTATTTTAATCAGTGTTGAATCGCACAAGTAAACAAACACTTCATCTGTTTAGTTGCAAACAGGGGCGATGGCAGCATGGAATTCAAATCTGTGAAATGGTAATCTCCTTTCATGGTCCAGGCCCCTTTACTTTGTCCTGGGAGGGACTCCCTCTCAGATCTGTGACTTGAATTGAATACGAAGTACGGCTCTGGCTCCTCGATGAAGAAGAAGCACCGTGGAGCTCCTAGATAGGGGAAGACCTTTAGTGCATCATGCCAAGATTTGTTCTTCAAAAGCAGCAGCTCTCTAGGGAAAACAAAGGCCCATGATTCCTATAGGCTCCAGGCAGCACTGCACAAAAGCGGCTTCAAATGGAAATGAGAGGCAGGGTGTTTAGAAATCATGAAATCACAACTTTTACAGTGTGACAGTTACTTCATGTGCGTTTAACTACATTTATGCAAATCTTGAATTATTTGTAAAAGTTCATGGGAACACATATGATAAGCATAAACTCAATATTTTGCGTGAATAATGCATGCACATGGAAAAAAAAAAAATCGAGCTAACTGGTTATTCGGTTAAAATTAAACTGGTTAAAATTGATTTTCGTTCATTCATTCACCCACCCACTTATTTATGTATTTAATCCACAGAAATGTGATACTTTTCTCCTCTGACACAACAGGAAGGGGCGGTTTGGGACAGAAGTTCAGGCTGGGAATTTAACTATCCTAGCCCACCATGTTGCAAACAAGAAACCACTTCAATTTTAGTGGGCCAAGACTTTTAGATTGACAGGTCTCAAACAACTTATAAATGTAATTATAACCTTCAACTGGCAGGAAGGGTTATTAGTCCACTTTTTAATTAAATAAGATTACAAAATGCTATTTTTAGATAAAAGGTTGCAATTTTGCATGAGAAAATTAAAAAAAAAATAAAAAAATAGGAGACAACTGTCACAAGTAGACCAGAGTAATACTGCATACTACATGGCCTACAGCAGGGATCCACATTTGTTTTTTCCAGTGAATCAGAGATCCGGAGCAGTGAAAGCATGCTGCATGGGCGGATAGATCATTTTTATGTTGGAGGGACAATAAACAGAACATTTTCTCCAGAGTAAATATTGAGGGGACACTATCAGTATTATTGTTGTCGGTCACAAATTTATGAGAACGTACAAATGTACACCTATGGGGGAAAAAAACCCTGCAAATTTACAAGAAAAAAGTCATAAATTTATGAGAAAGAAAATTGTAAATTTAAAAGAATCAGTTGCACATTTACAAAAAGTCAAGTTTACTAGAAAAAAAGTTGCAAATTTAGTGAGAAAAAATATGTAAATTTACAAGAAAACATTATTAAAAAAAGTTACAAATTTACAAGAAAAAAACAGATTTAAGATGCAAAAATGGCACATTTATGAGGGAAACATGGCAAATTTACAACAAAAAAGTTTTACATTTACAAGTAAATGTAGTAAATTAATGAAAAAAAGTTATAAATTTATGAGAAAAGTTGCAAGTTTTAAAGAAAACAATTGTCCCTTCCTGGAGGCCCTTGATTCTGTCATGTATGCCCCTATGGGGCAGCGAGACAAACCCAAGTGCTGAATGGTATTTGAGACTTATTAACAAAACAACATAAAGTTCAAAAAAGGTGCCAACAATACAAAAATGTAAAACAAGAATAACTTACATGGGTAGCCTCAGAGCAGGGTGCGCTCTGGAGAAGCAAGAAACACTTCAGAGGCTGGGATCAGTGGAGAAAACTCCAATACAGCCACACTAGCACAATGAAAAGGCAGTGCTTAAATACACTGACAGAAATGACCTGCAGGTGTGAATCACTGAGCGAGCAGATAACCTGATTGATTAACTGCTCCCAGCTGAGCTGAAAGGGAACAGGCTAAGAGCAGTTAGAGGGAGTGTCTGAAGAAAAAGGGGAGGCACAAGAGTAAACAAACCCAAAGTATATACAGAAAACTAACAAAATCAAACTAATCAGACATACAATACTTAAGAATAAAGTGAGGACAAATTTATGCCTATGTCGCCAGGCTGTTGTGCTGTGGAAGGAGCTGCTGGAGACAGCCACTTTCAGAAAACTTGCCTTATAGCATTACCTTATGAATGTAAGATGGAGGCAATATAACTAAAGTTAAGGTAACCTGTTTTATACATCAGAGAACATTAATCCTAAATTAAGCTGCTACATCAGGATAATATAACCACAAATTCTAATTCATCACATTTCTTCTGTCTTTTTCTCATTTTCCTCTCATTTTCTCCTTTTTATGCTCTGGGGCATGAGGGGGTTTTGGCCTTTTTGGCACAGTAAATTAAACTGTTATTCCATCACTTCCGGAAGAGGGTCTAAATAAACAGGGAGGGAGTGGGGTTATTGAAAACCATTATTATTTCATCATTTTTATCACAGCAAATACACACAGGCCTGCCTGCCTGCTGTTTCTAAGAACAAGACACTCGTGCAGGTGAACTTGTGTTAGCAGAGGTTCACCGCTGCATCGGATCTCTTTCTCTCTCTCTCGTTCGTTCATTCGTTCGTTCGTTCGTTCGTTCGTTCGTTCATTCGTTTCTTTGCTGGCATGCCATTTTATGCTTATGGTAGGCAGGGTCACCGGGAAATGTCCCTGTTCTCCAAATTGCCAGTCCACCCTGACAGTAGGCATGGCTACTCTGCTTTGTTTATCAGGACCCTGAATTTGTGCTGCTTCCACAAGTGTCTTTCCTGTTAGGTTAACAAACACTTCCTTTAATAAGCCTATCCACAGGCTCTAAGTGTGCTTGTTCTATTAATAACATCAAATACTGGAAGAGGATGGCTAAATCACAGTCTGTACTTTTCTACGCTTCAGCTTGTTGAGCTATTAAACAAAAGCAACCCAGCACTGTTTTACAGTTGAGTCATTTGCTGCACAGCAATCTCGCTCTGCTCACACCTGCACTGACAAAATATTTTGTTGCTATTTTCAATTGCCCTGAAACGCACTAGCCAATTTCTGTTGTTACGGCCCCGCTCCTTCGGGAGTAGGTCCTGGGTTTCTCCTTTTTTCTTACGTTGTAGGTGGAGCTGTGGAGGACCGCCCCAAGCCAAGGGGTTTCCTACTGTATATAAGCCACACCTGCGCACCTGTCGGCAGCTTTTGGCTCCCAAGGAGGACGGTTGCCTTTCTGCTGTGCTTGCGCTCTGCCCGTTGCTGCCGTATCCCGTGCGCCTGGTCGGGGTGATACCGGTGGCTTCTGCTCATGCTGTCTGCGGCCTGGGGGTTCCTGTTTAGGCCTGCCGCTGCCGTCGCTGCTGCTCCAAACAGAGGCGTGCAGTCACAGGGTTGGCTAGTGACTGGTTGTTTTGTGCCATGCCTCCAACACACACACGCATCAGTGACATTTACAGGCACATTTATTTTCTTTAAATAAGTCTTTGGTTAATTGGCACCTCTGTGTGGTCTCCCTTTTTGTCCAGCCTTGAGCCGGGCTGTGACACTGTTGAATAATTATTTGGCACTTAAATCAGAAATATCAGGCCTCATGCAAGAACCATTAGTACAGATTTGTTTGTAAATGCGGCGGATGATCATTTCTGGGATTCACCAGTCTGTTAGTATCTTCAAATTCAGTACATTTACAAATAAAATCAGGAGTTGCTCAGACCAGTTGCAAGAGTTATGTGTAAATAGTGTGCAGCTATTCTAACCTTATTTTTATTAAATGGCTCTATATTTTATGTCTGAATCACGATTATCATAATTAGTCAATAAGATTTTATACTTTGATTCAGGTTACATTTGAATTAAAATAAAATAATAAAATGAAAGAATATTCAGTATTAATGAGACTATTTTAAATATAATAGTGAAATATTTTAAACGATTTTTTTTGGTAACAGGGCTGCTCAATCATACAACCAATAACACATTGTAAAACGCGTATCTTTTAGCTGAGTAAATGCAATTATTTGATGGCTGTTTTTTGAAATTCATAGAAATGTATAAAATAAAGGATATTTTTTTTAATTGCTGAAACTAAAATTGCCCTCAAATTGTAGAATCCTCAACATAACCCTCACCACTAATTATATCATTACCTGCCAGCTGCGTTTTCTTTCAGCATTTCCCATTTTCTCCATCTACTAAGTAGTGATGGGTCTGGCAACACCGATGCGTCGGCGCATGCGTCGAGCTCATAGAGCAAAACCCTGTGTCGGTGCGTGTCGGTGCGTATCACTTTAAGAAAGTCACGTGACCGATACAGGTACTGTATCGGTCACGTGACACTAGCGCGTCGAAACACTGACGCGCCAGCGTTTATAAGGAAGCGCATCTGTCAACGGGATGCATTTGCCCAAAGACTCTCTTATGTATTGCGAACGGTCCTTGTGCAAATTTATCACAAATTATGGAGCACGAGCAGCCTCAAGGAAAAAGAAAGGTTTCCGCCATATGGGACCATTTTGATCTGATATTGGAAAATAAGGTATTTAAAAATAGTATTTTTAAAATACTATTTTCTTTGTTTTAATTTCCTTGTTGTTTCATCCTGTTCCTCTCAGAGTTTCCACTTGATCTATCTGAATTCAAATTCATTTGAAAGTGACTCTTAGTTTACTCTTCATATTTTCTGCAGGCTAAATGTCGCATTTGTTCGACAGAGCTGTTGTATTTAAACAAAAGTGCCTCCTCAATGCTGAGACATTATAGGGCCGGGCATGAAAATGAAGTCCCGGATACACCCAGGATAGACTCAGGTATACAGCCCTTCTACTACTTACTCACAGTTGCTTTATTGATAATTAATTCCTATTAATTTATTTTTTACTTCATTTTTAACCATCAAGCTTCCAGGAAGCAGATGCTGGATGAAGCTGTGCTCAGTTTCATCGTGAAGGACTGCCAGCCCCTCAGCATTGTGGAGAGTGAAGGGTTCAGGGAACTGGTTCAGGCCCTTCAGCCCTCATATGTTTTGCCAACCAGAAAGGTTTGTGGAAATTATCTAAAGTAGTAGTTGATATATCCAATTTATTTAATCTTTAATTTAAATATATGGATTTGCTTTTGGTTTGACTTGGTGTAATTTTCAGACCATCAAACAAATGGTGGCCAAAAAGTACGAGGAGGAACGGGGGAACGAGTGAAAATGCAAGTACAGCAAGCTGTGGCAGTGAGTATAACAGCCGACATGTGGACATCTGTGAACATGGAGGCTTACTTGGCTCTGACCTGTCACTACATTAATGAGAATTTGCAGTTGTGTATGTCTGTGTTGGGAGTGCAATACTTTCCACAAAGTCACACTGACAATTTGGCCCAAGTCAAAAGGGGCATGATGGAGGACTGGGCCATAACCAATAAAGTGTTTTGTGACCGACGCAGCACCAAACATGATTGCATCCACTAGACAGCTCCAAATTCGGCACTCAATTTGCATTGCACATAGTCTCAATTTAGACGGGACCGTCTTCACAACAGCTGTCTGCACCCACTTCAGCCATGTTATTCAGCATTATTTGTTTGTTGTTGTTTGGAAATCATGTACTAAAATGCCAATTTGTTGTTTTTTAGCTAACCTTTGGCAACATCTCAACATCGAAGTGGGCAGGCAGACCAAAAGTGCCACAGCTGATGCCATCTAGGAGGTGCAGAGATACCTGGCAGAGGGCAATATTGCCAGGTCCCAGGATCCTATGAGATACTGGGACAACCAAAAGACCATCTATCCAAACCTCTTTCAGCTTGCCTTACAATTTCTCTGCACTCCAGCCTCATCTGTGCCGTGTGAGCGGGTGTTTTCTACAGCTGGAGGAGTTGTATCAAAAAAGCGTAACAGACTGAATTTCAAAACGTTGGAAAAGCTTTTTTGTTTTTAATAAAAATTTGTAAAAAAAAAAAAAAAAATCCCAGTCCACAAGCATCCTCATTCACAACACGTTCACTTAGATTTTCATGTTATGATACATGTTCACATTATTTATTGACTGTATAAGATAAGCCTTTATTAGTCCCACAATGGGGAAATTCCAGGATTGCAACAGCATAGGGATAGCAACACTCAGAGCAACAATCAGAAGGCAAGAAAAAACAAGAGCAGCTAGTATACATATGTACATATTACTATATATATATATACATATATATATATATATATATATATATATATAGACACACAGTGCGGAGCATTATGGTTGGTGGATGTGCAGCAGAAAGTCTAAGCTCTCCGCGGATGCGGCGGGCCAGCTGGATGTCTTTGGGCATGATGGTGACCCTCTTGGCGTGGATGGCGCACAGGTTGGTGTCCTTGAAGAGACCCACCAGGTAGGCCTCGCTGGCCTCCTGCAGAGCCATGACGGCGGAGCTCTAGAAGCGCAGGTCGGTCTTGAAGTCCTAAAGTATCTAAAAATATCAACAATATTTGAAATTAAAATGAAGATATGAAATAATACAATATAAAATACATTGACTTAAATTATATACTGCTCAAAAAATAAAGGGAACACTAAACATCCTAGATATGAATGAAATATTCTTATTAAATACTTTGTTCTTTACATAGTTGAATGTGCTGACAACAAAATCACACAACAGCAGGTGAAATTGATTGTCAATCAGTGTTGCTTCCTAAGTGGACAGTTTGAGGGTCAGTGTTCCCTTTATTTTTGGGAGTAGTATATTATTGTATATACTAGGTCATCAAATCAGTGTCAGTTGAGTCTGTCAACTAGGTTGCCTGTAGGGATTTTTAACGCCCAGCAGGTGTCAGTATTTAGTGACACAGTATCAACACACTATCAATACAGTTTTGCAATGTGTCAAAACGCATCATGACGCCTCATGGACCCATCACTAAGCTTCAACTGCAGCTCCTGAGCTGTCACTACAAAGACACAACTTTACCACAGCGCTTGCGAATGTTCGCTGGAACAGCTTTTGGAAACACCTGTGTTGTTCAGCAATGTGCCAGAAGTTGTAAGTACCACCGTTGTACTTTGATCATTGGTTTTGGAAAACACTTGAGTCGGAGCTGCGTAGTTCATACCACAGAAGTTGCTACCTTAATTAGTAACAATCCTTTTGAGAAACACACCCCAGCACAGTAGGACATTTTCAGTATAGTGCACATGGATGGGACAACTGTCCAATGTGCGCTCAGCTCAGCTCAGCTGTGTTCATGCTGGTCGCTTTTAACATCTGCAGTAAACACGCACTGAAATATCTCCTAGAATCCATCAGATTATATATACACACACACAGTGGTGTGAAAAAGTGTTTGCCCCCTTCCTGATTTCTCATGTTTTTGTATGTTTGTCACACTTAAATGTTTCAGATCATCCAACAAATTTAAATATTAGACAAAGATAATACAAGTAAACACAAAATGCAGTTTTTAAATGAAAGTGTTTACTATTAAGGGTAAAAAAAATCCAAGCCTACATGGCCCTGTGTGAAAAAGTGATTGCCCTCCCTCATTAAAACATAAATTAACTGCGGTTTATCACATCTTTGGAAAGCTGAGTTCAATTTCTCTAGCCACACCCAGGATTGATTACTGCCACACCTGTTCTCAATCAAGAAATCACTTAAATAGGACTGCCTGACAAAGTGAAGTAGACCAAAAGATCCTCAAAAGATAGACATGCTGTGATCCAAGGAAATTCAGGAACAAATGAGAAACAAAGTAATTGAGATCTATCAGTCTGGAAAAGGTTATAAAGCCACTTCTAAAGCTTTTGGACTCCAGCAAAACACAGTGAGAGCCATTATCCACAAATGGTGAAAACATGGAAAAGTGGTGAACCTTCCTGGGAGTGGCTGGCCGACCAAAATTACCCCAAGAGTGCAGCGACAACTCATCCAAGAGGTCACAAAAGACCCCACAACAACATCCAAAGAACTGCTGGCCTCACTTGCCTCAGTTAAGGTCAGTGTTCATGACTCCACCATAAGAAAGAGACTGGGTAAAAATGGCCTGCATGGCAGAGTTCCAAGACGAAAACCACTGCTGAGCAAAAAGAACATAAAGGCTCATCTCAGTTTTGCCAGAAAACATCTTGATGATCCCTAAGTCTTTTGGGAAAATACTCTGTGGACTGACAAGACAAAAGCTGAACTTTTTGGAAGGCAGGGGTTCAAATCCCGGCCGGGTCATGCCGAAGACCATATAAAAGTGGAACTTCCTGCCGTCCAGCTTGGTGCTCAGCAATAATGGAATGGAGGAGGGAAATTTGTGGCAGCGCCTTGCATGGCAGCGGCCCTCTGATTCTCCATTTGGGGTGTGTGTGATTAACACAGTAGATAGGTAAAACACAATCTCGTTCTACTGTACATGATTGGTTGTACAGTTGAATGACAATAAGGGTGATTTAATTTAATCCTACCAACAGTAAAATATGGTGGTGGTAGTGTGATGGTCTGGGGCTGTTTTGCTGCTTCAGGACCTGGAAGACTTGCTGTGGTAAATGGAACCATGAATTCTGCTGTCTACCAAAAAATCCTGAAGGAGAATGTCCGGTCATCTGTTTGTGACCTCAAGCTGAAGTGCACTTAAGTTGTGCAGCAGGACAATGATTCAAAACACACCAGCAAGTCCACCTCTGAATGGCTTAAGATAAACAAAATGAAGACTTTGGAGTGGCCTAGTCAAAGTTCTGACCTGAATATGATTAAGAATCTGTGGCATGACCTTAAAAAGGCGGTTCATGCTCGAAAACCCTCTAATGTGGCTGAATTACAACAATTCTGCAAAGATGAATAGGCCAAAATTCCTCCACAGTGCCGTAAAAGACTCATTGCCAGTTATCGCAAATGCTTGATTGCAGTTGTTGCTGCTAAAGGTGGTCCAACCAGTTATTAGGTTTAGGGGATAATCGCTTTTTCACTCAGGGCCATGTAGGTTTGGATTTTCTTTCCCTTAATAATGAACACCTTCTTTTAAAAACTGCATTTTGTGCTTTCTTGTGTTATAATAAAGAATTATTTTTTTTTCTACAGCACACAAGGAAACATACCTTCTCCTTGAGCAGCATGGTGGTACAGTGGTTAGCGCTGTTCTCCCTGGGCTGTGTGGGTTTGCTCCGGGGGTTCTGTTTTCCTCCCACAATCCAAAGAGCTGCACATTAGTGCAGCAGAGTCAATAAAAGCATTCCTACTTAGCTTGCCAAGTGGGTCAACCATCTTGGTGACACAGGTAGAGTGCCGAACTCCGAAGCAGGAGGTTGTGCCCAGCTGTCTGTTCCCCTATTTATGTTAGTTTGTACTTGTGCTCTGGCGTCCTCCTTGTTTTTCCCTGATGTTGTCTTAGTGTATAGATTATCGTTCCCTATAAGTTTGTCTTGCTGGTTTTGCGTTCAGCCCCAGTGCTGCATTTTCTTTTTCCATAGTGTTTTTCTTAATAAATCATTGTTTGCACCACAATCCCGCATTCATTCGCACCCCTAATATTAGCACAGTATAAAAGAATGGCAGCAGAGTTTATCACTGGCTCCATAAAAAACAAGGGCCTCTCACTCTATATACAGCATGCTCTCCTGTTTCCTTTGTTACATACTTCCAAGCTGACTGGCTGTTGGTGCCGTTTCTCATTTCCACCAGTTAAGTAAACCTGTGTTGAATAAAGTGGTGCATACATCTGATGGTGTTTTATTGGGAGGGATTTAAAAGTAAAAGGCAAGTGGAGACATTCCGCTTTAAAATATGAAGTTTGGTGAGAAGTACTGCATACATTAAAAATGGATTGCATGACCAAGTGGATTATGACACTTTCCATGAGAGCATGCTCACTTCTAGTGATCGCTGGTTCAAATAAAGCAACCCTAAAAACAGGGACTGTTTATGGCAGCATGGTTCCTATGTGTTTCACTTTTTAAACAGGTACAGCTGTTATTTCACCATTGCTTTTAAACTAATAAAAATTACAACTCAGTTTAAAGGCTCCTTTTAAAAAGGATGTGTAGTAACTAAAAAACAAAAAAGAAGCTGGGGGATTGGGGTGGGGTGTTGGAGGAAGCATTCATTTGCACCCTGCCAGCGCGCCAGGCCTTCAGCCAAATGACTTTTTCCGGATTTGAATAAAGAGCAGTGATACTAGGATTGTGAGCTACCGTGGGTTGGATTGATTAGAAATGTGCTGTCAGCCTCTTCTATCTGGTGGACTTCTGTGTGTTTGGGGGCACATTCTAGGAGGAAGGGGCTGTTACAGTCTCTCAGTCTGCTGTCAGACTTCTTTATTGATGCCCGTGCCACCACCGGCCTGCTGACTGATTGCTGGATGAACATACCCCCTGACTGATGTGACAGACAATTGGCCTGATGTTCCTGCAGCACCCACCACCCCCATCCCACGCCCTACCTCTTTCGCACAGCAGAGCTCATGCCAGACAGTGAGTGTGAGGTCTGTGGTTTGTTTTCACAGCAGATAGCCTCAGGAGACGGACATCAAAACTTATAGGTTGGAAGTTTATTCAACCAGCCGTCTGGCCATCAGTAGCAGATTGATGCAATCCGCCAAATGATAAAAAGGGACTCTTTTATTTACCCCAAAAGAAATTTTGCTGATGAATTAAAGCAGCAGCAGAGCCTTGAGGAAATGGGATCGATGAACAGCTGTCTGCACAGTTCAAGGTCCATGCCTGCTGGTGCATTTGAACTTTCACCAAACATCCACCAATTTTGTCAGGTTCAATTCCATTGAAGGCATTTTGAATTGTGGTCTGTATCAGCAGGCTGATGAATAGTTAAGAAATGTGCTATTTTAGATCCAGGGGGCCACTGTATAATTCCCCCGCAGGTGTAGTTGCTTGTCTGTCAAAGTTATTGTGCTCACTTTCATGTTGCCATGTCAACTTCTTTCATTAAGGGTGTCAGGGCCTTCAGCGATCCACTATTAAACTTGTGTTATCTGGTGGAACCAGGCCATGGATACTGACAGTTTTCACACCCTCTCCAGTCAGACAGATGGGGAAGTGGGCAGCTCTTGTCATCAAGGAGGAAGATGTCCTGAGTCCAAGATTCCAAGTTGTAGCCTACGCTCCAGAATTATAGCAAACTTTAATTGCAAAAGACACCTGGAAATTTCAGTCACTTCTAATGAGTTAAGTCACTGACTTTCAATCATGTGCCATGAAACATCATGAGGTGGGCCGTGGGAAATTGTCCGATTTAACTTAATTGGTCCATCCATCCATCCATCCATCCATCCATCCATCCATCCATCTTCTACCACTTAATCCTTTTTCGGGTCGCAGGGGGCTGGAGCCTATCCCAGCATCTTTGGGCGAGAGCCAGGTACACCCTGGACAGAATGCTAGTCCATCGCAGGGCACTTAATTAGTTACAAAATAATTATTTTGTTGTTGCAAATTAAGCCACTTTCAAACTACAACTGGTGAGCTGAAATCACAGGTTTCATTGGCATGAATTAACACCTAAGCAACCCTGGATGACTTTTTCAAACTACCAGCAGACCAGGGTCTGATCCCATGCAGATAAGAGTGCATTTCTCTTTGGTATCAAGTTTCACGTCCTCACATCGCTGATGTCACATGAACGCCTGAGAACCTGGAAGCTTGTGATGCAGTGATCACCAGCAACTGATCTATATTAAGATAAGATAAGATAAGATAAGCCTTTATTAGTCCCACAATGGGGAAATTCCAGGATTGCAACAGCACAAGGATAGCAACACTCAGAGCAACAATCAGAAGGCAAGAAAAAACAAGAACAGCTAGTAAACATATGTACATATTACTATAAATATATATATATATATATATATATATATATATATATATATATATATATATATATATATATATATATATATATATATACTGTATATACACACAGTGCGGAGCATTGTGGTTGGTGGATGTGCAGCAGAAAGTCTAAGCTCTCTCTCCACGGATGCGGCGGGCCAGCTGGATGTCTTTGGGCATGATGGTGACCCTCTTAGCGTGGATGGCGCACAGGTTGGTGTCCACGAAGAGAAGAGACCCACCAGGTAGGCCTCGCTGGCCTCCTGCAGAGCCATGACGGCGAAGCTCAGGAAGCGCAGGTCGGTCTTGAAGTCCTGAGCGATCTCCCTCACCAGGCGCTGGAAGGGCAGCCTACGGATGAGCAGCTCCGTGGATTTCTGGTAGCAACGGATCTCTCCCAGAGCCGCGGGCCTGTAACGGTGAGGCTTCTTCACTCCGCCGGTGGCCGGAGCGCTTTTCTGAGCAGCCTTGGTGGCTAGCTGCTTCCTGGGGGGCTTTTTCTTCCAGTAGATTTACGGGTGGTCTGCTTGGTTCTTGCCATTGCTCTTTATTATTCTGTCTTATATTTCTTGCACGCCGCCTAAACTCCAGCCCGACACCCGCATCGTTTTCGTTACAGTTCCCGGTATGTTGAGTTTCTCCGTTAGCACCGGGTGGCGGTTGAGTGCTAACTAGCACTAGCTCTTCCCTGCTGTATCGTCTCCTGCTGTAAACAGTGGCTCCGTCCGCCGACTCGGGAGACCTTTGGGGCGATCTGTGTGTACGTGATATATATATAGAGTGAAAGGTGTAGAAAGAAGAAGGAAGATTAAAAAAGGCAGTTGCAAAGGGCAGCCAACTTGTGTGGCGCCGCCGGTCCGGCGGAACCGGAACACCAGCCTTTTTGCAAGTCTTTTAATTTTGCTGCCCTGTGTAAAACTCAGCACAGATCAGTGGCTTATTGGAATAACAGATCTACTGTATATAGTTAAGTGGTTATTGCTTGTTGTCCTCAGTTTTAAGGGGCAGGGTTGTAAAATGTACAGACATTTTACATAACTACTGTCATTTTTCTAATATCAAAACTGAATTGTTTTCATATTCACATATTTAATAAAAAAACATTCATTTCAATTAATATGGGACTAGCATATAGATTATGCAGTCATTCATCTTCTTCAGTGAGCGGGTGAAGAGACATGGTGTGTGTATGTGTGCATGCTTGCACTTAATTTGGTGGCGCTGTGTTTGCACTTGTCCCTTTTCGTGTCCAGCACCACACAAAGCAGGATACATCTTTTTCGGAGGGGGCAGTAATGGGAAAAAAAAAAAAAAATGAGGAGTGGAGGATCACATTGTGCACGTCCAGGCTGAAAAGGGAGACTATCCCTTAAACTGGATTTATGCTCCACCTAGAGTAGGAGGCCCTCTCCATTAAGCTGCCTCTCAGTTTAGTGAATGTACTAGTACAGTACAATTGAATCCCGCCCACTCAGTTCAGCCGACTTTCAGTTCAGTAAATGTACTGGTGAGCAGTGAACAAGCCCCGCCCACTCCATTCAGCTGTGTTTTTCAATTCAGGGAGTAGGCAGTTGGAGCTTCAGTACAGCACTGAGTGATTTGGTGAACAAATATTTCAAGCAAATCTTCTTAGTGTATGAACAAGATTGAATCAGTGTTTTAGTGAACTGTGTATCCCATCTCAATTTTTGTCTTTGTTATCCTATTGAAATTTCTGCCAGCTACAGAAGTGAGATTGATATAACTATAAGACACAACTAACAGGCCCAAGTTTCACACTGAGTGAACATAAACAAATTACAAGACTAAATTGTCATTGCATATGGTGTAATAAGCTACAATGTATAATTTTGTAACATTTTTGTTTGGTGGTGTGCCATGGGATTTTTTTCATTGCAAAAAATGTGCCATGGCTCACAAATGGCAGAAAAACTCTGAGCTAAGATAAAACATCTTATTTGCTGAAATGGTGAGAACTATAGAGCAAATTATGATGAAAACACTGTCTTTATTTCCACTGAAGAAAATATCCATCTACATTATCTAATAAAGGACTCATTGTAAGTGTAAGTGTTTTGATACGTCACGTGACATGTAAAGCACCATTTACTGTAAATCTAGTCCATCCATCCAGTCCATCTAGTCTTGGAAGTTAGTTAGCAATAAATAAATGCTGTATTAGTATAAGATCAAACGTGCTGAATTGTGACAAAAATATTTGGAATATTTATTGTTATTATTATTTACATATTGAAGCAAGCATTCAACTCTAAAAGGTTATTGATTAGGCACTTTTATTGTCTTCATAAAGTACAACCCCATGTTAAATTACAGATTTTCCCCTCTGTGTAGACTAGAAATTACACAAGTGTTTGGCAGAGTGGTAATCTTTGTATTCACAAATTTGCAGACTGGCTCGTGTTTACATTAAGCCATGCCTCTCCCTGAGATGTTCACGGTTGTCATGAAATTACTACATTCTTTCTTAATCACACTCTCTAATGGAAAAATTCTATGTTACACTGAGTTATATGAATTTTTATGAATATGATTTTTTTTTATATATGTGCCCTTCAGAGGTAAAGTGGGCTATCCCACAAAACCATTATTTTGAGAAAATGAGCTCTAAAGTTGAAATATTCTCAAAAAATCAGTGTGCCTATATCATTAAAAAGTTACCCCCTATAATTACCTTCAAGGTGTGACTTAAATATGAAAATATATTTAAATCACAAACTTTAGAGCTCATTTTCTCAAAATAATGGTTTTGTGGGATAGCCCACTTTACCTCTGAAGGGCACATATGTATATAAAGCTTAATGTGTATACTGACTCAGGAAATCCTGTTACCATATTTGGAAATGTTGAGTAGTGGAGAAGATACAGATAGAAGGATGCTGATGTAACTGTTAATTATCACTGTGAATGTTCAGTTCTATCACTGTGACTGTGTTTTGCTTTATCACTAGTGTTAACCCGGTTTTCTGCATGTACTCAGCAGACCTTATCACACTGAGTCATGATTGAACAAATCAAGAAGCGACCCCACCCCGACAGTCCCTGGGTATATATTTTAGACAGAATTGCTCTGTTGGTTGATGCAATACACTGACAGACTGAGAACTGTGTTCTGTATTGTGTTCTGCTGATTAGCACTCTCATTAAATTTGCTGAAACTTTGATCCTGCCTGATCATTGGCTGAGCGTCTTATATCCTAACAGGGCATTTTTCCAGCACTCTCCTACTGTGAAATTGAGCAATTTGACCATTAAAGCTTGAGATGTCCCAGTTTAAAGTTCCCATTCACAGGCACAACTTTTCACAATATTTTAAATCTGTTGTGTCTGCCTTGACTTGTGTTAGGGGCAATATGCATTTTCTACTGAGTTACCTTCATCCAGATGCCTGCCCTGTTCATTCTGATAAAGCACCCAGCTGTCACCCTAAGCTAGGTACCCCATCAGCCACATCTGTTCATAATAAATTCTCTCATTGACCTGTTGCTTTTGGTACATCGCTAGATTAAGGATTAGCAGCCTTCAGGGTCCAAGGGCAGGTAACATTTTTTAAAGGGCCACAAATAACCTTTTAGCATGTTATAAAGATGGTGGGCACTCAAAATGTATCTTTTTTTTTTTCTGTCATAGAAGAAACGATAATGGAATAAACACAACTTTAACTGCAGGTTAGGAATTTATTTAGGAATTAAGCAGGAGTGTTGTCTTAAACAGAGAATGAGCATTAAATGAACCAATAACAAATTTCAACTAAATCAAGCTAAACTTGTAAAGTACATTGAAATTACCTTAGCATTTGAGCTAAAGCTGAGTGAGAGAGCTTTTTACAAGGAGAAGAGAAAATGGTTTGGCCGGCACTATGTTTCTTCCCCTTGGCACATTCTTATCTTCCCCAACATTTCTTACGTCTGCTTCCTCATGACTGATGTTATTTTTGAAGAGTGATATGCCCCATGGTCAGCCGGTCTGTTCTTCAGGTGACTGAGTGGATGAATCAGGCAGTGTAGTGCTGTTGCGGTGCACTCCATCCTTGTCTTCATTTTCCCTAGCCCGACTTTGGAGGAGATCAGTCTTCTTTCCTCCCTGACCCCGGCTGAGGGACCATCTGTGACAGAAATATTATGTACTAAATGGAAATTACTAGCACATGAACAAAATAAATAAAATCACATAAACAACCAAACGAAATACAACCAAAATGAATCAAATGCAAAAATACTGTACAAACGTATGTGGTAATCTATACGTATATTGCACGATTGACCATATAACTGATTATGGATACGTGAGGATATCCCAGCACAATAATGAAAATGCTAGCAATGACTATTGTGTAATTTTACACAAAATTACCTATAACATGCTGAGAACATGGAATAAACAGAAAACAACTAAGTGCAACAATTAAGAAATAGATGTAAACACAAAAGCAAGACACTTGGTTTATTATCTATACAGTGTCCGTGCTGCAGGCCATCGCCAGCTGGTTGCAATGTAATCAGACCAGAGGCTGATCTCTGTGCCCACTTTAGTCCAGATGGAGGCCTGGGAATGGACCAATCCGCACAACTAATACCTTCCTTTTGGACTTGCCTTGGAGACTCTGAGCTATAAAAATTAAAAGAATGTATCTGTCAGCTCCAAAAGAAAACAGGACAGCTTCCCCTTGTGGTTCAGTGTGAATGAAGGTCTTTCAATGTTTTTGTACCTCAGCTGTTTGATTGCTGCCAGTCTAAAACAACCATCTGCAGTACTTTTGGAAAGCATGTTTAATGCATCTCATTTGGTATTTTAACAGAATCAGCAAATAACAATTACTTTGAAAATAATAAGATTGAACAAGATTTTTTTTAAAATAATAACTCTCTGGGATTTCAGGAGCTCAGCAGAAAAAAGCTTCTATACTTCTATAGGAGCTACTGACAAAAATATCAATTTTGGACCTGATGTCCACAGGTTTGTCACATAAAATTTGCATCCAGACGCCAAGTAATAAGACGACAAAAGGTTTCCTGATTATTTTTATCATAAGTGTGTAACTTTGATCATAACACTAAATTAATGCCAATCTTCTTCCAAAATAAACACTTGAGGCTGCTGACTCTAAGCAGGTGCCTGAAGAAATGAGCAAAACAAGATGAGTGGAGCCAACGCTTCGATGGAGGGTAAAATCACAAGCTTTATCTGCAATATGGTGTGATTTCTTTGCTGTTTCTATTGAATTGCAGCTTGCTGTTTTGTTTTAATATCTAATACTCAAGAAGGCTGTTCAGGTAGTTAAAAAAGAACATGTTTGGAAAAGCCCAAAATATTGTTTTAATTCTGTCTTATGCAAAAATGTGAGAGTCATGATAGCCTCTTCTGTCATAAGCCATCCATCCATCCATCCATCAATCCATCTTCTTCTGCTTTTCTGGAGGTCAGGGTCGCGGAGGCAGCACTTCAAGCAGAGAAGCACAGACTTTCCTCTCCCCAGCCACCTGCTCCAGCTCTTCAGAGAGGATACCAAGGCGTTCCCAGACCAGCTGGGAGACATAGTCTCTCCAGCAAGTCCTGGGTCTGCCCTGGGGTCTCCTCCCAGTGGGATGTGCCTGAAACACCTCAAGTGGGAGGCGTCCAGGAGGCATCCTGATCAGATGCCCATAACACCTCAACTGGCTCCTTGTGGAGGAGCGGTGATTCTACTCTGAGCCTCTCCCGGATGACTAAGCTCCTCACCCTATCTCTGAGGGTGAGTCCAGCAATCCTATGAAGAAAGCTCATTTCAGCCGCTTGTATCCGCAATCTCATTCTTTTGGTCATTACCCAAAGCTCATGACCATAGGTGAGAGTAGGAATGTAGATTGACTGGTAAATCGACAGCTTTGCCTTAAAGCTTAGCTCCTTCTTCACTACAACAGACCGGTACAACGTCCGCATCACTGCAGATACCGCTCCAATCCGTCTGTCAATCTCTTGCTCCATTCTCCCCTCACTCGTGAATAAGACCACAATGAGGCGGATGTTAAAATAAGGCAGCGAAGTGAGGTTTTAAGTAGGTTTACTGAATCATACCGCCATCATAGGAACTCCGCTCCAGCCTTTGTGTGAGCAGACTGGACCGGGGTCCTCAGGCTCTCAGCAAAGAGACACAGGATGTGTGTGTCAGCAGCAGTAGTTGAAGAGTGAGAGAGCAGAAGGCATGAATGTTCGCATTTGACTCATACAAAACAGCATGATATCAGCGGAAGGAGCTAGACACAGGAAGGCTGCCTATTGTTCTGTTAATCGCTCCAGATGCGCGCTCTGCATGTCCCAATCTGTTGTGGGGGTTACGCCACACGCTCCCCCCAGAGGGCTCGGCAGGCGGCCGAGGCCTCGATAGTCCAGCTTTGGCAGCGAGCAGGGAAGGCTCTGTGCAGGCGGAGGTGGAGGGGAGTGGGGGGTAGTAAATGCCGGCCAGGGATGGTGAAATCGTCTGAGCCGCGCAAAAATTGGGGCTGAGACCATTAGCAAATCCTTCGAGCATGCTGCGTGCATGCCTCAGGTGTGCGAGCATCCCTGAAGGGCCTGTGTGCAGCGGCGAAGGAGGATGGGGGTCTGTAGAGCCGTATGCGTCCCGTGTGTGATGCGCCGCCTTCGTAACTCCCGGTGCGTGTGCCGGGGCTCCGTGCGTGGGTGGGCCAGCTGGAGAGGAAGAGCCAGGGTCAGGGAGCTTAATCATCCCTGTTGTAGTTGCGGTAGATGGGTCATGGTGCGTTCAGGTCCACGTGTACTCCGTCGGCCGTGGAGGTCGCCGTCGTGGAGAAAGGACAAGGTGCATGCGCTCTCGTGTGGAGGAGCTGTGAGCGCGGCCGGTCCAGCGTGGATGTGCCGATCTAGGCGTGCAGATCCCACCATGAAGTTTGCTGCATTTTTCCCGGTCGTGGGTGATATCCAGAGAGTTCCCTGAAGCAGAAGGGAGCTGCTGTGTTCGCTTGTCGTCGGAGCATCACCGCCGGGTACTGCGTTCTCTGTCAGCATGTTTTTTTCAGCATCGGGTCGCCAGCGTGGCTGTCCAGACCAGAAGGTTGCGTTGCACAAAGCGTGTGCATTCTCAGGGTCACCAATGAGGCGGATGATAAATAAAGGCTGCGAAGTGAGGTTTTAAGTAGGTTTATTGAATCATACCGCCATCATAGGAACTCCACTCCAGCCTTTGTGTGAGCAGACTGGACCGGGGTCCTCAGGCTCTCAGCAAAGAGACACAGGATGTGTGTGTCAGCAGCAGTAGTTGAAGAGTGAGAGAGCAGAAGGCATGAATGTTTGCATTTGACTCATACAAAACAGCATGATATCAGCGGAAGGAGCTAGACACAGGAAGGCTGCCTATTGTTCTGTTAATCGCTCCAGATGAGATGTCCCAATCTGTTGTGGGGGTTACGCCACACACAAGATACTTAAACTCCTCCACTTGGGGCAGGAGCTTGTCCCCAACCCGGGGAGGACAAGCCACCTTTTTATGGCTGAGGATCATGGACTTGGACTTGGAGGTACTGATTCTCATCCCAGCCGCTTCACACTCAGCGGCAAACCATCCCAGTAAGACCTGTAGGTCATTGCTGGGTGAAGCCAGCAGGACAACGTCATCTGCAAACAACAGAGATGAGATCCTGTGGTCACCAAGCATGACACCCTCCATTCCCTGGCTGCGCCTAGAAATCCTGTCCATAAAAATTATGAACAGGATTGGTGACAAAGGGCAGTCCTGGTGGAGTCCAACTCTCACTGGGAATGAGTCCAACTGAGTGTTGGGAATACAAACCAAACTCTCACAACAGTCGTACAGAGACCAAATAGCTCGTAACAACAAGCCCGATACTCCATACTCCTGAAGCACCCCCTCCACAAAAAAACACGAGGGATGTGGTTGAATCCCTTCTCCAAGTCCACAAAACACATGTAAACTGGTTGGGAAAACTCCCACAAACCCTTGAGGATTCTCGAGAGGGTAAAGAGCTCCGATGTGCCACGGCCAGGACAAAAACCACATTGCTCCTTCTGAATCCCAGGTTTGACCAACGGCCGGGCTCTCATCTCCAGTACCTTTTCATAGACCTTCCCAGGAAGGCTGAGGAGTGTGACCCTTCTAAAGTTGGATCACACCCTCCGGTCTCCTTTTTTGAAGAGAGGAACCACCATCCCGGTTTGCCATGCCAAAGGTACTGCCCCCGACTTCCACACAATGTTGCAGAGGTGTGTCAACCATGACAGCCCTATAACATCCAGGGCCTTGAGGTACTCAGGGCGGATCTGGTCCACCTCCGGGGCCTGGCCACCAAAGAGATTTTTAACCACCTTGGTGACCTCAGCCCCTGTGATAGGCAGGTCGTCTCCCTCATCCACAAGCCCTGCTTCCTCTGTGGAAGGCGTGTAAGTGGGATTGAGGAGATCCTTGAAGAATTCCTTCCACCGCCAGACGATATCCCCAGTCGAAGTCAGTAGTGCCCTGTCCGCATCATACACAGTGTGGACAGGGAGCTGCTTCCCCCTCCTGAGCCGCTGGACAGTTTGCCAGAATCTCTTCGACGCCGACCAAAAGTCTTGTTCCATGGCCTGACCGATCTCCCATACCCAAGTTTTTGCTTCAGCAACCACCCGAGCTGCACTCCACTTGGCCTGCTGCTACACCTCAGCTGCTTCGGGAGTCTCACAAGCCAACCAAGGTTGATAGGACTCCTTCAGCTTAATGGCCCCCCTCACCACTGGTGTCCACCACTCGGTTTGGGGGTTGCCACCACGAGATGCACCGATGACCTTACGGCCGCAGCTCTGGGTAGCTGCTTCAACAATGGAGGTGGAAAACATAGCCCATTCAGACTCCATGTCTCCAGACTCCCTCAGAATATGGTTGAAGTTCTTCCGGAGGTGGGAGTTGAAGACCTCCCGGACAGGGGCCTCAGCCAGACGTTCCCAGCACACCCTCACTATACGTTTGGGCCTACCAGGTCTGAATGGCATCCTCCCCTGCCATCAGATCCAACTCACCACCAGGTGGTGATCAGTTGACAACTCTACACCTCTCTTTACCTGAGTGTCCAAGACATACGGTCACAGGTCCGATGACACAATAACAAAATCGATCATTGACCTGCGACCTCGGGTGTCCTGGTGCCAGGCGTACATATGGACACCCTTATGCTTGAAAATGGTGTTCGTTATGGACAAACTGTGATTAGCACCGAAGTCCAATAACTATATACAATTTGAACAAAACAAAACTATTATATGTAAGCAATCAAAGTGCATGATTTTTTTTTTTTTTTTACAATGTTAAATTAGAATGCTAAAAAGATTTTTAAAAAAGAACCTTGAAGATACAAACTTGGGTTTTACTAAGACCTTGTTGTCAGAAATGAGCTGCAGCCCTATTCATTTCTATTTCTATTTCTGATGGTTGAATTCACAAAAAAGCACATAGGTTGTGACGTGTAGGAATGGAATGAATGGGGCCACAGTTCATTTTGGCTATGTTCACATTACCAGCCTCAAGTGACTCAAATCTAAATTTCTACCCTAATGTGACACAGATCTGATTTTTTAGGCCTGTCTGAATGCACAAATCTGGTTCCAAACCTGATCTTTCTCATCGGATCTGAGTCACTTTAATGTGATCCTAGATTAGATATATATCAAATATTTTGTTGTATAACTCGATAAATAACAGTCGGATCAAAATTTATTTGTTTTTTTACCTATGTGAAAACATAGGGTGCTGATGTCATCACTTATACCCCCCTTACACAGGAGTGGTGATTATTGAGCTCAGAAATTGTTCAGATCTTTCAGTGAGTGCCCAGTGATCACCAAGCTCTCTCAATGATCTTCCAGTGATCTCCACAGTCTCCTTAACTTTTGACTTAGCCCAAAACACACAAGGATCCCCCTAACATTTTCACAGAAACAGCTTTTTTGAAGCTTTAGGAGATTGTTGATAGATCGGGACAATTTCTGATCTGTCAGTGGTCACCCAACAATATCTGTGGTGTGTGAAAGAGCCATTAGCACATTATTAGCATCAATGACCATGTTCTCATGCATATGAATAAAATGGTTATGACTGGATTTCTGGAGTTATCTGAATATTCAAGTGGGTCATGTAAACAGAATGATCTGATAAAGGCCATGTAACCAGGGTCATTAACTCAAGTGGTTTACCCTTCAATAATCCATTTATTCAGTGTATGTAAATGTGGAAAAAAAACCAATTATTGCCATTATCGGATTATTCCCAGTCATCAGTTTATTGTGACCATGTAGGGCTACGTGTCCACCAAATGCGTTTTTTGTTGCCCGACCGCCCTGAGCATTTTTTTTTTTTCAGCGTTTGTGCACAGCGCTCTGGGGAAAAAAAAAAAAAGTCTGTGTCACAAGCATGAACACATATTGTGCATATTGTGAAGGTGAGCTACAGTGCTGTGAAAAAGTATTTGCCCCCTTCCTGATTTCTTATATTTTTGCATATTTGTCACACAGATGTTTCAGATCATCAAACAAATTTTAATATCAGACAAAGATAACCTGAGTAAATACAAAATGCAGTTTTCAAATGATGATTTAATTTATTAAAGGAAAAAACTATCCAAACCTACCTGGCCCTATGTGAAAAAGTAACTGCCCCCGTGTTGCATCATGAATTAACTGTGATTAACCACATTTTTTTGGAAAGCTGAGTTCAGTTTCAGTAGCTACACCCAAGCCTGATTACTATCAGACATGTTGAATCAAGAAATCACTTAAATAGAACCTGTCTGACAACCTGAAGTAGGCTAAAGGATCTCAAAAAGCAACACATCCCACTGTGATCTAAAGAAATTCAAGATCTGTGAGAAACAAAAAACCAGAACAATGTCTAAAGAACTGCAGGCCTCACTTGCCTCAGTTTGGACACTAGCCCACGATGGAACAATAAGAAAGATACTGTGCAGAAATGGCATCCATGTGAGAGTTCCAAAACAAAAACCGCTGCTGGGCAAAAATAACACAAAGACTTTTGCCAGAAAACATCTAAATGATCCTCAAGACTTTTGGGAAAATATTCTGGTGACTGACAAGACAAAGTTGAACTTTTTGCAAGACATGTGTCCTGTTTTATCTGGCATAAAACTAACACAGAATTTCATAAAAAGAACATCATAACAGTCAAACATAGTGGTGGTAGTGTCATGGTCTGGAGCTGCTTTGTTGCATCAGGGCCTGGAAAATGCCCTTATTGACAGAACCATGAATTCTATCATCTCTCTCTGCCAGTTTGCTACCAAAAAATCCTGAAGGAGAATGTCCGGCCATCAGTTCATGAAGCCCTTCAATGTGATGGAATTTAAACAATTCTGCACAGAAGTGTCGGTCAAAATTCCTCAACAGCAATGTAAAAGATTCATTGCCAGTTGTTGGCACCAGTGGTGGCACAACCAGTTATTAGGTTTAAGATAAGATAAGATAAGCCTTTATTAGTCCCACAAAGGGGAAATTCCAAGATTAAACCAGCACAGGGATAGCAACACTCAGAGTAATAGTTAATAAGATCATAAGATAATAATAACTGGTTAGCCAAAAGCAGTAAATGAATATACATATGTATACAAATATATACACAGTGCAGGAGCATTGCAGCTAGATGTTATGTGCTTTTTCACATAGGGCCAGGCAGGTTTGGATAGCTTTTTTCCTTTAATAAATGAAATCATCATCTAAAAACTGCATTTTGTATTTACTCAGGTTATCTTTGTCTAATATTAACATTTGTTTGATGATCTGAAACATTTAGGTGTAACAAATATGCAAAAATAAAAGAAATCAGGAAGGGGGCAGATACTTTTTCACAACACTGTATGTGGATTGTGGTGCACTGAAATCAATCAAAAAATGAAAGACTTCCCCCCAACACCACCACCACCACCACCACCACTGACACACAATGAGTAACACTTTTGTTTCATTGAACAGGAATTGGTATTGGCATGAGACAATAGTGTTTATTGAAGACTCCCAGTCAAAGATGAAGATAGCGGCTCAGTATTCATGAAAGATGACTCACTGTCCCCAAGGAAATTTGTCTTGGTGTAGTCTTTTATTTCCTTCCTTGGAAAAAAAAAAAACAAGAGGGAAATGCATCAAAAAGAGAAATGGAGGCAGATTTGGGACACGAACAGAGGAATTGCCTAATCAAACAGTTGATACCACAAAGTGCGCAGATCATGTTGATCTTAATTATCTTTACTTTTTTCTCCAGGGGAACAAAAAAGATTCACTGGTGTCACTGTTAACTTATTATCATATCCATGTTTGTTTTACTGACTGCCTGTCATGAGCCGAGTGCTGGAGATCTCCGCCAGACCCGGTCTCATGGCTTTTTCTGCTTATTTACTTATCTGTTGCACTTATGCCTTTTTGGGTTTATGTATTAATGTTCTGCTTGCCATTTTTCTGTTTGTGTTATAATTTAATTTTTAGTACTTATTTGTAATAAAAAAAAAAAAAGCTGACTTCCGGCGCCACACGAGTCGGCTGCCTTTTGCAACAGCGGCTCAATTCTGAGTCTTTTTTTTCCTTCCTCTCGCTTTTGATCCGGTGACAACTCTCTGATCCGGCACACCTTTCACTCCATTTATATCATGGACACACAGATCGCCCCACCGGCACCCGGTGGTAACGGAAAAACTCGACATACCGGGAGAACTGAGGCGAAAACGCCACAGGTGCCGGGCTGGAGTAAGGCGGAAGGCAAGAAATATAAGGTACAGACCCACCCTTCCATCCGTTGTTATGGGGAATGTACGATCATTACTGGGAAAGGTAGATGAGCTAGCGGCTATCTCCCGCAACGATAGCATATACCGGCAGTGTAGTCTGTATCTGTTCACAGAGACTTGGCTAACGGAATTAGCAGCAGATGCTAACATTGAACTGGAGGGTTTCCACGCGATACGGGGAGACCGAACATCAGACAGTGGCAAAGCAAGGGGCGGTGGAGTGATAATGTATGTTAACAACAACTGGTGCAGACCGGGACATATCACTGTTAAACAACAACACTGCAGCAAAGACACTGATTTGCTAGCTGTTAGCATGCGGCCTACATATCTCCCGAGGGAATACTCACACGTGATCTGCATTGTTGTTAATGCAAATCCGACAGCGAACGCTGGGACAGCGCGTGACGTCATCCATTCAGTAACTGGCAGGCTGCAGACAGAACACCCAGATGCTCTTCTCCTCATCTCAGGCGATTTCAATCATGTTTCACTGTCTCCCATTCTGCCCACGTTTACCCAGTATGTCACATGCCACATTAGAGACAATAAAACACTGGACTTATTCTATGCAAACACTAAGGAGGCGTACACCTCATCACAACTCCCCCCACTCGGGAGATCGGATCACAACTTGGTTCATCTCCGGCCGGTGTACAAACCCCTAGTGCACAGACAACCTCTGACCATGCGCACAGTGAAGTTATGGTCTGAGGAGGCAATGGACACTCTAAAGGGCTGTTTTGAAACCACCGCCTGGGAGCAGCTCTGCGATCCACATGGTGAGGACATCGATGGCCTCACTCACACCATCACGGACTACATCAGCTTCCGTCTGGACAACACCGTTCCCACCAAGACCATACGGTGTTGCTCAAACAACAAACCTTGGATCAACCGTGAGATAAAAACACTTCTGAGAGAGAAGAAGGGGATCTTCAGGTCGGGGAACAGGGAGATGCTGAAGTCCGTACAGAGGGAGCTGAGGAGAAAGATCAGAGAAGGCAAGGACAGCTTCAGGAAGAAGATGGAGGACAAGCTGCAACAGAGCGACATCAGCGGGGTCTGGAGAAACCTTAAAACCATCTCTGGGCTCCAGAATACCTCCCCCCAGGCCACGGGGGGCAGGGAGTGGGCGAACAATCTGAATCTGTTTTTCAATAGGTTTGACCAACCGCTCTCCCCCCTGACTGCACAACAACCACTGCTGCCTCTAAAGGAATCAAGTCCTGCTGCCCACTCCCCACTCCACCAACACCCCCCCACTCCCAACACACAGCCCCCCAACCTGACCCTCACTAAGACCCAGGTGAGGACGGAGCTGAGGAAGAGCAAGGCGAGGAAGGCGTCGGGACCGGATGGCATCAGTGCAAAGCTCCTCAAGTCCTGTGCAGAACAGCTGTGTGGGATTGTGGAGTACATCTTCAATCTGAGCCTGAAGCTGGGTAAGGTACAACAGCTGTGGAAAACATCTTGTGTGGTACCTGTACCAAAGACTTCCCACCCCAAAGATCTGAACAGCTACAGACCAGTGGCCTTGACGTCCCACATAATGAAGACCCTGGAGAGACTGCTCCTTGCTCACCTCCGCGCCCTGGTGGGATCAGCGATGGATCCACTCCAGTTCGCCTACCAGCATGGCATCGGGGTGGAGGATGCGGTGATCTTCCTCCTTCACCGTTCTCTGTCCCACCTGGAGAAGCCCGGGAATGCGGTGAGGATCATGTTCTTTGACTTCTCCAGTGCTTTCAACACCATCCAACCGATGATCCTGAAGGACAAGCTGCTGTGCGCAGGGGTGGACCAGCACCTGCCATCATGGATCCTGGACTACCTCACAAACCAGCCACAGTTTGTGAGAACCCGGGACTGTGTGTCCAACACGATCATCGGTAGCACGGGGGCCCCCCAGGGAACGGTTTTGGCTCCCTACCTGTTCACCCTTTATACTGCGGACTTCTCACACAACACAACACACTGCCATCTACAGAAGTTCTCTGATGACTCTGCGATCGTTGGCCTCATCTCCAACGGAGATGAAGCTGAGTACAGAGGGCTTATCCAGGACTTTGTGGACTGGTGCCATCGGAACTGCCTCCAGATCAACGCGAGGAAAACTAAGGAGCTGGTGGTGGACTGCCGCAGGCAAGGACAACCCCTCACAGCACCAGTAAATATACAGGGAACAGACATCGAGATGGTGACATCCTCTAAGTACCTGGGTGTTCATCTGAACAATAAACTAGACTGGTCACACAATACTGATGCACTCTACAAGAAGGGACAGCGCAGGCTGTTCCTACTGAAGAGACTCAGGTCTTTTGGTGTACAAGGGGCGCTGCTGAAGACATTCTATGACACGGTGGTGGCATCAGCCATCACTTTTGGAGTGGTCTGCTGGGGCAGTGGCATTACAGCAGCCGATAGGAAGAGACTGAACAAACTGATCAAGAAAGCTAGCTCTGTCCTGGGGCAGCGCCTTGACCCAGTGGAGGAGATAGGAGAGAGAAGGATGGTGGCTAAACTGTCATCTCTGCTGGAGTCCGAGTTCCACCCTATGCAGGACATACTGAATGCACTGAGGAACTCATTTAGCAGCAGACTACATTATCCTAGGTGCACAACCGAGAGGTTTCGCAGGTCCTTCCTACCTATGGCTGTCAGACTGTACAACCTAAGCAGGGCTGCTCGCAGAGATAGCAAAAAGATGTGACAACCTAATAGTTTTGAATGCAAAAGACGCAATAGACTTACACAGTGGTCCCCTCCGGTATACAACTAGGAAAATACCGGTCGCTATGGAGGGTGAGAATATGTATGGGTACATAATCATACCATGTAGGATAACTAAGTAGACGGTTATGCTGTTTCATTCCATCTAGCTACAATGCTCCGCACTGTGTGTGTTTATATGTTTACATATTTATTCCATCTAGCTACAATGCTCCGCACTGTGTGTTTATATATCTACATATTTATTCCATCAAGCTACAATGCTCCGCACTGTGTGTGTTTATATATCTACATATTATTCCATCTAGCTACAATGCTCCGCACTGTGTGTTTATATATTTATATATCTATCCCATCTAGCTACAATGCTCCGCACTGTGTGTCTATATATACAGTGGGGCAAAAAAGTATTTAGTCAGCCACCAATTGTGCAAGTTCTCCCACTTAAAAGATGAGAGAGGTCTCCAATTTTCATCATAGGTATACCTCAACTATGAGAGACAACATGAGAAAAAAAAATCCAGAAAATCACATTGAAGGATTTTTAATGAATTAATTGGTAAATTCCTCAGTAAAATAAGTATTTGGTCACCTACAAACAAGCAAGATTTCTGGCTCTCACAGACCTGTAACTTCTTCTTTAAGAGGCTCCTCTGTCCTCCACTCATTACCTGTATTAATGGCACCTGTTTGAACTCGTTATCAGTATAAAAGACACCTGTCCACAACCTCAAACAGTCAGACTCCAAACTCCACTATGGCCAAGACCAAAGAGCTGCCAAAGGACACCAGAAACAAAATTGTAGACCTGCACCAGGCTGGGAAGACTGAATCTGCAATAGGTAAGCAGCTTGGTGTGAAGAAATCAACTGTGGGAGCAATTATTAGAAAATGGAAGACATACAAGACCACTGATAATCTCCCTCAATCTGGGGCTCCACGCAAGATCTCACCCCATGGGGTCAAAATTATCACGAGAACGGTGAGCAAAAATCCCAGAACCACATGGGGGGGACCTAGTGAATGACCTGCAGAGAGCTGGGACCAAAGTAACAAAGGCTACATCAGAAACACACTACGCCGCCAGGGACTCAAATCCTGCAGTGCCAGACGTGTCCCCCTGCTTAAGCCAGTACATGTCCAGGCCCGTCTGAAGTTTGCTAGAGAGCATTTGGATGATCCAGAAGAGGACTGGGAGAATGTCATATGGTCAGATGAAACCAAAATAGAACTTTTTGGTAAAAACTCAACTTGTCGTGTTTGGAGGAGAAAGAACACCATACCTACTGTGAAGCATGGGTGTGGAAACATCATACTTTGGGGCTGTTTTTCTGCAAAAGGACCAGGACGACTGATCCGTGTAAAGGAAAGAATGAATGGGGCCATGTATCGTGAGATTTTGAGTGAAAACCTCCTTCCACCAGTCAGGGCATTGAAGATGAAACGTGGCTGGGTCTTTCAGCATGACAATGATCCCAAACACACCGCCCGGGCAACGAAGGAGTGGCTTCGTAAGAAGCATTTCAAGGTCCTGGAGTGGCCTAGCCAGTCTCCAGATCTCAACCCCATAGAAAATCTTTGGAGGGAGTTGAAAGTCTGTGTTGCCCAGCGACAGCCCCAAAACATCACTGCTCTAGAGGAGATCTGCATGGAGGAATGGGCCAAAATACCAGCAACAGTGTGTGAAAACCTTGTGAAGACTTACAGAAAACGTTTGACCTCTGTCATTGCCAACAAAGGGTATATAACAAAGTATTGAGATGAACTTTTGTTATTGACCAAATACTTATTTTACCGAGGAATTTACCAATTAATTCATTAAAAATCCTTCAATGTGATTTTCTGGATTTTTTTTTTTCTCATTTTGTCTCTCATAGTTGAGGTATACCTATGATGAAAATTGGAGACCTCTCTCATCTTTTAAGTGGGAGAACTTGCACAATTGGTGGCTGACTAAATACTTTTTTACCCCACTGTATATATATATTTATATTTATATGTACATATGTATACTTGCTGCTCTTGTTTTTTTCTCTTGCCTTCTGATTGTTGCTCTGAGTGTTGTTATCCCTGTGCTGTTGCAGTCCTGGAATTTCTCCATTGTGGGACTAATAAAGGCTTATCTTATAATTATACTTTGGCATGTTATTTTATTCTTTATATCCTTAATATGGTCCTTTTACTGCTGACAGCTGTCAGGGGCGTGAAACTTCGTGTGGGTATGCCCTGTCAGCTGTCAGTGTGGGTTTGCCTCTCTCTCACTGGCCCAGCTGATCCACATCAATGTATTATTGCCTTCTCCTGCCCGTTCAGGTACCTGCACCTGTCATTTATTACACTGATCAACACCAAATTTATTGTCTAAATTTTTTTAGTTGATTTAGGACAATTTTGATGTGCTAAATCCAAAAATCACATTGGTTTTGCTCAATCAGGTCAACTTTTTGAAGTATGGCCACATGTTGTTTTTTTTATGTTTTTGTTTACATGTACGGGTATTTTTGCTTTATATGACGCAAAATTATTTTTTATTTCTTGACATTTTTCGAACTCTGAAGAGTTTGCATGCGCCAATTTATGACATGATGTCATTAATTGTCATAAATTTATGGCATTGTCATGATGGCTGATTACAGTTGGACTCTGAAGAGAGACATCCCTGTTGCTGAGCATTCTAGAGGTTCGAATAAATGGACGTTGAAGCTCTGAATTCTGAACAATGATGACGTAACATTCAATTTACATGTACTTACCTTTATCATTGTCTACTATTCAAGCGACCTCAAGCGACCGAGTGGAGTCATTTACGACCCCAGCCATATAATTTAATGTGCCGTCTCTTTATTTTTTATCCAAATTTTCTTTCCTAGCATGAATTTGTCAGTCTACTAATCCTACACACTTTCATAGTTTTTTGCAGGGATCAACCAATTGGTGTGGCGTAGACATCGCAAACTCTTGTGGGGTCATTTATGACCCCGAAGAGAAGCACTGGTTTTTAAACATTGGTTTTATAAATTTTATTCAAATGTTCCACTTCTAATAGTTAGTTAGTTAATCCCTTCACACCTGAAGGTGTATATGGGCGACGCCTATCTCCGTTTCTCTGACCCTAGGCCACACAGCTACTGTAAGTAGTGAAAGCTACAGCGGGGGATCAGTCCTCTGGTAGCTCTGTGTGTAACTTTACTTTCCCCATTCCATTATGCGGAGCACCATGCTAGAAGGCAGAAAGCACCATTTTTATATGGTCTTTGGTATGACCCGGCCGGGATTTGAACCCCTGCCTCCCGGGTGTGGGGCGGATGCTCTACCAACTGAGCCACCACTCCGGTTTCCACTTCTAATCAGTACTTTATATTGTATTGCAGTGAACCATGGCTAACAAATCCAGACAAACAGACAAATGTAAATCTTTCTATCCTAGGTCTGTTTGTTTGTCTGTTTGTTAGCAAGATAACTCAAAAAGTTATGGACGGATTTTCATGAAATTTTCACAGATTGTCAGAAATGGGGTATCCTACAGATGATTAGATTTTGGTGGTGATCCGGATCACCATCCACAAGAAAACTACCATTATGCAAAATGCCATAATAGGTATCATGATCATCATCCCAACCACAACAATAGGCATCATCATCATCGTGATGATGATATGATGATGATGATGATACCCATTATTATAACTATGATGATAATAACTATGATGATGATGATGATGTTCCAAGAGTGAACTGACAAGGACTGTCTAAATAAATGTAATGTTGTTCTTACAGTCTGCGTTTTGGTTATTTCTTGCAATAAAAGTATTATTAGCAAACACATTTTACATTAGATCATTATAAAATACCTGTCTTAAATACAGGGAGTAGTTTTGGTATGATAAACCTCCAACCAGCCATTTATAATAAGGATCCCTGTACAGAGCATAATGGGGTCATAAATGACCCCACTTGGTCATTTCAGTCAGTAAAATAGCTTGGTCGCTTGAGGGTTAACAGTAATCAAAGTTTGTAACATTTAATCAATAAATTGTGTTAGAAAACAACTTTTTCTCTTAAAAATCTATTTCGGATGAGAAATAACAAAAATCAGCCGATAATGTCACAAAAATGTTATTGATTTAATCAGAAGATCAGAATTTTTTTGACCTGATCGAGAGAAACGGATGTCATTTTCAGATTCAGCGGTGCAAAATTGTATTAAATCATTTGAAAAAACACAGACAACTTACAAAAAAATTATTTTTGTAACCCTGTGTTATATAATGGGTTTTGAGCCCTATTTAAGGGCTCTATTTTCATTTCTTCCTTGTTGCCGCTTTGGTTTTCCTATCCCTGTCTCCACCAGAGTCCTGCTTTGCTCTGGTGAGAAAATCCTGTAAGTTATCTCCGTCTCGTTTGCATTTTTACCTCCGCCGGGCCGAAGGCCAGGAGGAGGTTATGTTTTTGCCAGCGTTTTTTTGTCTGTCTGTTTGTCTGTCTGTTTGTCTGTTGGTTAGCAAGATAACTCAAAAAGTTTTGGACGGATTTCGATGAAACTTTCAGGCCTTGTTGGAAATGGTACAAGGAAGAACCGATTAAACTTTGGGGATGATCCGGATCACCGTCTGCATACAGCAATTTTTGAAATGATTCTTTAACATTGTCAGACACGGCCATTTTCAACATGTGTGCAGGGGCAATAGAGGGCGCTGGTCGTCGTGTATGATGAACACAAACTCCGCCTTCTTCAAAGTTTTAGGCACAAAAAGACGCAGAAAACTGTGGTGGGCAGGGCCCGCCACAGTGCCTGTGTTTGCGCTACGCTGCAAAACCTGAGACGGCCAGTTGTCCCCCGCAGGATTATTTGGCAGAAATTCTCCGGCCAGCCACAGGGGCTGCGCAAAAACTAGCTCTCTGCTGGGGGAGGCTTCCAAATCCTCTTTTTTCCGTGGAACGCAAACCCAATAAACCCAATAAAACCCACGGCAACCATTATCGCACCTTCTTTTGTCCAGCGGCTCCGGAGCAGACAGGAATCCCGGCGCCAGTAATGCTGCGCCTGATATGTGTGACTCTTATGCTAAAAGTGACTGCATCAGGGATTTACCACCTCAAGTCGCACTTTGCTACACAGCGCCACAAAAACTGTGTAGCCAAATTCCATAGACGGATGTACATTTTCAGCCAGTGAGAGAACCGACGCCTTCCAAATCCAATGCATCACTAGCAGAAGTGATGTTTTGTCATTTTGTGGCAGAGCACAATCTACCCCCATTGGTGGCAGATCACTTCAGTGATTTGGTGCCAACATTGTTTCCTGACAGCAAGAGCACTCAATTTTTTTGTGCTACTTGGTTTATTATTTTCACATTACCAAAAAGTTACGGCTCAACATTGTCTCCATATAAGTGTACATTTGAATAAATATGTTGGAAATAGTTCATGTTGCAGTTGCTGTTTGCTTAGTTTTTGTTTGTTTGTTTGTTTTTGCTACAGTTTTCTTTCATCTGCCGATAAATACAGTTTTTAAGTACTCAGTACAGGTGTGAAAGCCCCCCCCCCAATAAGGAAGGCATGAGGTCAGTACAGGTGTCAAAGCCCCCCCAATAAGGGAGGCATGAGGTATGCCTTGACAGGTCGCAGCCTGGCACTTTGCACATGGAGGAGATGGATACAACAGTGACACTTCAGTTTATTACCTCCACCAAGGAGGTAATGCTTTTACTACAGAACCACTAACCCTATCGTTGTGAATCCAATTGCTAGTCATATGTTTTCATGGTCAAGGAATCTGAAAACCTACACACAAACACTGTATGGGGGGGAACTGTGTCGCTTGATGGAGGTCTGCGCTCTCGGAGTGCTTTTCTAGTTGTTTTTGGAGCACTTTGTTGAACTTTGTGTTTGTTGGTTGTTTCAATAAATTGCACTAACTCACAGTACAGCACTTGGGTCTTGCCTCTCTGCCCCAAAGGGCATTTCATGACAGAAAGCAGTGACCAGTAGAAACCCTGCTGCTGTGAGTTTGCAGTTTTTTGCTGTTCTCTTTACTCACCTATTTTTTTTGAGCTAATCATGTCCCCAGTATGCTGGCCTCCACCAAATAAAGGGAGATTGGCAGTGGGGTCCCTGAGCCTGGAGGAAGAGTAGACTGCTGACTTTATCCAAAGTTTTGTGGATGAAGCTTGCGCCGCCCGCAGACCCAAAAAGACCTGTGAGAGCTTGGATGGAGTGGTGGTGATCCTGGAGGCACACCCCGGCCTGTGGAAATACCCCAATGGGCAGTATTGCTGTCCACGGTCTCCTCGCTCCAGCAATCTTTTCCCAGGTTGATGATTGGCCCGCCTCCAACAGGACCAGCGCTCTCCGCAGCAGACGTCCTTCCCCTCTCCTGGGTCGCCAGCTCCACAAAGTCAGCGTCATACAGCTCCGAACCGCTGGAGGAATACCTCTACCTCTCGGGTAGCAAATTTCCCCTCACCAAGGCAGAAGCCTCCCTCAGCAGTGTGCACCCTGTGTTTTTCCTCTTCAGCTGTTCCACCAGCTCCCCGTTTTCTCGCAGCTGCTGTCTGCTGCTTCTCCCAGGGGCCTTCTTCCACTGCCGAGAGGTTGACAGTGCTTCCCCCGGTTCCATCTGCCTCCGTGTCTCCTGGGCTGCTCCTCCACAATCCTCAGAAGGTCCCATCTCCACCATCACCATGGAGTGGGATGTCACTACACCCGTTGCAGCAGGAAACATCAAACTCCAGTATTACAGGCAAGTGTCATTTTATTCTACTTCATTTTATGATGATATGCCTTGCCTGATTCCCGGTAGTGAGGCTCAGTCCCCTGAGCTCTCACCACCTGCTGCAATCATCAGTTTTTCACCTGCCCTCTCCATGTCTCCTCCTACTATCCCTGAGTGTCCGCCAACCCCGGAACAGAGCCGCCACACGATGGAGGAGACTGTGGCCCTGGAGGACCTGATTCCATTCCCGCAGCCACACCAGGGACGGAGGGAGAGCGCTTTCTGCGACCTGAAGCCTGCGCCATCGACAGAGCGCCCCCTGGCTTTGGCTACGCAGAGTTCAGCGCCAGCAGTGAGCAGAACCCCAGCCGCCACGTTGGATGAGCCTCCTGCATGGGTCACTTTGCCTGGGGTCATGGAGACTGCATCCACCACCAAGCCTGCTGTGGGGGCCGCTGCAGCAGAGTTGAAGCTGCACCTCCAGAGGGCTGAGCCCAGAGTACCATTGCCTGGTTCGACGGAGTCCTGGACCGCGGTGGAGCTTGAGCTAAGGCAAGTCCTTTCCTTTGTTTTTCTCATATCTGTTTTGGAGAAATCTTGTCTGGTTCTTGGTGAGGAGAGCCAGGTGCAGCCATCAGCTGCACCTGAGCTCACCTCACCGGGCTCCACCGCTGCCGGTGACCCTGACCCTGTCTCTTTGCCTGTGTTGTCTGAGCTTTCTCCCAGGGTCACCGAGGATAATCCACCTGTGCCAGGAGTCTCCGTGGATCCAGGTTCACCGCCCGAGATCACCGTGGGTCCAACTCCCCCTGCTGAGGTTGTCGCAGCCATTCCATCCCAGTCAGGGACCATCGTGGGTGCTGCATCCCAGCCTGAGGCCAACTTGGGTGCTGTGTCCCAGTGTTGGCCCACCGTGGGCATTTTGCTCCAGCCCGGGGGCCACTGTGGGTGCATCCATGGCCCAGTCCAGGTCCACCATGGGTGCAGCCTTGGTCCAGTCTGGGCCCACCGAGGGTACAGCTTTGCACCAGCCCGGAGCCACTGTGGGTGCAGCTTCGTTCCAGCCTGGAGCCACCATGGGTGAAGCTTTGCTCCAGCCCAGAGCCACAAGGGTGCAGCTTTGTCCCAATCCAGGACCACTGAGGGTGCTGCTGGCCAGACCAAGGGCACCGTGTCTCCCCTTCTTTCGCCAGACATTGTCATGGCCCTCTCTTCCCTGCCAGATGTCGTTGTGGTTTCCCCTCCTCCTCTGCAAGACACTGTTGTGGTTCCCCGTCTTCTGCCTGATGCCATCGTGATTCCCCCGACTCCTCCATCCTGCCCACTGCTTGCCCTTCCCATCGGGCGGCCGCCTCCAGGACCACCCCTCCTGTTCGAGTGGTTGAAAGACTCAGGCAGACCACCCGACAGGCAGCGCCGCAGAGTGGGGTGGCCCATGTTCTCTGGGAGGCCACCCGACTAAGTTCATTGGGCCATCTGGTGGGCCTGGGACTCTGGTTGACCACCTGACTGATTGAGCCATTGGGTTGGGTGGCTCATGTTCTAGGGCAGGCCACCTGAATAGGACCATCTCACCATCCGCCAGGTCTGGGACTTTGGTCGCCCCCCTGAACTTTCTAGCTCCTTTGTCTGGGGGGGGGGGGGTGTAAGATAAGATAAGATAAGATAAGCCTTTATTAGTCCCACAATGGGGAAATTCCAGGATTGCAACAGCACAGGGATAGCAACAATCAGAGCAACAATCAGAAGGCAAGAAAAAACAACATCTAGTAAACATATGTCCATATTACTATAAATGTATATATATAGACACACAGTGCAGAGCATTATGGTTGGTTGGTGAATGTGCAGCAGAAAGTCTAAGCTCTCTCTCCGCGGATGCGGCGGGCCAGCTGGAAGTCTTTGGGCATGATGGTGACCCCCTTAGCGAAGAAGAGACCACCAGGTGGGCCTCACTGGTCTCCTGCAGAGCCATGACGGCGAAGCTCAGGAAACGCAGGATGGTCTTGAAGTCCTGAGCGATCTCCCTCACCAGGCGCTGGACGGGCAGCTTACGGATGAGCAGCTCCGTGGATTTCTGGTAGCGACGGATCTCTCTCAGCGCCACGGGCCTGTGACGGCGAGGCCTCTTCACTCTGCCGGTGGCCGGAGCGCCTCTCCGAGCAGCCCTGGTGGCTAGCTGTCTCCTGGGGGGCTTCTTCCTCCAGTAGATTTTACGGGCGGTCTGCTTGGTTCTTGCCATCGCTCTTTATTATTCTGTCTTATATTTCTTGCACGCCGCCTAAACTCCAGCCCGGCACCCGCGTCGTTTTCGCTACAGCTCCAGGTATGTCGAGTTTCCCATTAGCACCGGGCGGCGGCCAAGTGCTAGCTAGCACTAGCTCCTCCCCGCTGTAACGTCTCCCGCTGCAAACCGTGGCTCTATCCGCCGACCCGGGAGACCCCCGGGGCGATCCGTGCGTCCGTGATATATATACAGAGTGAAAGGTGTAGAAAGAAGAAGGAAGATAAAAAAAAGGCTGTTGCAATGGGCAGCCTACTCGTGTGGCGCCACCGGTCCGGCAGAACCGGTAATTATTGATTTTGACTGGTGTGGGTCCTGAGCGGGGTTTGCTTTGCTCCCTCCTAGCCTGTTCCTCCCACCACCCACCCTGGATGGGTTATTGTGATGCCCTTGCTGGGGGGGGGGGGGCTCTTTCCTTTTCCTTTGGTGTTACTTTGGGGTGTCTGGGTTCCACCCCTCGAGAGGGGGGCTCTGTCATGAGCCAAGTGCTGGAGATCTCAACCAGACTCGGTCTCATGGTTTTTTTTGCTTATTTACTTATCTGTTGTGGAGGTAAAAGATGAGGCGGATGCAACGAGCTGAAGGTTGCAAAGTTTTATTTCCTCCAAAATAATGCAACGCACTATGTAGCTCTGTGCGCTACTGTGCTGCTGAGGCATGTATAGCAAGCTCTTTTATACATGTTATACAAACAGAGAGAGAATGCATGGCACATTAGCATAGTGATATACATATCAGTCAATACCTATTATTAGCGTGACCAACTGGCGCCCGGACGTCCTCTCCCTAATCCGGAGATGTATAAACAACAGTCCATTGTTCTGGTTGTCCCCGAGGGGCTCTCCGTCTGTATGTGAATTGTCCTCTGTACGTAAATGATCCTCTGCTTCCTCCAGACTTGCTGAGCGTGAGGAATGTCCATGTAGAGTGTGGTGGGTCACCACACTGTTGCACTTATGCCTTTTTTGGGTTTACGTATTAATGTTCTGCTTGCCATTTTTCTGTTTGTGTTAGTGTTATAATTTTATTTTTTGTGCTTATTTATCATTATACTTTGCCATGTTATTTTATTCTTTATATCCTTAGTATGGTCCTTTTACTGTTGACATCTGTCAGGGGTGTGAAGCTTCATGAGGGCATGCCCTGTCAGCTGTCAGTGTGGGTTTGCCTCTTTCACTGACCCAGCTGATCCATATAAGATAAGATAAGATAAGATAAGATAAGATAAGCCTTTATTAGTCCCACAACGGGGAAATTCCAGGATTGCAACAGCACAGGGATAGCAACACTCAGAGCAACAATCAGAAGGCAAGGAAAAAAGCAAGCAAGCAAGAGCAGCTAATATACATATGTACATATTACTATAATATATATATATATACAGTATATATATACGTATATACACACACACAGACACACAGTGCAGAGCATTGCAGCTGGATGGAATAAATATATGAATATATAAACACAGTGCGGAGCATTGTAGCTAGATGGAATAAATATGTAGATATATAAACACCCACAGTACGGAGCATTGCAGCTAGGTGGAATAAATATGTAAATATATAAACCCACACAGTGCGGAGCAATGTAGCTAGATGGAATAATATGTAGATATATAAACACACAGTGCGGAGCATTGTAGCTAGATGGAATAAATATATAGATATATAAATATAAACACACCCAATGCGGAGCATTGTAGCTAGATGGAATAAATATATCATATATCAGTGTATCAGTGCCTTTTCCTGCCTGTTCAGGTATCCGCACCTGGCATTTATTATGTCATGGGTTTTGAGCCCTATTTAAGGGCTTTATTTTAATTTCTTCCTTGTCGCCACTTTGGTTTTCCTATCCTCATCTCCACCACAGCCCTGCTTTGCTCTGGTGAGTAAATCCTGTAAGTTATCTCCCTCTCGATTGCATTTTTGTTTTTGGAGCACTTTGTTGAACTTTGTGTTTGTTGGTTGTTTCAATAAATTGCACTAACTCACAGTACAGCATGTGGGCTTTGCATCTCTGCCCGGAAGGGCATTTCATGACACTGCCGGTCAAAGACCACAGGGGATCGTGTTATGATGATGCCCGTCTGTCCGTCAGTCTGTCTGTCCCACCTTTGCTGTGAAATCCATTTCTCCTACCGTTTTGTTTCAATTGTTTTGAAACTTGGTACCAGGGTTTGACATACACCGATGATGTGCAGATTAAAGGTGGATCTGCATCCAAGTTGTTCTGGGCACTTATGTGACTTCAGAAAAATCACTACTCTTCCTAGGAAATTGCCTTGATGTTCACCAAACTCACTAACAATGATCTGCAGGAAGGTCTGCATCCAGGTTGTGCTCAAGGTCAAGGTCGAGGTCAAAGGTCAGGAGACCTGGGCACTTAGGTGATTTCATGAAAATTGCTACTCCACCTAGACAGTTGCTCCATTTACCTCCAAACTCACTCACAATGATTCTCGGGTAGGTCTGGATCCAGGTTGGCGTCAAGGTCAACGGTCAGGAGATCTGGGCAAATATGATTTCATTAAAAGTACTCCGCCTCTGCCCATCCCTGTTCTAGGCTGTGCTTAAGGTTAAAGTCAACGATCAGGAGATTTGGGCACTCTCGGGATGATTTTGTCAGGCTGGAATGAGCTACTCCATCATTGACGGTCTGGTTCCAAATGTTTTGAAGCTTTGTACCAGGCTTTGAGATACACTAGTGATGTGTATGGAAATGTTGGAAATGTTGAAAACTGCTCTCCATCAGTAAGATTTTGGGATCTTCAATGAAAACAGAGGCAGGAGATATTGCACTTGCCACTTGCTCTTGTTCTGGCATTACAAAGAAAAATGTAGTCTTGGCAGTAAAACATAGAGCACATAGCAATGTCTTTTTCTGCTCATCTCCACCTAAAGCAGACTCCAGCTGCGTGTCCAACACAGGGACCTGCAGGCTGCCCTCTGACACCTGCCTCAAAGTCATTTTAACCATTCTTTTCTGTGGCATGCCAGCCAGGAGACACAAACAATAGGCATCACCAAAAAAACTCTATAGCAATTCATCAGTGCCAGCTTTGCAAGGTTTCTCGCCAGTTTTATCAGCAAACAGCCAGTGAATATTCTGTTAGACAAACAGCCGTCCAAACAGGACCACCGTGCCTAACGTTGTTATGCTGGTGTGTCCTCATAGACGGGAAGAAAGCACCAGCCCTGTCTCAGGAACCCTTACAGGGATTTACCCATACCAGAACTCTGATCTGACTTGGACAGCATCCCAGAAAGCAGCAGAGTTAATAGCCTTTCTCTTTATTGAATAATGCTGTGAATGCATAATGTGGCCCATACACAGGAGTGCAGTTTAGTGTTTCTTCTAGGGAACCTCATTTCGTCTGCTACAGAACGGTGAAGAGTTGGGTTATTTTTCCAAATTAAGGGAAGCTCTTGTTCAAGACAACATCCGCTTCCTAGACAGTAATATATCTCCAGACATCATCATGACTGCCTCAGCACTGCTCAGCGTTACAGTCTAGAAAATTGAGTTTTTTAGCTTCTTTTTGCACTACTGGGAGGAAAGCACAAAGGACAAACACTGAATTAATGTGCAGATATCTCAGAACAAAAGATGCCATGAGAAATCTTTGCTCCTGGCAAATGTGCAATCAATAAACAATTATCTGAATCTCAGATGAAGATGTTGAAATTAATGAATTAGCAAAAGGACAATAAAAGATGGAAAGCAGTTTCTAGCTCTGAAGTGGCAACATGAAATTCACATACATTTACTTAAAAAGAAATAATGTGCAGAAAAGGGTGGTGAATGTAGTTGTGCAAACTTCAATACTAGCAAGTAAAGACTGATGCAAGTTTCTGTTTTAGATTTTGTTCATTACCTCATCTTTACACAACACAACCCTAAGCAACAAGAGATTGACATATCAGCTCTTATGGATCATGATGCTTTTTTTGAGTTTATTACCTTAATTGGTAGTTTTGCAAAACTTTTTATTTTGCACATTAGGGTCTTTATCAGAGTTCCATAGAATGATAAAGCCTTGTGTTTGATTTGCTCCTGCATTTTCATTGACAGGTCTCTAGTCTATATGGTTGTTCATCTCATCTGGTGTCAAAATGCCAAGACTAAAGGTGTATTCACACCAAATGCAAACAGGCAAATTTTTAGTGCGGCACAATTGCATTATAACTCAGTGTAAACGTGCCAACAGACATGTGTAGTGAGATGCAGACTAGGCGAAGTTGTCTTTAAAACTTCTGCAGCTGTGTTCAACCTGCTGTGGAAATTCCTAAAATAACATCATGCTTATGTTTACATTATCCGACCGGGGGCTCACCTGAAAATTATGTTTCAAGCCTCCCTACACTTCAGAGATGATCCTGTGTTTACTGTTACATCTAAAAATAACTGAGAGTCAGGAGGAAGCTGGAAGTAACCTTCTCTTTATTTTAGACAAGAACACTTATGTTTATATCCCCCCCTTGGAAAAATCAAGAACACCACCAAAACATGCAAACAGAAAACAACTATGTACACATCAGAACCCAAAGTCCAACCACGTCCACCCTCCAGTCTAGACCTCACACAGCAGAGCCGTTCCCAGTAACACAGGTAACAAAATCGTCCAAGTATTTGGGTTGCCGACGTTCTCTAACCAGACGACCCTTGCAGGGGCACTCCGCTACTGGCACCGTCGGCCCCGGCCGAGGGTCGGCCTCCGTTCAACCCCTCCAGTCCCAAGTACCACTCAAATTGTCCAGGGGGGGGGGGTCACTAGCCACTTCCGGTGGTGACCTCCACAGCCTACTCGCGTGCCATCAGAAGCCATCGTCCAGTTCGAAAGTGTCTCGCCCTCTTCGCCTCACAATCGTACGCGGCCCAACTCACAGCTGCTGAAGCTTGTGGGTGCAGACAGGGTGCATGATCCAGACCCTATCCGCCACTTCCAGGCCATGTCCTTTCGCTCAGTGTTTCCTGTCAAATAAGTCCTTCATCCTCCATTGATGTTCCATGACCTGGTGCCTTAGCGCCCCCGAGTCCTCACTGCACTCCCTTTGTGCCAGCCCCAGTCATTTCATCGGAAGCAGGAACTCCCGTCCCAACAACAGGGCTGCTGGAGAGCAACCCGCCGTGGTATGCAGCGATGCCCTATAATGAAGCAGGGTGTTGTGCAGTGCGTCGGCAAACGTAAACAAATCCGCCAAATGAGAGAACAAATCCATTCTTCAGCTTCCTATTGACATAATGCATGGCTCAGGAGACACACACGCAGGCTCAGAATAGGTTTAACAGTTTATTCAACAACAAGTGTGTGTATGGCTGCGTGTCTGTGATATGTGGATGTATTGGTGGTGGAGGTCTGCGTCAGGCACGGGGGCAGGAAGCCGTTCAGCCGGGCAACCCTGTGAGAGAAGCAGAGGGAGAAGGGTAATGGGCACCACACCAATACAGGAGGTAATAATGAATGCTGGCTTACTTGGTCTGGGCAGGTGGCTGGCGTTAAGCAAGGGCGTAGCCCGGGAGACAGCGACCTGGAGCGCCTGAAGCAGCAGCGAGGAGATGGTGGCGAGGAGACGTCGTCCGCCGCCGGGAAATCCACCTGTGCACAGGGGAGAATGCTGGGAGGAAAAGATAAGAGATGCTTACATCTTATCTTGCTTGACGAAGGGGGTTCCTCGCAGCAAGAGTAGCCGGTGAGAACAGACGGCTTCATGCCGAAGCCCAGGGCGAGGCGGCTTAAATCCCTCGCCGCTGACGAGGTGCAGGTGTGTGCACAGCTGGCGCCGCTGATGAGCGGCGAGTCGAGACAGTACTCCCCCCTCTAGCAGCGCCTCCTGGCGATGGTTTCTCCGGGTGCGCTCGGTGGAACTCAGAGATGAGGGACGGATCCAACACAAATGAGGAGCGCACCCATTGTCTCCATTCAGGTCCGTAGCCCTCCCAATCCACCAAGTACTGCAACCCGCGACCCCGGCGCCGGGAGTCCAGGATGGTAGAGACTGTCCAGGCCGGATGGCCATCTATCATCCGGGGCGCGGGCTGCGCCGCAGGTGGAGGGCAGAGGGGATCGGAGACCACCGGTTTCACCTTGGAGACGTGGAAGGTGGGATGGATGCGGAGGGAGGGGGGGGATAGCCACATTCACAGCCACCGGGTTGATGATCTTGGTGATGGGAAACGGACCGATGAACTGTTGGGCCAGCTTTCTCCTCTCACCCTTTAAACAGATGTCCTGAGTGGACATGTAGACTCGTTGGCCTACCTGGTAGGCAGGGGCAGGTCTCCTGTGCCGGTCTGCCGTGGACTTGTTGCACTCCGCCGTGCGTAAAAGTGCGCTGCGCGCCGAAGACCAGATGGAGCAGCACCGCCTGAGGTGCACCCGGACTGAGGGGACAGTCAACTCGCTCTCCTACGTAGGGAACAGAGGAGGATCATAGCCCAGGGATGCCTTGAATGGGGACATCCCGGTGGCAGAAGAGCGGGCGGTGTTATGGGCGTACTCCACCCAGGCGAGGTGTGTGCTCCAGGACACAGGCTTGGATGCAGTAACGCAGCGGAGCGCAGCCTCCAGCTCCTGATTGGTCCGCTCACACTGCCCATTGGATTGGGGGTGATGGCCGGAGGAGAGGCTTACCTTGGCTCCCAGGGCGTTGCAGAAGGACCTCCAGACGTCCGAGGCAAACTGGGGGCCTCAGTCCGAGACCACGTCTACCGGAATCCCATGCAGCCTGACCACATGCTGGATGAGGAGGTCCGCCGTCTCCAAGGCAGATGGGAGCCCCCGTAATGGCACAAAGTGAGCAGCCTTGGAGAAATGGTCAACGATGGTCAGGACTGTGTCGAAGGTGTTGGAGGCAGGGAGACCGGTGACGAAGTCTAGGGTGATGTGCGACCAGGGCCTACCAGGAACGGGCAGGGGCTGGAGCAGGCCCACGGGGGAAGCGTTACCTGACTTGCTGGTGGCACAGACGGGGCAGGCCCGGGCGTAGGGGGCAGCGTCCCTCCGCAGACCCGGCCACCAGAAGGAGCGTTGGAGGAGGTCGATCATCCGGGAGGACCCAGGATGGCAGGTGAGCTTGGATGTATGAAGCCAGTGGATAACCTCCCCCGGGACAGCAGATGGCACAAAAAGCCTCCCCTCCGGTCCGCCGCCAGGGTCCGGTTCCAATTCCTGTGCCTTCCGGATCTTGCTCTCGATGTCCCAGGAGATGGCCCCCACGACGCACGACCTGGGCAAGATGGTGTGGACCGCGTCTTCTGACGCCTCAGGGGCAAATTGCCTGGAGAGGGCGTCGGGCAGGCCGTTCTTGGAGCCAGGTCTGAAGGTGATGTTAAAACGAAACCTGGCGAAGAACAAGGACCAACGCGCCTGGCGGGCATTCAGACGCTTGGCAGTTCTTAAATATTCCAAGTTCTTGTGATCGTGAGTACCACGAACGGCAAGGCGGCCCCCTCCAGCCAGTGGCGCCACTCCTGAAGCGCGAGCTTGATGGCGAGCAGCTCTCTGTCCCCCACATCGTAATTACGTTCCGCCGGGGACAAGCTCCGAGAGAAGAAGGCGCAGGGCCGTTTGGCGCCGTTGGCAGGCGACCACTGAGACAACACCGCCCCCACCCCCGTGTCCAAAGCGTCCACCTCAACGATGCACTGCAGAGCGGGGTCGACTTGGCTGAGGACCGGGAGGAGGAAAACTCCGCCTTCAGCGCCTGGAAGGCAGCTGCGGCCTCTTCAGTCCACCGGAACGGGGTCTTAGGGGAGGTGAGGCGGGTCAGGGGACCGACGATGGCTCCAAAATTAGGGACGAAGCGGCGGTAGAAATTGGCAAACCCAATGAACTGTTGTACCTGCTTCCTTGATGTAGGAGTGGGCCACTCTACCACCGCTTTGACCTTCGCTGGGTCCGGGAGCACCTGGTCATGAGAGATGACAAATCCCAGGAAGGATGTAGTCTTGGCATAGAATTCACATTTTTCCGCCTTAACATATAATCGGTTCTCCAGCAGCCTCTGAAGGACCCGCCTCATGTGGACCGGGTGCTCGTCCCTGGATCTGGAGAAGATGAGGATATCGTCCAGGTAGACGAACACGAACAGGCCAATGAAATCCCAGAGGACGTCATTAATAAGGCGCTGAAAGACGGCTGGAGCGTTGGTCAACCCGAACGGCATAACCAGGTATTCAAAATGGCCGTTCGGGGTATGGAAGGCTGTCTTCCACTCGTCTCCCTCCCGGATCCGGACGAGGTGGTATGCGCTGCGAAGATCCAGCTTGGTGAACCAAGTCACCCCCTGGAGGGAGTGGAAGGCGGTATCCATTAGGGGCAAGGTGTAGCGGTCCTTTTCCGTGATGTCATTGAGGGCATGGTAGTCAATACAAGGACGACGGGAGCCATCCTTTTTGCCCACGAAGAAGAACCCTGTGCCTAATGGTGATGATGAGGGGCGGATGATTCTGGCACTCAGCGACTCCTTCAAATAGGTGTTCATTGCCTCCTTCTCCGGCGCTGACAGGCTATAGAGACGTCCCGAGGGTAAGGGTGCCCCCTGGCAGATGTTAATAGAGCAGTCATAGGGCCGGTGTGGAGGAAGAGACATCGCCTTGGACTTGCTGAAGACCATGCCCAGGTCGTGGAACTCCGAGGGCACCAGGGTGAAATCCGGAGGCGCGGCGTCCTTGGGAGTGGGAGGAGAGGACGGGGCGCAGGCAGCGGATTGGAGGCAGGTGCCCATGCAGAAAGAGCTCCAGGCGGACACTCTGCCGGTCTTCCAGTCCAGGACAGGATTGTGGAGGCGGAGCCATGGGTATCCAAGAATCACAGGTGTTACTGAAGATGGTAGGACGTAGAAGGTGATATCCTCCCGGTGATTTCCTGAGATGATTACTGGGACAGGGGTCGTCCGGTGTGTTACTTTTCCCAGGGAGACACAGGAGAGATTTACTAGGGCGAGAGGAGACTCGAGAGGGTGGCAACGGATGCCCAATCGGGATGCCAGGCTTTGTGAAATGAAGCTACACTCCGCGCCTGAATCCACCAGTGCGTGCGTGAGGTGCCCTGTGGGATTATGGCAGAATCGGATGGGCAGCGTCAAATTCATGAGGGGACTCGACCGGTTAGAATCTGCAAGGCCCCCTACAGTGATTCGCGGACCCCTAACCGGCTTCTCTGAACAATGCTCCACAGGGTGTTGACTGCCTCCATAATGCATGCAGAGGCCCAACTCCCGGCGGCGTTGTTTCTCCGCTAGATGGAGCTTCGACCGGACCACCGCCTTCGCCTCTGACTTCTCGGAGGAGTCTGGCGGTGGCGACACCAGGGGGCGAGCTTGGGACAGGCGAGGCGAGCCTCCCCATGAGCGAGAAGCAGACTTTCGCTCTGAAGACCGCTCGCGAAGCCTGTTATCCAAGCTAATCGCTAGTGATATCAGCTCCGAAAGCCTCCCCGGAATATCGCGACCAGCCAACTCATCCCTCAGACCAGAGTTCAGACTGTGGAGGAAGATGCCGCAGAGCGAGGGCTCATCCCAGCCAACCTCCTCCGCGATGACCCGGAAGTTGATCGAGTAGTCTGCAGCTGACCGACCTCCCTGTTGAAGGCAGAGAAGGCGATCAACTAACACACTATCTCGACGACTATGGTCAAACATGTCGAGGAACTGTTGCACGAATTGGCCGTAGGAGAGGTTGGCATAGCTGGGCTTCGCCATGACGGCGTAAGCCCAGGTGAGTGCCCGCCCCTCCAGGAGGTTTCCCATATAGCCGATTCGGCTGTGGTCTGAGGGAAAATCCCCAGGGACGCGGGAGAACACCGACTCACACTGCATGATGAACCCCCGCGCTCCGCCGAGCTGTCCGCTAAAGCGGGCGGGGGTCGGAATGGGTGTGAGCCGGGTTGGCGACCCGGGAACAGTCTGACTGGCCGCCTGAGCGGCAGGAGCTGCGCCTCCCTGACGAGCCGGGGGGAACGGCTGCGGGAGGTCCAGGCGATCTAACCGGTGAGTGATCTTAACTAATTGATTCAGCATCACCTGTTGCTGATGAACTATTAAATCTACTTGAGCCTCGAGAGTGGTGAGACGGTGTGTGAGCCCGCTGTCCGCCGAGCCGCTCTGCTGAAGCCGTACTGACATAATGCACGGCTCAGGAGACACACACGCAGGCTCAGAATAGGTTTAACAGTTTATTCAACAACAAGTGTGTGTATGGCTGCGTGTCTGTGATATGTGGATGTATTGGTGGTGGATGTCTGCGTCAGGCACGGGGGCAGGAAGCCGTTCAGCCGGGCAACCCTGTGAGAGAAGCAGAGGGAGAAGGGTAACGGGCACCACACCAATACAGGAGGTAATAATGATTGCTGGCTTACTTGGTCTGGGCAGGTGGCTGGCGTTAAGCAAGGGCGTAGCCCGGGAGACAGCGACCTGGAGCACCTGAAGCAGCAGCGAGGAGATGGCGGCGAGGAGACGTTGTCCGCCGCCAGGAAATCCACCTGTGCACAGGGGAGAATGCTGGGAGGAAAAGGTAAGAGATGCTTACGTCTTATCTTGCTTGACGAAGGGGGTTCCTTGCAGCAAGAGTAGCTTGTGAGAACAGACGGCTTCAGGCCGAAGCCCAGGGCGAGGCGGCTTAAATCCCTCGCCGCTGATGAGGCGCAGGTGTGCGCACAGCTGGCGCCGCTGATGAGCGGCGAGTCGTGACACCTATTAATCCTCTCAACCCCTCAGTTAACCTGTGGGTGATACACCGCCGTCTTAATGTGCTCAACCCCTCTGGCTCTCAAGAAACCTTCAAAAACCCCTGAAATGAACTGCGGGCAATTGTCAGTGGTGATCAAAGTCGGAGTCCCCCATCTGGCAAACAACGACGACAAGAAACCCGTGATCACCTCAGTAATCACCGAGCCAGTCTGAAGCACCTCTGGCCATTTAGAAAACAGGTCATACACCACCACCAGGAACCTGCTACCTGGGGGGGGGGGGGTGCAGTTCACCACAGATATCCAGTTCAATGTGCTCTCAGGGTCCCACAGGGTACGCGACCAGCCACAGGGGAGGTGGTGGGAGACCAAACCAAATCCCTGCCACGCTGTTTGACCTTGACCACCCCAAAGTGACCTTCATGATGCATGTCCAACACTCACCCTCTCAGAGCCGTCCGGATTACTGCACAATGTCCCCTGGCCACATACACCTCGTCCCAGCAGCTAAGCTCGTCCCTAAATGGATGAAATGGGGCCAGCTCACCCAACGCTCCCACTGGCCAGCCCTCCCTGATTGCTGTGTGCAGTCTTCTCATTACCCGGTCGTTCTTCAAAACCTTTCTAACTTCCCGGGGAGACACAATGTCCCAGAGTGCCCCATGTTTGTTTGTTTTTTTTATTTTTAAATGCTGTTTAATTTTCTGTGAAGCACTTTGGTCACCTACGGGTTGTTTTAAAGGGCTATATAAATAAAGTACATTACATTACATGTAGGACGTGGACCAGTTCCGTCTAGACTGAGTCCACAGCCCCCACATCCAGTACTAAAGCACACGTCGGGGCCATAGACAGAAGGTCCGCTACAACATTGTCCTTGCCTGGAGTGTATTTTGTCTCAAAATTGCAAGCCCTCAGTCTCTCGGACCACCTGTGGATCCTAAACGGCCTGTGGCCCGACCCCGAGGTCTCCAACAAAGTCATCAATGCTCGATGGTCAATTCTCAGCATGAAACACTGGCCATTGAGGTACATATGCCACCTCTCACAGGCCCAAACACAGGCCAGCACCTCCCTCTCTCCGACAGCATACTTTCTCTCAGCCTCCGACAGAGATCTCAACTCGAAAGCAACCGGACACTCTGCACCATCCTGCACCTGCGACATCACTGCCCCCAGGGTGGAACCAGATGCATCACATTTCACAATCATAGTGCAATTTGGGTCAAAATGTGCCAAGACTGGAGGTGAGGTGAGCTGCTGTTTTAGCTTTTCCACTGCCACCGAGCAGTCCGGAGTCCAGACCCAAGGTGCATCCTGTTTTAGCAGTGCCCTGAGTGGCTCAATTGTCTCAGAGTACCTGGGAATGAACCGTCCATGAAAGTTCACCATCCCCAGGAATGATGAAATCTCGGCTGGCGAGGAGGGGTTCGTGAGGTGGACCACCATCTCCGCTTTCGAAACCAATGGCTTCAACCCATCTAACGACAGCCGGAATCCCACAAAGTCCACTGCCTCCGCCGCCAGGACACATTTGTTGCCGTTCAGTGTGACCCCGTGTTCCTGCAGTGTCCCCAGGACCTTTTCCAACCTCTTGTTGTGTTCTTCACTCTACGCCCCATGCACCACGATGTCGTCTAGGTACACGACCACCCCCTTCAGGCCGGCTAGTATGGTAGCCATAACCTTTTGGAAGTAGCTCGGCGCCGAGCTCAGCCTGAAAGGCATCCTGGTATAATGGAACACCCCCATGTGGGTGACAAAGGCCATCAGATTCCTGCTGTCCGGGTGTAGTGGCACCTGCAGGTAACCCTGCCGCAGATCCAGTTTCAAGAATATCTTCGCCCCGCTGAACGTCGCTGTGAGTTCCTCCATAGTGGGCAGCGGATACTTATCCGAGACAACCGCCTTATTCACTGCTCTGAGGTCAATGCAAGGTCTGATGCCTCTGCCCTTCTTCTTCGCCACCACAAGATTAGAGGTCCACGGAGAAATGTTGGTTCTCTTGATGACACCCGACTCTAGCAGTCTGTTTAACTCCGCTGACACCTCAGCCTGCAGCGCCAGTGGAAGGCGCCTCAAAGGCTGTATCTTCGGCGTGACGCTCTCATTCACCAGAGGACGATGATGAAATGCATCAATGCGGCCTAAGCCCTCAAACAGCTTCGGCCAGCGGAGGCGCCAGTCCAAACCCACAGACATCACCCGCGAACCTCCAGGGTCCAATATGGAGAAACCCAATTGTCCCAACAGGTCAACCCCCAGCAGGTCGGTTCCCCAACGCGCTACTTGAAAAGTAAAGCTAGGGAACCTTTTCGACCCGCAGGTCACTTCAAAGTCCGCCATGCCCACAATTTCGATCTCCGCGTGGCTGTAGCCAAAAAGTCTCACCGTGCCACCATTAATTTGCTTCATGGGGAACAGTCGCTGCAGTGCTGGTAGGCTCAGGATGGACCTCCCGGCCCCCGAATCCACCATGAGAGGGACGTCGACTCCATCCAGTTGGAGGACGTACCACTTCAGTGGGCTTTTCCCCATCCATGCAGCGTGAACCTGAGTCGGGCTCCCAGGTCGTCCCACCCGCAAAGCCGCTCCTTTTTTTGTTCTTCTCTTCTTCTTCTTTTTTCTTTTACCACTACATCACCCTGCCAGCGCCCCAACCTCTGTGCTCGGTGGGAAACTGCGCTTGAGCGGCCCCTCACCAGCTCTAGCCGTCTGCTCCAACTGGACCACAGCCTCTTCTTTTTTCACCAACTCCAGCACCTCCTCCCATGACGTCAGCTCCGCAGCTAGTAGCAGCCTAGCCGCTATCTGCGAGCATCTGGCGCCATGTGCTAACCTGTCCTTAACAAGTCCATAAGCCTGCAGCCCAACGTCACCCTTACGTGCTAGGCTAAGGAGTTCCAATAGAAATGAGCTTAGCAACTCACCCTCTCGTTGCCCTCTCTTGTAAAACTCCCACCGACTCCTCGAGACCGTGGAGGGGTCACCAAACACATCGTCCAAAACTCTCAGACATTCCTCCAGCGAGTCACCCTGGCACCGCCCCGAAACAATCATTTGTCCCTCAGTGCCGAGGTGCTGGAATAAAATACTCATCAGTCTCTTCTCACTGGCCAACTCCAGGCCCACCGCTGTCATGAACGCCTCAAAGCTCTGTTTCCAATGAGGCCATGACACCGCTGGCACACCGCCATTATATTCTTTGTCGCCAAAATATTACATCTAAAATTAACTGAGCGTCAGGAGGAAGCTCGAAGTAACCTTCTCTTTATTTTAGACAAGAACACATATTTATATCCCAGCCGTAGCCTGCCTGACATCACTCTGCTCTGCCCAGACCAGGCTACGGCAAACCCCTAAGGTACAATTCCACTATGTCATATTTACATTGCTAGCTAGCTTGCTAGCTAGCTTGGTAGGACATCCGTGGTTGGAAACCATGGAGAAATAACTCCAAAAACCCGATTCAGCTGAAGAATTCCCGGTCCTCCTCTCTCCCGGTGAATGAGTTTCATTTTCTAACTAGTTTACTCTGCAACGGTGATAATTTTACTATATCCGCTAGCTAGCTAGCTGCTAGTGGAGCTAGCTTGTGGATGCGAACGCGCGACAACAAAAATTTGTGCGTACTCGCGTCATCCCGTTGATATTCTATGGATTTGCGCCGCTCGTTTGCATTTGGTGTGAACACAGCTTGAGACTGTAGAAAATGCTCTGACTGAGTCATCACACTTTCTAATTAGTGGGTGGTGTAACAACAACTATGCCAATCTCCTACATTATAAAGCAGTGTAGTGAGCAAAATTTGTCTGATCTGATTATAGGAAGGGCTTATATAAGTCAGTACCATTCACTCGGTGGAGACATGGATGTTCTAAGGAAAAATCATGACAATCAGATACCACAAAAGTCAGTAAGGTTTATCCCTTTTAGGCCATGAGCATCTGCTTTATATACCATTTACCATGTTGGATTGAACACAAAATAAATAAGCAGAATATTATAATCAATAACTTTTTTTGAAAAACTACCAAAAATGATACCTGAGTGTATGTACAGTGCAATATTTTTTTATCATCAATTACATTTGCTATCCAAAGCCAAACCTTTCCTGAGCCGTCATGACCTCAAGATAGCCATCCATGCTTTAATCACTTTCAGACTTGATTACTGCAATGCACTATACATTGGTGTCTCTCAGTCCTCCCTCAGTCACCTTCAACTTGCGCAAAACACAGCCCGTCTTTTAACCTATACAACCAGACAAGAATATTTTTACCCCTATTCTCTTTTCCCTCCACTGGCTTCCAGTCCATTTTAGAATTAATTTTAAACTTTTAGTGTTTATTTGTAAAGCTCTTAATGGCATTGCTCCAGCTTATTTATCTGAGATTTTAACTGTCTGTGATGAAGGCAGAGCTTTGAAGTCATCCAACCAGCTTTTGCTAGATGTGCCCAGGTCAAGGTATAAACATTGGGGTGACTGAGCCTTTTCAGTTATCACCCCCAGGCTCTGGAATAACCTCCCCCCTGACTTATGTGTTATCTCCTGGACCTTTTTAAGTCAAAACTTAAAACATATTTATTCAGGATGGCTTTTAATACATGGACATTCTATGCCAGCAGGGAATGGACATTCTACGCCAGCAGGGAATTCTGGCGGAGTCCCCGCTGGAAGCTACCCGGGAGAGGAGGAAGCGTAAGCAAAGGGAACACAGCAAAAGCGTGGAAAAAGGGCCGGGATCCATGCTAGGCTAAAGGCTAACCCCTCCAGACCAGCGATACCGTCGCTCCTTCTCTCTGACGTCCACTCCCTCGACAACAAGCTGGACGAGCTGCGGCTGCTGAGAGAAACTCGGAGAGAGTGGAGGGACTGCTGTGTGCTTGCGTTCACGGAGACGTGGCTCCACGACAACATCCCTGATGAGGCCATTCAACTAGAAGATACGACATTGTTCCGGGCAGACAGAGAAACGGCGAGCTCCGGAAAGAGCCGTGGGGGGGGGGGGGGGGCTATGCATCTATGTTAACAAGAACTGGTGCGTTAACGCCACGTTAGTATCTAAACACTGCTCTCCGTTGGTGGAGCTCCTTATTGTAAATTGTCAGCCATTTTATCTACCAAAAGAATTCAGCAATGTGTTTGTAGCGGCTGTTTACATAGCACCGAGCGCAAACGCTAACGCTGATGCTAAGAAGGCACGCAGGGAACTACACAATGCAATTAGTGAAATCCAAACTTCACACCCGGACAGTTTTGTGGTGGTTGCGGGGGATTTTAACCACACCAGCTTAAAGACTGTGCTCCCCAAGTTTAAACAATGTGTAGACTTTAAGACCAGAGGAGAGAATATGTTGGACTTGGTGTACACAAACACAGATGCTTATAAGGTAACACCCCGCCCCCACCTCGGCCTTTCTGACCACATATCCGTGATGCTGGTGCCTGCCTACAAAACCTTATTGAAGCGCAGCAGGCCAGTAGTGAAACAAATCAGGATTTGGCCAGAGAGTGCAACCTCTGCACTGAAAGACTGTTTTCTGCACACAGACTGGGAGGTCTTCAAAATAGCAGCCTCCCAGGAAGACAAGACGGATGTGGAGGAGTATGCTGAAACGGTCACCAGCTACATCACGAAGTGCACAGAGGATGTCACTACAGTGAAGACCATCACTATGCGGGGAAACCATAAGCCCTGGATGACCGCAGAGGTGCGCTCGCTGCTTACAGCCAGAGATGCAGCCTTCAGAGCGAAGGACAGGATCGCCCTCTGCTCAGCCAGGTCTGTGCTCTCAAAGGGAATTAAGACGGTGAAGCGCGCCTATGCGAAGAAAATCCAGGGACACCTCTGTGACACTAGGAACACCAAGCAGATGTGGCAGGGAGTTCGGACACTGAAGGGCTATAAGTCTAGGCAGAGGGTCGATGATGATGACGCTTCGCTTCCAGACAGGCTCAACGACTTCTTTGCACGTTTTGAAGCATCAAACCCGACAATCAGAGGGAGGGTTGGCCCATCCCCACCATCGGTCAGACCAGCTTTTACCATCAACACAGCGGACACGCGGAGGACCCTAACCAGAGTCAACCCACGTAAAGCTGCAGGTCCGGACAACATCCCGGGACGTGTGCTTCGAGACTGCGTGAGCGAGTTGGCAGATGTACTGACTGACATTTATAACATCTCCCTGAGTCAGGCCATCGTTCCCAGATGCTTCAAGACCTCTATCATTGTACCGGTGGCAAAGAAACCAGTTGTGTCTTGTCTGAATGACTATCGTCCTGTTGCACTGACACCAATTATGATGAAGTGTTTTGAACGGCTTGTCAAACCACACATTACAGCCTGCCTCCCTGCATCACATGACCCGCTCCAGTTTGCATATCGTTCAAACCTTTCCACGGAGGATGCTATAGTCACCACCCTGCACTCTGTCATCACCCACCTGGATCATAAAGACACCTACACCAGACTCCTGTACATTGATTTCAGTTAAGCATTCAACACCATTATTCCCCAGACACTGATGGAGAAATTACTCCTTCTTGGTCTGAACACCACCACATGTCTCTGGATCCTGGATTTCCTGACTGAGAGACCTCAGTCTGTCCGGGCTGGAAACAACATCTCCAACTCTGTCACGCTGAGCACTGGATCCCCTCAAGGCTGCGTACTCAGTCCACTGTTGTTTACACTTCTAACGTCGGCCTCCGTCGGTCTATGATGACCATGGAAGAGAATCCTAAATGTCTACTTTGCTGGGACAGCATTGCCTGTGGCTGAACAGGCCGATGTGCACCGGTGTTCTACCTTCCAGCGTTGGGCGTTGGTAGGATTCAAGCCTGGGCAGGAAGATATGGAGGACAAGATGTTACCCATGCAGCATGTCCCCCCTCTCCACGTCACTGATGAATCCAAAGGAACGGCAGGGCTGCTATAGTTTGGCACCAGCGCCGTCGCAGGAGCTGCCAGAACGATGTTGAGCACAACAGAGAACTGCCTTAGGGGCTTCGACTCCGGATTTTTCCTCAGGGTTGACTCCCAAAGCCTTTCCCGTGACCGGGTGTGCCGCAAGGCAGCGGAGGTTTGAAATCAGGGTTTACCTTCCCCTAGATGGGCTACCTTCCCAGGTTGACGAGCCACCATCTACCCTACACTTCTAACACATGACTGTGTATCCAGACATGAGGGGAACCAGATTATTAAGTTTGCAGACGACACCACGGTGGTGGGACTTATTCAGAGAGATGAGGAATCAATGTACAGGGAAGAAGTGAGAGACCTGGAGGGCTGGTGCAGGGAGAACAATCTGGTGCTCAACGTAGACAAAACGAAGGAGATGATTATCGACTTCCAGCGGTCACAGCCTGAACACATCCCCCTCGGCATCGGCGGCTGTTTAGTGTAGAGAGTGGAGAACATCAAGTTCCTTGGAGTGCAGATCTCGCAGGACCTGACCTGGAGCAAGAATTCCTTGGCGATCAGGAAACAGGCCCAGCAGAGACTGCACTTCTTGAGGAAACTCAGACAGGCCTCTCTCCCCATCTGCATCCTCAGGACCTTCTACAGAGGTGTGGTGGAGAGTGTTCTGGCGTACTGCATTGCTACATGGTACTCCAGCTGCAGTATGTCAGACAAAAAAGCCCTGCAGAGGATAGTTAAGGGAGCTGAGAGGGTAATTGGAGTCTCCCTCCCCTCTGTCCAAGAACTTTTTCAGAACCATTGTAGGAGCAGGGCACTGAACATTGTCAAGGACCGTTTTCACCCTCTGCATAAACACTTTGAACTTCTTCCATCTGGCAAACGATTCCGGAGCATCAGAGGCAGAACCACCAGACTGATTAACAGCTTCCTTCCACAAGCTGTTAGGATGCTGAACAGTTGATCCGGAATCTCTCGTATACACTACTGCACCTAGGGACATTATGTACATTATTTGTATATTATAGTTAGTTAGTTTTTTCAAGTATGTCTCAGGGATGCATAAATGGATGTGGTGGGTTGGGGGGGTGAAGATATGTGTGAGTGTGTCTTAAATCATGTTCTTTAACTTATATGGATGCCGAGAGAAACACAATTTCATCTTGCCTGCACTACTGTTGTATGTATAGCAGTATGACAATAAAGGTTGATTTGATTTGATTTGATTTAATAATACCCAGTAGTGTAGTGACACCTTTATTCTTTTTATCCTTTTTAATTTAGATTTATTTTTACTTAATTATTCTTATCCCTTTGTTTATATAACTGTTTTTATGTTGTGTGTATCTCTAGTGCAGCTCAAGCTTCTGTAAAGCCCTTTGGTCACCTACGGGTTGTTGTAAAAGGCCTTATAAATAAAGTACATTACATTACATTGCCACAGCCAAATTGATGCCATCCACTGAAGTGCCATCAGCTTTGATTGACCTGGCGTAACATCTCTGAAGCTTTTAAGGGTTAAGGTTTGGTTATCATGGTATGGCACAGTTGCTTTATGTTCATCTTGGTCCCTGTTTTTCCTTATTATTATTAGTATAATTATTATCGTATAGTCTTAGTTTTGTCTTGTTATTTTCCATGCTTATCCTTAGCTCTTGATTACCTTCTGTATGTCATGATTCTGTTTCTTTTCCTGTTTTACAGTATTTATCCCTGCCTTATAGTCTATGTTTCATTCTCATCGTCTTGTTTATTAGTATTATTATTATCATGTTCTGGTTTCATAGTTATCCTTTCTTTGTCCTTCATTTTGGTCATTATTTTTATTATTTTAGTCTTAAGTTCTGTTATGATTTTCCCTGCCTTGTCTTTTGTGTTGTATGTTCATTGTGTTCATTATGGTCTTTGTGTTCCCCCTGCCCTCGGTCTTCCCCTTTGTTTGGTTTTGGGTTTGTGTGTAGATTTGTGTACCTATTGTCTCCAAACCCTCATGTGCCCATACCTGTAGCCACTTTCCCTCATGTGTAACTGTTCAGCCCTGATTGTCTCCCAGCTGTCTTGTGTCCTTGTAATTGCCCTGCACCCTATATATGTGATTCTCTGTTCTTTGTTCATTGTGAGGTCATTGTCAGTGCTTCCCTGCTTAGTTCCTGTCATGTTCCATGTGAATGATCTTTGTCTTTCCTAGTTTTGTCATGTTTAGTCTTAGTTCTGTTTTCAGCCCACATGCTGCCTTTATTTTGTGCCTTTAGTTTTTGTTAATAAATCATATTGCACCTGATCCTGTCTGCACCCTGAGTCCTCCCTTCAACCTTCATCTGCCAAGAGGCATATACAGTATATGACATTGGTCTAACACTAAACCTAACCCTACTTGAACAAAAAAAAGTCAGTCTTAAAAAACTGAACTACTTTAAGATGCATGTTTTATTACTCCTTGAATATAAAAACAATGACATATTCTGACAATATGGGAAGGGGTTTAAGTCTTGCACTCCAGCCTTCCTTGCTGATGAATAAGGGATTGATTAACTTATACACTTTCATATAATTCAGTTAGGTCTATATGCGGTTACACAAGAGTAATGCTATATTGCAGACTGTTCCTCATGAGTTGATTAGACAGCTGCTTCCATTTTATAAAGGAACTGAATACTGAGGACTGCTGTGTATCTCATTGTTCTTCTTAACCAAACAGCTTGTGTTTTGGGATAACAAGCGTTGTGAAGGGGGTGGAGATTTTCAGACTTGTTTAGAGCTGAAAAGGGCTAGACCTGGCCCTGTTCCAAGTGAAACAGGAAAGCTCCGCCAAACTGATGCTAGAATAGAATTAAAGTTTGTATGTGCAAGGATTTGTTTGAATTTTGAAGGTGTTACATCGGCTCAAGACCAAAGTGAGACCTGAACTGACATGCAAATGTCATTTTCACTTAAAATCAGTTTTTCCAACATTCAAATAGTTCTGAGTCTCCAGGACAGATCCACTTGGTCCTCGGCCTGAGCCTGTCCACATGCCATGCATGACTGTCAAAGCCACCTGTTGAAATAGTGGGTGGCTAATTCTAGTTGTGACTTTGGGCTCCCTCTCCATTAAACCCCATCTGATAGACCACCAGCTGCACACCAACCAATCGACCACCCTAAATCACCCCCTTCACTTTTTTTTGCTTTGAGCCAGCCTGCTGCTATAACACCCCCACCCACCCCAACCTCGTCTCCTCACCCTTGATTGATGGAGTATCTCTACGCAGGGTTAATTTACATGCTGAATAATGCATGGAATGATGCCACCAAACCATCTTGCCACTCACCATGGGGTGGGACTTCTGCGCTGGAGGAATCACGATGCTTTCCTTTTTCTCACCACTCATCCTCTTGCAGAGAACACTGGAGGGTAAAGGGTTTTTTTTCTTTTTTTTTTTTTTTTAATGAGAAGACAGCTGGAGTTGCCAAGATGTGCTTCAGCCATATATTATTAAACTGGTGCAAATGGTAAATGTGATAAATTAGTAAAGTGTGGGACATTTTAAATGAGAGATTTTTTTGGAAGGGAGTTTAATTTTTATTTCATCTCCCTTCAGTTTTTGGTTAAATAAAGCAGCTAAAATATTAGGCCAGCATTTATGTTGTAAAATGTGTAATTTTTCTGTTAAAACAACATATGGCAAATTTTATTATCAAAATTAAATATTTTGTCTTTGTTTCACCCAGCATTTTGACTTGCTATCACATCTACAGTAGTACTTGGTCACAGTCTCACTGAAAATACACTATTTAAATATAATTCTCTACTCCTCTTGTAGTATCAAGTATGTTTTGCTCAGAAATGGGTGCTACCTCCTGCCACTGCTCCTATGTACCCCCTGCCTGTCTTTGATGTGTCAGGCTTTGGATGGAGGGGATAGAGGGTGGGGGTCAGTGTGTGAAGACAAACCCTGATGAAAAGGACACGCTGATGATTGATGGCAGCTTAGCTGACCAGAGACACGGAAACACCCCTGAAAGAAAACATGTGCCACTCTTTCTTACTGTGTCGAAGAAGAGTACCTCCCCCCAGCTACTATTTCTGTCTCCCTCTCTCCTGTCATTTTTCATAAATGACAATTGTTATGCTCAGCACTTTCCCATCCCTGAATTCAGTCGTCTCTTTCAGCAAGGGTCTTTAACAGTGTCCACAAAATCACTTTGTTTACATGATATTAGGAAAAAATCGAGCTGTCGCTTTCATCTAACTGAAATCAGACATTTAAAATACATAAAAATATGTCAGTCTGACTGAAATTGTATTAGATCCAATTTCTCTAAGTCAGACAAGCACATAAAGATAACGCAGTTAGGAGTCAGCTTTCTCCTTCATGTATTCTCCTCGGCTGGACCCAAAATGTCCTAGCTGTTCTGCGCATGCTCAGTCAGAAATGTCCCACACCATGATTTGCAAAGGCTGGCAGTGATGGGAGCCTTTCTGTGTGGAGTCTGAATGTTCTCCCTGTGCTGTGTAGGTCTACTTTGGCTACGGTCACACTACAGTCCTTGATGCTCAATTCCGATTTTTTGCCAAGATTCAATTTTTTTGTGTGGGCGTTCACATTATTATTTAAATGCGACCCCCGTCAGACTCCAGTGTGAACGGTCTACAGCTATGAAGTGACCTGCATGCGCAGACAAAAACGTAACGTCAGACACAGCATCGTGTTTGGGGGACAGAACTTCTTCACCCTGATGCAGTGCAGCAAAATAAAATGTTAAAATCGTAAATATGAGACCAGCTTCATTCCTCTACACACCAGATGACCGCTGTGATCAGCTCTGCTTTAACAGAACTGATCGATTAAACAGCTGTCTTTAAAATGAGACCCCGTGTCTCGATGGGATTACCTATACAAATAAGGTTAATAATAAATAACCCTCGAGATTACAGCAGGGCTCACGTCCACTGATGATGTCAGTGGCTGTTGCCCCAACAATCTACACAGCTCGTACCAGCGGTGTAACACCGGTCCTGCACAGGAAGGAGGAGCCGAGACTCCCCTCTCCTGTGTGTCCCCCTATCTGGCCATTCCGCTCCACAGTCATGTCCGTGTTAATTTTACATTTTAGATATTACAACAGCCAGGACTCATGGTGTGCCATTTACAGGGAAAAAGGAATTTGCAGCGTCCAGTAAATGTGCCATTAGTGCACTTGCTTGTCTGGTGGTTTCAGCAACCAACCCCCACCCCCCACGAAATTTTGAAGTTATTGTGCAGTCGATGCTGACAAAATTACAATCCAGTGATAAAGGGAAGAAGATTGATTAAAAAGACAGCACAAATCAGCAGTGTCTGCCATGCTGGTTGTATCCTCCACCACAGAATTGTAGCGTCTGTCTCACTTCAATGAGGAAAAAGTCGGATGAAATGCGACATGACAGTTCAGACTGAGGTCGCTTTGGAAAATATCAGATACGTATCCGAATTAGGACCACATATGAAAGTGGCCTGGGTCTGGTGTGAAAAAATCGGATATGTGTTGTTCAGACTGTCATTAAAAAATCTGATATGGGTCACATTTGTGAAAAAAAATCGAAATTTAGCATTAAAAGTGTAGTGTGACTGTAGCCTTTAAGTGCTCTGGTTTCCTCCCACAGTCCAAAGACGTGTATGTTAGGTTAATTGGTGACTCTATAAGGCTACGTTCACACTGCAGGTTTTAATCTTTAAATCTGAGCCTTGGTCTACCCTGATTGCGTTTGCCCTCGCATAACTGTGAGTAGAGTAACTGCTAAGGGAGACATTGGTGGTCTATCCTCTCAGCATGTCCGAGCCATCTCAGGTTCATCTGTATTAGCATGTCCTCCATTGATGGTAGACCAGCTCGTTTCAACACTTCTGTGTTGGTTATCTTGTCTTTCCATGAGATGTTCATTATGGCTAGGTGTCTCATCATGTACGTGTGGAGTTTCTTTACCTGCAGTCTGTAGACAGTCCAAGTTTCAGCACCGTACAATAGAGTAACCAGTACTGTTGCACTGCACACTTTGCATTTCACATGGATAGACACATGTTGATTACTCCACAGTCTCTCCCTCAATTTTCCAAACACAGCATTTGCTCTTCCCATTCTGAGAGATAGTTCATCCTCCAGCCTAGCATTCTCTGAAATAGCACTCCCTAGATACTTGAAAGTCTTGCACTTGACTAGTGGCTCTGTACCAATGCTGATCTCTTCTGGTAGTGATGTTGATAACTGGAACTTTGGTGGTTGATAAAGGCACTCTGTCTTCTTGATGTTGATTTGGAGGCTGAATTGGCTAGCTGCTCTTGGAAATTTCTCCACTAAAGATTGCATATCTTCTGCACTGTGTGCAACTAGAGCACTGCCGTCGGCAAAGAGCATTTCTCTTATTACCTTTATCGATGTCTTACTCTCAACTTTAAACTGTGCCACACTGAACAAGTCTGCTTATTTCCTTGTTTAAATGTATACTCCTTCTGAAGTGTCTTTGAAGGCCACCTCAAGTATGACTGACAGATATAGCGAGAAGGGTGTAGGCGCCAGCACACATCCTTGTTTCACCCTGTTGCTTACTGAAAAGTCTTTAGATACTGAACCACTCATTGCCACTTTTGCTTGCATACCTGTATGGAGTGCCTCGATCAGGCTGACAAACTTCTCTGTACAGCCATATTTCTTGAGTACCTGCCAAAGTCCTTGTCACGAAACCGTATCGAACGCTTTACTGAAGTCTATGAAGACTACATAAAGTGGCATGTTCTGTTCGATACACTTTTCTTGAACCTGTTTCAAGCAGAAAATCATGTCCATTGTGCTTCTTCCACTTCTAAAGCTGCACTGGGTTTCTGGTAGTACATTCTGTGAGATGTGTTCATTGAGTCTGTTCCGTAGTACACGTGAGAGAATTGTTCCAACAATGGCTAGCCGTGATTTACCTCAGTAATTTCCACAATCTTTCCTGTCACCTTTCTTGAACAAAGGCACAATACTTGCATCCTTCCAGTCTTGAGGTACTTTCTGGGCATCCCATATCTCTTGGATGAGCTTGTGCAGGCAGTTGGTCAGCTGAACACCACCAAATTTCCACACTTCTGCTGGAATTCCATCCCTTCCTGGAGCTTTACCATCCTGTGTTGTCCTGATAGCTGCCATTAGTTCATCAAGATTTGGTGGTTTATCCACACTTGATACAGCTGGTCACTGCACTAGAGCTTCTTTAGCCTCTTCAGTGAGATCTCCAGGGTTGTTTAGTAGTTGGTCAACGTGGTCTGCAAATCTGTCCAGGATCTTGTCTTTCTCTGGCAAAACCGTTTCAACATCCATAGCCTTTAGTGGGATCAATCCTCTTGGTTTAGGGCCGTAGATTTCTCTCAAACCTGTGGAGAATGTTTTCATGTCCTTCCTGTCTGCTGCAGTTTGAAGTTCCTCCGCTTTTTCATCCCACCAGTTGGACTTCATCTCTCTGGTGTACTTCTGTAGCTCACTCTGAGCCTCTGAGTATTTCTTCTTCTTCGACCTTGTGTTACACTGTAGGTTTTCCTGCCTTGCTGTATTCCTCGCTTCTAGTAATTTCTTCAGATGTTCATCGTGCTCATCAAACCAATCTTGATGTTTCCTCTCAGGGTGGCCTAAAACATCACTCACAGTCTGATACACCGTATCCTTCAGTGTTGCCCATTTCTCTTCTATGTCATTCTCTGAGTTGTTGCTGTTCCAGTCTTTAAAGTTTTCCTCCATTTCCTGTGTAAGTTCTTCCTGCTTCTTTTGGCCTTTCAGTGCACTAGTGTTTAGCTTCCGTGGTGGCTTCACACCCGTCCTGCAGAGCTGTTTTCGTCTGCAAATCCTTAATGTAGAACTCAACATAACATGATCAGTACCACAGTCCGCAACTCTCATCGCTCTGGTGTCCAATACATCCCTTATGTCTCTCTGCCTTACTATGATGTAGTCTAACAAGTGCCAGTGCTTGGATCTTGGGTGCATCCATGTCTTCTTCTGTGTGTCCTTGTGCTTAAATAGAGTGTTGGTTATCACAAAGTTGTACTCTGAACATAGTGCAAGTAGAAGTTCTCCATTAGCATTGTACTTGCCTACTCCATGACTGCCTAGCACTCCTTTCCATTTCTCAGTGTCCGAACCAATTCTGGCATTAAAATCTCCGAGTATCAGCCTGTCATCAGTCGATACACCCCTGATAGTCTCACGTAAATCACTGTAGAAGTCTTCCCTCGCCTCCTCTGTGCTGGTCATTGTTGGGGCATATACACTGATGAGTGTGGCATACATCTTCCACTATAGTGGGAATCTCATAGTCATTATCCTGTCATTGATTGGCACCAGTTCCTCATCAAGCATTGCTGCTATCTCCTTTCTAACTGCAAAGCCCACTCCTGCTTCTCTCCTTTCTTGAGTTGATTTCCCACTCCAAAAGAAGATGCACCCATGGTCTTCCAAGCTGTCATATCCAGGCAATCTTGTTTCACTAAGTGCAGCTATGACAACATTGTACCTGTTCATTTCCAGGGCCACAAGCACAGTCTGTCTTTCTGGGCGCTGCGATGTTGTTCTGTCTAACAGAGTGTGTACATTCCATTCTGCTACACACAAGGCTGCTGTTTTCCTCTTCGTCTTCCTGCTCCTAGCTTACTTTTCACTGCCTGTCGGAGTGTGAACAGATCAGCGCGGACTTTGTTAGCCCGGGCGACGTCCAAGCTGGTATGAGTTGCTTTCTGACTGAAAATTTCACAAAACTGCTTGCTTTGAGTACCGCTAGCTTTTGCTGGACTAGCAGCACATTCTTGGCAGATAAAGGTATTATCAGTGGCAAGGACAAGCCAAGACAAACTGACTCCAATATCTGTTGCAGTGACTGACCAGATGATAGGTTTGTTTATCTCTGCTCTTTGTGTAGTACATGTCACGATGCACCGACTGGCACAGTCCACCACAGACCTTGCGACAGATGTGTTTATCTGCCAGGATGTCCAGTCTCACCCCGTGTATCTGGGAGTGGTCCACCACAGACCTGTGGCAGATATTGTTTTTAGTTCTTCCAGGATGCCCTGTTTCACCCTCCATGCCCTCGGAAGGGCGGAGATGCCGGTTGAGTGGCTGACGGCCCGACCCATGAGACAGGTAGTACCGGTTTTCATGGTTATCTGGTAGCAAGCAAGCCAATGCCTGACAGCTGGAACAACCGAATTCAGTCATTTCCGAATTAACTGTTACACTGTAATTGATAACATATTAGTGGTTAAATTTTACTTTTTTAGACAGTGTCTATTTGTGAAAATTCTTGCATTATTAGTATATTAAGCAGCTTGGTAATTGCAACTAACATGTTATAGGAATTTCCCCAATTTGCCCCTGGAATTTCCCCATTGAGGGACTAATAAAGGCTTATCTTATCTTATAGAATTCAAATTTCCTGACCAGATCGATTAATGTAGGCCCAATTTTAGACTTAAATTATTAACCAAAATAAATAAATGAAGATATCTGTCATGACTCGCCGCTCATCGGCGGCGCCAGCTGCGCGCACACCTGCACCTCGTCAGCGGCGTGGGATATAAGCCACTCTGCCCTGGACTTCGGCCTGAAGCCGTCTGATCCCGTCGGCCTGCTTGCTGCAAGGAACCCCCTTCTACCAGCAAGACCTTCACGTAAGAATCTCTTACCTTCCTCTCCAGCCTTCTCCCCTGTGCACAGGTGGATTTCCCAGCGGCGGACTTCTCCTCTGCTTTGTCGTTTCCTCGCTGCTGCCACAGGCGCTTCAGGTCGCTGTCTCCCGGGCCTCGCCCTTGTCAACGCCAGCCACCTGCCCAACCAAGTAAGCCAGCATATCCCATTATCCTTCTGTATTGGTTTGGTGCCCGTTACCCTTCTCCCTGTGCTCTCTTCCATAGGGTTGCCCGGCTGCACGGCTTCCTGCCCCCGTGCCTGAAGCAGACTTCCACCACCAATACATTCACATCTCACAGACACGCAGTCACACACCCTTGTTGTTGAATAAAGCTGTTGAATCTACTCTGAGCCTGCGTGTGTGTCTCCTGAGCCGTGCGTTATGTCAGTACGGCTTCAGCAGAGCGGCTCAGCGGACAGCGGGCTCACACGCCGTTTTTCCACCCTCGAGGCTCGGGTGGATTTAATAGCTCATCAGCAACAAGTGATTCTTAATCAGTTGACCCTGATAACTAACCGGTTAGACTGCCTGGACCCCCGACAGCCGTTCCCCCCGGCTCGTCAGGGTGGAGCAGCTCTCGCTGCTCCGGCGGCTGCTCAGCCAACTCCGGGTGTGCCGGCCCAACTCACACCTATCCCAACCCCTGCCCGCTTTAGCGGTAAGCTCGGTGGAGAGCGGGGATTCATAATGCAGTGTGAGTCGGTGTTCCACCGCGTTCCTGGAGACTTTCCCTCAGACCACAGCCAAATTGGCTATATCGGGAATCTCCTGGAGGGTCGAGCGCTTACTTGGGCTTACGCTGTAATGGCGAAGCCCAGTTACGTCACCCTCACCTAGGGCCAGTTCGTTAACCAGTTCCTGGAAGTCTTTGATCACTCGCGTCAAGACAGCGTCCAGGTCGATCGCCTCCTCAGCCTCCAACAGGGGAGCCGATCGGCCGCAGACTACGCGATAGACTTCCGGGTAACAGCGGAGGAAGTTGGCTGGGAGGAACGCTCCCTCTGCGGCATCTTCCTCCGCAGCCTAAACTCCGGTCTGAGGGATGAGTTGGCCGGTCAGGATATCCCGGAGACGCTCGCAGAGCTGATTTCTGTTGCCATCAGCTTGGATAACAGGCTGCGCGAGCGCGCCTCAGAGCGGAAGTCTACTTCTCGCTTGCGGGGTGCCTCGTCGCGCCCGTCCCAAGCTCGCCCCCTGGCGTTACCGCCGCCGGAGGCCTCCAAGGAATCGGAGCCGATGGTGATGGGCCGGACAAAGCTCCCCCTGGCGGAGAAACAACGCCGCCGTGAGTTGGGCCTCTGCATGTATTGCGGGGGTAGCCAACACACGGTGGAGCATTGTCCGGAAAAGCCAAACGGGGAGGTCCACGAGTCACTGTAGGGGGCCTCGTGGACGCTAACTGGTTAACTCCCCTCACACGATTGACGCTGCCCATCCGTTTCTGTCATAACTCCACTGGGCATCTCACACATGCGCTGGTGGATTCAGGCGCGGAGGGTAGCTTTATTTCTCAGAGCCTGGCAACCCAATTGGGCATCTGTTGCCAGCCCCTAGAAACTCCTCTCGCCCTAGTTAATCTCTCCCGTGTATCCCTGGGAAAAGTGGCTCATCGGACGGCCCCTGTCTCAGTCATCATCTCTGGTAACCACCGGGAAGACATTACCCTCTATGTCCTGCCATCCTCGTATGGGGATACCTCGGGTATCCACGGGTATCCCCTTGGATACCCGTGGCTCCGCCTCCACAACCCCGTCCTGGACTGGAAGACCGGAAGGGTGTCCACCTGGAGCTCTTTTTGCATGAGCACCTGCCTCCAATCTGCTGCCTGCGCCCCATCCTCTCCTCCCACTGCCAAGGATGCCGCACCTCCGGACCTAACCCTGGTACCCGCGGAGTTCCACGACCTGGGTGCAGTCTTTAGCAAGACCAAGGCGATGTCTCTCCCTCCTCACCGGCCCTACGACTGTGCCATAAACATCCGCCAGGGGGCTCCTCTTCCCTTGGGATGTCTCTACAGTCTGTCAGCGCCGGAGAAGGAGGCAATGAACACGTACCTGAAGGAGTCACTCAGTGCTGGGATAATCCGCCCATCGTCATCTTCATTAGGCGCAGGGTTCTTCTTCGTGGATAAGAAGGACGGTTCTCTCCGTCCTTGCATTGATTACCGCACCCTCAACGACATCACGGAGAAGGACCGCTACACCCTGCCCCTGATGGACACCGCCTTCCACTCCCTCCAGGGGGCGACCTGGCTCACCAAGCTGGATCTCCGCAGCGCATACCACCTCGTCCGCATCCGGGAAGGAGATGAGTGGAAGACAGCCTTCCGTACCCCGAACGGCCACTTTGAGTACCTGGTAATGCCGTTCGGGTTGACCAACGCTCCTGCCGTCTTTCAGCGCCTCATCAATGACGTCCTCCGGGACGTCATTGGCCTTTTTGTGTTCGTCTATCTGGATGATATTCTCATCTTCTCTAAATCCAGGGACGAGCACCGGGTGCATGTGAGGCAGGTCCTCCAGAGGCTGCTGGAGAACCGATTGTATGTGAAATCTGAGAAGTGCGAATTCTACGCCAAGACTACATCTTTCCTGGGCTTTGTCATCTCCCATGACCAGGTGCTCCCAGACCCAGCAAAGGTTAAAGCGGTGGGAGATTGGCCCACACCAACCTCCAGAAAACAGGTACAGCAATTCATCGGGTTTGCCAATTTTTACCGCTGCTTTGTTCCCAACTTTGGAGCCATCGTCGGCCCACTGACCCGCCTCACCTCCCCTAAGACCCCGTTCCGGTGGACTGAAGAAGCCGCGGCGGCCTTCCAGGCGCTGAAGGCGGAGTTCTCCTCCTCCCGGGTCCTCAGTCAGGTCGATCCCTTCCCACAGTGCATCGTGGAGGTCGACACTTTGGATACAGGGGTGGAGGCGGTGTTGTCCCAGCGATCGCCAGCCAACGGGGCCAAACGGCCCTGCGCCTTCTTCTCTCGGCGCTTGTCCCCAGCGGAACGGAATTATGACGTGGGGGATAGAGAGCTGCTCGCCATCAAGCTCGCACTTCAGGAGTGGCGCCACTGGCTGGAGGGGGCCGCCCTGCCATTTGTAGTGTTAACTGACCATAAGAACTTGGAATATTTAAGAACTGCCAAGCGCCTGAATGCCCGCCAGGCGCGCTGGTCCTTGTTCTTCACCAGATTTCGCTTTACCATCACATTCAGGCCGGGCTCCAAGAATGGCCTACCCGACGCCCTCTCCAGGCAATTTGCCCCCGAGGCGTCAGAAGACGCAGTTCATACCATCCTGCCCAGGTCGTGCGTCGTGGGAGCTGTCTCCTGGGACATTGAAAGCAAGATCCGGAGGGCGCAGGAGTCGGAACCGGACCCTGGCGGCGGACCGGAGTGGAGGTTCTTCGTTCCATCGGCTGTCCGGGGGGAGGTAATCCACTGGCTCCACACATCAAAACTCACCTGCCATTCTGGGTCTTCCCGGATGATTGATCTGCTTCAACGATCCTTCTGGTGGCCGGGGCTGCGGAAGGATGCTGCCCGCTATATCCGGGCCTGCCCCGTCTGCGCCACCAGTAAGTCTGGCAACGCACCCCCTGCGGGTCTGCTCCAGCCCCTGCCCGTCCCCGGCAGGCCCTGGTCACACATCGCCCTAGATTTTGTCACCGGTCTCCCCGTCTCCAACAACTTCGACACAGTCCTGACCATCGTCGACCGCTTCTCCAAGGCCGCCCATTTTGTGCCACTACAGGGGCTCCCCTCCGCCTTGGAGACAGCAGATCTTCTCATCCAGCACGTGGTCAGGCTGCACGGGATACCGGTTGACGTGGTCTCTGATCGGGGTCCCCAATTTGCCTCGGACGTTTGGAAGAGCTTCTGTAATGCCCTAGGAGCCAAAGTAAGCCTCTCCTCCGGCCATCACCCCCAATCCAACGGGCAGTGTGAACGGACCAACCAGGAGCTGGAGGTTGCGCTCCACTGCGTCACCGCTTCGAAGCCCACGTCTTGGAGCTCACACCTCGCCTGGGTGGAATACGCCCACAACACCGCTCGCTCTTCTGCCACCGGGATGTCTCCTTTTAAAGCATCCCTGGGCTATGATCCACCTTTGTTCCCCGCACTGGAGAGCGAGCTGGCTGTCCCCTCGGTCCAGGCACATCTGAGGCGGTGCCACTCCTTCTGGTCCTCAGTGCGCAATGCGCTTTTACGCACAGAGGAGCGCAACAAGACCATGGCAGACCGCCACAGAAGACCTGCACTGGCTTACCAAGTGGGCCAGCAAGTTTGGGTGTCCACTCAGGACGTCAATTTAAAGGGTGAGAGGAGGAAGTTAGCACAACGTTTCATGGGCCCATACCCCATCTCCAAGATTATCAACCCGGTGGCTGTGTGTGTGGCTATTCCCCCCTCCCTCCGCATCCATCCCACCTTCCACGTCTCCAAGGTGAAACTGATGGTGTCTGATCCCCTTTGTCCTCCACCTGCAGCGCTGCCCGTGCCCCGGATGATAGGTGGCCATCCGGCCTGGACAGTCTCCGCCATCTTGGACTCCCGGCGCCGGGGTCGCGGGCTGCAGTACTTGGTGGACTGGGAGGGCTATGGTCCAGAATGGAGACAATGGGTGCGTCCCTCGTTTGTGTTGGATCCCTCCCTCATCACTGAGTTTCACCAAGCGCACCCTGAAAGACCATCGCCAGGAGGCGCTGCTAGAGGGGGGAGTATTGTCATGACTCGCCGCTCATCGGCGGCGCCAGCTGCGCGCACACCTGCACCTCGTCAGCGGCGTGGGATATAAGCCACTCTGCCCTGGGCTTCGGCCTGAAGCCGTCTGATCCCGTCGGCCTGCTTTCTGCAAGGAACCCCCTTCTACCAGCAAGACCTTCACGTAAGAATCTCTTACCTTCCTCTCCAGCCTTCTCCCCTGTGCACAGGTGGATTTCCCGGCGGCGGACTTCTCCTCTGCTTCGCCGTTTCCTCGCTGCTGCCATAGGCGCTTCAGGTCACTGTCTCCCGGGCCTCGCCCGTGTCAACGCCAGCCACCTGCCCAACCAAGTAAGCCAGCATATCCCATTATCCTTCTGTATTGGTTTGGTGCCCGTTACCCTTCTCCCTGTGCTCTCTCCCATAGGGTTGCCCGGCTGCACGGCTTCCTGCCCCCATGCCTGAAGCAGACGTCCACCACCAATACATTCACATCTCACAGACACGCAGTCACACACCCTTGTTGTTGAATAAAGCTGTTGAATCTACTCTGAGCCTGCGTGTGTGTCTCCTGAGCCGTGCGTTATGTCAATATCTATTTGAAAAAAAACAAAACAAAACAAAAAAACCAAAAACTTAAATTGTGGAACCTACTGTAAATTGCAACTAGAATGTCCATTCTTCAGAGCTATGTCAATTATTTCACTAGGTTATTCTCAGATTTGTAGGTATGTAAACATGCAGCTCATTAAGATTTTTTTAATGTATTTATATATATGAATACTTCAGCTTTGCCCTTGGTAAGTGTCTGCCCTCTTGTGAGTCAATATGGAAGGTTGTATTGAATGTTATCCCAATGTTTACACTGCGATAGTGCCGTGTGGATGTATAGACTTCTTCTTCTTTTGGCTGCTCCCTTTAGGGGTCGCCACAGCGAATCATCTGCCTCCATCTCACCCTATCCCTTGTACCTTCCTCTGTAACACCAACCCTCTCCATGTCTTCCTTCACTACATCCATGAATCTTCTCTGTGGTCTTTCTCTTTTCCTCCTGCCTGGCAGCTCCATCTTCAACATCCTTTGCCCAGTATAGCCACTATCCATTCTCTGCACATGTCCAAACCATCTCAGCATTGCCTCTCTTACTTTGTCTGCAAATCGCTCAACCTGAGCTGTCCCTCTAAAATGCTCATTTCTAATCTTGTCCATCCGAGTCACTCCCAATGAAAATCTTAGCATCTTCAACTCTGCCACCTCCAGCTCCACCTCCTGTCTTTTTGTCAGTGCCACCGTCTCCAAACCATACATCATAGCAGGTCTCACTATTGTCTTGTAAATCTTCCCTTTCACTCTTACTGCTACCTTTCTATCACAAATCACCCCTGATACTCGTCTCCATAGACTACACAAAAATAAAAAATACTGTAGAACTATTTAGAGCTAAATTATTGTTTTGTGTATTGTGGACCAAATAGAAGTGCCATTTATTTTGAGTGTGGAAATCAAACTGTTCAGGTTGCAGCCCCACTGTAAATCATACCAAGAGTAATCAATGACTTTTATCTGCCCTCATAAACACTGTAAGGTTAAAAGATACAGTACTTGAAACTAAAAATAAATCTTTACATTCTCTTTTTTTAATGATTTGAACTTTATTGGGTTTTCAGTTTAGAAAGTTAAAAAAAAAACAAAAACACAAAGAGCGGATATACCCAGTGAGAGGAAAAAACATTCCAGTTCCACCCTAGTACTCCTAAAATAATTGGCTTAATGTACAACACCTATAGAGGTGAGATAGGATCCCCATTTATTGTAGAAGCTGTCCATCCTGTCCAAAAGTTTATATGAAAGGCGTTCCAGTGCAGCTAGTTTGCCCAACTCCCTGAGCCACTGAGCTATGGGTGGGGCAAAGGAAGATTTCCAATAGGAAACAATCATCTTTCGGCCCACCATCAGAGCAGTCTGAGTCCACTAGGCGTCAGAGAATGAGTCCTGAAGAGTTGAAGGATCCCCAAGGACAAAAAGTCTCTGAGTGAATGGCACATCATGCTTGACAATTGTCATAATATGTCTATGGATCTCCAACCAAAGGTCCTGGATTTCCGGACAGCTCCAGATCATATGGATAAGTGTACCCTCCCCCTGTAGACATCTCCAGCAGCTTGATGAGTGTATAAGATTTGCTCTAAACATTTTATGGGGTGTCCAGTAGATTCGATTCAAAATTTTAAATTGAACAAGTCTGGTTTTCAGTTCCCTAGACACTTTCTTCCCATTTCTTAGAATATTTGCCCATTCGGCATCAGTAAATTGTGAATTCAAATCTTTTTCCCATGCCTGTTTGAGGGTTGGAGAGTCTTTATTTGAGCTCTTAAGGAGTATTGAATAAAAATTTGAGGCCTTACATCTTTTACCACAGGAGCTCAATGCCTGGGTGAACCAATCTGCCTCAGGAGGAGGGGTAGTTGTAGATCCAAAGACTTGACACAGCAAATGCCGAAGTTGCAAGTATTTCCAGAACTGATTCTGTGGTAGTCCATACTGTGCCCGTAGGTCGTCAAATGATTTGAGAGCTCCCCCTTCATATAGATCTTTTAGCATCAAGATGTCCTTTTTCACCCAGATTTTCCAAATAAATGGAGATTTTCCAATGCGGAGACTTGGGTTAAGCCAAATAGAAGCCATAGAATGAAGATGAGAGCTAAACCCTAGTATAGAAGCAACCCTCTTCCAAACGTATTGTAAGAAGGATACTATAGGATGCCACTGAAATTCGGAGGAAAGTTTGATTGCAATTAGATGTACTAAGGGAAGAGGGCTGCTCAGATAACTCTCCAAATAAAACCAAGGGGGAGCTCTCTCAGGGGGGAGAGCCCAATGAATCAAATGTCTAAGACTAAAAGCATAATGATATAAAATTAAATTTGGGACCCCCAACCCTCCTGAATCTGTAGTCTTTTGTAGTCTTTTCAGCTTTAATCTAGGGCGCTTACCATTCCATATAAACTTATTGCATAACCTATCAAATTGCCGAAAATAACCAACTGGGATCCTAAGAGGAAGGGATTGTAGAAGGTAATTAAATCGGGGTGCACAAATCATCTTGATAACATTGACCTTGCCCCAAAGAGACAAAAAAAGGGGCGACCACCTCTCTATGTCTATTTTAAATTTATCGAGCAGAGGCTCAAAATTAATCTGAATTAAATCCGATAAAGTATGAGGAAACAGGATGCCAAGATATTTAATTCCTAATTTTGGCCAAGAAAAGCCTGTATTTTGACCAAATGTAAACAATGTTTTAGGACAATAAGGTGTTGGGGGAGAGCTTCTGATTTTGTCCAGTTAACTCTATAACCAGACAGACGTGAAAACTGGTTAATAATATTAACCTCTTGCGCTCCGTTGTACCACGGACGGGCAAGTCTCTGCGTCCTAGAGTGCACAAGGGCGCACGAGAGCGCCCTCGTGCACTCTAGGACGCATGATGGAGATTGTGATGTAGGTGGTGTATGGTGTCCAAGCGTGCACTGAAAATAAAAGCTGCACACACAGCCGCAAACAGATTAGTTCATCTGATTGACCTCTCATTCGACTAATAAGAGCCTTGAATTGGGTTTCTGAAACCTTGAAGAACCAATGAATGAAAACCTAACCAGAAGGACCCGCCTCCCAATGCTGTGAATGCAGTGAGCCAATTGAAGCAGAGAAGTTCGCGAGCTGTTTTTTTTAAGGCTGGGTGAAGACTGGCTGCTGCAGCGGATCAAAAAAGGACTCGCAGGAAGAACCCCACAGACCCAGCAGCACGGAGACCATCCACAAATGCAACCTGTGTGACAGGGAGTGCCATTCGCGGATCGGCATGTTCGGCCACAGGCGGTGCTTATTTTCTTTTGGTTCCAGCAGAGTAGACATTATGATTTCTTCCATGGTCATAGACCGACGGAGGCTGAGTGACAGACACGCCTTCGCCAGTCTTTTTTTAATTACTACTGTTATTTGTTTTGAAAAATCGTTCGCCAAAAACCGCAATCATGGAAGCACAAAACCGCAATAATGGAATTATGTTTTGACCGGGATCCACGAGCGGACCAGTGTCGCGTTCGTCTGACAATGGGGAAGAGAAGTTCGCCAGGACGCTGCTGTGAAGAGGTAAGGTGTTATAAGCTAAATTATTATTTATCCCTGAAAATTGTAATCAAAAAATGACTTTTGACCGATCGGTAAATTACAACTGTGCGACGCACGAAGTACGAAGTGCATGCACCGCGATAAACGGTTCATTCACCGTGTTCGGACCGTGAACGCCCCCCCCCCCGCTCCTCTTCTGTAGCGGGGGGGTTGGGGGGGAAGCCGCGGTGACTGCGCAGCGGTCGCCACATACCCATATGAGTCTATTCCGTCATGTAGCAATGGCCGATGGCCGTCCTCTGTAGCGAGGGGTGGGGGACAACCCCCCCCACACACACACACAGTAGCGAGGGGGGGGAAGCCGCGGTGACAGCGCTGCTGTGGCCACACCGCCACATCCGAGTGTAATCCGTCATGTAGCGATGGCCGATCTCCGTCCTCTGTAGCGGGGGGGGGGCAACCCTCCCCCCCCATACACACACAGCTCTGAGTGTCACCTTTCATTAGAGCCCAAAATGAAGCTTCTACATTGAATCATTCAAAAGTTACAGACGTTTTTCCAAACTGTGCCATTTGGCACAATTTGGCACAGTTCCAAAACGCCTGGGAACTACCTGAGAAAAAAGCTGTGTAATATATTCATTTTTAGTGGTATAGTTACAAAATTTGGACCTCAGCTGGATAACACTTGGTTCCACATTTCTGTTGCATTTTCCAGCCCGGATCTGAAGCTGTGTGTTATTTGCAAGCATTTGTATCCAAAAAAACACCCAGGCCAAATTTATTTTCTTCAAGTTCAGTATGTTTAGATGACTGTAACTCAGTGGCCGGAGCACTTAGAGAGATTATGACTGTTTTGCCAAAAAATTCAAAGTGTTTTCTTTTAAATGATACCAACCCCATGAGGATGCTGCAAAGGGTTGAAGAACAGCTTTCGATTTACTTTGGGTAAATTATTTTTTGGCATTTTTAGGAAAATTGACCGGAGTGCAAGGGGTTAAGGAGAGCTGGAATTGATTTTTGAGGTTGTGTAGTCAGTACCAATGCGTCATCAGGATACAGCATTATCTTGTCCTGCCATGGACCTGAATACCTGGAAAGTTGCTGTCTTTGCGGATAGCTACAGCTAATGGTTTTAATGCCAAAGCGAAAAGCAGGGGGCTTAAAGGGCAGCCCTGGCGCGTGCCCCTATAGAGTCTAAAAGGCTGTGATGTAACTCGATTTGATGCCACTGAAGCTCTAGGTTCATTATATAGTAGTTTGATCCAGGAAAGAAACTTTGGACCAAAACCAAAAGTCTCTAGAGTAGCAAAAAGATACTGCCACTCAACCCTGTCAAATGCTTTTTCAGCATCCAGGGAGAGGGCTGCTACTGGAGAGAGGTGTGCAAGTGAGGGATCATTTTAAACTGACCATATGATATCAATGAATCGCCTAATATTGTCTGCCGCACCCCTGGAACGAATAAAACCCACCTGATCAGGATGTATAAGAGATGTCATTACTTTATCTAATCTTAATGCCAAAATTTTGGAAAGAATTTTACAGTCACAGTTTATAAGACTAATTGGTCTATAATTCTTGCAATCTAACGGGTCTTTATTGCTTTTTAAAATAAGCGAGATTAAAGCCTCTGTTAAAGAAGGAGGCAGACGGCCTTGTTCAAAAGATTCCGTAAACATTTCTAAAAGTAAAGGAGAAAGCTCATCAACACAGGCCCTGTAAAATTCTACAGTGAATCCGTCAGGGCCCGGTGCTTTTCCAGTCGGAAGGCTCTTTATGACTTTCGCAATTTCATCTTTGGTAATTGGGGTGTCAAGCAGGTCTATTTGTTCCTTCGTTAGGGAGGGCAAAGACAAGGAAGACAAAAATGCATAAATCTCTTGAAATCCAGCCTCCATTTCAGATGAGTAAAGCGAAATGTAAAATTCTCTGAAAACACCATTAATTTCATTTAAGTCTGACACCAGAGTACCATCCTGCGTCCTAATAGCAGATATAGTGCACTGAGCTTCTTTCATTTTAATGTATCTAGCCCACATTTTGCCAGTTTTATCCCCCTCCTCAAATTGTTTGTGCCTGAGATGAAATAGAGAAAACTCAGCTTTTTGTGTTAGGATTGAATTCAGCTCATACTTAAGCTTCAAAAGGGATGGCAAATTTACTAAGTTTGTGCCCTGTTTGAATACAGCCTCTAATATAGCTATTCTCCTCTCCAAATTAATCTGTTTAGCAATGTTAGCTTTCTTTTTAAAAGATGCATATTGAATAATATGACCCCTAATAAATGCTTTAAAGGCCTCCCAAGCAACACTGGCAGAGGGAGCAGAATCCCAATTTGTCTCGAGATATAGAGGGATCTCTGCTTTCAAAGAGGACACAAAATCTGGGTTAAGAAGAAGACTTGAATTAAGCCTTCAACTAGAATTTTTTTTTAACTGACAAGGCGGAACCATATGTAAAAAAACAGGGGCATGGTCTGATAGTAGTATGCTACCAATGGAGCTCGAATTTACAGAGGAGACAGAGAATTTTGACATTAGAAAGTAATCAATCCTGGAAAACACATTATGAGCAGTGGAATAAAAAGTGTAATCCCTTGTGGACGGATTAAAAAGTCGCCAAACATCTACCAAACCAATTGCATTGCACATGTCTTGCAGTATAGAGCCAGATTTAGATGAACGCTGTGAGGGGGTGCTCCGATTTAAGATGTTGTCCATGACCTGGTTAAAATCCCCACCTACTAAAATGGGATAATTACCCATTTCGCTTAGTTTATGTTCAAGTTGTGCAAAAAAAGCACAATCAACTATATTTGGTGCATAGACATTAGCGAGTATCATCCTATGGCCCTGGATTTCTACAAGGATTATGAGGAGTCGTCTGTCATCATCACTAACCTCTTTTAGACACTTGAACTGCAGATGTTTATGAATAAGGATTGCTACCCCCCTGCTCTGGCTATTACCGCAAGACGCAAACCCATGGCCCACCCAGTCCCGACAGAGTTTTTTAGATTCTGTATTAGTGAGATGGGTCTCCTGAAGCAACGCTACATCCACTTTTTTTGATTTAATAAACGCCCAATTTTTTTTCCTCTTAATCAGGTGATTAAGACCTTTAACATTCCAAGTTATAAGGTTAAGAAAGCTCTGACAATTAGCCAACATCATAAACAGTACATGTTACCATCCAAAATATCCAGCAATTCTTTACCAAAAACTTCCTCACTGGGTAAAAAATGAACACAGTAAAAATTGGAAATACAAAAAAAAAAAAAAAAGACAAAAACTCCTTAAACATAGAGTAACATAAATGGTGACCTAGAACAAATGTCACCCATCAGTGCACAAGAACAACACCAACTAAAATAAAAAAAACTCTAAGACCGTGACTGTAAACAGTGCAACAAACTCAGGGAGAGCCGCTACATCACAGCAGCCTAATGCTTACAGATAATAAAGCATGGGCAGTAACTTTTATATTCAGTTGTTAACAAAAACAAAAATGAAGGCTAACATTAATACTGCATCCAGTCCTCCGTCAAAATATATAACGTGTTCATGCCTTTGTTCATCAATGACTTACGGTAGTGAAAGGATCAGGTTCAGTGCTTTCTTGGGATCAGTGAACTCCTGTTTGCCACTTGCCAACTTCACGACAAGAACTGCAGGATACATGAGAGAGAATGCAATTTTCTTCTGATGCAGCAGGTGTTTACATTGCTTGAACGCCGCCCTCATCTCGGTTACTCGTCTGGAATAATCCGGAAAAATCATGATGTGATGACCATTCCAATCCAGCTTTCCCATCCCGTGCGCTGCCTCCACAATACGCTCCCTGTCCTGGAAGCGCAGAAGTCGAATTAGAATAGCCCTGGGTGGCTGGCCGTCTGGTTTGCGTCTGGCAAGGCTCCGGTGCGCACGGTCAATTTCCAGCCCTCCAGGGAACTCAATTTTCAGCAGATCTGGGATAGTTTTACGCATGAAGGTGAGGGCATCTGACTTTTCAGTTTTCTGGAAAACCGACATAATGTAGATTGTTTCGGCACGATCTATTTTCCAAGTCATCCAGTTTCAAAACCAAATCTTCCACCTGCGTCTGAATTGCGGGAGGATTAGCATCCAGAGCTGCATTAGCATCTTCGAGAAAGGCAATGCGAGATTCCACGTCTCCCAGCCGAGTGGCCAACTCCGTTAGCTTTGTATCCACCGCCCTCATTGACGCCTCTATAGAGTTGAGCTTAGCATCTTGCCTCTCCGATGTTTCTTTCAGCAGTGCATAGATCTTAGAAATGTCCTCTGCCATTTGATCTTTGGCAACACCTGTATCTGTTGAAGGTGGCGGAGAGGGAGGAGGGCTCGTTGCGGTATTGCTAGCTTTAGCCAAACTTTCCTTGCTAGCACCGGCTTTGGAGTGAATGTTGAGTTTCTGTTGCTGCACTGGCATTTTTAATCCTATTCTCCGCAAATGTAGTCTCAATGCAAAAATGTAAAGTAGTTTCGACCTAGGAAACAGATGAAAAAGCGCCCTTGTAAAAGTAAAAAGGCTGTCTGCACTGCGGAGATCCCCACCTAAGCTGCCATCTTCACTGCCCGCGTCACCGGCATAAATCTTTACATTCTCTAGCTATCTGAAAAAGATTTCTTTTTGATGTTGAGACAGTCTGTAAGAACAGCCCAAGGTTTGTTACAAATTGTGTTTTATTCATTTAATATAGAACTCCTAACACAGGATGAATAGTCTGTACTGATATTCACTGTGAGTCTACCCATGCTAAAAAATGCATATACTTTTATTAAGTGTGTGGCAGGTAAGTATAGCAGCAAGTACTCTATATTTATATACAATCTCAGACTGATGGATAGCGCAATCATCCCCAACTAAGGGTCCCAGGGGGTACTTTGTCATCTTTCTGTATAACATTATATTATATAAGTATTTATATACTCCACTGAAACTAGCATTCTATGTCAGTTCAAAGAGTGAGTTTAAATACTCTGACTGCTATGCACTCAAACCACATGGATTACCTGTTGAAATATTTAGCACTAAGTAAAGGACAGCTGAAGCAGCTGCAAAAAAAAAATATTGCAGACAAGATGTAAAAGTAATGTGAAGCTGTCTTAAAGGGTACCTGTGGTGGTCGTGAAAAAAAAGATATTATATTGAGCCCCTGTCTCACGTTCTAGTTCAGGTTTAAGTTGAAATTCATGTTCAAAGCAATTTGATATAAATCCATTGCTGATGTGCTGGTTCAGCTATGTCAGCAAAACATGGGTGCAGCCATACTAGCGGCTACATGGCCTTCCAGGACGCTTCCTGTGACGTAATAAAGTGGGCACCGCGATCTGGATCAATATTGGCTGAGCCTGGAGTGCCCGGATGAGCAGTGGCTTTCGGGATATTCATATTCAAATTCAAACGTTTATTTCAAACTCAGGGTTCATATTAAATGCGGAACTAAAACGAGTAGAAAATAAATAAATAAATGCTTAAATTCAGCGGGTCAACTCGTCTGATCTGAGCTTATAACTGCCGCAACACGGCAGATGATTCGGCTCCTCCCTCGCCGCTATACACAGCGGCAGACACTCGGCGCGTTGCGTTGTGTAGGAGGACCAAAATTCAAACGTTTATTTCAAACTCAGGGTTCATATTAGATGCGGAACTAAAACGAGTAGAAAATAAATAAATAAATGCTTAAATTCAGCGGGTCAACTCGTCTGATCTGAGGTCCTAACTGCCGCAACACGGCAGATGATTCGGCTCCTCCCTCGCCGCTATACAGAGCGGCAGACACTCGGCACTCTTGTTAAAACAAAAACATACAATGCGATATGGATATCGCAACATGGCGGAATGTAAAGCCTTTGGATGTCTCAATAATAAGCGAAAAAACAAAGATAAACACTTCTTTTGTGTACCCAAACCCAGCTCACCTTGTCCGAAGATCATAGAGGAAAAGTGATTGCGCAATCTCGGAACAGGGCACAGGTGAATCCTGTCAGACGAAATTGCGTTGTGTGTGAGGACCACTTCGTCACTTTCACCCTCAGAAGACCTTTCTGGCTCAAACCTGTAGCCATGTTGGACGAATTCTTCCTCAGAGTCAGAAAATTCAGCCATAATAGAACAAAAATAACGGACTACAGCACCGTAGTCCCGGTGAAACACTGAGTATTGTCTTTTCAGTAGCAACGGTATGACGTCACTTCCGCATATGTCATGGCGGCACCCATAGTTTTCATTGGCTGGCCATGCCCGCGGTCCTATTTCAATATATCTCAGGTGGTATATGGCTGGCAACAATTATTTACCCAAATAACAAATACCTTTTCCTAATGTTTTCAAGTTAAATGCGTCTTCACGACCACCACAGGTACGCTTTAATGGTGAGTGACTGCTGATAGTTTTCCACTTCTTGCATGTTTACCTACAGCTGTTTTAAATGACTGTTTTGTAAGATTTCAGCACAAAGTATAGACTCGTCAGATCGGAATTTTGTTTAAAATGTTTGGCAATCATAAAAAGCAATTTATGTGCAAAATATGGCAACTTTCACACTGAATACAGAACAAAAATTGGGAGAGAAATGAAAAGTTTTGATATACATTAATTGTGATTATAATCCTTTTCCGCACTGTCAAAACTTGGTAGGAACGATTTCAAATCACAAAACTGACACCCTGTGATATTATAGGGACTCTGTTTGCTGTAGGTCACCTCTCTTCTGTAAGAGCTTAAAACTCAGAGGGTTGCTTTAGTCACAGGGTTAATCCCAAAATGATTGAAAGTTGAGAAGTTTGCTGAGATAATGGGTTTATGGTACTGGGCAAAGTGTCAATCTTCCTGCAAGGCTGTGCTTATTGTCCAATTGAGGGCCCACCAATCATCTCTCATCCACTGCATTGTTACAGTCTGGGTATTGACAAGCTTCAGAAATCAGAGCTATTGGGTTGTCAGTTGCTATTTTTACAGCCAGTGGCACGGCCACTCCTGCTAGGGTTCTCACATCACGGCAACGGTGTATTGACCTTATGCTCAGAGGCAGAGGCCAGTTGAGACTCCACTATTACTTCTTCCAGATACACACATGGGAATATGGAAGTTCATTATGCACACCCTCATAAATACCAATACTGTGGCATGATCTATTTTATGCCCTGTATAATTTTTAAAGCCAGAACTATGACGAACAATTGTGTGCTGTTTTTCCCCAACTAGCATCTTGTCAGCAAGCTGTGCCTTCGTTATCGAGCAGTGGGAATACAGGCTAAAGCGAGATGTCTTCCATCTGTCCACAGCCGTTATACTTCCCATTAGATGGGACATCTTCATTTCCATGGGGAAAGATGTGTGACCGGATTGAGCTGGCTCCCATGCACTGATGGAGAGAGACAATAGACTGTCAGGTGTCCGGCTCCATTCCCTGCTACACTGGCATCCATTTTCATTAGCCGTTGTCAAGAAATAGCCTGCATATTTTCTGCTGGACTTCCACACATAATTTGCTCCACACATGAGCTCGCCCATCATAACATGACAGCTCACATTGAGATGGGCAAAGAGAAGAGGAGATTGAGAGGTTACATGATCTCCTCTTTGCAAAAAACTCAGAAACAAGCCTTCGCCTGCAATTCTGTTAACCCAGTGAAGTCTAAGATTTTTATGATAAGGGTGCAGTCTAACTGTAACATAGTGTTTTGAAAACGGAAAACTGTAACATATAGAATGTAAAGAACTTGCAGGATGGTCATTCTCTTTGCCTCGAGCATGTGAGCATGTTAAGTGGTGATTTTTTACGATGCACCACTGGGATATTTGACTGGATGTATCACGCCACTTCACAGGTGTTATAATAATCGTTAATTACAATAACTGTCATTTGCTTCCTATGTTGTCAAAATTATAATCAATATTGCTTTTTACTCTAGCTTATATACACAGTGGGGAGCTGTAATTTTCACAAGATAAGAGCACTATTGTTCCTCCTGTTTCATGCTAAAAGTCAGCTAGCAAGCTAACGCAACTGGTAGTGCATCTCTAGCTTGCCAGCTAGCTAAATTTGCTCTACCAATAGTATTAACCCTTTCATTGTCCAGCTGTCATAAAACATCTGCTTCACCTGCTGTCCCAGGCGCAGGTCGGCGCCCGTCACGTGATGTGTCCAAAAAACACAGAAAAAACCCAGTTGTACGAAGCATTTCAAATCACAAGATGGCAGACATATATAGCTTACTGCTCTTCACTGGTGAACTGATTTTACTCAACTGAACCACCTCGAAGCATCACTTGCGGGGCACCGAAGAAGCGAGTATAAACAATAGCGCGACAAGGGCTCCATCGCAACATATATTTCCCCATGGAGGAAGCATTTGCTCCAAATTTTGACAACTATGATTCTAAAAAGAGATTATTTAGCTTCTGAAGGGAAATATTTACCTTCTGTGACAGCAGAAGATGGCCTGGAGCATGTACACTGTTCATCTGCTATTGACAAGCTGCACGTGACGGAGAGAACAATAGCGCCAGTTCAGTGGCGTTATGTAAACCAAAACTGAGGTGGAATAAATCATAAGATGAATGTGAGACATTGTGGATGTGGTAGAGAAAACGAAAATGACTGGCAGAAGACGAAATAAGGATTCCGGGGTGAGGAAATGGAAGTATGAAGACCCATGACGCATGGTAGGTCAGATGTTTTTATCAGTTTGTTTACATTCTACTGAATTTCGGGTTCATATATTTGGAAGATAAGATAGCAAAAACATAAAGCAAAAACAAAGACAACAAAACAAAACAATCCTTTATGTAAATATGTCCAAAGTCCACTTTTGACCGAAATTTATGTAATCCGATATGGCTGCTGTTGCATTATGCAAATTAGATGCGTAAATTTACTCCTATTTCAAACATTGGATCACATTCTACATCTTTCACAGTAAGCTATTATCTCTTAAGACTTTCAAGTTACAGCCTTTGGAATTTGTGATATCTAAACAGAATATTTTCTTGAACACAACCTTGACCACCAGAGGGTAGTGAGCTGACAGGCACGATGGGGTGCCATAGATTGTTTATGGGTTAAATCCTAAAAGCTTATTGCCAGCTTTTAACTCTTTATGCTTGTCTGACTGCCTCAGTGCAGTTTTGGATATGGGCCACATGGGCAATTGCCCAGGGCAGCATTCTCTAGAAGGTGCCATGAGAATGATAAAATAAATAAATGCATAAATGAAAGATTCATATTTATTTGTGCTCAGTGTTCACTTGCTCATCAGGTCATGTTATGTGTGGCAAATGGGTGCTATCTACAGGTGGGATGCCAGTGCCCTCACTGCTCACATGAAATGGATGAAACCAAATCAATAAGGGAGGGGAGTGAGTTCACCACTCGGTCTCAGTCCTCAGGTTACAGCAGGGGTCACCAACTAAAACTGCAAAAGGTCGGATAAGTCGATCCTCCTCCCCAGCCGAGGTCGGAACTAGGTGTGGGAATCTTTAGGCACCACATGACTCAATTATGATTCACAACTCCGACTTGATTCTAAAACCATTCTCAATGCATCTTGACACTTTTTTTTTTCTATTCAAGATTTTCCCTCCCACTGTGTGACAACTTGGCCATCTTAAAGCAAAGTATTTGCAATCACCCATGAATTTACTTCAAACATCTTTTATTAAAACAAGTGGAAGAGAACACTTCTGGTGAAGGCTGCAGTGAACAGTCGAAACATGTAAATAATGTCATGAATTCCTCGTGCGCTTTTCCACAGCGCACAGAGGAGGGGTAAAAGGACAAGGATTTATGCTCTGGGTTACACCGCACACACATTTATTAAGTACAACACACTGATAAACAGTTACAGTATCTACAAATCACAATGGCTCAGGAGTCCTCCAGGACGCTCCACAGTCAGAGGTGAGAATACCAGGGAAAGCACACACACAGATTATACTCACATGACTGGAGCCTGTCTGAGTAAGTCCAAAAGCACCGAGTGACACAGTCCTTTAGATGAGACTCCATCTGATGCACGATGACCGTTAATGAAGTACAATGACCCAGCAATGCATGACTAGAAAAAGGCTCCTTAAGTACATGCATTGCTGGATCCACAAATTGAGCACACCTGGGTGAGGAGTGGGAGATGGCACACGGGAGTGGGAACAGCTGGCAGTAATAGAGAGGTGGTGTGGTCCGACCGGCAAACTGTTAGACAGCGCTCACTCCAGCGTGAGCCCAAGAGGCTGCCTCACCGCTGCCGGCCAGAAAGCAGTGTCTATGAGTATGGCAGAGCACACAGAAATACATACTAACATACATACAATGTGGCATGTACCCACAGAGAGGCCAGGACCGATCCGGGGGAAACCAAGCTGGCTCGGTTCCTGACAAAATAAGGTAAAAACATCTTTCTATTTTTGTCTTTAATAAGAACAAAAGGTAAATAAATGGAAGAGAAATCTGACACATGGTGGGCAGTGGTGGCCTAATGTTTGGGGATGTGGACTGGTGAGCGGAGGGTTGCGGGTTCGATCCCTGGATCGGCAGGATTAGATCTGGGTGGGACAGATAACATAGCAGTGTTTGCCCCACCCTCATTAACACCACTGTGGTGCCCTTGAGCAAGGCCCTTAACCCCAACTGCTCCAGTGGAGCTGCTCAGTGGCCACAGGTCAGTCTGTGGTTGTACTGGGCAGTTTCCTGGTGTGAGTGTGAACAAGGCATCCTTCAAAAAGAGAGGTTGCCTCTCAATGGAACTACCCTAAAATAAATAAAGGTTAAATAAAAAAAATAAAATAAAAAAACATGGACAAATTTATCTCAAAACGTGCTTTTAAGAACTGTCATCATTTCATTGACATTCTTTCAGAAGACCACAGCTGTCTCCAGACAGGCCAGTATCATTTAACTTGATTTCACACATTATTTTATTAAGCTCATGTTTTAGCTGGTTTAAGCTCTATATTAATTTTTAAACAAAAAAAAAAGAATTCTTTGTTCAATTTCAAACAAAGCTCCACATAAAATTTTATAATACAGGAGAACACTAAATGTGTTTGACGCCAAATAAATAGGTCTAAAATTCTAAAATCTACAACTAAAATCCTAAAAAAAAAAAAAATTACAGGAGAACACAAACTAAATTGTATTGCATTTAAAAAAAAGATTAATATCTAAAAAAAAAACAAGATTTCACAAAAAGTCCACCTCTATACAATATTTTCAGAGCATAAAAAAACTGTTTCAAACTAAGACAAAAAAAAAATGGACACAAAATATAATTCCAGGACACAAGATGCAATAACACATGACAGAATTCCTTGACATTTTATTAATCGCAACAGTAAACTCTGTTACAACATGGATGGAGCTGTAACTCCATGGTTATGGGGGGAGGGGACATGGAACTTTTTATGTTCAGTAGCACATGGAGCTTTTACAGAGTTTTTAAGTAATATAGGAGGCTATAAAAAGGGCCTCCATAACCAGCGACCTCACCTCTACATCCCAGCATGGACTACTCTCGGCAGAATAGAGGAAGAAGGTGAATACATTCAATTTCACAACAGCACTTCTTTTTGTGGGTACAGACCTGAAACGGTCTGTCCGGGGTGGATGTCCTGGCTGTTGGCCTTGTGTGTGTCTGTGTGTTTGGGAAGGGGGGGGGGGGTGCGTCCGCAGCAAACCTGATTTTGCAACCCGCTGACTTTCTGGAGTGGTTGGAGCCGCAGAGTCTCTGCAGAGAATGACATTTGTGGGACAGCGAAGAGGGGAGTCTGCAGCAGAAGGAGAGCACCCAAGGGCTTGTGCCATAATCTGTCGGCCAGTCGCCGACGCAGCAGTTCAGTTCCGCTTTATCCGCTTTATTCCGCTTTTATCCGCTTTTTTTCACAGTTAAACAGTCTCCTTTTTTCCCAAACTGTATCAAAAGGCTTCAGGGACTTTCGGGGTCTGGATCCGGACCGGAGTCCACCAATTGGTGACCCCTGGGTTACGGGTTACAAGATCAAACAACTGCAAACCAAGATAAGCTGGTTTAGTCTTGGCTACAAGTTGAGGTGTCAAGGAATGATGGTAATGATGTGTTTGTAGTTGATTGAAGTGCTAAACGTGGAAAAGAGAAGGTCAAAGCCATCAGGTGCATTTTTTTTTTGAAAAAAGAGGAAAGAAGAAGAGGAGAAACAGGCAAAAGATAAACGTATGGAGCCGTGTCGTCTCCTTATGTATAACATATTGTGGAATGGATGTGATAAAATAAGCTAATGTAACTTGGTGTAACTGCTGTTCATTTATTTTCTCTATTAAGAGTTTTAACTGTGTAATTAATATGTTGCATTTTCAATGCAAAATAAATGGCATTCACTTAGTGCTTTTTTCTCATCTCTGGATGTCCAAAGTGCTTTACGGATCCTGCTATCCACACATTCATGGCAGCAGAGCCGCCATGCAAGGCACTGGCTTGACCCACCAGGAGCAACAGGGGGTTTAATGTCTTCCTTAAGGACACTTCAACATGCAGACTGCAGAAAGAACTGGAATCGAACCACCAACCCAATCTGATCATTAGCTGGCCACACTACGCCTGTGCCGCAGCTGCCCTTCTGAAATATTTGGAGCACCTTCTGTGGCTAGCCAGAATGAGGAGTCATCTTTGTCTTCCTCAGTCACACAGGCCACCACAGAAGCTATTTTGGACCCTCAGGTTGAGGAGCCAACCACCTCTGCAGAGCCTGCTTCTGGCAAACAATCTACTTTTGATTTTTTTTATCATCAGTGGTAAAAGAATCAGTTTTGCACCAAATATAAGTGTGGGAGATTTAACACATAAGTCTGACAACAGTTCAGATTTCAGAATCAGATTAAGGTTTCCTGAGTGTGCTTGTAGTACAGGAAGGCTACTAAATGACAAGTGTCAGATACTGTAGCTGTGGGCAGCTTGGTAGAGAAAACTGAGCTATTTACTTGTTGAGCTTGTATTCAGAAGCAACATCTCAACTTTCTGGCAACACTTGATTCAGTGCTTTGACAATATAAAATCATTGACTATGGCAGATGTACAGCTCCAAACTGAAAGGTCCTCCATCGTCAATTACAATACAAGCTCTTCCATGCAAGCTGATGTGGCAATCATTGTCTACTCAGGACTGATCATTAAAGTAGCGTGACAGTTCCACTTGAGCTGGCTTACATCCCGCTGTGTGACTACAGGGCCTCCCCAAAACATCATGCACATGCAGTTAGCAGACATCTTTCCATCTAATGGCTCTCCTTGCATTCACTCAAAATCATCTTACTGACACCCCCATTAATATGCCACAACTTCACATGAGCTTATCTGACTTAAAATCAGATATTGGCCCTGCAACATTGGACAAACAGAGAAATGCTGCACATGAATGCCGCTTCCAGTTTTAGTCACAGATGTATTGACCAGCATCTGTGCAGGGAGGCAAAATAGCTCAATATGTGGTTTGCAGAGTTTTTGATGCACTTCGCCAACTTGTCATAGTTAATTCTCCCATTTTTCTCCTCTTTTAGATTATTTTTGGTGGCATTTCTGCTCTGCTGGACAGCGACAGCGGGGAGTGACAGCAGAGACAGCAAGGAGGGAAGGGATGACATGCAACAAAGGTCACAGCAAGGAGGAGAGGCATCTCATAACCTCAACAAGCTGTCAGGAGAGCCCATTCTTGTTCATTTCCATACTTTAACTTACAAACATGCTGCATTGTTATTTCCATCCCAAGGTTGTATTCTGTTTCAGTTGGAGTCACTTTTTGTCTCTATGATCTTACCTCAGCCTCTAACATGCAATTTACTTTACAAGTTATGCTGACCAAGCGCAGAGGGAGACAAATAAAACAACTTTAACTTTTACTTTTGTTGTACAATAATACTAATAATGTAATGCAATAATAGAGCTGGAGTGCAGTGAGTTACTTACATTATAGCAGTTTCTGGCAACCTGGCCAGATGACTCAAGCAGGGAAAGCAGCTCCCTGTCCACACTGTATGGTGTGGATAGGACGCTGCTAACTTTGACTGGCGATAGCAGTAATAATAATAATATAATAACAATGCATTAGATTTATATGGTATTTTATACGTCAAGTCACATCTCAATGTGTTTTACAGTGAGTCCATTATTTATTCTCTCCAGACAGACACTGATAGTGGTAAGCTACCTATGTAGCCACAGCAGCCCTGGGGCAGACGGATATTTTTCAAGCAGTGGGAGGAGTACTTCATGGATCCCCTCAATCACACTGACACTCCTTCCATAGAGGAAGCAGAGCCTGAGGACGAAGGGGATAACTCACCCAACACTGGGGCGATGGTTGCTGAAGTGTCCGCTCCAGGGGTAGATGAGATTTGCCCTGAATACCTGGCTCTGGACATTGTAGGGCTGCCATGGTTGACACACCTCTGCATCATTGCATGGAGGTTGGGGAGAGTGCCTTTGGCATTGCAGACTGGGTGGTGGTTCCCCTCTTGAAGAAGGAGGACCGGATGGTGTGTTCCAACCTTTAAGGGATTACAGTCATCAGCTTCCCTGGAAAGATCTATGCAAAGGTACTGGAAAGAAGAGTCCAGGCAGTGGTCGAACCTCTGATTCAGGAGAAGCAATGTGGCCTTTGTCCTGGTCATGGCACATCAGACCAACTCTTTATCCTCTCAAGTATCCCTGAGGGTTTGTGGGAGTTTTCCCATCCAGTCTATATCCGTTTGCTTGTTGCTACAAGCTACTTGGTCCCTATATGACCATTGCGAGAGTCTGGCCCATATTGTCAACAATCAGTCAAACTTGGTCCCAGGGAGAGTTTGACTCCACAAGGGCTGCCCTTTGTCACTGATCTTGTTCATAATTTTTATGCACCGGATTTCTAGGTACAGCAAAGGAATGGAGGGTGTCACGTTATGTGACTGAAGAATCTCATCTCTGCTGTTTGCAGATGATGTGGTCCTGTTTGCATCATCAAGCAATTACCTACAGGTCTTACTGGAGCAGATGCTACTGACTGTGAAGTGGCCAGGATAACAATCAGCACCTTCAACTCTGAGTCCATGGACCTCCGCCAGAGAAGGGTGGATTGTCCTCTCTGTGTCAGGCATGAGGTCTTGCCCCAAGTGAAGGAGTTTAAGAATCTCGTGGACTTGTTTATGTGTGAGGTGAGAATGTAGCAGGAGACTAACAGATGGATCAGAGCAGCATCTTCAGTGATGCAGACATTGTACCAGTCTGTTGTAGTGAGGGGGCACTAGTGGCTCAGGACATAGAGCAGGTCATCCAATAACTGAAGAATTAGCGGTTTGAATCCCACTCCCTCCAGCAATCCTGACATTGTGTCCTTGGGCAAGACGCTTTACTTACCTTGCTTCCAGTATCTGTGACTGGTGTATGAATGTGAATAATTGTTCGGTGGTGGTCGGAGAGGCCATTGGTGTGCACTGGCAACCACGTCTCTGTCAGTCTGCCCCAGGGCAGCTGCAGCTACTGCAGTAGCTTACCACTACCAGTGTCTGTCTGTAGAGTGAATGAATAATGGACTCCTTGTAAAGTGTCCTTGGGTGTGTTGCAAAATGCTATATAAATGGAATCCATTATTATTATACATTAATGGTTTCTTGAGGGGTTTGGGGCACATCCCACTGGGAGGAGACCCTGGGGCAGACCAAGGACAGGAGAGACTGTGTCTCCCAGCTGGCCTGGGAATGCCTTGGTATATTCTCTGAAAAGTTTTAGGCGGTGGCTGGGAAGAGAGAGGTCTGGGCTTTGCTATTTGGACTGCTGCCTCTGCGACCCAGATATACAGGGAAAAGTGGTAGAAGATGGATGGATGGATGGATGGATGGAATTACTGCAGTATAAATTCCATAAAGAGTTTCAGTGATTGTATTTACACAATACCATGAGCTCTTTGTATATCACATTTTCAGTCTGATTATTGTCATCTTATTGTAGCTGAGTGGTTTGTTTCACCTTGTAATGTTCCCCTTTATCATTTAAGGTTTACTGTCAGTCAATACACTAATTGTTTTTGCTGCAGTGGACTACTTTAAGAGATCATTTCTGATTGGTGCAGCTGTGCCATGTGATTCATAGGATCATATTTCAGGCAGCCATTTTGTCAGCAGCATTTGCACTGGAAAGCATGTAGTTCTGTCTAATTAATCCTTGTCGATCTGTTTGTGTAAAGCCCTGGAGAAGCTTTGCTTATGAGTAAAATTATCCATCTGTGATGTTTAGCTGCCCATGTGTGCATATTTGGCAGATTTGTACAGTTTCTGATACAGTGTAACAGAAGCAGTTCACTACGAGGCGGCATCGGTAGGGTGGTTGGTGCCGTCAGCTGGCTGGCCAGACGGCCATGTCCATACTGTAACTCAGGGGTGTCCAATCATGTGCCATGGAGGGCCAAGACCCTGCAGGTTTTCTCTTTTAAGCAGTCTCTTCAGCAGGTGTTTTCACTTATCAGCAATCAGTGGGAAGAAATTCAGTGAAATCTGCTGTTGAAGACACTGGTTGGAGGTAAAACTGCAGGATCTTGGCCCTCCATGGCACATGATTGGACACCCCTGCTCAAACTCAACAGGGAATGAGACTATGGCCACAAACGTTGGCACACAGACTGACTTTGAGACTAGCACCTATGACTATACTTTTGGATTCAAAAGGTCAAAGGTCAAAGTAACAAGATAATAAACTGTCAAATGTCCCTGCTCTAACTTGTTAAGGAATGAGGCTATGGCCACCAAACTTGGTACATATATTGACCCTGGGACTAGCTCTGCTTTGGGGTCAAAAGGTCAAAAGTCAAGGTCATAATTATTAAAAACTATATCTCAACAGCAAAGACAGCTAGGTCCTCCAGACTTGGTAGATAGATCCACCTTGGGATCCAGACCTAAAACTATGGGTTTGATGTCAAAAGGTCATGTCAAATGTCAAAATTTGCACTCATCATGCTCTATTACTATAAAATGAGTAAAGCTAGGGTCACTAATCTTGGTACATAGGTTCACCTTAGGATCTTGACCTAGAACTATGGGTTTGGGGTCAAAAGGTCAAGTGTCAACTTTTGCATTCTCTGTGTCCTAGTATGATAGAAAAAGTAAAGCTGTTGTCACCAAACTTGGTACCCATGTTTACCTTGGGATCCTGAGCTGTGACTATAGGTTTTGGATTGCAAGGTCAAAGGTCAAGGTCAAAATGCCATATAAACTATATCTAAAGAACAACAAAAGCAATTGTCACCAAACTTTGTACGCAGATTCACCCTGACACTCTGACCTCTGACTATTGGTTTGGGGTCTGAAGAGCAAAGGTCAGGGTTTTAAATCTATACGGCTTCAAAAGGTGTGAGACTCTGCATCTCAACTGAGATCATTCTAGTTACTAGTGACAATGTACAGTATATTGCCTTAATGTCTGCTTAGAGTTAGCTCATGCTAATGGTATATCAGCTATACAGTGTTATTAGCCTTCTGTTTATATTGTTTTCCTGTTTTCATTTTTATACAGTCTGCAGTCAGATCGACATACTATATGTGTCAGCTTAAGACTGAATACCGTCTTTGTTGTCATTTCAGTTTCACAGAATCACAGAACTAAGAGAAACTTCATGTTTGCTCAGGACATACAAGTAAAGATGGCTGAACTTCTGCACTTGAGTCTTCATTGACACTGACTGTATAGCTACCTGTCCATTCATGCACAGTGGTTATGCATGCAAGGGGACATAATACCTCTGTTTCCCAAGACAAATTGGTTCTGATTGAGGAGGGGAAGAGGAAGAGGGGAGAGGAAGTGTTTTATTTAGGACAATTTTGATGTGCTGAATCCAAAAATCACATTGGTTTTGCTCAATCAGGTCAACTTTTTGAACTATGGCCACATGTTGTTTTTTTACGTTTTTGTTTACATGTATGGGTATTTTCGCTTTATCTGATGCAATTTTTTTTTTTATTTCTTGAAATTTCTCGAACTCTGAAGAGTTTGCATGCACCAGTTTATGACATGATATCATAAATTGTCATGATGGCTGATTACTGTTGGACTCTGAAGAGAGACATCCCTGCCACTGAGCATTCTAGAGGTTCGAATAAACGTAAATTGAAGCTCTGAATTTTGAACATTGATGACATAACATTTAATTTACATGTACTTACCTTTATCAGTGTCTACTATTTAATTCACAGTAATCAAAGTTTGTAACATTTAATCAATAAATTGTGTCAGAGAACGATTTTTTCTCTTAAAAATCTATTTCGGATGAGAAATATTAACAAAAATCAACTGATATTGTCACAAAAATGTAATCAATTTAGTCAGAAGATCAGATTTTTAAAAAATCAACTTAGCATAAAAACCTGACCTGTTCGAGAGAAACAGATGACATTTTTTGATTCAGCGGTGCAAAATCGTCTTAAATCAGTTGAAAAAACACAGACAACTTACAAAAAAAAAATAAATTTGTAACCCTGTGTTATCGTTGGAGATCTGGGAACCTACAGTACATACTTTACCCAGAATGGGGAAATCAGTCCAGCCTGGACTAATGCTGTGTGTGGCAGAACTCATTGGAATAGAAAGTATGCACATGATGTCACAGAACAGAACTCATAGCAGTTAGAAAACACTGAGTTGGCAAAAATGAGTGTCAGCTTTCATTTTTATGCAGTAAAAGAGAAAAAGTACACACAGTATTCAGTAACAGCAGTACACGGAGTACCTGCTTGCATTGCAAACATTCCATCTTGCATTCATTCGCAAAATGTAGAACAACAGATAAAGGATCAGAACCAGTCCTTCACTTACAGTATGTGTGCTCCCTCACATCACTACAGTGACGTAAACTGTGTGGCATTAATATATAAAGTTAGAAAAATGCAATCTGTGTACTGCTGTGACTAAATATTGTCTGTAATAATTAGATTTTGCTGCATACAAACTAAAGGTGACACATGCTTTTGCCACTCAGTGCTGAGCAACTACGGTACCTGCCCTGAAACTAACAAGAGTTCTGTTCCAGTGAATACCCTCTCTGAGGAATTTCCGTTAACAATTGTAAGTTTCAACTGGAACACCCCTTGAGGTCAGATTTCCAACTTGTAAAATCAGACAAGTAGTAACAAAAATAAATGCAACTGAAAATGGTTCCTACAACCCTCAGCAAACGTGAGATCAAAATCCAAGCTGGCTTTGCTCATGAGCCCACTATGATGAAAGCTTTGTTAAATGTACTATTTATTAGCACTTCTGCATTACATGTCTTCTCTATTCAGTGGTGTACACTTTATTGCCCCACTTCTGTTTTTGAAAATGCTCCTAGCTATTGCGTTTTTGTAAGCAAATTACCATATATTGCATTGCTTTCAGTCAGTGTTGCTAACAAAGGCTAACAACAGAGTCCTCTTTTTTCATATGTTGTCCTGAAATGTGATCATCTTGGGAGTAACAGAATTCCTCCTTCAACTTATGTCTTCCTTTTTTTAGCAGAATGAGCTGGTTCTGTGTACTGGGTGGTAGGGATTGAACTTTATCCCACACTATTCCCCTATAGGTGAAAGTGGTGGTGGGTCTACTTGATAGTGATGTGTGGTTCACAAATTAAATGGCTCTTAATAATCTACACAGGCACATTAGAACTGTAGCCTACATCCATCAATTGCAAGAAAAAAAGACAAGCAAGTGAACCTGCTACCAATGAAAGTTCCATTTTGTCTACTTCAACTGTTGCTGCTGCAGGTGTCTACAGTGTCATCCAGTACCTACACCATCACCACCACCTAGACCTGCAACCCAGAGCTCTGAGACTATTGTGTAAAAGGCTATGACCCCAGTGGTTTTTGTACTTTAAAGTTTATTTTGTCGGGTTTGTTGAGTACAATAAGTGCTATAAATAATAAACATTTGATATGACATGTTTTGTACAATTTAAGTAATTCATTTTACCCATAATTTTGCATTATTTTGATAATAAATTAAGTTAAGCAACAAAAAATCTGAGGAGCCATTTGGGAGCTGAAAGAGCCGGCTCTTTTTAGTGAACCAGGTCAGAAGAACTGGCTCTCTTAAAATAGCCAGAATTCCCATCAGTACAACCTGAGTAGTCTGTGGACACTTGTATTCAAAATATACAGTACCTAGTGAATCCATTTTTGGATTGGAATCCTTCTTTGGGTTAGTGTGAGTCAATGCATCAAAACTGATTTATTTCTTAATCCCACTTTCCCGTGTCTCACCTTTAGGTATAACAGGGTTGATGTACTGACTGCTCCAAAAGTTCATCCATTTGATTTACATTTGACCAGATATTTATGTTGGGACTGAAGTCATGATGCTTTCATTAACATTCATGTCTTTTCCATCCTTCTCAGATACTTCAGATGTCTGGTCTCTTTTTCAGACTTATGGAGTAACTAACTGACTGTGATTTAGTGTCTGGGATCTTGTAGCAAATATAGCACACATAGCCTTGAATGTGAGTGTTCGCATGGAGGATTTTGTGGTAGTCCTCTAAGGAATGTACTGCAATTATGTCAGAGTTAAGAAGCCCACACGAGCAATTATCAGATTATACAACCACAATGTTGCATTGTTGCAATTACAGTGCTTTATAAATAAGATGCAGTTAATGATAGAGTGATGTAGATACAAAGTGTACAGATTTGCCTGAACATTTCTCACTGACAAGATTAGGAAAGGGAGCGGCAAAGTAATCATTGCTTATCTACAGCTTTTCAATCAAAATACATGTTTGTATTTGCATATGAAAAAAATCAGGTGAATAATAATGGATCACAGGCTTGCCTGCACACACTGCAGTGAATAGTGATCAGTGACCTAAGTTCTGCTACAAGGTTGTCTGGGTGTCATCATGTCCTAAATGCAATTATGATGAGGATATGACTCATAACCAGGGTAGTAGCATGCATGTAAATGGAATCAGTGGTGCATACAGTGTTGCGTGGCATTTAGTAATTTCATGGTCATGAAAGCTGTGCATGAAAGCTGCTGCATCATGAAAACAGAGCCCCAGGTGGTTTGAGCTGCACATTTAAAAGCTTTGGTGTTCGGTACATTGATTCTTTGAGGGGGTAGTTCATCAAAGAAAGATGAAATAACAATTCAGGTATATCAGGTGATCTGAAAAGGGATCTGTAACAGGCAAACCTCATGTGTGTAGACTTAGCATAATATACAGGTACTATCCAAAAGAATATTGCATTTGCCAAAAATAAACAAGGGGATGGATCGGAATAGTGTGCCATTCCACAACATGATGAATTTAATTATTTTTTCACTAAATATTCTATTCCAAAAGACAAGACTTGTGGTGTATATGAGACATTGCTGGTTGTGGTAATGAAAATGTGTTTTACAATTATCCAACTCATAATCATTAGAAAAACTCAATACTTCTACTGTCAATGAAAACAAAACAGTCCTTACTTTGGATGCACCAGTCCAATATCAATATTAGCTATTCTACCCCGATAACGGATCTGCTCAGTATCGGTTAGAGGGAAGATATTGGAATTTGATCACTGCTTTAAAAAAGTGGAACAGTGCATCCCCAATCTGCAACAGTGCAACCCCATACAGAAAGCCATTCCTGTAGGGTCTATTCATTCTCGGCTATCTTGAAAGTGCCCATTTGAAACAAAATTCTTGAGCATTAGCAGTAGCGTGTAAAAATTTGCCAACTCCACATATTTTTTTTTTTTAATTGAAAAAATGTAAACACAGCGTCTGTAGAATTCTTTCATTCATTTTCTTAACCGCTCTATGCTTTTCGATGGTGGAGAAGAGAGAGTTGAGGGGGCTAAGAGGCAAGGTACACCCTACACAGATCACCAGACCTGGCCAATGCAGAGACAGACAGTCACTCACTCTCATATTCCTACCTAAAGACAATTTATCCCCAGTTAGTGGCAACATACCTAACATGCGAGGAAGCCCACAGTACTTTACAGGAGACAGTGATCCAGGTCCATCATCTTTTTTCTGCAAGCATGCTTTGACAGAGTTTTGCCTGTACGTCTGCACAAAAGAATGAAAGGCCACAGAGGAAGAGGCTAAATAAAAGTCAGTCAAAGAGAGAGCAAATTGTTGAAAAAGCCGATGGAGTTTTAATTATAAATGTCATACCTATGCATTTCTTTCATCCTGTGGACTTTGGAGCAACCCAAATTTGAATTCAATTACTCCTCATCCTAGCAGTCTGACACTGTATATTTTGGGAAGGGGGGGGGGGGGTAGCTATTTCCAGGAAAACATCTGTACCGTGTTAGGCAGCAAACTGTGGCAGTATTTAAACAGCTAGATCAATAGAATTCAGCAGGGAACGCGTCTGTGTGACCCGCAATAACAGATGGTGGGTCTCTGTCACAAGGTCACTACGGGTCTGTCAATACAGCTCATTCTTAGTCTGGATCAATCCACTAATTAGGCCTGGTTATGTGCATTTGTAATCAGCATAGTCATGATAACAGGATGCTCATTATTTGTTTTTGATCAAGCCTTCAGATTGCCCTCATGATAATTACATAACCATGGAGTGCTGAAGAAGTCGGTTTAAAGTGGAGCAGCTGAGCACAGTAACCTCAGGGTTAAGTGTCTCAATGGTGGAAAATTTTTTGGAGCATTTCAGTTTAAAATTAGCTTTCTGCTACATACTTTATGGAACATATGTTACATAAAATTAAAAACATCACACCAGCACGGTGAATTCAATAGTAACAAGTTAACTTTATAGCATCTGGCTCATTTACAATCTCTACCATGATCACAACAACTTTCCTTTTATGATTTGATTGATTTGATTTATTTATTTGTTTCGAACAACACAATAAAACATTAAATACACATAGTTAAAAAAGCATGCTTTTTACCTCCGCCAAGGAGGTAATGTTTTTACTGGGGTTTGTCTGTTACCAACATAACTCAAAAAGTTATGAACGGATTTTGACAAAATTTTCAGGAAAGGTGTGTAATGGCACGGGGGACAGATGATTAGATTTTGGTGATGATCTGAGAGTGCATACCTCCACCAAGGGCTTTGTTTGTATTTGTGCAGCAGGATTACACAAAAACTACTGAATGGATTTGGATGAAATTTTCACCAGAGGTGGTTCTTGGGCTACAGAGGAACCCATTACATTTTGGTGATGATCTGGGAATGCATACCTCAGCCAAGGCTCTTCTCACAGTGTGTCAGCCACAATACTCCAAAACTAATGGACAGACTTTCATGCAATTTTCACCACAAGGGCCTCTAGGCCTACACACAAACCCATTACATTTTGGAGGTCATCCATGACAGACTGAAGGAGCCTTGGCGGAGGTATGCACTCTCTGAGTGCTTTTCTAGTTTTAAGTATGCTTTTTCTTTTTAGAATATTAGCCACTTTGCTTTGTAAACAAAACACATTCTAATCAAAATAAAAATCTTTTAGCTCATTCTCATTAAGGTGAAATGAGCTAATGACATGGTAAACTGTCTGTCTGTCTGTCCATCTACTTTGCACAGGAATTGCTACCCCTCCCACACAACTGCCTGAATGCTCACTGAACTCACAAGGACCCTCAAGTGGGTTTGCATCCAGGTTGTGCTCGAAGTCAAGTTTGAAAGTCATAAGCTATGAATTCATGTCAGTGAGAAGATAGATGTATATATATAGAGAGAGAAGCAAAGGCTCTTTATATAGCATTGTGGTGTGTTGACCAATGAACTCCTACATAGTCTGTCTTTTCAGCTCCGCCCACAAATTTTCTATGGGAATGAGATCAGGGCTTTGTGATGGCCACTCCTAAACACTGACTTTGCTGTATTTAAACCACTTAGTAAATAATTTGGTGGTATGCTTGGGGTCATTGTCCATTTGGAAGGCCCATTTGTGCCAAAGCTTTAACTTCTTGGCTGGTGTCTTGAGATGTTGCTTCAGTATTTCCACACAATGTTCTTTCCTCACAGTATGATCTATTTTATGAAGTGCACCAGTCCCTCCTGCAGTAAAACACCCCCACAACATGATGCTGCCACCCCTGTACTTCACATTTGCAATGGTGTTCTCAGGCTTGCAAGCTTCCTCCTTTTTCTTCCAAATGCAACGATGGTCATTATGGCCAAACAGTTCATTTTTAGTTTCATCAGACCACAGGATATGTCTCCAAAAATTAAAGTCTTTGTTCCTGTGTGCATTTGCAAATTGTAATCTGGCTTTTTGTGTGTTGCTTTTGGTGTAGTGGCTTATTCCTCCCTGAGTGGCCTTTCAGCCCATGTCAATACAGGACTCATTTTACTGTAGATAATGACACTCTCACCATCTTCAAACAGCATCTTCACAAGGCCTTTTGATTTTGTTCCGGGTTTGATGTGGACATTTTGCACCAAACCCCGTTCATCTCTGGGACACAGAACTTGTTCGTCCTGGACAGTATGATAGCTGGATATTACCATGGTGTTTATACTTGTGTATAACCCAGCCACAGGGAGTACACAAGCCAGTGTACACCTAGTGCTAGTCCCAAGCTCGGGTGAATGGGAGAGTTGTGTCAAGAAGGGCATCCAACATAAAACCTTTGCCAAATCAAACATGCAGATCATGATGAATAAGATGTTCATACCGGATCGGTCGAGGCTCAGGTTAACAACGACCGCCACGGTGCTGTTAACCGACAGGGTGCCGGTGGAAATTGAGCTATTGTTGGTCTAAGATCGAGGAGGAGGAGAGGGGAAAGGTGTGTTAGGAGGGAGAGAGAGAAAAGGAAAGGTAGAAGTGTGGAGGTGAGAGTAGGGAAATTAAATGTAGGGACTATGGTAAAGGCAGAGATTTGGCTGATATAATGGAGAGAAGAAAGGAAGAGTTTGATTGCAAAAACCGATAAATGCCACTTCCAAGAAAATTTCCCTCTTTACATCAAACAACTAATAACATTACCTACTTTTAGAAGTTCAAATTGTTTTTTCTCAAAATCTGATATGTCCTATGTTATAGACACTACAAATTCATGTTTTTTGTTTTTTTTTTTCAAAAGCCGATAAACACCGTGAGCGTTTTTTTTTTGTTTTTTTTTTTACAAAAGCAGATAACTCCACAGGGCGAATCAGCACTTGGTATTTGGGTCACGTGACTCATCTTGGCTGCCTTCCTGGTCTGCTCGCTCTGACCTTCCCTGGCTGTGTTCGGAATGTTCACTCACTCACTCCCTCCCTGCTCGCTATATAGTGAATTTAGATATAGTGGACTATACAGTAAACTCAATATAGCAATAAAATTAACCGCTTTCGGACACTTCTGGGCTTGTTTTCGTGGCACGGTTAATGACGTCATCACATGAGACAGTAAAATGTAACAGACCAACAGTGGTAAAAAAATGAATACCTTCATGTAATTTGTAGTAAATATATATTAAATATACACTGTATGGGGAAGGAGTGAGCATTTCGAGCACAACACCTGCTTGCTGTGAGTGATTTCTCTGACAGTTTTTTTTGGGGGGGGGGGGGTTTGTTTGTTTGTTTTTTACAATTTTGTTGCATTTTATGTCAAATATGATGATGATGGATAATTTTGATGAAGCAGATGAACAGGTGATGCATTCACCAGTAGGGCACAAATGAGGTCGGAACAGCAAACAATATTCAGAATTCTTGCTACTATTATCTTCTATTATCAGAATTCTTGCTACATTGCTGCTGTATGTCTCTGCACATTAACATTAACCACAACCATTTGCACAAATGCTATATCTGCTGCCGTCTGTCTGTCTGTCACTGCAATACTGATCACGTGCAGTCCTATCTGTTACTATCTGTACCCTATAATACCACAATGAACTGCAACTATAGGTATTACATCTCTAGTTGTCTGTATATAGGATTGCTGGGTTTTATTATCGTTAATCGTTTATCTCAATTTTGCCCTATGGGAGGTCTGGGTCTTTCTTGTTGCCATTTGCACCATGGGTTGCATTACTGTACATATTGTATATTGGACTGCTGTTGTTATTTTCTTTTTTCCAACATTATTCCTTTTCTTTTTATACTGTGCACACCAATGAAGAGAGACAGAAACAACATTTCAATTCTCCTGTATGTCCTGCACGTATAGTAGAATTGACAATAAAATCTTTGAATCTTGAATCTTGAATTATAGCTTTATTACAGCTATATTATACCATTTTACTGAGTGGATATGCCTAAATCAGTGTGTCAGTCATACTGCATTGATGATTATAGACATCCAAGTATGTTCCAGACAAAATAGCCTGGTTTTCGGGACTTGTCTGTTTTTGCAAAAGAATGGCTTGTGGACTTATGTTTTGGAAAAAAAAAAAAGTACTAATAAATTGCCAAAAGTAACAATGAGTTGATTTTTTGGTTTATTATGTCTGAGATACTCATTTTTCAAGTTGCCATGTCTTAGAAGCTGATTTGGAAATACTAACAATTATAAACATACAGATGAAAAAGTGATTAGTCTCATTTTGAACACAACTGAACTTATATGTTTTTGCAAAAGAACTCTTCAAAGGTAGATATACTGTGTGTTCAAGAAACCAGATGGAAGGGAAGCAAGGCTAGGAGCATTGGAGGGGGATATAAACTGTTCTACTATGGTGTAGATAGGAAGAGAAATGGAGTAGGAGTAATCTTGAAGGAAGAGTATGTGAAAAGTGTTCAGGAACTAAAGAGAGAGTCAGACAGAATCATGAGTTTGAAGCTAGAAGTCAAAGGTGTGATGTTGAATGTTGTCAGTGTTTTAAAAATTATTTTTCTGGACAGTTAACAGAATCTTTTCAGTTAACCAACCAATAATCACAGAAGAAAATATTATTTTTCAGCTTAACTTTTATTGAACCACACAGGGAGTCAGAGTACATTTCCACAGATCCCCCCAGCTCTGTCTCAAAGCTACATATAGGCAATTCACAGCTACATATAGGCAAGCTAATGGGTGTTTATTCCTGCCTTTATGGCTTTATGGCTTCCTCCCAGCATCCATGTCTTCTCTTTTGCCCTACACATGCCAATACATGGAAACAAGAACAGAGACTTTCCTGTAAAGCTTACATGTGTGTGTAGTGTGTGTAAGCAACTGATACTTGTGTGTGAATGGTGCATGTGTGGGTTTGACTTGCATGTCTGTTTGTGTGTGGGTGTACAGTATCTCACAAAAATGAGTACACCCCTCACATTTTTGTAAATATTTTATTATATCTTTTCATAGGGCAATGCTGAAGATATGACATTCTGATACAATGTAAAGTAATCAGTGTACAGCTTGTATAACAGTGTAAATTTGCTGTCCCCTCAAAATAACTCAACACATAGCCATTAATCTCTAAACTGCTGGCAACAAAAGTGAGTACACCCCTAAGTGAAAATGTGAAAATTGTGCCCAAAGTGTCAATATTTTGTGTGGGCACCATTATTTTCCAGCACTGCCTTAACTCTCTTGGGGATGGAGTTCACTAGAGCTTCACAGGTTGCCACAGGAATCCTCTTCCATTCCTCCATGATGACATCACGGAGCTGGTGGATGTTAGAGACCTTGTGCTCCTCCGCCTTCAATTTGAGGATACCCCACAGATGCTCAATAGGGTTTAAGTCTGGAGACATGTTTGGCCAGTCCATCACCTTTACCCTCAGTTTGTTTAGCAAGGTAGTGGTCATCTTGGAGGTGTGTTTGGGGTTGTTGTTATGTTGGAATACTGCCCTGTGGCCCAGTTTCCGAAGGGCTGCTTCAGTATGTCACAGTACATGTTGGCATTCATGGTTCCTCAGGGAACTGTAGCTCCCCAGTGCCGGCAGCACTCATACAACCCCAAACCATGACACTCCCGCCACCATGCTTGACTGTAGGCAAGACACACTTGTCTTTGTACTCCTCACCTGGTTGGTGCCACACACGCTTGACACCATCTGAACCAAATAAGTTTATCTTGGTATCATCAGACCACAGGACATGGTTCCAGTAATCCATGCCCTGTCTGCTTGTCATCAGCAAACTGTTTGCGGGATTTCTTGTGCATCATCTTTAAAAGGGGCTTCTTTCTGGGACAACAGCCATGCAGACCAATTTTATGCAGTGTGCGGTGTTTGTTCTGAGCACTGACAAGCTGATCCCCCACCCCTTCAACTTCTGCAGCAATGCTGGCAGCACTCATATGTCTATTTTCAAACGACAACCTCTGGATATGACACTGAGCACGTGCACTCAACTCCTTTGGTTGACCATGGCGAGGCCTGTTCTGAATGAAACCTGTCCTGTTAAACTGCTGTATGGTCTTGGCCACTGTGCTGCAGCTTAATTTCAGGGTGTTGGCAATCTTCTTATAGTCTAGGCCATCTTTATGTAGAGCAACAATTCTTTTTTTCAGATGCTCAGAGAGTTCTTTGCCATGAGGTGCCATGTTGAACTTCCAGTGACCAGTATGGGAGAGTGTGAGAGTGATAACACCAAATTTAACACACCTGCTCCCTATTCATACCTGAGACCTTGTAACACTAAGGAGTCACATGACACCAGGGAGGGAAAATGGCTAATTGGGCACAATTTGGACATTTTCACTTTGGGGTGTACTCACTTTTGTTGCCAGCACTTAAGAGATTAATGGCTGTGTGTTGAGACATTTTAGGGGACTGCAAATTTACACTGTTATACAAGCTGTACACTGACCGCTTTACATTGTATTAAAGTGTCATATCTTCAGTGTTGTCCCATGAAAAGATATAATAAAATATTTAAAAAAATGTGAAGGTTGCACTCACTGTTGTGAGATACTGTATGTGTAGATCTAAGAGATATGTGTATGCAAGCACTTTGTGTAATATCTAATTAACTAATCTTCACTATTTATTTATTATTACAGTGTGTATGCCCCACAAGCTGGATGTCAGGTAAAAGAGAAAGAGGAATTCTGGAGTAAGTTGGATGAAGTAGTAGAGAGTGTTCCCAGGGGGGAGAGAGTGGTGATTGGAGCGGACTTTAACGGACATGTAGGTGAAGGGAACAGAGGTAATGAGGAAGTGGTGGGTAGGTATGTGATGTAAAAATTCTATGGATGAAGGTGGACATTCTCTGGGCGCCAAAGAGAGGGATGAATTGACACTGTTTGCCATGGTTTACTAGCCCAACAGAAAAAAAAAAAAAAAATAACCTGTGGTAAAACACACCTACACCAACAATTTTTTTTGTTTTGTTTGTTTTTCCTGTCAACATGATATATTTTTATGCATAGGACAATAGTCAGACAAAGTGCATACACATTTGAGATATAGCTTACAGTTATGAGTACACAATAATAAGCATTTCTTTAGTAATCACACCTTTACTAGTACAAAAGAATAATAATGATAATAACAATGCCCTCACGCTTAATTGATTACACACCAGATGGATTACACACCAGAACTGAAGTAGAGAGATGAGTGAATGTGTGAATGAGTGAACAAATGCTTGATGAGCTGCAAACCAGAGAAAGAAAAGTTTTTAAACCACCAGTGTTGATAAATTTTAATCAAAAGTTATGTGCAACATTATTTAAAATGGCAGCCAATGAATTTGAGATAATGGTTAACCTTTTAACATGTAAATATACTTCTAAAGTGTAAAAGTGTAAAAGTATATGCTTATATTTGAATTTCAAAATGATAATTACTCAATGTTTTAACTAAACTATGCATGGAAGAAATATATTTTGAGATTAAAATGACAAAAGTAGAAACTGAAGAGCTCTTCCATTGCCTGAAAATAAAGAATCTTACTCATACCCTTCTCAGATTTCTGCCTTCAAGGGTGACTACAAAATAAATTTAGACAAATGACTGTTTGGTTTTTGTTTTTTTTTTGTTTTGTTTTTTTTCATTACAGGACAAACTTGAGCATGGAATATGGAGAAAATCTTGAAAACTTGCCATCCAGAGGAGGCAGTCCTTTGAACTGTATGATTAACTGATTTCATAAAATGTTGATCAACAAAATAGAAACCATAAAGTCTAACAAGTAATTAGAGTATTTTGACTACATGGCCATAAATTGAAATAAGTAAATTATAATTTGGCTTATAAAGCAAAGATTAATCTTAACTATGTGATCAGATGCATACAAAATTTAAAAGAAAACAATTATTAAATGACTGTATATCAAAATTTTAAGATAAATAAAATTACCTCACAATAACAACAATAAGGATGACACTTGGATACAGTAATAATGTTTTTCCTTTCTTTTTTCCTTTTTGAGACACTGAGACCTTAGTCTTATTAGAATTCACATCCTAAGTGACAGTGATATTCAGTGTTTCACAAGATGTTCTGACACTATGGTTAAGTAAAGATAATATTGACGCAGGATCCTTTCTATCAGCATGCTTAATCAAAATGCAGGCACCCCTGACGACACACTTTCAGTGGAAGAAGGCCTCAAGACAATCTGAATGAAATATAGTTTGATTCGTAAGTATCAAATCAAATCAAATCAACCTTTATTGTCATATTGCTGTACATACATGCATAAACTATGCATGCATAAACTATTCGGCTGCACGGTGGCGCAGTGGTTTAGCACTGTGGCAGCACAGTTTTACCCTCGGCCGGGGGATCGCGGGGATCATGAGATCGTGGGTTCGATCCCAGCCCCCGACCAACAGTGAGCTGTGTGGAGTTTGCATGTTCTCCCCGTATTGCGTGGGTTTACTCCGGGATTTCTCCGGTTTCCTCCCGCATACCAAAAACATGTAGGTTTAGGGCGCTCGCGCACGCAGCGACCAGCAGCCGGTGGCTTGTCACCAGATTGCAAACCAAGTCTACCTACGGGTACAAATAAGTAACAAAAAAAAAAAAAAAATACAACTGTAGTGCAGGCAAGATGAAATTGCATTTCTCTCTGCATCCATATAAGTAAAAGAACATGATTTAAGACACACTCACACATAGCTTCACCCCCCACCCCACCACATCCATTCACACATCCCTGAGACATACTTGAAAAACTAACCAGAACTATAATGTACAAATAATATACATAATGTCCGTAGGTGCAGTAGTACGTATGTATGAGAGATTCCGGATCAGCTGTTCAGCATCCTAACAGCCTGTGGAAGGAAGCTGTTACTCAGTCTGGTGGTTCTGCCTCTGATGCTCCGGAATCATTTGCCAGATGGCAGAAGTCCGAAGTGTTTATGCAGAGGGTGAGAATGGTCCTTGACAATGTTTAGTGCCCTGCTCCTACAATGGTTCTGAAAAAGTTCTTGGACAGAGGGGAGGGAGACTCCAATTACCCTCTCAGCTCCCTTAACTATCCTCTGCAGGGCTTTTTTGTCTGACATACTGCAGCTGGAGTACCATGTAGCAATGCAGTACGTCAGAACACTCTCCACCACACCTCTGTAGAAGGCCCTGAGGATGCAGATGGGGAGAGAGGCCTGCTTGAGTTTCCTCAAGAAGTGCAGTCTCTGCTGGGCCCGCTTCCTGATCCCCAATGAATTCTTGCTCCAGGTCAGGTCCTGCGAGATCTGCACTCCGAGGAACTTGATGTTCTCCACTGTCTCCACTAAATGGCCGCTGATGCTGAGGGGGATGTGTTCAGGCTGTGACCGCCGGAAGTCGATAATCATCTCCTTCATTTTGTCTGTGTTGAGCACCAGATTGTTCTCCCTGCACCAGCCCTCCAGGTCTCTCACTTCTTCCCTGTACATTGATTCCTCATCCCTCTGAATAAGTCCCACCACCGTGGTGTCGTCTGCAAACTTAATAATCTGGTTCTCCTCGTGTCTGGATACACAGTCATGTGTTAGAAGTGTAAACAACAGTGGACTGAGTATGCAGCCTTGAGGGGATCTGGTGCTCAGTGTGACAGAGTTGGAGATGTTGTTTCCAACCCAGACAGACTGAGGTCTCTCAGTCAGGAAATCCAGGATCCAGAGACATGTGGCGGTGTTCAGACCAAGAAGGAATAATTTCTCCATCAGTCTCTGGGGAATAATGGTGTTGAATGCTGAACTGAAATAAATGTACAGGAGTCTGGCGTAGGTGTCTGTCTGATCCAGGTGGGTGATGACAGAGTGCAGGGTGGTGACTATAGCATCCTCCATGTAGCAGTTTGAACGATATGCAAACTGGAGCGGGTCATGTGATGCAGGGAGGCAGGCTGTGATGTGTGGTTTGACAAGCCGTTCAAAAGACTTCATCACAATTGATGTCAGTGCAACAGGACGATAGTCATTCAGACAGGACACAACTGGTTTCTTTGCCACCGATACTATGATAGAGGTCTTGAAGCATCTAGGAACGATGGCCTGACTCTGGAAGATGTTATACAGTGGGGCAAAAAAGTATTTAGTCAACCACCAATTGTGCAAGTTCTCCCACTTAAAAGATGAGAGAGGTCTCCAATTTTCATGATAGGTATACCTCAACCATGAGAGACAAAATGAGAAAAAAAAATCCAGAAAATCACATTGTCTGATTTTTAAAGAATTTATTTGCAAATTATGGTGGAAAATAAGTATTTGGTCACCTACAAACAAGCAAGATTTCTGGCTCTCACAGACCTGTATCTTCTTTGTCAAGAGGCTCCTCTGTCCTCCACTCGTTACCTGTATTAATGGCACCTGTTTGAACTCGTTATCAGTATAAAAGACACCTGTCCACAACCTCAAACAGTCAGACTCCAAACTCTACTATGGCCAAGACCAAAGAGCTGTCAAAGGATACCAGAAACAAAATTGAAGGCCTGCACCAGGCTGGGAAGACTGAATCTGCAATAGGTAAGCAGCTTGGTGTGAAGAAATCAACTGTGGGAGCAATTATTAGAAAATGGAAGACATACAAGACCACTGATAATCTCCCTCAATCTGGGGCTCCACGCAAGATATCACTCCGTGGGGTCAAAATGATCATGAAAACGGTGAGCAAAAATCCCAGAACCACACGGGGGGACCTAGTGAATGACCTGCAGAGAGCTGGGACCAAAGGAACAAAGGCTACCATCAGTAACACACTACGCCGCCAGGGACTCAAATCCTGTAGTGGCAGACGTGTCCCCCTGTTTAAGCCAGTACATGTCCAGGCCCGTCTGAAGTTTGCTAGAGAGCATTTGAAAGATCAAGGAGAGGATTGGGAGAATGTCATATGGTCAGATGAAACCAAAATAGAACTTTTTGGTAAAAACTCAACTTGTCGTGTTTGGAGGAGAAAAAATGCTGAGTTGCATCCAAAGAACACCATACCTACTGTGAAGCATGGGGGGTGGAAACATCATGCTTTGGGGCTGTTTTTCTGCAAAGGGACCAAGACGACTGATCCGTGTAAAGGAAAGAATGAATGGGGCCATGTATCGTGAGATTTTGAGTGAAAACCTCCTTCCATCAGCAAGGGCATTGAAGATGAAACGTGGCTGGGTCTTTCAGCATGACAATGATCCCAAACACACCGCCTGGGCAACGAAGGAGTGGCTTCGTAAGAAGCATTTCAAGGTCCTGGAGTGGCCTAGCCAGTCTCCAGAGCTCAACCCCATAGAAAATCTTTGGAGGGAGCTGAAAGTCCGTGTTGCCCAGCGACAGCCCCAAAACATCACTGCTCTAGAGGAGCTCTGCATGGAGGAATGGGCCAAAATACCAGCAACAGTGTGTGAAAACCTTGTGAAGACTTACAGAAAAACGTTTGACCTCTGTCATTGCCAACAAAGGGTATATAACAAAGTATTGAGATGAACTTGTGTTATTGACCAAATACTTATTTTCCACCATAATTTGCAAATAAATTCTTTAAAAATCCTTCAATGTGATTTTCTGAATTTTTTTTTTTTCTCATTTTGTCTCTCATAGTTGAGATACACCTATGATGAAAATTGGAGACCTCTCTCATCTTTTAAGTGGGAGAACTTGCACAATTGGTGGCTGATTAAATACTTTTTTACCCCATTGTAAATGTCAGTCAGTACGTCCGCCAACTCGCTTGCGCAGTCTCGGAGCACAAGTCCCGGGATGTTGTCCAGATCTGCAGCTTTACGTGGGTTGACCCTGGTTAGGGTCCTCCCTGTGTCCGCTGTGTTGATGGTAAAAGCTGGTCCGACCGATGGTGGGGATGGGCCAGCGCTCCCTCTGATTGTCGGGTTTGATGCTTCAAAACGTGCAAAGAAGTCGTTGAGCCTGTCTGGAAGTGAAGCGTAGTCATCATCGACCCCCTGCCTAGACTTATAGCCCGTCAGTGTCCGAACTCCCTGCCACATCTGCTTGGTGTTCCTAGTGTCACAGAGGTGTCCCTGGATTTTCTCCGCATAGGCGCACTTCGCCGTCTTAATTCCCTTTGAGAGCGCAGACCTGGCTGAGCGGAGGGTGATCCTGTCCTTCAATCTGAAGGCTCAGAATCAGAATCAGAATCAGGTTTATTGCCATTGTTCATGTAGTACACAAACTAGGAATTTGTCTCGGTGCAATGCTGCAACATTAAACATGATAAAATAAAAGAAATAAACTATACATGCAATAAAGTGTAGAATAAGAGTGAGTGATACTGGTCAGCAGTTAAAATATATTAGCGAGCAGCAGATACTGTGGAGAACCATATAGTGCAGTCGGTAATGCAGGAAGAAAACAGTGATGATTGACATGAGTCTGGTTGAGCTGCTGTACATAGTGCACGAGAGTCAATAAGTCACTTAGTGTTCAGCAGTCTGATGGCAGAGGGGAAGAAGCTGTTCATGTGACGGGAGGTTTTAGTCTGGATGGACCGAAGTCTTCTACCTGAGGGGAGGGGGGCAAACAGTACGTGACCAGGGTGTGAGGGATCGGCTATGATCCGGCCAGCATGCCTCCGGGTCCTGGAGATGTACAGATCCTGGAGAGATGGGAGCTTGCAGCCGATCACCTTCACAGCAGTGCGCACGACGCACTGCAGCCTTAGTCTGTCCCTGGCAGTGGCTCCTGCGTACCACACGGTTATGGAGGTGGTGAGGATGGACTCGATGATGGCTGTGTAGAACTGCACTAACATCTTGGTGGGTAGCTTGAGCTTCCTCAGCTGCCGCAGGAAGAACATCCTCTGCTGGGCTTTTTTGATGAGTGAGCTGATGGTCGGCTCCCACTTGAGGTCCCTGGGGATGGTAGTGCCTAGGAAGCGGAAGGAATCAGCAGTGGTGATGGGAGAGCCTGTGAGGGTGAGGGGGGGGCAGAGGGGTTGTGACTTTCCTGAAGTCCACAATCATCTCCACTGTCTTCAGAGCGTTCAGCTGCAGGTTGTTGTTGTTGCACCAGGACGCCAGCTGTAAGCAACGAGCGCACCTCTGCGGTCATCCAGGGCTTATGGTTTCCCCGCGCAGTGGTCTTCACTGTAGTGACATCCTCTGTGCACTTCGCGATGTAGCTATTGACCGTTTCAGCATACTCCTCCACATCTGTCTTGTCTTCCTGGGAGGCTACTATTTTGAAGACCTCCCAGTCTGTGTGCAGAAAACAGTCTTTCAGTGCAGAGGTTGCACTCTCTGGCCAAATCCTGATTTGTTTCACTACTGGCCTGCTGTGCTTCAGTAAGGGTTTGTAGGCAGGCACCAGCATCACGGATATGTGGTCAGAAAGGCCGAGGTGGGGGCGGAGCATTGCCTTATATGCATCTGTGTTTGTGTACACTAAGTCCAACATATTCTCTCCTCTGGTCTTAAAGTCTTCAATTCAATTCAATTCAATTCAACTTTATTTATATAGCGCCATTTCACAACAACAGTCATCTCATAGCACTATCAACTGTAGGGAGGACCCCCACAGTTGCAGAAAGACCCCAGCAATCAGGCGATCCCCTGTGAGCAAGCACTTGGCGACGGTGGAGAGGAAAAACTCCCTTTTAACAGGAAGAAACCTCCAGCAGAACCAGGCTCAGGGAGGGGCAGTCATCTGCTGCGACTGGCTGGGGGGTGAGGGGATAGAGAAGAAGAAAAGAACAGACATGTAGAGAGCAAACAGCACGATGGGGACTCAATCTATGGGAGAGAACAAACAAATGTTAATGACCAGCAAAAAAAAAAATATTTCAAAAAAAAAAATATTTCAATGTCTTCACATTGTTTAAACTAGGGGAGCACAGTCTTTAAACTGGTGTGGTTAAAATCCCCCGCAACCACCACAAAACTGTCCGGGTGTAAAGTTTGGATTTTGCTGATAGCATCGTGCAGTTCCCCGAGTGCCTTCTTAGCATTAGCGTTAGCACTTGGCACTATGTAAACAGCAGCTACAAACACGTTGCTGAATTCTCTCGGCAGATAATATGGCCGACAATTTACAATAAGGAACTCCGCCAATGGAGAGCAGTGTTTAGATACTAACGTGGCGTTAACGCACCAGTTCTTGTTAACATAGATGCATAGCCCACCCCCACGGGTCTTACTGGAGCTCGCCGTTTCTCTGTCTGCTCGGAACACTGTCGTACCTTCCAGTTGAATGGCCTCGTCAGGGATGTTGTCGTGGAGCCATGTCTCCGTGAACGCAAGCACACAGCAGTCCCTCCACTCTCTCCGGGTTTCTCTCAGCAGATGCAGCTCGTCCAGCTTGTTGTTGAGGGAGCGGACGTTAGAGAGAAGGAGCAACGGTACTGCTGGACTGGAGGGGTTAACCTTTAGCCTAGCATGAATCCCTGCCCTTTTTCCACGCTTTTGCTTGCATTCCCTCCGCTTGCACTTCCTCCACTCCTGGGTAGCTTCCAGCAGGGTCTCCGCCAGAATTCCATGCTGGCGTAGAATGTCCAAGTCACAACCGAGCACCGCGATTCTTGCTGCGTGCAGTACCTTGATGTTTAATAAGGTCTCATGGTTGTAAATTTTACAGAATGTATGTCTGGGATGATCAAAACTCTCACACTTGCTGATGCCAAGAGGGGCCGCTGTGTCTAGGTGCGCCGCCATCATAAACTTCCGATAGATAGATAGATAGGTAGATAGATACATAAAGTAAACCGACTATTGACATTTTATAGGATGATATTTAGAGACTGGACTTAGATGACTTGATTATTATCTCCTACGTTTAGAATGACTTCAGATGACACCAATATTCTACCTTCTTCTACCTTTTCTGTTTTTCTTCTCTTTTCTGTTGCTTAATGTTTGTTCGTTTGTTTTGTCCTGAATTGTTTATTTGGTCTATGTTTGTCTACTTCTCTTTGGGGTGATGTAGAGAAAAAAAGAGAAAAAAGGGGGGGGGCAATATTTGGAATATACTTTAGGAACAGTTTCATTATTTGTTGGCAATTTTTTTTCTTTCCCTTTCATTTTTTCCTATATATTCACTTTGACACATTATTATAAGTATGGCAAATCTTATTAATTTAGAGACAAAATTGATTAAATTTTGGTTGGTTTAAGATACATTGTTATAAAAGAAGTCACTTAATGTTTGAAGAATAAAAGTTATTGGGGATGAATAATTATTGATATAGATTAAATTATTTGGCAAGCAAACAAATTAAATTATAGCTAATTTAACTTTTATCTATCTCTCTATCTATCTCTCTATCTCTCTATCTATCTATAATATATATATATATATATATATATATATATATATATATATATATATATATACTACCGTTCAAAAGTTTGGGGTCACTTAGAAATGTCCTTATTTTTGAAAGAAAGGCACTTTTTTTCAATGAAGATAACTTTAAACTAATCAGAAATACACTCTATACATTGCTAATGTGGTAAATGACTATTCTAGCTGCAAATGTCTGGTTTTTGGTGCAATATCTACATAGGTGTATAGAGGCCCATTTCCAGCAACTATCACTCCAGTGTTCTAATGGTACAATGTGTTTGCTCATTGCGTCAGAAGGCTAATGGATGATTAGAAAACCCTTGTGCAATCATGTTAGGTCTGCAATGCTGTAATTGCTGCAAATGGAGGATTCTTTGACGAAAGCAAAGTTTGAAGGAAAAAATTATTATTTCAAATACAAATCATTATTTCTAACCTTGTCAATGTCTTGACTATATTTTAAGATAAGATAAGATAAGATAAGCCTTTATTAGTCCCACAACGGGGAAATTCCAGGATTGCAACAGCACAGGGATAGCAACACCCAGAGCAACAATCAGAAGGCAAGAAAAAATTTTTCTATTGAATTTTCTATTCATTTTACAACTCATGGTGGTAAATAAGTGTGACTTTTCATGGAAAACACAAAATAATTGTCTGGGTGACCCCAAACTTTTGAACGGTAGTGTATATATGCTTATTTATTTATTTATTAAAGGCAGAATGTGTGTTCTGGGATCATTTGTGGGTCTATTTTCTACCCTGCTTTGGACATTGGTGGAGGGATGCCTCTGAGGAAAGATTCCTGCCTCTATACCTTGACACAAATTGGTCTGAGATGAGGGGGACTGATGTCGAGCAGGAGGGGAGCTGACTCTGCTATGATTACCTATCTTTGAAAACAATTTTTGTATCCCTATATAGTGCTTAACAATTGATTATAAGTGTGATAAGGTACAAGGATTATTTATTTTATAATTAGAAGTGTGTGTGTGTGTGTGTGTGTGGGGGGGGGTTACTTGGTCACCACAAACATACAAAGCTAGAGAGGAAAACACTCATATAGGGGCACCAGTCCAGCGGGACAATTTATTAATAACTCATCCTTGAATCTGTTCATTAACCAGTCTCAATATTCATGAATTCTCCTGCCGTGACCCAGAAAAGTGCACACACAAAAAGAAATCAAGCAGAAACTTCTCTATACCATTAACAATTTTTAATAATCGGATTCAGGTTAAATGACATTACATTCAAATGATTTGTAAGCAGGTGAAATGATCAACAAGTGTCAAATATCATATTAACTGATAATGGATCCCTGAGCATAAAGTCTATATTTAAACCTCTGTGAAAAAAAAGAAAACCAGATTTTGAATTTGCAACTGTGATGCAATGAGAGATTGAGAAATAACTGTAACAGAAATATACATAACATTGGACACAATTTTATGGAGAAAATGACAAAAGCTGATTATATATTAAAAAAAAATTCTGAGTTACTCTATAAAAAGAACAGAGGTTATTGAAAAGGGAATATTAATTTTCCTTCAGCTTATAGCTCCTATCCTAGTTTATTGACTAACTTTAACATGAAAAATTGTTCATACTGAATTAGAATTAGACATCACATTTAGCCCAGCAGATAAAAAGTGGAAGTCTGGATTATGAACAGCTGTGCTGCCAGCAGTCCTTTTCAGTTACAGCTGTGATGGCACAGACTCAGCAGCGGGTTGTCCAGAGAGTGGAGCCGGCGACAGAATGAACAGCTGGCCCCAGGGGAGTTGTGACGTCTTTCTAGACAACAGATCCTCTCCTGGTCCACAAATTTAGGATGTCCACCAGCCAATGAGAACTTAGGTTGAAGGAAAATGTATTTGGACAGTTCCACCCACAAAATCCTCGTTCTCCTGACGTCGTGGTACTTGGGTGAGGCAAGGAAAAAGTCCAAAATTCACGACCAGTCCACTTTAATGGCGAGTTCTATTGGTAGATCAATATAAAAAGTTAAGTAGAATAAACACGGCTTCTGAGGAGAGGGAACAAAGCGTTTTGGAGTTTCACTCCAAGTAAGCAAGTTTTGAGCTCAACAAGAAAGGATGATCTCTTCTCAGATGCCAGAAAAACAGCAACAAGACTTAACAAAACACAGCTTTAAGAACTTTAGAAAACTCCACAAAGACTAATGACAAAAACTGAACTGAACAAAGACAGAAAACTCTGAACTGCTAGGGCGGTTCTCTCTATTTAACTGAGTGCACTCCTTGGATCATAAAATATGACTGGCAGCAGGAAAACCCAATTTTCAGCCATCGTGGGAGATTCAAATGGGCTATGGTCGAATTAGAAAGCAGTCCTTTGTCTGTAACTGACTAATAGAATGAAATGGGCCTCATCCAACAGAGACGGCCTGGTGATTGGCTGGTACCAGTCAGATGACTGGCACAGGTTTCAGAAGCATATACACATTTTAACTGTGAAATTCATTATATACTTAATATGACATCTAAACTAACTTCAGTGAGCGTGCACTTTATAAACTTGTCCTTCTATAATTAACATGCATTAGAATAAGGTTCATTTAACATGCAACAAATTTAATCAATGATTAATGCAACACTTCAAACCCATCATTGTCTAACACAGAGGCGGTCATCTTCAACAGTGTTCTGAGTATTATTTCCTGGAAAAATAAAGTCTTAAGGAGAAAAATTATTTTAGCAGATAAAACCCCAAATCCCAATGTTGATTAAATCCAACATGTCCCTGAGTTGGCAGAAATAATGCAGACATATTCTGTAGTTGTCCACCAGGGGGAAATGTTGAGCTGTGGATAATTCCTAGCGACTTGTGGAATGCAGTCAAGGAGTATCTGGGATATCTCACAGAGAGCTCTCAGCATAAATCTGTCTGGTTGGGGAGAAAGCTTCAGGATTTATGACTCATAAGAGAATCCGTTCCTGGCACAAAATGGGATCCTTATTAGCCCTTTAACCATGGAATGTGCTTTCACTGTGTTCCTTAGAGGGAGGAAACAATTCTTGACCTGACTTTTTGGGTGAAACAATTTCTTTAAGGTGAAGAGTAATTTTATAGATTATATCCAAAGGGAATGATGCTACACCTGATAAGAATGGGAATTTCTAAATTAATAAATTAGTAAATTAAAAGGGAATTTTACTGAATCAACTGATAACTTGGTAGGATGAACGAGGTACTTTGTTGAATTTAAACCAGAGTTGATTAATTTAATGACCTTTTAACAGATTGGTAAACACAGGAAAAAACAAAGCTGAAGAAAGTTAAATACTGACATAAAAGGTGAGTATATTAATGGTAAATGAAATCTAGAAAATTACTGGTATAAACATTCATTATACACTACCGTTCAAAAGTTTGGGGTCACCCAGACAATTATTTTGTGTTTTCCATGAAAAGTCACACTTATTTACCACCATGAGTTGTAAAATGAATAGAAAATATAGTCAAGACATTGACAAGGTTAGAAATAATGATTTGTATTTGAAATAATAATTTTTTCCTTCAAACTTTGCTTTCGTCAAAGAATCCTCCATTTGCAGCAATTACAGTATTGCAGACCTAACATGATTGCACAAGGGTTTTCTAATCATCCATTAGCCTTCTGACGCAATGAGCAAACACACTGTACCATTCGAACACTGGAGTGAGAGCTGCTGGAAATGGGCCTCTATACACCTATGTAGATATTGCACCAAAACCCAGACATTTGCAGCTAGAATAGTCATTTACCACATTAGCAATGTATAGAGTGTATTTCTGATTAGTTTAAAGTTATCTTCATTGAAAAAAAGTGCTTTTCTTTCAAAAATAAGGAAATTTCTAAGTGACCCCAAACTTTTGAACGGTAGTGTATGTCTGAGGAAAATGCAGACCAAGGGTCCATCAAGCAGGTAATTAAGTTTCTATTTTTCTTTGAGGTGAACTCTTACTGGTTGCATAAACATTGACTGAAATCCTGAGCTTAATCTGCCACCTTTAATCCATCCTGTCATAGACACAACTAATATGTGAATGATGACTAACCTATCAGGTCAGGTCAGGCATTGGTTTGCTTGCTACCGGATAACCATGAAAACCGGTACTACCTGTCTCATGGGTCAGGCCGTCGGCCACTCAACCAGCAATCCCGCCCTTCCAAGGGCGTGGAAGGTGAAACTGTGCATCCTGGCAGAACTAAAAACAATATCTGTCACAGGTCTGTGGTGGACCACTCCCATTTACACGGGGTGAGACTGAACATCCTGGCAGATAAGCACATCTATTGCAAGGTCTGTGGTGGACTTTTGCCAGTCGGTGCATCATGACATGCACTACACAAAGAGCAGAGATAAACAAACCTATCATCTGGTCAGTCACTGCAACAGACATTGGAGTCAGTTTGTCTTGGCCTGTCCTTGCTACTGATAATACCTCTATCTGCCAAGAATGTGTCGCTAGTCCAGCAAAAGCTATCGGTACTCAAATACTTTGAAAGCAGTTTCATGAAATGGTCAGTCAGAAAGCAACTCATACCGGCTCGGACGTTGCCCGGGTTTGCAGGGTCGGGAGTTCCTGGCAGCAGAGGGCGGAGGACAGAGCTGCGTAGAGGAATCTGATCAGACCTAAATGAAACAGTCATTGTCGCCCACGACAGACTGCTATGATGATGATGATGATGATGATGACTAACCTATAAGCTTGCCTTGCCATGTCTACCGTCGAAACATAACATTGTTTGTACAATAATACATTTTTAATAAATTGGGTTTAGATTGTATACATGTAAGTGGCAAGTATTTGGAGATATGGTTGTTTTGGTATTGCTTTCTCCATAGGTAAAAGCAGTAAATGAAATAAAACTAAGAAGATGCTTCTTCTATTGGCGGAGTGTAGAAGGAGACTGAGGCAGATAAGGAGGGACCCAGATTGCCATCGTGGGGACATTGTGAAGATGCTGAGGACTTCATTTCAACGAGCAATAATTCAAGTGTGACCATACAACAGAAAGAGAATCATCTGCCTGAAACCACGCCACAAAGGTCCTGTCAATGGCCTTCACAGCTGTCAAGGTTGCAAAAAGATCCACGGGGGGAATCAACCACTGCAAAAAGGTCCCGAATCCAGGACTCATCAACAGTGCCCACTAACCACTAGTGAACTCTTTTGCTGGTCACCTGGTGAGGTGATCGAAGCAGTAGGACAAAGAATTGTTAAAAACAAGATTTTCAACATCATAACTTATAACCACTTTTCTTTAATGATGCGGGATGATGGAAAAATTCTATGTTACACTGAGTTATATGAATTTTTATGAATATGCATATGATTTTTTTCTTTATAAAGCTTAATGTGTACTAGTAGGAAATCCTGTTACATATTTGGAGTTGTTGAGTAGTGGAAAAAAAACAGATTGAAGGATGCTGATGTGACTGTGAATGTTCAGTTCTATCACTGACTGTTCAGCTTATCACTAGTGTTTTCTGCATGGACTCAGCAGATTCAATCTTAGTCATGAATGAAATAATCAAGAGGCTCAACAAACCTTATCACACTGAGTCATGAATGAACTTATCAAGAAGAGACCCCACCCCGACAGTCCCTTGGATATATATTAACCAGAAACACTCAGGCCAATGCACTGCAGCAGTCTGTGAAAGCTGTACTCTACATCGTCTTCCACTGATCAGTGGCTATTAAATTTGCTGAAACTTTGATCCTGCCTGTTTCTTGACTACTGGTTGAAGAGATTTTTCCAACAGTATGGTTTTAAGGAGAGAAATGTGGAAGGACAGGTGGTTGTGGATTTTGCTAAAAGGTTGGAAATGGCTGTGGTGAACACATACTTCAAGAAGAGAGAGGAACATAGGGTGACTTATGGAGTGGAAGAAGGTGCACTACATCTTATGCAGAAGGAGAAATCTGAAAGAGATAGGAGACTGCAAGGTGGTGGCAGGGGAGAACGTAGCTAGACAGCATCGGATGGTAGTTTGTAGGGTGACTTTGGAAAGCAAGAAGAGGAAGAGAGTGGAGGCAGAGCCAAAGATTAAGTGGGGGAAGTTACAGAATGAACAAGGTTGCACAGAGTTCAGGGAAGAGTGGATGCAGGCTCTGGGTGGTAGGGAAGTATTACTGGATGACTGGGAAAGTACAGCAAAAGTATTGAGGGGAAACAGGTAAAAAGTTATGTGGTGTAGCCACCGGACAGAGGAAGGAAGACAAGAAGACTTGGTGGTGGAATGAGGTGGTACAGGAAAGTATTCAAAGGAAGAGGTTAGCAAAGAAAAAGCGGGATAGTCAGGGACATGAAGAAAGTAGACAGGAGTATTTGGAATCTAAGCGCATGGCAAAGAGAGAGGTGGCAAAGGAAAAGGAAAAGGCATATAGAAAGCTGTATGAGCGGCTGAACACTAAGGAAGGAGAAAAGGAATTGTAATGATTACATGGACAAAGAGACCGAGCTGGAAAGGATGTGCAGCAGGTTAGGTTGATTAAAGACAGAAATGGTAATGTACTAACAAATGACAAGAGTATGTTGAGAAGGTGGAAGGAGTACTTTGAAGAGCTGATAAATAAAGAAAATGAGAGAGAGAGAGGATGGATGAAGGAAAAAAGTGAACAAGGAAGTCCCGAGGATTACCAAGGTGGAAGTGAGTTTAGCTTTAAAGAGGATGAAGACTGGAAAGGCTCTTGGTCCAGATGACATATGTGTGGAGTTATGGAAATGTTTAGGAGAGATGGCAGTGGACTTTTTAACCAAATTGTTTAACACAATCTTGGAGAGTGAGAGGATGCTTGAAGAGTGGAGAAGTGTTTTGGTAACAATTTTCAAGAACAAGGGTGAAGCTAAGAGCTGTAGTAACTACAGAGGCATAAACAGCCACACTATGACGATATGGGGAAGAGTTGTTGAAGTCAGGTTAAGGGAAGAGGTGACAATCAGTGAGCAGCAGTACAGTTTCATGCCAAGAAAGAGTACTACAGATGCAATGCTGCACGGTGGCGCAGTGGTTTAGCACTGTGGCAGCACAGTTTTACCCTCGGCCGGGGGACCGCGGGGATCATGAGATCGTGGGTTCGATCCCAGCCCCCGACCAACAGTGAGCTGTGTGGAGTTTGCATGTTCTCCCCGTGTTGCGCGGGTTTACTCCGGGATTTCTCCGGTTTCCTCCCGCACACCAAAAACATGTAGGTTTAGGGCGCTCGCGCACGCAGCGACCAGCAACCGGTGGCTTGTCACCAGACTGCAAACCAAGTCTACCTACGGGTACAAATAAGTAACAAAAAAAAAAAAAAAAAAAAAAAAAAAAAAATGTTTGCTTTAAGAGCATTGATGGAGAAGTATAAAGAAGGTCAGGTGGAGCTGCACTGTGTCTTTGTGGATCTAGGGAAAGCATTTGATAGGGTGCCAAGAGAAGAAGTGTGGTACTGTATGAAGAAGTCAGGATTGGCAGAGAAGTATGTGAGGGTGGTGCAGGACATGTATGAGGACAGCGAGACGGTGGTGAAGTGTGCTGTAGGAGTGATAGATGGATTCAAGGTGGGGATGGGATTACATCAGGGATCAGCTGTGAACCTCTTCTTGTCAGATGCGACTTCCCGTAAGCAGGAATGAGTGGACTCAAAGTGCAGACAGGACTTTGGGGCGGCAGTGGCTCAGGAGGTAGAGCAGGTCGTCCAATAACCGCATGGTTGGCGGTTTGAATCACGCTCTCCCCGGATATCCTGCCGTTGTGCCCCTGGGCAAGACACTTCACCCCCAATTGCTCCTGGTGGGTCTGGAAGCGCCATATTAGGTAGCATGCTGCCATCAGTGTGTGAATGGGTGGATAGCAGGATCTGTATAGCGCTTTGGTCATCAAGAGATGAGAATAAAAAAAGTGTTATATACAGTAAGTGCACTTACATTTACCATTTAAGTGCAAGAACGATTTTTTAACAAGGTACAAAGTAAAGACAACACGGGGTCTGAGAACAAAACAAAACTGACCAGGCAAGGGGAACCCACAGACAACAAGAAAGCTGGAGGGATAAACAAACTATGATGCCATAACGAACAGGAACTGAGACTAATATGCGTAGGGTAACTGATAATTGGACACACAAGATACTGTAGCTGGGATACGAATCAAGGGCTAAATGATTACACTTATGAGGGAGGCTACAGGTAGGGAAAACAAAATACAAGACGAGCTGGGAACTATAGATACACAAGGAACACACTCAAAAGCACAAACATGAAATGTCACAACTCGCTCTCGGGCTGGGTCTGAACTTATGTCATGAAAACCAAGAACAAACAGGGGATGAACACAGGACATTACAAAATGACCAAGGACCGGGGGAAAACAAAAGACAATAATATTGACCGCAGTGAGACCAAAATGAAACAAAGTATGGTCCATGACCATGCCCAGATAATGACAATTTTTGTTTGCCATAGTGATGGACAGGCTGACAGACGAGGTAAGGCAGGAGGCTCCGTGGACCATGGTGTTTGCAGATGACATTGTGATCTGTAGAGAGAGCAGGGAACAGGTGGAAGAGAACCTGGAGAGATGGAGGTGTGCTATGGAGAAAAGAGGAATGAAGGTCAGTAGAAGCAAGACAAAATAGATGAGTGTGAATGAGAGGGAGGAAGATGTAATCGTGAAGATAGAAGGAGTAAAGGTAGTGAAAGTAGAAGAGTTTAAAAACCTGGGCTCAACCATCCAAAGCAATGGAAAATGCACAAGAGAGGAAAAGTATAGAGTGCAGGCATGATGGAGTGGGTGGAGACGAGTGTCAGGGATGATGTGTGAAAGAAGGATAGCAGCAAGAGTGAAAGGGAAAGTTTACAAGACAGTAGTGAGACCTGCCATGATGTATGGTTTGGAGACAGCGGCGCTAACAAAAAGAAAAGAGACACAGCTGGAGGTGGCAGAGTTCAAGATGCTAAGATTTTCATTGGGAGCAGTGTTGGGAGTAATGCCACTACTTTTGCAGTAATGTGGTGTCTAACAAAATTCCTGTTAAAAAAAATTCAGTAATGCATAATAGTTACTGTAATTTGATCAGATTGGTTACTCGTTACTCATATTCTTAATATGAACAGATATTTTTAGCATAAATACACACATGGACAAAATTGTTAGTACCCCTCTGTTAATGAAAGAAAAACCCACAATGGTCACAGAAATAACTTGAATCTGACAAAAGTGGTGATAAATAAAAATTCTATGAAAATTAACCAATGAAAATCAGACAATGCTTTTGAATTGTGGTTCAACAGAATTATTTTAAAAAACAAACTCGTGAAACAGGCCTGGACAAAAATGATGGTACCCTTAACTTAATATTTTGTTGCACAACCTTTTGAGGCAATCACTGCAATCAAACGATTTCTGTAACTGTCAATGAGACTGCTGCACCTCTCAGCAGGTATTCTGGCCCACTCCTCATGAGCAAACTGCTCCAGTTGTCTCAGGTTTGAAGGGTGCCTTCTCCAGACGGCATGTTTCAGCTCCTTCCACAGATGTTCAATAGGATTTAGATCAGGGCTCATAGAAGGCCACTTTAGAATAGTCCAATGTTTCGCTCTTAGCCATTCTTGGGTGTTTTTAGCTGTGTGTTTTGGGTCACTATACTATTGCAAGACCCATGCCCTGCAACTGAGACCAAGCTGTCTGACACTGGGCAGCACATTTCTCTCTAGAATACCTTGATAGTCTTGAGATTTCGTTGTACCCTGCACAGATTCAAGACACCCTGTGCCAGATGCAGCAAAGCAGCCCCACAATATAACAGAACCTCCTATATGTTTCACAGTAGGGACAGTGTTCTTTTCTTGGTATGCTTCATTTTTGCGTCTGAACATAGAGCTGATGTGCCTTGCCAAAAAGTTGCAGTTTTGTCTCGTCTGTCCATAGGACATTCTCACAGAAGCTTTGTGGCTTGTCAACATGCAGTTTGGCAAATTCTAGTCTGGCTTTTTTATGATTTGTTTTCAACAGTGGTGTCCTCCTTGGTCGTCTCCCATGAAGTCCACTTTGGCTCAAACAATGACAGATGGTGCGATCTGACACTGATGTACCTTGACCTTGGAGTTCACCATGAATGTGTTTAGAGGTTGTTCTGGGCTCTTTTGTTACCATTCGTATTATCCGTCTCCTCCTGCAGCCACGTCCAGTGAGGTTGGCTACAGTCCCGTGGATCTTAAATTTCTGAATAATATGTGCAACTGTAGTCACAGGAACATCAAGCTGCTTGGAGATGGTCTTATAGCCTTTACCTTTAACATGCTTGTCTATAATTTTCTTTCTAATCTCCTGAGACAACTCTCTCGTTTGCTTCCTCTGGTCCATGTTTAGTGTGGTAAACACTATGTCACCAAACAGCACAATGACTACTTGTCACCCTTTAAATAGGCCGACTGACTGATTACAAGTTTGTAGACACCTGTGATGTGAATTAGAGGACACATCTTGGTTGAACATGTCCCTGTGGTCACATTATTTTCAATCTTTTCTAGGGGTACCATCATTTTTGTCCAGGCCTGTTTCATGAGTTTGTTTTTTTAAAATAATTCTGTTGAACCACAATTCAGAAGCATTGTCTGATTTTCATTGGTTAATTTTCATAGAATTTTATTTATTACCACTTTTGTCAGATTCAAGTTATTTCTGTGACCATTGTGGGTTTTTCTTTCATTAACATAGGGGTACCAACAATTTTGTCCATGGCTGTAAATACAAACTGACCCTATTGTAGCACATGCAGCCGTCAGTCGACATGACCCATTGCAAAGAGCTGAGTCTTCATTACCAAGCAGAGGAAAAGATGAAGCAACTTTGATTTTGCAGAAATAGATTTTCTTTCCTTTGCCGCAGTCACGGACAAAAGCATATTGGTGGGCTCCAAGCTAAGTGCCGGTTGAGACCTACTGCAATCTTCAGAAGCGCATGAAAACAGCAACAAAGCTCTGACAAAGCTAGTGCTATGCTATGCTAACAATACCATGTTAGTGGATTTATGCTGAACAGCTACAGCAGGAGCCACAGCTGGATGTAAAGTGGCAATATTCTTGTCTCAACATCCACAGCTGGATTTCAAGCACAGGTATGCTTCTGGACAGTTTGTGACCCAGACCCTGGACTGTGATCCAGCGGAAATTAAAACACATTTACTTGCTACCTGGATAAGGATTCAAAAATGGATTTTGATCTCCAAAAGGAATTTGAGGGACTGGATCATGTCTCTGTCACAGCAGACATCTGGACTGTGGAAAAAGGACATTTTCTTTGAATCATTGCACATCGGATTAAACCATAATCATAAGGTAAGATAAACATGTACAGCTTCATGCAGTGTTGCCAACTCTGACTCCTTTGGAGTGATTCTCACTCTTTTTCCCTCTACATCACTCCACAAACCCTATTTTTCACTCCAAAATGAGGAAATTATATCATATTAATTTTCTTCAGATTTTTCCCACAATAAGAGCTCTCAAGGCAGGATAAAGCAGACTGAAAAACTATGTATAAATACACCAAATCTCCATCTGTTTGTGTGCGTGTGTGTGTGTCTGTCTGTCTATTCCATGCATATCTCTTGAACCATTCGTCAGAGTGACCTAATGTTTTATACGTGTATTGCTGAGGTTACGAGGGTGTGCATCCCTGAGTATGAAGTTGCTCAGTTAAAATATGTATTTTTTAATCAATAAAAGTTTAGCCACTGCTCTGTCACCACTCTGTGTCTCTTCATGGTGTGGCTTCAAGAAGTGTGGGCGGGGTTTCGGATTGACTCCGTGCTGATTGGACGATACGTGGCCTCACGGCCATGCTTATTAGATGATACGCTGCATTGCGACCTGTCAGTCACCACAGTGTTCCCTGGACAAAACAAGGAAGACAAAAATGACAAATTTGACTAGAAAAATATAATACTGAAGATTTAATGCTTAAAAAAATTACACCATAAAGTTGCTGTGATTGTGTAGGTCTAAAGGATAATTCGGCATATGTGGAGAACATGAGGTGCGCAGCAGACTGGGTGGAGCGTCAGCAGGGACCGGGTCTGACAAATCAACACAGAACATGCCAGGAGAAGCAGACATGGCCTGGCCCAAAGGCACGCTAACTGATGGCAATAAAAAAAGTTATTTTCATTAAAGTGAAAAAAAGGATAATGTATGGAGTGTGCTTTTGCCCTGAGACTGATTTATCATGGAAAACAGCTGAGCTCTGTAGTTCAAGCAATCAGCTGATTGGATCCACCTCCTCTGGTGTTCTGACATCTTGGCATATCTGTCAGAACAGCACTGGATAGCTGATGGTACAGACTGCAAAGGTTGAAAAAAAAAACATGGGGGGAAGGCCCTACGACTTTTGCTCCACAAATGCATGACGTATCAACCATAAGCTGGATACATCCGAAAATTTTCAGCATGGGGCACATATTTTTTCCAGTTCATAAAATTTTTCACCAGGTCTGAGATGTGTGAGAAAAAAAGCGTTTTGGTTAATGTTTAGAGGGTCAAAAACGTGATAGTTTAGGTGGAATAATAATAATAATAATAATAATAATAATAATAATAATAATAATAATAATAATAACAACAACAACAACACTGGTCAACACCAAATTTATTGTCTAAGTTTTTTTTTTAGCTGATTTAGGACAATTTTTATTTGCTGAATCCAAAAATCACATTGGTTTTGCTCAGTCAGGTCAACTTTTTGAACTATGGCCACATGTTTTTTACGTTTTTGTTTACATGTATGGGTATTTTCGCTTTATATGATGCAAAATTCTTTTTTATTTCTTGAAATTCTCTGAATTTTGAACAATGATGACATAACATTCAATTTACATATACTAACCTTTATCAGTGTCTACTATTCAATTTACAGTGCAACTGTACAACTGCTTACAACTTAGCATAAAAACCTGACCTGATCAAGAGAAACGGATGTCATTTTCGGATTCAGTGGTGCAAAATTGTCTTAAATCAGTTCAAAAAATACAGACAACTTACAAAAAAATTATTTTTGTTATATTGTGTATTCTTCTTGCATCAATAAAAGACAAATCGCTTACAATAGAGCCGTGGCCAGTCACGCCCTCAAGGTTCAGATCATTATTTGGCCTCAGTATCGCCCCAGTACAATGATATAAGCACTGTCTCAATCTTTGCATTTAAGTTTTAAAAAGCCTTTTTAACAAAATATTGCTAAAGTATAAAATGATGCACTACAATGGGCCTCAAATATTTGTAAACGTGTCCCATTATAGCACTGCATGAGTTTATTGATGATACACAGAAGAAATTCAATATTACACTGAACTACATCATTGAACAGTGATATAAACTAAAATAATTATAATGATGGCTGAACAACTCCCATTCTCCAAAGTGCAAGATACGCTATTACCTTGAATATAAGTGATAAAAGATCAGACAAACAAATAAACAAGGGATCTGAAACAGTCTCTAATATTAGATGTCCCATTCATTTTCAATATTTAGGTATTCTGTATTTAATATTCACACAATCAAATAAATCTTAGGGTTATTTACTCCGTTTTATATTTGTCAAAGTCTAACATGTGATTGCCTACATATAGCCTATACTTTCTATTCCACTATCAAACACAGCCTACATTTGGGCCTGTAAAGTCTGACTGGGATACCTGTTTCAGACAGGATTACTTGCATTCTACGGGCAATGCACTAGTGTTCTAAATGCTCTGTCTGAAACAGTCTGTTTGAAGCCTGATATTAATAATTCCGTAATGTAATCCATTAATTAAATTATCTTATGTGTGCAAGATGATTTAAGTTTGCATTTAAAAGTAGCCTAAAAGTTACTTTTCCAAGTACCTAATTACTTTAATCATGCAGTAATTGGTAAAGTAACTCAATTACTTTTGAAAAGAAGTAACTAGTAACTGTAATTAGTTACTATTTTTTAGTAACTTGCCCATCACTGAATGCGAGTGACTAGGAGGGACAGGATTTGAAATGAGTATATCAGAGGGACAGCTCAGGATGAGCGGTTTGGAGACAAAGTAAGAAAGGCAAGGCTGAGATGGTTTGGACATGTGCAGAGGAGGGATAGTGGATATATTGAAGAAAGGATGTTGAAGATGGAGCTGCCAGGAAGGAGGACAAGAGGAAGACCACAGAGAAGATTTATGGATGTAGTGAAGGAGGACATGGAGAGGGTTGGTGTTACAGAGGAAGATGCAAGAGCTTGGGTGAGATGGAGGCAGATGATCCGCTGTGGTGAACCCTAAAGGGAGCAGCTGAAAGAAGAAGAAAAAAAAAGTTTATACTTGTGTATAATTGTTTGAACAGATGAACTTGGCACTTTCAGGCAACTGGAAATTGTACCCAAGGATGAACCAGACTTGTGGAGGTCCACAGTTCTCTTCCTGATATATTGGCTGATTTCTTTTGATTTTCCCATGATGTCACAAAAGGAAGTAGTGTGTGTAAGTGACAAGCGTGAAAGCCAGCATTCAATACCCATGACCTTCAATCCGTCAGGCGGCACTGCTTTAAAAACTGACATCATTCTCTGAAGATTATTACCACGTGGGCTCAGGAACACTGGAAAACCATTGTCAGTTAGAACAATTTGTTGCTACATCTACAAGTGCAAGTTAAAATGCTGTCATGCAAAGTGAAAGCCATATATCAATAATATTCAGAAATGCCACTGGTTGCTCTGGGCCTGAGCTCATCTGAGATGCACAGACACAAAGTGGAAAAGTGTCCTGTGGTCTAACGAATCCAGATTTTGGATTGTTTTTCGAAATCATGGATGTGGTGTCCTCCGGGCTAAAGAGGAAAATGACCATCCAGATTTTATCAGCGCAAATTTCAAAACCAAGCATCTGGGATGGTATTGGGGTGTGTTAGTGCCCATGGCATGGGTAACTTGAACATCTATGAAGGCACCATTAATACTGAAAGATACATACAGATTTTAAAACAACATATGCTGCCATCCAAGCAATGTCTTTTTCAGGGACATGTCTGCTAATTTCAGCAAGACAATGCCAAGTCACATTCTGCACTTGTTACAACAGTATAGCTTCGTAGTAAGAGAGTGTGGGTATTAGACTGGCCTGTCTGCAGTCCAGACCTGTCTCCCACTGAAAATGTGTGCCGCATTATGAAGTGCAAAATATTACCCTGGAGACCCTGGACTGTTGAATAACTGAAGTTGTACATCCAGCAAGAATGGTAAAAAAATTCACCTACACAGCTTCAACAATTGGTGTCCTCAATTCCTAAATGCTGATTGAGTGTTGACAAAAGAAAAGATAGCTCATGTAGGTTCATTTTGTCTTCTTTTAATTATTTACCTTATGTTCTTATTAAAGACAAAAATAGAAAGGAAATGTTTTCACCTTCTTTACATGTTTCAACTGTTCACTGCAGCCTTCGTCAGAAGTGTCAGCTGATTGCTGCCAGGTGTCATTTTATCAGCTGACTTTCGTAGGTGGGGCCAGCCCAGCAGACCTGTCAGATCCACCGAGCCGGCCCCGCTTTCCGCTGTCTGATGGTCTCTGGAGAATGTGGTCCCAGGTGTGGGAAAGCATAAAGGCCCCCTCATCCCGGTTCATGCTATCTTTTCCCCGCTTCCTGATTTCTATATGTAGGAAAACGTTAATTTTGGATAACCTCTAGTGAACCCTCAGAAACAGTGTTTATTAGATGCTAATGGCAAATATATATATTCTTAATAAATGTACCTAAGAGACTATAATTTAATGATTAATAGTAAATGGGAGCATTTATAGGGAATGTATTAAAGTACTGAATATGCACTGTCTAGATATGAGCTGTCAATGGAAGTAGTAGCGTTTCTACGCCGGAGGTGGCGCTCAGTAATGTTAAGACACTGTGTAGTGTTAGAGAACACCATAGAAGAAGAGTGTAGGCGCTCTAGTGAGTTTGTTCCAGAGAGACGTTGACACAGAGTGTAGACAGAGTGTTGAGACAAGATGGTGTATAGCGATGTGCTCTGTAAGTGATGTGCCGTGCCGTGTGAGCTGGAAGAAGTCAATAAACAGTCGCTGCAAAGTCTAAAAGCTTGGCTTAAATCATCCTTCCTCCCTCTTCGCCCCTCCTGGGTGTAACAAAACTTGGTAGCAGAGGATGGTTCAGCTGTGTATAAGACGGTGAGTGTGCAAATAAAAGGAAAAAAAAAGGCCGTAACAATGGAGCTGGAGCAGCTACAAGCTAAGCTAACTGAGGCCTTGGTGCCGTTACGGGCCGAACAGCTAAATGAGGTCTGTTTATTTGCAAAGATAAGCCCAGCCGAACCGTCTAAGAAGTACACGCTGATACGACTGTTAATCGAGGAGGTAGAGAAAGCCATTAAACGCGAAGAGGAGGATGTTGTCCGCGAGTTTCTGCTAAGGCTAATAGCATGTGCTAACAAAGCTAAGCTAAGTGAACCGTTGACGCAGGCAGCGACAACGGCCGGCACGAGCCGCGAGGCGGAGGCACTCGCCAGTTTACAGAGCCAGTATGCCGCTCTGCATGCAAGTATTATTGACTCAACTAAACGGGTTGAAGACGAAATAATAAGGCTGACGGATGATAAGGCCGCGCCGCCGCCGGGCCGCCATTTTGTGACACAGCCTGAGGCCGCGCCGCCGAGCCGCCATTTTGTGATATAGCCCGCGGTCCCCACAGCGCCCCTACCGCCAGAAGTGATCATTAAACGGGAGTTTAAGATAAATGGGCAGATAGGGGAGAGGGGCCAAAAAGACAAGTTGTCTTATTCCAATCTCACTCACCAGATTAATATGGGCTTAAAGAAAAAGCACAGTGAGACTGAGATAATTGAGGCTGTTGTCAAAGCAGTGAGTCCTGGATTGAGTTTGCGCGCTATGCTGAAGATTAAGTCAGATCTCACACTGCCACAGCTGCGCATAATCCTGCGAGGACATTATAAAGAAGATAGTTCCACTGACTTGTATCATTGTCTTATAAACCTCACACAAGACAGTAATGAGTCACCTCAGAACTTCCTGTTTCGTGCCATTGAGCTAAAGGAAAGACTTTTAGCAGCATCCAGAGAGCCTGGCACTGAAGAGCAGTTTAGTTCTGATCTTATTCAGAGGAAGTTTCTGAGGGCGGTGGAAACAGGACTGATCAGTGTTGATGTGAAATATCAACTGAAGCGTTATTTGGAGGATCTTGCCGTCACTGACGAGCTACTGATTTCAAAGATGAATGCAGCAGCCAGTCTTGAGTGGGAACGGCATCAGAAATTTAAAAGGCACACAAAAGAACTAAAGGTTCGAGAATGCCGAGTGGAAAATCTGACGGGTCAGTATGCAACCGAGAGAGAAGTGGATGGCCAAGAGCGCCCCCTACCATCGACAAAAGGAAAAATCCTTAAATCCCAAAGCACAGTGACCCGTACGGAATCTGAGCTCCTGAACATAGTCACGCAGCTGAAGAGTGACATGGAGGAGATCAAAAAGGCTATACGTGAGTCTCCCAGAGCACCTCGCGCTCAAAGAGCCAGGAGGACACGTGGCTGCAAGAGATGTCAGTCCACCAGCAATGGCGATCAATGCAACCACTGCTTCAGGTGTGGAGTCAGCGGCCACATGTCAAGGGAATGTCGGATAGGGAGGAGACTCGGAAGAGGAATAGGGCAAGTAGACACGGCGGCCAATACTGTCGCAGCCACATCAGAACAAGCTAACACGCAAGAACTATATGAGCTCATTACGGACAGTATTCGGAGGTTAGAAGCAAGGCTGGTAGCTCAGGCCGAGGTACCTCCTGTAGAAACGGTCCGTGTTAATCTACTGTCCCCTAATCGCCAATTACAGTTACTCAATTTGGTTGGAAAAAAATATGTCATCACCTGCTTCCTCGATGACAAGGAGACACAAGCATTGTGTCACAGGGTCACAGGGTCACAGGTTTGTTTAATGAATGACACCTGGAGACAGGAGCAGCTGCCACACACCACCGTCAGAGACTTAGCCGAGTTGGTGGGTCCAAATATCCTGAGTGGGAGGGCAGTGAACCAGACACCGATTCCATTCTCAGGGTGGGTCAAAGTCACATTTAAGCTGCCGACAGTTAGTCACCCACCGGTGGAACTCTTAGTTCCTGTGCTAGTGGTGAAGGAGGACGGAGTGGCAGAGCCGCCTATCATTGGGTTCAACGTGATTGACCATGTCCTGAAGATGGGCATTAAATCCCCTTGTGCTATCAGTGAAGCTGTTAGCGCAGCCTTCTCATTTGACTGTAAGAAAACAGAGGTGTTTTTGAAAGTGATGCAAAGTGAGGAGGATAGGCTGGGGGAAGGAATGGTAAAAGTTGGAAGTGAGTTGGTTACCATCCCTGCTGGCCAAACCAAAACAGTCAAAGGTTGTGTCAGAGCAGGCTCACTTCCAGACACAAAAGACGTCTTATTTGAGCTGAGTCAGTACACCCAATTACCAGAGGGTTTGCAGATGCAAAGTGGGTTGGTGCAGTTATGGAAAGGGAAGCGATCTATGTTCAAAGTACCTATAACAAACAGTACGTCCCGTGATATCCAGCTGCCCGCTAAGACCATTTTGGGGGAAACGCAGAGAGTTAAAACTGCTTATCCGGCAGATATTAGACCCCCTGCTGTAAACCCAGCAACCGTCGACCCAACGACGAGTGAGACAGGAAGAAACAAAGAGACCGAGATGAACTGTGCTGTCAAAGAGACTAGGGACATGTGGGACCCTCCAGTTCCCCTTGATCATCTCTCACCCATACAGCAAGAGCAAGTAAAACAGCTACTATGGGAGGAACGGAAAGCGTTTTCCCGTGATGAGTATGATGTAGGGACAATTCCCTCTTTACAGTTGAAGATCCGACTCAAAGATCACGATCCTGTCAAAAAGACTTATGTTTCTGTTCCCAAACCACTTCGTAAAGAAGTAAAGGAGTATTTAGAAGACCTGCTTAACAGGGGCTGGATCACAAAATCCAAGTCATCGTATTCCAGTCCAATTGTCTGTGTGCGAAAGAAAGATGGAGGTCTGCGTTTGTGTTGTGACTTTAGAGAATTGAACAAGAAGTCTATCCCAGACAAGACACCCAATTCCCCGCATACAGGATAAGCTAAACAGTCTAAGTGGGAGTGTGTGGTTTTCAGTCCTCGACCAAGGAAAGGCGTATCATCAGGGTTTCCTGGAAGAGTCGAGTAGACCCCTCACTGCATTTATCACTCCCTGGGGTTTGTTCGAGTGGGTAAGGATTCCATTTGGTTTGTCCTCAGCACCAGCAGCATTCCAAAGATCTATGGAGGAGTGCTTGTGGGGGTTGAGAGATGATGTTTGTCTGCCTTACCTCGATGATAACCTTGTTCATTCACAGGCTTTTGAAGATCACTTGCGAGACCTGAGAAGCGTCCTGCACCGCTATCAAAGTCATGGAGTGAAGTTGACTCCCCGGAAATGTGAGTTATTCAAGCAGCAGGTACGTTTTCTTGGTAAAATGGTAACAGGACAGGGTTACACCATGGACCCTGCGGACATTGCCCCAGTGCAGATACTCAAACAGCAGCAACCTTCCACTGTGGGAGAGCTAAGGAAATTGCTAGGTTTTATTTCATATTACCGCAGCTATATTCCAAAATTCTCTCGTATAGCAAAGCCTCTTTACGACCTTCTGGCTAGAGATCACACAGACAAAGCAAAGAAAAACTTAAAGAAACATGTCAAAAAGAACGATGGAGGCCACTTACCCTCATCCCATGTGATCAGGTGGTGCCCAGAGCATCAAGCAGTAGTTGGTCAGCTTGTTGACCTTCTTACCCAACCCCCAGTGTTAGGTTACCCGAACTTTAAAGAACCCTTCATTGTGCACTGTGACGCTTCACAGGAGGGGCTTGGGGCGGTGTTATACCAGCGACAACAAGACAAACTGGTGGTGATAGCATATGGCTCCAGGACACTGTCAAATTCAGAGAAGAACTACCACCTTCATTCAGGGAAGCTGGAGTTTCTTGCCATGAAGTGGGCCATCTGTGAGAGGTTTCGGGATTATCTGTACTATTCTCCACCATTCACTGTCTATACGGACAGTAATCCCCTAACGCATGTCCTCACCACCGCAAAGTTAAATGCAACCACACAGAGGTGGGTAGCAGAACTAGCTGATTTCCAGTTTGTGATTAAGTATCGCCCTGGAAAAGCAAACAGAGATGCAGATGGACTTTCACGTATGCCCCTAGATATGGAGCAGTACATGAACAAATGCACCCAGAATGTTGATCCTGATGTGATGAATTGTGTGACACAGGCAGTCGAGGTGAAGTCACAAGAAAATGAACCATGGCTCTGCCCAGTCACCATTTCTACTCTCATTAGTGAAGCAGATCAAGAAGCCAGCTCTATAGCTGAAATATCAAAGACTGATCTAAAAAGAGCTCAAGAAGAAGACTCCGTGATTGGAGAGGTGTTGCACTATGTGTTGTCAAAACGATGGCCAAGAAGTGTAAAGCAGCAGAACAGTAAAATTGCAGCTTTAGTCAGACAGAAACACAAGCTGTACTTGGAAGATGATGGACTGCTTTACAGGAGAACGGCAACACATGACCAGCTACTCCTACCCCAGAAGTTTCACAAACTCGTGTTCAAAGAGCTCCATGAAAACATGGGCCATTTAGGGGTAGAGAGAGTGATGAACTTGATAAGAGAGCGTTTTTATTGGGCTCATATGCAAAGAGATGTGGAGCACTACATCACGAGAGTTTGCAGTTGTTTGAAGAACAAACGTCCCAATAAGATAACAAGGGCACCACTGACTAACATTGTCACCACGTACCCATTCGAATTAGTGTCAGTGGATTTCCTGCATTTGGAGAAGTGCAAAGGAGGATATGAGTATATCCTGGTTGTGATGGACCATTTTACTCATTTTGCCCAGGCTTACCCATGTCGTAACAAAGCTGCCCACACCGCTGCTGAGAAGATTTTTGGAGATTTTGCCCTCAAGTTTGGTTTCCCCACACGACTTCATCATGATCAGGGAAGAGAGTTCCAAAATAAACTTTTTGCAAAACTCCAAGAGTACAGTGGTGTGCAGGGGTCCCGAACAACGCCCTACCACCCCCAAGGGAATGGGCAGGTGGAATGATTTAATCGTACACTGTTGGCAATGCTCAGAAATTTGCCCGAAGCAGCCAAGGAAGACTGGAAGTCCTCTCTGGCAAAAGTGGTTCATGCCTATAATTGTACGCGTAGTGAAGCTACGGGGTATGCACCATATTTTCTGTTGTTTGGTCGTAGTCCAAAGTTGCCTATTGATCTGATGTTTGGCCTCACAACAAGAGAGCAGAGTGTTTCTCAGCAGGACTATGCTGAAAAGTGGAGAGCTACAATGACTGAAGCTTACAAACTCGCTTCTAAAACAGCAAACAAAGAAGGGATGAGAAGTAAAGCACTTTATGATAAAAAGGTTCACGGTGCTGAATTACTCCCTGGATCCAGAGTATTGGTTCGAAACTTGACCGAAAAAGGTGGGCCAGGAAAACTAAGATCATACTGGGAAGACAAGGTGTATGTCGTGACCCAAAAGAAGTACCCAGACAGTCCAGTATATGAAATCAGACCTGAAACTGGCAAGGGACGTACTCGGGTCATGCACAGAAACCTTTTGTTACCATGTGACTTTCTTCCCATGGAAACAGTGAAACATGCCTCTAAGAAAATGAGAGAAAGAGACTCTAAAAGACAAAGGCATGTGGACAGACAAAGCAACACGGATGAGAAAGATGAAGAGGGTTGGAATGCCATAATCGGATTACGAGCTGGGAAGGATCAAGAGCAGCGTCCACTGAGAGCCGATGCACCGGAGTTCTACCCGCATGATGACACTACTCCGGAAGATGAGGACCAGGACCCAGATGACGTCACGCAGGTGCAGCTGGCACCAGAGGTCGACGATCCGGTGGTTCCAGATCCAGCTGAGGCAGACGAGGACCAGAGTGATGAGGTGTCGGAGTCCAGTTCCAGTGACCAGGAGGGACCTGACGAGATTCCTGTTAAAACGTATCCTTCAAGAATAAGAAAACAGCCATTGAGACTGACTTATGATAAGTTAGGCCAACCTAGCACTTCATTGCATTTCATCTGTCTAGAACAAAGGCGTAGAAGCTAAAGATAACCACTGGTCAGACATAAATGTCTTGAAAAGTAACTTGGTAGTTACTGTGATGGTTGATAAAAAAATTGAAAAAAGAACAAAAAAATTTTAAAAACACAAAAAGAGACTTGCAGTGTGTTACTAAGGCACAGGCATCACACCAAGGTTTATTTGGTAGGCTATGACTAGATTGAGTATCCTTACTCTCAGGAAAGATGCAGATACCCACCATGATGGATGGAGCGGTTGAAGGTTATCGTGCACAAAGACCTCTTCTGCAAATGTATTGCATGGAATAGGAGATACATGCTGTACTATGGACAATCACCAGTGGCATCTTTATAGACTTTAATGAACTCTGACTCCTGTGTAGTGATACCCTACTTTACATGTAATGCATGATTACCAAATGTGAACTTACAGAAGAAAAAAGGAAAAAAAAACTACTGTTTTCAGAAAGGTGTAATGTCGGGACGACATTAACTTTTTGAGGGGTGAGTGTAGGAAAACGTTAATTTTGGATAACCTCTAGTGAACCCTCAGAAACAGTGTGGATTAGATGCTAATGGCAAATATATATATTCTTAATAAATGTACCTAAGAGACTATAATTTTATGATTAATAGTAAATGGGAGCATTTATAGGGAATGTATTAAAGTACTGAATATGCACTGTCTAGATATGAGCTGTCAATGGAAGTAGTAGCGTTTCTATGCCAGAGGTGGCGCTCAGTAATGTTAAGACACTGTGTAGTGTTAGAGAACACCATAGAAGAAGAGTGTAGGCGCTCTAGTGAGTGTGTTCCAGAGAGACGTTGACACAGAGTGTAGACAGAGTGTTGAGACAAGATGGTGTATAGCGATGTGCTCTGTAAGTGATGTGCCGTGCCGTGTGAGCTGGAAGAAGTCAATAAACAGTCGCTGCAAAGTCTAAAAGCTTGGCTTAAATCATCCTTCCTCCCCTTCGCCCCTCCTGGGTGTAACATATAGCCTCCTTGATCCAGCGTTTGTGTCTGTTGCTCTCTGATCCAATAATTTTTGCGTTGTCACAGTCCATGATGTGATTACTTCTTTTGCAGTGATCTGATATTGCTGATTTTAATGTTTCTTGTTCTGCCTTTTCTTTTTGTGATCTTGTGAGTCGTTGTTGTCTTTCCTTCTCACATTCCTTCTGGTGTTCTTTTTTCCTTGTGGTGAATGATCTTCTGGTTTCTCCAATGTAGGTTTTGTTGCATGATCTACATGATATTTCACATATTACATTGCATTTTTTGACTTGTTCTATTTTGTCCTTGGGGTGTACTAATAACTGTCTTGACTTTTTTGTGTGGTTTTACTGATGTGTTGTATTTTTTCATGATCCTTTGAATTGGTTCTGTTATCCCTCGGATGAATGGCATAGTTATGGTGTCCTTGTTTTTGATTTCGGCTTTTGTTCTGTGTCTTGCTTCCTGTTTGTTTTCTTTGTTTTTGACTTGCTGTTTCCTTTTGTTTATGGCCCATACTGGATATTGGCAGCGTATGAGTACATGTTTAATGTAGTTTTCCTCCTCCTGTCTGTCTTCTTGGTCTGTGATGATGGTGGCCCGTTCATATAATGTCCTGACAACTGATAGTTTGTGTGCTGTGGGGTGTTTTGATGTCCACAGTAGGTATTGATCCATGTGGGTTGGTTTCCTGTAGACTGGGATTTTTATACTGCCATCATCGTTATGGTGGATTTTCATGTCCAGAAAGGCTATGGTGCTATTTTCTTCCTCTTCGTGTGTGAATTTTATATTTCCAGTGTTCAGTGAGTTCCTGCATGTGTCCTTTCCCTATTTTCCCCAAAATGTCATTCACGTATCTCTTCCAGAGGGTGGGTTTACATTGTGTAGGTGCTGTGTTGATGGCTGTTGATGGAAACAGAGATGAGGGGGCCATTATGCTTTCCCACACCTGGGACCACATTCTTCAGAGACCATCGGACGCAGAAAGCGGGGCCGGCTCAGTGGATCTGACAGGTCTGCTGGGCTGGCCCCGCCTACGAAAGTCTGCTGATAAAATGACACCTGGCAGCAGTCACCTGACACTTCTGACGAAGGCTGCAGTGAACAGTCGAAACATGTAAAGAAGGTAAAAACATCCCCTTTCTAGTTTTGTCTTTAATCAGAACAAAAGGTAAAAAAAAAAAGGAAAGATGATGTAACACAGCGGTAAAGATGCCCCTGTCCCAGCTTTTTTAGCACGTGTTGCAAGCATTAAATTCAAAATGAGTGACTATTTGCACAAACACAATAAAATTTATCAGTTTGAAGACTAAATATCTTGACTTTGTGATGTATTTAATTCAATATATGTTGAAAATGTTTTTCAATGTATTTTGTTTTTATTTACATTTTACACAACATCCCAACTACACCGGAATTGGGTTGTATTACTCTGGTACCTAACTAGGTAAATGTGTATTTGGACAAATTATTAATAATTTTTAATAAAGTATCGGATACTGGGTCTCTGAATTGATACAGTATCACTACCACAAAGTATTGCAATACTGTGATGCATTGATGTTTTCAACCACTTCTAAGAGACACCATTATAAATGATCAAAATCATGATTTTGGAAGATTATTATTCAAACGAACTCTTTCCCTACAGCATGTTTAGCATCTTCAAGGCTGGGTCAGTGCCTCTGGATCTTTATCAAAATTACTATGTGCAGTGGATTTATGGGTTTATAGGTGTTTTATTATTGGTACAAGTATTAATGTAAATATGAATGTGAGTAGGAATGAAGATTTTATTTCATTACACTCATATCCTTGTAGGGCACCAGTCCAGATAATGGGCAATTTTATTAACAATTCTTTATTTGTGCTAATTATGAATAAGTCACAAAAACAAAAAAACCTTGTGAGTTCTTGTCTGCTGATAATTAAGAAAATGGACATGAAATCAAACAATAACTCCCATATGTCTTTCAATAGTTTAATCAGAAATGTCAGAATAGGTTAACATATTTGAATAATTTTAAAACAGAGAATGCAACATGTATCATGGGCACCATAGACTATTACTGAGTTACTTGTGAATCAAGCATTTGTGGAACCAAATAAAGCATAGTTTAACTTGTCAGTATACTGGAAATTGGAAAACCATAAAATAGCATTGGTCAAGAAAAGTGGATGCAATTTTATGAAGAAAATGATGATTAAACTATTTATAAAAATGAAAAATTGATGTTACTCTGAAAAGAATGTAAATTAATGAAAGGACAAAATGCATTTTGAAATTCTGATGGGGGTTTGCATGAAATTAAGTTTAAAGAACTTATACCAGGAATATTCTCAAGAATTAAGTTTAAATTAAACAACAGACCATCAGCCAAGCAGAATCATTGTGTCCCAGTGGGTAGCAGGTGGACCATCGGATTCTGTTTCACCGGGACCGGCTTGGATTCTGTTGGAAGACTGGCAGACAGACTGTTTACCACAGTTATGGTCTACTCCCGAGATCACAAAGGGGCTGGTTCTTAAGCAGGCTGGCTGCAATCATCTTATGCGATGAGGAAGGAATTTGTTTATTGTACAAGGTCCGATCAAGAAAGTCAAATTCCAACAAAAACACACCAAAGGTCTATTTCTTCCAATGTATTGTGGCTGGAATGAGTTGGTTTAAGCTTAACCCCTTGCACTCTGGTCAATTTCCCTAAAAAAACGCCAAAAAATAACATACCCAAAGTAAATCAAAAGCTGTTCTTCAACCCTTTGCAGCATCTTCATGGGGTTGGTCTCATTTAAAAGAAAACACTTTGAATTTTTTGGCAAAACAGTCATAATCTCTCTAAGTGCTCCGGCCACTGAGTAACAGTCATCTAAACATACTGAACTTGAAGAAAATAAATTTCACCTGGGTGTTTTTTTGGATACAAATGCTTGCAAATAACACACAGCTGTCAGATCCGGGCTGGGAAATGCAACAGAAATGTAGAACCAAGTGTTATCCAGCTGAGGTCAAAATTTTGTAACAATACCACAAAAAATGAATATATTACACAGCTTTTTTCTTAGGTTGTTCACAGGTGTTTTTGAACTGTGCCAAATAGCATGGAAAAACATCTGTAACTTTTGAATGATTCAATATAGAAGCTTCATCTTGGGCTCTAATGAAAGGTGAAGGGCTGTGTGTGTGTGTGTGTGTGGGGGGGTGTTTATTCATTCATGAATGAATGAATGAACTAACAAGCCCCCACACACAAAGAAGCATGCCACGTAAAAAATGTGTGGCTTTTTTTTACAAGAAAAAATAACCTACAGTGCAATAAAAATTATACTAAAATATCTGTAATGTACAAGATAACAACTCCCCCCCCCCGCTACAGAGGACGGACATCATCCATCGACACATGACGGACCGCGGCCATGCGCCGCGGTCTACTACGCACAGTTGTACTAAAATATCTGCATTAATATCTGCAATCCGCTACAGAAGAGTAGCGGGGGGGGGCGTTCACGGTCCGGACACGGCGCACGGACTGAACATGGTCCGTGCGCCATCCGGACCGGACCGGAGCGGTCCGGGTCCATCATGTTGCAATGACGCACAGTTGTAATTTACCGATCGGTCAAAAGTCATTTTGATTACAATTTTCAGGGATAAAGAATAATTTAGCTTATAACACTTACCTGTCCACAACAGCAGTGTCTCTGGCGAACTTCTCTTCCTCATTGTCAGACGCACATGACGCTGGTCCACTTGTTACAGACTCGTGGTTCTGGTCACGCGACCCGGTCAAACCATAATTCCATTATTGTGGTTTTACGCTTCCATGATTGCGGTTTTGGCGAACGATTTTTCAAAACAAATAAGAACAGTAGTAAGACTAGAAAAGCACTCGGAGAGCGCAGACCTCCGCCAAGCGCCACAGTTCCCCCCATACAGTGTTTAACATCATAAATATTAATCCTACATTTATTTTGTGTAACTTTATAGATTCCTTGACCATGAAAAAAATGCCATTCGCAAGTGGCATATATTAGCTATACTGTGATGGTTGTTGTTTGGTTTTTTTTGGTTTTTTTTCCAGACGGTGATCCGGATCACCACCAAAATGTAATCATCTGTAGGATACCCCATTTTTGCCAATCTCTGAAAATTTCATGAAAATCCGTCCATAACTTTTTGAGTTATCTTGCTAACAAACAGACAGACAGACAGACAGACAAACCAATGCTGATGAAAACAAAACCTCCTTGGCGGAGGTAAAAAAAAAAGACTGGCGAACGTGTGTGTGTCACCCAGCGGCTTACACAAAACAGATTTTAGGCAAGGGACGCACGCTTTCAAACTTCTGTGCTTCAATTGGCTCGCTGTATTCGCAGCCGTAGGTAGGCGGGTCCTTCTTGCTAGGTTTTCAATCATTGGTTCTTCAAGGTTTCAGAAACCCAATTCAAGGCTCTTATTAGTCGAATGAGAGGTCAATCACATCTAAACTAATCAAAGCACTCCTTTGGCTTTCTGTTCGCGGCTGTGTCTGTAGTGGAAGAACGGAAATGCAGCTTTTTTTTTTTTCAGTGCGCACTAGGACGCAGAGACGTGACCGTCCGCGGTACACCGGAGTGCAAGAGGTTAAAAAAAAAATTAAATAAAACAACATCTTTTGCATAGTAACTTAAAGAAAAGGATTAAAATGAGGAAAAGTTAACTTTAAAGAAAAGAAAAAAAAATTCACAGAGCATGACAGGCTCTGGGCCTTACTTGGAAGATAGAAAAAATGGGAGAGCAGAGAAGTCTGCTCCTTGCAGCTTGACCAACACCCCAAAACTGAAACAAAGGAAACAAAAAGCAAGTTTTTTTTCTGGGGTGTGGCAGGATGGTAATAAACTTCATGGCAGCTGGGCTGAACCAATTACATTTGAGCTTCTTTGTTTGGAAGAAGTCATAAACTGACTAAAAAGGCAATGAAGATACAGTATCTCACAAAAGTGAATACACCCCTCACATGTTTGTAAATATTTTATTATATCTTTTCATGGGTCAACACTGAAGATAAAACACGTTGACACAATGTAAAGCAGTCAGTGTACAGTTTGTATAACAGTGTAAATTTGCTGCCCCCTCAACATAACTCAACACACAGCCATTAATATCTAAACTGCTGGCAACAAAAGTGAGTACACCCCTAAGTGAAAATGTCCCAATTGTGCCGAATTAGCCATTTTCCCTCCCCAGTATCATGTGACTAGTTAGGGTTACAAGGTCTCAGGTGTGAATAGGGAGCAGGTGTGTTAAATTTGGTGTTATCACTCTCACACTCTCTCATACTGGTCACTGGACGTTCAACATGGCACCTCATGGCAAAAAACTCCCTGAGGATCTGAAAAAAAGAATTGTTGTGCTACATAAAGATGGTCTAGGCTATAAGAAGATTGCCAACACCCTGAAACTGAGCAGCAGCAAGGCAGCCAAGACCATACAGTGGTTTAACAGGACAGGTTCCACTCAGAACAGGCCTTGCCATGGTCAACCAAAGAAGTTGAGTGCACATGCTCAGCGTCGTATCCAGAGGTTTTGAAAATAGACATAGTCTTTTGAAATAGTCTAGACATAGTCTTTTGAAAATAGACATATGAATGCTGCCAGCATTGTTGCAGAGGTTGAAGGAGTGGGGGATCAGCCTGTCAGTGCTCAGAACATACACCGCACACTGCATCAAATTGGTCTGCATGGCTGTTGTCCCAGAAAGAAGCCCCTTTTAAAGATGATGCACAAGAAAGCCTGCAAACAGTTTGCTGAAAACAAGCAGGCTAAGGACATGGATTACTGGAACCATGTCCTGTGGTCTGATGATACCAAGATAAACTTATTTGGTTCAGATGGTGTCAAGCGTGTGTGGCATCAACAAGGTGAGGAGTACAAAGACAAGTGTGTCTTGCCTACAGTCAAGCATGGTGGTGGGAGTGTCATGGTTTGGGGCTGCATGAGTACTGCCGGCACTGGGGAGCCACAGTTCATTGAGGGAACCATGAATGCCGACATGTACTGTGACATGCTGAAGCAGAGTATGATCCCCTCCCTTCAGAAACTTGGCCACAGGGCAGTATTCCACAGACAACGACCCCAAACACACCTCCAAGACGACCACTGCCTTGCTAAAGAAACTGAGGGTAAAGGTGATGGACTGTTCAAGCATGTTTCCAGACCTAAATCCTATTGAGCATCTGTATAGCATCCTCAAATAGAAGGTGGAGGAGCACAAGGTCTGACATCCATCAGCTCCTTGATGTCGTCGTGGAGGAATGGAAGAGGATTCCATTGGCAACCTGTGAAGCTCTAGTGAACTCCATGCCCAAGAGAGTTAAGGCAGTGCTGGAAAATAATGGTAGCCACACAAAATATTGACACTTTGGGCATAATTTGGACAGTTTCACTTAGGGGTGTATTCACTTTTGTTGCTAGCAGTTTAGACATTAATTGCTGTGTGTTGAGTTATTTTGAGGTGACAGTAAATTTACACTGTTATACAAGCTGTACACTCACTACTTTACATTATATCAAAGTGTCAAATCTTCAGTTTTTCCCCATGAAAAGATATAATAAATTATTTACAAAAATGTGAGTGGTGTACTCACTTTTGTGAGATACTGTAGGTTTGGAAGCCCATTGGTCAGTTCAAATTTCTGAGGTGGGGGTCTCCCACAGACAGAGGAGAGAGAGAAATTTGATATGAAGAGTGAAATCCTCCTAAAGTATGTGTGCTGCCTATGAAAGCATAAATTCTTTAATCTTTAGTGACTTAGATATTCTACTTGATAAAAGGAAGACACAATGTCTACATTGTAACTGTAATTAATTTGTGATAGTAAGCATGCAAAAATTAATTTCTTCCTGAAAATAAAACAACACATATTATATCAATAAAAACATTTCAAACCACATTGTCTAGTCCAGAGTTCAACCATGTCTTTAATAGTGGATCCCGTCTTGAGAGAAAGAATATGAATTAATTTATTGTTCACAATTGCAGAGATTCCATTTCAGAGAGATAGAAAAAATTATTAAATATAGACAATCAACTGAGCCTTTTTCATGCACTGGCTCTTATCACCTGACATGTTTCTACTTGCCTTCACATGTCCCAATAACAAGAACATTAACATATTATTACAGTGCTCTGGACAAATTAATCCAGATGTCTTCTCTCGCTGTTCTGCCAACTGAAAAATCATCTGATGTGTGAACCAGTGACAGAAGGTCAGATTGCTCATAGGTCACGTCATTTCTGAAAGCCACAACATACTTGCCACAATATCCCCCTCGCCTTATGAAACTAACACCCACTCACACTTGTGATAGGCGGGCCGATAAAGACACCACTGTGTTGCGCATGAAATCGCTTCCATTGTCCAAAAACATGGAGACTTTTATTTTTCTTTCCCTCCTCTTCTTATTGTGAACTCAGGCAATATCATCCAGTCACTCATGGTGTGAGATAGCAAGGCGAGGAATGGCAAATGTGTTTTTTATGACACTATATTGAGATAGCACACCCACACATGTCCACACTCCTTCTGGTTAAAGAAAGGAGCACTGTTAAACAATGTATCTGCAGCCACACTGGCACTGCAGAAGCAGCCATGTAAAGAGTTGTAATGGGGAGCAGGCGAGTGGAGCAACACATTCACCATACTCCTGTTGAATCAAAGCAAATACAATGGTTGCCCTTAATTGGCATTCCCCAGCCATGTCAATGGCCAGCAGAAAAGTTGGTGATGTTGCTGATGTAAGGAAAAAAACTTGACATTAATTCATGCTACAGTATATGAGCTGTGGGTCAGCTGTGTTATATCAGTAAGTTACCAGTGAAGACTTTTATTATAGATAAACAGCAGTTCATAAAGAAGTAGCAAGAATTTATCTTGGGAAGGGGCGTCACATGTTTAGTTGGTCACATGTTGAGATTTTTAGTGCATCGTTAAAAGTCAAGATCATACATGAATTACGAATGGCTGAAATATTGTTCCCCCGGTGTCTGTGTTTCAGGGGGATAGTGTTGTGTGCAAAGACAAATACAAAAGCCACCTGAGCTGTTCCACTCAGCTTCAGTTTACATACATAAAGAAACCCATGGGTGTTATTAGGATTGCACACATGAATAACGCAAGGGAGGAGATAACAAATTTTGTCATCAGCGGGGGTTCGTAGAGACGTCTGCACTCCACTGATAGGAAATGGTGCACAGCTTGGAGAGAACTTCAGTTCCTCCCAGAGATCTCCTCACACGGCGTAAATCACAGCATCTCTGGGAAAGTGCTCGGATCTGGCACTCTGTAAATCACACCCTCCCAATCTCAAGGGTCAAGTTTAGAGGTTAAGGAGCAGATGAGGTCTCATGGTTCTCGGGGTCACTTTGTAGCCAGAGTGGGGAGACAATGGAGACCAAAAGAAGCTTTCAGATGTGCTTTGGTGGTTGAAATTTATTTCACCGTTCACACTCTAATGGTAATAATTTTAGCTAGAAGATAGCGGCTAAAATAGGTTGTACAGCTCTGAAAAAAGAAATAAGAGAACACATAAACCACTACAAAATTATCACTGTCTTTACTATTTATACGTATGTGTTTCAGTAAAATGAATAATTTTGTTTTATTCTCTAAACTACTGAAAACAACTCCAAATCAAAATTGTCATTTAGAGCATTTATTTACAGAAAATGACAACTGGCCAAAACAACAAAAAAGATGTTGTTTTTTAGATGTGCTTTTAGATCAAATAATGGAAAGGAAACAAGTTCATGTTCATTCTTAAACACAATACTTAAGTTTTAACTTTGAAAGAACTCAGAATTCCAGATTTGTGTAATAGCTCTGATTATTATTCAGTTTTCATGCGTCTTACCACCCTTATACTCTAGCATTACCTCTTTAAGTTGACTGAGGTGTCCTTGTGTTGGAATTCAACACATACTTAACCTGTTGAACTCTGGTCAATTTCCCTAAAAACGCTTAAAATAACATACCCAAAATAAATCAAAAGCTGTTCTTCAACCCTTTGGAGCATCTTCATGGGGTTGGTCTCATTTAAAAGAAAACACTTTGATTTTTTTGGCAAAACAGTCATAATCTCTCTAAGTGCTCCTGCCACTGAGTAACAGTCATCTAAACATACTGAATTTGAAGAAAATAAAGTTCGCCTGGGTGTTTTTTTTAGATACAAATGCTTGCAAATAACACACAGCTGTCAGATACTGGCTGGAAAATGCAACAGAAATGTAGAACCAAGTGTTATTAAGCTGAGGTCAAAATTTTGTAACAATACCACAAAAAATGAATATATTACACAGCTTTTTTTCTCAGGTTGTTCCCAGGCGTTTTTGAACTGTGCCAAACTGTGCCAAATGGCACAATTTGGAAAAACATCTATAACTTTTGAATGCTTCAACATAGAAGCTTCATCTTGGGCTCTAATGAAAGGTGACACTCAGGGCTGTGTGTGTGTGTGTGGGGGGGGGTTGTTTGTTCATTCATGAATGAATGAATGAACAAACAAGCCCCCCTCACACAAAGAAACATGCCACGTAAAAAATGTGTGGCCTTTTTTTACAAGAAAAAATAACCTACAGTGCAATAAAAATTATACTAAAATATCTGCAATGTAGAGGATAACAACTCCCCCCCTTCCCTTGCTACAGAGGAGCTCGGTGCACAAAAAAACTTGTGGCCATGATGGACCATTGTAATTAACGATCAGTCAAAAGTCATTTTTAGTCAAAAGTCATTTTTATTACTATTTTCATTGATAAAGAATAATTTAGCTTATAACACTTACCTGTCCACAACAGCAGTGTCGTTGGCGAACATCTGTTCCTCATTGTCAGACGAACATGAAGCTGGTCCGGTTGTTACGGACTCGTGGTTCTGGTCACCCGACCCGGTCAAACCATCTCCGCTTCCATGATTGCAGTTTTTGCGAACCATTTTTCAAAACAAATAAAAACAGTATTAATAAAAAAAAGACTGGCTCACGGCTGAGAGTGGCTAACGCTACCGTTACACACAGGTCTCAATGTGTGTCATCCAGCGGCTTAGGCAAAAAAGATTTTATGCACGGCGACGCACGCATTTCAATTGTCGAACTTCTCTGCTTCAATTGGCTTGTTGTATTCGCGGTCGTTGGTAGGCAGGTCCTTCTTGCTAGGTTTTCAGTCATTGGTTCTTCAAGGTTTCGGAAACCCAATTCAAGGCTCTTATTAGTCGAATGAGAAGTCAATCAAATTTAAACCAATCAAACACTCCTTTGCCTTTCTGTTCGCGGCTGTGTATGTACTGGAAGAACGGAAATGCAGCTTTTTTTTTTTCAGTGCGCACTGAGACGCACTATCACGCAGAGACGTGACCGCCCGCGGAATCCCAGAGTTCAACAGGTTAAATTTAATGACTGCCACGCATATAGAGATCCTAATTTCTTTGGAACAATTTCACAGTGGTCTCTTATTTTTTATTTATTTTTTGAGAGCTATATTTTTAGCTTCCTTTTTTAAAACTCCTGTAACTCTCTAGTTTGTAGTTTAATCACTTGTTGGTACAGAGGAGGACCCCAATATTAATTTCCTTAATAAAGAAATGAAAAACTGATTTAATGAGCAGTGTCAGTGTTTGAAAGGACACACGACACGATGTCTGTCCATACGGTGGTGTGATAGATTGGTGAAAACACCTCCAGGTTTGAATATCGCAGCACCATTTTCCACCTACCTTTGTCATGATCTGAGTCCGGGGGGATTCCACCGGGCTCAGTCTTTCTCCCTTTTTTCATATTTGTACTGTGTTGTCATTTTGAGTTGCCTTCCTGTCATTTTATCGTTGGTTACTTTGTCACATATCCTGTATTGTTTCTCAGTATGATTCATTTTCCCATTTATGTTCTGTAGTTTGTTAATTACATTTTTAAGGTTGCTTGTCTATATTCTCTGCCATCTCATTATATATGTATTCTGTTGTGTTCTCTCTCAGGGTTGACAGCTGTCAGTGGCTTTCTGGGGTTTTGCTCTGCGTGAGCGTGGCCCTGTCAGCTGCCAGCTCTGATCGCTCCCTCTTCTCTCATCACTCCCAGCTGGTCGAAATTGTTTCTTTGACCTGCCCACTCAGGTAACCCACACCTGTGATCACTTGTTTCATTTTGTTTCTAGCCTTATTTAAGGGGCTGTGCACTATTTTCTGGCGCAGCACCCTACTTTCAACTCTTATCGTATGGACGTGTCTTTTCCCTCTGTGTTATTCCTAGCGTGTGTTCCATGTCTAGTCCTCCAGTGCTAGCCAGTGACTCCTCTTGCCTTAGCTATTGCTATTTTGGGCTTCTCCTGCTTCCACTTGCTTCTACTGGTTTTGTTAGGTTTTGTTTGTGTAATTGTGTTTTTTCACTATTAAATTTGCAAACTCACAGCTGGCATGTGAAGCGTTTAATCCTGTCCTGAAGGGCATTTATGACAGCCTTAAGCAGTCTCTCCAAATGACCAGTTTCAGTGTATTTTGCTTGTAGTCAAGTGTTGGTAGATGATCTGGTTGGGATCACAGATGTCCGGTGGAGTGAAAAGATTATATAAGGAAGCGTTTTTCGACCAGGGTGCCATGGTATGTTTAGGTTTCTGTGCAAAATGATCAAATTTCACTTCTTAATTGGGGGAAATAAATAAATAAATAGCCATTGGTACCCATGCACAACAACGGCAAATTACTTGCTATTTTTTGGACCAATTAACCCTTTGAGTGTGAGAATTTGTGTGACCCTAGTGGCAGAGCGTGGCACTGCGCCTGCCTTCTCACTCTGACATGATTGCCTGCATTGGAAATTTCTTCTGATTGTACTGATTTGCCAGTTTCAAAAGGTGGCAAACATCCGTTGGAGGACTCAGTGGATGACACGTAATACACCAAAGAGGAGAAGAACTCCTCATTTCCTTTTTCTGTTTGTAGCAGTTAGCCCAGGAAGCTAATATGGCCACAATCATCATGTCACTTTTTTGGCTTTGTACGCAAAAAATAGCCTCGGGATACAAGCAAAATTTATGTGGGATTATTATAAGACTTTGTAGATGTGGTAGAGATTTTAAATTACCGGCAGAATGCAAAATATGGACCATGATGGGTGAAAACGCAGCGACCTCGCCACCCAGCCAGCTCCCCTTTGTCAAAAGTAAGTGAGAAATTTCTGGGGTTTTTTTTAAATGTGCTGATTTCTTGTTCATATACTTTGAAAATAAGATGATGAGGTACCTCTGTACAAAAAACGGTGTCAAAAGACTAAACCATTTTTTTGTGTAAATACGTCCAAAGTCCAGTTTTGACTGAGTTATGAATTTAAAGAGGTGTTGTGACATTATGCAAATTAGAAGCGTAAATTTATTCCTATCTGAAACTTTGGATCATATTGACAGTAAGCCATTATCTCTTACCACTTTCAAGTTATAGCCTTGGAAGTCTTAACTATTTTACTGACAAAAAATATTTACCACTCTTGACCACTAGGGGTTATGTCGCAGTTCGGCAACATACCCACTCATAGGGTCAACTAATAAATCTAATTAAGTTGAATTAGATTATTTCTGACTGAAAGCTGAACTTACCAAGGCACACTGGTTGAAAAACACTTATTATAGAGGTGAGGAAAGACTAAAGAGGACAAAAAGATTGAATAAAATTCAATCAACTGCACTGACCCCGATGTTGATCACATTTCTTTTTTCTCTTCCCATCCACTTTAACTCCGTGGATGGATGCTGATGGAAAAAGACATTCCAGGCTGCCTGCGTGTGGCACATGTGTTTGGTCATGTGCTCAAATACCAGATACGCACAGAGCAAAGAAATACCCTGCTTTGCATTGCAAAGCAAAAACACTGTCAGTTTAGTTGTGGAGTGGAAAGGTTGGGGAAGGATGGGCGGGAGTAGTTGGGAGGACAGTCAGTGGGGGATGGGGGGTCTCCCGGTTGTTAGCACCCATGGCAGCAGAGAACACCGTCTCAACAAATCGTTTGTGTCAGCTGAGGGATGGAACGTGAGGCTCTGTTGTGGTTCTGAAGTACAGATCAATGTCAGGCGTGAAGTACCCGCTCAGTCCTGTGAAGGAGGAGGGGGAGGGTGGTGGTGCTGGAGGTTGAAATGGGGGCGGATGATTTGGGGAATTGGAATTTAAATGACGCCAGAATCCCCCCCTTGCCCCACCTCCTTGGCTATACCCTAGCAGACCTCTGTGCCTGACACCATTGAGAGCAGCAGCAGAGATGGTGCTCCGGGTGGTGTGTATTTGTGTGCATGTGGACAGGAGTGTCTGATTTCAGCTGCTCGGGCCTTGTTGTTCGGGAGCCTCGGAGCGCATGATTTCAGGGTCATAAGCTCACGTCTCAGGAGGGCCCCAGCTGCTCCCATGCTGGCTATGATCACCCAACCAACACGCATCTCCCACCTACACACCTCTGTACTTTAGCTAGGCGATCATGACACATGACTGCCACTTTTAAAACCATTGCGTGAATAAAAATTTGTTTCGCCGCTACTGCTACAATATACCTCGCTGTATTGCGGAGTGCTGTGTTCATAAAGTCAACGACAGCCACAATGCATTCCCCATTCACTGCATCCTTGTCTGTTTATCCTGTGTTGTATGGGTTTGGCCCATACAAACGCTTCATTGACACCCTGTGGTACAGGAGCCAACTCCCACATTGCTCAGATTTCAGGGGCTCTCAGCAGCATGTGAATGAACCATGAATCAGCACATGACTTCTCAAATGTGCAACAAACCGGTCACTGACTAAGAATGTAGCACACTCTGTAGTTCTAGTTTAGAAAGCAGCTATACTTTTCATCAGTTTTATATACAGAACCTTTGTGGCAGAGATATTTTAATGGAATTGTTTGCTACACTAATAATTTTGAAAATCATTTATATTTCAGTTCTCCTGTAAAAAAAAAAAAAAAAAAAAAAAAAAAAAAGTAGCATCTTGGTCTAAAAAGTGAAGCCATTATAGAAAAGGGCCTTAAACCTTCATTCTGTCAAATGAGAAGCATTTAATTGTTACCACATTTCATACAGTGATATGACTTTTATTTGGATTACATTTGAAGTTTTTAAAATGTTTTTGAATCATTCACAATTTAGTGCTGGGAATTGATTAAAAATGTTAACTAGCTAATCACACATATTTTCCAAAATTAGTTGCGGTTACTCAAGCTCAAAATTTTTAAATAATTCACTAGTTACCTGCAATTAATTACAGGGGAAACTGAGAAGTAGGAGTGGAGTGAGAGTGCATACACACATTACAAATAAACTGTTATTGTTTTCAACACATCACTGTCTTTACATCAGAATAATGTTAAGTCTGCTTGCCATGGCAGTCAGCCTTGAAAATACCTTGACAGTGCTGCCTGGAGAGCTCTTACTATGTAAAAATCTGAAGGAACATTATATTGACAGTATTTTCCTTATTTTGGAGTGACAAGGGTTTTGGCATGAGACAGAGGGTAAAAGAGTGAAACTCACTCCCAAAGAGTGAGAGTTGGCAATTGTTGCCAATATCCTAGCCTAATATTTTAGTTATTAATGTTGCCTAAATTTACTAATCCAGTGGGAAATATTCAAAAAAACTTTCTAATTTTCTTGGCACCATTAATAACATCATTGTGGGACAGTAAATTGTAACAGATTAATGGTGTTAAAAAGTGAATGCCTACAGTACGTGTATTTTGTAGGAAATTTATATTAAATCAATTTAACTGTTTTAATAAATAAAAATACCTTAAGGCAGTTTATGCTGTATGCTGTCACTGCTCCATTGACTGCGCATTGCAGGATACGCTGGCTAATGTAGCGACCAGCGCTGTTGCTAGTGACCATCAGTTAAACACTTCCTATTAAAATGCATTTTGAGTTCACTATATAGTGAATAAAGTTATTACTTAAGATTTTGAACAGCACTACAAAATGGCTTGTTCATTATATAGGGCACTATGCAGGGAATGAGTGAACATTTCAAAAACATCGGTGCTGTGGCTAGAATCGTGCCAACGGATTTAATCCATTTGGGCAAAGAAAGAAATAGGGCCCTACTTTTTCTTTGTTCTACACTTTCTTTTCAGGCCTTAATTGAAATCCTACCTGAAACTTATTGTCCGCAGAAGTCTTCAAATGATGATATCATTCAGGCATCAGGAATTACATCTGTAGAAAAACAAAGTTCAGCAATTTGAATGTAGACTCTTGTCTATTATAAAAAAAAAAAAAAAAATCATGTGGAAGATCTGTTGTTTGTTCACACTTATCAATCCGTCCAGGATTTTGTGATACTGCGATTGCACTAATTCACACAAGCTCAGGCCATCGCCACAGCTTTTGAGCGACCTTGCAACTTTGTCCAATCACTGCAACTTTCCCGCAATTTTGGCCAATCCTCGTCAACTTCCATCAATTTTGCAATCAAATTTGTCCCTGAGTAGCGCTCAAACACTCAGTCTAACCAATCAAATGCGTCTCTGCACCACGCTCATTTCCAAGTTTTTTAAAATATTTTATTTATGTATTTTCACATAAGGAATATCACATAGCTTAGACAACACAAACACACAACTTGAAGACAAATGCCCCCCCCCCACACACACTGCACACCACAATGACAACAACAAAAACAAAAACAAGCAAAAAAAAAAAAAAAGGCTACCACCCAATAATAGATGTACATTACTTCTTCCTCCTTTTTTTCTTTTCTTCCTTAAGCACGCTCTTGGGATTTAAGGTCCCTAAGAATGTATGTTGATATGATATTGGGCTAGAAATAGTCCCCACAGTCTCTTAAATTTGTTCTGTTTGTTAGGTTTGTGCAACCGCAGTCTTTCCTTGTGAATAACAGACATCTCGCTGAGCCATTGGGGAAAAGAGGGTAGAGAGGTAGACTTCCAAGTAAGAAGAATAAGTTTTTGGCCACAGCCATGCCCAGATGCAGAGCAACCTGTGTATCATGCGGTAAAACTGAAGTCTCTGTAGAGCATCCAAGGATGTCCAGCTCGTGGTTAGGCAGAATGTCTCTGGAATAGGCTTTTGAGAGCTGCTCAAATATAGCCGACAAAAAATTGTGCAATTTAGGGCAAAACCATAACAGATGTGCTAATGAACCCTCAGCAACATGACACCTATCACAGGCAGGAGACACAACTGGAAAAATATGATTAAGCTTTGCTTTTGAGTAATGCAGTCTGTGCAACACCTTGTATTGAATTAATCTGTACCTGGAATTCATAGAACAACAATGAACCTGGGACAGTGCCTTCTCCCAGAGTTCTGCAGATATTTCAGAGTTCAAGTCTTTGGCCCACGGTTTGTAAAAGAGCACACAAATTTCAATACTAAGTGCTTTGAGTGTGGTGGGAGCAAGAGGTTTTCAAGAAAGGGGTGGGTTGTGGAAGTGGAAGCAAATTGTGGACAATTTTCCTTGACATAATGTCTGACTTGGAGGTAGCGAAAAAAGTGTGAGTTTGGAAGATTGAATTTAGCACTTAACTGAGCAAATGATGCAAATTGGCCATTGATGTACAAATGTGAAAAAAAACCTTCTGATACCCCTCTATCTCCAGACTGTAAACACCCCATCCAACTGCCCAGGCAAAAATAAGTGATTTTTACATATTGGAGCATGCATGAAAACATTTGAAACCCGACAAGCCACTTTTATCGGTTTTAGTATCCACACGGAGTTCTTCACAATGAAATGTTGCTGAGTTAATTTAACTACAGGGGTAGAATCAGAGAAAAGAAGAGAAGGAAGTGAGGATATTGTAACAGCAGCAGCTTCAAGTTGCAACCATAAGTGGTTCTCCTCAACATTGTCACTTGCACACATCCAATAGGTTAAGGCCCTGGAAATAGCTGCCAAGTAGTAATATTTAAAAACAGGCAGTCCCAGGCCACCCTTGTGAGTTTATGGAGGTGGGCCTTAGATATCCTATGTGATTTGTAACCCCACACAAATGGTAACATAATAGAATTGAGCTTCTTAAAAAATGATGCATTTAAGTATATGGTCAAGTTCTGAAAAAGGTATAAAAATCTAGGTAAGCTCACCATCTTAACTGCATTCACCCGACTAATCATAGATAGCGGCAATGTTCTCCAAAACTCAATATTTTTTAAGTCTCTCTATTGTTTCTATAAAATTACATTTGAAAATATGTTGAGGGTTTTTAGATAGTCTAAGCCCTAAATAGGTGAAACCTTCCTCCATCACTCTGAAAGGCAATTTTGTCAAGAAGCCATTGGTGAGTTAGTCTGTTAAGGGAATGAATTCGCTCTTTCCTCAGTTTATAGTATAACCAGAGAGCCTTCCAAAGGAGTTAATATATTCTAATAAAATTGGGATTGAAGCCAAAGGATCAGCTAAACAAACCAACAGGTCGTCCGCATACAGGGTAACACGAGTCTCAATACTGCCCAACTTAATGCCTTTAATGCCTGGGTGCCCCCTGATACCAGGGGCTCCAATGCTATATTAAACAGCCAAGGGGACAGTGGGTCCCCCTGACGGATGCCACATTGTAAAGAGAACAGAATAGATTTGTCCCCATTTGTTCGTTGGCCTCCGTCGGTCTATGATGACCATGGAAGAGAATCCTAAACGTCTACTCTGCTGGAACAGCACCGCCTGTGGCTGAACAGGCCGATGTGCACCGGTGTTCTACCTTCCAGCGTTGGGCGTTGGTAGGATTCAAGCCTGGGCAGGAAGATATGGAGGACAAGATGTTACCCATGCAGCATGTCCCCGCTCTCCACGTCACTGATGAATCCAAAGGAACAGCAGGGCTGCTATAGTTTGGCACCAGCGCCGTCGCAGGAGCTGCCAGAACGATGTTGAGCACAACAGAGAACTGCCTTAGGGGCTCCGACTCCGGATTTTTCCTCAGGGTTGACTCCCGAAGCCTTTCCCGTGACCGGGTGTGCCGCAAGGCAGCAGAGGTTTGAAATCAGGGTTTACCTTCCCCTAGATGGGCTACCTTCCCAGGTGGACGAGCCACTATCTACACCAAGCATCTGGTTTTAAGGCGCCAGAGATCCGCCCTCGCCCCTTCTCCTATTAGTAAAAGCAGTTCCGTCGGGCTTAGAGACTAAACCACACGGGCAGGCTAGGAGTTGGACTTAGTTGTCAGAGGCTTTTCGAGACGCACGCCATAAGGAGCATTTTGTGAGCACTGGGAGCTTAACCCCAGTGCCGCTCCTTTGGTTCCAAGGTTGTCCCCATCCCCATTTGTCCCCATCCCCATTTGTTAAGATGGCGGATTTTGGGTTACTATATAAAATTTTAACCCACTCTATAAAAATGTCTTGAGCGCCGCAATTAAGTATGGCTACTCTATCGTATCGAATGCCTTGTGAGCATCCAAAGACAGTAAAGCAGCTCTGTCATCTTTGCTATAATGATATTAAGAATTTTGCGAACATTACGGAATGAATACCTCTCAGGAATAAATCCTGTTTGATCCGGGTGAATAATACTTGCTATAATTTTACCAAGCTGGTTTGCTAGAACTTTAGTAATTATTTTCAAGTCGTAATTTAGTAGAGCAATAGGCCTGTAGCTACCCAGGTCAATTTCATCTTTGTCTTTTTTTTAATAAAACACAGATATTTGCTTCACTAAAAAAAAAAAAAAAAAAAAAAAAAAAAAAAGGAAGCAGGAAACATGTTTCTAATCATTCTCAGCAAAGAAGATGCAAGGACCCCTTGAAAGACTTTGTAAAATTCTGACCCGAACCCATCAGGACCTGCCGCCTTCCAGGTGGGGAATCCTCTGATGGCAGCTTGTAACTCTGACATTGAGAACTCTACGTCCAGACTTTCCCTGGAAGCTGCATCTAACTTGGGGAAATGGAGCAAATCAAAAAAACTTATCAAAGTCTTCATTTGTGGCTGTAGATTTAAAGGTGTAAATTTCTGAGTAAAATTCTCTAAAACGTTCATTTATGTCCCTTAAGTCTGTAAGCATCCCTCCAGATTTAGAACTTATTTTGTAAATGGCTCGTTTTGCTTGTTCTCCTTTTAATTGCCTTGCCAATAACTTTTGTGGCTTGTCACCAAGTTCAAAATGCATCTGTTTAAGTTTTGCCCACTTGATGTCCCAAAATAGAGTTGTACTCATATTTTAATTTCAGGATTGTATTATAATCTGCTTGAAGCAATGACTTTCTCATAAACCTATTCAGTTATTTGTAATTCTTTTTCAATCTCTCCCAATCTACTTCTCTTAGCTCTTTTCAATGTTGTTTCATAAGAAAAAATTTGCCCTCTAATGTACACTTTGAGTGTTTCCCATAATACTTCATCATTCACTTCCCCATTATCATTGGTCTCAAGGAACTGCGATATGTGTGTGGTGATGAATGTTCTAAAAGTCTGATCCTTGAGAAGATAAGGGTTGAAGCGCCAACTATAAACACGACTAGGGGAAAATGCCTTAAGGTTAAGATTGATGTGACTATGATCAGATATTATTATGTTATGATATTTGGTGTGGTTAACATTGGAAATTAATCTGGAATCAACTAGAAAATAATCAATCCGTGTGTATGATCTGTGTACATGTGAATAGAAGGAGTAATCACAATCAGATGGATGCTGCAGTCTCCAAATATCCACCACCTTCTTTGATTTCATCAAATTATTAATGGTTTGTACAGCAAGGATATTAGGCAGTGGGGCAGAGGACAGCCTATCTAAATATGGATCTAGGTTGCAGTTAAAATCTCCCCCTATCACTAAGTGGCTTACATCATCATCCGGAATAACGTCAAACACTTTTTGAAAAAATCCTGGATCGTCCATGTCCGGCCCATAAATATAACCAATGCAATGGGAAATGAATTAATATGCCCAGTTAAAATTATGAACCTGCCATTTGGGTCAGCTACAGATGACTGAAATCGGAAAGGCACAGTTTTCCGGAAGAGAATAGCGACCCCTCGGGCTTTTGATGTAAATGGTGATTGATAGACCAGTGAGATCCAGTTGGCCCCAAGTATTCTGTGTTGGGTAGCTTTAACATAGGTTTCCTGTAAAAATATAATGTCAGATTTCAGTGATTTCAAGTGTGAAAAAACTTCAGCTTGTTTAACAGGATGACCTAAACCATGGTCATCAGGATGACCGAAACCAGGATGACCATCATTTGTGCCTATGCACCAAATGATGTTTCAGAGTACCCACCCTTTTTGGAGTCTGTGACTGGGGTGCTGGAGGGTGCTCCTCCTGGAGACTCCATTGTCCTACTGGGGGACTTCAATGCGCACGTGGGCAACGACAGTGAAACCTGGAGGGGGGTGATTGGGAGGAACGGCCTGCCCGATCTGAACCCGAGTGGTGTTCAGTTATTGGACTTCTGTGCTAACCACAGTCTGTCTATAACGAACACCATGTTCAAGCATAAGGGTGTCCATATGTGCACCTGGCACCAGGACACCCTAGGCCGCAGGTCGATGATCGATTTTGTTATCGTATCATCAGACCTGCGACCGTATGTCTTGGACACCCGAGTAAAGAGAGGTGCAGAGCTGTCAACTGATCACCACCTGGTGGTGAGTTGGATCCGATGGCAGGGGAGGAAGCCATTCAGACCTGGTAGACCCAAACGTATAGTGAGGGTGTGCTGGGAGCGTCTGGCTGAGGCCCCTGTCCGGGAGGTCTTCAACTCCCACCTCCGGAAGAACTTCAACCACATTCCGAGGGAGTCTGGAGACATGGAGTCTGAATGGGCCATGTTCTCCACCTCTGTTGTTGAAGCGGCAGCCCAGAGCTGCGGCCGCAAGGTGGTCGGTGCATCTCGTGGTGGCAACCCCCGAACCAAGTGGTGGACACCAGTGGTGAGGGGGGCCATTAAGCTGAAGAAGGAGTCCTATCAAGCTTGGTTGGCTTGTGGGACTCCCGAAGCAGCTGAGGTGTACCGGCAGGCCAAGCGGAGTGCAGCTCGGGTGGTTGCTGAAGCAAAAACCCGGGTATGGGAGGAGTTCGGTGAGGCCATGGAACAAGACTTTCGGTCGGCTTCAAAGAGATTCTGGCAAACTGTTCGGCGGCTCAGGAGGGGAAAGCAGCTCCCCGTCCACACTGTGTATGGTGCGGATGGGACACTGTTGACTTCAACTGGGGATATCGTCGGGCGGTGGAAGGAATACTTCGAGGATCTCCTCAATCCCACTGATACGCCTTCCACAGAGGAAGCAGGGTTTGGGGACGAGGGGGATGACTCGCCTATCACAGGGGCTGAGGTCGCCAAGGTGGTTAAAAATCTCCTTGGTGGCCGGGCCCCGGGGGTGGACGAGATTCGCCCCGAGTACCTCAAGGCCCTGGATGTTGTTGGGTTGTCATGGTTGACACGCCTCTGCAACATTGCGTGGAGGTCGGGGGCAGTGCCTTTGGCATGGCAAACCGGGGTGGTGGTTCCTCTCTTCAAAAAAGGGGACCGGAGGGTGTGCTCCAACTTTAGAGGGATCACACTCCTCAGCCTCCCTGGGAAGGTCTATGCCAAGGTACTGGAGAGGAGAGTCCGGCCGTTGGTCGAACCTCGGATTCAGGAGGAGCAATGTGGTTTTCGTCCTGGCCGTGGCACATCGGACCAGCTCTTTACCCTCTCTAGAATTCTTGAGGGTTCGTGGGAGTTTGCCCAACCAGTTTACATGTGTTTTGTGGACTTGGAGAAGGCATTTGACCGCGTCCCTCGTGGATTTTTGTGGGGGGTGCTTCGGGAGTATGGGGTATCGGGCTTGTTGTTACGAGCTATTCGGTCTCTGTACGACCGTTGTGAGAGTTTAGTTCGCATTGCCAACACTCGGTCGGAGTCATTCCCAGTGAGAGTTGGACTCCGCCAGGGCTGCCCTTTGTCACCGGTCCTGTTCATAATTTTTATGGACAGGATTTCTAGGCGCAGCCAGGGAATGGAGGGTGTCATGCTTGGTGACCACAGGATCTCATCTCTGTTGTTTGCAGATGATGTTGTCCTGTTGGCTTCATCCAGCAATGACCTACAGCTCTTGCTGGGACGGTTTGCCGCTGAGTGTGAAGCGGCTGGGATGAGAATCAGCACCTCCAAGTCCGAGTCCATGGTCCTCAGCCGGAAAAAGGTGGATTGTCCTCTCCGGGTTGGGGACAGGCTCCTGCCCCAAGTGGAGGAGTTTAAGTATCTTGGGGTCTTGTTCACGAGTGAGGGGAAAATGGAGCGAGAGATCGACAGACGGATTGGAGCAGCATCTGCAGTGATGCGGACGTTGTACCGGTCTGTTGTGGTGAAGAGGGAGCTTAGTTCTAAGGCAAAGCTGTCGATTTACCAGTCAATCTACGTTCCTACTCTCACCTATGGTCACGAGCTTTGGGTAATGACCGAAAGAACGAGATCGCGGATACAAGCGGCTGAAATGAGCTTTCTCCGTAGGATTGCTGGACTCACCCTCAGAGATAGGGTGAGGAGCTCAGTCATCCGGGAGAGGCTCAGAGTAGAACCGCTGCTCCTCCACATTGAAAGGAGTCAGTTGAGGTGGTATGGGCATCTGATTAGGATGCCTCCTGGACGCCTCCCACTTGAGGTGTTTCAGGCACGTCCCACTGGGAGGAGACCCCGGGGCAGACCCAGGACTCGGTGGAGAGACTATGTCTCCCAGCTAGTCTGGGAACGCCTTGGTATCCCCTCTGAAGAGCTGGAGCAGGTGGCTGGGGAGAGGGAAGTCTGGGCTTCTCTGCTTGAACTGCTGCCTCCGCGACCCGGACCTCCGGAAAAGCGGTAGAAGATGGATGGATGGATGGATGGACCTAAACCATGTGCATTCCAAGAGACCAAGGATAAATGATCAAGAGCATTGCTCACATGGGGTGTTATCAGCATTACAGCAAGATACAAACCTAACATTGAGTGTGGCAGCCAATCCAAAACAAAAAACATTAATCAAAACAAATGACAAACACCCCAACAAGCTCCCCACCCAAAGCTTCCCCAAACGAAACATAATTACCCTCATCCACATCTGGGATCACTGGTCAAAAAAAAAAAGAACACCACCTCCAACAGACCGCCCCCACAGCACACAAAGTAAGACATAAATTGAATCTTGAAAATGAAAACCAATAAGCTAAAGTCTGCTCTGAACACGTTTAGACTCTCCTCTGTTGTGTTTTTGAGAAGTGAGCTTCCAGAGTTTTTGATTTACAAAAATCTTAGCTTCGTCTGGATCATTGAAAGTGTCATGGTCCGCTCCACTCATCACCGTCAACTGCGCTCACACCTGGTCCTCATCAGGCACCACCTGTATCTACCGCTCTGACCTTTGGGTTAGTGCTGAGAGGTCTCACTGCGCTCCAGGAGAGCTTCATCACCGTTCCCTGCCTTCTTCCTATGCTACAGCCAGCGCTCGTCTTCTGCTTTGTCCAAGGTGCCATTCAGCCTGCCACGTAAGTGCTCATTTCTACTCACCTTGTGAATTAGTTCCCCTGTGCACAGGCGGTGTCCTCGGCGGCGGATTCCCAGCCTCCTCCTCCCAGGTGGCGGACCATTCATCCTATCAACTCACGACCACCAGCACATCTACTCATCTGCCAGAGTCACTCCACTGCCTGAAGAGCACTGTCTTCCTGGCCACAGCTGTCACGCTGAACTGGAGCTTGCTACCATCTGTTCCCACAGTAAGTTCAGTGTAACTGTTAAATTCCAATAGTGACGCCCAGTAATTCCCTTTCCTTGTGTGTCCTCAGGGTTGCCAGGCTGTACGGTGTCTCACTCAGTTCCCGGCAGTTCCAGACAACATTCACACCACAGAATCAGAATCAGAATCAGGTTTATTGCCATTGTTCATGTAGTACACAAACTAGGAATTTGTCTCGGTACAGTGCTGCAACATTAAACATGATAAGATAAGAGAAATAAACTATACATGTAATAAAGTGTAGGATAAGATTAAGTGATACTGGTCAACAGTTAAAATATACTATATCAGCCAGCAGCAGATACTGTGGAGAACTATATAGTGCAGTCGGTAATGCAGGAAGAAAACAGTGATGATTAACATGAGTCTGGTTGAGCTGCTGTACATGGTGCACGAGGCACACTTACACTACCTGGTTGTTAATAAACTTGATTGTATCGATTCGGAGTGTGTGTGTCGTCACTGGGTCATTGAACTATGTCAGTACATCTCCGCCAGAATGACCCTGCTGACAGCGCTTTGGTGTGCCGTGTCAACCATATGGAGATCCATATCAATCAACTGGTTTATTGGCAGCAGGTCATTATGAGCCAATTAACCCGTGTTACTGATCGAGTAGACCGATTAGCTAGCTCCCAGCCCTTTTCCCAGGCCTTACCACCTTCCAGCAGCTCCTCGGCTCTCGCTAGCTTGCCGGCTAACCAGCTCAAGCAGGCCTCCCCAGCGCGTCTCACTCCCATTCCGACTCCTGTCCGTTTTACTAGTAAGTTGGGCGAAGCGGGGGTTTATTATGCAATGTGAGGTGGTTTTCCAGCGGGTGCCAGATGACTTTCCCTCCTACCATAGTAAGATCGGTTACATCATTAACCTGTTGGAGGGAGGGCTCTAGCTTGGGCATACGCTGTAATGGCTAGGGCAAATTACTCGAACCTCACCTTCAGTCAATTTATTGGTGAATTTTATGAGGTTTTTGATCATTCTGACAGGGATAGCGTTCTCACCACCCGCTTACTTAACCGAAGACAAGGGTCTAAGACCGCAGCAGATTATGCTATTGATTTCCGGGTGGCGGCTACGGAAGTGGGTTGGGAGGACGCCTCTCTTTGCAGTATTTTTATTAGAAGTCCTAGCCTTCGGGATGAATTAGCCCCGTTAGAAAAGCCAACTAGGCTGTCCTAGTTAATCTCCCTAACCATTAGCTTGGACAACGGGCTCAGGGAGCGGGCGGCAGAACGTAAGGGCTATGGGTGATCTGAGGAACAGTTTTGTCACACCCCACAGTCCTCATGTTTAGCTCTACCATCTACTGAACCCTCGGGCTCCTCGGAACCCATGACGGTGGGACACTCTAGGTTATCCGCGGCTGAGAAACAACGGCACCACGAGCTGGGGTTGTGCCTTTATTGTGGGAGCGAGGAGCATGAGGTTGAGTCCTGTCAGCTTCAGCCAAAAGGGGGAGTCCGTGCGTCACAGTAGGGGGTCTCACGGACTCATCCCGGCCTAATCCCCTATCTCGGTTAATGTTACCCATTAGATTTTTTCATAAGCACATGGAAATTCCCACTCAGGCTTTAATGGATTCCGGAGCTGAGCAGAGCTTTGTTTCCAAAGACCTGGCAACCCGGTTGGGCCTCCACTGCCATCCCCCTTAAGTCTCCACTACAACTAATCGCGCTGTCCAACGCCCCTATGGCTACTGTCTCCCTGAAGACTGCTCCGATGTCAGTTATTATCTCCGGTAATCATCGTGAGGAACTGTCCTTCCTGGTTTTGCCCATCTCGTCATCTCCGGTCATCCTGGGCTACCCTTGGCTTCGTGTCCACAATCCCACTATTGACTGGAGTTCAGGGAGTATTAAGTCAAGGAGCTCATTTTGTCTCAGTACATGCCTTCAGTCAGCTGCATGCTCCCCTTCTGTGACCCTAGGGGTTCCTACTGCTCCCCCTCATGACCTGTCTAAAGTGCCCCCTGAGTATCATGACCTTGGAGCCGTATTCAGCAAGTCCCAGGCCCTTTCCCTTCCCCCCCATCGACCGTACGATTGTGCCATAAATCTTTGTCCGGGGGCTCCACTCCCATCCAGCCGGCTGTATAGCCTTTCCCCGCCGGAGCGGACTGCCATGGACGCATATATTAAGGAGTCTCTGAGTTCGGGCATTATCCGCCTGTCCTCTGCGGCGGTGGGGGCAGGATTCTTCTTTGTGGGGAAGAAGGACGGGTCTCTGAGACCATGCATCGACTTCAGGGAGCTGAACAATATCACTGTCAAAGACAAATACATCCTCCCACTACTCAACTCTGCCTTTGACTCTCTCCAGGGGGCGTCCTTCTTCACGAAATTGGATCTGCGCAACACCTGCCATCTGGTGCGGATCTGTGAGGGGGACAAATGGAAGACAGGTTTCCGGACCCCTAGTGGTCACTTTGAGTAGCTTGTGATGCCATTTGGGTTGACCAATGCGCCTGCTGTCTTCCAGAGGCTTTTTAACGATGTCCTGAGAGACTTTCTGAATGTGTTCATGTTCGTTTATCTGGATGACATTCTAATCTTCTCCCGTTCCCTAGATGAGCACCGAGTACACGTCAGATGTGTTCTGCAGCGACTGTTGAAGAATCAGTTGTTTGTTAAAGCTGAGAAATATGAGTTTCACACCTCCAAGACATCCTTCTTGGGCTTTATTATCTCGCACAAGGAGATCCTCCCGGACCCGGGCAAGATCAAGACGGTGGTGGAATGGCCGGTTCCAGCCTCCAGGAAACAGCTCTAGCAGTTCCTGGGGTTTGCCAATTTCTACCGTCGGCTTATTAAGAACTACAGCTGCCTGGCTCTTCATCTGATGCACCTCACCTCCTCTAAGGCCCCCTTCCGGTGGTCGGAGGAGGCGTCCATGGCCTTTTCGGATCTCAAGAAGCAGTTCTCCAAGTCCCCTATTCTGGCTCAGGTGGCTCCGGATCTACAGTGCCTCATGGAGGTGGACGCCTCGGACTCAAGGGTGGGGGCTGTCCTTTCTCAGCATTCCCCGGCAGATGGCAAGGTCCGTCCATGTGCTTTCTTCTCCCGTCGACTGTCACTGGCTGAGCGCAATTACAGCATTGGCAATAGGGAATTGCTGGCTGTGAAACTGGCCCTGGAGGAGTGGCGCCACTGGTTGGAGGAGTCCTCGAAGCCGTTTGTGGTTTGGACAGCTCATCTCAACCTGGAGTACTTCAGGACGGCTAAGCATCTGAATGCCCACCAGGCCCGTTGGTCCCTGTTTTTTGTCCGATTTAATTTAACCATCACATATCGCCCTGGGTCAAAAAACATCAAGCCAGACGCCCTCTCCAGGCAATTCGCCACGGATGTGCCGGAGCCCGAAGACCACCCTCTTCTTCCTGCCTCTTGTGTCTTGGGTGTCGTCTCGTGGGGGATCAAGGAGAAGGTTCTGAAGGCCCAGGAGATGGAGAGGGACCCGGGCAGGGGACCAGCAGGGAAACTGTTCATTCCTTCGTCCATCCGGGGTGACCTCATCCAATGGGCTCACTCCTCCAAGTTTGCCTGCCACCCGGGGAGACGACAGACGGAGGAGCTGCTGCAACGCTCGTTCTGGTGGCCTTCTCTCCAAAACGACGTCGGGGAGTACATCCAGGCCTGTCCCCAATGTGCTACCGGCAAGACCCCATCGTCTCCACCGGCTGGATTGCTTCATCCCCTCCCGATCCCCGGCAGGCCCTGGTCCCATGTGGTGTTGGACTTCATCACCGGCCTCCCTCCCTCCAACAACCATACCATGGTCCTCACCCTAGTTGACAGATTCTCCAAAGCAGCCCACTTCGTCCCCCTTCTGGGTCTACCCACGGCCAAAGAGACTGCTGATCTTCTGGTTCAACATGTGATAAGGCTTCATAGGATCCCCCTGGACATCATCTCAGATCGGGGGCCCCAATTTATTTCACAGGTATGGAGGTCGTTTTGCAGCGCCCTTGGGGCTACGGTGAGCCTGTCATCGGGATACCATCCACAATCTAATGGCCAGTGCGAATGAGCCAACCAGGACATGGAGGCAGCGCTGCACTGTGTGGCGGCTACCAACTCGACAGCGTGGAGCTCCTTCCTACCTTGGATCGAGTACGCCCACAACTCAACTATGTCCTCGGCTATAGGTATGTCCCCTTTCCAAGCCTCTCTCGGGTATTCTCCTCCCTTGTTTCCAGAAGAGGAGGGTGACATCGCTGTTCCATCAGTCCGGGCACATCTGAAGTGCTGTTGACATCTGTGGAGGGCGATCCGGGCCGCACTACAGCACACGGCAAAACGCAACACCGCAGTGGCCAACCGCCGCAGGACCTCAGCCCCAGTGTACCAGGTAGACCAGCAGGTATGGCTGTCTACCAAAAACATTAACCTGAAGGCTGAGTGCAAGAATATGCAGCAGCGGTTCATTGGACCCTTTGCTGTATTCCGCATTATCAACCCTGTTTCTGTTCCACTTGATCTCCCCCCTCCCTCCGCATATGTCCTACGTTCCATGTCTCGTAGATCAAGCCTGTGTCTTCCAGTCCCCTGTGCCCCCCCTCCCCCCCAGGCCACCACCTCCTCCGCGGATGATCGATGGCAGCCCGGCCTGAACCGTGACTGCTATCCCAGATGTCCGTCGTCGGAACCGTGGATTGCAATACCTGGTGGACTGGGAGGGCTATGGCCCAGAGGCCAGGTCCTGGGTGCGTCCTGACTTTGTCCTTGATAAGGACCTCATCAGGGAGTTTCATCGGACACATCCAGGGAGACTGGAGCAACCGCCAAGAGGCGCTCGTTAGGGGGGGAGTACTGTCATGGTCCGCTCTGCTAATCACCGTCAGCTGCGCTCACACCTGGTCCTCATCAGGCAACGCCTACATCTACCGCTCTGACCTTTGGGTTAGTGCGGAGATGTCTCACTGCGCTCCAGGAAAGCTTCATCACCGTTCCCTGTCTTCTTCCTATGCTACAGCCAATGCTCGTCTTCTGCTTTGTCCAAGGAGCCATTCAGCCTGCCACGTAAGCGCTCATTTCTACTCACCTTGTGAATCAGTTCCCCTGTGCACAGGCGTCGTCCTCGGTGGCAGATTCCCAGTCTCCTCCTCCCAGGCGGCGGACCATTCATCCTATCAACTCACGACCACCAGCACGTCTACTCATCTGCCGGAGTCACTCCACCGCCTGAAGAGCACTGTCTTCCTGGCCACAGCTGTCACGCTGAACTGGAGCTTGCTACCATCTGTTCCCACAGTAAGTTCAGTGTAACTGTTAACTCCAGTAGTGACGCCCAGTAATTCCCTTTCCTTGTGTGTCCTCAGGGTTGCCAGGCTGAATGGTGTCTCGCTCAGTTCCCGGCAGTTCCAGACAACATTCACACCACACTTACACTACCTGGTTGTTAATAAACTTGATTGTATCGATTCGGAGTCTGTGTGTCGTCACTGGGTCATTGAACTATGTCAGAAAGCTTTTACTTGCCCCTGGTAGTGAATGTGGAGCCTTGCTGTGAAGCGCAGAGAGTGCCGGATCTCCTTCTCTCTCAACAGCTGCAGAACCTCATGAAAGCTCTGGCGCTGCTCCATCCCCTCTGCAGTGTAGTCCGGGAAGATTAAAATTCGGTTTCCTTCGTACTCCATGGAGCGCTGCCTCCTGAGCTATAGAATCTTTTCTTTCTCCTGTGTTAGGTGTACTCGTGTGATGATCATATGTGGTCTAGATCCTTCTGGCAATTTAGGCTACTGTATGCGGTGCACTCTGTCAATGATGACCAGCTTGGTAAAATTATCACCCCCCAGCAGCTTTGGGATCAGGTTAGAGAAAAACTCGGTTGGTCTCCCTTTCTCCTCACTTTCCGGGACGCCAACAATTCTTATGTTGTTACGCCTGGATCTCTCTTCAAGGTCAGAAAGCTTGGCCCGCAGCTTTTTATTCTGTTGTTACAATTAGGTGAGGGAAGTTTCCATATCATGAATGCGCTCCTCCTGGTCTGACCCTCGGTGATAGACAGCCTTTCCATGAGCTCCCGCTGGGCGGACAAAATTGTCTGAAAACTCTGCTCAAACTTATCAAACTGCTCGTTAAAAGACTGCTAGAGCCTCTCGATAGTTTATACCAAGCGAGTGAAATTTCATTTTCCTCTTAAGTTGGTGATCGGTCCAGTGATTTCTTGCTAGCTTGGGCTCGGTTCGCGTTCGCCTTCATGTTAGCTAACGAGCGGCCAGCTCCCTTTCCCCCTTGTGTAGTTTTACCAGATATTTTCACCTACCACTTTATTGTAGAGCAGAAAGGGCAAAAAAGCAGTGAAAACGGAGAGTCCAGTGCCCAAAAAAGACGGTTTTCACCAATAATACTTCCGTGCTGTAGGGAGCTCCAAAAAACACGTCTATAATGCACTCATCTCACCAGTGCCAAGCTTCACTCATTTCCATGTTTACAGTAAGTATTAACGGAACACATCAGCAAAAAACAGAGTGTGCGATTAAAAAAAACCCAAAACACTCACCCGCGAGTTTTCCTACACCGTCCCTTCTTCTGTCTCCCCACGTCTCTCTCTTGACCGCGTGTATGAAATGCCGGGTTTGTGTTGAAAAAAGTCCACTTGCCTGAAAAGCACCCCAATGCGGAAGCGCGCATGAGCAGAGATGACATAAAATCACAAACAAGCAAATCTGACACTGCAGCCGGTGCTTGGAGCATTTTATACATCTTTAGAGGTAAAATCATTACTACATCTTGTCAATGAGCTTTAAAGCTGTGAATCTCTGGTCTGGATACGGACCAACGTGCGCGCCTGGCAAACCCCATGGAGAGCCCCTCCTCCCGGTAAAGGAAAGATGAGTACCTGATGAGACAGGTGTGTGTCAAGACGTGCAGCAGATAGACAAACAGGTAGGAGTCTGGCAAGGAAAGAGAAAATTTGGCTTTTTTTTCAGAAAAACAGACTTTAATAGACAATACAGAGAAGCAGAATAAATTATTTTTTTTCTCTGCGCTTGGTACCATTTGGTTGGGATCGCTGCGGTTAGGGAGTTTTCAAATGAAGATGCTGCCAATAATTCCCAAATCTACACTCTTTAACATGCATTCAATCAAATTTAGCTGTTGTAATAAATATTTATTTTCTTCATCCTTTTTACTAAAGTTCTCAGCAAGAGCTGGTTTGTGTTTGTTATTATTCTTAGTGTATTATTGTTCATGAATTTGTTCCTGATTTTCTTTCTTCACAGCTAGTGCTTTTGCTTTTACAGTCATTGTTTATTTCCTCCTGTCAAAGCCAGTTCACAGGCTTTGACAGCTGTCACTGGTTTAGTTAATAATTCCTCACTCATGCCACCCACACCCGATCTGTTTGTGCAGTCATTCTCGCTCCCCTATATAAGGGATGTTCTTTCTCATTGTCGTGTCATTTTTCCTTTTTACTCGCCCCAAGATGGAATCTCTGTCTCGCTCCTGCTGTTATCGTAAGTCCAGCCTCCAAGCTGGGAAATCATAGCCTCTTTCTCTCTGTGTGTTTCTGTAAGTTTTTGTGTTTGTTATTTTGTGTGATTAAATGTGCAAAACTCAAACTCGCATTTGGTGTCTTCGGTTCGCCCTTGCCTGGAAGGGCGAGGTTTATGACAGAATGACACGGCCAGTTTTAGACGCCAGCGGCTGTGAGTTTGCTCGTTTTTCTTTTCACCCCCATATTTTTTATTAAAGTCCGTTTTTTGCAGGATGTCTGCCTGCATAGACTTTAGTGTGTTTGGACTGGATGAAGTGGGGTGTGGGGCTGCGGGATTAGGAGTGGACTTTTTCTCGGACCCTTGCGCTTTCCACACTCCTTAAGTTGCCCTAAGAAGTCTGGATAGCGCGGAACAGGTAATTAAGGCTTGCCCCAGCTTATGGAGCTATCCAGGACTCACGGTTCTCCTCGCTTCCTTTTCTGAATCTCAATATAAACTCCATGAGCGGGCGAGAAGCTCTCCATTTACCATGCCTGTGCCGACGAAGAAGCATTCCCGGGCACGGAAGTCCTCAGCCTTTCACCCCTCTCCAACAGCATCCCTATGTTCTCCTCCCGAACCGTGGCCCACACCATTGGCCGAGGAGCTGGATGACTGCCTGCGGGTCATATCATCAGAGACAGAACTTCTGCTGGATTACAAGCCCTGGCTCCTCCCAGAATATGTATAGCAGCTGGAAGGAGTTTCAGCCAACGATTGAACGCCCCCTGACTCCGGAGCCTCAGCCACATTGCCGTGAGCCCATGTCTCCCCCTCTTCACCAGACAACCTCCACAGCTCCTGGGGAAACATCGTCTGGTCCAGCAGCAGCAGCTACCATCACGCACCGGGAAGTAAGGCAAGTGGTTTTTCATTCTCCAACATATAAAAATGAATTTTCTTGCCTTATTCAAGGTAGTGAGGCTCAGTATCAGCAGTCCACTGTAGCTGAGTCCTCACCGCCGGCTGCTGTCATTTTATCCTCACCTTTTCCTCCCGTGTCCCTCTCCATTCTCCCTGAGTATCCACTGGTACTGGGAGGGAGCCACTGGACGACGGAGGGGTATGCGGTTCCAGAGAGTCCTAATCCTGTTTCACAGCCACATCCTAGATGGGAGAAGAGCGCCCCCTGTGTCCCGAAGCCTGTGCTGACTAAAAAGTGTCCCCTGGTTTTGGCATCATGGGACCTGGTGCCATCAGTGAGGTGTTACTTGGCTCTGTCACGCAGGGCTGGGGTTTCATCTGCGCTAAAGTCTGAGCCGATGAAGAAACATCCCCTGACTTCGGCACCTCGCCCCCCTCGCCTGAAGCCCGTGTCGCTGCCATCTTTCCAGATGACCTAAGCTTTCTCTGGCGGAGCTTCGTCTAATCCTTCAGCAGCAGATTCCATCATGCCCCAGGAAATAAGGCAAGTGTTGTTTTCATTCTCCTGCACACAAAAATGAAATGTCTTGCCTTATTCCCAGTGGTGAGGCTCAGCATCAGCAGGCAACTTTAGCTGAGTCCTCACTGCCTGTTGCTGCCCCCTGTTCCTCACCTGCCCCTCTCATGTCTCCTCCTGTTTCCTCTGAATGTCCGCTAGTCCTGGGATGGAGCCGCCAGATGATGGAGGAGCCTGTGGCCCTGGAAGATTCCATTCCAGCCCTGCAGCCACATTCCGGATGGGAGCAGAGCACTACCTACGCCCTGAAGCTTGAGCTGATAGGAGAGTGTCCCCTGGTTTCAGCGACTCAGGAGCCAGTGTCATCGGTGAGGCAATCTCCAGTGTCAGCTGCCACGCTGGGAGTTCCACCAGCTTTGGCCGCCACACCTGGAGGTCCTTCAGCTGCATCCACCATCATGCCTTCTGCAGGAATCGCGGCAGCAGAGTCACCGGAGTCCTGGACCGCAGTGGAGTTTGAGTCTAGGCAAGTACTCTGTTCTGTTTTAACATCTGCAGATTAAGAGAAATCTTGTCTAGCTCATGGTGGGGAGAGTCGGTTGCAGATGTCCTCTGCTCCTGAGCTGTCCACATCAGGCTCTACTGCTGCCGGTAATTTTCTGGTGTTTTTCTCTTCCTCCCCATCTGAGGTGGCCAAGTCGGGATTGGAGCATCAGATGACTGGATTTAAGATGTCCCAGCCCAAGTTGCTGGAGTCCTGGACGGCAGTGGAGCTCGAGTTTAGGCAAGTACACTGTTCTATTTTAACACCTGTAGAGTTAGAGAAATCGTGTCTAGCTCATGCTGGGGAGAGTCAGTTGCAAATGTACTCTGCTCCTAAGCTCTCCTCACCGGGCTCCTCTGCTGCCAGTAATGTTCCGGTATTTTTCCTTCTTTCTCCATCTGAGGTGACCACATCTTGAATAGACATACTGTCATGCGGTGATCCTTGCGGATCACCATAAGACGCCAAGAGTCACCGGAGAGTTTTGCAATGATGTTTATTAACAAGACAATACGTGACACAAGACTGTGAGCCGCTAAGGGCAAAAACACACACTACGAGGTACAGGGGCTTGTAGGGCTAACCCCAGCCACTACGAGCTAAACTATGGCATGACAAGAATACAAACAAACCTGACATGAAGGTCTGACGAGGTTAGAGCGCCGACCCAGCTTGACCATGACTTGACAAGGGTAAAATGAACATACGACGATACTCCCGCAACTTGACTGCCGTCAGCACCTGCCTAATAAGGGCAAGCGCTAACGAGCAGTAATGACAAACAGCTGACCATCTTTGACAGCCAGAAGCCCCACCGAGCGCCTTCACAATAAGAGCCCGGTGAAGCCAGAATATAACCCACAGCTGTCAAAGGCGGCAGCAAATATACATAGCCCGAGCGCGGACAGAACTGGCGCTCGGGTCGTAACAGTACCCTCCCTCTGAGGGCGGGCTTCCAGAACACCCATAGACCACCCTGCCCCCCCCCCCCCAGGGTGGGCGGATGGGGGTAGGTCCGGAGGGAGAAAAAAAACAAACACAGAATCAGTACAGGAAAAAGACAAAATCCGGACCAGACAAGGCAAAAAAAAAAAAAAAAAAACCTAAACACAGCACAATCACAAAAATTACCAAATACTCAAATCAGATTAAATACACATGGAGGAAAATAAGGCAACTGTAGGACATAAAACACAAATTGCCAAGGATCCCCAAATAATGGTTACAAAAAACAGCACAGGACAGCAAGAGAAAATTAAATCTTTGCCCACATGTCTCACAAGAAAACGGCTTCCCACCCGTGTGAATTCTCATGTGAATTTTCAAATTACCATGCTGATTAAACCTTTGTCCACGTTTCACAAGAAAACGGCTCCCCACCTGTGTGAATTCTCATGTGAATTTTCAAATAACCAAATACAGAAAAACAGAACAATTATTGGGTCAAACCTAACTGCACACAAAACAAAATAAGGCAACTGCAGGACATAATCACAAATACCCGCAGACACCCAAATGACCATTACACAGAACACACAGGATAGCAAAAAAACCAGAACAATTACTGGATCAACCCTCACCAAAAAGGTGACCTCTACCCCCCCAACCCCCCCAACAGTTCATGCCAAACGGCGGAGACCCAGCGCCCCAGGAACAGTTCGGGCGGTCTCCCCACATCCAACAGCCGGAGGGTGGTCATGGGAGGCGGAACATGACCGGGCGGCTTGTCAAAGTCCCAGGCCCGGAAAGTCCCCTCCCCCGGAGGCCGAACTAAGTCGCACAGAAGAACACGTAACATGTCGGGTGGCCGACCCGAGGCGCTGAACCGGCGAAGCACTTCCTCAGGCGGCCAACCCGTGTCCCTCAGCCACCAGTACCGGGGGAAAACAGCCCGTGGCGGCCTCCCTGGTGAGAACAAAACTCGGGAGAGCCGGGGCAAGTGAAAAGGGACCCCCACGGTCCCCGGCGATGATGCGCAGGGGCGATAACTCTGTAGAAGGACTAGAAGGCAAGGATGAGCCCGTACTCTGTCTGATGGCGAAGGGTCTGCAGCTCCTCCACCGTCCGCGGACCACACCGGCGCTGCACCTCCCCTGATTGAGTCCCAGCTGCACCCACATCGGACCCCGATTGGGCCAAAGCAGCTCCTGCAATGGGCCCCGATTGGGCCTCGGGTGCACTCACGTCGGGCCCCGATTGGGCCAGAACCGCACCTGCAGTGGACCCCAATTGGACCTCTGGCGCACCCACGTCGGACCCCAGTTGGGCCAAAGCAGCTCCCACGATGGACCCCGATTGGGCCTCGGACGCACTCACGTCAGGCCCCGATTGGGCCACAACAGCCTCCACAACGGACCCCCACTGGGTCGGTGCAGCTCCGCTGACGATCTCCACCCCCGCACCTGGAACCTTCAAATCAGTGACTCCAACTGGCTCCATGCCGGCGACACTGCAACGAGGCTCACAAAAAACAAGAAAACCGGGATCAATATCACCGGTAGCAACAGAACCCAGTGAGACGAGCTCGGGCGCAGCAGGCGGCTGCTTCTCACTCGCCTCCCCGACAGGCAGGCACAAATGCTCCAAAACAGGGGACAGGGACACAAGAGGGAGTACTTGCCTGCACTCGGGTTCTGTTGCCACCCAGGACTCCGATGATCCAGGTTCAGGGCGGCGACTCTCGTCAGCAGGCTCCAACTCAGCTGCGTCGGGCTCCACAGCTGGCAAGATGACGTCTGCAGCCTGAGGTTCCTCCCGCACTGATGTCCACGCCGATGACCCGTATGGCGTGGGGGCTGGGGACACTCAACCCGCTGGCTTAGACCGTTCCGGCGAGGAGACCCGGGGACGCTTCATCGTCGGCTCAGGCTCCGGGCTGCAGTCCGCTTTTTTCCTCCATCCACGACGTGGCTGCAGGGCCAGATCCAGGCTTTCCAGCACTGCAGGCCCCCTCTTCATCTGACGACGTAGGCCTGGCATCGCGGAGCGCTCAACAGGGGGGGGACACAGAGGCAGCAGGTTTAGTTATTATCACTACAGCAGGTGGAGGGAGCTTGGGGGGCTGCGAACCCTGAACTCCGCCCCCAGGAGTCAGACAAGGCAGGTTACAATTATGGTGTAATAAATTAACTTGCACTTGCCTTTCTCCTGGAGGAAAGATGTTGCCTGCTGTAGGGGACGCTGTTCCTCCTTCTCCCCGCTGGATGGCAACAGAGGGCCCCCTGGAAGGACGAGGTGGTGCTGCTCTCAGAGGCTCGCTGATGGGCTTTGCCGGCAGCAGGTCCAGCCGGGGATTCTGCCGAGGTTCTCCTTGGCCGTGGCGCCAACGTCGTCGGTGACCTCCAGATGGCGCGACCTCCTGGACCGGGTCAGGGACAGGAACGGGATCTAAACACGGGGAGCGAGGATGCCTCCTCCTCTGCTTCCTGCTTTCCTCCTCCTCCAGCCCGCGGAGTATCTTACGCTGCGTGGCGAGTTCATCTCTCCTCGTCATCACTTCTGGGTGATCGTCATAGTGGAGAGGAAGGTTGTTCAGGAGAACCTCAGCATAGTCCAGGTGCCAGCGCATATAGCTGGAGCTGACATCAAAGGTAGCGGCGAGGAGCGTCCCCCCGACGTACTCCAGCGCGCTCGCTAACTCTTTGCCCAGGCGCCGACCACAGCCCCTGGATGACGGCATTCTCCCAGCAAATGATACCCAGGCAGGAAAGAACAATAGTCCAATTAAAGCAAAAACTCACGGTGAAAAAGGCGTCTCGGTGTGGCGTCTCCGTTTAGACGTCTGGTGGGAGTATACTGTCATGCGGTGATCCTCGTGGATCACCATAAGACGCCAAGAGTCACCGGAGAGTTTTGCAATGATGTTTTTAACAAGACAATAAGTGACACAAGACTGTGAGCCGCTAAGGGCAAAAACACACACTACGAGGTACAGGGGCTCGTAGGGCTAACCCCAGCCACTACAAGCTAAACTATGACATGACAAGAATACAAACGAACCTGGCATGAAGGTCTGACGAGGTTAGAGCGCCGACCCAGCTTGACCATGACTTGACAAGGGTAAAATGAACATACGACGATACTCCCACAACTTGACTGCCGTCAGCACCCGCCTAATAAGGGCGAGCACTAACGAGCAGTAATGACAAACAGCTGACCGTCTTTGACAGCCGGAAGCCCCACCGAGCACCTTCACAGTAAGAGCCCGGTGAAGCCAGAATATAACCCACAGCTGTCAAAGGCGGCAGCGAATATACATAGCCCGAGGGCGGACAGGACCGGCGCTCGGGTCGTAACACATTCAGGTGAATGGATCTGAGATGTCCCAGCCTGAATCATCAGAGTCCTGGATGGCGGTTGAGCTCAAGCCCAGGCAAGTACTCTATTCTGTTTCTATGCCATCAGTTCTAGAGAAATATTGTCTTGCTCATGGTAGGGCGAATTAGCTGCAGATACACTCTGCTTCTGAGGTCTCCTCGCCTGGCTCCACTGCTGCCGGTGATTCTGATCCGGTGTCTGTTTCTGTCCTTTTGTCCAAGCCATCACCTGAGGTCACTGAAGATCGTCAACCTTGGCCTGAGGTCACTGAGGTTCCTCTGCCTTCCCCTGAGGTCGCCGTCAGTCCTCTACCTCTGCCTGAGGTCACCATGGGTCCTCTGTCTCTGCCTGAGGTTGCCGTGGGTCCTCCATCTCTGCCTGAGGTCGCCGTGGGTGGTTCATCCCTACCCAAGGTCTTTGAGGGTCCTCTGTCCCCACCCGAGGTCGTTGAAGGTCCTCTGCCTAAGGTCACCGTGGGTCCTCCGTCCCCACCTGAGGTCATTGAGGGTCCTCCGCCATCACCTGAGGTCATTGTAGCTCCCCCTTCCTCATTTGACCCAGCCGGTTATCATCAGTTACTCTCATCCAGTTCCCTTGATGGTCAGCCACCTTGGTCAGCCATCCTGTCATCCGGTTTCATCACTGGTTAGCCATTCTTCCCATCGGGTGCCAGCTCCCTGCTACCACCGACTCTCTTCATCCACACCGTGGTCCGCGGGAGGCACGGGTTCCAGCTGCCACCTGCAGGTGGGGGTACATTGTGCCCCATGGACCATCGGCCCAGGGATGCTGGGAAACCACCTGATGGGCTATTCTGCCTGTTTTGGGGGCTCTGGAATTACAGAAGGCCACCCGACCTATTCCACCATGGGATTAGGTGGTCCTTGGACGCTGGGAGACCACCTGAACTATTTACCCTTTCCATTTAGTTTTCCTGGTATCAGCTGCCATTTAATCTGTTCAGTGTGTGGGTCATGAGTGTTTTGTTGTTTTTCTGGTTCGTTTCCGTCCCTCCGTGCCTAGATTCCCCCTCCTCCCTCCTGGGTAGGTTGTTTTTTTCTTTTTTTTTGTGAGTGGGTCTTTTCTTTTTGTTGTTACATTGGGGTGTCTTGGAATCCGCCCCTTGTGGGGGAGGGGCACTGTCATGATTCTGAGCACGGGTTAGAGCCGTTTTTTTTTCCTTTTGTGTATTTGTTATTTCTACCCAGTCTGTGTTTGTTATTATTCTTAGTGTATTATTGTTCATGTATTTGTTCCTGATTTTCTTTCTTCAGGGTTGGTGCTTTTACATTGATAGTCATTGTTTGCTTCCTCCTGTCAAAGCCAGTCTGTGGTCTTTGACAGCTGTCACCAGTTTAGTTAATAATTCCTCACTCATGCCACCCACACCTGATCCGTTTGTGCAATCATTCTGGCTCCCCTATATAAGGGATGTTGTTCTGTTTTCTAATTGTGATGTCATTTGCAGCCCATGTTATGGGCTGCATGGTGGCGCAGTGGTTTAGCACTGCGGCAGCACAGTTTACCCTCGGCCGGGGGATCGCAGGGATCATGAGGTCGTGGGTTCGATCCCAGCCCCCGACCAACAGTGAGCTGTGTGGAGTTTGCATGTTCTCCCCGTGTTGCGTGGGTTTACTCTGAGATTTCTCCGATTTCCTCCCGCATACCAAAAACATGTAGGTTTAGGGCGCTCGCGCGCGCAGCGACCGGCAGCCGGTGGCTTGTCACCAGACTGCAAACCAAATCTACCTACGGGTACAAATGAGTAACAAAAAAAAAAAAAAAAAAAAAAAAAAATTCCCCTCTTACTCACCCTGAGATGAACTCTCCGTCTTGCTCCTGCCATTTTCGTAAGTCCACTCTCTGAGCTGGGAAATCGTACCCTCTGTCTGTGTGTTTCTGTAAGTTTTTGTGTTGGTTATTTGTGATTAAATTTGCAAAACTCACAGCTTGCGTTTGGTGTCTTCTGTTCGCTCTTGCCTGGAAGGGTGAGGTTTATGACACTGCAGATATCCTGTGCACGCCTGGGGAGCACAGTTGGTCATATATAAATTTAACATGTAAGCCTTGGCCTCTGCGAATCTTGCAATTAGAAAAAATAGTAAAAACATTTTGTTGTTAACCTCTATTGTCAGCAGCAAGCGTCACCGCTGCCTCCTCATTAACAACAGGTGCTCGTCATTAGCATCATGTGTGCTCATACAAGTAGCGTTGCTCTCTATCTGCTCTTTGTGAGGGTAAGTCTTCTCCCTGGTTGAAGTGAAAAAGGTTGTTTTGATTAAAAAAAATTCTGTGCTCTTAAGCTTTTCTCTGCACCGCTCGGATAACTTCATTTGTATTTTGCTGCTATTCTACACACTTTTTTACAATGCAACCAACAGTATGCACATGCGCATGTCTCAGAGACAACATGGAAGACTCCAACAGTCTGAGGAGAAAGGGGGAGGACGTTACATTTGTGATTTGATTTGCCGTTTATGTAAATACTGGTGTTTCTATATTTTTTTGGACATCATGTTAAATATGCTAAACATTTAAAAAATATATATATGGGGCTCCTAGTAGATTGGGGCCCTTAGCAGATCGGGGCCTAAGGCAGTCGCCTACCTTTGCCTAATGGCAAGTCCTCCTCTGGTGCCAACTTCCAGTTAGTAGGCTGTAAGCTAAAGACCCAGTCTCCATTGTCGCTTGCTTTAATGTTTAATTAAATGCAATCTACTGTCCAAATGTTCACATCGTATGACCACGATTCTCCAGCAAACTGATATGAACAACCAGAGCTTAAAAAATTAGTAATTTGTGCATGGACACTGAATGCTGTGCCAAAGACTGTCCAGGTGAAAGCATTTCTAGTTTCACTACAACAAGACGTCCTGCAGGGGTGTTAATTTGCATTAATATTTTTTAATCTATTACTTGCACCACTGTAATAAATTGTCCCCCTCATGGATCGTCACCTTATCGTGGTGGGGGGGGATTGCGTGCCCCAGTGATCCCAGGAGCTATGTTGTCCGGGGCAATTTGCCTCTGATAGGGTCTCCCAAGACAAACTGGTCCTGGGTGAAGGGCCAGACTAAGAATGATCCAACAGACTCTCATGAATTGTATATCAAGGATTCAGTGTACCCCGCCCGGTATGGGGTTACTGGGGCCCCACCCTGGAGCCAGGCCTAGGGGAGGGGCTCGAAGGCTAGCGTCTGGTGGCCGGGTTTCCACCCATGGGACCCGGCCGGGCTCAGCCCGAAGGAGTTACATGGGTCCGCCCTCCAGTGGGCTCACCACCTGCAGGAGGGATCATGGGGGTCCGGTGCTATGTGGATCAGGTGGCGGTCAAAGGCGGAGACCTTGGTGGACTGATCCCAAGCTTTCTAAACTGGCTTTTGGTACGTGGAATGTCACCTCTCTGGTGGGGAAGGAGCCTGAGCTGGTGTACGAGGTTGAGAGATACCGGTTAGATATAGTCGGCCTCACCTCAACACACAGCTCCGGTTCCGGAACCAGTCTCCTGGAGAGGGGATGGAGCTTGGCCTTTTCTGGAGTTGCCCTGGGCGAGAGGCGACGAGCAGGGGTGGGTATTCTTGTATCGCCCCACCTTGCTGCCTCTATATTAGAGTTTTCCCCGGTGGACGAAAGGGTTGCTTCCCTGCGCCTTCGGGTTGGGAAACGGGTCCTGACCATCATTTGTGCCTATGCACCAAATGATGTTTCAGAGTACCCACCCTTTTTGGAGTCTGTGACTGGGGTGCTGGAGGGTGCTCCTCTTGGAGACTCCATTGTCCTACTGGGGGACTTCAATGTGCACGTGGGCAACGACAGTGAAACCTGGAGGGGGGTGATTGGGAGGAACGGCCTGCCCGATCTGAACCCGAGTGGTGTTCAGTTATTGGACTTCTGTGCTAACCACAGTTTGTCCATAACGAACACCATGTTCAAGCATAAGGGTGTCCATATGTGCACCTGGCACCAGGACACCCTAGGTCGCAGGTCGATGATCGATTTTGTTATCGTGTCATCAGACCTGCGACCGTATGTCTTGGACACCCGAGTAAAGAGAGGTGCAGAGCTGTCAACTGATCACCACCTGGTGGTGAGTTGGATCCGATGGCAGGGGAGGAAGCCATTCAGACCTGGTAGACCCAAACGTATAGTGAGGGTGTGCTGGGAGTGTCTGGCTGAGGCCCCTGTCTGGGAGGTCTTCAACTCCCACCTCCGGAAGAACTTCAACCACATTCCGAGGGAGTCTGGAGACATGGAGTCTGAATGGGCCATGTTCTCCACCTCTGTTGTTGAAGCGGCGGCCCAGAGTTATGGCCGCAAAGTGGTCGGTGCATCTCGTGGTGGCAACCCCCGAACCAAGTGGTGGACACCAGTGGTGAGGGGGGCCATTAAGCTGAAGAAGGAGTCCTATCAAGCTTGGTTGGCTTGTGGGACTCCCGAAGCAGCTGAGGTGTACCGGCAGGCCAAGCGGAGTGCAGTTCGGGTGGTTGCTGAAACAAAAACCCGGGTATGGGAGGAGTTCGGTGAGGCCATGGAACAAGACTTTCGGTTGGCCTCAAAAGAGATTCTGGCAAACTGTCCGGCGGCTCAGGAGGGGAAAGCATCTCCCCGTCCACACTGTGTATGGTGTGGATGGGACACTGTTGACTTCGACTGGGGACATCGTCGGGCGGTGGAAGGAATACTTCGAGGATCTCCTCAATCCCACTGATACGCCTTCCACAGTGGAAGCAGGGTTTGGGGACGAGGGGGATGACTCGCCTATCACAAGGGCTGAGGTCGCCAAGGTGGTTAAAAATCTCCTTGGTGGCCGGGCCCCAGGGGTGGACGAGATTCGCCCCGAGTACCTCAAGGCCCTGAATGTTGTTGGGTTGTCATGGTTGACACGCCTCTGCAACATTGCGTGGAGGTCGGGGGCAGTGCCTTTGGCATGGTAAACCGGGGTGGTGGTTCCTCTCTTTAAAAAAGGGGACCGGAGGGTGTGCTCCAACTTTAGAGGGATCACACTCCTCAGCTTCCCTGGGAAGGTCTATGCCAAGGTACTGGAGAGGAGAGTCCGGCCGTTGGTCGAACCTCGGATTCAGGAGGAGCAATGTGGTTTTCGTCCTGGCCATGGCACATTGGACCAGCTCTTTACCCTCTCGAGAATTCTCGAGGGTTCGTGGGAATTTGCCCAACCAGTTTACATATGTTTTGTGGACTTGGAGAAGGCATTTGACCGCGTCCCTCATGGATTTTTGTGGGGGGTGCTTCGGGAGTATGGGGTATCGGGCTTGTTGTTACGAGCTATTCGGTCTCTGTACGACCGTTGTGAGAGTTTGGTTCGTATTGCCAACACTCGGTCGGAGTCATTCCCAGTGAGAGTTGGACTCCGCCAGGGCTGCCCTTTGTCACCGATCCTGTTCATAATTTTTATGGACAGGATTTCTAGGCGCAGCTAGGGAATGGAGGGTGTCATGCTTGGTGACCACAGGATCTCATCTCTGTTGTTTGCAGATGATGTTGTCCTGTTGGCTTCATCTAGCAATGACCTACAGCTCTTGCTGGGACGGTTTGCCGCTGAGTGTGAAGTGGCTGGGATGAGAATCAGCACCTCCAAGTCCGAGTCCATGGTCCTCAGCCGGAAAAAGGTGGATTGTCCTCTCCAGGTTGGGGACAGGCTCCTGCCCCAAGTGGAGGAGTTTAAGTATCTTGGGGTCTTGTTCACGAGTGAGGGGAGAATGGAGCGAGAGATCGACAGACAGATTGGAGCAGCATCTGCAGTGATGCGGACGTTGTACCGGTCTGTTGTGGTGAAGAGGGAGCTTAGTTCTAAGGCAAAGCTGTCGATTTATCAGTCAATCTACGTTCCTACTCTCACCTATGGTCACGAGCTTTGGGTAATGACCGAAAGAACGAGATCACGGATACAAGTGGCTGAAATGAGCTTTCTCCATAGGATTGCTGGACTCACCCTCAGAGATAGGGTGAGGAGCTCAGTCATCCGGGAGAGGCTCAGAGTAGAACTGCTGCTCCTCCACATTGAAAGGAGTCAGTTGAGGTGGTATGGGCATCTGATTAGGATGCCTCCTGGACGCCTCCCACTTGAGGTGTTTCAGGCACGTCCCACTGGGAGGAGACCCCGGGGCAGACCCAGGACTCGGTGGAGAGACTATGTCTCCCAGCTGGTCTGGGAACGCCTTGGTATCCCCTCTGAAGAGCTGGAGCAGGTGGCTGGGGAGAGGGAAGTCTGGGCTTCTCTGCTTGAACTGCTGCCTCCACGACCCGGACCTCCGGAAAAGCGGTAGAAGATGGATGGATGGATGGATGTAATAAATTGTGTTAATGCATTAAGGGCTGCACGGTGGTGCAGTGGTTAGCACTGCGGCAGCACAGTTTACCCTTGGCCCGGGGATCGTGGGATCGATCCCAGCCCCCGACCAACAGTGATCTGTGTGGAGTTTGCATGTTCTCCCCGTGTTTGCGTGGGTTTACTCCGGGATTTCTCCGGTTTCCTCCCATATGCCAAAAACATGCAGGTTAGGTTAATTGGAGACTCTAAAGTGGCCCTAGGTGTGGATGTGTGTGTGAATGGTTAAGGGATAGCGCCGTAGCGTGGCTGCTCATCCATCCAGGTGATGGATACCCTCAATTTCCCCTCTGGGGATCAATAAAGTATACTAAATCTAAAAAAAAATATATATATATATTTCCAGCATTACTTCAAAGACATAGGACCGTATTATGAGGAAATTGCTCTTTTACCTTTATAAATAATTCTTTAGAAGTCTGACTACCATCATGTATTTTTTCAGCCTTGGTTTGGGTGCAGTTGCAGAACATCACCTCCAGGGGACAACATGGTACAGTGAACGTTTATGACAAAATTTACAGATTATTGTGTTTTTCAATGGAAAATGATAACTTTGCAATACTGGACAGCATTTAAAAACAGTAGCATTACAGCATGAAATTAATTACACAGGGATACAAAAATAATTTTTTTGTAAGTTGTCTGTGTTTTTTCAACTGATTTAAAACAATTTTGCATCGTTGAATCCAAAAATGTCATCTGTTTCTCTCGATCAAGTCAGGTTTTTATGCTAAGTTGATTTTTAAAAAATCTGATCTTCTGAGTAAATCCATTACATTTTTGTGACATTATCGGTTGATTTCTGTTAATATTTCTCAGTAGACAATAGATTTTTAAGAGAAAAAATCATTTTCTAACACAATTTATTGATTAAATGTTACAAACTTCGATTACTGTAAATTGAATAGTAGACATTGATAAAGGTAAGTACATGTAAATTGAATGTTACGTCATCATTGTTCAAAATTCAGAACTTCAACTTCCGTTTATTCAAACCTTTAGAATGCTCAGCGGCAGGGATGTCTCTCTTCAGAGTCCAACAGTAATCAGCCATCATTTTTTTTTTAGATTTAGATTTAGTATACTTTATTGATCCCCAGAGGGGAAATTGAGGGTCATCCACCACCTGGATGGATGAAGCAGCCACGATACGGCGCTATCCCTTAACCATTCACACACACATTCACACCTAGGGCCACTTTAGAGTCTCCGATTAACCTAACCTGCATGTTTTTGGCATGTGGGAGGAAACCGGAGAAATCCCGGAGTAAACCCACGCAAACACGTGGAGAACATGCAAACTCCACACAGATCACTGTTGGTCGGGGGCTGGGATCGAACCCACGATCCCACGATCCCCCGGCCAAGGGTAAACTCTGCTGCCGCAGTGCTAACCACTGCGCCACCGTGCAGCCCATCATGACAATTTATGACATGTCATAAACTGGTGCATGCAAACTCTTCAGAGTTTGAGAAATTTCAAGAAATGAAAAAGAATTTTGCATCATATAAAGCGACAATACCCGTACATGTAAACAAAAGAGTAAAAAAAAACGTGGTCATATTTCAAGAAGTTGACCTGATTGAGCAAAACCAGTGTGATTTTTGGATTCAGCACATCAAAAATTGTCCTTAATCAGCTAAAAAAAAAAACCCCAAAACTTAGACAATAAATTTGGTGTTGACCAGTGTTATTTGGCCATTTTCGTGTCCCTTTTGTTGTTCAATGAAATGCCATGGCAAGGCATACATTAGGTTTTACCTGCAGTCCACACAGCAGCTGTCCTGTCAGTCTGCGCACGATTTCTCCATCACCATACACCTCCGTTTCCCTATCCAATGACACTCCACAGCAAGTGTATTATGGAGAGAAAGCAGCACAGTCTGTCTCAGTTTTACCGTCCCATGACACTCCACCACCAGTGTGGGGCGAGAGAGGTGGGGTGTGCAAGATTAGATCCAAGGTGTGCTTGATTTCTTCCCCGGCATTACCTCTAGGAGGTTTTGAGTGAATTTAAGTATAGAAATGTGAATATACTGTAAGTAAACGTAAATACAGTTTCGGTGTCCCAGCATCCAGCAGTATCCTGTCCCATCATCTTCCTATCAGTTCACAACGCCTGTATTGTGGAGAGAGACCCACGGATCCTAAACTCCGCCGATTGTGTCAGGTGTGTTGATTCTTAGCCTAGCCTACACCTCCACTGGTAAAGATCAGTTTAAAAAGGTCGCCTTTGACCTCTTTGATGGTCAAGGGCCTGTGAAACCATGTCAGTTGCACTCTTCACGTATTATGGCATCGCCATACAAGAGATGAGAGGCTGCGGTCAAGTGGCCTCTGAGTTAGCAAGGGGGACAACGTTGCCTCATACATGCATACATACAGTACTGTCAGAATCTTCCCTCTGGGCAGATGAGACTTTAAGGCCAGGACTCATGGTGCAGGCAGGAGTAGGTGCAATGATAATTTATTAAACAAAACTCAAACATAAGTAAACAGCAGCATGGGGTCTGAAAACAATGCAGAATATCTCAAGGCAAAATAACTCACAGGGATAAACTTGGGAACAACACGAGCACACAAATCACAGGAATGAAAAACAGAGAAACTGCAGGTAAACAATGATGATGAAGCCAGACAGAGCACAAGCACAAACTGATATAAATAGGCAGACCACTGATTACAAACACCAGACAGGTGGGGGCAATCAAGGGTTAAAGAGGAGCCCACATGAGGAAATGGCTATGGGTATGGAAACATGAGGAGCTGGGGACAATAGGGACACAAATGTACATACAGACCATGATAATGACAATAAAGGCAGAGGATGAGCACAACAGACCAGGGGAAACACAGGAGATACATAATGCAAATAATAATAATAATAATAATAATAATAATAATAATAATCAAACTACAAAAGACAACCACAAAAAAACAAAACAAAAAAAAAACAAGGGAAAAGCACAAGACTACATGCAATGACAAGCGACTGGGGAGAACAAAGGACAATAATAATAATAATAATAATAATAATAATAATAGTACTTACATAGTCTCCCCCCCCCCCTTAAGGGTGGACCCAGGCACCCCTAAAGAAAAGAAAACAAAGGAACACCAAAACAGGTGGGGGGAGGGGGGGCAAGGCACAGTGGGAACCCAAACATAGGAATCTCACAAAAAACAAAAGACAAAAATGTCCATCCGGTGGTCTGCATGAGTTTACATGCCCTCTGGGCAGGAAAACAAGGTGGGTCAGGGGGCCTACCCCGGTCCACGGGCCCCCAGACCAGAGCGCAGGGTGGATCTGGTGGTCTGCCCAGGTCCCTAGGCTACCATATCAGAGAACAAGGCAAGTGTGGTGGCCTACCAGTGTTCATGAGCTACCAGACATAGGAGCATGGTGCATCAGGTGGTCTACCAAAGTCCATGGGCCACCAGACGGGAGGACATGGCACCATAGGAGCAATTAGCTCAGAAGCCTATAACACGGGAGACAACATAGGAACCTTTTGCACAGAAGATAACATAGGAGCTTCTTGCACAGGAGACAACAACATAGGAGCTTTTAACTCAGGAGATACCAACGTGAGAGCCTTTTGCTCTGGAAATACCAACATAGGAACTTTAACCTCTGGCAATAACATCATAGGAACTTTAACCTCAGGAGATAATGACATAAGAACTTTAACCTCAAGAGATGATCACATAAGAGCCTTAACCTCAGGAGATGACATAGAAGCTTTAAGCTCAGGAGGTGACAACAAGGGAGCCTTTAGTTCAGGAGCAGGCTACTACGGCACACTGACCCCGGAAACAGCTGACAGTTGGAGCGCGTTGCACCCAGGAATAGATGGCAGCAGCGCGCCGACCCCAGAAACGACAGGTAGAGGTCCTCCGACCTCTGGAACAATGGGTGGAGGTCTTCCAACCTCTGGAACAATGGGTGGAGGTCCCCTGACCTCTGGAACTATGGGTGGAGGCCCACTTGCCTGTGGAGTGATGGGTGGAGCGTGCATCTCAGGTGATGGTGAAGGTCAAGCATTCAGCTCAGATGATGGCAAAGGTGCAGTGTGCAGCTCAGATGATGGCAAAGGTGGAGCATGCAGCTCGGATGATGGCAAAGATGGAGTGTACAGCTTGGATGATGGCAAAGCTGTGGCGTGCACCTTGGAGACAGCTGGAGCTGCAGCATGCACCTCAGGGAGGAGTGGAGCTGGGTAATGCACCTCCGGGGCAGCTAGGACTGGAATGTGCACCTCGGGGGCAGCTGGAGCAGTCTTGTGAATCTCAGAGACTGCCAGAGCTGCTGCGTGCACCTTGGGGAGAACTGGAGAAGGGATGTGCACCTTGGGGGCAGATGGAGCAGGCTTGTGCACCTTGGAGACTGCTGGAGCTGCTGCATGCACCTGGGGGAGAACTGGAGTTGGAGAGTGCACCTCGGCAAAAAACAGAGAGACCAGAGATGGTGACAGCACTAATACAGGAGTGACAGCAGAAGCAGGTGGTGGAGGATCAGTAGCAGAAAAGAAATGTCGCTGAAGCCCTTCACCTGGAACAGGACATCTCAATTGGTGGTACAGAGAAATGAATATGTACTTGCCTGTTCCGCTGCTCTACTGTCACTGCCGAAGATGAGCCCAGAGTGGAGGCGGTGACTGCTGGCGGGGCAGTGGGCGTGGGCACCCATGTAGCAGATGTGGGAGCTGGCACTACAGGTAGAGAATGACATGAAGCCGGCACTACAGCAGCCATGGGAATCGGTGTTGCAGCTGCTGTGGGAGCTGGCGCTGAGGAGCTCTGCAGGGCTGTAGTGGAGCGAGGAGGTATGGATAGCAGAGATGCCGGAGCAAGGGGACGCTTCCTCGTCTGCACTGTCTGTGGCACAGATAGTGAACTATCCTCTAGCCCGTGTGGTGGCTGCAGGGCTGAAGGGTGCGGTGCCAGCTCGGGAAAAGTCCGGCAGAGGTGGCTGCTGGCGGAGGCAAACAGCTCCTTGAGCTCAGGACAGTCCCACAGCTTGGAGAAGACTTCCAGTACCTTCATCGCTACCTCCAGGTGCTTGAGAGCCTCCTCCAAAGTGTGGGCGGTGTGAGCGTTCGCCACAAGGGACCTGAATGTGCGAACCGCCCATTGCTCACCCGCGTCAGGACCACCCACCGCCGACCTGCATGCCGAGCATGGGCAGATGAGAATTTCAAGGCAGGACTCATGGCACAGGCAGGAGTAGGTGTAATGAAAATTTATTAAACAAAACTCAAACATAAATAAACAGCAGCACGGGGTCTGAAAACAACACAGGAGATCTTGGGGTAAAATAACTCAGAGATAAATTTAGGGAACAGCACGAGCACAGGAATCACAGGAATGAATGACAGAGAAACCACAGGGAAACAATGACAGAGCACAATCACAAACTGACATAAATAGGAAGACCATTGATTACAAATGCCAGACAGGTGGGAGCAATCAAAGGCTGAACAAGAGCACACATGAGGAAATGACTATGTGCATGGAAACCTGAGGCGCTGCGGACAATAGGGAGACAAATATACACACAAGCCACAATAATGACAATAAAGAAAAACAGAGGATGAGCACAGTAGACCAGGGGAGACACATAATGCAAATAATAATAATAATAATAATAATAATAATCAAATTACAAAAGACAACCACAAGACAACAAGGGATAAGAACAAGACTATATGCAATGATATGCGACTGGGGAGCACGAAGGACAATTAATAATAATAATACTCAAAGGGAAAAACTAAGAAACCAAAAGAGAACAAAGCGTGCCCAGAACCTGACACACACACACACACACACACACACACACACACACACACACACACACACACAAACGCACTGCAGAATCCCTTCTCTTTTATATGTATAGATTGTTTTTTTATTTGTATGATATGATTTAGATTATGTAAGAGGGAAAATCCAAAAAGTTTATATATTTTACTTTGCTTTGAGTCAAATCCCAAATTTACTTGATTAAGGAACCAGAAAATAGTTGCAAATTAAAAAGAAAAAAGTTAATAAATTTAATGCAAAAAGTTATTAAAAAAATCATAAAATGTCATAAGTTTATAAATAACAGTACATTTAGCGCACAATTAAAATAATTTTTTTTTAAAAAGTCACAAACTACTGAGGGATAAATGCAAATTTACTTTAAAATTTGTTGTAAACAAATTTACACGAAAATGTGTCAAATTCATGAGAAAAAGCACACATTTACGAGACTAAAACCTCAAATGTACAAAAAAAATACAAAAAAATACAAATTTATACAAATTTATACAAAAAATGCAAATTTGTAATCAAAAGTAGCAAATTTAAGAGAATCTCCTCACAGTATGGTGAGAGTAAAGTCATTAGTCGCTACTCAACTTTTTGAGTAGATACTTTCTTGCTGTTACTAGTATTTTTTATTAGCATTATTATTTGGTTGCTGCTTTTGCTTATACTTGGGTAGTTAATACGTTAAGGTAATAAAATTTTCATTTGAGTACAATTTCTGGGTATCCTACCCACCTCTGTTAATCAATGGAGAATATAGCACATGCAAGTGTATTGCATTTGATTTGCTTGTGTAAAGCTTTACTAGGATCACCATCATAAAATTCTATACAGTTACCTCCTACACAGATTCCAGGTAAATTTAATCTTAGTGTAATGCTCCAGTGGCTGGTATCCATAGCAACACAAGCCCCCCAGAAAATACAGGTAGGTGGAGATGATAGTTTTGACTATTCCATTGTCACATATATCTCTTGTATACAGTATGCATACAGTTTGCATGAGTAAAGAATCTACATTTGCATTTTTTTCTAACTGCAGTGCTGTTTTTCAGCACTTTGAAAACAACAATGTAGTGCTCCAATATGTATATTATGCACGTTTTTTTATCAATATATTTTTAAAGTTGGCTGAGCTAACAGTTAAAAGGTCTTTAATGGAACATTCTACACCCTGCAGATGTTTAGATGTACATTTTATACACAGGATACAAGTGGAACAATGCATATTTTATATACAGTAACAAAATAGAGATTTACATTCATAAGAAAATAAAATGACAAACGGCATAGCTACAACCGTGTTATTTGGTGTTGCGTTTGATGTTCATAATATTTTCACCTCAAACTGTCAAGACATGAGGCTGTTTATCTCCCATACTGCATTTTCCCCCTCACTGGATGCGTGCTCTTGGCGTGGCCCTCAGCCACTTGCTTGCTTGATGCTGTGCTGAATTTTGCATGACTGGGCTGTAAGAATCAAAACCGTGCCAAATGGACTGAACCTGTGACCTTTCAGCACCAATGCAATGCCACGGTGCTGCTGCCAAGAAAGACATTTGAGGGTTCTCGATTTTAGATGAATCACTGTTCAGTCAAACCCTTTAATTTCCTCACCCTTAGCAGCCTGTCATGCTCATCATGCTAAAGCAACATTAATAAAGTCCTTAAGAGGGATACTCTTAAATGTGGGGGAAGATCAGAGAGAAAACTGAAGCATATGTATCATGATTTCTCGTGCGCCATTACAGGGCGCACGAGAGAGGGAATGAAAAACTCAAGTGCTGGAGTAGACCGTGCCATTTATTAACGTAAACCGTAACAAATTACCAAGTCCAGGACCACACAAATGCAGACAGATGAAAAGATGGAATAATGACCACCAGACAAACATGGAAGCCACCTGGATGTCCCACAGCCTGGGGAGATGCCTGGTGCTGACGAATGCAGAGCACACAGAAGAAGGCACACGTACCCACGACTGTGAACATCCGAGGCTGTCCGTGTCGTCTGGTGGGCGGGGAATAAAGGCAGAGTCAGGCACTAGCATTAAGGCATCCTCCTTCTTGAAATGTTAGGCTGAAAACATGCAGGAGGTCGTACAACATTCATGGAGGTACACGCGACCACGAATGAGGGTGAATGCTCCGACAATCTCTTTTCCCAAACGCAGCGTATTTATTATCCTGATGCAAACGAGGAAAGAGATTGCCAGTGTGAGGAAGGGTGGGCTGGACGTGATTGAACCAGGTGTGTAGGAGTGCGTGTATGAGCGTGTGAATGGTAATGAATGGAGTGTGAGTGTATGTGAGTGAGAACACCCGAGATGAAGCACAGCTGATGGCATCTGACAGGAGGAGGGGGCGTGCCCGAGCTGTCAGGATAATAAGTCAGAACGGGGTTTGGAACACCAAACCCAGATTCATGACACATATGAGATGGGCGAACTCAAGTACACTATATCAAATAATGTACTTTTTTTTTAGCAGAGAATTAATCTAATACAAAAATTTATATATTTATTTATTGTTTATTTGAAAGGGACAATGCATATTAATGAACATCAATGTAGATGTAAACATGCCAGACTTAGCAGAACTGCTAAATTGCAACTGTAGTCCCTTAGCAGGTCACAAAAATACACAAACAATCAATACTACATGAAATGAACATTTAAGATAAGATAAGATAAGATAAGATAAGCCTTTATTAATCCCACCATGGGGAAATTCCAGGATTGCAACAGCACAGGGACAGCAACACTCAGAGCAGTAATTTAGAAGATAAGAAAAATAAGAGCAGTGAATATACATATGTACACATAAATATATAAATATACAGTATGTACACAGGCCATCAATGTCCTCTCCATGTGGATCGCAGAGCTGCTTCCAGGCAGTGATTTCAAAACAGTCCTTTAGAGTATCCATTGCCTTCTCAGACCATATCTTCACCGTGCGCATGACCGGAGGTTGTCTGTGTACTAGGGGTTTGTACACCGGCAGGAGATGAACCAAGTTGTGATCCAATCTCCCGAGTGGGGGGAGTGGTGATGAGGTGTACGTCTCCTTAGTGTTTACATAGAATAAATCCAGTGTTTTATTGTCTCTAGTGTGGCATGTGACATACTGGGTGAACGTGGGCAGAATGGGGGACAGTGAAATATGATTGAAATCCCCGGAGATGAGGAGAAGAGCATCTGGGTGTTCTGTCAGCAGCTTGCCAGTTACTGAGTGAATGGCGTCACACGCTGTCCCCGCGTTCGCCGTCGGATTTGCATAAATAACAATGCAGATCACGTGTGAGTATTCCCTCAGATAGGTAAGCCGCATGCTAACAGCTAGCAACTCATTGTCTTTGCTGCAGTGTTGTTCCTTGACCGTGATATGTCCCGATCTGCACCAGCTGTTATTGACATACAGTACATTATCACTCCTCCGCCCCTTGCCTTCCCACTGTCTGGTGTCCGGTCTGCCTGGATTGCGTGGAAACCCTCCAGTTCGATGTTAGCATCTGTTGCTAGTTCTGTTAGCCACGTCTCAGTAAACAACATCATGCTAATCTCTCTGAAGACGCTCTGGTAACGAGCCGTAGCTACTAGCTCATCTGTCTTATTGAGTAGTGATCGTACATTCCCCATAATAACGGATGGAAGGACGGGTCTGTACCTTATATTTCTCACCCGCCGTCTTGCTCCAGCACGACATCCACGTCGCTTCTGTCTTACTTCTACCGGTATGTCGTATTCTTGCGTTAGCATCGTGGGCTGATTAAGTGCTGACAGTTGGTCTTTATTGTACTGCCTCCTAAAAGCAGTGGCTCCGTCATCTGGTTCAGGAGACATTTGGGCGATCCGTGTGTCCGTGATGGATAAGGTGTCACCGGATCAGAAAGTTTAGCAAGAGAAGCCAGATAGTAAATAGAAATAGGAAGAAATTGATCCACTGTTGCAAAAAGGCAGCCTACTCGTGTGGCGCGAAATTAGCAGTTTTGTAATCAAAATTGTAATCAAAACTGCACAAAATGCATGTGCTAAAATGTGAAAGTTAAAATGCCATTAAACTTGTAGCTTAAAACAGAAGACTCGTCAATTAGAAAGAAAATGGCACTCCACTAAATTAGATGAAATCTATTTAGCTTGGAGAAATCAACTTCTAATTAATAAAAAAAAATCTTAGGAAAGCTAGAACAAGTTATTATTCTGCATTAATAGAAAGGAAAGAGTCCCCAAGTTTCTTTTCAGCACTGTAGCCAGGCGGACAAAGAGTCAGAGATAAAATCAGTCAGATTCTTCCCACCGTTAACTTAAATACAGTAACTACTACAACTCCTTCAACTGATATCTGTTTGGATGAGTTTACTCCTATTGACCTTTCAGAGTTAGATAAAATAAAATCCTTATCCAAGCCTTCAACTTGTCTTTTAGACCCTATTCCTACCAGGTTATTTAAAGAAGTATTCTCATTTATTGGTAGCTCTGTTCTTCAAATAATCAATTTTTCATTATTAGGCCATGTACCGCAGGCTTTTAAAACTGCTGTAATTAAACTCTTACTTAAAAAGCCAACACTGGATCCAGGAGTTTTAGCTAACTATAGACCAATCTCTATTCTGCCTTTCATTTCAAAAGTTTTAGAGTTGTTGCTACGCAATTATTTGGCCACTTGCAGGGAAATGGTTGATTTGACGAATTTCACTCAGGGTTAAGAATCCATCATAGTACTGAAACAGCTTTAGTGAAGGTCACTAATGACCTCCTTATCACATCTATTCAATTCAATTCAATTCAATTCAATTCAATTCAACTTTATTTATATAGCGCCATTTCACAACAACAGTCATCTTATAGCACTATCAGAAAGACCCCAGCAATCAGGTGATCCCCTGTGAGCAAGCACTTGGCGACAGTGGAGAGGAAAAACTCCCTTTTAACAGGAAGAAACCTCCAGCAGAACCAGGCCCAGGGAGGGGCAGTCATCTGCTGTGACTGGCTGGGGGGTGAGGGGATAGAGAAGATGAAAAGAACAGACATGTAGAGAGCAAACAGCACGATGGGGACTCAATCTATGGGAGAGAACAAACAAATGTTAATGACCAGCAAAAAAAAATATTTCATTGAGAGTGAGGAAAGGAGTGAGGCCCAGTGCATTACTGGAGGTCCCCCGGCTGACTAAACCTATTAGCAGCATAACTAAGGGAGGGTTCAGAAACACATGATCCCTCCCTAATTGTAGGCTATATCAAAAAGGTAGGTTTTAGCCCTATTCTTAAAAGCAGAGATCGAGTCTGACTCCCGAATCCAGATTGGCAGCTGGTTCCACAGGAGAGGAGCTTGATAACTGAAGGCTCTGCTTTCCATTGTACTTTTGGAGATTCTAGGTATTGCAAGTAATCCTGCATTTTGGGAGCGTAGTGCTCTGTTAGGATAATACGGTAGTATCAGATCTTTTAAATAAAAAGGAATCTGATTGTTTAGAGCTTTGTAAGTAAGAAGAAGGATTTTAAACTTAATTCTAAACTCTATGGGAAGCCAATGAAGGGAGGCCAGAACCGGAGAGATATGATCTCTCTTTCTAGTACCTGTTAAAACTCTTGCTGCAGCATTTTGGATCAGCTGAAGACTTTTTAAAAATGTTTTAGGACAGCCTGATAATAAAGAATTACAATAATCTAATCTCGAGCTAACAAAAGCGTGGATCAGTTTCTCAGCATCACTCTGAGACAAGATGCTCCTAATCTTGGCAATATTACGCAAATGATAGAAGGCAGTCTTAGAAACAAATTTAATATGTGAATTGAAGGACAGATCTTGATCAAAAATAATTCCAAGGTTCCTCACAGAGCTATTAAGAGAAAGAGTAACCGCATCCAAACTGAAAGTTTGATTTGGAAAGGAATTTCTAAGGTTTTTTGGACCAACAAGAATGACTTCAGTCTTATCTGAATTTAATAGCAGGAAATTACAAGTCATCCAAGCTTTGATTTCCTTAAGACAGGCTTCTAACTTGGCTAATTGATTACTATCATCTGGCTTCATTGACAGGTATAATTGTGTGTCATCTGCATAACAATGAAAATGTATACAGTGCTTTCTAATAATGTTGCCTAACGGAAGCATATATAAACTAAAAAGAGTAGGGCCTAGCACAGATCCCTGTGTAACTCCATGACTAAGCTTTGAGTTGAAAGAAAACTCATTATTTACATGAACAAACTGGAACCTATCAGATAAATAAGCTCTAAACCACTGCAACGAAGTTCCATTAAGTCCAACATAGTGTTCTAATCTATCAAGTAGAATATTATGATCGATAGTATCAAAAGCTGCACTAAGGTCTAAAAGGACAAGTACAGAAACCAGTCCATTATCAGATGCGATGAGGAGGTCGTTAGTGACCTTCGCTAAGGCTGTTTCAGTACTATGATGGATTCTAAACCCAGATTGAAACTCTTCAAGTAAACCATTTCCCTGCAGGTGGTCAAATAATTGCGTAGCAACAACTCTTTCTAAGATTTTTGAAATGAAAGGGAGATTAGAGATTGGTCTATAGTTAGTTAAAGCTCCTGGATCTAGCGTTGGCTTTTTGAGTAAGGGTTTAATTACAGCCATTTTAAAAGCCTGCGGTACATGGCCTAAAGTTAATGAAGAATTGATCTTGACATCTGATAATGGACTTGTTTCTGTACTTGGATAATGGATAATGGACTTGCTTCTGGGGCGGCAGTGGCTCAGGAGGTAGAGCAGGTCGTCCAATAACCGTATGGTTGGCAGTTCGAATCCCAGTCTCCCCGGATATCCTGCCGTTGTGTCCCTGGGCAAGACACTTCACCCTGAATTGCTCCTGGAGGGTCTGGAAGCGCCATGTTAGGTAGCATGCCGCCATCAGTGTGTGGATGGTTGGATAGCAGGATCTGTAAAGCACTTTGGTCATCAAGAGATGAGAATAAAAGTGCTATATAAGTGAATGCCGTTTACCCTTTTGGACCTTAGTGCAGCTTTTGATACTATCAATCATAATATTCTACTTGATAGATTAGAACACTATGTTGGACTTAATGGAACTTCGTTGCAGTGGTTTAGATCTTATTTATCTGATAGGTTCCAGTTTGTTCATGTCAGTAGTGAGTTTTTTTTCCAACTCAGACCTCAGTCATGGAGTTGGAAGGCCCTATTCTTTTTGGTTTATATATGCTTCCGCTAGGCAACATTATTAGAAAGCACTGCATACATTTTCATTGTTATGCAGATGACACACAATTATACTTGTCAATGAAACCAGATGACAGTAATCAATTAGCCAAATTAGAAGCTTGTCTTAAAGAAATCAAAGCTTAGATGACTTGTAATTTCTTGCTATTAAATTCAGATAAGACTGAAGTCATTCTACTTGGTCCAAAAAAACCCTTAGAAATACCTTTCCAAATCAAACTCTTAGTTTGGATGTGGTTACTCTTTCTCTTAATAGTTCTGTGAGGAACCTTGGGGTTATTTTTGATCAAGATCTGTTCTTTAATTCACATATTAAATTTGTTTCTAAGACTGCCTTCTATCATTTGCGTAATAGTTCCAAGATTAAGAGCATCTTGTCCTAGAGTGATGCTGAGAAACTAATCCTCGCTTTTGTTAGCTCTAGATTAGATTATTGTAACTCTTTATTATCAGGCTGTCCTAAAACATCTTTAAAAAGTCTTCAGTTAATCCAAAATGCTGCTGCAAGAGTTTTAACAGATACTAGAAAGAGAGATCACATCTCTCTGGTTCTGGCCTCCCTTCATTGGCTTCCCATAGAGTTTAGAATTAAGTTTAAAATCCTTCTTCTCACTTACAAAGCTCTAAATAATCAGGACCCTTTTTATTTAAAAGTTCTGATACTACCCTATCATCCTAACAGAGCACTACACTCCCAAAATGCAGGATTACTTGTAATACCTAGAATCTCCAAAAGTACAATGGGAGGCAGAGCCTTCAGTTATCAAGCTCCTCTCCTTTGGAACTAGCTGCCAGTCTGGATTTGGGAGTCAGACTCGATCTATGTTTTTAAGAAAAGGGTTAAAACCTTCATTTTGATATAGCCTATAGTTAGGGTGGGATTGATCAGGTGCCCCTGAACCCTCCCTTAGTTATGCTGCTAATAAGTTTAGACAGCCGTGGGACCTCCAACAATGCAATGGGCTCTCTCCTTTTCTTCAACAAAATACTTTTGCTGGTCATTAACATCTGTCTGTTCTCTCCCATAGATTGAGTCCCCATTGTGCTGTTTGCTCTCTACATGCCTGTTCTTTTCTTCTTCTTCTCTATCCCCTCACCCCCCAGCCAGTCGCAGCAGATTACTTCCTCTCCCTGAGCTTCGTTCTGCTGGAGGTTTCTTCCTGCTAAAAGGGAGGGGTTTTTTTTCCTCTCCACCATTGCCAAGTGCTTGCTCACAGGGATTCACTTGATTGCTGGGGTGTTTCTGCAATAGAGGGCATGCACATGACGTCTCATGACGTCACAATCCAGGAAGTTATGGTGTTTACTCAGCACTGAGTGGCAAAAAGAATGTGTGCCACCATTGGTTTGAATCATTTGAATGCAGCAAAAAACACCTAAAGTGAGGACAGGCTGGTTTAATCAACTTTTGAGGCAACATGTTTGAAATCTTTTGTATGCTCAATTTTTTAAAGTTTAGATATTTTTATAAAATCATTTTTTACCGTGTAAGGCCACCCAGAAAGTCCGGTTTTGTTAGTTAGCAGCAAACCATGTGTTAGCCTAGCTAAACTTAGCTTCCCGGCACAGTTGGTCGCACCAACCTGAGGAAAGGGCTCAACTGTGAGCACTCCAAGCGAGCACCCCAAGTGGACCTCAGGATCCAATCTGTACATGTACAAGTACATTTTCAATCCAGTGATTTGTAAATGCAAAGAAGGAGAACAGTGTAAGGTCACCCAAAAAGTCCGGTTTTGTTAGTTAGCGGCTAACCGTGCATTAGCATAGCTTAGCCTAGCTTCCCGGCACAATTTGTAGCACCGACCTGAGGAGGAGACTTTCCTGCCTTTTAATACCTTCAAAGCACATCTAAAATGGGGAAGAGCTGTTCTGCAATTGACTGTTCAAATAGATTCTGCAAGAAGTCTGAGCTATCCTTTTACAGACTGCCGAAAACTAAAGAAAGGAGAAGCAAATGGGTTGCTGCAATCGTCAGAAGACACTGGAATCCGTGCACCGAAACGGCTTTGTTCCTCTCATTTCGTCACAGGTATGTTGGACTTGTTTACTGTAAAGAGGATGGTGATTTATTAGCTTATTGAAGCCATTCACTGGCTGTGTTTTACCTGCACAATTAATGAGTAACTGTTAGATGTGGGGAAAAATGTGAAATGATAGTTAGCTCACAGTCTCTTCTGGTTGTGGCTCTGGTGGCTGTACCGGTAACAATCCTCAGTTTGGTATATTCTCGCAGGGAAGGAAGGGGGGTGCATATCCATATAGTATTTTATATATCAAACAAGCGAATTTGAATGTTTTATGATTTTCAAAAGACAGAAAGTTATATTTCTTGAGAATGTGACAGCAGTGATATGAAAAATCTTTCTTATCCAAAATTTTTATGGCTTTTATGTAAAGTGATTCCATAGGTTTGATTTTGGTTATACCAATGAGTGACCACTTGGTAAAACGGTAATCAATGTGAGAGATTATCACTGCATGCAGGAACATTCTTGCCACATTAACTGTCAGCGATGATCTGATTTGTTTAAAATTTCTTAAAATAAATTTGAATATTTTTGAATTTTTTTAATGTGATTTTTAAAAGGTAGTGAGGAATCAAGAATCCCACTGAGGCTCTTAAATTCCTTGACTAGTTCCAGCTCCTCTCCTTTAAAAAAAAAAATGCTAAAGTTTGTAATTTTTAGTGGTTGTTTGGCAAACATCATACAAACAGATTTTTAGTATTTAACAATAAGCATGAATTATTGAGCCAGTTATAAATTTGGATCATTGATGATGTAAGGATACAAGCAGCTTCTTGTGTGTTTTTTGTAGGTGTGAATGTTACAGCGTCATCTGCGTACATTTGTATGTGAATGTTTCTGCATGCAGTTGGTAGATCATTTATGTATACGGAAAATAAAATGGGTCCAAGTATGGAACTCCCATTTGACATCTTAGATATGGGGATTTGACACTATTGACCACTACACACCGTTTTCTGTTAGGTATGATTTCACCCATTTGATAGCATGTTCTGAGAAATTGAACTAAGTTATAGAAAAGAAAGGGGCGCTATCATAAGGTTATCAACTCCCAAGTCATCTACACCACAAAGGGGCAGATTTACTTATGTGCTGCGCCATCACAAAACCCTGTTTTAGCGTTAAAAAAACTACTGTTGAGATTTACTAAAGGGCGCAGGGCAAAATTAGTGGTGGAAAGGTGTGGACGGTTAATTTTGTGCTTGGCCTCATTTGTGGGAGTTGTAATGTCAAAGCACAAATTAGAGGGAAGGGAGTATTTAAATGACTGGTGCAAGGTGATTTATTAAGGTTTGCAGTTGTCAATCTTCTGCTAAATGCGACAGGATTTAACGCCCTCAAAAAGCTTGTCTTAATTCATCTGTGCCTGACATGAGAGCGATCGTTGGTACCGAGATACCAGCGAGAACAGAGCACACATGACCGAAGAGACAGAAGCTTCTCTCTGCATGTGACTCTATTTGGAATGATAGAAGAAAAGATTATACGAATATCATCGGTCTGACAGAGACTGGTTTTATGCTGAACTGGACATCAGCTGGCAGGTTGTTGTTGTTTTTTTGTTTGTTTGTTTGTTTTTCAAATTTCATTTGTTTATACTGTATGTAGCCTACTTACATGAATTTGTGTCCATAAAATAAGATATAGGAGCCCTTTCTATCTACAGTGGACATACAGATGGCGTCAGCTGACCCTGCCAACTTTTTTTCTCTTTTCTGCGGTGGTTCAGACTCGGATCTGGAGTTTTCCTCTCCTCTCTATCTATCAGTTCCCCCTCACTCTTGATGCAAAATTTTCCACATTGCAAAGTTTCTTCATTTTTTTCTCTATCCATATTTCTACATTTACAGTATTTCCTTTTGCTGTGCATAAAATGGTAATTCAGTTCCCTCTTCTATGTCTCTCTCCCAGTTCAGGATACACAATATAGGAGGAAAACAGCAATGAGATTATTAACAAAAAGAGTGCACAGATCCATAGAAATGTCCCCCGAAATTGCAACACTGTAACTCAATGGCATTTATAAAAAGTTGTGAACTGGGAGACCTGTAGATTTTGTTAAAACAAAGTTATTCACATAATAAAACCAAGTGGGTCATCAACACAGGCACAGCCAGTTCAGAGGATCATAATATATAAAGCTTTTATAAGCATTTGTTTTAGTGCAAACCCCACTTAAATAGTTTATTTTTGTTCATTATATTTCAAAATTTAGACTTTCATTTAACATGGCAGACTCTTGTTTAATATACTGTATATAAATGAAGTACTTGTATCTAATTTAAAAAAGGACTACTCGTGAATAAATTGATTATTTGACCGATGTGTTTATTTTATTAACACAGGAACCATCAAGATGGTCTGATGGAGACTCTTCAGCTGTGCCTGTGCTCAATTTTGTTGGTGCTCTTGGTGGATGGGTGGTCATTATTGAAATGAAATGTCTGCATCTGTGTTCATAATTTTGTGTGTTATTAGTAGATCACTGGCAAAAATTGGCCACTCCCTAAGGTGCTCTGTCTAAATTGCACACTCGCTAATTTTTGCTGCCTTAGTAAATCTGCCTCTAAGCTGACAGATGACAATTTTTTCTGTGAACATGTGCTCTAGGACCCTTAAAGAGAACACAAAGTATACGAAAACTGTTGTATTACAAGCATAGTTAAGGTAATCCCTTCCACACCATGTGGTGTATGGGGTGGCGCCTATCTTTGTTTCACTGACCCTAGGCCACACAGCTACTGTGAGTAGTGACAGCTACAGTGTGTGTGGGGGGGTGTCAGTCCTCTGGTAGCTCTGTGCGTTAGCTTTCCTTTCCCCATTTCATTATGTTGAGCACCAAGCTAGAAGGCAGAAAGTACCATTTTTTTTTAAATGGTATGACCAGTGTTGGGCAAGTTACTAAAACATAGTGACTAGTTGTAGTTGCTAGTTACTTCTTTTCAAAAATAACAGTTACTTTTGAGTTACTGCATGATTAAAGTAACTAGTTACTTGGAAAAGTAACTTTCATGTTACTTTTTTTTGTAACTTTGATTTTTATTCATTTTTCATCATACATATTAAATTCAGATCACAGTCTCTATATTTAAAAAAAAGGAGCTAACCATACAGTCAAAAAGAAAGAGAAGAAAAAAAAAGGGGGGGGGACAAATGTTGGAGCATCAAGTTTTTAGTTTCCATCTCTAAATTCTTCTGGTTTTTCCACTGTCTTTGGTTATTCTTTCAATTTCTGTCTCGTTGTTGCACTTTGTAGTGTGTCCATTTCCACCATTTTTTTTCATATTGTCCTTCTTGCATTCTTTGTCGATATGTTAGTTTTTCCATTAAACGTATATCCTCAACAATGTCTGTCCAGTGCTTTTGGTCAGGAAGAACTTCTGATTGCCATTTTCTTGTGATTGTTTTTTTTTACATGCAATCAGCATGATTTTAACTAAATGTCTGTCCTCAGCCTATATTACATTGTCTCTTTTAAGATCACATAAATACATCAAGTTACAGTTCATTGGTATATTATATCCTAATATCCTCTGTATTGTCACATGTATAGATTTCCAGAATGATGAGATTTTGCAGCATTTCCAAAACATATGCGAGTGGTCTGCACTTTGAGCCCCACAGCCCCTCCAGCACATAGATTTGGTATTTGTGTATTTTCTTTGGATCTGTGGTGTAATGAAATAGTGAATCAGGTTTTTCCATCCAAATTCCCTCCATGTCCTTGAACTTGTTGATGTGTGTTGTGTTTTCCATATTTCTTGCCAGTTTTCTTCTGTTATGTTTAAAGTAGAACTGAACCCACCTTTTGGCTCAAAAAGTAGAATAGCAGATTAATTCCTTATTACCTATTGTATTTTTCAACTCATAAAAGAAATTTTTAGGCCGTGCGATGGCCAAGCTATAAGCCGATAAACTTTTGCCTCTGGCTGGCAGTGCCAAACAAACCGGAAGTAGTGCAGACGACGCTGCGTGATGTCACGAGTGTGATCCCTAAACAAAACAACAATGGCAGATGATAGCAGTTCCAGCAGTTCCAGCAGTCAAGAAAACCAGAGTTTTCAGAGTGAAGAGGCATTCAGGATCGGTGACAAGACAGAGGAGGATGCAGGAGTGTGGCAGGTGGCAGGCGTGCACAAGGGCGAGCCGGGAGACAGCGACCTGATGCACCTGTGACAGCAGCTGGCAGACGGCGATGCAGAGGCGAGGTCCGCCGCCGGGGAATACACCTGTGCACAGGGGAGAGACTGGAAAGGCAAAGGTAGGTATGCTTACGCTGTAGATCTTGCTGGGAGATGAGGGGGTTCCTCTGCAGCAAGAGGGCTGAAGGAATCAGACGGCTTCATGCCGAAGCCCAGGGCAGAGTGGCTTATATCCCACGCTGCTGACGAGGCGCAAGTGTGCGCGCAGCTGGCGCCGCTAATGAGCAGCGAGTTGTAACATATCCAGCCTGTGTTGTGTTGTAGCTTAGTTTTCTTTTTTCTCTGTCACATTTTGTCTTAGTTTTGTTTTGAATTGTAATCGCTCTTGCCTGTTTTCTCGTTTGAATTCTTGGATGGAATATGGGTGGGCAATATAAGCTGCAGCTTCAGCCATCACCCATTTCGGATAACTTACGTTGAATTGTATAATCAGATGAGTCATTGTTCAATTTGACCTTGTTGTTATATCATTCAGTTTCTTTCAACCTGTACTGTACTATCCGAAATAAATAAATTCATTCATTCATTCAAAAAATTGGGCTATGTATTACAATACTTCTACAGACTATAGTGGCAATACACATGAACAGAACTGGCCTCTGCATTTGACTGTGCTATTTATAAATACGTGATCCCTCACTTATCGCGTTTAATGGGGACCAGAACCGACCGCGAAAAGTGAAAAACCGCGAAGTAGCGTCACCCCCCCCCCCAAGGGCGTCACAAGCACTATTTTGCACAAAAAGGCACAAGAGAACAGCGAAAAGTGCCACTAAGCAACACGAGCGATAAAGAACAATGAATGCGGTCTTCCTTCGCTGGGTATGGGCGTTCTGCAGGGAGAGAAGCTGGGTAAAACGTCTCGGCCAATCAGCTTGCGAGGTAAAACGTCTCGGCCAATCAACTTGCGAGATTCCCGAGCGGCGAAGAGGTGGGCGGAGAGGAGTGGAGCGGTGGTCAGAAAGGTGGATTTTGAGTTGTGCGGGCTCTCCGTGTTGATACCTGATGTTCTAATGTAGTCTCCCTGCCTTCTGCTAGCGCCCGGCAACTTTCGTGCCATTTTTTCTCAATTTTGAATTTTTGATGAATATTTTTGAAAAATCCGCGATGCACTGAGGGCACGAAAGGTGAAACGCGAAGTAGTGAGGGATCACTGTAATATCTATATCTAGAAACGCATCACTTCCCGGTCGCTTTTCCTCCCCCTTTCTTTTCTTTCGTTGACATGACAGCTTTCCTTGGCCACTGAACAGATCTTCCCAGGTGTTGGAAGTGTTTTGTAGTCGACTATCATGACAAAATGCACCAAAAACAACCAGTGTCGACGGGCTTGCAATGGTAAACATGGAGGACTGTGTCACACTCGTGACGTCACGCGGAACTCCGGCTGCACTTCCGGTTAATCGGCGGATTTGTCTGATTTTTCAGGGCGGGAAATTCAAAATCGTGATTTTCTCCAAGATTCCGGGATTTGTGGAGGGGGTGCCAATGATAAATTATCTTTATAATTGTATGTACTATCACCCAGTGCCGTTCAATGCCGTTCAGTTCAGTTCTACTTTAAATTTAGCTCTTTCTCCCATTTCTCCTTTATATACTTACTTGAATGTTTGTTTGCCTTAAGTTTCTGATATAGCTTTGAAATAATTCTTATTTTATTTCCTGCATACGAGCTTAAAATGAATTGTATAATCTCACTCACATCTGTGTGGAGGTTATGCCTAATCTTTCTCATATAATAATCTCTCATCTGCAGATATCTGAAGAATTCAGATTTTTCTAGTTTAAATTTTCTTCTCATGTTTACAAACTCCCAAAATCTTTTTTTCCCATAATGCCCCATGCTGTGACTCCCTTGTTCACCAGATTTTTGTATCCCCTATCTTGCTTTGCCGGTTCAAACTGACTGTCAAATGCTACCCATTTCAATAGTTTTATGTCCTCCTTTATATTATACTTTTGTACTATTTTATACCACAGTTCCAAAGTAAATTCCAAAGTAAACCACCGGAGTGGTGGCTCAGCTGGTACAGCATCCGCCCCACACCCGGGAGACAGGGGTTCAAATCCCGACCGGGTCATGCCGAAGACCATATAAAAGCAGAACTTCCTGCCGTCCAGCTTGGTGCTCAGCAATAATGGAATGGAGGAGGGAAGTTCCGTGAAAATCATGATATTGCAGTTCATTGTGGCGGGTGATTTTAACCACTCTAACCTCAAGACAGTACTTCTTAAATTCTACCAGCATGTCTCCTGTCACACAAGAGGGGACAAAACATTGGACCATGTTTACACCAATATTGTGGGAGCCTACACAGCAACTCCCCTCCCCCACCTAGGTCAGTCTGATCACTTATCTTTGTTCCTTACCCCCAAGTATGTACCGCTCATCAACTGGGTAAAGCCATCAGTGAGGACCATCAAAGTGTGGCCAGAGGGGGTTGACTCTGTACTCCAAGAAAAGTTTAGGAACACAGACTGGAGTATGTTCACCTCTCAGGCTACCTGTGGCTCCCACATAAACATCGATTCTTACACCCACTCAGTCCTGGACCATATCAACACCACTATTGACAGTGTCACCACGGAAAGACAGATCACTACGTACCCAAATCAGAAGCCGTGGATGAACAGAGAAGTGCGACTTCTGCTAAAGGCACGTAACAATGCCTTTAGATCTGGTGACGCACAGGCCTACAGTTCATCCAGGGCAGATCTGAAGAGGGGCATCAAGAAGGCCAAGCACAGCTACAAGCTGAAGGTGGAGGAACATTTTGGGGACTGTGACCCCCGATGCATGTGGCAGGGCATTCAAGCTATCTCTGATTATAAGCCCAGCAACTCCATACCTATAGCCATGACTGTGTCCTTTCTCAATGAGCTAAATTACTTCTATGCTCATTTTGACAAGGACAATAACGAAAAGAATATCAATTTCCCACCCTCTGACGACCTCCACCACCTCACACTCACCCACACCGACGTCCGTAACGCACTGAATCATATCAACGTACGTAAGGCTGCTGGCCCTGACGGCATTCCTGGGCATGTGCTGAGGGCATGCGCTGAGCAGCTGGCAGGGGTCTTCACGGACATCTTCAACCTGTCCCTGGCCCAGGCGGTGGTACCAGCGTGCTTCAAGACCACTTCTATAGTACCAGTGCCGAAACATTCAACACCATCGTGCCTAAATGACTATCGCCCTGTGGCACTGACGCCCATAGTCATGAAGTGCTTTGAGCGACTGGTCTTGGCACAGCTCAAAAAATGCCTGCCTCCTACACTGGACCCTCACCAGTTTGCCTACCGGAGCAACAGGAGTACAGAGGATGCGGTTTCTACAGCGCTGCACTGTGTACTCTCACATCTGGATGACAAGAACACCTACGCAAGAATGCTGTTTGTTGACTTCAGCTCAGCATTCAACACAGTTATCCCCTCCAAGTTGATCACTAAACTTGGGGACCTGGGAATCAGTACCTCCACCTGCAACTGGATCATGGATTTTCTGACCAACAGACCCCAGCATGTTAGGTCAGGCCCCAACCGTTCTTCCATCATCACACTCAACACTGGTGTACCACAGGGCTGTGTGCTCAGCCCATTCCTCTACTCCCTCTTCACCCATGACTGCAGGCCTATATATGGATCCAATTCCATCATAAAGTTCGCAGATGACACCACGGTGATCGGACTCATCAGGGACAACGATGAGTCAGATTACAGGGCAGAGGTTGAGCACTTGGCTACTTGGTGCGCTGACAATAACCTGCTCCTTAACACCAGCAAAACCAAGGAGATCATAGTGGACTACAGGAAGGAGAGGGGAGAGACACATGACCCCATCCATATCAATGGCATAGCTGTTGAACGTGTCCCCAGCTTCAAATTCCTGGGGACCCACATCTCGGAGGACCTGTCCTGGTCAGTTAACACCACCAGCCTGATCAAGAAGGCCCATCAGCGCCTCTTCTTCTTGAGGACACTGAAGAAGAACCATCTGTCAACTGACATCCTGGGCAACTTCTACCGCTGCGTGATAGAGAGCACCCTGACCAACTGTGTCACAGTCTGGTATGGGAGCTGCTCTGTCACTGACCGTAAGGTGCTGCAGCGGGTGGTGAAAACTGCCCAACGCATCACAGGAACTCCACTTCCAGTTATAGAGGACGTCTACAGGAAAAGATGTCTGCGCCGGGCACGCAGCATTCTTAGGGACTCCAACCATCCTGCTCATCGACTGTTCCAGCTTCTCCCCTCCGGAAGGCGTTTCAGAAGCCTTCGGACTAGAACCAGCAGGTTTAGGAACAGTTTCTTTCCAACAGCTGTCACATTATTGAACTTAGTTCCCCGCTGACTCTCTTACCATCATCTCTTACCATCCTCACCTGTACATAACTGCCCAACTAACTTATTGTACATTATTTGCACATAACGGTACTCTTAACTTTCTGCACTGCTGCATATATTTGCATATATTTGCTTAAATTGCACATACTGTCAATTACTGTATATACTGCACTGCTGTCCTTTGCACTTCTGATTGGATGCTAAACTGTGTTTCGTTACCTTGTATTCATACATACAAAAAAAAAAAAAAAACACTGGATTTATTCTACGCAAACACTAAGGAGGCGTACACCTCATCACAACTCCCCCCACTCGGGAGATCGGATCACAACTTGGTTCATCTCCGGCCGGTGTACAAACCCCTAGTGCACAGACAACCTCCGGCCATCACACTGTGGAGTTATGGTCTGAGGAGACAATGGACACCCTAAAGGGCTGTTTTGAAGCCACCGCCTGGAAGCAGCTCTGCGATCCACATGGTGAGGACATCGATGGCCTCATTCACACCTTCACGGGCTACCTCAGCTTCTGTGTGGACAAATCCGTTCCCACCAAGACCATACGGCGTCACTCAAACAACAAACCCTGGATCAACCCTGAGATAAAAACACTTCTGAGAGAGAAGAAGAGGATCTTCAGGTCAGGGAACAGGGAGATGCTGAAGTCCGTTCAGAGGGAGCTGAGGAGAAAGATCAGAGAAGGCAAGGACAGCTTCAGGAAGAAGATGGAGGACAAGCTGCAACAGAGCGACATCAGCGGGGTCTGGAGAAACCTCAAAACCATCTCGGGGCTCCAGAATACCTCCCCCCAGGCCACAGGGGGCAGGGAGTGGGCGAACAACCTGAATCTGTTTTTCAATAGATTTGACCAACCGCCCTCCCCCCTGACTGCACAACAACCACTGCTGCCTCTAAAGAAATCAAGTCCTGCTGCCCACTCCCCACTCCACCAACACCCCCCCACTCCCAACACACAGCCCCCCATCCTGACCCTGACCAGGACCCAGGTGAGGACGGAGCTGAGGAAGATCAAGGCGAGGAAGGCGCCGGGACCGGACGGCATCAGCGCAAAGCTCCTCAAGTCCTGTGCAGACCAGCTGTGTGGGATTGTGACGTATATCTTCAACATGAGCCTGAAACTGGGGAGGGTACCACAGCTGTGGAAAACATCTTGTGTGGTACCTGTACCAAAAACTTCCCACCCCAAAGACCTGAACAGCTACAGACCGGTGGCCTTGACGTCCCACTTGATGAAGACCCTGGAGAGACTGCTCCTTGCTCACCTCCGCCCCCTGGTGGAACCAGCGATGGATCCACTCCAGTTCGCCTACCAGCATGGCATTGGGGTGGAGGATGCGGTGATCTTCCTCCTTCACCGTTCTCTGTCCCACCTGGAGAAGCCCGGGAATATGGTGAGGATCATGTTCTTTGACTTCTCCAGTGCTTTCAACACCATCCAACCGATGATCCTGAAGGACAAGCTGCTGCGCGCAGGGGTGGACCAGCACCTGTCATCATGGATCCTGGACTACCTCACGAACCGGCCTCAGTTTGTGAGAACCCGGGACTGTGTGTCCGACACGATCATCAGTAGCACGGGGGCCCCCCAGGGAATAGTGCTGGCTCCCTTCCTGTTCACTCTTTATACTGCGGACTTCTCACACAACACAACACACTGCCATCTACAGAAGTTCTCTGATGACTCTGCGATCGTTGGCCTCATCTCCAATGGAGATGAAGCTGAGTACAGAGGGCTTATCCAGGACTTCGTGGACTGGTGCCATCGGAACTGCCTCCAGATCAACGTGAGGAAAACTAAGGAGCTGGTGGTGGACTGCCGCAGGCATGGGCAGCCCCTCACAGTACCAGTAAATATACAGGGAACAGACATCGAGATGGTGACATCCTATAAGTACCTGGGTATTCATCTGAACAATAAACTTGACTGGTCACACAATACTGATGCACTCTACAAGAAGGGACAGCGCAGGCTGTTCCTGCTGAGGAGACTCAGGTCTTTTGGTGTACAAGGGGCGCTGCTGAAGTCATTCTATGACACGGTGGTGGCATCAGCCATCACTTTTGGAGTGGTCTGCTGGGGCAGTGGCATTACTGCAGCCGATAGGAAGAGACTGAACAAACTGATTAAGAAAGCTAGCTCTGTCCTGGGGCAGCGCCTTGATCCGATGGAGGAGATAGGAGAGAGAAGGACGGTGGCTAAACTGTCATCTCTGCTGGAGTCCGAGTTCCACCCTATGCAGGACATACTGAATGCACTGAGGAGCTCATTTAGCAGCAGACTACATCATCCCAGGTGCACAACCGAGAGGTTTCGTAGGTCCTTCCTACCAACGGCTGTCAGACTGTACAACCTAAGCAGGGCTGCTCGCAGAGATAGCAAAAAGACGTAACAAACTAATAGTTTTTTGAATGCAAAAGATGCAATAGACTTACACAATGGTCCCCTCCGGCATACAACTAGGAACATACCGGTCGCTATGGAGGGTGAGAATATGTATGGGCACATAATCATACCATGTAGGATAACTAAGTAGACGGTTATGCTGTTTCATTCCATCTAGCAACAATGCTCTGCACTGTGTGTGTTTATATATTTACATATTTATTCCATCTAGCTACAATGCTCAGCACTGGGTGTGTTTATATATTTATATATCTACATATTATTCCATCTAGCTACATTGCTCCGCACTGTGTGTGTTTATATACTTGCATATTTATTCCACCAGCTGCAATGCTCCGTACTGTGGGTGTTTATATATTTACATATTTATTCCATCTAGCTACAATGCTCTGCACTGTGTGTTCATATATTCATATATTTATTCCATCCAGCTACAATGCTCTGCACTGTGTGTCTGTGTGTGTGTGTATATATATATATTTTATAGTAATACGTACATATGTATATTAGCTGCTCTTGCTTGCTTGTTTTTTTTCTTGCCTTCTGATTGTTGCTCTGAGTGTTGCTATCCCTGTGCTGTTGCAATCCTGGAATTTCCCCGTTGTGGGACTAATAAAGGCTTATCTTATCTTATCTTATCTTACATGTGTAATGACAATAAAGTTGAATCTAATCAAATCTAATCCAATCTAATCTAATCTAAATTTAGTGATTGGGTCTATTTGTTTGATTTGCTTATATGCATCCTTATCTCCTATTATGCTTTGCACTGGGAGTCCCTCAATTTCCTTTTCCATTTCTTTCCATTTTGCCTCGTATCCTCCGTCACACCAACATATGATATATCTTATTTGTGCTGAGTAGTAATATTCCTTTAGACTCGGTAGACCCATGCCGCCTTTCTCTTTTGGTAATTGGAGAGTTTTATATTTCACTCTTGGCTTTTTACCTCCCCAAACAAATCTCGATATCATCCTGTCTCACTTTGAGAACTGGGCACCAGGAATCTCTGTTGGTAGAGCCTGGAAGAGGTAAAGCAGTCTAGGTTGTATGCTGATTTTGACTGTCTTAATTTTTGAATTCAGATCCATGTTTAAGATTGACCACTTATCAATATCTTTTTTTATTTCTTGTTCTAACCTATCATAGTTTGCTTTATAGATTTTGTTTAAATCTTTGGGTATGTTCACTCCAAGGTATTTTATTTCTTTTTGTTTCCAGTTTAGTTTGAGCTTATCAGTTATCTGGTTTAAAGGGTTATAGTGGAATGTCAGTATTTGTGTTTTTGGTATGTTTATCTTGTATCCTGATAATTTTCCAAAATTTTCTATCAAGTCCATCATTTCCATTATTGATTCATCTGGTTGTTCAAGGTAAACTATAATATCGTCTGCAAACAGCCCAATCATGTGTTCCACTCCCTTTATTGTTACACCTTTTAATTTCTTATTTTGTCGCATCGCTTGAGCCAGTGGCTCTATGAACAGAGCAAACAAGGTGGGCGATAGGCAGCATCCCTGCCTAGTTGATCTTTGTAGTTTTACTTTGTCTGTTAAGCTACCGTTTATCTTGATTCTTGCCACAGGCTTTTGATACAGTGTCTTTATGCATTGCACTGACTTTTCATTAAATCCAAAGTGTTCCAGCACATTATATCAGTCGTCGGCCTCCGTCGGTCTATGATGACCATGGAAGAGAATCCTAAACGTCTACTCTGCTGGAACAGCACCGCCTGTGGCTGAACAGGCCGATGCGCGAATGGCAGTCCCTGTCACACAGGTCGCACTTGTGGGTGGTCTCCGTGCTGCTGGGTCTGTGGCGGTTCTTCCTGCGGGTCCTTTTTTCATCTGCTGCAGCAGTCAGTCTCTCTTCACCCGCCTTGAGCTGTCTGGTCAGGGTGCCTCTCCATTTGGAGCGGTCCATTGCAAGGTCCTCCCAGCGCTCTGTGTTGATCTCCAGGGCCTTCATGTCTCTCTTGCAGACGTCTCTAAAGCGCAGCTGTGGGCGGCCAACGTCTCTCCTGCCAGTTGCCAGTTCTCCGTAGAGGACGTCTCTTGGGATTCTGCCATCCTCCATACGGTGAACGTGGCCTAGCCAGCGGAGCCTGCGCTGCCTGAGTAGAGTGAACATGGAGGGAAGGCCGGCGCGGGACAGATCTTCTGTGTTGGGCACTTTGTCCTGCCAGGATATGTCCAGGATGTGGCGAATGCAGCGCAAGTGGAAGGAGTTCAGTCTCTTTTCCTGCCGGGCGTATGTTGTCTACGTCTCACTCCCATAGAGCAGTGTGCTGATGATGCAGGCGTTGTACACTGCCATCTTCGTCTTGACAGAGAGTTTGGGATTCTCCCACACTTGTGTGGTGAGGCGAGTGAGTGTGAAGGCTGATTTTCCAATCCTCTTGTTGATCTCTGTATCAAGGGAGAGGTTGATGCTGATCGTGGACCCCAGGTACGTGAACTGATTAACGACCTCCAGCTCGTAGTCGTCGATGGTGATGGTTGGTGGTGCTTCCGTGCCTTGCGCCAAGACGTTAGTCTTCTTCAGGCTGATGGTAAGCCCAAAGTCCTTGCATGCCTGGGAGAAGCGGTCCATCAGGGTCTGAAGCTCCTGCTGTGTGTGGGTTGTGACTGCAGCGTCGTCTGCGAACAGCATGTCTCTGATTAGAGCCTCGCGTACTTTGGTTCTGGCTTTCAGGCGGGCGAGGTTGAAAAGCCTGCCGTCAGATCTTGTGTGCAGGTAGATTCCCTCTGTTGCTGTGCTGAAGGCATGCCTCAAGAGCATAGCAAAGAAAATCCCAAAGAGGGTTGGCGCAAGTACACAGCCCTGTTTCACTCCGCTGCGTATGTTGAATGGCTCTGAGACGTTGCCATCGTGCTGCACTATCCCCTGCATGTTGGTGTGAAACGATTCAATGAGGCTTTGCAACTTTGGTGGGCATCCTATCTTTGGCAGGATCTTGAAAAGGCCCTCTCTGCTGACCAAATCGAACGCTTTGGTGAGGTCGATGAAGGCGACGTACAGGGGCGTGTTCTGTTCTCTGCATTTCTCTTGGAGTTGGCGGATGGAGAATATCATGTCTACCGTCAATCGTGCAGCGCGGAAGCCACACTGAGACTCGGGGTAGACACGTTCGGCAAGCTTCTGTAGATGAACAAGAACAACTCGTGCGTAGACTTTGCCAACAACGCTGAGGAGGGAGATGCCCCTGTAGTTGTTGCAGTCGCTTCTCTCCCCTTTGTTTTTGTAGAGGGTGATGATCTTGGCGTCCCTCATGTCCTGTGGTACGGCACCTTCCTTCCAACACTGGCAGAGGACGTCATGCAATGGCAGCAGTAGGGCGGTCTTGCAGTGCTTGATCAGGTCAGGGGGTATGCCGTCGTTGCCGGGTGCCTTGCCAGCGGCCAAGCTATCAATGGCCTTGCTGAGTTCATCGATGGTTGGATCGGCGTCAAGTTCGTCCATGGATGGCAAGCAGTCGATGGCATTAAGGGCTGACGGTGTCACGGTGTTCTCTCTGGAGTAGAGGTCGGAGTAGTGTTCCACTCATCTCTCCATCTGCTTGTTCTTTTCTGTGATCATCACCCCAGTGGAGGATTTGAGGGGGGCCGTCTTGCTCTGAGCCGGACCAAGTGCTTTCTTGATGCCATCGTACATACCACGGATGTTCCCTGTTATGGCAGCGGTTTGAATGTCTTGGCTGAGCTGAGTCCAGTACTCGTTGGCACAGCGCCGAGCAGTCTGCTGAACTTTGCTTCTCGCAGCCCTGAGAATCTGGAGATTCTTCTCGTTTGGGTACTTCTTGTACTCAGCAAATGCTGAGCGCTTGGCTTCAATGACGGGGGTCATCTCAGTCAACTTAGCATCAAACCAGTCCTGTGACTTCGAGGTCTTCCTCCCAAAGGTAGCCAAGGCTGTGCGGTGGATGGTGTTTTGCAGCACTTCCCACTTCTGCTTTGCAGATTCTCCTTCTTGTGGTACACCAAGTTCCTTCTCAAAGGTGGAGGCAAACTGCTCAACAAGTTCTGGTTGAGCCATCTTGCTGGTGTCAATCCGTGCCTTTCCAGGCTGTCTAGCACGATGGAATTTCTTCAGCTGCAGCTTGACCTTGCAACACACCAATGAATGGTCTGTGTCGCAATCTGCACTCTGGAACGAACGGGTGATTAGCACGTTCTTCAGTGAGGTGCGCCTGGTCAGGATCAAGTCTAGCTGGTGCCAGTGCTTTGAGCGTGGATGTTGCCAGGAAACCTTGTGTTGGGGCTTGGTCTTGAAGAACGAGTTTGTGATGCACAGATCGTGATATGTGCAGAACTCGAGCAGCCGCTGTCCGTTGTCGTTCATTCTGCCCACGCCAAAAGGTCCAAGACAGGAGGGCCAGGAGTCGTGGTCAGCACCCACTCTGGCATTGAAGTCTCCAAGGAGAATGAGTTGTTCAGAGTTGGGGATGGTCCTGACAGTTGTTGCGAGATTCTCGTAGAACTCGTCTTTTGCCTCTGGTGTGGCTGTCAGTGTTGGGGCATACACACTGACGAGGGTGACTGGGCCTTGAGTGGTGTTCAGGCGGAGGGTGAGGAGTCGTGCAGAGCCAGTGCTGCCCAGTTCCACCATCTTCAGCAAGGTGTTCTTCACTGCGAAGCCCACTCCGTGTTCCCTGTGTTCGTCACTGCCCTTTCCCTGCCAGTAGAACGTGTAGTCCTTCTCTCTCAGTGTGCCTGCGTCAGCCAACCGTGTTTCCTGGAGAGTGACGATATCCACTCCCAGTCTCTTCAGCTCATTATTGATGACGGCAGTCTTCCTGGTGTCATTGATGTCCTTGAGGTTAGCAGCGAGTCCTGTCATCATAGTGTGGACGTTCCAAGTTCCCAGTTTTAGAGTTGGTCTCTTTTGTTTTATTGTCTTGCCTGGTGCAAAGGTTCTCAGCCTGCTGTTCGGACTTCTCCTCATCCCCATGCACCCAATGAGGAAAGGAAGCTGTGGCGGGACAACACCTTATTGGCTGGGGGCTGCCCAGCTTGAGGCGGGCGGTAGCTGTCCAGTGAGATCCGATGATCTCTCCCACCGTCGGGAACAACCCCTGGCGCCACACTCTACGCCAATTGAGCGGTGTCTTATAACCGGTAACTGTCATTCCCCGTGTTTTTTCTACGCCAAAGGCGAAGCTGGAGTGTCCTCTCCAGTGATCCGGTGTTCTACCTTCCAGCGTTGGCGTTGGTAGGATTCAAGCCTGGGCAGGAAGATATGGAGGACAAGATGTTGCCCATGCAGCATGTCCCCCCTCTCCACGTCACTGATGAATCCAAAGGAACAGCAGGGCTGCTACAGTTTGGCACCAGCGCCGTTGCAGGAGCTGCCAGAACGATGTTGAGCACAACATAGAACTGCCTTAGGGGCTCCGACTCAAGATTTTTCCTCAGGGTTGACTCCCGAAGCCTTTCCCATGACCGGGTATGCCGCAAGGCAGCGGAGGTTTGAAATCAGGGTTTACCTTCCCCTAGATGGGCTACCTTCCCAGGTTGACGAGCCACCATCTACCCGAAGCATCTGGTTTTAAGGCGCCAGAGATCCGCCCTCGCCCCTTCTCCTATTAGTAAAAGCAGTTCCGCCGGGCTTAGAGACTAAACCACACGGGCAGGCTCGGAGTTGGACTTAGTTGTCAGAGGCTTTTCGAGACGCATGCCATAAGGAGCATTTTATGAGCACTGGGAGCTTAACCCCAGTGCCGCTCCTGGCTATGACAACCTTGGAACCACATTATATAGAACCACATTATATAGAAACATCCAATTAACCCTATCAAATGCTTTTTCTGCGTCTAAACTCATTATTACTGCGCTTTTCTTTTCTTTATGTATTTGATTAATTATGTGTATTGTTCTCCTGATATTATCATGTGTTTGGCATCCCTCTATGAAACCAGTTTGATCATCCTCTATCAATTCTGTCAAGAATGTCTTTATTTGTTTACAGATAATTGTTGTATATATTTTATAATCCACATTTAATAAAGAGATTGGCCTATAGTTTCCACATTGTTCCCTATCTTTTCCTGGCTTTAAAATAACTGAAATAATGGCTTCGTTCCATGATGGAGGTATTTTGTTGTTGTTTAATGTTTAATTAAATGACTTTAGGAGCTGTGGCGCGAGTTCTTCTATAAACAGTTTATAGAACTCAGACGGGTATCCGTCACTACCTGGTGATTTACCATTTTTTAGTGACTTAATCACATCTTTAATCTTTTGTGTTGTTATTTCTGCTGTTAGCTTTTCATTTTGTTGGTTTCCTATTGATGGCAAGTCCAATGTGTATAGAAATGTTTTAATATCCTTAACATTTGTCTCTTCAGGTTGCGAGTATAGTTCTTGATAGAATTTATGGAATATTTCTTCGATGTTTTCTGGGGTAACTATGGATTTATTTGTGATGGGGTCCTTAATCTTATATACATTATTCACTGTTTGTTGTTTTCTTAACCGTTTTGCCAACAGTTTTGTGGCCTTTGGCCCCATTTCATAATATTTTTGTTTTAAATATCTGTTTTTCTTTTCAATTTCATCTATTTGTATTTCTTTTATCTTTATTTTTTCTTCCTTAATTTCTTGATATATTTTTGGGTCATTTGTATTTTGATGTTTACGTTCTAATTCCCTCAGTCTCTCACATCTTTGTTCATATGATTCCAGTTTAGACTTTTTTGCTTTTCCTGATTCAACAATTAATTTACCTCTTAACACGGCTTTTAGTGCGTCCCATAGTATTGTTGGGTCCACTTCTCCATTATCATTCTCCTCGATATACTCATTTATGTTTACTTTTATTCTTTCTTTCATTTTCTCATCATTTAATAGTCCTACATTAAGTTTCCATGTTGTTTGTCGTTTTCTATTGTTTAAATATATTTCCATGTATATAGGATTATGATCTGATATTTCTGCCCCTCCAATCGACAATTTCTCACCCTGTGTCTGTCACCTTCATTCATTAGGAAGTATTCTAGTTTTCTAGTATTCTAGTATTCTAGAGTGTACTTTATGGACTGCTGAATAATGTGTATAGTCTTTTTTGAGTGGGTGCAGGTTCCTCCATATGTCTACCATACCCATTTCTGCCAGTGAGGTTCTTATGAACTTTGTTACATGTTTTTTTGTCTTCTTAACACTTGTTGTGTCAACTTCATGATCCATGACGGCATTTAAGTCTCCTCCACAAATTAGGACTCCTTCACTGTGTGTTGCTATGAGATCAAACAGATGTTGAAAAAAACCCTTGTCACTTTCTGGTGAAGCATAGATGTTCACTAATGTGATCTGCATACCATCTATTCTTCCCTTTACTATTGCATATCTGCCTTCTTTATCCTGGATTTCTTGTTCACATTCAAATTGTATTTTATTTGAAATTAGTATCATAACCCCCCTTTTAGTTCCTCCCTTAAATGAACTGTAGTAGGAGTTCTTATAGCCAAATCTCTTTAGTTTCTCATGTTCTGTCTTGTTCAAATGTGTCTCTTGCATAAATATAATTTCGGCTTTTTCCTTCTTGAATTTTCTTATTATTCTTTACCTTTTAACAGGTGAGTTCAGACCATTCACGTTTAATGTCATTATCTTAAGATTTTTAACCATATTCATGTTTTTCCATTTTTTTAACCTCTTGCACTCTGGTGTACCACGGGCGGGCACGTCTCTGCGTCCTAGAGCGCACGAGGGCGCACGAGGGCGCTCGAGGGCACTGCGTCCTAGAGCGCACTGAAAAAAAAAGCTGCATTTCCTTTCTTCCACTACAGACACAGCCGCGAACAGATTAGATGTGATTGACCTCTCATTCGACTAATAAGAGCCTTGAATTGGGTTTCTGAAACCTTGAAGAACCAATGACTGAAAACCTAGCAAGAAGGACCTGCCTACCAACGGCTGCGAATGCAGCCAGCCAATTGAAGCACAGAAGTTCGAAAGCTGTTTTGTGTAAGGCTGGGTGAAGAGAGACTGACTGCTGCAGCAGATGAAAAAAGGACCCACAGGAAGAACCGCCACAGACCCAGCAGCACGGACACCACCCACAAGTGCGACCTGTGTGATAGGGACTGCCATTCGTGCATCGGCCTGTTCAGCCACAGGCGGTGTTGTCCCAGCAGAGTAGACGTTTAGGATTCTCTTCCATGGTCATCATAGACCGACGGAGGCCGACGACGAAGGCTGGGTGACACACACGCGTTCGCCAGTCTTTTTTTATTACTACTGTTATTTGTTTTGAAAAATCGTTCGTCAAAACCGCAATCATGGAAGTGCAAAACCGCAATAATGGAATTATGTTTTGACCGGGTCACGTGACCAGAACCGCAAGTCCGTAACAAGCGGACCAGCTTCATGTTCGTCTGACAATGAGGAAGAGAAGTTCACCAGCTACGCTGCTGTTGTCAACAGGTAAGTGTTATAAGCTAAATTATTCTTTATCCCTGAAAATTGTAATCAAAAATGACTTTTGACCGATCGGTAAATTACAACTGTGCGTAGTAGACCGTGGTGCATGAAGTCCGAAGTCCGTGCGCCACGGTACACGGTTCGTGAGCCACGTCCGGACCGTGAACGCCCCCCCCCGCTACTCTTCTGTAGCGGGGGGGGGGGGGGGGTGCGAGGACTGTGCGCTGCGGTGGCCACATCACCACATGACTGTTCCGTCATGTAGCGATGGCCGATGTCCGTCCTCTGTAGCGGGGGGTGGGGGGGGCAGTTGTCATCTTCTACATTACAAATATTTTAGAATAATTTTTAGTGCACTGTAGGTTATTTTTTCTTGTAAAAAAAAAGCCACACATTTTTTACGTGGCATGCTTCTTTGTGTGTGGGGGCTTGTTTGTTCATTCATTCATGAATGAATGAATAAACAAACCCCCCCCCCCCCACACACACACATACACACACACACACAGCCCTGAGTGTCACCTTTCATTAGAGCCCAAGATGAAGCTTCTATATTGAATCATTCAAAAGTTACAGACGTTTTTCCAAACTGTGCCATTTGGCACAATTTGGCACAGTTCAAAAATGGCTGGGAACTACCTGAGAACAAAGCTGTGTTCTCAGCTTAGTCATTTTTTGTGGTATTGTTACAAAATTTTGACCTCAGCTGGAAAACACTTGGTTCTACATTTCTGTTGCATTTTCCAGCCCGGATCTGACAGCTGCGTGTTATTTGCAAGCATTTGTATCCAAAAAAACACCCAGGCGAAATTTATTTTCTTCAAGTTCAGTATGTTTAGATGACTGTTACTCAGTGGCAGGAGCACTTAGAGAGATTATGACTGTTTTGCCAAAAAATTCAAAGTGTTTTCTTTTAAATGAGACCAACCCCATGAAGATGCTGCAAAGGGTTGAAGAACAGCTTTTGATTTACTTTGGGTACGTTATTTTTTGGTGTTTTTAGGGAAATTGACCAGAGTGCAAGGGGTTAACTTGTGCTCCTAGCCCCTTTAACAACAAAACTAACACATACTGTATATGTACATAAACACATTAATGAACCTCGACCTCCGCACTTTGGGTCTTTCTTCTGCCCATTGGTCCCTGTTGGAGGGTAGAGGGAATGTCCTCACCAAGTGAGGGGCCCTCCCAAGACCTGTAGTTACTATCCAAGTAATAGTCATTAGTCTAGAAATGTCCAACAAAAACCACTTTAACCTCTCCCAGTCGTTTGTTTCTCTTTTACCTTGTCTTCTTGGCCTTCATTTCTTCTATGCCCTTCTTAATCTTTGTTATAATCTAAGCTTTCCGTTGAAAGCCTTGAAGTTTTTCTTGGGCTCGGTGCATCACGTCCATCTCCCGTCCTCTGCCGCTCACTCGCCTCCACTCCGGTCGTCTCGGTGCACTCTGTGCCGCCGCTGCTCCAGCCGCTTCCTCGGGTACGCTCACCACAAAGCCTCGCTCCTTCATGTCCTGTGCTGCCTCTCTGGCCGTGTTGTAGGTTTTCACGCCGTCATCCCAATGAATTCTCATCTTCGTTAGTGGCGTTTGGAATCTAATTTTTTTCTCTTTCAGCATTTTTTTAATGTTGGCATATTTCTTTCGCTGCTGCACAATTTCTGTCAGGTAGTCATGGTCAAAGAATATCTGTTTGTCGCCAACTCGTATCTTTTTTTTTTCCATGCTTGTGTCAGGATTCTTTCCTTTATGTCGTATTTTAAAAAGTTTAGCACAACTGACCTGGGTGCAGAGTTTGAGTTCGGTTTCTGTGCCAAGGCTCTGTGCGCACGTTGGATCTGCAGGTCTGTTTCACTGGGCAGCTCAAGCTCTTTTTTTAACAATTGATCTATGAATTTTGAGTTACCTTCAGCGCCCTCCGGAATCCTGAAGATGCGTATATTGCTCCGTCTGGACCTGCTCTCCAGGTCGGTTATTTTTTCCTGCATCCTCTGTGTTTGTGCCGTCAGAGTCTGTAGCAGCTCACTTGCCTCGGTCTTCCAGTCTTCCGATTCTGATATTCGAGCTTGTGCTTCTGCCATACACGCACGTTGAGTGCGCAGCTCCTCCATGTTTTCTGCTAGCTTGCGGTCCATTTCTTTTCGGAGACACATAATTTCCTCCTTCACCTCTTTTTTCAGTTCTTCCTTAAGAGCTGTTAAATCCTGTTGGAGTTGTCGCTTGAGGTCTTTTATGTCCTTACTTACACTACCGTTCAAAAGTTTGGGGTCACTTAGAAATGTCCTTATTTTTGAAAGAAAAGCACTGTTTTTTTCAATGAAGATAACTTTAAACTAATCAGAAATACACTCTAATATCTAATATACATTGCTAATGTGGTAAATGACTATTCTAGCTGCAAATGTCTGGTTTTTGGTGCAATATCTACATAGGTGTATAGAGGCCCATTTCCAGCAACTATCACTCCAGTGTTCTAATGGTACAATGTGTTTGCTCATTGCGTCAGAAGGCTAATGGATGATTAGAAAACCCTTGTGCAATCATGTTAGCACAGCTGAAAACAGTTTAGCTGGTTAGAGAAGCTATAAAACTGACCTTCCTTTGAGCAGGTTGAGTATCTGGAAAAAATTATTATTTCAAATACAAATCATTATTTCTAACCTTGTCAATGTCTTGACTATATTTTCTATTCATTTTACAACTCATGGTGGTAAATAAGTGTGACTTTTCATGGAAAACACAATATAATTGTCTGGGTGACCCCAAACTTTTGAACGGTAGTGTATATTGGCGAAGCCAGTGTTCATAACATCGAGGTTGGCGTCCTCCATTTTCTCTGAAGTCTCCTCGTTTTTGTTGGCCTCGTGTTCAGCGATTTCTCCAGTGTTGTTGAAGAGGGATTCTTTAGTTTTACCCCGCTTTTTTCCGTGTGCCCGGGTTCTTCGTGTTTTCATCCCTTGGTTTATTGACCTATTTATGTCGAGTTGGCCATTTAGCAAAGATTTTTAATCCAACTAGGGAGAGCTCTCTGTTTAAGCGTTATGCCTCTCTGCCATCTATCCGGAAGTCTTCACGTTACTTTTAAATGCATACTTAAATCATCTTGCACGCATAGCAAGCTCAATGGCCCCTTGTTATCATCAGAAAAAGAAGAAAAAGAAAACTGATTAGAAAAAAGTCTCATCTTATAGAGAAAAAATGTCTCAGATTTACATAAACTATTGTAATCAGTAGAAAGTCAGAAAATGGTCGGCCGTTTTTGGCTCACGAGCTATATGTTTGACACCCCTGGACCAGACCATTAAAAGCACATATTTAGAGGATTTACTTCCATGAAATAGTTGCAGATCACAACAGCATGTAAATTAATTAGATAAAATAAAACAGAAAGCACAGATAAATGAAAGTTCACCGCTTACAAGAAGCTGTTCTTTACTGCAACAAATCACAGTCACTTTTTCTCTGTGCATAAGAAAAGTCGCACAATTACTTACACAACTTACACTTTTATACAACTGCAGACATTAAATGCGAGCTTCTTGCTCAAAAAATACTCACATTTAACCACAGAGGTAGGAGCTGTTGGGGCTACTTACCGCTTGGACAACAAGCGATCAGGGCTCGATATGAGAAGTCGCTACCGGGTTGTGGCGTGAACTGGGGCAGGACAGGAAACCAACCCGTGGAGGAGACTGATGGCTGTGCCAGCTATGGTAGAGTCAGTTTATTTGAGCTGAAAATATCTATCCATATTAATAAAACGAGTAACATAATGCATCTGATCAAATTTCAGTAACTGTAACGCATTACTGAATTTTTAAACAGTAATTTCGTTACACAGCACGTTACTGCAAAAGTAGTGGCGTTGCTCCCAACACTAGTTATGACCTGGCCATGATTTGAATGATGCTCTGCCACCTAGGCCACCACTCTGGCATTACAAGCATAAGCTCCTCTTCAAAACACAATACACTGTAACTTCTCATATAGGTTAAAACAAATTTTAGCAGTCAAAAGTCACACACTAATAAGCTGTAGTTACACTATACATTTGATTTGGCATGGTTTCAATATGCTTATGCAATGTCACATCATTTATTTACATTTCCATTCTTTTTCTCTGTCCAAGATCTTGTATTGATTGATGTGAGAGTTGAAGATAAAAATGATAGTTCACCACTATAGTTCCAGGTTTTAATAATGATGTAAATAGTTCTTACCTCAGTTTTAGGAGCTGTAGCAATCACTTTAGTTTTCTTTTGTTATGTTTGGTCTGCTGGGGAGGTGGAAAGGAGACAGACCCAAATGCAAGTAATGAGTTTTCAGTAGTTTAATAACAAGCCAAGTGTGCAGCTCGATGATTGGTAAACACACAATTAACATAAATACGAAACAATAAACTAAAGGTACAAGCCCAGGTGGACAGAAAAACCAGACTGGAGCGAGAGGAGTGACTAATGATGGTAAATGAGGAATAGCAGATGAAGGTTATGTAATGGAATGTAAATTTTAAATCATGATGACAAACCAGAAGGAAGACCATTGTGGGCTATATTAACCATATATTCCATAACCTACATATGTTGAAGCATGTGAGAATGTTTGGTGATTACATATGTAAGGCAACTTCACACCTCTGAAAGGACAAAAACTCTCAACCGCCAGTGAAGAACAAAGACGTTCCCAGACACTGCGGTGGAGACCGGAGGAGCTACCCTCACCCCCCCAGGGCGAAGAGAGGAAGTACCAAGACAATGGGGGGATTATGATAATGAGGGATATCAGCCTTTGATATGCATGTCTTTTGTTATGTGCAAGTATAAAGTCAGAGAGCTGGAGGTATTCGGTCTCTTTTCCTTCTGTTGCTTCTGCACTTAGATGAGACTTGTTTGGAGAGCTGATAAATAAACTTTGGTTTATATATCATACCGCCTCGTTCTTTCAAGCTCTTCTACAACCATAACAATAAAAGAACAGGAAATACAACCAGAATGTTTCAAACTAAAACTAAACGCAGAAATAGGATAACCTAAGCAGCAATAATAAAAATAAAAATAACCAAGAACGCACAAAAAAACAGCTAAGTGCTGGGCATGGCAGGAGCCAAGTCCAGATGCTATATCTGTGTTTGATGCAGGCCAGTAATTTGAAACTTCTGAAATAGTGTGACATCTTTTCCACGATGATGGGCTATGTCTTCAATGGTTGTTTATTGGTGCTTTCACACCTAACCTATTTGGTCTGGACTTTTGGACTTTTCAGTTTGATCTGGACCAAAATTAAATGTGTTAAACCTACCCCAGATCCCAGTGTGAACCCTTGGTACAGTTGTGAAAGAAATTTCAGAAAGGTTTGGACTACCTGACTTAACATAAGACATCCAAAAAAGGGGAAAATGAGCTTTGGTAGCACTCCGTGAAAGACAAAGAGACAAAAATTTAAAATGAAATATGGCCCTTTGGTGGCATGAATAGCTGAAAAAAAAAAAATAAATATGCAGAAACTTACTAGATATTTTCAGAGAGGATACGACAGAGAGTATATGAAAATTCTGAGAGCAATGCCAAATGAAGATCATCATGACCAATGGGTAGGACAAACGTCAGCATGGCTAGTGTTGGCAGCCCTTTTTGCAGCACCTTTTCTCACCTCTATTTTATTTTTTATTTTTTGTTAAGTCTTTCTAGCTTATGTTAACATATTCATTGCTGCATTATGGACTATAATGTTGCCATTCTTGTGCCGATATAGTGATTTTTCTTCACTTCGATTGTGTCTGGAAATCCAGTACGCTGTGAGTCTATTGTTTTACAGCAGGGATGAGCTACTCACTTTCCATAGCTCAGCAGTGCTACTGGATCAGAGACCTGATGTCCCCTGCAAACTAAGGCATAAACATCAAGGTTGATGGGCCGGAGCAAAGCAACATGCGAGGAAGAGAACATACAAACCTATTCTCTCATCCATCATCATGGGGAACGTGGGGTTGCTCCAAAATAAGACTCTGGCCCAGCATGAGAGAGCCTACCAGGAGGTTAGTGTAATGCTGTTCACAGAGACGTGGCTAAATACACTAACCATTGATGCTATTATCAGACTGGACGGCTTTAAGCTTTTACGGGCAGACATCTGGATGTGAATGTTTAGTTTTGATTTTAACCCCTAGTGTTATTATGGATCAACCACCATTGTATGTTCTGATGTTGACCGTGGTGGACTCAGCAATGGACATATGAATGAGTTCTCCAGCAGGTTCTGGTTAATTAATTAATAACTGAGGTCTATGTCTTCCAAAGTCTTAGCAAGACAAAAATTAACCCCATGCTGTATTTCTGGTAGAAAGGCTTATTTACACTATTTACTAAAGAAGTATGAATACAATAAGTACTAATGGAGTAGAGAAACTTGACTCAATCGGATTTAAGCTCTATATCAGGGGTCACCAACGCGGTGCCCGCGGGCACCATGTCGCCCGCAGGGACCACATGAGTCGCCCGCAGGCCTGTTCTAAAAATAGCACAACTCGCAAGTGAGCTGCGTCTAAGATGTAATTGTTTCTGCCGCTATTTTTTAAAATCACACTTGCATTTATATAGATTTTAAAATGACAATGTCTTAAAAATAAAAAAAAAAATGAAAATATGTTTATTATACGTAAAGTTAAGGTGAACTCTGACCTAGTTCAAAGGTCAGTATTGTGCGCATGACAAAACCTTCGCGCTTGTGGAGAGTAAGCTAGCGGGCAGTGGAGATGGTGAGCGCAGTGCTGTTTCCTAGCCCAAAAACATGGCAAAAAAAAAAAAAAGACAGAAAATTTATCATTTTCAAAGTGAGCGGGAGGAAGAGTTCTTTTTTCCTACCGTGAAAGGAAGCTGCGTGTGTTTCATTTACGGGGCGACGGCGAAACGGTACTAGTGGACCTTGTTCTCAATAAAGTTTTGGAAAAAAAAAAAAAACTTCAATACGTGTCATGAAACTGCTGCCCACTCTTTTTTTTTTTTTTTTTTGTACCCGTAGGTAGATTTGTTCTGCAGTCCGGTGACAAGCCTTAACTCCCTAACCTGCATGTTTTTGGCATGCAGGAGGAAACCCACGCAAACACGGGGAGGACATGCAAACTCCACACAGATCACTGTTGGCCGGGGGCAGGGATCGAACCCACGATCCCCGCGATCCCGCGGCCGAGGGTAAACTGCTGCCGCGGTGCTGGTTATTACTCCAGCATGATTCTTGGCAAGAACTGTATGGATATAATTCCAGTGAAGAAGAACACACAAAAGTGTGTTTATTAAATGTAACAGATTTTGAGCAGAATTGCAGCAGATTTGTTCAGTTAAAAATGTGATAAGATTTATTTCATATGAAAGTTGGATTTTTCTTAAATGTTGCATAACTTTTTCAAACATGGTTCAACATAGTTCATGAATTAAAAGGGTTTAGTTTTTTATGGTTAAAAGGGACTGGTGAAAACTGGACATTTTTTTATGAAATGTAGAAGTGATCATCTGAACAATTGCTGAGATTAATAAAAATAAAGTGTTGAATATTGATCTTGTCTGTTACCCACTCTAAGTTATTGATAATTATTTATGTATGTATATATATATATATATGTGTGTGTGTGTGTGTGTGTGTATATATATATATATATATATATATATATATATATATATATATATATACTGTATATATATATATAAACAATTTGTTATTTTAGAGGAGTGTCTCAAGTTGGTGCCCTTCACATGACTCGATACCCATGGAGTAGCTCTTGGTTTCAAAAAAGTTGGTGACCCCTGCTCTATATTATATAGCACCGCAGAAATAACAGTACAGCAAACCTAAAGTGATATTTATTGGTAGTAAGTGTAGATGCTGGTTTAAGGCAGCGTGCATCATCTGCAGTTTTTACGTATCCTGTGGACTTGCTGGCAATAATTTCAAGTGAAAAAAAAAATCAGTCTAAAGACACACACACACACGAACAAAAAACTAAAATTACAGTATTAAAAGCTTTCTGTGTTGCTGCATACCAGCAAAACTTCAAACACTGTTTTCTTAGCTTCACTCACCCTCCCACGTACCCCATGGAATCACAGTTTGTCCTCAACCCAAAACCACAAATTTCAAAGGGAGCTTGGTTTTGCACCACGATATACAAACCTACTCGCCTGTGTTTTCTGCTCTAATTAGCTAGCTTATTTGTCCCATTGTGAAAATGTGAAATTAAATTCTAGAAAGCGGTGCCAGAAAGCTGTCAGTGTTCTTACAGCTCATTGGGTGCCAATGAATAAATGTCATCAAATAATTAATATCCATTTAGGACGCATAGTTTATAGGTGCAGAGAGGAAATGAATAAGAAGAAGCACTAATGGTGACAATGTGACTATAAAACATGTTGTAGAGTCACCTGGGCTCTCAAAAGGTGTCCAAATGTTCAGTAATATCTTTAAATATGGCACAAAACAGCAACAGTTATGCAGTTCAGCAGCAAAGTGATGTCTTCATTAGGCCCTGGAAAGTCATAATACAGGAACTCATAACTCTGCATTTCCCCTTGCAGCAACTGAGTACATAATTTCACCATCGTAAATGATGTGGGGGTCCCCCCTGCTCATCTGCACCAAATGGATGGAGATGCACAGCAATGAATATGCTAGAACCATTACGCTGTCTCACTGTGACCTTTACACAGGGGATCCAAGCAGAACATATGTTCTCTAACAAGACGGCTTTTTCTGCAGCTCCTATTCATCTCCCAGGTCTCATAAAGTCTTAGTCTTTGTTGTTTATGGTGACCCTTAGCCTCTTAAGCCAGCTCTGGTGGTGGTGAATTTTGCTGCCTCATTATGGTGATAAAATAAAAAAGTGAGGCCAAAACTTTATAGTATATTCAAGCTAGACTCTTGTTACATCAGTATTCAGACACATAAGTCTATAGGAAGAAAAGCTCGGCCAATAGTTTGCAGCGCTGTGCATAAATAATTCAGTGTGCTGATGCTACTCATGCTGTGAAGTCCAGGTTAAGCATAAATAAAAAAGTTATGAGGTCTGACCCACTGAATGGTACTGCTGTCATGTGAAAACAACATGGGCATTACACTTCTTGGCTGATATTAATCATCTCCAAAAGAATGAATTCAATAAATTCATATCTAAATTTATTTAATTGTTCTTATTATTCTTTTATATTGAAGAAAGAGACCTCAAAAATCATGTGATCCCCTCTAAGTAAGTACTTGGCCATGGTGGAGAGGAAAAACTCTTAATAGATCTAAACTGACAGCTGGTTCCAAAAGAAAGGAAAAGCTCTTCCTCCTATTGTCCTTTTAGAAATTCTAGGAATTGCAAATAATTCTGCATTTTGGGAACACAGTGATGTGTTTTGATGATAATGTCCCACTGTGTAAGAACTATAAAATAACAATGAGTTTGGGAATTCAGAGAATTGGAAGTGAGTAGACAGATCTTAAATTTAATTCTAGATTCCATAGGAAACCAGTGAAGGGGGGTAAAAACAGGAGCTAAATGATTTCTCACTCTAGTACCTGTTAAAACTGTAGCAGCAACATTTTCAATGAACTGTTGACTCTTTATCAGAATCAGAATCAGAATCAGCTTTATTGGCCAAGTATGCACAACACATACAAGGAATTTGACTTTGGCTAAAAACTTGCTCTCGTTGTTCAGGTGAAGGATTTAAATAAGGATTCAATGACAACCAGAGTATGTACAGTAAATTACAGTCTGTCCACGTTTCTATAAAAGAATGCAAATATATACAGGAATATATGCAGTTATTTACTCGGACTAACCACACTTTGCAGAAATATATGAAAAAATATACAATCACACAGTATTTCAATGTGGACTCAGATTCAGTGATATAATGTGAATGAAGTAAAAAGCAGTGTGAGAGTTATGTGCAATGTAATAATGGATGAAAAGTCATGAGTACAGCAACAGGTAGGACTAGGTGAATGTTAGGAGTTCATCAGAGTGATGGCTTGAGGAAAGAAACTGTTCCTGTGACGGGTGGTTTTGACCTTCAGTGATCTGTAACGACGACCAGAAGATAGAAGTTCAAACAGTTTGTGGCCGGGGTGTGATGGGTCAGCACAGATGTTTCCCGCCCGTTTCCTGGTTATGGACCGATATAAGTTCTCAATGGAGGGTAGGTCGGTACCAATGATCCTCTCCGCAGACTTAATGATCCGCTGCAGTCTGGTCTTGTCCTGTTTAGTGGCAGATCCAAACCAGACAGTGATGGAAAAGCAGAGGACAGATTGGATGATGGCGGTGTAGAAGACAACCAGCAGCTCCTGAGGCAAATCAAACTTCTTGAGCTGACGCAGAAAAAACAACCTCTGCTGGGCCTTTTTCCGGACAGTGTCAATATGGGAGGACCATTTCAGGTTCCGGGAGATTGTGGTACCCAGAAACTTGAAGGAGTCCACAGTGGACACTGTGCTGTTGAGGATGGTGAGTGGGGGGAATGAAGGGGGGTGTCGCCTGAAATCCACAGTCATCTCCACCGTTTTGGCTGGGTTAAGTTCAAGATGGTTCTGGCTGCACCAGAGGATCAGCTGTTCCACCTCCCGCCTGTATGCAGACTCATCATCATCCCGGATCAAACCGATGACTGTGGTGTCGTCCGCAAACTTCAGGAGCTTCACCGAAGGGTCCTCTGAGGTGCAGTCGTTGGAGTAGAGGGAGAAGAGCAGTGGGGAAAGGACACATCCTTGGGGGGCGCCAGTACTAATTTTTCGGGAGCTGGATGTAAATCTCCCTAGCTTCACCTGTTGCCACCTGTCAGTCAGAAAGCTGGAGATCCACTGGCAGGTGGAGGGGGGCACCTTGAGCTGGAGGAGTTTCTGATGAAGAATGCCTGGGATGATGGTGTTGAACGCTGAGCTGAAGTCGACAAACAGGATCCTGGCGTACGTCCCTGGGGAGTCGAGGTGTTGCAGGATGTAATGTAGAGACATGTTTAGACAACCTGACAATAATGAATTGCAATAATTTAATCTGGAGCTAACAAAAGCATGAATTAGTTTCTCAGAATCACTCAAGATGTTCCTAACCTTGGTGATATTACGTGATGATAAAAATAATAAAAAAGTGGTCTTGGAAATATTTTTGATATCCAAATGAAAGGACAAATCCCGATCAAAAAAGACTTCAATGTTAACATCGTCTACTCACCAATCTCAGGATTACACTGGACAGATGCATTGGGATGCATGGGACCTTTGCTTACAATGGAGCTGTTGACTAAATTTAAGTTTTGAGAAAAGCTGTATAAGTCCACATACAGAGGAGGAAGAGGGCAGTATGCTAAATACAGGAATATGAGATATTTTTTTTCAAATTTCAAAATAAAATACCTCACTGAACTGTTTGTTTTGAAAAAGCCTCCAGTTGTGAAGCATGTAGTATCTCAGGTTGGTGCACACAGTTCCACTGTGATTATCTAGCTGTGCAGAGCTGCACTGATTGATCATCTGTTTGTCATTAACCACAGCCCTTATAAGCAGTCGTTTCCTGTCCCTCATTACAGGAATGTTGGACTCTCATGCCAGCAGTCTGCTGTGCTCTCCTACCTCCTCCACCTTCTCCCATCACAGGAAACCAAAAGACTCAGACTAACTTGGAACCTCACCTTTTCCTCTGCCTTCATACCTCCTAGGAGTAAACTTTTCTTTTCCTTGGCGGACCTGGACCAAACCTGGCCAAATTGATAAACCCAGAAATCCTCCATCACAGTCCTACAAGTCAAACTCTCAAATATTGCAATATCTTAACTATTAAAGTCCTCAGGCCCGAGGCACCACCTCCACCTCACTCATACTCCAAAACCTATCGAAGCCAAGACTGGAAGAATCATCACCTGACAAAGAATGGCAGCCAAGCCTGTAAGCACACATCGCATTCTGATGTCCCTGCACCATCAAGAAAATAGTCAGTTTCAATATTACTCATCATTACAACAAGTAAAATATTTACTATTTCTGTCTCCTTTTCTGCAGGGTGACCAGTTCTCATCCTCACACAATTCTCAGTTCAATAAAACTATTGTGAAACTTTTCAAATTGTCTCTATTCAGTGTCTGCATTTCATTGTAAACATGTCAGTGAATGGATGAGTGTATAAAAACAACTGTAAGATGATGGCGAACCTCCACTCAACAACCAAATCATCCCTCATCTCTCAGTCACTAATTGGTTTTATATCAAGTTAATTTGTATGTTTTGGGTAATTATGTCATATGCTACATCCATTTTTAGCATTGGTGTAGCCCTAAATTTTAGAGAAAATTGCAAAAGAAAGGAATTAACTGATATTTTTGTGAAATGGTACTCTATAATTACAGTTGACATTTTGTAATTAATTAAAGCTGTCTTTAAAAAGACACACTGGAACACAACATATGTAAAGTACTAGATATCATCAAGGGTCTCAGATCTCTATCAGCCAACCCAAAGAGAAATGGCCACTTCCTGTCCTTTGTCCAAGAAGCACTAGACTACAGTTTGTAACTGGTGATGCACAGCCAGGTAGAGGCTATTTTCACACCCCCTGAGGCTTTACTGATATGCTGTCTTCTACATTCCCTGGAGATGCCCTGTAAACCATAAACTTTGCACATTTTCTTGCACCATTGACTTACTTTTGATTTTATTCGTTTTGAACTGAGTGCACTTTGCATCATAATAATAATGATATCCACACAGCAGAGGGAAGAGTAATCAAAATAAGTAGTGAGCAGCAGTATTAGAGAATTCCACCTTGAAGAGAAAAAGTTAGCAAAGCGATAGCGGGATAAATCACATGTTACAACTCAGGGACAGGGACCTGTATTCTAAGGGCCTATCAGAGACAGATACCGAGGGACAATTTATAGTCACCAGTTAATGTAACATACAGGTCTTTTGGATTATGGGAGTAAACCCACACACATGAACATGCAAACTCTACAGAGAAAGGGTCCCACCCCTACCAAACTGAAGATTCAAACCCAGAACTTTCTAGCTGTGGGGTAACAGTGTTAACCACTGTCCCACCATGGTTTAAGTTTAGTGTTTATTTGAAAGGGACAATACATACTAATGAACATTAATACAAATGTAAGTATGCCAGATTTAGTAATACTGATAATTTGCATCTGTAGTCCCCCCGTGGGTCACAAAAACACACAATCATACACAAGAAGAACAACTGCAATAAAACTGTACAAAGTGGATATGCTAAAGTGCAAGAGTTAAGGTGCTACAAAACAAGACATTCAAATGTCACATGAGTGAAGTACTGCGTATGCGTAAACACACACATGCACCCAGGCAACTCACAGCAACAAGAAACAGCAACAAACAAGAGGCGGGGCATATGTGTGTGACGTGCAGGCGCATATGCATATATGTGTATGCTGCAGAGCAACCACTAGTTATGGGTACAGTTTTGATTGTTTAAAAGCCAATTTTTACAATAAGTCTTACAAGTGTTAAGGGTGGTACGTTTTCTGATTGCAGGTGGTATGTTATTCCAGATCTTGGAGCCCCTCACTGATAGCATAGATTGAGCCAATGTGGTGCGTCTGTGGAGGACCTCACAATCTCTTCTAGTGGTTGTTCTGGTGGTTGTACCAGTGACAGTTCTCAGTTTAACAAATTCTCCCAGGGGGAAGGGGGGGGGGGGTGCGTAGCCATTTAATATTTTATAAATTGAACAGGCAAATTTTAGAGTTTTATAATTTTCAAAAGGCAGAACATTGTATTTCTTGTAAATGTGACAACAATATGTGGGATCTTTCTTGTCAAGGATTTTTATGGCTTTTTTGTGTAAAGAGTCAATGGGTTCGATTACACAGGGTTACAAAAATATTTTTTTTGTAAGTTGTCTGTGTTTTTTCAACTAAATTAAGACAATTTTGCACCCCTGAATCCGAAAATAACATCCGTTACTCTCGATCAGGTGCTAAGGAAAAACCTGTACTTACTTAATACTTAGTACTGTGCATGTTCTTACCTTTATATAAAGGTAAGTACATGTAAATTGAATGTTACGTCATCATTGTTCAAAATTCAGAGAATTTCAAGACATAAAAAAGAATTTTGCATCATATATAGCGAAAATACCCGTACATGTAAAAAAAAAATAATAATAATAAAAAAAAACGTATAAAACAACACGTGGCCATAATTCAAAAAGTTGACCTGATTGAGCAACACCAATGTGGTTTTTGGATTCAGCACATCAAAATTGTCCTAAATCAGCTAAAAAAAGCTTAGACAATAAATTTGGTGTTGACCAGTGTTATGGTTACACCAGTGAGTGACCAGTTGGTAAAACAGTAATCGATGTGTGAGAAGATCATTGCATGCAGAAACATTTTGGCCGCATTAACTGTCAGCGATGGTCTAATTTGTTTAAAATTTCTTTGATTGAATTTGATTATGGTGTCAGTTATCTATAACTATGGGGAGGATTTTAAGTCCTTTTAATAAACAAAAGTAATGGCACTTGCCTCTCTTTTAGGTGTCATTATGAAGAAGTTAATTTCCTTTGTTTCATTTATTTATTTCATGTTGTCATACTCATTTAACGTTCTTCTGCTAATAGGCCACAGAACGGTGCCTGCCACATTTAATGTTCACAAGGCCTTTGAAAGCTTAGAAACCTTATTATACATGTGAGCTAAATAAATTAGCACAAAACACACTGGATGCAGAAATCCTGACTGACTCATGAGAGATGTTTTATGTGGGGCTAAAAAGCAGCCTTTGATATAGTCTCTATACATAATTGTTCATCAGGGTCTTTGTAAGCTTCGCCTTCTTTCAGCCTGATAGCACAATTCATACATATCAGATATTCTTGTAACAAAGATATGAGAAAGCAAGTTGTGAAACATGCTAATTACACCACAGTAGATCAAAGAGCTGTAGATGAAAATGGTCTATGAACAGATGACAAAGAGGCAAGTGGAGGCAAACAGCAAGAATGTGACACAGCCAGAGGTGTAGCGCCAAATTTTGGGCCCCGGGTACAACACTGTGTGTGGGCCCTGTTATGGCCATTTGATATGTCTGGAAAACGTGGAAGGAACCAACAGAGAGTGTCTTGCTGGGAACACAGACTTCATTACAAAAGAGACTAATTAAGGTGGTACAGAGATGTTGCCAGTTGGGAGGCTGAGTGCCAGAGAGAGCCAAAAGGAGACTGAAAAATGGCTATCCCTCACATTTATATGTTCGGGGTGATGATGTCACCGAGTGGCAGCATCATCATGCCGACACAGACGAAACTTGCAGTTTTAGAACACCACAGGCCCTTCAAACACAAACCAAATTTTGAAATTTACATTCCAAGGTTGAAGATGGGGCCATTTCCATTAAATGCCTTGGTTAGTAAGTTCCACTGTTATTGACAATTTGATGCTAGTATATGATTTATCTGTCTTTAAGAATATATTTACTGTTATCAGTATTTCCAAACCTCGTCTATAATGCACTTTTGAGAATGGGCCTGTAGTATTTTTCATTTACACACTTATTTATGTAATCCATTTTCTATTCCATTGGTCTTATTTTTGTGTATTCTTCCAATTCTTGGCCAGTAGAGCATCTTTAACAAATCCAGTTTGCAATTGAGTTCAATATACTGTGATGTGCGCAGACATTTTGGGGGGCAGGTGGTCACCCCCCCCCCCAAAAAAAAGAAAAAGCACTCATAAATAATGAATAAAGAAAATTTACATACAGTAGTGCAAATTTTACTGTACTTGTTTGGTATATCTATTTTATTTTAATACCTATACACTCACAGACATGTTTAAGCTGAGCACCGGATCCCCTCAAGGCTGTGTACTCAGTCCACTGTTGTTTACACTTCTAACACATGACTGTGTATCCAGACACGAGGGGAACCAGATTATTAACTTTGCAGACGACACCACGGTGGTGGGACTTATTCAGAGGGATGAGAAATCAATGTACAGGGAAGAAGTGAGAGACCTGGAGGGCTGGTGCAGGGAGAACAATCTGGTGCTCAACGTGGACAAAACGAAGGAGATGATTATCGACTTCCGGCGGTCACAGCCTGAGCACGTCCCCCTCAGCATCGGCGGCCGTTTAGTGGAGAGAGTGGAGAACATCAAGTTCCTCGGAGTGCAGATCTCGCAGGACCTGACCTGGAGCAAGAATTCCTTGGGGATCAGGAAGCGGGCTCAGCAGAGACTGCACTTCTTGAGGAAACTCAAACAGGCCTCTCTCCCCATCTGCATCCTCAGGGCCTTCTACAGAGGTGTGGTGGAGAGTGTTCTGACGTACTGCATTGCTACATGGTACTCCAGCTGCAGTCTGTCAGACAAAAAAAGCCCTGCATAGGATAGTCAAGGGGGCTGAGAGGGTAATTGGAGTCTCCCTCCCCTCTGTCCAAGAACTTTTTCAGAACCGTTGTAGGAGCAGGGCAGTGAACATTGTCAAGGACCGTTCTCACCCTCTGCATAAACACTTTGAACTTCTTCCATCTGGTTAATGATTCCGGAGCATCAGAGGCAGAACCACCAGACTGATCAACAGCTTCCTTCCACAAGCTGTCAGGATGCTGAACAGTTGACCCGGAATCTCTCATACACACTACTGCACCTACGGACATTTTGTATATTATTTGTATATAATAGCTAGTTAGTTGTTTTTTTTTCCCCCAAGTATGTCTCAGGGATGTGTGAATGGATGGGGGGGGGGGGAAGTGAAGCTATGTGTGAGTGTGTCTTAAATCATGCTGCTTCTATTTATATGGATGCCGAGAGAAACGCAATTTCATCTTGCCTGCACTACAGTTGTATGTACAGCAATATGACAATAGTTTGATTTGATTTGATTTGATTTGATTTAATACCGCATAGATTTTTACAAAATAATCAGCTCACACAGAGACCATGGTCTTCATCATTAATTATGTAAAAGTCAATGACAAAAAATGGGCAGCTACGTTTTTTTTTTTTGTTCTACCAAATGGTAACTATCATAAAATTGGCCCCTCCAGGGCAAAAAGACAGGCCCAAGCGCTGAACTGTAGTGTGACATTTATTAACAAAATACAAAAAAAAAAAAAACAAAAAAAAACAGTGCAGACAACAAAAATACAAACTAGAATTACTTACAGAAGATACACTCCAGAGCAGGGAAGGCTCTGGAGGAGAAGAGGAAAAAACACGGTGGGAAAGAAGTCCAAACCAGTCAAAGTTAAGCAATGTTGCCGCAGTGAAACAATGAGTGGACAGTGCTTAAGTACTGGGCAGACAGATAAGCCACATGTGTGGGCTGAGCAGGCACGTGAGCTAATTACCTAACGGTCCACAGCTGAGGTGGCAAGAGAGCAGACTGTGAACAGTTAGTGGGAGTGTCTGAGAGAGGAGGGCACATGAGAAACAACAAACCAAAATATACACAGAAAGCTGACAACAAAATAATAACAGACATGTAAAACTCAGAAATAAATTGAGTCTGAGCTCAGAAGGAATATTTGAGCTCAGACTGATGACAGAGCGCCCCCCCTCCCCCCAGGGGTGGATTTCAGACACCCCCAGGCAACACCAAAAAGGAACCAACCACCACCAAGAGAAAGAGTACAGCAAAAATCTACCCCGGGTGGGAGGTGGGGGAAAACAGGTTAGGAGGGAACTAAGGACTGTAGCCCACTTAGGACCCACACCCATGCTACACCAAGGCCCTGGGCCCCCAAGGCCAAAGAACCACGCTGTTCGGGAGGCCGGCCGAAGTCCCAGGCCAGAGAGATGGCAAGGTGGAATGAGTCAGGTTGCCTGCCGGAGAATATGGGCCACCCAACCAGCCAGAGTTCTGAAGCCACCAGGACCGAAGGGGTGACCGAGGAGGTGGCTTCCCCACGGAGAGGACCAAGGACGGAAAGCAGGGCTGGGGGGGGGGGGGGACCACGATGGCGTCTGGTGGTGGAGGAGGATGGGGGACAATGATGACGTCTGGCAGAGGAGGAAGGGGGAACATGACGTCCTCAGGTTGGCCAGTTGCACCCTCGGTGGTCCCAGGTTGAGACATCATTGCACCTATGGTGGCTCTGGGCTGGAGCAGCTCTGCAGCATCCACAGAATAGTAGGTTAATTTTGTCTTCTTTTAATTATTTACCTTTTGTTCTTATTAAAGACAAAAATAGAAAGGAGATGTTTTTACCTTCTTTACATGTTTTGACTGTTCACTGCAGCCTTCATCAGAAGTGTCCAGTGTCAGAAGTGTCCTTCTGACGAAGGCTGCAGTGAACGGTCGAAACATGTAAAGAAAGTAAAAGCATCTCCTTTCTATTTTTGTCTTTAATAAGCACAAAAGGTAAATAATTAAAAGAAGACAAAATGAACCTACTTGAACTAGCTCTGCAGAACCCGCAGTAGCTCCGGGCTGGGCCAATGCTGCACCCGCGATGGGCCCGGGCTGGGCAAACGCTGCACACCCAGTGGCCCCAGACCGGGCCAGAGCTGCACCCACGGTGGACCCAGATTGGTTGAGAGCTGCACCCATGGTAAACAGGCCGACCCGCAAGAGCATCAGGCCAAGGAGGCAGTCCACCAACGGGACATCTGATGAGGGTGAAGGAGGAAGGTCCACAACAACCTCAGCGGGGGAAGCTTGACCCATGACAACCTCGGGCAGCGAATCTGGACCCACAGAGACCTCTGACTAGGCTGGAACATCTCCGGTGACCCTGGGAGAGAGCTCAAAGGAAACAAACAGAGGAACAGGGTCAGGGTCACCGGCAGCGGTGGAGCCCGGCGAGGTGAGCTCAGGAGCAGCTGGTGGCTGCACCCGACTCGCTTCACCAAGAGCCAGGCAAGATCTCTCCAGAACAGATAAGAGGAAAACAAGAGAGAGCACTTGCCTGAGCTTGAGCTCCACCACCATCTAGGACTCCGTCGATCCAGACTACGACATCTTGGGCCAGGTCTCTTGGAGGTCCAGCTCTGGTTCCAACTCTGCTGCAGTGGCCACCACAGCAGGCATGATGGTGGTTGCAGTCGTCATCTCCCCAGATGAAGTGGACCATGCTGGTGGCTCTTCCGGCATGGCAGCTGGGGGTTGGCTCACCGCTGACACTGAAACAGGGTCCTCCAGGGCCATGAGCTCCTCCATCATCCGGTGGTTCTGCTCTGGGGCCAGTGGACACTCAAGGGCAATGGGAGAGACCACAGAGAGGCCTGGTGAGTAATTTGTAACAACAGCAGGTGGGGAGAGCTCAGGGGACTGCTTTTCCTGAGCCTCCCTACAGGGAATCAGGCAAGGCATATTATCATAAATAGAAGCAGAATGAAATAAAACTTGCCTATTTTTCCAGATCTGGATGTTGCCTGCTTCTGTATATGGAGTGTTGTCGCTCTCTGTGACTAAGGTGAGCTTGGGTCCCTCTGTGGATTGTACAGAAGCCACCCCTGTAGTCACTGGGACGGACGTAACCATGGAAAACATGGAGGACTTCTCGGCAGCAGGAGGACATGGCGAGTGGACGAAAGTTGCAGCAGCAGCAGAGAGAGCGAAAGCTGATGGGACAGCTGGCGAAGGAGAAGAAGGGAGAGGAACTGCTGCGGGAACTGTCGGGTTCAGCTTAAGGGAAATGGCTACCGAAGAGGTGGGTGAATTCCTCTGGTGGTCCGGAGTGGGACGACGTTGTGGTGGAGCTGGAGTTGGCGAATTGGGAGAAGGGATGGACTTCTGCCATGGGGAACATCTCCGCTTCGGCTCTGCTGGAAATGCCCCCACCAACAGTCCTGGAAATGATCACTGGAGCACATAGACCGTGAACAACAGATCTGTGTATTGTGGATAACTCCACAGGCCGGGGTGTGCCTCCCGAATTCCCACTGCTCCATTCAAATTTTCCCAGATTTTCTTGGGTCCATGGGCGACGAGAGCTTCATCCACAAAACTTTGGATGAAGTCCGCTGCCCACTCCTCCTCCATGGTCGGAGACCCCACTACCAATCTTCCCTTGTTTGTGTGAGGACAGCGAGCCATGAACATGATGAGTTCCACTTCACAGGTGAGTGAAAAAAGGAAAAAAGACAAAAAGCACACTACAGCAGCTGGGCCCTAACTTGGCGGCAACATTCTGTCATAAACTGGCCCCTCCAGGGCAAAAAGACAGGCCCAAGAGCTGAACTATAGTGTGACATTTATTAACAAAATACAAAAACAGTGCAGACAACACAAAAATACAAACTAGGATTTCTTACAGAAGATATACTCCAGATCAGGGAAGGCTCTGGAGGAAAAAACACGGAGGGAAAGAAGTCCAAACAAGTCAAAGTTAAGCAATGTTGCCGCAGTGAAACAGTGAGTGGAGAGTGCTTAAGTACTGGGCAGACAGATGAGCCGCAGGTGTGGGCTGAGCAGGCAGGTGAGCTAATTACCTAAGTGTCCATGACTGAGGTGGCAGGAGAGCAGACTGTGAACAGTTAGTGCTCGTGTCTGACAGAGCAGGGCACATGAGGGACAACAAACCAAAATATACACAGAAAACTGACAACAAAATAATAACAGATGTGCAAAACTTAGAAATAAATTGTATCTGAGCTCAGAAGGAATATTTGAGCTCAGACTCATGACAGTAACTGTATTATAAAATCACCGACAACCCCCTTGTTAAAAAAATAACAAATCACTTACTGTGTGTACTTTCACAAAGCAATAAATAAATATAAAAGGTGAGGTTTAGGGTAACGATGCACTAACCTGGCTGAGGAAGCAGACATGCTGCAGGTTGCTGGGACTGGTGCTGCAGATGAATTAACCAGTGCAGGTGTGATGGACTAAACTATTTTGCACCTTTTTAAAACAGTGATATGGGCCTCAGACAACATCAATCTTTACTGTTAATGCAAAATTCAGTCTCAAACAATTCATTCAGCCAGGGTGAATTTTACCATGGCATTAATTAATTAGAAATTAAAAGAATGCAACACAGAAAAATGTTTTTATTCCAGGCTTTTTGAGGGCCTCTCCCTGTAGTGGGCCCTGGGTAAAGAGTACCCTTAGCCCCCTTCTCAGTCTGATGCCCCTGACCGCAGCCTTTAGTTCATCATAATTATTAATCCCATAAGTTACTCAGTCAAAGGAGGATTTTTTTTTTTTAAAAATGCCAGTGGACTCACTAGAATTCTGAAACAGATATATTCTGTCTCCATATGTGGTGACTGGGACTACAAGCCTTTGACAGAAGATCATTATTGCACACTCCCTCTGTGAAATTAGATGAACCGTATTTTATCCAGAAGCATCATCCACTAGTGGCTATCCTTTTTCTACCATCTATATCACATTGTAAATACTTGTTAGCAGCACTTTCTGTGAGAACCACTAGCAACTAATGTTGGCAGCATGGTGGCTTCATGGTTAGCACTGCAGCTTGACAGTCAAACCCACATTAAGCTCACCTGTGTGGCATTTGCATGTGCTTGGATTTACCTGGGCTGCTCCTGTTTTCTTCCGCAGTTCAAAGGCATGCTTTCATGCCAGCAGCCACTCCAGTTCACAATATTAATAACACTGAGGCTTGGAGAAATAGGATTTTCTTATACTGTGTAGGGACTGAATGACAATAAAGGCAGCTTTCTTTGTTGTCACTAATGCAGTACTGGAGTTTTACGAGAAGTGTCACACTCAAGAAAAAAAAAATATATCTGAAATCATCATCATTAGCTTCCGTCTGAGGTACAGATTACCACTACTTGTTTCACATCTCTGCAGTTCTCCTGTTCTGTGCACGGATTTAAATTTCTATATCTGAGGCCAACTCATATCCTTCTCCTAAAATGAAGATCTCTATGGGCATCTTCCCAGAATATCAGACAAGGTGACTTGGCAAAGACTTGGCCTTGCATGGCTCTGTTACCATCACCAAGCACTCCCAGAAGGCCACCTGGTACTCTATGAACCAACACATGGGTTTTGCCGCCAAGGAAGGCCATTAATATTATTCGTGGACACTCTAAAGGGAGACATTGGGTTGGCCAACACTGGCGAGTTTGCCGCCTGTATGCTAGACCATGAAGATTGGACTGCTAGGCATGCAGCTTGGCTGAGGCCGCTCTGATTGATTGATTGATTGATTGATTGATTGATTGATTGATTGATTGATTGATTGATAAAGTCCATGTGTACGGACAATACAGAGTAGGTTGTCTTTCAGGTTTCATTTGCCATTCTGTGAAATATATAAGGTGGATATCACCACTCAAGTTTTAATTTAGTTGGTTGTATAAGGTTAGTTATGAGGTTAAGCTGGAGACCCTGTCAGCCCAATTGATACCTAGCATAGTCCAGTAGCATGAGGCAAGATGATTCTATTGGTCATTTCCCATCTACTGTCCAAGGATTCACATCCATCCAACATTACTGCAAGGCAGGTTGTTCTGAAAAAAGGCACACTTTTATGGAGAGAATTTTAATGTTCACAATCTTGTGGGGGTTCGACCAACAGCCCTCGAATTCAGGAGCAGTAATGTGGTTTTTGGTCTGGCCGTGGCACATTGGACCAGCTCTTTACCCTTCTGAGAATCCTCGAGGGTTTGTGGGAGTTTGCCCAACCAGATTACATGTGTTTTGAGGACTTGGAGAAGGCATTCAACCACGTCCCTCATGTTATTTTGTGGGGGGTGCTTCAGGAGTATGGGATACGAACTATCCGGTCTCTATACGACCATTGTGAGAGTTTGGTTCATTTTGCCAACACTCGATCGGACTCATTCCCAGTGAGACTTGGACTCTGCCAGGGCTGCCTTTTGTCGCCGATCCTGTTCATAAGTTTTATGGACAGGATTTCTAGGCACAGCCAAGGAACAGAGGGTAGCATGCTTAGTGACCACAGGATCTCATCTCTGCTGTTTGCAGATGATGTTGTCCTGTTGGCTTCATCCAGCAATGACCTACAGGCTTTACTGGGATGGTTTGCTGCTGGGTGTAAAGCGGCTGGGATGAGAATAAGCACATCCAAGTCCAAGTCCATTGTCCTCAGCAGGAAAAAGGTGGATTGTCCTCTCCGGGTTGGGGACAAGTTCCTGCCCCAAGTGGAGGAGTTTAAGTATCTCGGGGTCTTATTCACGAGTGAGGGGAGAATGGAGCGAGAGCTTGTCAGACAGATCAGAACAGCATCTGCAGTGATGGGAATGTTGTACTGGTCTGTCATGGTGAAAAAGGAGCTGAGCTCTCAGGCAAAGCTGTCAATTTACTGGTCAATCTACATCTCTACCCTCTTCTATGGTGATGAGCTTTGGGTAATGACCAAAAGAATGAGATCGTGGATACAAGCGGCTGAAATAAGCTTTCTCTATAGGATTGCTGGACTCACCCTTAGAGATAGGGTGAGGAGTTCAGTCATGCGGGAAAGGCTAAGAATAGAACCGCTGCTCCTCCACATTGAAAGGAGCCAGTTAAGGTGGTTTGAACATCTGATCAGGATGCCTCCTGGACACCTCCAACTTGAGGTGTTTGGGGCACGTCCTACTGGAAGAAGACCCCAGGGCAGACCCAGGACTCGGTGGAGAGACTATGTCTCCAAGCTGGTCTGGGGACGCCTTGATATCCTCTCTGAAGAGCTGGAGCAGGTGGCTGGGGAGAGGGAAGTCTGGGCTTCTCTGCTTGAACTGCTGCCTCTGCAAGCCGGACCTCCGGAAAAGCAGTGGAAGGTGGATGGATGGATGGATGGATGGACAATCCTGTGGAGTGTCCAAAAAGTAAACAAGTAAAGACTCCAATGTCTGTCTAGATCTATTTTGTAATAAACAACCACAGATCCCAGGTATTTCAGTATGCTGAAACAGTCACCAGCTACATCGCGAAGTGCACAGAGGATGTCACTATATTGAAGACCTTCACTGCACAGGGCAACTACAAACCCTGGATGACTGCAGAGGTGCGCTCGCTGCTCATAGCCAGAGATGCAGCCTACAGAGAGAAGAACGGGATCACCCTCCGCTCAGCCAGATCTGCGCTCGCAAAGGGAATTAAGACGGAGAAATGCGCCTACGCAGAGAAAATCCAGGGACATTTCTGTGACACAGGGAACACCAAATGGATGTGGTAGGGAGTACAGGCATTGACGGATTATAAGTCTAGGCAGGGGGTCGATGATGTTGACGCTTTGCTTCCAGACAGGCTCAATAACTTCTTTGCACATTTTGAAGCATCAAACCCGACAATCAGAGGGAGGGCTGGCCCATCTTCACCATCTGTGGGGCCAGCTATCACCATCAACGCAGCGGACACATGGAGGACCCTAATCAGGGTTAACCCACGTAAAGCTGCAGGTCCGGACAACATCCTGGGACGTGTGCTCCGAGTCTGTGCGAGTGAGTTGGCATATGTCCTGACTGACATATATAACATTTCCCTGAGTCAGGCCATCGTCCCCAGGTGCTTTAAGACCTCTATCATAGTACCGGTGGCAAAGAAAGTGGTTGTGTCCTGTCTGAATGACTATCGTCCTGTCACACTGACACCAATTGTGATGAAGTGTTTTGAACGGCTTGTTAAACCACACATCACAGCCTGCCTCCCTGCATCACATGACCCGCTCCAGTTTGCGTATCGTTCAAATCGCTCCACAGAGGATGCTATAGTCACCACCCTGCACTCTGTCATTACCCTCCTGTATCAGAAAGACACCTATGCCAGACTCCTGTACATTGATTTCAGTTCAGCATTTAGCATTTTTAATGGTTGTAGCTTAGTTTTTTTTTTTTCTCTCTCTGTGACATTCTGTCTTAGATTTGTCTTGAATAGTAACTGCTTAACTTAGCTTAGCTTAGTTTTCTTTTTTTCTTTTTTTTTTTTTTCTCTCAGTCACACTTTGTCTTAGCTTTGTTCTAAATTGTAATCACTCTTGTCTTGTTTACTCTTTTTTCTTTGAATTCTTGGATGGAATATGGGTGGGCAATATAAGCTGCGGCTTCAGCCATCACCCATTTCGGATAACTCACGTGGAATTGTTTAGTAGAAGGAGTCTTTGTCTAATTTGACCTTGTTGTTATATTATACAGTTTCTTTAACCTGTACTGTATTACCCGAAATAAATAAAATAAAATAAATAAAATTCATTCATTCATTCATTCATTCATTCATAACACCATTATTCCCCAGAGACTGATGGAGAAATTACTCCTTCTCGGTCTGAACACCGCCACATGTCTCTGGATCCTGGATTTCCTGAGAGACCTCAGTCTGTCTGGGTTGAAAACAACATCTCCAACTCCATCACGCTGAGCACCAGATCCCCTCAAGGCTGAGGGGATCCGGTGCTCAGAAGAGGTGCTCAAAAGAAAAAGCACTCATAAATAATGAATAAAGAAAATTTACATACAGTAGTGCAAATTTTACTGTACTTGTTTGGTATATCTATTTTATTTTAATACCTATACACTCACAGACATGTTTAAGCTGAGCACCGGATCCCCTCAAGGCTGTGTACTCAGTCCACTGTTGTTTACACTTCTAACACATGACTGTGTGTCCAGACACGAGGGGAACCAGATTATTAAGTTTGCGGATGACACCACAGTGGTGGGTCTTATTCAGAGGGATGAGGAATCAATGTACAGGGAAGACGTTAGAGACCTGGAGGGCTGGTGCAGGGAGAACAATCTGGTGCTCAACGTGAACAAAACGAAGGAGATGATTATCGACTTCCGGTGGTCACAGCCTGAACACATCCCTCTCTGTATCAGCGGCCGTTCGGTGGAGAGAGTGGAGAACATCAAGTTCCTCGGAGTGCAGATCTCGCAGGACCTGACCTGGAGCAAGAATTCCTTGGGGATCAGGAAGCGGGCCCAGCAGAGACTGCACTTCTTGAGGAAACTCAAACAGGCCTCTCTCCCCATCTGCATCCTCAGGACCTTCTACAGAGGTGTGGTGGAGAGTGTTCTGATGTACTGCATTGCAACATGGTACTCCAGCTGCAGTATGTCAGACAAAAAAGCCCTGCAGAGGATAGTTAAGGGAGCTGAGAAGGTAATTGGAGTTTCCCTCCCCTCTGTTCAAGAACTTTTTCAGAGTCCGTTGTAGGAGCAGGGCACTGAACATTGTTAAGGACCACTCTCACCCTCTGCATAAACACTTTGAACTGCTGCCATCTTGCAAACGATTCTGGAGCATCAGAGGCAGAACCACCAGACTGATCAACAGCTTCCTTCCACAAGCTGTTAGGATGCTGAACAGTTGATCTGGAATCCTTTACACATATTACTGCACTTTATGGACATTATGTATATTATATGTACAGTATATTATAGTTTTAGTCAGTTTTAAGTATTTACGTATTTCTCTTAGCTACTTAGATTCACTTAGCCATTTTAATTGTTTTATATATACATAGGCAGTTATTATCATTTTAACTGCAACTGTAATAAGTTAACATTACTGCAGCATCCAAATGTGTCTCAGGGACGTGTGAATGGCTGTCGGGGTGGGGGGTGAGTGTGTTTTTAAATTATGTTCTTTTTACAATACGGATGCCTAGAGAAACGCAATTTCATCTTGCTTGCACGACAGTTGTATGCATAGCATCATGACAATAAAGGTTGATTGATTGATTGATTGATTGATTGATTGATTGATTGATTGATTGATTGATTGATTAAATAGTATAGTGGAAATTTGTGTTCAGGGCCAAACACAGCTCAGTTCACAGCTGTAATCTGTTATAACACATCTAACATTTAATAAATGATTCATTATTGTCATTTACACGTTTTAGAAACGGTCGACTGTCTGGGAGTATGATGATGTGAACAGCAGGTGGCAGTAGTGTGTGTGTGTGTGTGTGTGTGTGTGTGAGTGTGTGTTAATTCTCCACAGGAAGAATAAATGGAAAAAGACAGTTGAAATAAATGTGTTCTTTCTCTGCTGACTGTTAGAATGTGGGAGGACAATTTCTGTGGCAGCTCAGGTTTGGGGTTTACTGGTGGAGTACATATCATTGTCCATCACTTAGACATTAGACGGTTAATAAAACCAGAACAGTGTTAGTGGTCATGAGCTTTAATTCTCAGCCAACAATTGAAATACAGATCATTTAAGGAAAAAAACATAGTAACAATGTGTCCTTGTTATATTGATAAAAGTGTCAGCCTGCTTTGCATTAGCCACATGTAGGTGTCATTTTTCATAAAACGGACACGCTGGATGCCAAATAAGCTTTTGTGTTATGACAAATTCACCTAAACTCCTTCTTCCCTTTCTTGTTATTTCTGCTTCTTCCTTATGGGAGATTCCTGATGTCTGTAGTAATAAACATGACTAATCACTAACAACATGGGCTTCTCCCTTGATACATGCCCTTTGAGGCAAGACTGCAAGCGCAGCTGGGTGTTGTTCATCCCGTTGATTTGGTGCACAAACATTACATTATTTCACCAACTACCCACTTGCATTAATTATTCATCGTCAACCCCGGCACCACCCATCTTGGTATGTGCTGCATACAGATGCTTGCCGGACTGACCTATATTGCATTTTGGAGGAGAGATACACTTTTTTTTAATAATCAGCAGAGCTGAGCAGGACCTCAACAATCCCCCAGAGTGACCTCATCCTTATGAATACACCCTCACCCCCATTATCATGAAGTGACCCAGATTTAAACAACCTCTTCAGTCTATTTGTCGCTTGTATTGTCATGTGGGATGTGAATGATTGACCACAGAACAAGCTTTCCACATTGGCTTAAAGCTTTCAATCTGAGCACAGATCAGCCATTTCTTCACATACCTACACAACAAAGCTAGGGGACAATAACACACAAGTGCTACTTTAGGAAGGTGAAGGTAGTGCAGGGGGAAGTTGCATAGGAGTGTGCAAGATCAGTGGTAAATCCATTGTAATCTCCTTCTAAGCTACAGACCTGCTCCACAGAGGCCTCATAAGCAGGAGATGGTCCATTATGACTGGGCCTTTCATCCAGGCAAAAGAGATTACATCTGAGGAATGGTCCGCTTTCACAAGTTTTGTACCGAGCTTCAGCAATGACTCATTCTAGTCACATCCACATCAAGGAGAAGCCTCACAGACCTTCAAAACAAGCACTTACATAATCTTCTGTCGTTCTTTTTCTCTTCAGAAGCCCTGCCTGAAATGTAACAAGTAAGTATGCAACATTAACTGTGCTGTAGCTTTCTTAGAGCTACACACCGACAATTAATCGGTGGTTTATCAAATCAATTGTTTCTGGACTTTGGTAGAAACTAAAATGCAAGTTACAGTTTGGCTATTCTTTCACTGGAATTTAATTTCTAATGTGTGTCTCTAGTGAATTAATGCACCTCCTTTAGGAAAATGTTTGAGAACTTAAAGGAACTCAAACAAGTCCTTGCCTTGGGGTAGGTACTTTAGTGCAGCACCCCAAAAAAACTGTTGGGTGGGGCTTGAGATTGGCTGGCTTCCTTACAGATTTCTGGCTGGATATAATTCAGGATCATGAGGTGAACAAAACAGAATCCAATGAGAAGCACAACAAGGGTAGCTCATTAAAGATTCCCCCTGACCCACGTCCAGTTATTGTAGGAGACTGACACATGTGTAATAATAAATATCTTATTAGGTCATGTGGTAAATTGCAAGTCTGAACTCCTAAGAGTTTCTCTTTTACAGGTGCTAAGGTGGAGTGAGGTGTACTAATGGAGCCATTTGAATGCAGAGCGGTCATCAGGTTCCTGTACTTGAGAAGCCGCACACCATGGGAAATGTTTGATTAGATGAAAAAGACTTATGGGGAGGATGTCCTATCATATGGCAAAGTCAAGCACTGGCATCAACAGTTCAAGTGCGGTCAGACACTGGTGGAAATGGCACCCATTACCGGGTGACCACAAAGCGCCATTGACGAGGACAGCAAGTGGAGGCCACCATTTTATAGGATCACCTCATAACCAACTAGCTAGCTAGCTAGCTAGATAGATAGATAGATAGATAGATAGATAGATAGATAGATAGATAGATAGATAGATAGATAGATAGACTTTATTGATCCCAAACTAGGAAATTACAGTGTAACAGGAGCATGACACAGTAAGACGACCCAACCAACAGAAATACACAGAGCATAATAGATAAGAAGTTACCCCGGGAAATGAAAGTGCTTAGATAACTTTAAATACTGCATAGGCTACTACTAGGTTGAATAGATGATGATCGTAATGAATCTGTGAATAATACCGAGTGTACAAAGGATTATGAGGCACAGAGTGAAATGTGAGGTACCAATTACTGTAAGGTGCCATATGGCAGCATTGTTATGACCAAAATTCAACATTAGAGTGAGTTATTGTACAGTGAAATGGCATGTGACAGAAAAGATTTCCGGTACCACAGTCTGCTGGAAAAAGTGCTCCGCTGTCTGTCCAGTGTGTGGTGGAGGGAGCGATCAGGATTGTCCATGATGGATAACACTTTGTTTAGTGTCCTCCTCTCCACCACAGTCTCAAAGGTCTCCAGTCTGAGACCAATTACAGAGCCAGCCCTCTTGATAATCTTGTCAAGTCAGTTGGTGTCGCTGGTACTGCTATCCCAACAAACACCAGCAAAGAAGATGGCACTAGCAATGACAGAAAAGCTCCAGCATCTTGCTGCACACGTTGAAGGATCTCAGCGTCTTCAGAAAGTAGAGTCCCCTTCTTGTACACAGCATCTGTATTATATTTCCAGTCCAGTCTGTTGCTGATCACAACACCAAGGTATTTGTAGTCCTCCACTACCCCCACATTCTCCCCCCAATCTGCAATAGCTAGCCCAAGATGTCAAGATTGTTGTGGGTTCTGTGGAAAAAAAAAATTATCATTGACCATTTGCACATGCGGAAGTTATCAGAATCAGAATCAGAATCAGAATCAGCTTTATTGGCCAAGTATGCACAACACATACAAGGAATTTGACTTTGGCTAAAAACTTGCTCTCGTTGTTCAGGTGGAGGATTTAAATAAGATTTAAATAAGGATTCAATGACAACAGAGTATGTACAGTAAATTACAGTCTGTCCACGTTTCTATAAAAGGATGCAAATATATACAGGAATATATGCAGTTATTTACTCAGACTATCCACACTTTGCAGAAATATATGAAAAAATATACAGTCACACAGTATTTCAATGTAAACTCAGATTCAGTGATATAATGTGAATGAAGTAAAAAGCAGTGTGAGAGTTATGTGCAATGTAAGAATGGATGAAAAGTTATGAGTACAGCAACAGGTAGGACTAGGTGAATGATAGGAGTTCATCAGAGTGATGGCTTAAGGAAAGAAACTGTTCCTGTGACGGGTGGTTTTGACCTTCAGTGATGTGCAACGACGACCAGAAGATAGAAGTTCAAACAGTTTGTGGCCGGGGTGTGACGGATCAGCACAGATGTTTCCCGCCCGTTTCCTGGTTATGGACCGATATAAGTTCTCAATGGAGGGTAGGTCAGTACCAATGATCCTCTCCGCAGACTTAATGATCCGCTGCAGTCTGGTCTTATCCTGTTTAGTGGCAGATCCAAACCAGACAGTGATGGAAAAGCAGAGGACAGATTGGATGATGGCGGTGTAGAAGACAACCAGCAGCTCCTGAGGCAAATCAAACTTCTTGAGCTGACGCAGAAAAAACAACCTCTGCTGGGCCTTTTTCCGGACAGTGTCTATATGGGAGGACCACTTCAGGTTCTGGGAGATTGTGGTACCCAGAAACTTGAAGGAGTCCACAGTGGACACTGTGCTGTTGAGGATGGTGAGTGGGGGGAATGAAGGAGGGTGTCGCCTGAAATCCACAGTCATCTCCACCGTTTTGGCTGGGTTAAGTTCAAGATGGTTCTGGCCGCACCAGAGGATCAGCTGCTCCACCTCCCGCCTGTATGCAGACTCATCACCATCCCGGATCAAACCAATGACTGTGGTGTCATCCGCAAACTTCAGGAGCTTCACCGAAGGGTCCTCTGAGGTGCAGTCGTTGGAGTAGAGGGAGAAGAGCAGTGGGGAAAGGACACATCCTTGGGGGGCGCCAGTACTAATTTTTCGGGAGCTGGATGTAAATCTCCCTAGTTTCACCTGTTGCCACCTGTCAGTCAGAAAGCTGGAGATCCACTGGCAGGTGGAGGGGGGCACCTTGAGCTGGAGGAGTTTCTGATGAAGAATGCCTGGGATGATGGTGTTGAACGCTGAGCTGAAGTTGACAAACAGGATCCTGGCGTACGTCCCTGGGGAGTCGAGGTGTTGCAGGATGTAGTGTAGTCCCATATTCAGTGCATCATCCACTGACCTGTTTGACCGGTAGGCAAACTGCAGTGGGTCCATCAGGGGGCCTGTGACGACCTTCAGGTGGTTCAGCACCAATCTCTCCAAGGATTTCATGACCACAGAGGTCAAACAGAGGTCATCTGCATGATGGATTCCCCAGTTGTGCACACCTTTCTAGAAGATGGAACAAGTCACGTGCTCCCAGGCTCTTTTGGTCATGTGCCAAGAAAACTAGGAGGACTTCTTCAAAAGACTAATCATGCAGGATGAAACATGGGTCCATCACTATGAACCAGAGGTTAAAGCCCAGGCGAAGCAATGCAATTACTCACCACCTCTGAAGAAGGCACACGTCTGACTGTCACCAGGCAAGGACATGCTCATTGTGTTTTGGGACCAGAATGGAGTATTGTTGATGGATTTCCTGGTAAGGTGTATTACAATTACCAGGACTTACTATGCTTCACTGCTGCAGAAATTGCAAAAGACCATCAAAACCGCGAGGTGTGGCATGCTGAGCAAAGGTGTCTGCCTCCTGCAAGACAACACCCCAGTTCACAACTCGCATGTTGCCCAGATGGAAGCATGGTCTTAAGGCTATGAAATCCTTCCTCACCTCCCTTTCTCTCCCGACCTCACACCATCTAACTTCCACCTCTTTCAGATCATTAAGTTATTTTTGAAGGGAAAACACTTCCAAGATGATGAAATGCTGATTTCTGAGGTCAAGTTGTATCTTCTGACGCAACCTGCAGACTTCTACATGCAAGGTTCTTCTCAATCCGTGGGAAATGAGTCAGGGGAAATTTTTAATGAACAGTCCTGATATGAAAGCAACCAGATGAGTTGACAGAATAAGAACAAAGTGAAGATCGTGGAGAATTTGCATTATTATCAGGCCAACTTCCCACCATTGTTGTTTAACCTCTTGCACTCCGTTGTACCATGGGCGGGCAAGTCTCTGCGTCCCAGAGCGCACGAGGGTGCTCTCGTGCGCCCTCGTGCGCTCTAGGACGCACGATGGAGCAGCGGAAGCTGCATTTCCGTTCTTCCACTGCAGACGCAGCCGAGAACAGATTAGATCATCTGATTGACCTCTCATTCGACTAATAAGAGCCTTGAATTGGGTTTCTGAAACCTCGAAGAGCCAAAGACTGAAAACCTAGCAAGAAGGACCCGCCTACCAAGGCTGTGAATGCAGTGAGCCAATTGAAGCAGAGAAGTTCGCGAGCTGTTTTTTTTTAAGGCTGGGTCAAGACAGATTGCTGCAGCAGATAAAAAAAGGACCCGCAGGAAGAACTGTCACAGACCCAGCAGCACGGAGACCACCCACAAGTGCAACCTGTGTGACAGCGACTGCCATTCGCGCATCGGCATGTTCAGCCACAGGCGGTGCTTATTTTGTTTTTGTTCCAGCAGAGTAGACGTTATGATTTACTTCCATGGTCATAGACCGACGGAGGCCAACGACGAAGGCTGAGTGACACACACGCGTTCGCCAGTCTTTTTTTAATTACTACTGTTATTTGTTTTGAAAAATTATTCGCCAAAAACCGCAATCATGGAAGCGCAAAACCGCAATAATGGAATTATGTTTTGATCGGGTCGCGAGACCAGAACCACGAGCGGACCAGCGTCGCGTTCGTCTGACAATGAGGAAGAGAAGTTCGCCAGGACACTGCTGTGAAGAGGTAAGGTGTTATAAGCTAAATTATTCTTTATCCCTGAAAATTGTAATCAAAAATGACTTTTGACCGATCGGTAAATTACAACTGTGCGGCGCACGAAGTCTGAAGTTCGTGCGGCGCGGTACACGGGTCGTTCACCGCGTCCAGACCGTGAATGCCGCCCCCCCCCCCCGCTATTTTTCTGTAGCAAGGGGGGGGAAGCCGCGGTGACTGCGCCGCGGTCGCCACATCGCCACATGAGTCTATTCCGTCATGTAGCGATGGCCGATGTCCGTCCTCTGTAGCGGGGGGGGGACAACCCCCCCCCCACACACACACAGACGCAGCCCTGAGTGAGACCTTTCATTAGAGCCCAAAATGAAGCTTCTACATTGAATCATTCAAAAGTTACAGACGTTTTTCCAAACTGTGCCATTTGGCACAATTTGGCACAGTTCCAAAATGCCTGGGAACTACCTGAGGAAAAAGCTGTGTAATATATTCATTTTTTGTGGTATTGTTACAAAATTTGGACCTCAGCTGGATAACACTTGGTTCTACATTTCTGTTGCATTTTCCAGCTCGGATCTGAAGCTGTGTGTTATTTGCAAGCATTTGTATCCAAAAAAACACCCAGGCCAAATTTATTTTCTTCAAGTTCACTATGTTTAGATGACTGTAACTCAGTGGCCGGAGCACTTAGAGAGATTATGTCTGTTTTGCCAAAAAAATTCGAAGTGTTTTCTTTTAAATGAGACCAACCCCATGAAGATGCTGCAAAGGGTTGAAGAACAGCTTTGGATTTAATTTGGGCACGTTATTTTTTGGCGTTTTTAGGGAAATTGACCGGAGCGCAAGGGGTTAATAGATTGCAGAAAGGGATGGTCAGATCAACTTCACAGCATATTCAAGCTATGCAAGCATGCAACGCATGTGGCAGAAGGACTTGAGCACAGCACTGGTACCAGAGTGCCCCCTCATTAACAGCTTGCGCTCTTCCTTAAGCCTAGCCTAAAGGAGATGTTTTTGGAACCCAAACTGTGAGCTTATTCCACAGAAAACAAGCCTGATGAATTAGAGCTCATCATCTCTTTGTACTTTTAGGCACATCCAACATGACAAGACACATTCACATAGTTAGACAGTTGAGCTATTTCAATGTTTCTTGGTTATCTAGTATTTTGCTTTATTTTTTTGACAGTTTGTACATTTTGAAAATAAACATAATTGCCAATGGGGTTGAACAATTTGGAGTCCACCTGTTTGTCCTCTTTTGTATAGAACGGTCTACTGTGAGAATATCTTGGCGTACATACATTGATGTCACGGTTTTATGAATATAAGCAGTGATGGAAAGCTGTCTGAGATGATGGATGATGCTGGAGCTAAACGGTCAGATGGGATCCTCTTCCACACCATTCATCTGTCTCGAGAACAGCTGTTCATCTTGCCAAAGGGGTGTGGATGTGTTGAGTCGCTGAGGGGGATGTGGTGCAAGTGCTGCTTGTACCTCCGACATTATTACAAGCTGTTTTGGGAAGAGCCAGCTCAGCAGCAACAGAAGCACACTCATCCTCTATGTCCTCAGCGGATGTTTCTCATAGCACTGCGGTTGTGGTGGTTTAACTCCCAATTACTTTGTTATGTCCAATTAGTGTTGCAATCACACTGCAGTAATTTCTGAAGCCATCACGGCTTATGCTACAAAGCAAAGTCAGTCCCAACATATTGATTCCATCAAAGCTAGATGGTCTTAATGTTAGATCTCATTGCACCAAACTTTTTTTAGTGAATGTCATCAAGCTGATATGTGCATCATTAGACAGCAGTTATGAGGGTGTGTTTTACATATAATGTAACAAGATCCACATGTTAATAATTGAGAGCACATTGTGATAAATGCTCACTGTTTACAGAGCAAATCAGACAAAGCTGAGTCACAGGGAGTAGTGATCATGATTTTTAAAATGACTCACATATTGTGAGCTTTCTTGTTCTGTGCTTTGCAACAGTTCCTTTGATCTAGAAAGCTCAAAAACATTAATACAGTGGTAATATTGCTGTTTTATATTTTTATCAATAGCTTTTCAGTCTTTTTTTACTTTGAATCAAACAAAAACACTGCATTATTTTTTTTAATTATTATTTATTCAGAGTAACTATTGTCTGCATCACCCCCCCCCCAAAAAAAAAATAAAATAAAAATCCATGTTTGACATGGCTTTACAAGGGGATGACCCAGTTGCAGGACACAAACACATAGAGGCAGGAATACAAACAAATTCACACACACGCACACACACACACACACACACACACACACACACACACACACACACACACACACTTCTGGCTGCTTTCTATTCAGGGTTGCCACAGTGGATCATGGGTCCTCATAGTTGATTTACTAAAGATTTTGCACCAGATGCCCTTCCAGACTCAATCCTCCCCATCTACCGGGGCTTGGGACTATCACATGGAGTACACTGGTTTTGTGCTTCCCCATGTGGCTGGGTAACTGACTTTCCTTTCCCCTTTGTATTTATGCTGATCACCAAGCTAGAAGTTGGAAAATATGGTCTTTGACATGACCTGGCTGGGGCTTGTGGCTGTGGGGTGGATGCTTCATCACTAGGTCACCTCTGTGGTTGAGGTATTTGTTCTTGTAGGAGTACAAGCAAATGAATGTTTTTATTTGGCAGTGAATAAGCGTAGGCTGGCCTTGCATCGCAAGGTTTACTCCTACAGGAAGAGGGAGAAGGCAATGGTAGGTACAATGGTAAGTATTGATTAATATTAGGAGGAGTGGGTTCTTACTTGTATGGACAGTAAACTGCAGATGAGGGTTTCCAACCCTTAGGTCGTGGGCCAGAGAGGGTGGAGTGAGGAAGCATTCGTTATGATAGGGAGTTTGGTAAGTACAGTTCCTCACTTGAGCTTCAGTGCGTGCATTAGGATTCCAGAAAGTGAGCCCAGTTACATGGTCACAATAATCCAATAACTGGGAATAATCAGATAATGGGAATAATTGGATTTGATGTATTTACATGCACTCAATAAACTGATTATTTGACAACAACCTATGTGTGTTAATGTGATTTTTCAAAACCTGATAATTACCTTAATCTGATTACTTTGTTTACATGATGACTTAATAATCAGATAACTCCAGAAATCTGATTATAATTGATATAATATAGGTCTATTACAGCCCATGCAGTGGTATTTGGAATAACACAGACATAAATAAACACGATAGCCACTAAGCTAACTGGGGAACTATTAAATGGCTAAGTATGATTACAAAAACAATCAAAATGTGAAACACAAACTTTATACAGAAAAGATGATGTGTCCACAGACTATTTCTGTCATGGGCGGGGTTGTTCTCAACCCCGCAAACGATCTGGGGCTGTAGGCCTTTGATTGTTGCTTATTAATTCCAGCTGGCAGATTATTTGAGTGATACTCTCTGCCATCCCTACAGCCACGCCTCCTCCTCTCGCTCTCCCTCCGTGCCAGACATTCACCAGCTGTGTGCCATCACCACTCACGTGCACGCATGCACGCACGCATTCAGCACACACACATACACACATTCAGTCATGCACTTGCTTGCCACACTGCTGTGTCCACTTGCCCTCATTAGCGATCTGTGTACTTATGTGAGTCAATGTGATCAGTTAGAGTGGCGGGTTAGTCAACACTGGACAGCCAGGCTCGCTTATTGTTGGCTCCCTTCCTTTGACTGAACGGTGTTGTGTATTCCAGAGCTTTCTCGCTCCGACGCTCAATTAAGTCTTCCTAATTTTTGCCCTTCCTCTCCACTCCTGTTCTTCCTGGAGCGCGTATGGCATCTCACCCTAGCCGACGTAGTTTGTAGCCTGTTGTCACATCATTACTCATTGTGGACAGTTACGTGGACATTTTGTGTTACTCCCTGTCTGTTAATAAACATGCTTACATTACTGCACTTTGGGCTCAAACTAATTCATTTGTTCACTGCACAGTTACGCAGGGGACATGACAGTAAGCCGCCACCAAAACAAAGAGCCCAAGCAGTGAAGTAACGTGTCATTTTTATTCTTTTTGTGTGTGTTTCTTACCTGTTGGCACTGGCCATGTCTCCGGGTAGTCGACCTCGCCCAAGGAGGGGAAGGTTGGTTCCAGGTAGACCCAGTTTGGAGGAACAATGGGTGGCGGACTTCGTTCAGAGTTATGTCGATGAGGCTCTCGATGCTTGGGGGCCCAACCAGGTATGGGAATGTTTGCATGGAGCCATGAGAGTCCTGAAGGCGCATCCCAGACTCAGGAGTTATCCACAGTACGCGGGACGGTATTCCTCGGTCCATGCACTTCAGCAAATGTTTCCCGACCTGAGGTTCAAAGCACTTCCCACTGCACCAAAGCGAAGGCGCACTCCCCGACAGCAGTCTTCCTTTTCTCTCGCTTTGCCATCGTCACCTCCAGCAGGCATAATACCGGCTCCAGCGAGAGCATGCCCAGCCTCGTGGTGGAACAGTGGTCCAGCCCCGGATTACCAGAGAGGCACCATCTCCTCCTCGCCAGCAGCTTCGTCATCTAGTGAGATCCATCCCTCGGCAGCTTACTCCTCCAGTTTTTTCCCACCAGCTGTCCAGTCAGCCAGCGTATCCTTCCCAGCTGCTGCATAGTCCGTCTCCTCGATGGCTCCTCCCGCTGCTCGGAGGCACTCCGTGCCGTCTCCGGAAATTCCTGCCTCCATGACGTCGAGGGTGGTCCCTACTTCTTCCATGGTGGGGCCCAGGCTCTCCAGAGCCAGGAAGAGGGATGACACTCCACACAGTACAGCAGCAGGCAACATCCAAGTCCAGGCAAACAGCCAAGTTTATTTTCATTCTTCTCCTATTAATATTGAAATGTCTTGCCTGATTCCTGGTAGGGAGACTCAGGGAGAGCAGTCTCCTGAGTTCTCCCCACCTGCTGCTGCCATGAACGGCTCACCAGCCCTCTCTCTGCTCATTCCTGCTTCCTCCGGCGGTGCTCCGGAGCTGAACCGTCAGGACCAGGAGGAGCCAGAGGTCCAGGAAGATCCTTCCCCCACAGCAACGGTGAGCCAGATCCCAGCCGCCATGCTGGAAGAATTACCAGCATGGGTCATGACGGCTGGGAGGAAGAAGACTGCAGAGACCATCATGCCTGCTGCAGAGGCCACCGCAGCAGAGTCAGTGCATGAGCTGCACCACCAGGAGGTCGAGCCCATGGAAACCACCCAGATCGTTGGAGTCCTGGATGGCGGTAGAGCTTGAGCTAAGGTAAGTGCTCTCTTTTTTTTCTTCCTTCTTTCCATAGTAGAGCATTTTTGTCTAGCTCTAGGTGAGGAGAGCCAGCTGCAGCTATATGCTGCACCTGAGCTCGCCTTGCCGGGCTCCGTCACTGCCGGCGACCTTGACCCTTCCTTCTGTCTGTCTGAGTCCTTGTCTAGGGTTGCCGGAGAGAGGTCCACGTCACCGGACGAGACTGAGGATCCAGGCTCGCCACTGGAGGTTATTGTGGCCCCACTGTGGCCTCCATGGGTCCAGCTACCCATCTGCCGAAGGTCGTGGGTCGGGTTCTGCCTCAGTCCAGGTCTCTGGGGGTGCCTGTGATTGATCGCCTCCTGGCTCAGGTTCTCGTACGAGTCAGCTGGCCCAGGGTCAAGACGGCATTAAGGTCAGCAGTGGCCCAGCCGGGTCCCACCGCGGGTGCAGTAGGGGTCCCGCCGGGCTCCACCGTGGATGCAACCATGGCTCAGTCAGGGTCCACCATGGGTGCAGCAGGGGTCCAGCTGGACTCCACCAGGGGTGCAACCATGGCTCGGTCGCGGCTCCCCGTGGGTGCAACACTGGCCCAATTGGGGCTCACCGCGGGAGCAGTGAGGCCCCGGATGGGGGTCACCGCTGGTGCAACGTTGTCCCAGGCCTGGACCACCGCGAGTGCAGCCATGGCCTAGCCCAGGTACACCGCAGGTGCGACAAAGTTTCAGCTTCACCTCAGGACCACTGAGGGTGCCGTCAGCCAGTCCAAGGACACCAGGGTCTCCTTCCCCCTTCCAGAAGCCTGGTAGGTGAGCTTTCTCTTCCTGCTGGGCACCGTCATGGTCTACCAGGTCCTGCCACCAGTGACCGCAGGGGTCTCCCTTCCCTGGTCCGGCCGCCCCCCTCCAAGTCTCTCAGTGGGCAGGCTGCCCCCTTGCTTTCCTCTCTGGTCCTGGTGGCTCAACAATGCGGGCCAGCTGCCTGAAGGTCTGGGTCTCCCGGTGTGGGGGCAACTTTCTGGCCTGTTTCACCTGGCCTGGTGGCTGAAGAACCCCAGTCGGCTGCCCAATAAACAGTACCGTTGGGATAGGTGGCCATGTTTTCCAGGCAGGCCACCCGACTTGCTTTGCCTGGCAGTCCAGCTGGCGTTGGACTTTGATTGGCCACTTGGCCTGGTTCACATGACTGTTCGTGGGCTCTGGGACTTTGGCCGGCCCCCTGGACTTATGGCCATTCATGGGCTCTGGGACTTTGGCTAGCCCCCTGTACTTATGGCCATTCGTGGGCCTTGGGACTTTGGCTGGCTCCCAGAACTTGGGGACTCTAGGGTTTTGGGGAGGGATTACTGTAATTTGGGGCTGGGAATTTTTGTACTTATTGTGTTGTTTTCTCTTTGGTTAATCCCTCCTGACCTGTTCCCCCCCATCTCCTGCCCTGGTTAGTTGTGTTGACCTTCTGGGTGGGGGGTGGGGGGATGCAGGTTTTCTCTTGTGTTTTTTTTCCCTTTTGTGATGGTACGGTGAGTGCCTGGCATCCACCCCTTGGGCGGATACCAGACAGCCCATGATCTGTGGCTGTAGGTCTTTGATTGTTGCTTATTAACCCTTTGAGTGTGAGAATTTGCGTGCCCCTAGTGGCAGAGCGCAGCACTGTGCCTGGCTTCTCACTCTGACTTTGTCAAAAGTAAGTAAGAAATTTCTGGGTTTTTTTTTTAAATGTACTAATTTCTTGTTCATATACTTTGAAGACAAGATGATGAGGTACCTCTGTACAAAAAACGGTTTCAAAAGACTGAACCATTTTTTTTGTGTAAATATGTCCAAAGTCCAGTTTTGACTGAGTTATGGAATTTAAAGAGGTGCTACGACATTATGCAAATTAGATGCATAAATTTATTTCTATCTGAAACTTTAGATCATATTTTACATCTTTCTAATTGACAGTAAGCAATTATCTCTTACCACTTTCAATTTATAGCCTTGGAAATCTGAACTATTTTCTTGACAAAAATATTTACCACTCTTGACCACTAGGGGGTATGTCACAGTTCTGCACCATACACACTCAGAGGGTTAATTCCAGCTGGCAGATTATTTGAGTGCTACTCTCTGCCAGCCCTATGGCCACGCCTCCTCCTCTTGCTCTTCCTCCGTGCCAGACATTCACCGGCTGTGTGCCATCACCACTCACATGCGTGCATGCATTCAGTACACACACATACACACATTCAGTCATGCACTTGCTTGCTACACTGCTGTGTCCACTTGCCCTCATCAGTGATTTGTGTACTTATGTGAGGCAGTGTGATCAGTCAGAGTGGCGGCTTAGTCAACATTGGACAACCAGGCTCGCTTATTGTTGGCTCCCTTCCTTTGACTGAACGGTGTTGTGTATTCCAGAGCTTTCTCGCTCCGACGCTCATGTAAGTCTTCCTAATTTTTGCCCTTCCTCTCCACTCCTGTTCTTCCTGGAGCGCGTATAGCATCTCACCCTAGCCGACGTAGTTTGTAGCCGGTTGTCTCATCATTACTCATTGTGGACAGTTACATGGACATTTTGTGTTATTCCCTGTCTGTTAATAAACACGCTTACATTACTGCACTTTGGGCTCGAACTAATTCATTTGTTCACTGCACAATTACGCAGTGGACATGACAATTTCCAGTATGTACAATGATAAGTGAAAGTGATGAAATTGATTTATTGATGAGAAACCACCAGGGAATGGACAAATATAATGGAAGTGGAACCGGAAATGCAGGTGGACTGGAATGCGGAATTATTACTGTGTGTAGTGTTACTCTACACTGTACAAGAGGTCCATAGATGTTGAAAACTGGGTTGTGTTTCGTCTGTCTAATATGAACCATATTTAACTCAGAAATTGACGTTGCGTATTGGGTTGTATTTAATCTGTCCAATACTGACTGTATTTAATCCCAAAATAGACAATGAAAATTGGGCTGCTTAAGTCCATCTACCACAGACCATATTCATTCAGAAAAAGAGTTGTTGAAAATTGGGCAAAAAATAGTCCAATAATTGTGCTGTTTAGTCCACGGGATTTGACCCATATTTATCCTCAAAATAGTTTTTGGCATTTGGTGATGGTGGTGGGGGTACGTTTCTCAAAAGTCAAATATACTTTTACAACCACTTGGAGTCTGTGTTAAAAGCGCTTTATAAAAATGCATATTTTTTAACTGCTTTTTTAAAAGTTTGACATTTGGCAAAATGCTTACTAGATAATATCTGGAACAATCTGAAACCAGTGCTAGTGCTATTGTACTATACACTTTAAAAGCACTATTTTAATACAAGAACATTCTACAAATTTGTCTCTATGTTGTGTCTTTCTATTGATGGCCATCCTATGGGCTCTGGGTGTCTCCAGACACCCCTGGTCTTATCTGATCTTCAAAGCTCAGCAGGGTCTACCTTAGTTAGTACTTGGATGGGAGACTGCTTGAGAACAGCTTATGACCCCTGCAGGTCCATATCCTGGTGTCTGATCCAGCCTGGATGTGTCTCCACAGTGGGAGTAATGACTACATATCAAAAGTAAATGTGTAAAATACACAAGCAATCTATTAAGGCACCTTTTCCTGCAATGTGAGGAGACAAAATATGAAAAAAAAAAAATCCAATCACAGTTAGTGCAGTGCATTAAATGTACATTAGAATTTGAACTGTTCGAACATTTGAACTGTTCGAAACTAATGAATGAATATTCATGACAAAGTAATGAGCCGTCAGTACATGATGGTGATGGACCGTTTTCAGTTGGCAAGGCAAATTTTCATATTTTGTAATGAAAAGTTGTAATCAAGTATATAAATAGGATTCTTTTTCACTGTAGATATCAAACATGACTCGTCGGGGGAACAACTGCGCACTTTTCTGTCATGTTCTGGCGAGCGCTCACCCCTCCTTACCGTTTCACCTGTCTCATCATCAGACGCACCTGCTGTTTCCTGCTGAGCCAGCATTTATAAGGAAGCGCTCTTTGGTGATTCAACGCTGGCTCGTTTGGGTATACTGCATCAAGCAGACTAGCTCATCAAGTAAGTGGCTGTGTTGTGTGTGACCTTACCTTACACACGTTTCCCTTTTCTTCTCTTCCAGGTTGCTGCCAACGTCGCGGTGCGTCTTCAGGGGTTTGGTGCGCTCGGCAGCCTGTTGCTCTTCCATGACGCACCTCATCTACTCCACCCGGTCAGACTCCAAGCCTCATTCCCCTACCAGCAGTTCCGACCTGCTGGTTCCTCTCCTTCACTGGGTTCTGAGCTGGTCTCTCCTCTCCTCCCACGAAAGTGGTGTAAATTAGATTTCCATTTTTCCTCTCTATTCCTCATTAATCAGCCTCGTCTCATCCTCTGCAGGTTTGCTGCTCCTCTGGCAAGTGACTGATTTTTCTCCCAAGTTCACGGTTTTGAAAATTCAATGAAGAGTCAAACGTTCTTTGTGTGTGTTCTTTTGGTGATTGCACTTTGCACTTAGGCTGATTGTCCGGTCAATATGATACTTTTCTGTCTGTATTTTCACGAAAAAGACGAGCATGAACTATCAAATCTGACGACCATGCGCTGTGCCCATTGACTAGTGCAAGGATACATCGCTTACAGTATATGTAAATATAAGCTTAAAGTTAAATATAACAGCTTAAAGGAGACTAGCTTCCCCGAACAACGCTCAGTGATTGGTCTGGTGAGGAACCAGTTTCCTCAACGTTGATGAATGATCGGTCTGTTGAGCAGGACTACCTCCTCAACGAGGGTCAGTGATTGGTCTGTTGAGCAGAGGCTACGAACTTGGACGGGGATTTGCCTGTCCAAGTCCATCACATCAGTGCTGTGATGGACTAGTGATCTATTCCAGATGTACTCTGCCTCTTTCCCAGAGATGCTTATGTAAATGGCATTCACTTAAACAGCACTTTTTTTCCCCCTCATCTCTGGATGACCAAAGCATTTTACAGATCCTGCTATCTACCCATTCACACACTGATGGCAGCGGAGCCACCATCCAAGGTGCTGGCCTGACCCACCAAGAGCAACTTCAGTATCAGTGTCTTGCTCAAGGACACTTTGACATGCAGACAGGGTGAGAATCTATCCGCCAACCCTTCGATCAATAGTAGGCCAGACTACACCTGCGCCACAGGTGACCCCCTGTGTGTCAGGAGCATGTAGGTGCCGTAGGTCTGATGTCTCAGCACAATCTAGACAAACTTGTCCATGCATTTATCTTCAGTAAACTGAACTACTGTAACGCTGTCCTCACATGTCTCCCTAAAAAGTCCATAAGATAGCTGCAGTTGGTTCAGAACGCTGCAGCTCGAGTCCTCACTAAGAGCAAGAAAGTAGATCATATAACTCCAGTTCTCAAATCTTTACACAGACTTCCTGTCTGTCAAAGAATAGATTTCAAAATACTGCTGTTGGTTTATGAAGCTGTGAATGGTTTAGGGCAAAAATACATTCCAGATCTGCAAGTCCATTATGAACCACCCAGAGCCCTCAGATCATCAGAGTCAGGCCTACTATCTGTGCCCAGAGTTAGAACCAAACATGGGGAGGCAGCGTTTAGTTTTTATGCCCCACACATATGGAACAAACTCCCAGAAAGCATCAGGGCTGCTGAAACTCTCAGCTGCTTTAAATCCAGGTTAAAAACTCTCCTATTTGAAGCAGCCTTTCAGCAGAACAATTGTTAATCTTCTACAATGCACTGTAAAAAAAAAATTCTGTTGTATTCTATTTTAGCCTGCTTTTGTTTCTCTTTAATTTACTTTTGAGTTTGCTTTTAAATTCTTATGTATTCCTTTTGCAACTTGCTGTAATGCTTTAATGTTTTTCTGTAAAGCACTTTGAGTTGCGTTGTACACAAAATCTGCTATACAAATAAACTTGTCCTTCCTTGCTTTGCTTGACACACAACTCAAAAAGGACCAGGATGTTGGTGACTATATGTTTTTTTTTAAAAAAAGTAAAAAGACAGCTTTTCTCCTTTATTTTTCAACCAAATTTAGATCATACAGAGACGTCTATATGAAGACGCCTTTTTAACAACCTTAAAAAGATGTCTTTTCATCTTTCACTTTTCAACCAAATCCATACGTATTTAGAAGGCTGGTAAAGTCGTCTTTTCAACATTTTTTCAACCATTTTGTGCTGGGAGGGATACAGTATAAATATATACATTTAAAAATGTGTATAAAACTAAACACTGAGTGAAAGAGGACACATCCATCATGACACAAACAAGCACAAATATGCAGGTTTATAATAAAGCTCTGTAGTAAAAAACTACTGTACATTGGTTAAACATTTGATGTTTCTTTGCACGGCTTTACTATTCAAATTCAAACTGCACAAAAAAAAGCCAAAACTCACCGTCTGTAGGTCATCCAATTCTGAGCTCTGAACACTTCACATGGTCCTAAATGGTAGAATGGGTTGTGATTACTTTTTTGTTCTTGTCCATGGAGGTGAAGACTAGCTCACTTTCTAAGGACTAAGGCCAAACAAAAATTCCAAATGGCCAAGAGGTTCAGGTTTGCAAAGCAATAGTTTTCTGTCCATCTTTTTTGATACAATCTGTTCCAGTTTTATATGTCTTTTTTGTGATTTTTACTTTCCAGTTTCTTTGCAGGAACGTCAGTTTTTGGCACATATATATATATATATATATATATATATATATATATATATATATAATAAACATGGGTGGATTTTTAGGTTTTTATCCACCTTCACCTAAAAGCTACAGTATGATTAAGAAACTGCTGATGATGCCTTTTTGTTTTCTCGTCTACAGCACCAGTGAGACAACGCAGTCTGCATCCTGACACCACAGCTTGTAACACAAAAACTACCCCAGCACCCCGGCTTTGTTTGTAATATTAGCACAGATAGGATTATGACAGTCGTGATGGATGGCGCAACAGGAGCAATGCAGTGGTCTCCAGAGCGAGGAGTCTGGTGGCGGCGAACGAGGTCAGGACTGAGACACCGCTCTGCACATGCTCAATTGGCGAGGGACTGCTCCGAGTGCTTTGAATGAGTGTCTCCGGGACACCTGGGAATGTGGAGGCTCGTCTGAGGATGTTAGACTGACGGGAGAAAATGAGGCAGAAAATTCATTAGCCTAGCGTATGTGCGTCCTCTGGTTACTGCTATAATGTCAACTCCAGCAGACTGAGTCACCTGCATGGGAGACCACCAGGAAAATTTACTTTTTTTTTTCCCCCTCCCTGAACAGACCCTACCTCTATATCACCCGCCGGTGCCATTCTGCTTAAAAGCTTGTAGGATGTTCAACTCATGTGCAGTTGCATTGTGTTAAACTAGCTCATTTTACTTCCTCTCTTTTCCCTTCTCCTCCTTTCCTCCTTTCCTTATTTTTCCAGCATGTTGCATGGTGTCACACAGAGGCCAGATATTTAAAGTAAAGAGAGCAGCGTTCTGAAGTGGTGCTCTAGAGAGATGTCTGCATAATTTCACCCGGCAGATGAAGAGGATCTCTCAGTCTGCAGTGCTGTCAATCTGATGGCTTTGAGTGTGCCAACTTCACAAGAAATCCCAAACAAAAAAGGGAGCAAGAAGCTGTGGCATGGGGATGCGGGGAAGAGGAAATAAAAAAACAAAACAAAACAAAGTTGATGACATACATGAGAACAGGATGCGGTTTGTCTTCTTAACTTTGTGGCGGCGTCTTTATTCATGGCTCTAATAAAGAGCAGAGGAATAGTTGAAGCAGTTATTGCTCCGAAACACGGATTTACATTTCTAAATTATCAGATGGTTGTTTCAGTCAGCTAAGTGCAATTTTTTGCTTTTCACTTTAAAAATTCCTGTGAAAAATTATTCAGTTCAGTATGGCGTGGAGTTGAAACGTGGCTTCAGACCAGATCCTCAATAATGGGCACCATTGTAACTTGCTGTCATGTTTTTGATTTTCAAAAGACAACTCTACAAATTGTAAACAAGCTTAATATTTGAATTTCTGACAGCTGGATTTTTGAGCAGCTGGATTTCCAGTCCTTTGGGCCCAAGCAGCTCTTTTGCTTGTTAATGAAAATCCTGTCAGCTATGCATACACTAATCAGCATGCTTGTGGGCTAACACTGCGCCTTGGTTACAGCCATTTCTAAACATGCAGCCTACTGACTCCATATGCTTTCTTTCTCCTTATTTAGGTCAATAAAATCTATTAACCATTTCTATCTGGGCCTTTGCTACTTTCCCTCTGAGCATTTAAATACCTCACTAAACAAACTTGCAACCATGTATTCAGCACGATGCATAGCGTTAGGTGTAAAAACAACAGCTGTGCTGCACGGTTGCTGCTCATACTGCCTCCTCTACCCATTAGTCTGCCTCTGCTACCTGTTTTGAAGAAGAAAGACAGGAATAAATAGCACAGCAGTATTAAATTATTGAATTAGTAAATATTGGTGAACATCTGCTGATTATGTAGAATTAATTATGTATGAAACACTTCTCATGGCTCATTCAAGCTTTTAGGTATTTGTGTTACTTCTCTTAAGTGGGGTTTATATGTGTGAAGTGGCTAACAGTGGCTAACAGGAACAGACAACTGGTTAGTGAATTTCTATTGTCTAAATTTAATAGGTGGACACAACACACCACTTCTTTCAAAACTTGACACAGTACAAGTGAATGCCTTGCAGATAGGGTTGGGTGATTCAAGGAATATATTTGATATATCAATACATTCTACTATGTGCGATACAAAAAATTTTTGAGCGCAAAGCTCGAGCATTCTCTTCTCCTCTCTCCTCTCACACAGTTGCACCATAGAGCTGCACTGAGGCGCTCCCCCCCCCTCGCCTCCTCCCACCGTGTTTCATTTCAGGGTCATTGCTTGGTCTGTTCTTTTCTCGCAATTTTGTTTTTTAGAAACTGCTTCTTTTGAGCCTGTTTTTGTGGAGCAGAGACACTTGTTTTTGTTTTTTGTTTTTGTTTTTGTTTTTTTTATGCACAGTCTGGCAATACTATCAGAGTGTGTGTGTGTGTGGGGGGGGGGGGTGAAATGACACACACACACACACACACACACACACACACACACACATATCGGCTGCAGTGCAGCACACGTGAATGAAAAGATTAAAAAGGACCAGCTCCGAAAGTAAAACTGAACAAAATACAGTTACGTGCAAATTATGTTGCACTGCCACTAATTTATTTCACCACTTGAGATGTCATCCATTGTAATATGAAGAGTGCATTAAGAATCACTCACAACATCACAGGTACCCCCTAAAATAATAATAATAATAATAATAATAATAATAATAATAATAATAATAATAATAATAATAATCTTGGGGCCTTATTCACGAGTGAGGGGAAAATGGAGCGAGAGATTGACAGACGGATCGGAGCAGCATCTGCAGTGATGTGGACGTTGTACCGGTCTGTTGTGGTGAAGAGGGAGCTGAGTTCTATCTAAGGCAAAGCTGTCGATTTACCAGTCAATCTACGTTCCTACTCTCACCTATGGTCATGAGCTTTGGGTAATGACCGAAAAAACAAGATCGCGGATACAAGCGGCTGAAATGAGCTTTCGCCGTAGGATTGCTGGACTCACCCTCAGAGATAGAGTGAGGAGCTCAGTGATCCAGGAGAGGCTCAGAGTAGAACCGCTGCTCCTCCACATTGAAAGGAGTCAGTTGAGGTGGTATGGGCATCTGATCAGGATGCCTCCAGGATGCCACCCACTTGAGGTGTTTCAGGCACGTCCCATTGGGAGGAGACCCCGGGGCAGACACAGGACTCGGTGGAGAGACTATGTCTCCCAGCTGGTCTGGGAACACCTTGGTTTCCTCTCTGAAGAGCTGGAGCAGGTGGCTGGGGAGAGGGAAGTCTGGGCTTCTCTGCTTGAACTGCTGCCTCCGTGATCCGGACCTCCAGAAAAGCGGTAGAAGATGGATGGATGGATGGATGGATAATAATAATAATAATAATAATAATAATAATGGAACCAGCACTAAGAAAATGACTATATGGCTTCTTCATTTGGAAAAATTTACCCCATACAACAAAAGAGCAAAATGGAAAGAGATCACAACTACAGTCACAAATTGTACTGCCAAAGACATGGCCCTTACTGTTAAAAACCTTACCAAACAGAAAAAGTGGACTTTAATTTATATTGTTTTTAAGATATCTTTCAATAGAATTCTTCTTTAATGCACTTTTTATTGTGTTGAGTCCTTTTTTGTTTTGTTTTGTTTGTAATGGTTTTATTACCGGCCATAATAGGAAGGCCTACCATTACTTATTCTGATTTGTTGCAAATTTATGAGTGGGGTTGTCTGACTGGTTCAATAAAGTTTGCTAAATCTAACTTGAGCCCCCCCCCCCCCATATGTAATTTAAAACAATGCAATACATGGGTCTGTTTCTGTTATAATGCCAGAGTCATTTTATGCAAAGATTTTACATTTATACAGTGGTTTGGAGGAGATCTCACGATATTGTGATATATTTTGTGTATTGCAATAAAACCCTAAATGTATCATGATACATGTTAAAAGCCATATTGCCCAGCCCTATTTGCAGACAGTTAGTAGAATTTGGGATCTTGATGTCCTATGACCGTGACACACAGACAGACACACAGACAGACAGACAGACAGATGCACACACACACACACACACACACACACACACACACACACACACACACACACACACACACACACACACACACACACACGCAAACAGAGATTTCTTGAATTTATAGAGTGAAGAGTGATGAAGCACAATTATTGGACCTATTATAAACATTGAACTGTAGGAAACAGGTTACATCATCCATGTGATAGGAATTGCGTTAGATATTAAATTTAATTCATACTGCCACAATCAACTGTAGCCATTTAGCCTGACACCTGGAGACCTACAGGAAATAAACCCTCTAACTTCTAATGACCTACATGCTATCTCTGACCTGGCCCTTTTTAAATCAGAACTTAAGACATATTTGTTTAGGATGGCTTTTAATGCCCAGTAGTGGTGATATTTGTCTTGGCATTTGTTTTTATTTTATTCTCATTTTTAGGTATTTATTCTTATTTTTTTTTGTTTATGTTATTTGTTTTTAATGCTCTGTGTCTTTTTAATGCTGTTTATTTTCTGTAAAGCACTTTGGTCACCTACGGGTTGTTTTAAAGGGCTATATCAATAAAGTACATTACATTTACATGTAAGTTAGGGCTTGAACAATTTGCTGTTGCTGTCACATTGCAGACCTCTCATAAAGCATCTGATGGGATAGATGTTTTTAGCCCCTGTAATTTTCATGGTAGTCCACACCACACTGGTGATCTTTGACCTCGGCCGTACTGTTAAGCTAAGGTACCAGGCCATGTGGCTATATCAGACATACTTTCCAAGATGGCCCAGTGATGCAGCGACATGATTTTCTGCTCCCTGCCATAGACTTGAACTGCATAGAAAATACATGCTCCATTGTATTTTGGTGCAGAGTACCAATGTGTACCCTCCAGCTGAGTGTATCATCTACTGTATATGGACCCTCAAATATTTTAGCTTGAACACATTTCTCCTGTATGGTAATAGTGGGATAATAAAAAGAACTTGCTTTGAACTATCTTAATAGATCACCATTTTCCACAGCAATAATTAGTCTGGATTCCCTAAGAAATGAGACAACAAGAATTGCAGAACTAATACTGGCTTATCAATTGTCATCACTCATAGTTTGGGATGTTCATAGACAGACCTCTGGTGAGTGCTAGAGTGCTGACATTCAGCATCTGTCCAAACTGAAAGGTCTCCCTATGCCCACAGTCGTGGTGGGAACAATGGGGAAGCAAGCGAGATGACCTTTCACACCCCACAGAGGCTACAAGGGCAATGGAGGAGAAGGTAACAGTGAAGAGGGACCATTCAGTTATTATTCAAATGAATGTTACAGGTGACATATGCAGACAGAACACCAGCCTCCAGGCAGCAGTCAGAGAGACAGAGGGGTGCTGGGAAACCTTTTCAAATTGCTCTAACTCCACAGTAATTGAAGCCTCCATTTTTTATCCTAGACAGTACGTCAAGCCCTTGAAGTGACATTCATTACATTGGACTTAAAGGAGTTTATTACAGAGGTCCAAAACTGATTTATTGTGTACATCATATTGTGCATACCTCAGCCCTGTTTACAGCTTTGCACACTTTCATTTTCTTGTGGTTTTGTTTGGTCTGCTGAGAAATGGAAGAATCACTGTGTTAATTACTGCTGACGAAAGTGATGTAAGTGGAAAGCAAACAGCTTCTCTGAGGGATACTGTTACACAAACTACACACTGGAAACACAGTTTCCAACACTGAAACATTGTAAGCAACTCCAAACCTGCTTTGATTTCACTACTGAAGTATTGTCTGGCTCTCACTGTCCTCTGCATTCTTATGTAATGTGTATACATTTGAAAGCCACTTTGCCTGTCACAGCAATAAACTTTATGGGAAATTATCCCATTGAAAACTTTCTGCTGTTAATGAATAATTTCCAAAGTCTAGCAAAGCTGAGTACATGGAAAACAGGCTTTCCTTTTTGCACTCATGCACTACAGCTGAACTCGGTCAAAGTAGGCCATCGCCTTCCCCCAAAATTCCTTCGTCCCATTTTTGGAAAGTTCACATATAGCAAAGCTATTAACATATGATTATAGGGGACCTTTTATGCTAATTTCAAACTCCATTGACCTATTTTGACAGTGTGTAGCGGGCTTTTTCGGCTTGTTTTGCAAGCTTGTTTTGTTTTGCTTTCCTTAGTTTATGTCAGCGCATTGTTTGGGTTTAACCTGTGCACCTTCACCATATGAATAGGAACTGATGGTACATACGCTTCGCACTCATAGGAGGGGACTGATTTAAGGTGGGTGAGGCTCTGTGCCAAGTTTGACACATTGGTATTCAAGTGTCTTTTATTCAAATGCACTTTTGATCTGAGGAAAGCAGGTTTGAAATCAGCCGTGTATTAACAACTGCTATTTCAGCAGCACGTTTAAAAGGTGTGAATACACATTTTGTGGTGTATGAATATGTGTGTCTGGGATGCCGTGCCCACCCACAGGGTGACATCAGGCGGGCATGGTCCATTCTGTATATAAATCATGTTCAGTGTAATAAAGTTAGAGTTGTTTGCTGCATGAAGACTCGCCTCACTCTCCGTGCCAAGCCAACATCCACCGTTATCTAATTTATGACAGTTTTTAACATTTTTTATCCTCATTCACTGTCATTCTTTTAACAGAATGATTCAAAATGAAAGTATCCCAACAGCTGTTTTGAGCTAAAATACTACAGTTTTGCAATGAGCAGTGAGGAGAGAATATTAATGGACCTCAGGCCTAAAATGAATGGCTCAGTTCGGATGAAGTTCGTGATAATAAACCTGAAGGAATTTTTTAGAATTTTATGTCAAAACCATGGCTGAAGAGAAAGACTGGCCTAATCTCTGAATTTTATAGCTCTCAAATGTGCGTAAGTATGATCAAATCTCCCCAGTGCGATCAGGCCTATGGGGAAGGAGGTTAAAAACCTCCTTGACCTTAACACATTTTCACTTTTGAATGAGCCAGGATTGTTTTTGGTGCAACACAGATTTGCCTTGGCATTTAAACATTGTCATACTTGTATTAAGCCTTTGATCTTGCATCCCTGTTTATTAAAAGGAATGACAGCAAAGACAGTGATTGGCTGATATCACATTATGCCCCCAAAACACACCTCTGCATAATTAAGAGCATTAGGGCTGCCTCGTTGCAGCTTGTGCCTGGTGCAAAAACAGTTTTTGCTCTGCTGTAATGGGAAAATTGACTTGGACACACCCATAAATACACTCTGCACCTAGGACAGTAGACTGTTGACTGGATCGCTAGAATAGGGAATGATATTTTTGTTTATGGTATCAACTAGAGTCACACTTTCCCACTCCTTTAGGCCAACTGTAGGGTGGCCTATGTAAAAAATTAATTTTATTTGAGGTGGTAATTAGAACCTTAGATCTGCCTTCATCTCACCCTATCCATTGCATCCTCCTCTGTCACACCAACTCTCTCCATGTATCAAGGTTTGGCCCCTCCGGGACAGAATTCAGGTCCCAAATGTGAAGACTCTAGTTTGCAGATTTTTTAAATATAAAATAACACTCAGCACATGGGCTGGAAAACACAACAATAACTTGAGGCAGGACGGGGTGTGTATTCACACAGAACTGACAAGGACACCACACATGACACTGACTGAGACACACATATATGGAGAGGGCAGTAATCAAGATAACACAGAATAGGTGGGAAACAATTAAGGGCAACGGAGACAGTGCAGGACAGGCGAGGCTAAACAGACAGAGCACAGAGGGACCAAAAAACAAATGATAATAACAGCACAGAGAAACATAATAACAAAAGGTGAGAACATGGCTGAACTCATGTCCTGAAGATAACAGAAAAACAAATATGAACATAAAGCGAGGACATGAGCACTCTAAAGGGTCGGATACCAGATGACCCAAAGCATAACATCAACAAAAAAACAAAACAAAAAACCCTCACCGGGTGGGTGGTGGAGGTACAAGGCTAAGCGGGTCCAATCTTTCCCCCTCATATATAGACTAAACACCAGAAAACCCAGCATATGGGGCCCAACTCAAAAAAAAAATAATCTGTTTTAGTGGCAACATCAAGGCTGAAGGTACACGTTCATATTTTTAAGTGACAATTCCCAAAGCAGAACCAGGTAACCGGTGAACTCCTACAACAAAATAGGCGAGACACATATTTCAGAACTCTCTCAAATACATTAAAGCTATCCCATTCTGCGAGATCAACAAGTTAACAAATATAGCTTGGATTATTGACGACCCAACCCCACATTTCTTGAACAACATGAAACTTTTTTTTTCAGAAATCTGTGACTTTTATGTAAATTAAAGGTAAAGCCAACTTTATTGTCATTCACTCAATCATGTACAGTAGAAGGACATTACATTTCTCTTATCTACAGTGTTAATCACATCTAGAATCACGGATGCTCTACCAACTGAACAACCACTCCAGTAAGCAACTAAAGATTTGGGACTTGTCACACATTTGGAACTTGCTCATTGTAAATTGTCTCTTTTTCATAACGAATTTACAACTGTCATTAACTCCCCATGCACTTCTCCATAGTGCACGGAGGAGGGGAGAAAGGATGAGGATTTAAGCGCTGGGTTTACACCACACACACATTTATTAAGCACAAAAACTGACAAAAAGTTCCAATGTATAACATTTGCACTCAGAGTTATAAAGGAGTCCTCCGGGATGCTCAACAGTCTGGGTGAGGATCACCGGGGAAAACACGCACAGCAATTACTCACAATTCTGGAGCTATCCAAGAACGTCCAAGTGACACTCTTAGGAAACACAATCCTTAGTTGACCTTGACTTCCAACGGTGATAGACGACCGCATGAAGCGCAATGACCCAGCAATGCATGACTGGGAAAAGGCTCCTAAAATACATGCATTGCTGGGGTGGTCGATTTGAGGCACCTGGGCGAGGACCCGGAAAGATGATCAGTGGGGCTGGGAACAGTTGATGGTAATCAGTGAGGGGGGTGTGGTCGGACTGGCAGACTGACAGCAGTACACACAGCTGCCGGCCCCAGAGCAGTGGCTATGGATACAGTAACACCACTGGAAAAACATACTATACATGCATACACAACGGCACCGAGACCCACAGAGAGATCAGGACCGAGCCGGGGGAACCCAAGCCGGCTCGGCTCCTGACAGAGCCCCCCCTTTAAGAGGTGGATTCCCAGACACCCAAGGTAACATTGCAGACCGCCCCATCCCCCCATCCCCAACAGGAACAAACAACACAACCCTGGGGTAGGGGAAACAGGAAAGGTGGGAACACAACACCCTGCCCAGGTTCCACAATAGCCCTCCTAAGTCCAAAGACGTGGAGGCTCAGGAGGCCGCCCAGAGTCCCAGGCCCAGCGGGCAGTTTGGCAGATAGAGTCTGGTGGCCTGCCACCTGGCCCAGAATCCTTCTTCTTCTTCTTCTTCTTCTTCTTCTTCTTCTTCTTCTTCTTCTTCTTCTTCTTCTTCTTCTTCTTCTTCTTCTTCTTCTTCTTCTTCTTCTTCCGCTTAATCCTTTTCAGGTCGCAGGGGGACTGGAGCCTATCCCAGCATCTCTGGGCGAGAGGCAGGGTACACCCTGGACAGATTGCCAGTCCATCGCAGGGCCAACACAGAGAGACAAACAACCTGTGAGAGTTTGCAGATCTTTTAAATGCAAAATAACACTCAGCACATGGGCTGGAAAACACAACAATAACTTGAGGCAGGACGGGGGGGGTGTTATCACACAGAACCAACAAGGACACCACACACAACACAGACTAAGACGCTCATATATAGATAGGGGAGTAATCAAGATAACACAGGGCAGGGGGGGAAACAATCAAGGTCAACAGAGACAGCACAGGATGGGTGGTACTGAACAGACAGAGCACACCGGGACCAAAATACAAATGATAATTACAGAACAGAGAAGAAGAATAACAAAAGGCGAGGACATGGCTGAACTCATGTCCTGAAGATAACAGAAAAACAAATATGAACATCAAGTGAGGGCATGAACACAGTCATGTCCAAACCCTTACACCACGTCCTCCTTAAATACATCTACAAATCTTATCTGTGGTTTCCCAGTTTTCCTCCTTCCTGGCAACTCTATCGTCAACATCCTTTATCCACTATTTCCTGTCTTATTTTGTCTCCAAATTGCTCACCCCAAGCCATCCCTCTGATATCCTCAGAGTGCACTCTTAGTGCCAGTCAAAAGCCCAGATAAATGTGTCAGGAAGGCCATCCGGGATAAAATCTCTGCCAAATCTAACATGCAGCTCATCATGAATGAGATGTCCTTACCAGATTAGTTGAGGCCCGGGTTAACAATGACCACCACCTGTGCTGTTAACCAAAAAGTCCCAGGGCAAATTGGGCTACTGTTGGTTGAAGGTCAACGATTATTGAGCAGAAAAGGATGTGCAGCAGGTTAGGTTGATGAAGGACAGAGATTGTAATGTACTAACAAGTGATGAGAATGTGATGAGAAGATGGAAGGAGTACTCTGAGGAGCTGATGAATGAAGAAAATGAGGGAGAGAGAGAGAGAGAGAGAGAGAGAGAGAGAGAGAGGAGGATAAAGGAAAGATATTGAAACAAGACGTTCCAAGGATTAACAAGGTTTAAGTGAAGGCTGTTATGAAGATGATGACGAGTGGAAAGGCAGTTGGTCCAGATGGCATACCCATGGAGGAATGGAAATGTTTAGGAGAGATGGCAGTGGACTTTTGAACAAGATTGTTTAACACAATGTTGGAGAGTGACAGAATGCTGGATGAATGGAGAAGAGATACTGTGGTACCAATTTTCAAGAAAAAGGTTCATGCTCAGAGCTGTAGTAACGACAGAGGCATAAAGTTGATCAGCTACACTATGAAGATATGGGAAAGAGTTGTTGAAGCCAGGTTAAGAAGAAAGGTCGCAGGCAATGAGCAGCAGTATCACTTTTTGCAAAGAAAAAGTACTATAGATGCAATGTTTTTTTTAAGAGTGTTGATGGAGAAAGATAGAGAAGGTCTTTGTGGATCTAGAGAAAGCATATGATAGGGTGCCAAGAGAGGAAGTGTGGTACTGTATGTGAAAGTCAAGAGTGGCAGAAAAGTATGTGAGGGTGGTCCAGGACATGTGTGAGGACAGTGAGACAGTGATGTAGCGTGCTGTAGGAGTGACAGCTGGATTCAAGGTGGGGGTGGGGTTACATCAGGGATCGGCTCTGAGCCCCTTCTTGTTTGCCATGGTGATGGACAGGCTGACAGATGAGGTCAGGCAGGAGTCTCCATGGACCATAATATTTGCACAGGACATTGTGATCTGTAGTGAGAGGAGGGATCAGGTGGAAAAGAACATGGAGACGTGGAGGTATGCTCTGGAGAGAAAAGGAATGAAAGTCAGTAGAAGCAAGACAGAACATATGAGTGTGAATGAGAGGGAGGCAGATGTAATGGTGAAGATGGAAGGAGTAGAGGTAGTAAAGGTAGATAATACCTGGGGTCAACCATCCAAAGCAAGGTAAAATGCACAAGAGAGGTGAAGAAGAAAGTGCAGGCAGGGTGGAGTCGGTGGAAGAGAGTGTCAGGGGTGATTTGTGACAGAACGATAGCAGCTAGAATGAAAGGGAAGATTTAAGAGTTGGTAGTGAGACCTGCTATGATGAATAGTTTGGAGATGGTGGCATTGACAAAAAGACAAGGTGGAGCTGGATGTGGCAGAGTTGAAGATGCTAAGATTCTCATTGGGAGTGACTAGGAGAGACAGAACTGGAAATGAGTATATCAGAGGGACAGCTCAGGTTGAGCAGTTTGGAAACAAAGTAAGACAGGCAAGGCTGAGATGGTTTGGACATGTGCAGAGGAGGGATAGTGGGTTTATTGGACAAAGGTTGTAGAAGATGGAGCCGCCAGACAAGAGGAAAAGACAACAGAGAAGATTCATGGATTTAGTGAAGGAGGACATGGAGACCGTTGGTGTGAACAGTGCTGTTTTTTTGATATGGGCAACATGGGTGGTGGCCTAGGATGGCGTTCTCTAGAAGGCGCCACAAGAATGAGGAAAAAAGATTGATATTTATTGTTCTCAACTCATTTGTGGCAAATATGCACCCTGTACAGGCAGGACACTCCTTTCCCTCTCTGCAGGGCAATCTCACCCTTCTCCACCTCTTTCCTTCTCTCCGTCCATACACTTATCAGCCCTTCCCACACCTGTTCTGACTGGTGTGCAGCCAGAAGAATTCACTTCCCCAACTGTTTTTTCTTCACAGATCAGTAGCAAGTTAAAAACAAAAATTGCATGTGTTTGTATGTGTGTGCTTTCACTTTTACACAGCCCCATGCGTTTTTGTGCCGTGTTTTGTCTCCAGCATCACACAAAGTGGGATACTTTTTTTTTTTTTTTTTGAGGTTCTGTGATTGCCGTGATGCACGAACAACCACAGAGCAGAGCTGAAGGAAGACTCAAACCAGGACAGGCTCATGTCACTCTCCAGCTGCTGGAGACGGTCATGCTGTCCACCTAGACATCTATGAATGTAATGCTGGGTTCAAGCTGCACCTCCACTGTTCACGCCGCTCAACTGCGAGGCTTGTTTGATGAAGATTACACCATCGTCTCCAGTCCACAAGGCTCCGCAGGCCCCCTCTGCATCTGACTGCTTGTAGCCCAAATTTTGTGACCGCGTTGCCTGGGTGTATTGACTGCACATGCGCAACACTGAACCTCCAATTCAAGAAGAGGCACTGCCAACACAGCATACAAAGTCAGTGTAGACAAAGAAGAGGGAGAGGAAGACGAGAATAAACATACAGAATCACTTTGCCGCTGTAGCAACTTGAGCGGAGAAAAACATTGAAAAACAGCAATTCCTCCTCTTCCTCAAAAGGATGCCATAGTTGTTATTACAAAAAATTTTGCATTGCCTTGCTTTTCTTCATTATTGTATAGCTTTTGTATAGCTAAGTCTCATTTTCAAACTAATTTCAAACTGTGAAATATCAACATTGATTTGTATGTAATCGTGTCATGTATGAAATAAATAGAAGTGTATAATCACTGCTGAAACTAATAGTCCCAAAAACTATCAGACCTATTAATGTGTGTGTGAGAGAGATATGTGTATGTGCTACCTACTGTATAAATTTGACTTACAATGTATACAACTGTTTTAATTATATCTATCTATCTATCTATATACATATACACTACCATTCAAAAGTTTGGGGTCACCCAGACAATTATTTTGTGTTTTCCATGAAAAGTCACACTTATTTACCACCATGAGTTGTAAAATGAATAGAAAATATAGTCAAGACATTGACAAGGTTAGAAATAATGATTTGTATTTGAAATAATAATTTTTTCCTTCCAACTTTGCTTTCGTCAAAGAATCCTCCATTTGCAGCAATTACAGCATTGCAGACCTAACATGATTGCACAAGGGTTTTATAATCATCCATTAGCCTTCTGACGCAATGAGCAAACACATTGTACCATTAGAACACTGGAGTGATAGTTGCTGGAAATGGGCCTCTATACACCTATGTAGATATTGCACCAAAAACCAGACATTTGCAGCTAGAATAGTCATTTACCACATTAGCAATGTATAGAGTGTATTTCTGATTAGTTTAAAGTTATCTTCATTGAAAAAAAGTGCTTTTCTTTCAAAAATAAGGAAATTTCTAAGTGACCCCAAACTTTTGAACGGTAGTGTATATATATATATATATATGTGTGTGTGTGTGTGTGTGTGTGTGTGTGTGTGTGTGTATGTATATGATATACAGTGGGGCAAAAAAGTATTTAGTCAGCCACCAATTGTGTAAGTTCTCCCACTTGAAAGATGAGAGAGGTCTCCAATTTTCATCATAGGTATACCTCAACTATGAGAGACAAAATGAGAAAAAAAAAAATCCAGAAAATCACATTGAAGGATTTTTAATGAATTAATAGGTAAATTCCTCGGTAAAATAAGTATTTGGTCACCTACAAACAAGCAAGATTTCTGGCTCTCACAGACATGTAACTTCTTCTTTAAGAGGCTCCTCTGTCCTCTACTCGTTACCTGTATTAATGGCACCTGTTTGAACTCGTTATCAGTATAAAAGACACCTGTCCACAACCTCAAACAGTCAGACTCCAAACTCCACTATGGCCAAGACCAAAGAGCTGTCAAAGGACACCAGAAACAAAATTGTAGACCTGCACCGGGCTGGGAAGACTGAATCTGCAATAGGTAAGCAGCTTGGTGTGAAGAAATCAACTGTGGGAGCAATTATTAGAAAATGGAAGACATACAAGACCACTGATAATCTCCCTCGATCTGGGGCTCTATGCAAGATCTCACCCTGTAGGGTCAAAATGATCACGAGAATGGTGAGCAAAAATCCCAGAACCACAAGGGGGGACCTAGTGAATGACCTGCAGAGAGCTGGGACCAAAGTAACAAAGGCTACCATCAGTAACACACTACGCCTCCAGGGACTCAAATCCTGCAGTGCCAGACGTGTCCCCCTGCTTAAGCCAGCACATGTCCAGGCCCATCTGAAGTTTGCTAGAGAGCATTTGGATGATCCAGGGAGATTGGGAGATCCAGGAGATTGGGAGAATGTCATATGGTCAGATGAAACCAAAATAGAACTTTTTGGTAAAAACTCAGCTTGTCGTGTTTGGAGGAGAAAGAACACCATACCTACTGTGAAGCATGGGAGTGGAAACATCATGCTTTGGGGCTGTTTTTCTGCAAAGGGACCAGGACGAGTGATCCGTGTAAAGGAAAGAATGAATGGGGCCATGTATCGTGAGATTTTGAGTGAAAACGTCCTTCCATCAGCAAGGGCATTGAAGATGAAACGTGGCTGGGTCTTTCAGCATGACAATGATCCCAAACACACCGCCCAGGCAATGAAGGAGTGGCTTCGTAAGAAGCATTTCAAGGTCCTGGAGTGGCCTAGCCAATCTCCAGATCTCAACCCCATAGAAAATCTTTGGAGGGAGTTGAAAGTCCGTGTTGCCTAGCGACAGCCCCAAAACATCACTGCTCTAGAGGAGATCTGCATGGAGGAATCGGCCAAAATACCAGCAACAGTGTGTGAAAACCTTGTGAAGACTTACAGAAAACGTTTGACCTCTGTCATTGCCAACAAAGGGTATATAACAAAGTATTGAGATGGACTTTTGTTATTGACCAAATACTTATTGTCACACGTGGCTCTAGGGAGCCACGCAATAAGAGAGCCAAGGGCGAGCCAGTCAGTTGTGATGTTTAATAGTGACAGGGGTAAGGGATGAGAAAAGCACAGATGTTCATACATAGTTACACTCATAGGCAGTACAGCAACAGAGTTAACCGTTAACCACTTGCACTCCGGGCAATTTTCCTAAAAATGCCAAAAAAAAAATGTGCCCAAAGTAAATCGAAAGCTGTTATTCAACCCTTTGCAGCATCTTCATGGGGTTGGTCTCATTTAAAAGAAAACACTTTGAATTTTTTGGCAAAAAAAACATAATCTCTCTACGTGCTCCGGCCACTGAGTTACAGTCATCTAAACATACTGAACTTGAAGAAAAAAAAATTGGACACAGTGTTTTTTTGGATACAAATGCTTGTAAATAACACACAGCTGTCCGATCTGGCTGGAAAATGCAACAGAAATGTAGAACCAAGTGTTATCCAGCTGAGATCCAAATTTGGTAACAATACCACAAAAATTGAATATTTTACATAGCTTTGTTCTCAGGTAGTTCCCAGGCGTTATGGAACTGTGCCAAATTGTGCCAAATGGCACAGTTTGGAAAAACGTCTGTAACTTTTCAATAATTCAATGTAGAATCTTCATTTTAGGCTCTAATGAAAGGTCACACTCAGGGCTGTGTCTGTGTGTGTGTGTGTGTGTGTGGCCGGGGGGTCGTTCCCCCCCCCCCCCCCGCTACCAAGGACCAAATTCAGCCCTCTACATGACGGATTACACTTTTTTTTTTTTCCTTGCATGTTTTCACAGCGGCTCCCCCCCCCTCGCTACTGTGTGTGTGTGGGGGGGGGGGACCGTGAACCGACCGTGAAGGCCCCCCCCCCTCGCTACAGAAGAGGGCCATCGCTACATGATGGAATAAACTGATATGCGTCCCCCCCGCGGACCGGGGAGCGTTCGGACTGTGCCCCCCCCATGCCCCCCCCCGCTCCTCTTCTGCAGACCATGAGGGGCGTTCACGGTCCGTTCACGGTTCCCCCCCCCCACACACACACACAGTAGCGAGGGGGGGGGCACTGTGAAAACATGCAAGGCAAAAAAAAAAAAAAAGAAAAGAGTGTAATCCGTCATGAAGAGGGCCGAATTTGGTCCTTGGTAGCGGGGGGGGGGGGACGACGACCCCCCGCCCACACACACACACACAGACACAGCCCTGAGTGTGACCTTTCATTAGAGCCTAAAATGAAGATTCTACATTGAATTATTCAAAAGTTACAGATGTTTTTCCAAACTGTGCCATTTGGCCGTTTATCGCGGCGCACGCACTTCGTGCGCAGTACAGTTGTAATTTACCGATCAGTCAAAAGTCATTTTTGGATTACAGTTTTCAGGGATAAATAATAATTTAGCTTATAACACCTTACCTCTTCAAAGCAGCAGAGTCGTGGCGAACAGCTCTTCCCACGCGTCAGACGAACGCGACGCTGCTCCGCTCGTGGATCCCGATCAAAACATAATTCCATTATTGCATTTTGGCGAATGATTTACGACTTTTGTCATCGGCCTCCGTCTATTCTGCTGGAATGAGTGCAGGTCCCACTTGTGGGTGTTCTCCATGCTGCTGGGTGAGCCTGGGTCTGTAGGAGATTTGTCCAGCGTCCTTTGTTTTCATCTGTTGCAACAGTAAATATCGCTTCACCCACAGCCAGAATTTCTGTGCTTCAATTGGCTCCTGCGTTCACAGTAGGCGGGTCCTCCTTCCTAGATTTTCATTCATTGGTTCTTCAAGGTTTCAGAAACCCAATTCAAGGCTCTTATTAGTCGAATGAGAGGTCAATCAGATGAACTAATCTGTTCGCGGCTGTCTCTGCAGTTTTTTTTTGAGTGGCGCTGGGACGCTACTACATCACCATCACCACCATCATGCGTCATGCGCACGAGGGCGCACGAGCGCGCTCTCGCGCGCCCTCGTGCGTCATAGGACGCAGAGACTTGCCCGCCCGCGGAACAACGGAGTGCAAGTGGTTAATAAGGTGGCGCTCCCAAGTGATTCGCTAAGACTAGTAGAGGGCTTGCGCCGGACATGGGGGCACAGAGGCACAAATACTTCTTACGGGAAAACACTTACGAGAGATGCTGGATGATGAGACAAGGGCTGGCACCGGACGAAGGGGCTCCAGCCTAGTAGTGCTTATGTCGCAGCGCCGAATGATCGTGGCTGCTCCTCTTTATACTCATTAGCAGCGCCCCAGCTGATGAGGATTAATTGGCCCCAGCCGTCCCGTGACACTGACAGCTGGGAGCCAGCTGAGGCGCTGCCCAATGAGAGGCAGGGATAAAAGGAGCATGGGCTGAGCGCCGAGCCGGCGTCTCACCCCATGGTGACAGAGCCTCCCCCTCACGGTCGGGCTCCCAAACGACCAGGAACATCACAGCCCCCCCCCCCACCTAGGGTGGGCGGAAGGGAGGCAGGACCGGAGGGAAAGATGCAAAGGGAAGGACAAAACAAAAAAACCCCCAATGGACAGTGTAGTGTCGCAGGGCAGAGAGAGGAAAAAACCCAAACACAATACGTTACAAAACAGGGAAAAATTAACCCAGGGCACAGATGGGGAGAAAACTGAGTAGGACACAGGTTACGCTCTACTCAGATAACACAACGTGTAGCCCAGGGCAAGAAAGAGAGGAAAAAAAAAACCCAAAGAGGTAACAGGACAAATAAAGCAATTACAGGTTAATTGGTTAAGGGAGAACGAAACACACTACTCCATAACGCACTCCTACAAAGCTAAAGATAAAATAAGGGTGATGAAAGACACTGAGTACGGGTGGCAGGGAAAACAATACACAGCGCCATATACAAAGAGGGACACCCAGGGAAATAACGGTGACAGGGTAGGAACAGGATGAACATGAGGGAAAAATGCTGAGTACGGTTTACAAGGGGGAGAACACAATACACAGCACCAAAAAAAAAAACGGGGGATTACCTAGAGGAATAAAGGTGACAGGATCATAGGATAATAAGGTAAAATGCTGAGTACGGTTAATAAGGGAGAAAACACAATACACAGCACTAAATACAAGGAGGGTCACCTAGAGGGATAATGGTGACAGGTGAAACAGGGTAACAATAAGGTAAATTGCTGAGTACGGTTATAAGGGGAAAAAACATGATACACAGCACTAAATACAAGGGTCACCTAGAGGGATAATGGTGACAGGAGCACAGGATAATGATAAGATAAAAATGCTGAGTATGGTTAATAAAAAAAACACAACACACAGCACAAAAACATATATTCCCCTAACGGACAAAGAAACTACACCCGAGTGACCTCAATAATAATAAAATAAGTAAAGGACACCCGAGGAGACGGCAGGCAGAGTCCAAAACGGCCGGAATTGTTCTGGTAATCTCCCCGCCCATTGTCCAGTTGGCAACCCGGGGAAGAGACAATGTTCGGGCGGCCAAGTCCAAACCCGAGTTCCAAGAAACTAGGCCACCGGTAGCCGTGCCAGGCCACCCAGCAACAATACAGTTCATCGGGAGGTTGGACCAGCTCGCCGAACCAGAAGACTTGCAGGTCGAGCCGTCGACCCGCGTCACTCAACCACCAGGACCGTTGAGACGGGCGAAGGGTCAGAGCGGACCCCGGAGGAAGAGGCTTAGAGGAGAGCCGATGATGAGGTAGACGAGCGTCAGGCTGCAGGGGAACAGCCACCTCCCCACCGGACCTGGACAACACTGGGGTGGCACCCGCGTCGGACCCCGATTGGGTCTTAGGCGAACCCACGCTGAACGCCGCTGGAGCAGCACCCGCGTCGGACCCCGATTGGGTCTCGGACGAATCCATGTCGAGCACCGCTGGAGCAGCACCTACGACGGACCCCGACTGGGTCGGCACCGCACCAGAACCGACCTTCAACACTGAACCTGGACCCCACAGCACCACGAGGAACGGCAACTCCTCGCCGGCAACCGTGGAAGAAGGCTCAGAGGAGAAAACAGAACCGGGGTCAGGATCACCGGCAGCGCCAGAACCTGGCGGAACGAGCTCGGATGCAGCGGGCGGCTGCACCCGACTCATCCCCCCTAGAGACAGGCTAAAGTGCTCAGAGAAATAGAGGGAGAAAAGAGAGAGGAGCACTCGCCTGATCTCAGGTTCCGACTCCGTCCAGGACTGCGAAGATCCAGGATCCGTTGTCCGGAGGTCGTTGTCAGGCTCCCATTCGGCTGCGTCGGGCCCCGCAGCCAGAACGATGGTCAGCGCAGCTTGAGGTTCCTCCAGCGCAAGTAGCCACGCCGACAGTCCACGCGGCGTGATGGTAGGAGAACCTCGTCCTGCTGGACCGAACCGCACCTCCGTGGAGACCCAGGGACGCTTGGTCGTCGGCGCAGACTCCACACAGCAGTCGGTCTTCCTCCTCCGCCCACAACGTAGCTGCGGAACCGCAGGCCCTCTCCTCGTCCCACCACGTTGACCCGGAGCCGGGGAGCGCTAGGCGGAGAGAGACACAAAGGATGCAGGATTAAAGGCACAGGTTACAGCAGGTGGTGGGAGTTCAGGGAGCTGCGAACCCCAAACTCCACCTCCAGGAGTGTGACAGAGCAAATCATTAAACTGATGTAAATAAACTGAGACTTGCCTGCCTCCTGGAGGTTGGGTGGAGCCTGCTGCGGTGAACATTGCTTCCTCCTCTCCCCGCCAGGCGATAACGGAGGACCCCCTGGGAAATCGTCTGGGGACCGCTCGCGTCGTCTCCAGGCGAGGGCTCACCAGGCCGGGATTCCAGGCACACACAGCAGTCGGGGAGCGCGTTGAGGAGGAGGGGGTATCAACCGGGGTGAGCCAGCCCGAATGCCCTGAAGTGACAGCAGGGGAATGAGGCTCAGGGAACGAGGCTGTAAAATCTCCACACTGACGAGGCGAAAAGGTGACAGCTGCGTGGGAGGAGAGGTCCTGGTGGGAGCCCAGAACTGGATCCGGACGGGGTTCATGCTGAGGTGACTTGGCGAAGTGATGACGGCTATTCCCAGGGGACGAAGTGAGGGGGGAACCCAGGAATCGCCGCTCCTGATCAGAGACCGAGGCGAGGAAGGCGTTGAGCTCGGGAAAGCTTCACTGCCCTGGAGTCCTCTCCACCAATCTCACTGCCGCCGCCACGTGCCTGCAGATGGTGAATGGATGCATAGCAGGAATCGCGTCAGCCGCTCGGTCCCAGACGTAACTGCTGTCAGCTGCGGCTCCATGGGGGGAATCCCGAGTGACGTGATGCAGAACGGGGGAAGCCCTCTGGGTGGCGCGAACTCCCGGGCTGGAATGGCAGCAGGAATGGGATCCCGAAGCGGGGGGCAACGTCATTCACTTCGGCGTTCTGCCGGGGTTTCCATCCAGCCCGCGGAGCTTCTCTCGCTGTGTGTCCATGGCGTCAATCCTGGCACTGACCTCAAGATGGAATAAGGAGCGAGTATAACTGTCCAGGAGATCCTCAGCACGGCCTGGATGCCAGCGTCTCGCATTGGAGGCGTCGTGCAGGGTGAAGAGCGTCCTGTCGACAGCCCCCAGGATGGACCTCAGCTCGTCGCCCTGGCGTCGGAGGTGACTCCTGGGAAACGGCGTGCTAACGGCACTAACATCCGGACAGGAAGGTACAAGTCCAAACCATTTACGGCCGCCGGCAACTCGTTCTGGCTGCGACATACTGTCACACGTGGCTCTAGGGAGATACGCAATAAGAGAGCCAAGGGCGAGCCAGTCAGTTGTAATGTTTAATAGTGACAGGGGTAAGAGATGAGGAAAGCACAGATGCTCATACATAGTTACACTCATGGGCAGTACAGCAACAGAGTTAACCGTTAATAAGGTGGCGCTCCCAAGTGATTCGCTAAGACTAGTAGAGGGCTTGCGCCGGACATGGGGGCACAGAGGCACAAATACTTCTTACGGGAAAACACTTACGAGAGATGCTGGATGATGAGACAAGGGCTGGCACCGGACGAAGGGGCTCCAGCCTAGTAGTGCTTATGTCGCAGCGCCGAATGATCGTGGCTGCTCCTCTTTATACTCATTAGCAGTGCCCCAGCTGATGAAGATTAATTGGCTCCAGCCGTCCCGTGACACTGACAGCTGGGAGCCAGCTGAGGTGCTGCCCAATGAGAGGCAGGGATAAAAGGAGCATGGGCTGAGCACCGAGCCGGCGTCTCACCCCATGGTGACACTTATTTTACCGAGGAATTTACCAATTAATTCATTAAAAATCCTTCAATGTGATTTTCTGGATTTTTTTTTTTTCTCATTTTGTCTCTCATAGTTGAGGTATACCTATGATGAAAATTGGAGACCTCTCTCATCTTTTAAGTGGGAGAACTTGCACAATTGGTGGCTGACTAAATACTTTTTTGCCCCACTGTATATATATATATATACATACATGTATATATATATATATACTATATATATACTATATATATATATATATATATATATATATATATATATATATATATATATATATATATATATATTTACACTTTAAATAGCAGCTGAAAATATTTGTGTTTGATTTGTGTTTGATCTGGCTTTCATTTATTTCATATCAACTGCTTTTTAATGGTCTCATATTTTTAAATTATTTTAACCTTTTGTTTTAGCTTGAGTTTTTTATTTTTTCAAACTTTGTTTTTATTTCTGTTTTTATTTTTATTGTGTTTCTACCTAGTTGTTTTTTATTCTATTGAATAAAAAGTGAGTATGTCTATGAGTATGTCTATGAGAAGCATTAGCATTAAGTGAGATGCAGTTCACTCCACCCTCCCTCTTACAGGTTTAAACTTTACTTTTTTGCTGATGTATGAACCATGAACCAAAAAATATATATTCATAATTCAATCCACACAGCAATTCAATGTTTTCCTGTCATAAATTACAATAATAAATGCTGAAAACTAAAAGCAAAATAATCATAGAAAACAATTTTTTTAATGAAGATGCAACATTGAGATGCATCAAGATGTAATGTGAATCGGTTTGCATTTGAATTGATAATGCCTGAATCATAATCTAATTGTGAGACCACTGAAGAGTCACACCTCTAGCACCTGGAGGAACTGAGGATTAGTGCTCGTGTGGACAGAACAGAGCTGGACTCAGAATTAATAAAGCAATTTGATATTTGACTGAAAGAACAACAAAATGAGTTGATAAATTCTGGCATTGATTGTGTTTTTTTAAGTTTACTTTGCAAGCTGTGACATGCTAAATAGGAATATTGCATGTTTACTATTATTATAAAAAATGATTTTAATAAAGTAGTTTTTTGAAGAAGTTAATGTCTTTTTGGAAGGTAATTCAATAAACATTCTCAATATTCATTATAGGCAGAGTGAAACATTCAAACCATTCTGATTTAATATTGATGATAATGACTGTAGTTTTTAAATTAAATTATAAATCCTGATATTGATCGATTGATGAAAAACTTATTTACTGGTCTTGCAGTAATCAGTATTAACCACACCATTGCTGAGTAACTTTCATATGATGATGTAATTGATGACTTTGCATCAAGAAAAACAAGAAAAGTCAGTCTTTAGATTGCACAGGTTTTTTGTTTTGTTTTTTTTTTTTTTGGGGGGGGGTGTCTTGGCACTACTGAGTGTGAGAGAAAAGGATGCAAGGGATAGGATGAGATGGAGGCAGATGATCCGCTGTTGCAACTATTAAAGGGGGCAGCTAGACAAAGAAGAAGAAGAAGAAGAAGAAGAAGAAGAAGAAGAAGAAGAAGAAGAAGAAGAAGAAGAAGAAGAAGAAGAAGAAGAAGAAGAAGAAGAAGAATGTACCCAATTTTATTCTTGGAAGCACTTTTGTTTGGATTCTAGGTGTGAAAGTGTGTGGTTGTTGGCCCTGGAATGGCCTGCCGGTGTTCTGACATTTTAGCATACTTTGTCAGGATAGCCTACCCATATGGCAAATCGATAGATATAGCTATCGGTTTAGCCTGTTTTGTCAGAATAGCATACCTACAGTATGTACAGTGGGGCAAAAAAGTATTTAGTCAGCTACCAATTGTGCAAGTTGTCCCACTTAAAAGATGAGAGAGGTCTCCAATTTTCATCATAGGTATACCTCAACTATAAGAGACAAAATGAGAAAAAAAAATCCAGAAAATCACATTGAGGGATTTTTAATGAATTAATTGGTATTTTCCTCAGTAAAATAAGTATTTGGTCACCTACAAACAAGCAAGATTTCTGGCTCTCACAGACATGTAACTTCTTCTTTAAAAGGCTCCTCTGTCCTCCACTCGTTACCTGTATTAATGGCACCTGTTTGAACTCGTTATCAGTATAAAAGACACCTGTCCACAACCTCAAACAGTCAGACTCCAAACTCTAATATGGCCAAGACCAAAGAGCTGTCAAAGCACACCAGAAACAAAATTGTAGACCTGCACCAGGCTGGAAAGACTGAATCTGCAATAGGTAAGCAGCTTGGTGTGAAGAAATCAACTGTGGGAGCAATTATTAGAAAATGGAAGACATACAAGACCACTGATAATCTCCCTCGATCTGGGGATCCACGCAAGATCTCACCCCATGGGGTCAAAATGATCACGAGAACGGTGAGCAAAAATCCCAGAACTACACGGGGGGACCTAGTGAATGACCTGCAGAGAGCTGGGACCAAAGTAACAAAGGCTACCATCAGTAACACACTACGCCTCCAGGGACTCAAATCCTGCAGTGCCAGACGTGTCCCCCTGCTTAAGCCAGCACATGTCCAGGCCCGTCTGAAGTTTGCTAGAGAGCATTTGGATGATCCAGAAGAGGATTGGGAGAATGTCATATGGTCAGATGAAACCAAAATAGAACTTTTTGGTAAAAACTGAACTTGTTGTGTTTGGAGGAGAAAGAACACCATACCTACTGTGAAGGATGGGGGTGGAAGCATCATGCTTTGGGGCCGTTTTTCTGCAAAGGGACCAGGACGACTGATCCTCGTAAAGGAAAGAATGAATGGGGCCATGTATCGTGAGATTTTAAGTGAAAACCTCTTCCATTAGCAAGGGCATTGAAGATGAAACGTGGCTGGGTCTTTCAGCATGACAATGATCCCAAACACACCGCCCGGGCAACAAAGGAGTTGCTTTGTAAGAAGCATTTCAAGGTCCTGGAGTGGCCTAGCCAGTCTCCAGATCTCAACCCCATAGAAAATCTTTGGAGGGAGTTGAAAGTCCGTGTTGCCCAGCGACAGCCCCAAAACATTACTGCTCTAGAGGAGATCTGCATGGAGGAATCGGCCAAAATACCAGCAACAGTGTGTGAAAACCTTGTGAAGACTTACAGAAAACGTTTGACCTCTGTCATTGCCAACAAAGGGTATATAACAAAGTATTGAGATGAACTTTTGTTATTGACCAAATACTTATTGTCCACCATAATTTGCATATAAATTCTTTAAAAATCCTTCAATGTGATTTTCTGGATTTTTTTTTCCTCATTATGTCTCTCATAGTTGAGATATACCTATGATGAAAATTGGAGACCTCTCTCATCTTTTAAGTGGGAGAACTAGCACAACTGGTGGCTGACTATATACTTTTTTACCCCACTGTATTACCAATACTCATCTGGTTTCTTTTTTTTTCTCTCCATAGGGGTTGCCAGATTTGTAGCTGTCACAGTGAAAAGGTTTATGTATTTTTGGTTCTTTTTCTGAAATAATGTTTGTTTATGGGTGTGTGCGCCAGTGTTGCGGACGTTAGCGGTGTCCTTTTCTCCGCCTTCAATCCCTCCATATCGCGGCGCATATGCGCTCGTGCTGCCGAGCTTGCGGGTGAGTCGGAGAGCTCGTGAAGGGGGCTTGTGCAGGTGTCTCGCCCCGCCTATCAGCGCCATTGTGTGAGCGAGTGTCGGAGAGAGGACGGAGTGTTTTTCCTGCAGGCAGCCGGACTGTTAAATGTTCTCCATGTTTGTGAGGAAACAGCGGCGGACCCGGACGATATGCAAATATGGGTGGTAGGCATGCGCTGTTCACATGCCTGATTAGAAGAGTCACACGGCTGCTGGAGGCTGTCCACAATCAGATGCGGAGAAAGGACTTTGGAGAGAGGACTTTGTTTGGGAAATTTGTGACATGACTAACAACTCATAAATTCTAGGCAGAAGGCGCACACGGTATGTGATTATTTTTGTTTATGAACATTTGTTAAGTGTTATAATTTATTTTGTATTCATGTTTTTTTATGTCTGTATTTTTAGTTTTTCACGGTGTTTAAGGGCAAAGATTTGCTGTGACAAAATAAACAAAAAACTTGTCAACATCAGTTGGAGCGGGGTTTTCTGACCTAGATGAAGACTTTGGGAGCGGTTATAAGATTTACACACCGGACTCTCACCAATCTTTTCAATGAACTTGTTTGTTGCACTTGAACATGTCTGAGTCTGTCTGATTTTGGGCCTGTTATTACCAAAACATGTCAGTGGTAGGAACATTTAAACTAACAGAAAATAATACTAGTTTAATACAATGGCATTGTTATAGATCTGCCTCTTGGCAGATGATGATAAGATGGGGAAGGACTCAAATGTGAAGGCCCAACTTGCAATAATGATTTATTAACAAAACCCAAGAACAAACAAAAGGCACAGCACGGGTGCTGGAAATACATAACTCAGAAGCATATGGCAAATTAAAACTCAGGCAGGAAACTTGAGACACAAGGATACTCTGGCTAAACCATGGAAAAATGACAATGACCTCACAATGAACTGAAAACAAAGAGCAACATATGTCCGGTTATGGCGGCCACGTGAGGGGGACACGTCTCGCTCTGCTCTGCTCCTGGAGACGAAAAAACGGCAAATAACTCTCTCATTTGGGACAGAACCTATCCCAGCGTTTGGACGAGGATATGTCGGTGAAGCCTAAGGCTGGAAAACCAGGTAGAGGAAAAAGCGAGCCGCCGAAACAGTCTAAATTAACGGACTTTCACGTCTGTGACGCAGCAGATAAAGAAGCTCCATATATGGCGGAGGAAGCGAGCAGCGGTGCGGTGAATGTGGGAAACGGCACAGGTGCGGTGCTTAACGCCATTAGTTCAATGAGAGCGGACTTTTCCGCTAAGTTTGATGGGATTATGGCAGCGTTGGAAGGAATGAGAAAAGAATTGGGTGACTGTGTAGAACGAATGGCGCAGTTAGAGCTTCGTGTCGCTAGTGCTGAAGATGACGTCACCTGTCTTCAATTAAAGGTGCGCACTTTGGAAAAAAAAAATAAAAGCCTGGAAAATAATGTCTTGGACTTGGAATCCCGGTCGAGACGGAACAACTTGAGGCTGGTGGGTCTACCGGCGGAATCCGAAAGTCGGGACACATGTTCCTTTTTGGAAAAGTGGATTCCGGAGGCGCTGGGCAGCGCGGAGCTGCAATCAGCAGTCGTTCTGGAAAGTGCATATCGTATCGGCCCACGGACAGATAAGGGAAAACCGAGGACGATTATTATGAAGTTTATCAGCAACAGAGACAGGATGAAGATCTTCAATGCTGCGCGAGCTAAAGGCCAGATTAGACACCAGGACCAGCAGGTGCGGTTCTACCCAGATTTGGCCACAGGAATCCAACAATTGAGGAAGCAGTTTGATTCCATACGTAAAGAGCTGCGCAACCTTGGGATTCGTCATGGTGTAATTTATCCTGCGAGACTGTTGACCACGTATGAGGGCAGAACCCACATCTTCAAGACCCCAGAGGAGGCGCAGGAGTTCATCAAGAAGATCCAAGAAGAGACTGGTGGGAGCTAAGCATGAACAAAATATAAGGTAGAATATTTAAGCATTTGCACAGGCATCTGACTGACTTGAAGCAAATAGCAAGTTTACAAAATATAGATTGTATTATATATTAAAAAAAAAAATAAAAAAAAAACTATGATGTACAAAGCTGCTAAAAATGTTGGAGTTAAGTTGGAAAACTACAGAAGAGAGTTAATGTTATGTCATTAAAAGTAGCAGAGTTAGGGTGATTGGGAGGATGAAGAAGGAGTGGCTTTGGCTGATCCTCGTGGGTGTGGAACGGTCGATGGCTATATCGGGAGACGGAATTTTTTTTTTTGATTTTGGGGGGATTACCACAAATGTGGGAAGGGGGAATTTGTTTGTGTGTAGTTTGTAGGATGAATGTTCAACCACTCATGTTTTTGCTTCTCTGTATGAGCATGTTTATACTGCAAGGTAATCCTAAACTCCCTATTGATCATAAACCAAAGCGTTAATCTTAATTTAACTTCATGGAATTGTAGAGGTCAACAAAAATTAAAAAAACTTAAACAAGTTATGAATAAAATAAAAGATATGGGTTCAAAAATTGTGTTTTTACAAGAAACTCATCTAATAGAGGAGGATGTAAAAAGAATTAGGAGTAGATGGCAAGGAAGTGTTTTCACCTCATCATTTTCATCCCGAGCCAGGGGAGTTATGACTCTCATACATAAATCAGTCCCATTTCAAGTGAAAAATGTAATTGGAGACAAATTTGGAAGATATTTAATCATTCAAGGATCTTTGTTATTAGAAAATATAAATTTGGTAAACCTATATGGTCCCAATATACAGTAGATGATCAAAAGTTCTTTGCTAATTTATTTCTTATCTTATCATCACTTACAGGGCAACATATAATAGCAGGGGATTTTAATTGTACATTGAATCCCGGTATAGATAGATCAACAGGACTGGACTGTACGCACAATGGATGTAGGATGACCATTATTCATTTTATGAAAGAATTGAGATTGCTAGATATATGGAGAGAAATGAATCCACAAGTTAAAGCCTACTCTTGTTATTGCAATACCTACACGACTTTCTCACGTATTGATTATTTTTTGATCTCCGTAGAATTAAGGTCCAAGATTCAAAACTGCTTTTATGACAACATCGTGATCTCTGATCATGCACCCTGCTGTCTAATATATGTAGATAAGAAATTGACAAAGGAACCAGGTAGATGGCAATTTCAGCATAAATGGCTTCAGGATGAGGAATTTGTTAAGTATATAGAAAAACAGATAGATGAGTTCTTTGATATCAATACTACACAAACATCAGCATGTGTAAAGTGGGAGGCTTTCAAAGCTTTTATTAGGGGACATATTATTAGTTATACAGGTTCAAAATCTAAGAAGACTCGAGAGGAGAGAGTTCAACTGGAACATAAAATAAAAATTCTTCAAGAAAAAGTATATGCAGGAAGTGATCCAAGGTTGGAGAACGAATTACTGATTTTGAGAGCTGAATATGACAAAAAATCAGCGAATAGAGCTGCCTCGAGCCTTCTAAGATTGAAACAATCTTTTTATGAACAAGGTGAAAAATCAGGAAAATTATTGGCATGGCAGATTAAACAATTAGAATTTAAAACACCAATTACCAATATTATAAGTAACGGACAGGTAGTTATAGATCCTTTAGAAATTAATAGAGCCTTTAGAGATTACTATGAAAAATTATATGATACCAAAAATGAATGTGACTTAACAAAACTAAATAGGTTTTTGAACGAACTATCTATACCATGTATTTCAAATGAAAACAGGGAGATACTGGAGTCTGAAATTAGTCAAGAAGAAGTTGGGCTAGCCATTGATAATATGAAATCAGGAAAAAGTGCAGGACCAGATGGTCTTCCAGTTGACCTTTATAAAAAATTTAAGAATAAATTAATAAAGTCTTTTTTGGAAATGGTTTTAGAAGCATTTCAAAATAGTAATTTACCATCATACATGAATAATGCCTTAATTATACTGTTGCCAAAACCAGGTAAACCCTCTAATAAATGTGAAAATATGAGACCAATAAGCCTATTAAATGCCAACCTTAAGATAATCTGTAAAATTTTAGCAAGACGAATACAAGAAATTTTACCAAATAGTATTAATCGAGATCAGAATGGCTTTATAAAGGGAAGACAAGTCTTCCATAATGTAAGAAGACTATTTAATATTATTTATTCTAATAAAGAAGCACCGGATACAGCTGTCCTATCACTGGACGCCGAAAAGGCCTTTGATAGAGTTGAATGGCCCTTTCTTTTTGAAGTCTTACAAAGGTTTGGACTTGGAAATAATTTCATAAAATGGGTTCAGATAATATATAATAATGCTACAGCAGAAATCCTAACAAATAACAATATTTCAAAATCAATAAAAATCAATAGAGGATGTCGACAAGGCTGTCCACTTTCACCTTTACTGTTTACTATGGCAATTGAACCTTTAGCGATGGCGATACGTCTACAGTCACAAATATATGGAATTAAAGTTGGACCAACAGAACATAAAATCTCCCTGTATGCCGATGACATAATTTTGTTTATGTCGAATCTTAAAAAATCAATTCCGACCTTGTTGAATTTAATAAAGAATTTTGGGGAAATATTAGGATATAAAATAAATAAAACTAAATCTTCAATATTAATGCTAAATGAGACCCAGAGAAATTACCCAGCCCCTGAGGTAAATCAATTCAATGTTGTAAATCAGTTTAAATATTTAGGAATCCAAATTGTGCCTAAGCTAGAATCAGTCGCCAGTGTCAATTATGAAGCCTTAATGACAGATATTAATGAGTTACTTCAGAGATGGATGTCACTACCAATGTCGATGATCGGGAGAATCAATATACTTAAAAGTAATATCTTACCTAAAATACTTTATTTATTTCAATACATTCCCTTACCACCACCTTTAGATTTATTCTCAAGAATTAAAAAAAAGTTAGTGGAATTTATATGGAACAACAGGAGGGCTAGATTGCATTTGTCTTTATTATATTTACCATTTGATCGTGGAGGTCTGAAATGTCCAAATTTTATGTTGTATTATTGGTCGGCACAACTGAGGTCTATGACATATTATTTTTCATCAAATGATCTCCCTCACTGGACTGAAATGGAATCATACAATTTGCCTTTACCTCTTCCCATATTCATATATTCAGACTCGGCAAAAAAATTACAGAAACAAGTTAAAAACCCATTTGTAAAACATATGATTAAAATATGGTGTGAAACTAAAAAATATTTAAAAGAACCACACTTACTGTCACAATTTAGTCCAATATGGGGTAATCAATATTTTAAACCAGGGAGAGCGGATGCTGTGTTTAAAGTATGGAGTTTAAAAGGGATCCAAAAAATTCAAGATTTATATTTGTCATGTTCAGATAACATAATGTCTTTTGAAGAACTGAGGATCAAATTTAATCTTAATAGAACACATTTTTTTAAATATCTTCAACTTAGGAACTTTATTCGATCAAACCAAAATAATGCTCTCACTCGACCTATTTATTCATCCTTGGAAAAAATGTTGATGAAAGATAGTAAAAGAAAGGGTATTATTTCAGAGTTTTATAACTCATTGACACTATCCTCAAGTGAAAACTCACAGAAAAGATTAAACTACTGGAAAGAAGATCTGCAAACTGAAATTTCAGAGGAACAATGGGAATTGGCTTGTACAGAAGCTCAAACCAAATCAATAAATGTACGTCTTAAATTGATACATTTTAAATGGTTAATGCGGATGTATGTTACACCGGTGGAGTTAAATAGATATAACAAAAACATACCAGATACATGCACAAAATGCATGGAAAGTAAAGGAACCCTATTTCATTGTTTATGGGAATGTAGAATAATTAGAATGTTTTGGGAAGAGGTGAGGGTAACAATTGAAAAAATAATTTCAAAACAAATCATATTGAATCCTAAACTGTTTTTGTTGGGTCTGTACCCAAAAAAGCATAACTTTAATAAAAGTGAAAGAACATTCATAGACCTCAGTTTGCTTAATGCCAAAAAATGTATTGCATTACTGTGGAAAAAGACTCATAGACCAGATGTGACTCAGTGGTTAAGACAGATGTTAACAAACCTTCCATTAGAAAGAATAACATATATACTGAAATCAAAGGAAAGTGTGTTTGAGAATATATGGAGACCTTTTATTGATTATGTAAAAAATTTAAACATAACTCTTGAAGAAGAAGGTGAATGATGTGTGTGGACCTTGTAAATTCCAAACTGGTGAACATAATATGTATACTTATGTAATGGATTGTCTAGACTAAACAGAGGAGCATTGTTGAAGACTTGATTTTGTTGGTGGTTGTAGGTGTTTTTAGTGCATTTTTTTTTTTGTAGTACTTTAGTGTTAGTGTTTGATTGTTTGTGTTATGTTTGTTAAAAAAAAGGTTCAATAAAGATATTGTGGAGAAAAAAAAAGAGCAACATATATAGGGAGCAATATAATCAGGGAAAACAGGACAGCTGGGAGAGAAATCAAGGGCTAAACAGAGTACACATGTGGGAAAGTGGCTACAGAAAACATGATGTCTGTTTCTCTGTGTTGGCCCTGTGATGGACTGGAACTTGTAACAATAGGTAAATAAATACAGCCATGTAAAAAAATTAGGACACCTTGTATAGCCCTGTGTGTGCTTTTTTAACCCCTTGCACTCTGGTCAATTTCCCTAAAAATGCCTAAAAATAACATACCCAAAGTAAATCAAAAGCTGTTCTTCAACCCTTTGCAGCATCTTCATGGGGTTGGTCTCATTTAAAAGAAAACACTTTGAATTTTTTGGCAAAACAGTCATAATCTCTCTAAGTGCTCCTGCCACTGAGTTACAGTCATCTAAACATACTGAATTTGAAGAAAATAAAGTTCGCCTGGGTGTTTTTTTTAGATACAAATGCTTGCAAATAACACACAGCTTCAGATCCGGGCTGGAAAATGCAACAGAAAATGTAGATCCAAGTGTTATCCAGCTGAGGTCAAAATTTTGTAACAATACCACAAAAAATGAATATATTACACAGCTTTTTTCTCAGGTTGTTCCCAGGCGTTTTTGAACTGTGCCAAATTGTGCCAAATGGCACAGTTTGGAAGAACGTCTATAACTTTTGAATGATTCAACTAGAAAAGCACTCGGAGAGCGCAGACCTCCGCCAAGCGCCACAGTTCCCCTGTGGGCATGTTGTGCTGTATTTTTTTTTCCCAAGTGTTCTGACGATTTTTTGGCAGAGTTACATGCACAAAAAAAAAAATATTGAAAAAATATTGAAAATGGCCCTATCTCGCAATGCTAAATTAAAAAAAAAAAAAAAGAATCCTTTAAAAAATTCCTGGATCCAGACGGTGATCCGGATCACCACCAAAATCTAATCATCTGTAGGATACCCCATTTCTGACAATCTCTGAAAATTTCATGAAAATCCGTCCATAACTTTTTGAGTTATCTTGCTAAAAAACAAACAAACAAACAGACAAACCAACACCGATGAAAACATAACCTCCTTGGCAGAGGTAACAAAGAAGCTTCATCTTGGGCTCAAATGAAAGGTGACACTCAGGGCTGTGTGTGTGTGTGGGGGGGGGGTTGTTTATTCATTCATGAATGAATGAATGAACAAACAAGCCCCCCACACACAAAGAAGCATGCAACGTAAAAAATTTGTGGCCTTTTTTTACAAGAAAAAATAACCTACAGTGCACTAAAAATTATACTAAAATATCTGCAATGTAGAGGATAACCCCCCCCCCCGCTACAGAGGAGCACGGCGCACAAAAAAACGGTCCGTCAACGGTCCGTCATGTGGCGATTACGCACCGTTGTAATCACCGATCGGTCAAAAGTCATTCTGATTACTATTTTCAGTGATAAAGAATAATTTAGCTTATAACACTTACCTGTCCACAACAGCAGTGTCGCTGGCGAACATCTGTTCCTTATTGTCAGACGAACATGAAGCTGGTCCACTTGATACGGACTCGTGGTTCTGGTCACGCGACCCGGTCAAACCATGATTCCGTGATTGCGGTTTTGCGTTTCCATGATTGTGGTTTTGGCGAACGATTTTTCAAAACAAATAAGAACAGTAGTAATAAAAAAAGACTGGCGAACGCTACCGTTACACACAGCGGCTTACACAAAACAGATTTTACGCACGGGACGCACGCTTTCGAACTTCTCTGCTTCAATTGGCTCGCTGTATTCGCAGCCGTTGGTAGGCGGGTCCTTCTTGCTAGGTTTTCAGTCATTGGTTCTTCAAGGTTTCAGAAACCCAATTCAAGTCTCTTATTAGTCGAATGAGAAGTCAATCAAATCTAAACCAATCAAAGCACTCCTTTGGCTTTCTGTTCGCGGCTGTGTCTGTAGTGGAAGAATAGAAATGCAGCCTTTTTTCTTTCAGTGCGCACTGAGACGCACAGTGCGCACTAGGACGCACGAGGATGCACTAGGACACAGAGACATGACCGCCCGCGGTATCCCGGAGTGCAAGAGGTTACATTTGGACATATGGATATTGAGTATCAATGTTAAAAATACTGGGAGATTCATGTAATACAACTAAACAATGAAAAATGAATTAAAGACTTTTATCAAATTTTCTGTAAAATGTAATTCTAAACAAATAGTGAGGAATAAATTAGGACACCCCCACACATTAGGAATAAATTAGGACACCCCCATCTTTTTTAGGACACCCCCACATTCATTCCCACTTAAAATGGTTAAAATAAATGTTAAAAAATACAAATAAAACAAAAACAAGGTTAGACATAGATATGTGAACATTTTTTAATAAAGAACTGAATATTTAAAGGGGTGTCCAAATTTTTTCACATGACTGTGTACACACCAGACCACAATAATGACAATAAAGACAAACAGGGGATAACACAACCCACCAGGGGAAACAAAAAAGACATTACTAGCAATAATAACAAATAAGAAATCAAACAAAAACACAAGAAACTGGGGAAAACAAAGAGGCTGACCACAGAGAAACCAGGGGAGAAGGAAAAAATTCATTCATTCATTCATTCATCTTCTTCCGCTTAATCCTTTTCGGGTCGCGGGGGGGCTGGAGCCTATCCCAGCATCTTTGGGCGAGAGGCAGGGTACACCCTGAACAGATCTCCAGTCCATCGCAGGGCCAACACAGAGAGACTGACAACCATTCACTCTCACAGTCATACCTAAGGACAATTTATAATCCCCAGTTTGATGCCAATTAACCTAACGTGCTTGTTTTTGGCATGTGGGAGGAAACCGGAGAAATCCTGGAGTAAACCCACGCAGACACGGGGAGAACATGCAAACTCCACACAGATCCCTGTTGGTCAGGGGCTGGGATCGAACCCAGGATCCCCCGGCCAAGGGTGAGTTGCTGTGCTGCCGATAATAATAATAATAATAATAATAATAATAACGGGGGGAACAACCATAGAGAACCCAAAACAACAAAGCGGGGGCATGATCAGGGGACCATGCCCAGACCATGACAGGTATGATGTTCAGATTATCTGTTCTGTTCTGTTAATTTACACTGACAAAATTGCATACCTACAGTTTAATAGAGTGGTACAAATAAACATTACAATCAATCATACATTCACATAAAAAAACCCTTAGACATCAATAAAATTATAAAAACAAATAAAATTGTTTAAAAAATTAAACAATCTTCATACCACTCATTTTTTCCAGTACAACTGCATTTTTTTATTTTGAGTTAACTGCGCCCTAACTACAGCTTTACACACACACACACACACACACACACACACACACACACACACACACACACACACACATATACAGTATATAGCATGTACTGCAACAACAGAACTAACAATATGCAGCTCTACAGTGGTGTGAAAAAGTGTTTGTCCCCTTCCTGATTTCTCAATTTGTTTGTATGTTTGTCACTGTTAGAATAATTATGAGCATAAATTATTCCAAGTCAAAGATCAGGCAGAATATTGGATTTAAGTATATTTATTATAAAAATAAACACATATAAAGGAATAAAACAAAATAAAAACCTCAATGGCCATTTTGAGGGAGAGATTACAGAGCTTGGCCTTCAGCTGAACCACACACCAAATCTCTGAACATACATTCTCTAAGCTTGGTATTTATAGCTGCTGCTCAGGATAGATAAACAAAGAAAAAGAGCCACAGACATCTGGAGACAGGATGTCTATAAATCTAATCTACGGACTGGAAGTTTCAGCACATTCCTCGGACACAGAAGAGCAGGGCATGTCAAAGAGATTATCAATGTAGCTTTTACACTTGTACTGACCCTCAGTCTCAGCATTCGCATACATTCTCTGAAGGCCCCAGTTAGACAATACTTGCTCGCAGACATGAAAGAATAATATTAAGGAATATATGTGTCATGGCCGCCAATCACGGCACCTGTGTGCGCACCTGCCGGTTATTGCCTGCGGCCTATTTATTCCCATCAGGACCAGTGCTGGGCGCGGAGTCGTCTGATTCCTTTGGTGAATCACGCCACTATCTGCCTCTGTGCTTCCCTGCACTGAATTCTCCTGCCTTCGGCTTCCAAGCCCAGCAGAACGACGTCCGGGTCTATTTCGCCCGGACCAACAACCAAGTAAGCTCTTTAGCTTCTAACCTGTCCTTTCCCCTGTGCACAGGCGGAGCCCGCCATGGCGGACCTCCTTCTCCCTCCAGGCGGTGGACTTATCCCTTTCCTGCTGATTAGCCCGCAGACACTGTCTCCCTGGCTGCAGCTTCAGTGCGACCTGAAGACTCATCGACATTTGTTGACAGTAAGCCCAGTAATATCAGACGTGCTGCATAGGTGTACTGTTGCTAATGGCCCTTGTCTCTGTTTCAGGGTTGCCAGTCTGTACGGTGCTCTGCCGGCTCAGCGGGAATACGCAGATTGCACTACACTACATTACACCTCATAATCGCACTCACGCATCCACTCACTCACGTTAATAAATAAAGTACGTTAATTGTGTTAAGCCTAAGTCGTGTCTGTCTGTTGGTCACCTGAACCATGTCAGCACGACTCCGCCAAAGTGACCCGGCAGACAGCGCACTCATGCACCGCATCAACCATCTCGAGGCTCGGGTAGACCAATTAGCGTACCAGCAACAAGTGATGCTAACCCAGCTAACTTGCATCACTGAAAGGTTAGATCATTTAACTAACCCACAGGGGTTTTCCACAGCACCAGCTAGCTCCTCAGCTCCCGCTAGTTCTACCACTAGCTCTTCGCCTAGCCCTCACTCTACAGGTTCCGCTAGTCGGCTCACTCCCGTTCCTACTCCCGCCCGGTTTAGAGGGGTACTGGGAGAAGCCAGGGGTTTTCTCATGAAGTGTGAAATTGTGTTCCAACAGCTTCCCGGAGATTTTCCCACTGACCAGAGCCGCATTGGCTATATGATCAATCTATTAGAGGGGTGGGCTTTAGCGTCGGCTTATGTGGTTATGGCTAGGGCCGATTATGCGTCTATGACATATGTTCTATTTACTCAGAAATTCAAGGAAGTGTTTAGTCACTCGAACCGGGAGGATGTTCTTACCTCTCGCCTGTTAAACCTTCAGCAGGGGTCGAGGGCAGTCGCCGATTACGCTGTTGACTTCCGGGTCGTAGCTACGGAGGTCGGGTGGGAAGACGCCTCCTTGAGTAGTATTTTCCTGAGAAGTTTGAGCCCTAGCCTGCGGGAAGAGCTGGCCCGCCTGGAGAAACCCTCTACGCTGCATGAGTGTATCTCTCTGGCCATTAGCCTTGACAACCATCTGAGGGAACCAGCAGCAGAACGTAGGACTTCAGGCCGTACTGAGAATAGGCCACGTCGAGCTCTCCAGCCCCCCCTACTGGCCCTCCCACCTACTGACCTCTCTGAGGACCAAGAACCAATGATAGTGGGTGGGTCGAAACTTTCTGCTGAGGAGAGACAGCGCCGCCGTGAGTTGGGGTTGTGTGTCTATTGCGGGAGCGAGGAGCATGACCTGAATTCTCGTCCTAGGCGGCCAAAAAGGGGAAGCCCGTACGTCAAAGTAGGGGGCCTCACGGACGTAAAAGATAGCAATCCCCCCACCCGCTTTCTCATTCCTATTCAGTTTTGCATTGGTCACAAAGAACATAATACACATGCACTCACTGACTCAGGGGCCGAGCAGAGCTTCATTTCTAGGAGTCTGGGAACCCGTCTGGGTCTATCTATGCAACCGTTGAAAGCTCCCCTTAAAATTATTGCCCTGTCTAAGGCGGCGTTGGCTACTGTCACTCATCGGGTCACCTCAGTGCCAGTCATCATTTCGGGCAATCATCGGGAGGAGCTAAATTTATTTGTCCTACCGGTGTTATCGTCCCCGGTCATTCTAGGCTACCCTTGGCTGCATCTGCACAACTCTACCATTGACTGGCGTTTGGGAAATATTGTGTCGTGGAGCCCTTTCTGCCTGAGTGCATGTCTGCAGTCCGCTGCATGCTTGCCTGCCACACCTTTGGATGTCCCCGCCTCTCCTCCCCCGGATCTGTCTAAAGTGCCTCCGGAGTAGCATGACCTTGGGGCCATCTTTAGTAAATCCCAAGCCCTTTCCCTTCCCCCCCCCACCGACCGTATGATATGCGCTATTAATCTGCGGGCCGGCGCTCCTCTGCCATCTAGCAGACTTTACAACCTGTCTGCTCCGGAGCGCGCGGCCATGGACTCTTATATTAAGGAGTCCCTCAGTTCAGGTATCACTAGACCTTCATCTTCAGCGGTGGGGGCGGGGTTTTTCTTCGTGGGGAAGAAGGACGGCTCCCTCAGGCCCTGCATCGACTTCAGAGAACTTAACAACATCACTATCAAGGATAAGTATACTCTCTCCCTCCTTAACTCTGCATCTGATTCCCTCCGGGGGGCTTGCTGCTTCACCAAATTAGATCTGCGCAATGCCTATCACCTGGTGCTGATACATGAGGGGGACGAGTGGAAGATGGCCTTTAGGACCCCTAGTGGGCACTTTGAATATCTGGTCATGCCGTTCGGGCTGACCAATGCTCCGGCCGTCTTCCAATGTCTTATTAATGATGTTTTGAGAGATTTCCTGGGCACTTTTGTGTTTGTCTACCTTGACGACATTTTAACCTTTTCCCAGTCCATGGAGGAGCATCGCGTGCACGTCAGGCGAGTCTTGCAGCGACTGCTGAAGAACAAACTCTACGTCAAGGCAGAGAAATGTGAGTTCCACGTCTCCAGGACCTCTTTCCTCGGCTTTATTATTGCCCCAAAGGAGATCATTCCGGACCCAGCAAAGGTGAAGGCGGTGGTGGAATGGCCCACCCCCGCATCGAGGAAACAACTGCTGCAGTTTTTGGGCTTTGCGAACTTCTACCGCCGGTTCATTAAGGACTACGGCTGCATCGCCCTCCCCCTCACCAACTTGACCTCCACCAAGGTCCCCTTTCTCTGGACGGAAGAAGCGGACGCCGGGTTCTCAGAATTAAAGAGTAGATTTTCATCTTCGCCTATCCTGACGCAGGTGGATCCCACCCTTCAGTGCCTGGTGGAGGTGGACGCCTCGGATTCTGGGGTAGGGGCTGTGCTGTCCCAGCGTTCTCCAGCAGATGGTAAGATCCGCCTCTGCGCCTACTTCTCCCGCCGCCTGTCCCCAGCGGAACGAAATTACGACATCGGGGATAGGGAGCTGTTGGCAGGGAAACTGGCCTTGGAGGAGTGGAGGCATTGGTTGGAAGGAGAGTCGCAGCCATTCATTGTCTGGACCGACCACAAGAACCTGGAGTACCTTCAGACCGCCAAGAGGCTGAACGCCCAACAAGCCCGCTGGTAGCTGTTTTTTGGACGGTTCAACTTTACCATCACCTACCGCCCTGGGTCAAAGAACACCAAGCCCGACGCCCTGTCCCATCAGTTCGCCCCGGAGACAGCAGAGAAGGCCGAGCATCCCATCCTCCCTCCAGCATGTGTCGTGGGCGCCCTTGCCTGGGGCATTCAGGATAAGGTTATAGGGGCGCAGTCTGACGAAGAGGACCCAGGGGGGGTTCCAGCGGGCAAATTATTTGTTCCCACAGCAGTCCGAGGGGAGGTCATCCAGCGGGGGCACACCTCAAAATTCACCTGCCATTCTGGTAGGGCGCACACGGTGGCGCTCCTACAAAGGTCGTTTTGGTGGCCATCCCTCCAGAAGGACGTGGGGGAATACATCCGCGCCTGTCCGGAGTGTGCTACGGGGAAGACATCTTCATCGCCACCGGCCAGGCTGCTCCACCCCCTCCCTATCCCGGGTAGACCATGGTCCCACGTGACGTTGGATTTTGTCACAGGCCTCCCCACGTCCAACAACTTCACCACCATCCTCACGCTGGTGGACAGATTTTCTAAGGCGGCTCATTTCATCCCTCTGTGGGGGTTACCGTCTGCCAAGGAGACAGCTGATCTGCTGGTTCAGCATGTCATTCGGCTGCATGGCATCCCTCAAGACATAGTGTCTGACCGAGAGCCCCAGTTCATCTCCAAAGTTTGGAAGGCCTTCTGCACCGCTTTAGGGGCTACGGCGAGCTTGTCCTCCAGCTATCACCCGCAATGCAACGGGCAGTGTGAACGAGCCAACCAGGAGGTGGAAGCAGCGCTGCGGTGCGTCACTGCCGCCAATCCTGCATCATGGAGCACACACCTCCCTTGGATCGAATACGTTCACAACACAGTGGTGTCCACTGCCACTGGAATGTCCCCCTTCGAGGCGTCATTGGATTACAACCCCCCGCTGTTTCCCGAAGAAGAAGGGGACATTGCCGTCCCATCAGTTCAGGCCCATCTAAGACGCTGTCGGCAGATTTGGAAGGCAGCCAGGAAGGCACTGCAACGGACGGCAGAGTGCAACACTGCGGTGGCGAATCGGCACAGGGTTCTTGGCCCGACTTATCAGGTGGGTCAGCAGGTATGGCTCTCTACCAAGAACATCAACCTGAAAGCAGAGCGTAAAAAGACCGCCCAGCGGTTCATTGGCCCGTACCCTATTTGTCGTGTTATTAACCCACTGTCTGTGCGTCTAACTCCCCCCCCTCCCTCCGCATCTGTCCAACTTTCCATGTCTCTCAGTTTAAGCCTGTCTCCTTCAGCATGTTGTGTCCCCCTCCCAGGTCTCCACCTCCACCGAGGGTGATCGACGGCAACCCGGCGTGGACCATCACGTCCATCCTAGACGTCCGCGCCGGGGGAGTGGCTTGCAGTATCTGGTGGACTGGGAGGGCTACGGGCCGGAGTGGAGGTCCTGGGTGCGTCCCGCCCTCATGCTCGACAATCAACTCATCAGGGACTTCCATCGGACGCACCCTGGCAGGTTGGAACGCACACCAAGAGGTGTGCTGAAGGGGGGGAGTACTGTCATGGCCGCCAATCACAGCACCTGTGTGTGCACCTGCCGGTTATTGCCTGCGGCCTATTTATTCCCATCAGGACCAGTGCTGGGCGCGGAGTCGTCTGATTCCTTTGGTGAATCACGCCACTATCTGCCTCTGTGCTTCCCTGCACTGAATTCTCCTGCCTTCGGCTTCCAAGCCCAGCAGAACGACGTCCGGGTCTATTTCGCCCGGACCAACAACCAAGTAAGCTCTTTAGCTTCTAACCTGTCCTTTCCCCTGTGCACAGGCAGAGCCCGCCACGGCGGACCTCTTTCTCCCTCCAGGCGGTGGACTTATCCCTTTCCTGCTGATTAGCCCGCAGACACTGTATCCCTGGCTGCAGCTTCAGTGCGACCTGAAGACTCATCGACATCTGTTGACAGTAAGCCCAGTAACATCGGACATGCTGCATAGGTGTACTGTTGCTAACGGCCCTTGTCTCTGTTTCAGGGTTGCCATCTGTACGGTGCTCTGCCGGCCCAGTGGGAATACATGGATTGCACTACACTACATTACACCTCATAATCGCACTCACGCATCCACTCACTCACGTTAACAAATAAAGTACGTTAATTGTGTTAATCGTGAGTCATGTCTGTCTGTTGGTCACCTGAACCATGTCAGTATGAACTTATTCTACATGGAATGCACATATAAACATCAGACATGAAATAGGAAAGGTATGTCCTTAGGTATGACTGTGAGAGTGAATGGTTGTCTGTCTCTCTGTGTTAGCCCTGCGATGGACTGGCGATCTGTTCAGGGTGTACCTGCCTCTCGCCCAAAGATACTGGGATAGGCTCCAGCCACCCCCCTCCCCCGCCCACGACCCGAAAAGGATTAAGCTGAAGAAGATGAATGAATGACTGAATGATACAAAATAAGAATGATAATATCTTAATAATAATATGGATAATATGGAATTTTTCTCAGTCACATTTCAATGTTTCAGCTCATCAAACAAATTTAAATATTAGACAAAGATAACACAAGTAAACACAAAATGCAGTTTTTAAATGAAGGTGTTTATTTTTAAGGGGAAAAAAAATCCCCTAAAAAAAATCCAGGGCAGCACGGTGGCCGAGTGGTTAGCACTGCGGCAGCACAGCAACTCACCCTTGGCTGGGGGATCCTGGGTTCGATCCCAGCCCCCGACCAACAGTGATCTGTGTGGAGTTTGCATGTTCTCCCCGTGTCTGCGTGGGTTTACTCCGGGATTTCTCCGGTTTCCTCCCACATGCCAAAAACATGCAAGTTAGGTTAATTGGCATCAAAACTGGGGATTCTAAATTATCCTTAGGTATGACTGTGAGGGTGAATGGTTGTCTGTCTCTCTGTTTGCGGATGACACCACCCTCATCGGGCTCATCTCCAAGGCCGACGAGTCCATCTACAGGAGAGAGGTGGCCCAGCTGGCGTCCTGGTGCAGCCACAACAATCTGCAGCTGAACGCTCTGAAGACAGTGGAGATGATCGTGGACTTCAGAAAAGTCACAGCCCCTCTGCCCCACCTTACCCTCACAGACTCTCCCATCACCACTGCGGATTCCTTCCGCTTCCTGGGCACCACCATCACCCGGGACCTCAAGTGGGAGCCGACCATCAGCTCCCTCATCAAAAAGGCCCAGCAGAGGATGTTCTTCCTGCGGCAGCTGAGGAAGCTCAAGCTACACACCAAGATGTTGGTGCAGTTCTACACGGCCATCATCGAGTCCATCCTCACCACCTCCATCACCGTGTGGTACGCAGGAGCCACCGCCAGGGACAGACTAAGACTGCAGCGTGTTGTGCGCGCTGCTGAGAAGGTGATCGGCTGCAAGCTCCCATCCCTCCAGGACCTGTACATCTCCAGGACCCGGAGGCGTGCAGGTCGAATCATAGCTGACCCTTCACACCCTGGACACGCACTGTTTGCCCCCCTCCCCTCAGGCAGAAGACTTCGGTCCATTCAGACTAAAACCTCCCGCTACATGAACAGCTTCTTCCCCTCTGCCATCAGACTGCTGAACACTAAGTGACTTATTAGACTCTCGTGCATTACGTACAGCAGCTCAACCGGACTCATGACAATTATCACTGTTTTCTTTTTGCACTACCGACTGCACTGTGGAACTCCACAATATCTGCTGCTTGTTAATATATTTAAAAATTGCATAGATTAGTATTACTTATTCATATTCTACCTTTTATTGCATGCATAGTTTTTTATTTTTATCTTTAGTGCTACTCCATGTTTAATGTTACAGCATTGCACTGAGACAAATTCCTAGTTTGTGTACTACATGAATGGCAATAAATCTCATTCTGATTCTGATTCTGATTCTGATTCTGTGTTGGCCCTGCGATGGACTGGTGATCTGTCCAGGGTGTACCCTGCCTCTCGCCCAAAGATGCTGGGATAGGCTCCACCCCCCACCCCCCCGCGACCCGAAAAGGATTAAGCGGAAGAAGATGGATGGATGGATGGATGGATGGATGGAAAAAAAATCCAAACCTACATGGCCCTGTGTGAAAAAGTGATTGCCCCTTAAACCAAATAAGTGGTTGGGCCATCCTTAGCAGCAACACCTGCAATCAAGCGTTTGTGATAACTGGCAATGAATCTTTTACAGCACTGTGGAGGAAGTTTGGCCCACTCATTTTTGCAGAATTGTTGTAATTCAGCCACACTGGAGGGTTTTCAAGCATGAACCACCTTTCTGAGGTCACGTCACAGCATCTAAATCGGACTCAGGTTAGGAGTTTGACTAGGCCAGTCGAAAGTCTTCATTTTGTTTTTCTTAAGCCATTCAGAGGTGGACTTGCTGGTGTGTTTTGGATCATTGTCCTGCTGCAGTACCCAAATGCGCTTCAGCTTGAGGTCACCAACAGATGGACGGACATTTTCCTTCAGGATTTTTTGGTAGACAGCAAAATTCATGGTTGCATTTACCACAGCAATTCTTACAGGTCCTGAAGCAGCAAAACAGCCCCAGACCATCACAATACCACCACCATATTTTACTGTTGGTATGATGCTCCTTTTCTGAAATGGTGTGTTACTTTTCCGCCAGATGTAATAGGACACACACCTTCCAAAAAGTTCAGCTTTTGTCTCGTCAGTCCACGGAGTATTTTCACAAAAGTCTTGGAGATCATCAAGATGTTTCCTGGGAAAACTGAGAAGAGCCTTTATGTTCTTTTTGCTCAGCAGTGGTTTTCATCTTGAAACTCTGCCATGCAGGCCATTTTTGCCCAGTCCCTTTCTTATGGTGGAGTCATGAACACTGACCTTAAGTGAGGCAAGTGAGGCTTGCAGTTTTTTGAATGTTGTTGTGGGGTCTTTTGTGACCTCTTGGATGAGTCGTCGCTTCACTCTTGGGGTAATTTTGGTCGGCTGGCCACTCATGGGAAGGTTCACCACTGTTCCATGTTTTCGCCATTTGTGGATAATGACTCTCTCTGTGGTTCGTTGGCATCCCAAAGCTTTAGAAATGGCTTTATAATCTTTTCCAGACTGATAGATCTCAGTTACTTTGTTTCTCATTTGTTCCTGAATTTCTTTGGATCACAGCATGATGTCGAGCTTTTGAGAATCTTTTGGTTTACTTCATTTTGTCAGGCAGGTCTTATTTAAGTGATTTCTTGACTGAGAACAGGTGTGGCAGCAATCAGGCCTGGGTGTGGCTAGAGAAATTGAACTCAGCTTTCCAAAGATGTGATAACCCACAGTTAAGTTATGTTTTAACAGGGGGGGCAATCACTTTTTCAGACAGGGAAATCTAGGTTTGGATTTGTTTTACTCTTAATAATAAACACCTTCATTTAAAAACTGCATTTTGTGTTTACTTGTGTTATCTTTGTCTAATATTTCAATTTGTTTGATGATCTGAAACATTTAAGTGTGACAAACATACAAAAACATGAGAAATCAGGAAGGGGGCAAACACTTTTTCACACCACTGTATATAGTTTTAATATTACATAATTACTTACCCTTGATCAGCTGTATGAAGTCTCTGGTGGCATGCTGAAATGACGGACTTTTGTCCAGTACAGCATGTTACTGTTGTACGCATACATGCACAGTAACCCAGGGTATGCTGTTCTGAGAGGTATGCCAAAATGTCAGAACACTTGTCTAGTCAGATGTAGACCATTCTTTGACATGTGACAGCTAGGATATACTCCAGCCACCCAGCACTGAAATATGCAGGGTCTTTTCTTTTTTTGTGTTGACTGAGTTGGCTACCTCAAAACTTTATGAAATTTAGCATTATCTGCTCACTCAGCAGTGATGGCTCCTAGAATTTTTATTCATTTCAGCATAAATGTATCAATGCACTTAAAAAAAGCTGAAAAAGCTGGTAAGCTGACACATCTTGAGTCAGTTTCAGAGAACATTAACCACAAATTACCATACTGCATATCATGACTTTAGGCTTCAATCATCAAATCATCACTTTATTCAGTGACAGATGATTCAGCTCATTCAGTGAGAAAAAAGAAAGAAAAAGTTCAACATTGTAATCATTGTCCATAAAATACATTCAACATTGTATGAGCTTCTGTTGAGTATACATTCACATTTTATTCGAAAATCCCCCAGAGTCCCTCTGAACTGGTTATAAAAAAGGCACCCCATTCTGTGTTGATATCATTATCTTGTGATATGCCTCTGAAAGTCAGACAGCCAGGAGTGAGCCAGCTTGTAGGAAAAGAAAACATTAAACATGACACCAGGCGGTCCTGTCAACGTCTGTCTTAAAAACCACTCTGCTTTTATTGTGGCATCACACAGCAATGAAGCACCCATATCTGTTAATGTGTGGTATGTGCCTCTTTGAAATAAGCAGGGGACAATTTTGTTTTGATTTCTACTTTGTTATACCATAGCTTTTGAAAGTGCAGGCTGGGTATGAAATAAGAATAAAAAATCACAGGATTCCGAGAAGACTCTGAACCTGCAGGGGGGTTGGAAGGTGGACGGCTGCAAGGTAATAGCATGATTTTATCAGCCTCAGTCTTTTTTACTTACTAAATATGAAAGATGGTATCTTGGTGATGCCAGTACACAGGCAGATTAGCAACTCAAACAAGATAAACTGTTGAATACAGGTTGTCAAAGAGAGAACCTTGTTCTGTGGAGACTGTGAAGAGAAAGCAGACTCTATTATAGTCAACAATAGTTAACTTTAGAATGTTTATGTTGAAGCATGCGGCTTTGCATTGTCAGTTCATTTCAGAAGTCTTCTGTCATATGGGATGAGACGCCGTGTCATCCGGCGCTCAGGCCATATTCCCCCTCAGCCCGGCTCTTATTGTGACAGCGTCTCAGCGGGCTCCCAGCTGTCAAGTTATACGAGACGGCTGGAGCCCAATTAACCCTCATCAGCTGAGGCACTGCTAACGAGTATTAAAGGGAGCAGCTCCGATCATTCGGGGCTGTGACTTTGCACATCGTAGGCTGGAACCCCTTTGCCTGGCGCCAGCCACCTGCTCATCATTTCTGCATCAGATGTGAGTGTTACACCTGTATGATTATTTGTGCTTTTTGGCCCCACGAGGCCGTGTTCCTTTTTCCCTCTCCCTTATCACAATAAAACATTGCAAACTCACTGGCTCGCCCTCGGCTCTCATTGTGTGGCTCGCGAGAGCCACACGTAACAGTAAGTCACAGCCAGGCAAGTTGCTGGCGGCCGTGAGTTTGCCGTTTGGACTTGTGTCTTCCCTGTCTGGGTGTCTGCTCTTTGAGCATGCCGTCTCCCAGGAGTCACATTCGGCGCTAGGGCGACGAGCTGACGGCCATCTTGGAAGATGTCGACGGGATGCTCTTCACCGCCTCCCTGTACGACAACCCCTATGAAAGATGCTGGCACCTAGATTATGCTGAGAATCTCCTGGTTTCCCTTGTCATTCCAACCACCCTGAGGTCTGTGCCAGGAGGGACGCCATAGCTGCACAGCGAGAACAGCTCCGTGGGTTGGAGGGAAACCCTGGCAGGAAGCCAAAGGGGAGGAGACGTCTCCCTTCGCCTTGGAATCCCGCTCCTGCCTCCGCTCCGGCCCGGGAGTTCGCGCCATCCAGAGGGCTTTCCCCATCCAGCATGACGTCACTCGGGATTCCCCCGGAGGATCTGCAGCTGACAGCAATTAAGGTCCGGAACCAAGTGGCTGCTGCTCGCTCCGCTGTGCACCCGTCCTCAGTTATGAAGCATGTGGCGGCGGCAGTTAGACTGTTGGAGAGGAGTCCAGGGCTGCGTGACTTCTCCGAGTTCGACGCCCTCCTCGCCTCTGTCTCTGCTCAGGAGCGGCGATTTCCGGGTCTCACCTTCGCTTCACCCCCTGTGAGTAGCCGTCGTCACCCTGCCAATTCTTTTCAGCATGAACCCCGTCCGGATCCAGTTCCGGGTCGCCGCAAGGTCTCATTCCCCCACGCAGCTGTCACTTCTGCGCCTCTTCTGAGAGGAGATCCCGCAGCCTCGTCTCCCAAGCCACCTCCCTCCGCTGTTACGCCAGCGCTCCGGACCCGGCTCATCTCGGCTGTTGCCCCCTCCTCCTCGACGTGCTCCCCGGCTGCTGTGAGCGTCCAGAATCCTGACCTGGCGAGCTCCATCTCGGAATCAACACAAGCGGCTCCCCGACGTCCTCCCAGGGGGTCCTCCGTTACCGCCCGGTGGGGAAAGGGAGGAGCAACGTCCACGACAGCAGGCACCATCCAGCCTCTAGGAGACAGGCAAGTCTCAGTTCTTTCACACTCACCTTTGCTCTGTCAAACTCCTGGAGGTGGAGTTCGGGGTTCGCAGCTCCCCGAACTCCCACCACCTGCAGTAGCTGTAATTATTAATCCTGCATCCTCTGTGTCTCCCTCCGCTGAGCGGTCTCCGGCGCCAAACCAACGTCGTGGGATGAGGAGGGGGCCTGCGGTTCTGGACAGCCTGGTTTCGGTTCTGCAGCTACGCCGTGGACGGAGGAGGAAAGCGGATTGCTGCATGGAGCCTACGCCGACGACTAAGCGTCCCCGGGTCTCCACGGAGGAGCGGTCCGGTCCAGCGGGACGAGGTTCTCCTGCCACCACGCTGTGTGGGCCGTCGGTGTGGGCACCGGTGCTGGAGGACTCACAAGCTGCGTTTTCCATCATGCCAGCTGCGGAGCCCAATGCAGCTGAGTGGGAGCCTGACAACAACCTCCTGACACTTGAACCCGGATCTTCGCAGTCCTGGACGGCGTCAGAACCCGAGATCAGGCAAGTGCTCTATCTAATCTTTCTTCTCCTCACTTTAGAGCACTTTAGCCTGTCTCTAGGGGAGATGAGCCGGGTGCAGCCGCCCGCTGCGTCCGAGCTTATCTCGCCGGGTTCTGGCTCTGCCGGTGATCCTGATCCCGGTTCTGTTCTCTCTCCTGAGCCTTCTCCCAGGGTCGCCGGCGAGGAGCTGCCATCGCCCGTGGTGCTAGAGGGTCCAGGTTCGAGATCGGAGGTCGGTTCTGGTGCGGCGCCGGCCCAATCGGGGTCTGACGTGGGTTCGACGGAGACCCAATCGGGGTCCGACGTGGGTTCGACAGAGACCCAATCAGGGTCCGACGTGGGTGCAGCACTAGCGGTGTCCAGGTCCGGTGAGGGAGCTGCTGATCCCCTGCCATCAGACGTTGGACCACCTTGTCATCAGCTCTCCCCCAAGCTTCTTCCACTAGGGCCCATTTGGACCTCTCTCTCTTCCCTACGGGCCTGGTGGTTGAGCGATGCGGGTCGGCCGCTGGAGGGTCTGCCGTGCCCATTCAGCTCGTTGGTGCGGCCACCCGACCCGCTAGACTTCCTGTTCGGTGATCTGGTTCGGCCTCCCGAGGAACTGTGTCTTCTGGCCTGGGGTTCGGGTAGGCCACCGGAACTTTTCCCTTCACCCCTGTTACCGGTATGGACGCTGGGTGCGGGGAAACCCCCCGAACTGAATTTCCTTTGCTGTGCTTGTGTTTGGGTGGGTACAGCTAAGTCCTTATTACTGTTCCGCGTTTAGCGTGAATTTTTTTTTTTTTGGTTTCCCCTCCTGTTTCAGGGATGGCTGTAATGGTTAATTTTCGCCCTTGGGAGTTTTTCCTCTCATTTTGGGGTCTCCGGGGTTGATTTTCTTTGTATTTGCCTGTACATGGTTTATGGAGTATTGTGGGTTTTTTTTTTTCTTCCCTGTGTTTCGGGCTGTTATTTCCACAATTATCCTCTGCCTAAATGTTTGGGTTTTTTTCTCTCTCTCTCATGTTGTGTTTTATGGAGTATTGTGTTTGGGTTCTTCCCTCGTACTCCGTATTGGTTTATGGTCGATTGTTTGTTTTTTTTCCTTTCTCTGATTCTCTCCCTCCTGACCTGCGCCCCATCCGCCCACCTTAGGTGTGGGGGGGGGGTCTTGGGTGTTACGGGCCGTTCGTAGTCCAGCCGTGAGGAGGGGGCTGTGTCATATGGGATGAGACGCCGTGTCATCCGGCGCTTCATGCCATATTCCCCCTCAGCCCAGCTCTTATTGTGACAGCATCTCAGCGGGCTCCCAGCTGTCAAGTTATACGAGACGGCTGGAGCCCAATTAACCCTCATCAGCTGAGGCGCTGCTAACGAGTATTAAAGGGAGCAGCTCCGATCATTCGGGGCTGTGACTTCGCACATCGTAGGCTGGAACCCCTTCGCCTGGCACCAGCCACCTGCTCATCGTTTCTGCATTAGATGTGAGTGTTACACATGTATGATTATTTGTGCTTTTTGGCCCCACGAGGCCGTGTTCCTTTCTCCCTTTCCCTTATCACAATAAAACATCGCAAACTCACTGGCTCGCCCTCGGCTCTCATTGTGTGGCTCGCGAGAGCCACACGTAACATCTTCATGGTTAATAACACTTTCTGGTTCCTCATGTGGACAGACTGCCTGCGATTGCCCATCCATCCATCCGTCATCTACCGCTTATCAAGGGGTCCAGGTTGTGGAGGCAACAGTTGAACCAGAGAAGCACATACTTCCCTCCCCCCAACCACCTCCTCCAGCTCATCAGGGAGGATACCAAGGTGTCCCCAGGCTAGCAGGGAGACGTAGTTTCTCCAGCATGTCCAAGCTCTGCCCCGGGTTCTTCTCCCAGTGGGACATGATTAAAACCCCTCCCGTGGGAGGCATCTCAGAGGCGTCCTGATCAGATGCCCTAACCACCTCAACTGTTTCCTTTCAATGTGGAGGAGTAGCAGCTCTACTCTGAGCCTCTCCCAAATAACTGAACTGCACCCTATCTCTAAGGGTGAGTCCAGCCTGTGATTATTGACAGCAAATAAATGAAAGGTATTAAAATATTTCACTATTGGGATATTTTTTTGTAATGTAGAGAGAGAGATGCTACCTGGCCAAAGCTTTGAATATCCAGTATTTTGGATAATTACAAGCAAATGTTCAGAGTAAAAGCAGTACTCATGTGGAGTGACCTCTCCAGACCAAGTATACCTCAAGAAATGTTGGACTAAAGAAGGCTTGCTATATGATTGCACTTAAAAGACCTTAAACATAATATGCAAAATAGAAAAAAGAAAAAAAGCTAAACTCACTCAAGCTAACAATTGAGAACAATAGTAACAATAGTGGATAGTGATTACCAGCTGAACAGAAGAACTGCTCGAATATTTAACAAAATTGCAAGCAAAGTACTGTATTTACACTTTCACTGTAGTCTTAGCAAGAAATCAAATTAAGGTTAAGTCAAAGGAAGAATGCAAACTATGAGGAAAGTTAAAGCACAGATGCACCAGAGTGCCCCCCCCCCCCCCACATACACACACTCATAGCACGTGTGTGGCTTCAGGACATTAAAAAAAAAACAGAGATAGGCAAAGTAATGCCTTAGCCATCCTCTTTCCAAGTAGGTGAAAACTAAAAATCAGGTGGGAAAAATATCATAGGCACAGGAAATTAAATGAGTTACAGTGCAAAAAGGGGGATAAAGGTTGGTTTATTAGTCTCTTGGATGAAAAACCTTTGACTTATAACACCAAATTCATACAACCTCCCCATGAATACTTTGTGGTTCAGCAAACTGGAACCTCATCTCTTGGCAGACCATTTAACCAATGCCCTGAGCTCCAAACCACCAATGCCAAGGAACATTGAGCATAATTGGGAAACAAAGGTGGTGTCTGATGGAAAGGTAAAAACATACCAACATGAAATACACTACTAAACAACTCAATACCAACACCTGAAGGGATCACTTAACTTTAAAGATACGGAAATGTAGTGCGTGGTGTTAAACATGTTGATCAAACTTACAGTTTTCAAATGTTCTTTGTAGTACCTTTAACAGTTGATCATAATGCAATAAAAGAGTAACACTATATTATAAACCATTCAGGAAGAATATATTAATATCAAGAGTTAACTCCAGAGGTCAGCCAAATAAAACAATCAAAACAGAAATGCTGCTTTAAACCTAAGGCTGTTTTCTTGTTTTGATGGATAATGGGTCTTCCATTTTGACCTCATCATTATGCTGTAGTCTTCTTTCAACTAATAATAAAAGCCATTTATTTTAGCTAAATCCTTTATTTATTCATGTGGTCTTGTTGACATATAGATTACAAATAAAACCCATTAAGACTGGTTTTAGTACAGTGAAAACAGACTTTATAATTTGTACATTGTCTCAAATAAAGCATTTATTACTTTCATTAGTTTGAACAACCCGCTTCAACATATATGCAAACTGGCTTATGTTAATATACTCATCAGCTGATTTTTTTTTTTTTCAAGTGCTTGACAGGATATCTAAGGCAAAAGAGCCCTCCATTTAAATCTCATAACACATCTTTCCTCTTTTGTGGTTCACTTATACAATCAAACAAAATATCTAAAAGGTGGGTCAAATACAAAACATTACGGTATACAACAGTTAGTTCTGACCGAGCAATCTGATTGGACAATGGGGATTCCAGGAGTTACTATATTACACGGAAATTGCACTCCAATTTCACTGGATATGTATCACTCCACTTCAAAGGTGTTCATGTAACCACTAGTTACTAACAGTAATTTACTATCAACTCTCTGACAGTTGCAGTACTGTTTTGGATACCTTTATTTCCACAATGAGGCACTGTTTGACAAGAAATAATACATCCGTGACCTGGAGGTCCCACCCTTTTGAAAAGGTCTACCTCCGTCTACCCCAGCCCTGCTGTCATTTCAAGCTCATTAAGCTATTTCATGTCTGTTTAAAAAAATAGGCAGTGCTAGAGTTTTATTTATTGTCTTGATTAACAAACCACAATACCATTGTGGTGATGGACTCTGTTTCATCTGAAAATGAGAAGAAAAGAGAGCAAAGTATGCCCTAGATATCTGTTTCCTATAGGCCCTTAGAATAGAGGGTTAGTATTAATGAAAGCGCTTTGAGTGGTCTTTGTGACTAGAAAAGCGCTATATAAGTGCAGGTTAGTTAGTTAGTTAGTAAATCACTAGCATGCTAACTACTAGCTACTGGCTAGCTACCTACCAGTGGATCTGACGATAGGCATTGGATACGTTTTGATCTGGGGTCTTCTGTGGTACCTTGTAGCAACCAATAATGTAATATCTGCCGATAATGTAATACCTGCCTGTAACGTAATAATTTTGGCCATTTTAACTGTAATAAAGCCAATAACATAACAAGCTGCCAATAATGTAATTGTAGAGGAGCTTGAAAGAACGAGGCGATGTGATTCATAAACCAAAGTTTATTATCAGCTCCTCTAACAAGTCTCATCTAGGTGCAGCAGCAGAAGAAGAAAAGAGAGCGAACACCTTCGGCTCTACGAACTTATATTTGCACATAACAAAAGACATGCATATCAAAAGCTGACATCCCTCACTATCTTAATCCCTTCTTTTGTCTTCGTACTCCTCCACCTGGCCCTGGGGGGTCAGGGCAACCCATCCGGTCTCCACCGCAGCGCCTGGGATGCTCTTTGATCTTCAATGGCGGTTGAGACCCTTTGTCCTGTTCTGAGGTGTGAAGTAGCTTTACATATGTAATCACTAAACACTCTCACATGCTTAAACATATGTAGGTTATGGGATGTATGATTAATATAGACCACAGCCCCCCCCAAACGACTAAGAAAAGGACAATAGAAAAATTCACAGTTTAAGATAATTATTATGACATACTAACTGCTACACCTCTTGACACAGAAGAAACTTTCCAGCAGCCATGCTCCTAAGAGAGTTCAGTGGTAATCATAACAGCATAGTAATATCACAAGTCAGTCCTAAACTGTTACAGCACAATTGGTGAACAACTGTTGAGTAGTTTGCATCAGTCCCTGTGCCGTCTGGGTTTTAATCTTCTCCCGAATCTGCTGTGGGTCCGCTTGGGCGTCCTGGTGGGACCCTCCTGTAAGGAATCTGCAGCTTGGGGAGGAGAGTGATTATTTGTTCCCTGCAGGGGGGCTGAGTCTTTTCTCTTGGGGGGTCTACCCCGCCAAGGTGCTCTCACTAACCGTGCAGGCTCGTCTCTCAACAAGAAGGCAGGTTTAAGTCTGTCAATGCTGACTGTTTCTTTTCTATCCCCAAAATCAAGCACAAAATGTTTATCACCAGGTTCCAGCACTCTGGATGGCCCATCGTATGGTGGGCGGAAGGTTGGTTTTAAAGCTTCATGCCTAACAAAAACAAATTCAGCGTTTTTTAAAGCTTGGGGGGACAAAAACCCGTGGAAAAGAGTGATGTGCCGGTCCAGGGAGAGAGTCCGGTCCGTTGCTGCCTAAAAACCTCGGGGCAAGAAGATGCCCTGGCTCTGGGTTCTCTGGTAAAAATTCACCTGGGAGCCTGAGAGGTTGTGCAAAAACTAATTCTGCTGGGGAGGCGTCTAGATCCTCTTTGGGCGCAGCACGCAACCCCAATAAAACCCAGGGAAGTTTATTTACCCAATTTGTATCCGTTAGTGAGGCTCTGAGGGCGGCCTTTAAAGATCTGTGAAAACACTCGCATAACCCATTAGCCTGAGGGTGATGGTGGTGCGGTGAATTGTCGCCCCTAAGCTGCTGGACATGGCTGACCAAAGCTCCGAGACAAATTGAGGCCCCCTATCAGACGTGATGTCCGATGGGACGCCGAAACATGCCACCCAGTTTGTCAAAAAAATGCGAGCGACTTCCTCCGCTGTGGTTGACGCCAGAGGGACTGCCTCCGGCCAGCGCGTGGTGCGGTCTATCATTGTTAACAGATGTGTGAAACCTTGGGAGGAAGGTAGCGGCCCCACGAGGTCGACATGAACGTAGTCGAACCTTCTAGCAGGGATTCGAAAAGGCTCCAGAGGGGCTTTTGTGTGTTTGTGTACTTTGGCGCGCTGACAAGAAATGCAAGTCTTTGCCCATTCTTTTACGTTTTTGCGCAGGCCAGGCCACACAAACTTTTCGGCGACCATTTTAACTGAAGCGCGCACACCTGGGTGCGCGAGGGAGTGAATCGAGTCGAAAATACGGCGGCGCCATGCAGCTGGGACTAACGGGCGAGGTCGGCCGGTTGAGATGTCGCATATTAGGGGGGGCACACCGTCGCGTAAACCCCTTTTCTCCAGCCTTAACCCTGTTGGCCCAGACAGGAGTGCGCGCACGTCCGCGTCACTACTTTGCTCTTCTGCCATGGCTGCATAATCTATCCCTGCGTGGATTGGTGCTGCGTATGTGTCCGCGTTGGCGAAGAGTTCTGCGGCTGAGATAGTATAATCTGTCTCCTCGCGCTCTGGCAATGTCACAGCGCGAGAGAGGCAGTCTGCTACCACGTTAAGTTTGCCTGCCACATGTCGAATGTCTGTGGTGAACTCTGAAATCGCAGCTGGCTGTCTTTGTTGCCTGCCTGACCACGGTTCGGAAATTTTAGCCATAGCAAAGGTGAGCGGTTTGTGGTCTACAAAAGCCGTAAAATGCCACCCTTCTAACCAGAACTGGAAGTGGCGGATGGATAAATGGAGCGCTAGCAGCTCTCTGTCAAAAGTGCTGTATTTACGCTCAGTTTGGTTTAGCGATTTGCTGAAGAATGCCAAAGGTTGCCAGATTCCGCTGACATGTTGTTCTACAACTGCCCCTATGGCCAGGTCTGAAGCGTCTGTGGTTAGCGCAATGTGGGCCGAGGGATCAGGGTGAACCAACAATATGGCATTAGCTAGGGTGCTTTTTACTTCCGCGAAGGCGCGTTCGCACTCCGGGGTCCATTCGACCGCGTTGGAAGATTTTTGTTTTCTGAGCACGTCATATAGGGGCTGCATGAGCTGAGCTGCGCGGGGGAGGAAACGGTTGTAAAAATTAACCATTCCCAAAAATTCTTGCAGCGATTTGACCGTTTGTGGCCGTTGGAAACTTTTTACTGCGTGAACTTTATCTGGCAGTGGGACTGCCCCCTTCGGAGAAACTCTGTGTCCTAAAAAATCAATTTGTGAGACGCTGAATTTGCATTTGGCTGGATTGATTATTAACCCGTGCTCTTCTAGTCTCTGAAAAACCATAGTGAGATGCCGCTCGTGTTCTTCCTCAGACGAGCTGGCTACCAGCATATCGTCGAGGTAGACGAACACGAAAGGGAGGTCGCGTAATACTGCGTCCATCATCCGCTGAAAGGTTTGAGCAGCGCCTTTGAGGCCGAAAGGCATCCGCAAAAATTCAAAAAGACCGAAGGGGGTTATTACAGCTGTTTTAGGAATGCCCTCTGCTCGAACTGGGACTTGATGATAACCGCGGACCAGGTCTATTTTTGAAAAAATGCGCGCACCCGCCAGATGTAGTGAAAAGTCTTGAATGTGAGGAATTGGGTAGCGGTCATGCACTGTCGCATTGTTTAATCTGCGGTAATCGCCGCACGGTCTCCAAGAACCGTCGGATTTTGGGACCATGTGAAGTGGTGACGCCCAGGGGCTTTTCGAGCGTCTGATAATGCCTAATTTTTCGAGGGTGGTAAACTCGTCCCGAGCTATGGTGAGCTTGGTCGCATCTAAGCGCCGAGCTTTGGCGAATACGGGTGGGCCCGTTGTGGGAATAAAGTGTTCGACCCCGTGTTTAGCCACTGTGGCTGAGAATTTGGGAATTGTGAGTGCTGGAAATTGGGTGAGGAGTTGATCAAACTTACCTCCTGCTGTGGTGACGCTGGCTTGCACGGGTCGTGGAGAAACTCGAGCTGAGCAGGGAATAGAAGCAAAGGACAGTGCATTAACCAAGCGTCTGTTCGCTAGATCAACTAATAACCCATGTGCACACAAAAAATCTGCGCCCAACAAGTTGAAACTCACCGCCGCTACAACAAATGTCCATCTGTAGTTGCGGCTGTGGATGCAGAGGGGCAGGCTCTTTTCGCCAAAAGTGCTCCATTGCCCCGGGTGCCCATGGCCCAGTCTGCTTGGGAGGGCATGACAAAGCTTAGTTGAGCTCCTGTGTCGATAAGGAACTGCTTGCCGGTGTGTCCGTCCGTCACATATAACAGCTTGCTTTTTTCGCCGAGAACCGCTGCTGTTAACGGTTCTCGGCTTTGGCGTTTCCCGAAATCGTGAATTTGCAGGGGGGAACGCATTTGTGAGCCTTCTCGGCGAAGCGGTGGTGATAATAACAGACGTCGCTCCGTCTGTTACGTCTTGGCTGTGTCGCTGTCGCCGCGGGCTGATTCTGCTCGGTGGTTTGTGGCTCCTCGTGGCTCCGGACATCAGCATTGAGGTCTGCGGATGCTGCTGTGGGTGTCTGCTCCTTGCAGGCGTTGATGAGCCGTTGAGCTTCGTGAGCCAGCGCGCGGAAGTCTTGCTGGGTGCTGCATCGCATGTTGGCAAGCGTCCCTCTCATGTGTGGCGGCAGCGTACTGAGGAATATGAATTGGAAGAGGAAGTTGTCATTGTCCTCTTCTTTAAGTTGCAGCAAGTCCTCCATGAGGGCCTTGGGTCTGCATCCTCTGTGGCCGTAGACCACCAGGATCCTCTCGGCTCTCTCCTCGGCTGAGGGGACATAATTTGCCACGATGGTTGCTTTCAGTGCTTTATATTTGTCCTGGGCTGGCGGCCGCTGGATTATGCTCCGCGCACATCTCGAAGTGGCGGCGTCGAGTTTGGCGACGATGTGATAGAACTTCGTATCGTCAGCCGTGATGCCCGCCAGTGCAAACTGGGCTTCGGCTTGCTGAAACCACGAGGCAGGGTCTTCCTGCCAGAAGTCCGGCAGCTTGACGGTGACGGCGTTTGTGTGGACCGTCACTGATGTGTCCGCAGGGTGAGGGTGCCTTGCTTCGGCTCTCTCAGCGGCGCTGGTGCTCGGTTGAGCCCTCTCTATCACTTCTGCCGTGGGGGAACGTCGTCCATCTGTTCCCCTGTCTGCATGGGCACGGCGTCTGCCTGGGTCGCCACAGATGAGTCGATCGCGGGGGAATGCCTCTGGTCCATTCTCGCGTCAGGGTCACCAGTGTAGAGGAGCTTGAAAGAACGAGGCGATGTGATTCATAAACCAAAGTTTATTATCAGCTCCTCTAACAAGTCTCATCTAGGTGCAGCAGCAGAAGAAGAAAAGAGAGCGAACACCTTCGACTCTACGAACTTATACTCGCACATAACAAAAGACATGCATATCAAAAGCTGACATCCCTCACTATCTTAATCCCTTCTTTTGTCTTCGTACTCCTCCACCTGGCCCTGGGGGGTCAGGGCAACCCATCCGGTCTCCACCGCAGCGCCTGGGATGCTCTTTGATCTTCACTGGCGGTTGAGACCCTTTGTCCTGTTCTGAGGTGTGAAGTCGCTTTACATATGTAATCACTAAACACTCTCACATGCTTAAACATATGTAGGTTATGGGATGTATGATTAATATAGACCACAGTAATACAATTTTGGAGCCAATAATGTAATAACATTTTGCCAATAATGTAATAATTATTACATTATTGGCAGGTTATTACGTTATTGGCTTAACTTATTACATTATTGGTCAAATGTTATTACATTATTGGCTCAAAAACTTAATTACATTATTGGCAACTTATTACTTTATAAGGCTTTATTACATTTAAAATGGCCAAAATTATTATGTTATAGGCAGGTATTACATTATTGGCAGATATTACATTATTGGTTGCTATATGGGTAGCATGGGTATTGATATTGATCAATACTCATGTAATGGGATGGATACTCTGTGTCTGTTCCGTCACAGCATGGAGCAGGCACACTTTGCTCCCCTTCTTCTTGTGGTTTTACGGCAGTTGGCAACCAGCGTTTAGGTGCATTACCGCCACTTAACTACTCCTTACTTCCTCCTCCTCCCTCTTGTTTTACCATCACGTAACTCAGCAGCAAGCTAAGCTAGCAAGCAGCAGCCGGCAGCGTGCAGTGCACAGTCTGCACACACACACACACACACACACACACACACACACACACACACACACACACACACACACACACACATACACACGCGCGCGAGCAGTAGCACACGGAACAGAAGAATGGCAGAGAGGAAACGAAGCTCCGTATGGTTCTATTTTCAGGCTGAAAATGAGACAACGGCAAGTTGTACAATATGTAAAAAGGCTGTGAAATACAGTGGTAACACAACTAATTTATACAAACATGAAAAATCACCCAAAAAAAAACGTTCAACTACAGAAATGGAGAGAGGAGGAAAGAAATCCCCCACTCCGTGGCCCCGACGTCAGGAGTCTTGGGGTCAGGGGAATATTTCTTTAAACTTAAGGCTTTTGGGGTTGTTTAGTTATTTACACTTTATTCATTGTATTTTCACTACTTGTTTTTTATTTTTCAATGTCATTAAAGAAGTGCAATAAAGGGGAGTGTGATGTTGTTCATAGGACATATTATTGTATGATAATACAATAATATGCTCCACCTTTCCGGTTCCACCACCACCTGGAGTATAAGAGGACTGTCCAGAAGAGGGGTGGTCTCTTTGACCACCTCTCAGCCTAGCGGGACCACCTCTGTGAATTCTGTAAGTCTATAATAAAGTCCTTTCTAGTTCACCATTCGGTCTCGTCACTTGATCGCTTTTTATATACATAACATTTGGCGACGAGGGTAAAAGTATGGATGTTGGTGTGTCTACTATTCAACCGTTTTTGGAGTCTCTGGGAATGCCTCCGGTCCCTTAGATGAGGTGGTTCACCGCATTCCAAAATTGCTTGGTGACTCTGAACCTTGGTGAACTGAAGAAGATATGGGCTCAGACAATTCTGGTCCATAATTTAGGCATGGAAGGACAGCGTACCCTTGCTATCTTGGTTGCTAGCGATAGCTTTGAGGACGTTGTTGAGCTAATGGTGCAACATTTTTGTGCTCCTGCGAACGTCATCATCCGGAGGATTCAGTTTCGACAGCACCACCAGCGCACCGGCGAGTCGATGCAACGATATGTTGCGGACCTGCATCCGCTGGCCGGGGACTGCCAGTTTGGGGCATTGGAGGAAGAGATGGTTTGCGACCAGCTGGCAGAGCACACGCTTTGCCCGTCAGCATGGTCGAGGCTCCTAATGCACTCCGGTGAATTGCCATTAGCCATGGCTATCGAGATAGCTCAGCAGTGTGAAGCAGCGGACAGACTGTCACGTGACCTTGGTGAGAGAGCTACACTGCACAGCTTTGAATCACAATCAACGGCGTAGGCTGTGGATCCGGACAGGAACGGGATCGCCCAGGTGTTTGGGTTGTGGGTCCACTAGGCACCGGTACAAGGCTAGAGAGTGTCCGGCAAGAGGTAAATGCTGCGGCAAGTGCGGACTCCTGCATCATTTTGCCAGGGCCTGTAATAGGTTCGAGTGAGGGGAACGGTGACGCAAAGCGGAAACCCCTGCTCCAACTCCTATGGTTATTCATACTGTCTCTCCGAGCACCGATGGCCGTATGTACTGTATGGTGAAGTTGGACGGAGTGGAGGTGCCATTGCTGATTGACACAGGTGCAGTGAGGTCAGTGTTGAATTGGCCGACTGTGAGGAGTTTTTTCCCACACTACCGAGTGAGAGGTCTTTCAGCGGCATTTTGCGGATATGGAGGAAACAGACTGGCCATTGTGGGTTTGCTGGAACTGACAGCTAAGTACAAGTCAGCGGAGGTATCCAACATACAGTTTGTGGTGACCATCAGTGGTGCAAATATTATGGGCTGTGACCTTTTTTATGGACCGAGCTTTACGATCACCAGTGGTGGTGGAGAAGAGTGGTCGGACCGTGGCTTGTGGGACCGGCCGGTTCCCCGAGTGGTGGACAATGCTGTATGGGACGAACCTTGGCCGAGTATTCTGGAGGATGAGCAGGACCAACCCCATCCAGGGCCATCGCGGGAGGGTATCTGCATCAGGGCCCAAGTTACCCTAGCTGAGAGAACTGGGTGGCGCAGTGGGACACCTGTGACGGTGGATGGAGCCGAGTGGCTGGCCCATTCTGCTTCCGGAGTTCAGCCGGGAGGTACAGAGAAGCAAGGGGCCACAACGGCTTCAACAGCATCTGAAATGAAAGCAAGCGGGGCAGGACCGGCTGGTGAAACAACTCACGGACACAGGAAGTCGAGTCGGGCTCCTCTAGGGGTTGCTGATGTGGTCTGACCCAGAGAGAAGACCCGGTTGAGAGGAGTTTGTGGAAAGCGCAAACGACAGGAGAACCAGGGGCAGCTGGAGGTGGTGGCTGTTCTGGAGGACGGTTACCTTCAGCTGTCTGACTGCTCATGGAGACATCCCAACAAGCTGTGGTGAGCCAGTGATGAGAAAGAGGTGTCTGGGTTCCAACATAGGTCATCTCCGGGCGCGAAAAGAAGAAGACGCTCTGGTCGGGACCCACCTGATGGGTCTCCGGGGGGTGGTCTCTCTACAGGGACTGACTGGTCGTTTGGGGGGGGGGGGGCAATGTGTTTGATACGTGTTGTTAGTGTGTCAATTGCCCGGGTTATAGTGGTTATGCTAAAATGAGAATTATTCAAGTTGTTTATGGGATTTGTTCACTGAGGTATAACTTGTTTGTATATATGTTCTGTCATGGGGATTGTTTTATGTTACTTATTTTAGGAAACACGGCAATTTTATGTTTAAAGGACTATATTTTAGCAGAGACGGCAGAATAATCAGTCTGGCCGTGTGGGGGTGGAACAGTAGTTCACCTGTTTCCCCCTAGCCTTGGTTGTTTTGTGTGAATGTTATAGGCCTTGATATATTTCTGTTTAGTGTTATTGCATGATTTGGGTTCTAAATTGGGGAGGGTCTTGATTGTATGTGTGTTTTGGACCTTTTTTTTTGGGGGGGGGGTGATGTTGTTTATAGGACGTATTATTGTGTGATGGGGGGGGGGGGGGGGCTCCACCTTTCCGGTTCCACCGCCACCCGGAGTATAAGATGGCTGTCCGGAAGAGGGGCAGTCGCTTTGGCCACCTCTCAGCCAAGCGGGAGCACCTCTGTGTATTTTGTAAGTCTATAATAAAGTTCTGTCTAGTTCACCGTTCGGTCTCCTCATTAGATCACGTTTTACATACATAACAGGGAGAAGTTTAGTTTTATTTTTGTATTGTATTTCCTGAACACACATTCTACTGGGGGAAAAAAAAAATTGTTTTAAATATTTTATATCATTTGTTGTGGAGTGATCATTTTGTAGACTTTGTTTATTTAAGAAAAAAAATTGTTACAGTTCTATTGTTTCTGAACAAAAAGTTTTATTATAATAAAGTGTTTCTGTTTAGCCAAATTTTGTCCTGGGTTTTAGGTAATTAATAATCCAATGGAAAAATCACAAAACATTTAAAGGTCATGAAAATTCATTCAGATTTTGTAATTTGATGATGCATCCACCTTAATCATTAAAAGGTATCGGTATCAGATCGGTATCGGCGATACTGGCCCTGTATTTACATGGTATCGGATCGCTACCAAATCTTGCAGTATTGCACACCACTAATTGCTACTATGTTTTGAATTTTAGAACACATAAGGGAAGCTTTATCGATTCTAAAGTTAATCATTGGTTTGTGTTTTTGCAGAAGCTATACCATAAACAGTCACAAAACAATACGGTGCTTAAAAGTTTAATAGGCCTCGTTCACGCTTCTGGATTCATGACACCGGAAGCAGTCATTGCTGTGTTTAGCAACTTCCGGCTAGTGTAGCCCAGAAAACAATAATGGCTCAGGTCACATCTAGATGTCATTGCAGCGTTCCTCTTTGTAAAACAAGCAAACAACGACAACCTTATTTAAGTTTTCATGCTTTTCCCAGTGACATAATAGCAAAGAAGAAGTGGGTTCAGGCAGTTTGTCATGATGAAGGCTCTTATTTCACAGTAAGCAGGAGAAGTACTTTTGTTTGTAGCCTTCACTTCAGGGAAGACGACTTCACAGAAACAACTCTTCACAAACGGTTAAAATCGGGACAATCCAAGTCGTTTTGAGTGGAATAACTGGGGATCATCAAAACGTGAGTCTGTTTATGAAGTCCGTCTGGAGCTTGAGTGCCATCATGAGGAGGACATCTTCCCTGGGATTACAGCTGGAGCTGATCATGACTATGCTGCTGCTCCCACTCCAGGTAGATTGCCTCTTCATCAGAGTTAATATTATTTGTCAGTTGTTTTAAAAGCATCCAATATGAATAAATTCTGTATGATTACAGAAAAAGCTATGAAACCAGAAGACTTATCGATGCAAATAAGTGTCTATTTGCATGTGGTTTGGTATTAGGTATTAAACACTACTTTAATCGTGGTGATAATGAGTTGGAAAAATTCAGAGTTTAAGATTATGTTTTCACTTGGATTTAAAGATACAAAATGTGAAGAGTTAAGAGATAATTAAACCAATAACAGTAATTGTGTTTACATGGGCAAATGTTTACTGGTGTAAAAGGCTGTCACCTGTATTTTTTATCCTGATTATGATAACACTGAGGAGGGGTGGGGGGGGGATTAAAATCCCACTCTCCCAAGCTTGTCAGAAGGGCTAGGGTTAAACAGGGATGGTAAAGCAAATCAGAAAGGCACCAGCACACTCCAACTGCGGAAAAAAAAAAAAAAATCATTTATTTGCAAGCAAGCTAAGCATAGTTTTGGAATAAAGAAATTATCCCCCAATAAATAAACAAAATGACATGAAATAAAATAAGGAAAACACTAGCTATCACTACACAAATTCAGATTTGGCTTGCAGTTTTTTTTTGTTTTTTTTTTGGGGGGGGGGTCCAGCTCCACATCAAACGTAAAACTCCCTTAATTCCAAGCTGGCAAACTGGAGTGTGCTGATGCCTAATTTATTCTGATCAAGATGTCAAATTCTACTCTTTCATCATGATGTCTTCTCACATGCACTGGATGCTGCGTCTGTGTGCAGACAGCAGTTGCAGGTAGAGGTAAGGAGGCTGGAAGCAGAGCTGCGAGGACTAAAGCTGGACCCTCTACATTTTAGCAGGTTTTGTATCTCTGATGAGGACATCCGTTTTTACACAAGATTTCCATCGCAGGAAGTGTTTAATGCCTTTTGGGAGGCGGTCCAACCATCTGCATCCATGCTGGTGTACTGGACAAAGGCACAAAAAATGGGACAAACATTTGCACCAGCCCATCCCAGTCCAACTCACAGCTTGAAACTAATTGATGAATTTTTCTTATACTGTTGTCATGTTGCTGCAGGCCTGAAGGAAAAAGTGCTTGCTGACATCTTTCAAGTCAGTGTGTCCACAGTCTGCCGCATTGTGATAACCTGGGCTAACGACCTTGACCTGATTCTTGGCTCCCTTCCCATCTGAATGAGTAGACAGCAAGTGAACTCAACTATGCCACTCAAATTCAGACAGTACTGTCCCGAGGTGAGGGTGATCATTGACTGCACAGAGGTGCGTTGTCAGCGCCCATCATCTCTCACTCTCCAGTCAGAGTTTGTATTTTTTTTTTTAATTACAAAAACACTACAACCTTCAAGGCTTTATTTGGGATTGCCCCGGGTGGTGCCATCACTTTTGTGTCCAACCTCTACACTGGATCAATCTCAGACAGAGAAATCACTGAAAGGAGTGGAATACTGGACTTGTTGGAGCCTGGAGATGATTGCATGGCTGACAAGGGGTTCACCATTGAAAAGATGTTGGCAGACCGTGGAGTGAAACTGATCATCCCCCCCCCCCCCCTTCAAAACCACAGCACAGTTCAGCAAAGAGGATGCACTGAAAACACAAGCCATAGCTCAGCTTCGCATTCTTGTGGAAAGAGCAATACCCAGGGTGAAAGAATAGCATATCTGGGACAGCACTCTACCTCTAACTTTGTCAGGGACAGTCAACCAGCTGTGGACAAACTGTTGCCTGTTGACACTGTTTCAAGGACCGCTTGATTTAAAAGGCCACATCCCTGTTGCTTAAAGCATGTGCATATTATTGTGACGTTGAGGCCAATAGTGAGAATCTGATAAGTGTTAAATCAGGTTTTTTTTTTTTTTTTCATTTCAGTGAACCTGTAACCACATGACACCGATCCTCGGTGTAGGAGCATTATACCAATATTATACCAAATTAACCACACCTGGGGATGCACATCCTATATATACCCCCTGCATCCACTCCCTCTTCCTCTTTCTGATGACTGGGAGGAGGCTGCCTCCACCGATGAAGGACAATGAATGGTTACAGGTTCACTTTCATTCATATAACTGCATTTACATGCATAAACGTACATTCTGCATGAAACTGTTGAAATGTTTTCATGTAATTAACATTTTAATATTCTGTAATATCCATTGCCATTTTAGTTCCAATACATTAGAAACATTTTGAATTCAACATGGTTATACTGTATATATATATATATATATATATATATATATACGTATATAGTAATTGTATAAAGGTTTATGTAGCTTAAAAATCAAATAAAAATTAGTTATTTACAAAAAAATATAACTGTTAAGTGTTCCCTTGATCTCCTTTCATTTACAAATATATACACACAAATAATTTACAGATTTGCATTCTTCAGTGCTAGCATACAGTAATTCACACATTCAGGAATTAAAATGTTGCTTGTTTGCAGTTATACCCCCTTTACACAGTGGTGGAGATCATTGAGAGATCTTTCCAATTTTTGATATCTCAATGATCTTCAGTGATCTCCACAGTCACCACAGCCTCAAAGTTTTGACTCAGTCCAAAACACACAAGGCTCTCTTAAACGATCTCAAATATCAAAAATTGGCCCAATTTATCAATGATCTCTGTGTTGTGTAACGGGACCCTTAGCATTTAGCTGTCTGGAGATATATATCAATATACGGTATGTAGCAAAATAGAAGAGGTCTAATTTTTGTTTCAGCTCATTAATCATTTCGTCATCCCTACAGACTCTTTCAATAGTGATGTCCTCCTCAATGTCGGTAATAAAATCACACCAGCTCAGTCCAGTCACCGCCAATGGTCCTTGAACTTGCCAGTAGTACTTGTGGGTTTTTTAAATTTTTTTCTGGTCATTTACAGCTCTAACATGCCCTGCCTCTGAAATGTTAAAGATGCCTGGACATTTAACTTCAGCAAGCCCAATACAAGGGACTCAATTTGGGTCATACACTTTTGCATCTGGGCTGGCACCAAGGTATGGAGCATCAGGATGTATGACAAAGCCACAGGGTGATACGTTTACATTCATGATTTTTGAATATTGTTCCAGCACCTGAGGTTCATGTTCAAGGCCTCTTTTCATTGCAGAAGTTTGTCGTACTCCCTTCAGGATTCTTGCTGCCAGTGCCTGACTAGATGACTCCCCTCGGACATGACAAACCTCATAAAATCTACTGACTGTAACTCTGGGCTGGCACACTTCTTTCCATAATGGACATTTAGACTGCTCTCCGGTGCTTTCCTCTATCAAAGCTGCCATCCCAAGTGTCACAGTGAGGCTCTCCAAATGGAAGTACTGATGACAATTTGGAACAAGGTTTAAGGTGGTGGACAATTTAGAGTCCTCAATAGGCAGTCTAGGGAATGCAGGGGCATCTTGGTGGACACTGTGACTTGTTGCTGCAACAGGAGGGCACTGATATGACAAAGGTGAACCGCGTGACACTGGTTCAAACCTTGACTCAACCAGTGAAAGTTCAGAAAAGTCAGGCAACACTGAGGATAGCAGGAGTTGAGGTCTGAGATGTTTTAGTTTTCCCCCAGGAGCAAACACTGAAGGGTCAGGAAGGGCTCCTGAAACAGAGTAAGTACAACAGAAACCTTCAAAATTCTTCATTGGTTATCTTCCAAGTTTAAACTTGTAAACAAACGAATAAATAAATCAAGTTAATTCATCGATGATTGTAATCGATAGTAGCAGTATAACAGATGAATACTGATCTGCGGGCTATACAGATAATACCCTCCGCACACACACTGCCATCCAGGATCCATAGAAGAGTGGCAAATTTTAATAATCATAATGATTAAAATTTGTATTATTTTTAAACCAATAATGCTGAAAACTTGGTGGCTCTAAACCAGGGGTGTCAAACTCATTCCATGGAGGGCCAAGACCCTGCATGTTTTGCTTCTACCCAGTGTCTTCAGCAGGTGTTTTCACTGATCAGCAATCAGTGGGAAGAAATTCAGTGAAATCACCTGTTGAAGTCACTGGGTGGAGGTAAAACCTGCAGGGTCTTGGCCCTCCATGGAATGAGTTTGACACCTGTGCTCTAAACCATAAATTTTGTGATGCATTACTCCCCTAATCAATAATACAATACAAAAAATAATGGCCACCACCTGTATGGGCTTGGTACAGTGTTGATTTACACAAGGTCTTGGTAGATGGTTTAGGTTTCCTTACAATCAGGTCCTGAACAGGTTCTGCACAGATGCCCTGAAATCATACACACATCGACCATGACATCATAGACTTTTTACAAAAATTTTATTTTTTTTTTTTTTTTTTGAAATACAGAACATTGCATAAAATTACCTTTGTTAGTGGTTGATGCCATGTTTGCAAAGTCCTTGTGCAGGTCACAGCTGATGGAAGTGCCTTCGCCTGCATCATGCTGTAATGGGCACTCTGAAACAGCAAGGTGGTTGCACAGGACTTTTCCTGCCGCACAGGTGCACGATGTTCCATTCAGCTGAATGGGATCTGTGCCAGTTTGCAAAACAATCTAGGGTAAAGACATAAACAAATGTCACAAGTTTTAAATGGTGAAAATAAATTAACCAGCCATTTTGGATGAAAAAATAAATATAAAATTAACCAAACATGAATATATGAATGGCATTTCAGAACACCTAAGTCCAGCTTCATTTTGAGTCAGAGTGAATCTGCAACAGCAATAACATTTTAACCCCTTAAGGTGTGTTCACATCAAACGCGAACAGGCAGCGCGAATCCATACAAAGTGAATGGGAAGACGCGAGTATGTGCAAAATTACGTGGTCGCAGGTTCGCGTCAGCTAGCTAGCAACTAGCTAGCACCTAGCTAGCTAGCAGATTCTGCTGTCACCGGAGTAAAATGATCCCCATTGCAGAGTAAACTAGTTAGAAAATGAAACTCACTCACTGGGAAACAGGAGGACCGGGAACTCTTCAGCTGAATCGGGATTTTGGAGTTATTTACTCACGGTTTCCGGCCACGGACTTCCTAGCAAGCTAGCAACATAAACACCCATCATCTGTGCAGTTTTGGAGGCTTTAGACGACATTTTCAGGTGAGCCCCCGGTCGAATAACGTAAACCTAAGCATGACGTTATTTTGGGAATTTCCACAGCAGGTTGAACACAGCTGCAGAAGTTTTAAAGACAACTTCGTCTGTCTGCATCTCACTGTTCATGTCTGTTGGCGTGTTTACATTGATTTATAATGTAATTGTGCTGCGCAAAAAATTTGCCTGTTCGCATTTGGTGTGAACGCACCTTTACACTCAACACAGCTGCTTCAGCATAAGTATGGTATTGCAAACTATACATCTACCATAAACATTTTAATATTTTAACTTTGAACAAATATCAGTTCTTACACATTGTTGGGTGTGTAATAAATACAGCTGATAAATAACTAATAGAAATATCTCAAACCAAAAAGTGAAAGGGGTTAAAAAAAAACTTAACATTTAGTCCTTATCCTATCATAAAAGCCTGTAATGAGTGCGGGACTTCTCTCTCCCTCATTGACCGGTGACACCTGCAACTGACTACAAACCTCCCTGTTTACAACATTAGAAACTGACAGAAAAGTGCAGTCATCATAAATAAGACTGTGACTTTTCAAAACGGCTGAATGTATATTCTGTCAAATATAGTCACATCAAAACAAATGTCAAAGTCAAGACGGTGAGCTAAGTTGAGTAGATACTAGCTAGTGCTAAACTAGCATCGTATTACTGTAAATCAACCACTTACCCTCATAGTTGTAGGTAAAATTTTCAAAGAAAAAACATATTCTCGATCTAGTTTGGAGTATGCTACGGGGGAATGCTGTTCAACTAAATGGACCACATCTGCGGACGACAATTTTGGTAAATTGTTTAGTGAACTTGTAAATTCAAGGACACTACCTCCTTTCTCCATTTTAGCGGAAGTGGAGAAACACAATAAATGCTGTACCGGAAGTACGTAATGTGGGCGTGAAAAAGGCCTATTGGATCCTCAGCCTTTCAGTTTTCAATATTATGTAATGTAAGGCACAGACACAAGACATTTAAACAGTCTCCTGTGAAATGGTTCTATACAGCATATCTGACTCTGAAGTTCATAGGTGAGAGGTGAACGTGACAAAGACAACACAAACATTTAGATCTATTTAAATTAACATGCCCGTGACATTTTTTTTTAAATCCAATTCCAAAAGTGCACAATAATCATGACCACTTTTTTGAATAGGTCCATACAAAATGATATCTCTCCTCAATCTTTTAAAATGACACTCCAATAAAATTCTTTTTAATTCTTGTTCACATGTCTGTAACATCTTTCGATGAATGACTGAATGACTTACAAGACATATCAAGACGGAAATCATCTACAGGTGTCATGTCTGTGTTTTTCTGCTGTGAAAGTTCAGTGCCCCCACCCCCACCTTCAAAATAAAAGGTTTAGACAAACCGTATTTATGACATCCCAAATACAGGGAACCAATCAGGACTAAGCACTGGCTATGGCCTCGGAGGAAGAGGGTGGAACTGAGGAGTCAACTTAGCCTCCAGGGCCAGTTAGCATTTTTGGTCAGCTGCTTTGAAAACTTGGCCAAAATTAAGATGGGTTTTACCATTAAGCTGCCTTTAAGGACTGATACTGTTCTAACCATTATCCTGAGCCACTGTGCATATAAGTGGACATGTTGTTCAACTGGCAAGTCTATTTTATCACAGCATTGATTATTTGTTTGTGCACTATAGTGCTAGTTGTAATTAGCCTGTAAATGTGCTTGATAGTGTAATCTATTAATGGTACGATTTTACATACAGTAAATGTCAAAGCCCTGTGTCACATCTGTAATATGCTAGAGAGAAAATAATCCTTAAATATCCAGATAAGCCTGGATATATTTAGATGCTACAATGTGTTGATTTGTTTGTTCAGACTTTTCTGGAGAGACACGGCTGCACTTTAAAGACAGGAGGGCAAAAGAATTGTAATCAGACGTGATCGTCTGACAGTTTTGCCCCGATGCAGCAAGGCAAAGTAAAATACTTTTGGAGTGTATTGAAATCGTGCAGAGATGATTGTGAATGGAATGAATGTGTAAGTATTGTTTCGTAAATGCTGAGAGAACCAGACTTGCAAGGCCCTCTGTTTCCAGCTGGGGCACTCAGTGTGTCCACTCTCTGAAGCCTTGCCTCTCTGCTGTGTCTATGCTGCCCTGGTGCATTTGTGCTTGCAAGTGACATCTAGTCAATCTGGTTGTCCCTCTCCACAGTCATGGTGGTGTTTTAAAGTTTTGAACATTATAGGTGAGTGGGCACCAGTTAGGACTCGTGGTCTTCTTTTGGGCAGCTGTATGTAGCTAACATCCCGGCAGAAGACAATGGTGGTGGACGATGTGTTCGCAGTGTGGCTTTGCTGCAGTCCTGTTGTGCTCTGCAAGTGCTGAATGGTTGTTTGGACCCTCCGCAGTCACTGCAGCATTGTACTGTAATTTTTTAAACATTAGGGGGCAGATTTACTAACATGCTGCGCCATCGCAAAACCCTGTTTGGGCATTGAAAAAACTACTGTTGAGATTTACTAAAGGATGCAGGGCAAAATTAGTGGTGGAATGGTGTGGACAATGTTAATGCTGTGCCTGGCCTCATTGCCGCCGCCATCAGTGTGTGAATGTGTGGATAGCAGGATCTGTAAAGCGCTTTGGTCATTCAGAGATGAGAAAAGTGCTATATAAGTGAAGGCCATTTACCATGAACACCATATGTGTTAGTGGGAGTTGTCATGTCAATGCGCAAATTTGAGGGAGGGGAGTATTTAACCCCTTGCACTCTGGTCAATTTCCCTAAAAACGCCTAAAAATAACATACCCAAAGTAAATCAAAAGCTGTTCTTCAACCCTTTGCAGCATCTTCATGGGGTTGGTCTCATTTAAAAGAAAACACTTTGAATTTTTTGACAAAACAGTAATAACCTCTCTAAGTGCTCCTGCTACTGACTAACAGTCATCTAAACATACTGAACTTGAAGAAAATAAAGTTCGCCTGGGTGTTTTTTTAGATACAAATGCTTGCAAATAACACACCTGTCAGATACGGACTGGAAAATGCAACATAAAGGTAGAACCAAGTGTTACCCAGCTGAGGTCAAAATTTTGTAACAATACCACAAAAAAATGAATATATTACACAGCTTTTTTCTCAGGTTGTTCCCCGGCGTTTTTCAACTGTGCCAAATTGTGCCAAATGGCACAGTTTGGAAAAACGTCTTTAACTTTGGAATGACTCAATATAGAAGCTTGAGCTTGGGCTCTGATGAAAGGTGACACTCAGGGCTGTATGCGTTTGTGGGGGGGGGGGGGGGTTGTTTATTCATTCATTCATGAATGAATGAACAAACAAGCCCCCACACACAAAGAAGCATGCCACGTAAAAAATGTGTGGCTTTTTTTTACAAGAAAAAATAACCTACAGTGCAATAAAAATTGTACTAAAATATCTGTAATGTAGAGGATAACAACTCCCACCCCCCCACCCCCCGCTACAGAGGATGGACATCGTCCATCGCCACATGACGGACGATGCACAGTTGTACTAAAATATCTGCAATATATCTGCAATCCGCTACAGAGGAGTAGCGGCGGGGGGGGGGGGGACCATTCTCTGTGCACCGTCCAGTCCGTGCACTGCGGTCCGTCATGTGGCGATGACGCACAGTTGTAATTTACTGATCGGTCAAAAGTCATTTTGATTACAATTTTCAGGGATAAAGAATAATTTAGCTTATAACACTTACCTGTCCACAACAGCAGTGTCGCTGGCGAACATCTCTTCCTCATTGTCAAACGAACATGACGTTGGTCCGCTTGTTACGACTCGTGGTTCTGGTCACGCGACCCGGTCAAACCATGATTCCATTATTGCGGTTTTGCGCTTCCATGATTGTGGTTTTGGCGAACGATTTTTCAAAACAAATAAGAACAGTAGTAAGAAAAAAACACTGGTGAACGCTACCTGGGCGCATGCGCACGCAGCGACCGGCAGCTGGTGATATAGTGCGTGTGTGCGTGTGTGTGTTTTTTGTACTTTTTACGTTTTTAGAAAATCCTCTGTGTCGTTTCTGCCCTGGAGCGTTTGTGGAATATATGGCGAAGAGCTCCCTGGTATCTACAACATGGATTTCCTCTCCTCTCTCGCACTGCTGCTATCTGTGCTGTGGCTCTTTGTCTCTGAGGTAAACGCGTTCGGCTCCATGGCGAGCAGAATAGCGGGCAGAATACAATATTCCAGGGACGTGTTGCTACGCTTAAACACAGCTGATGCAGCGTCTGTGATTGAGCCCAAACTGCAACTGCCGGACTTTATTTTGAGAGACGGACACAGCGGTGAAAAGAGAGGCGGCAGAAGGAAGCGTGGAAGACGTGGAGGTGTGAAATTGCGCCTTAGGAGACGTCAGTTTGGTAACATTCCTCTTCCTTCGATCATTTTTGGGAATGCACAGTCTGTGAGAAACAAGGTGGAGGAAATTCAAGGCAATGTACGTTACCAGAAGGATTTTAAGAACTGCTGCGTCATGGCTTTCACTGAATCTTGGCTTACTGCGCATGATTGAGATGCAGACCTGTGGATTGACGGCTTTGGAGCCCCGCTGCGCTCGGATCGGTAGGAAGAGGTAACGGGGAAGCGTCAGGGGGGCGGTGTATGTTTATATATTAATAAGCAGTACTGCACATCTGTCACGGTCAGAGAGCGCATCTGTACACCCGATGTAGAGCTGCTGTCTGTGTCACTACGCCCCTTTTATTTGCCTCGTGAATTTCCCCAACTTTTCATCACAGTTGTGTATATTCATCCGAGGGCAGACGCTGACTCCGCCTCCAGCACCATCTCTGATGTGGTGCAGCGGCTGCAGTCAATTTCTCCAGAGGCGCCAAACTTCATTCTTGGGGATTTTAACCATGTTTCTTTAAAGAAGACACTTAAAAACTTTCATCAGTATGTCTCCTGCCCAACCAGGCGAAAAAAGACATTGGACCTGTGCTATGGATCCATAGAGAGGGCCTATAAATCACTCCTCCTTCCTCCTTTAGGATCCTCAGATCACAACTGTGTTCATTTGCTGCCCACATATAAAACTGCTCTCAGAAGAGGCAAGGTGGAGACGAGAGACATTGATGTGTGGACAGAGGATTCAGAGCACAGCCTCCAGGAATGCGTTGACTGTACAGACTGGAAGATGTTCATAATGGCCTGTGGGGATGATTTGGACTCTCTGGCTGAGCTCACATGCTCATACATGGCTTACTGTCAAAATAAGATTGTTCCACGTAAACGTGTCAAAATATATCCCAACAACAAACCGTGGGTTACTAAATCAGTTAAATCCTTCTTACAGAGGAAAGCACTTGCCTTTAAACAGGGGTCTGTTTCTGAGCTACAGGTTGCCACTAAGGAGCTGAAGGCCGAAATTTTAAGAGCAAAACAGAATTATAAATCAGAGTTGGAAAGCAAGATGGCAGCAAATAAACTTGGTTCAGCCTGGGCCAGTATGAAAACTATTGCAGGCTTTCAGAGCACAGAGCGCAGTAATCGTGTGTTTTTAGATGGTTTTAGTTCAGACACAGAGCTGGCTAATGCTCTTAATTGTTTTTATGGTCATTTTGACTCCTTTGATTTTAGCACAGAAATCCAAGATTTGAAACAGAAACTCAAAGACAATCAGCACTTTAATATTGAGATGCAGGATGTTAAAAGGGAGTTCTGCACTGTAAAAGTGAACAAAAGTCAGGGCCCTGATAATATATGTGGGCACCTGGTAAAGTCCTGTGCACATGAACTGAGTCCTATATTTCATTATATTTTCAATAAGTCCTTACAGACACAACATGTGCCTAAGATCTGGAAAGATGCCGTGGTTGTTCCCGTTCCAAAATCCAGCTGTCCTAAAACGGTAAATGACTTTAGACCAGTTGCTTTGACTTCAATTTTAATGAAAATTTTTGAAAAACTGGTCAGATGTGAGGTCCTAAGGCAGACTGAACATGCATTGGATCCTCTGCAGTTTGCCTATAGGCCTCACAGAGGAGTGGAGGATGCCACTGTCACTCTGTTTAACATGCTTTTTAAACATCTGAATTTTAATGGGACACACGCCAGGCTTTTATTTGTGGACTTTTCTTCTGCCTTTAATACAATCCAACCTCATATTTTAGTTGAAAGGCTCCTGCAACAATTTGATTTGAGCAATAATCTGGTGGGTTGGAGTCTGGATTTCTTAACCAACAGGACGCAGAGAGTAAGGGTCAATGGCACATTGTCTGACCTAAAGTGCTCTTCTACTGGCTCTCCTCAGGGGTGTGTGTTGTCACCACTACTCTTCATCCTGTACACAAACATGTCGGAGTAGACATGACAACAGACACATTATAAAGTATGCTGATGACTCAGTCATTGTCAGTCTCCTCCAGGATGGTGAGAGTGGCCACGGCCCAGTAGTTGATGACTTTGTTCACTGGTGTGAGGATTCCTACCTGCAGCTGAATACAACAAAAACAAAAGATATGATTATTGACTTTAGGAGGAAAACTCCCAGGCACAAAGTCACCATACTAAAAGGCCAGACCACCGAATGTGTACAATCATACAAATATCTTAGGACGATTATTGATAGTAAATTAAACTTTGAAGTGAACTGTGAAAGGGTGTGGAAAAAGGGTCAGCAAAATTTGCATTGTTTGAGGAAACATGCACGCTTCCAAATTGACCGAACCATAATGACTATGTTTTATCGGGCTTTTATTGAATCTGTTTTATCCTTTTCTTTAATGTCATGGTTTGGTCAGATAAAACTGAAACAGAGGAAATCCTCGGATCAGGTAGTTAGATGGTCCAGTCGTTTGCTTGGTGAGTCACAGCTGAGCCTGACATCCCTGTACACCAGACAAGTACAGAGGATGGCCGACTCGATTTTAAATGATGACTCCCACCCTTTGCACTGCAACTTTCAGCTTCTTCCCTCCAGACGGAGGTTTGCTGTCCCAAAAAGCAAAACCCAGCGCTACAAAAACAGCTTTGTCCCTGCTGCTGTCAAAGAGTTGAACAAGCTATAAAAATTATATTGTACATATTTTATATTTACCTATTTTGTAAGATGTGTGCCTGTGTTTGTGTCTATGTTGAATGTAATTAGTGGCTTGTAAATATGGATGTCACCAGACTGCAAAACAAATCTACCTACGGGTACAAATAAAGTAACCTGAACCTGAACCTGAACCTGGACCTACCGTCACACACAGCAGCTTACACAAAACATATTTTACGCACAGGACGCACGCTTTCAATTGTCGAACTTCTCTGCTTCAATTGGCTCGTTGTATTCGCAGCCGTTGGTAGGCGGGTCCTTCTTGCTAGGTTTTCAATCATTGGTTCTTCAAGGTTTCAGAAACCCAATTCAAGGCTCTTATTAGTCGAATGAGAGGTCAATCAAATCTAAACCAATCAAAGCACTCCTTTGGCTTTCTGATCGCGGCTGTGTCTGTAGTGGAAGAACGGAAATGCAGCTTTTTTTTTCAGTGCGCACTAGTACGCAGAGACGTGACCGCCCGCGGTATCCCGGAGTGCAAGAGGTTAAATGACTGTTGCAAGGTGACTTACTAAGGCTTGCTGTTGTCAGTATCCTTCTAAATGCACCAGGATTTAACGTCCCAAAAAAGCTTTTCTTAATTCATCTGCGCCTGATGACAGCGATCGCTGGTGCCAAGACACCGGAAAGAACTGAGGGTGTGTGGCCGAAGAGAGAGAAGCTTCTCACTGCGCGTGACTTGATTTGGCATGACAGAACAGATTAATATGAACAGAAATGATCTCACAGAGATCGGTGTGGTGCTGAACTGGACATCAGCTAGCAGAGGATTTTTTAAAATTTAATTTGTTTATATATAGACTAGTATAACAATAATAATTTAATAATTATTATAAATTAATAATTTTTTTTCCGGTTCCGGTTCCGCCGGACCGGCGGCGCCACACGAATTGGCTGTCTGTTGCAACTGCCCTTTTCTTATCTTCCTTCTTCTTTCTACACCTTTCACTCTATATATATATCACGGACACACAGATCGCCCCAAGGGTCTCCCGAGTTGACGGACGGAGCCACTGTTTGCAGCGGGAGACTACAGCAGGGAAGAGTTAGCTAGCTGGCTAGCTAGCTCCAACCGCCACCCAGTGCTAACGGAGAAGCTCGACATGCCGAGGAACTGTGGCGAAAACGACGCGGGTGCCGGGCTGGAGTTTAGGCGGCGTGCAAGAAATATAAGACAGAATAATAAAGAGCGATGGCAAGAACCAAGCAGACCGCCCGTAAATCTACTGGAGGTAAAAGCCCCCCAGGAAGCAGCTAGCCACCAAGGCTGCTCGAAAAAAGCGCTCTGGCCACCAGCGGAGTGAAGAAGCCTCACCGTTACAGGCCCGGTACCGTGGCTCTGAGAGAGATCCGTCGCTACCAGAAATCCACGGAGCTGCTCATCCGTAGGTTGCCCTTCCAGCGCCTGTTGAGGGAGATCGCTCAGGACTTCAAGACCGACCTGCGCTCCAGAGCTCCGCCGTCACGGCTCTGCAGGGGGCCAGCGAGGCCTACCTGGTGGGTCTCTTCGTGGACAACAACCTGTGCGCCATCCACGCCAAGAGGGTCACCACCATCATGCCCAAAGACATCCAGCTGGCCCACCGCACCCGCGGAGGGAGAGAGAGCTTAGACTTTCTGCTGCACATTCACCAACCACAATGCTCCGCACTGTGTGTCTATATATACATATATACTGTATATATACTGTATATATATATATATATATATATATATATATATATATATATATATATATATATATATATATATAGTAATATGTACAAATGTATACTAGCTGCTCTTGTTTTTTTCTTGCCTTCTGACTGTTGCTCTGAGTGTTGCTATCCCTGTGCTGTTGCAATCCTGGAATTTCCCCATTGTGGGACTAATAAAGGCTTATCTTATAAGAAGAACAAGAAGAATAATAAGAATAAGAATCATCATCATCATCATAGCAGTCTGTCACGGGTGACAGTGACTGTTTCATTTAGGTCTGATCAGATTCCTCTACGCAGCTCTGTCCCCCGCCCTCTGCTGCCAGGAACTCCTGACCCTGCAAACCCGGGCAACGTCCGAGCCGGTGTGAGCTGCTTTCTGACTGACCATTTCATGAAACTGCTTGCAAAGTATTTGAGTACCGCTAGCTTTTGCTGGACTAGCGGCACATTCTTGGCAGATAGAGGTATTATCAGTAGCAAGGACAAGCCAAGACAAACTAACTCCAGTATCTGTTGCAATGACTGACCAGAATGTTACAGAAAATTAATAAAGGAAGAAGAGAAGCTAACTATGCAGTTAGAGCACAGATGGAAGCGAGAGAAGCACTGAAATGGGAGCAAGAAAAAATGCAACAAAAGAATGAAAAAGTGCTTTCAGAGATCCATGTGTGATACCAAGAAGAGAAAAGGAGGGAAGCTCATGCCCAGATCCATGCCTGCCAAACAGAAGATCAAAGTTGATGAGGAAGCCAAGGCCTCCACTAAGGAAGACACTCATGAGTACCTCTTTATTGAAGACTCAAATTAAAAAAAAAAAATCTTCAGAAACATCTTCAAATTTGATGAGGTAACATAGGCCAAAAAAATCCTATTGGCTCAAAGAAAAAGTCCTTGATTGAAGTTTGTCAGCCTGTCTTATCACCAAAAGCCTATTTGCTAACTATGTAGTTGATATTTATTTTACCAACAGTATCTAGTTTGAATCAATTAGAGGTGTGGGTTATTAAATGCACTTCTGACCCCAAGCATTAGAGCCAAGTCAGAATGATTTGAAATTAAAAAAAAAAAAAAAAAAAAAAAAAAAAAAACTGAAACTAGGGCCTTATGGATGTATTTATCGTTAAATGAACTAGTGCATACCTGTGCACGCTCGTGCATACTCGTTCATGCCCGTAGAAACCAAGTAAGCAATAATAATAATAATAATAATAATTTATTTCATTTATAATGCACTTTACATCTCGGGGCAACATTTTTACACAAATTGGATTAAGAACAAGAGTTAAAGCAAACATTAAGTACATACGATGAAACACCAGGACATCCCTGGTGAGAATTGCTCTCAAATATTTTACCTGGTAAAATAAAGGTCAAATAAATAAAATGAAAAAGCTTTCCTAAGCAATGAATTTGTATCCATAAAATGCTACAGCCCTTCCTACATGGAGTGGACAAAAGGAGCACAGATCCATACGTCCCCCGACACTGCAATATTGTAGTAACTCAATGACAGCAGTCTCTGCTGTGGCTGTCCGAGGAATAAGTGAAATTGTGTGTGTTTAATTTTATTATATTCCAGACTTCAGAAAAGATAAAACACACATACAGTATTTATGAAAAGTCATAGACTGAGATACCTGTAGATTTTGTTAAAACAAAGTTATTCACATAATATAACCCCAGAGTCTCCATCAGACCACCTTGATGGGTCTTGTGTTAATAAAATAAACACGCTGGTCATTAATCAGTTTATTCATGAGTAATCCTTAATTTATACATACTATGTACATACCTGTGCATAACCGTCCATGCCCCTAGAAACCAAGTATAAGCAAGTATTTCTGCATGGCCGTGCTGAAGGGTCTCCTCCTGTCTGAGACAGCTATGTTGTTCACAGTCATGCCTGCGGCGTACTGCTCGAACCCGAGGTGTTTCATCTTCACGACATCTTTTCTTACGTGCAGCAGTTCTCCTCACTCTATTGCTCTCCATCTGGTGGGTCTTCTTGTTCTTCTTCTTCTTCGTTCAGACCACTGGTTGAGTGATAGGTGCGTTGTACTTCCAGTTCATGGACAGGATCATGAAAATAGATCTGAGCAAAAAGTGGCTTTCGACCCTGTTCAGGAAGACCCGTGCATGCTCGTCAAAACCCAGAAACCAGAGCACCCAGAGAAAATCAGCGATTTGCTTGGCATTTTACACATTTGTAGTGTAGACTGCCATTCTTCACGGGTACTGCTTTGAATGGGTGTGGTTTAAAGTAGTGTGTCCTATTTTTAATGGGGTGACAGACTGAAACACTGACAGAGATTTCTTGAATTTATAGAGTGCCTTCTGCCTTATTGAGTGAGATTTCCAGATTTACTGCTTCAAATGGGTGTGGTTTAAAGTAGTGTTTCCTATTTGGTTCATCTTCTCTGTGCCTTGCCTGGTGTGCAGCGTTGGCAGCCAGCCAACTATTCCGCATCTCCTCTGTCTCAGGTTGTCTGTGCCTTGCCCGGCATGCAGCGTTGCTCGCTTTGCGGGCATTTGGGGCTTCAAGTGACTCAGCACATGCATGGTGCACTGCCATACATTTCCTGTCTGTCTGTGCATCCCTTGTCTGTCGTACCCTATGACGTGGTCGAACCTCAGGTGTTTTATCTTCACGGCATCTTTTCTGACATGCAACACGGTCATGCCTGGGAGGTATTGCTCGAAGCTCAGCTGTGGCATCTTCATGGGATCTTTCCTGATGTGCAGCAGTTCTCCTCTTCTTCTTCTTCTTCTTCTTCTTCTTCTTCTTTAGATTTGATTGGCGGTGGGCAACCAACTTACAGGTGCATTACCGCCACTGACTTGATTATCATCACTCTATATCTTTGTATAAGGAGTTCTGAACAACTCCTTATGTGTGAAAAAATTATGCATCCTTGGACTGTGTTTGAGGTTATGAAAAGTCATGGACTGGGATACCTGTAGATTTTGTTAAAACAAAGTTATTCACATAATAAAACTCCAGACTCTCCATCAGACCATCTTGATGGTTCTTGTGTTAATAAAATAAACATGCTGGTCATTAATCAGTTTATTCATGAGTAATCCTTAATTTATACATATTAAACAAAGGAGTCTACCATACGAAATGAAAATCAAAACTTTGATATATGATGAACAAAAATAAACTATTTTATTGGGGTTTGCACTTAAACAAAAGCTTCAAAAAAAGCTTAAATATATATATATATATATATATATTATATTCCTCCACACTGGCTGTGCCTTTGTTTTTGTTTTTTTTATGTGTGCTTTTGTTGATGACCCACTTCCTCATTAGGTGTGCCTGTGCGCAATTTTGCGGTGCTCTTGGTGGATGGGTGGTCATTATTGAAATGAAGTGACTGCATCTGTGTTAATAATTTTGTGTGTTGTCAGTAGATCACTGGCAAAAACTGGCCAATCCCTGAGGCGTACTGTCTAATTTGCGCACTTGCTAATTTGCCCTACATTAGTAAATCTGCCCCTAGATCTTCAGTGTTTCTCATCAGCTTTGCCAGCTTGCAGATTTGTTTGTGGTTGTGTGGTTTGTGAGGAGAGGCGGCACATCAGCATCCTCATGAGTGGGATGTGGGTCGGGCTAATTAGAATATCCGTAGATCTCAGCAATTAAGAGGAGTAAAAGGGAAAAGATTTTCACAAGCAACTTTAAGATCATGAAAGGTTTTTCATGGGAAAAAGGGCATAACATATTTTAATGTGGCACTACAGGGGTTAAGGAGCACCAGCGTAGTGACACAGCAAGCAGGGTGATGTCACCGCACCGGACAGTTAAAAGGGGAGAGTCAACCATCTTAGGCCTCTCTCTTGACTCTCAGCGGCATAGCGCTTAACCATAATAAACCTGTACTGTGATATGTGTTATTTGTTATAATAAAGTTTGTGTTCCAGCACAGCTCATCTCTCCGTTGGTCATTCTGGGTTTCCAGACATAACATTTGGCGATGAGAGAAAACCATGCAAGTGTGCCTGAGGCCACTAAGACCGTTTCTGGAGTACCCCGGTGAGCCACCTGTTCCTTGGCCGTGCTGGCTCGATGCCTTCAAGATATATGTGTCGGCGTTGGACCTGTGCAAACTGGACAAGGTACCGAAGCAAGCTCTGTTAATTCACAACCTGGGCATAGAAGGAAAATGCATTTTCCACACACTAGGACCAACAGACTCATTCACTGATGCTGTAGAACTGCTAGCTAGTTACTTCGCAACAGAAAGTTGGAGAGACAACACAACAATTCGTTGCGGACCTCCACCACCTAGCTAGTATGTGCAGGTTTGGTTTGTTCCAAGGGTTCCAAGGTTGTCATAGCCAGAAGCGGTACTGGGGTTAAGCTCCCAGTGCTCATAAAATGCTCCTTACGGCGTGCGTCTCAAAAAGCCTCTGACAACTAAGTCCAACTCCTAGCCTGCCCGTGTGGTTTAGTCTCTAAGCCTGGCGGAACTGCTTTTACTAATAGGAGAAGGGGCGAGGGCGGATCTCTGGCGCCTTAAAACCAGATGCTTCAGGTAGATGGTGGCCAACCTGGGAAGGTAGCCCATCTAGGGGAAGGTAAACCCTGATTTCAAACCTCTGCTGCCTTGCGGCACACCCGGTCACGGGAAAGGCTTCAGGAGTCAACCCTGAGGAAAAATCCGGAGTCGGAGCCCCTAAGGCAGTTCTCTGTTGTGCTCAACATCATTCTGGCAGCTCCTGCAACGGCGCTGGTGCCAAATTGTAGCAGCCCTGCTGTTCCTTTGGATTCATCAGTGACGTGGAGAGGGGGGACATGCTGCATGGGTAACATCTTGTCCTCCATATCTTCCTGCCCAGGCTTGAATCCTACCAATGCCCAACGCTGGAAGGTAGAACACCGGTGCACATCGGCCTGTTCAGCCACAGGCGGTGCTGTTCCAGCAGAGTAGACGTTTAGGATTCTCTTCCATGGTCATCATAGACCAGGGGTGGGCAGCGAGGGCCATTCCACTGCAGGTTTTCTGTTCCCCCCAGTCTCTTCAGCAGGTGCATGCTCTGATCAGCTTTAAGGATTGCTCATCAGTGAAAACACCTGTTGAAGAGACTGGGGGGAACAGAAAACCTGCAGTGGAATGGCCCTTCATGGCACATGATTGCCCACCCCTGTCATAGACCGACAGAGGCCGACGGTTTGTCCATCCATCCATCCATCTTCTACCGCTTAATCCTTTCGGGTCGCGGGGGGGCTGGAGCCTATCCCAGCATCTTTGGGCGAGAGGCAGGGTACACCCTGGACAGATCGCCAGTCCATCACAGGGCCAACACAGAGAGACAGACAACCATTCACTCTCACATCCATACCTAAGGACAATTTGAGAATCCCCAGTTTTGATGCCAATTAACCTAACTTGCATGTTTTTGGCATGTGGGAGGAAACCGGAGTCCCCGGAGTAAACCCACGCAGACACGGGGAGAACATGCAAACTCCACATAGAAGGGTCATCGATGATCTGGGGGTGGGATCGAACCCACGATGGTCAAGGGTGGAATCGATCCCATGACCTTCTTGCTGTGCTGCCACTGTGCTAACCACTGCACCACCGTGCTGCCCCCGACGGTTTGTTGGAAGACGAAATGGTGCGGAACCAGTTGGCCGAGCACACTAGCAACCCACAGCTACAGATGAAGATGCTAATGGCGCCAAATGACATGTGCTTACCATGCTCATGCTTTATGTTCGTTTCTGATTATATCCTGTATTTCCTCATTTCTGGGTTATTATTGACTTCATGTTGGTTTTGGATGTATCATGTGACTCGAATTTGTCAGTTGCTTCAGTTAAAGTGAAAGTTTTTGTTCTTAGCTTTGCTACTTTATTTATCCTATGCATCCATGATCATCTAGTTTTGTATTATTTATATTATCTGCCTGTTTTGGCATGAGCCACTCTCACCTTTCCTCTAGTCCTCTTTTTGTATCTTTGATACTTGTATTATTTGCATCTTTTGGCTTTTGGCTTTATCTTGCTCTCACCTTAGGTCTCTTGTTGTATCATCTGGTTTGTTTCTCATTTTATATTGTTTCATATTCTTAGCTAGCTTATTGTGCCATATCCCTCTGTGCTTTTGTTGTGACAGCACTGTGTGCTCACTTCCTGCTGTCAAAACCTGTTTGCAGGCTTTGACAGCTGTCACAGCTTCACCTGATTATTTCTTCACTTATGTACCCACACCTATTGATTATTGGTTCATCTCTATTTAAACTATGTGGCATAGTTCATTCTTTGCAGCGGTCTTTTGTGATCTAAATATTAAAATTACGTCTTCCTCATCTCCAGATGGAGTCCCCGTCTGTTTTTCTTACTTTGTAACCTAGATGTTAATTCTACGTCTTCTCATTCCCGGATTGAGTCTCCGTCCGTTGTTTTCCTCCAGGTGTTCCCCGTTTCTCTGTAAGTGTGCGTGTTTGATTATTTTGTGTTTGTCCTTAATAAATGTGCAAAACTCACAGTCTGTATTTGATGTCTTCAGTCCGCTCTTGAAAAGGGCATTTTATGACAGAAGACCACTGCCCGTCAAAACACCAGTGGACTGTGAGTTTGCTTTTTTCCCCTCTCGGTTATTTTTTTGAAAAGGTCCGTTTTTCTCAGCTGAGATGTCAGCGCTCACGGACTACTCAGCAGTTGGCTTGAACGAGGTGGAGTGTTGGACTGTGAGAGTTTTGGAGAGCATTCTGTTGAAGACTTATGCCTCCTGCTCTCCTGAGGCAATCCGGGAATGTCTGGTTGGAGTGGCTCAAGAACTGGAATCATGCCCTAGCCTGTGGGGCCATCCGGAGCTCATGGGTCTCCTCGTCTCCATCACTGACTCACATAACATGTTCCGCAGGCTGTGGAAAACCTCTCCCTCATCGAATAGCTCAAGTAGGTTCTTTTTGTCTTCTTTTAATTATTTACCTTTTGTTCTTATTAAAGACAAAAATAGAAAGATGTTTGCACCTTCTTTATATGTTTCAACTGTGCACTGCAGCCTTCATCAGAAGAGTCAGCTGATTGCTGCCAGGTGTCATTTTATCAGCTGACATTTGTAGGCGGGGCCAGCTCAGCAGACCTGTCAGATCCACCGAGCCGGCCCCGCTTTCCGCCGTCCGATGGTCTCTGGAGAATGTGGTCCCAGGTGTGGGAAAGCATAAAGACCCCCTCATCCCGGTTCATGGTATCTTTTCCCCGCTTCCTGATTTCTATGGCCTCCTTGATCCAGCGTTTGTGTCTGTTGCTCTCCGAGCCAATGATTTTTGCGTTGTCCCAGTCCATGATGTGATTATTTCTTTCGCAGTGATCTGATATTGCTGATATTAATGTTTCTTGTTCTGCCTTTTCTTTTTGTGATCTTGTGAGTCGTCTTTGTGTTTCCTTCTCACATTCCTTCTGGTGTTCTTTTTTCCTTGTGGTGAATGATCTTCCGGTTTCTCCAATGTAGGTTTTGTTGCATGATCTGCATGATATTTCATATATTACATTGCATTTTTTGTCTTGTTCTATTTTGTCCTTGGGGTATACTAATAACTGTCTTAATTTTTTGTGTGGTTTTACTGCTGTGTTTATTTTGTATTTTTTCATGATCCTTTGAATTGGTTCCATTATCCCTCGGAAGTATGGTATAGTTATAGTGTCCTTGTTTTTTATTTCGACTTTTGCTCTGTGTCTTGATTCCTGTTTGTTTTCTTTGTTTTTGACTTGATGTTTCCCTTTGTTTATGGCCCATACTGGATATTGGCAGCGTATGAATGCATGTTTTATGTGGTTTTCCTCCTCCTGTCTGTCTTCGTGGTCTGTGATGATGGTGGCCCGTTCATATAATGTCCTGACAACTGATAGTTTGTGTGCTGTGGGGTGTTCTGATGTCCATAGTAGGTATTGATCGTGTGGGTTGGTTTCCTGTAGACTGTGATTTTTATACTGCCGTCATCGTTGTGGTGATTTTCATGTCCAGAAAGGCTATGGTGCCATTTTTTTCCTCTTCGTATGTGAATTTTATATTCCCAGTGCTGTCTGTGTTATTCAGATGGTCAGTGAGTTCTTGTGTGTGTCCTTTCCTTATTTTCTCCAGAATGTCGTCCACGTATCTCTTCCATAAGGTGGGTTTACATTGTGTAGGTGCTGTGTTGATGACTTTGTTTTCCAGATCCTCCATGAAAAAGCTGCTCATGATGGCTGATAGTGGGTCTCCCATTGCAAATCCTTCTTCTTCCATCCATCCATCCATCCATCCATCTTCTACCGCTTTTCCGGAGGTCCGGATTGTGGAGGCAGCAGTTCAAGCAGAGAAGCCCAGACTTCCCTCTCCCCAGCCACCTGCTCCAGCTCTTCAGAGAGGATACCAAGGCGTTCCCAGACCAGCTGGGAGACATAGTCTCTCCACCGAGTCCTGGGTCTGCCCCGGGGTCTCCTCCTAATGGGACATGCTCGAAACACCTCAAGTGGGAGGCATCCAGGAGGCATCCTAATCAGATGCCCATACCACCTCAACTGACTCCTTTCAGTGTGGAGGAGCAGCGGTTCTACTCTGAGCCTCTCCCGGATCACTGAGCTCCTCACCCTATCTCTGAGGGTGAGTCCAGCAATCCTACAAAGAAAGCTCATTTCAGCCGCTTGTATCCGCTATCTTGTTCTTTCGGTCATTACCCAAAACTCAAGACCATAGGTGAGAGTAGGAACGTAGATTGACTGGTAAATCGACAACTTTGCCTTAGAACTCAGCTCCCTCTTCACCACCAACAGACCGGTACAATGTCCGCATCACTGCAGATGCTGCTCCGATCCGTCTGTCAATCTCTCGCTCCATTTTCCCCTCGCTCGTGAACAAGACCCCAAGATACTTAAACTCCTCCACTTGGGGTAGGAGCCTGTCCCCAACACAGAGAGGACAATCCACCTTTTTCCGGCTGAGGACCATGGACTCGGACTTGGAGGTGCTGATTCTCATCCCAGCCGCTTCACACTCAGCGGCAAACCGTCCCAGCAAGAGCTGTAGGTCATTGCTGGATGAAGCCAACAGGACAACATCATCTGCAAACAACAGAGATGAGATCCTGTAGTCACCAAGCATGACGCCCTCCATTCCCTGGCTGCGCCTAGAAATCCTATCCATAAAAATTATGAACAGGATCGGTGACAAAGGGCAGCCCTGGCGGAGTCCAACTCTCACTGGGAATGAGTCCGACCAAGTGTTGGCAATACGAACCAAACTCTCACAATGGTCGTACAGATACCGAATAGCTCGTAACAACAAGCCTGATACCCCATACTCCCGAAGCATCCCCCCCACAAAAAACCATGAGGGACGCGGTCAAATGCCTTCTCCAAGTCCACAAAACACATGTAAACTGGTTGGGCAAACTCCTACGAACCCTCGAGAATTCTCGAGAGGGTAAAGAGCTGGTCCGATGTGCACGGCCAGGACGAAAACCACATTGTTCCTCCTGAATCCGAGGTTCGACCAACGGCCAGACTCTCCTCTCCAGTACCTTGGCATAGACCTGCCCAGGGAGGCTGAGGAGCATGATCCCTCTAAAGTTGGAGCACACCCTTCGGTCCCCTTTTTTGAAGAGAGGAATCACCACCGCAGTTTGCCATGCCAAAGGTACCGCCCCGGACCTCCACGCAATGTTGCAGAGGCGTGTCAACCATGACAGCCCTACAACATCCAGGGCCTTGAGGTACTCAGGGAAAATCTCGTCCACCCCCGGGGCCTGGCCACCAAGGAGATTTTTAACCACCTTGGTGACCTCAGCCTCTGTGATAGGCGAGTCATCCCCCTCGTCCACAAACCCTGCTTCCTCTGTGGAAGGCATATCAGTGGGATTGAGGAGATCCTCGAAGTATTCCTTCCACCGCCTGACGATATCCCCAGTCGAAGTCAACAGCGCCCCATCCGCACCATACACAGTGTGGACAGGGAGCTGCTTTCCCCTCCTGAGCCACCGGACAGTTTGCCAGAATCTCTTCGAGGCCGACCGAAAGTCTTGTTCCATGGCCTCATCGAACTCCTCTCATACCCGGGTTTTTGCTTCAGCAACCACCCGAGCTGCTCTCCGCTTGGCCTGCCGGTACACCTCAGCTGCTTCGGGAGTCCCACAAGCCAACCAAGCTTGATAGGACTCCTTCTTTAGCTTAATGACCCCCCTCACCACTGGTGTCCACCACTTGGTTCGGGGGTTGCCACCACGAGATGCACTGACCACCTTGCGGCCGCAGCTGTGGGCCGCTGCTTCAACAATGGAGGTGGAGAACATGGCCCATTCAGACTCCATGTCTCTAGATTCCCTCGGAATGTGGTTGAAGTTCTTCCGGAGGTGGGAGTTGAAGACCTCCCGGACAGGGGCCTCTGCCAGACGTTCCCAGCACACCCTCACTATATGTTTGGGTCTACCAGGTCTGAATGGCTTCTTCCCCTGCCATCGGATCCAACTCACCACCAGGTGGTGATCAGTTGACAGCTCTGCACCTCTCTTCACCCGAGTGTCCAAGACATATGGTCGCAGATCTGATGACACGATAACAAAATCAATCATTGACCTGTGACCTAGGGTGTCCTGGTGCCAGGTGCACATATGGACACCCTTATGCTTGAACATGGTGTTTGTTATGGACAAACTGTGGTTAGCACAGAAGTCCAATAACTGAACACCACTCGGGTTCAGATAGGGCAGGCCATTCCTTCCAATCACTCCCCTCCAGGTTTCACTGTCGTTGCCCACGTGCGCATTGAAATCCCCCAGTAGGACAATGGAGTCTCCAAGAGGAGCACCCTCCAGCACCCCAATCACAGACTCCAAAAAGGGTGGGTACTCTGAAACATCATTTGATGCATAGGCACAAATGATGGTCAGGACCCGTTTCCCAACCCAGAGGTGCAGGGAAGCAACCCTTTCATCCACCAGGGAAAACTCCAATATAGAAGCAGCAAGGTGGGGGGATACAAGAATACCCACCCCTGCTTGTCGCCTCTCGCCTGGGGCAACTCCAGAAAAGGCCAAGCTCCAGCCCCTCTCCAGGAGTCTGGTTCCGGAACCGGAGCTGTGCTTTCAGGTGAGGCCGACTATATCTAGCCGGTATCTCTCAACCTCGTACACCAGCTCAGGCTCCTTCCCCACCAGAGAGGTGACATTCCACGTACCAAAAGCCAGTTTAGAAAGCTTGGGATCAGTTTGCCAAGGTCTCCGCCTTTGACCGCCACCTAATCCACATAGCACCGGACCCCCAAGATCTCTCCTGCTGGTGGTGAGGCCACTGGAGGGCGGACCCATGTAACTCCTTCGGGTTGAGCCTGGCCAGGTCCCATGGGTGGAAACCCAGCCACCCGATGCTAGCCATCGAGCCCCTCCCCCAGGCTTGGCTCCAGGGTGGGGCCCCGGTAACCCCATACCGGGCAGGGTACACTGAATCCTTGATCTAGAATTTATCATGAAGGTCAGTTGGATCGTTCTTAGTCTGGCCCTTCACCCAGGACCAGTTTGTCTTGGGTGACCCTATCAGAGGCAAATTGCCCCGGGCAACATAGCTCTAGAGATCATTGGGGCACGCAAACCCCCCCACCACGATAAGGCGACGATCCATGAGGGGGATCCTTCTTTTTTTTTTTTTTTTGTCTTTAGATTTTTCCTCTGTATTGAAAATAGGTGGATTTTGCAACAAATTGTAATAGTTCAGATATGTCGTGAACTGTGAGATTGGTGCATCTTTTTAGAGTTCTGTCATTACTGAGGTGTTCTTGCACTATATGTAGTGTGACATCAACAGGGGTCTTTGTGAATAATGAAATGGCATCATGTGAAATGAGGATCTCGTCTGATTCTATTTTCATATCTTTGAGTTCTTGTGCCAGCTCTTTTGAGTTTTTGCAGTGGAATTCTGATAGTCCAAGGAGGGGTTTGATGATTTCAAACAGGGCTTTTGATAAGTTGTATGTGACTGATCCAATACTGTCCATTACTGGCCGCAGCAGGATATCCTTCTTATGTATTTTTGAGGTTCCATAGATCCGAGGGGTGATGCTGGCTGTGGGCATCAGGTGATCATATGCGTCCTTTGTGATTTTTTTGCTTTCTAATAGGGGTTTGAGAAGGGCTTTTAACATTTTTTTCTTTTCTTCTGTGGGGTTTGTTTTAATGATTTCACATGTGCTGTTATCTGCCAACATGGTTTCCACCTGTTTTTCATATGTTTCCGTGTCCATTACTACTGTAGTTCTGTCTTTATGTGATGGGAGGATTGTGATTGTTTTGTCTGTCTTGAGTGAGTTTAATGCTTTTTCTTCTTCTTTTGTAATGTTGCTTTGTGGTAATTTGGCCGTTTTGAGGATTCCTGCGACTGCATTCCAGAGTGATGCTTTTTCCCCTTGGTCCTGGATTTTTTCACATGCAGGTTCTGTTGCAAGGATGTATTCTTCATGGAGTATTTTAGCTGATGTGATGGCAAAGTTCAGTCCTCTGCTCAGCACTGTTTTCTCCGTGTCCGTGAGTGTGCGTTTTGATAAGTTTTTGACCCACTTAGCATTTGTTTCTGTGTGTGTTTGTCTTCGCTTCTTCAATTGCCATTGAAAATAAAGAGTATTCAGTTGGGGTATTCCTGGATCTTAAAAAAGCATTTGATACAGTGGATCATAAATTATTATTAAAGAAACTACAAAATTATGGTATTGGGGGTAGCACTGTCTTGGTTATGTAGTTACTTAAAGAACAGATATCAGTATGTAGGTGTTGGTAGCAAAAACTCACAGTTACTGAAGGTCACTTGCGGAGTCCCACAGGGTTCAGTTTTGGGGCCATTGTTATTCAGTATGTATATAAATGATATATGTAAAGTTTGGGAAAAAATGGATTTAATATTATTTGCAGATGACACTAATTTATTATGCAGTGGAAGCACTTTGGAACAACTTTTGGATACACTCGGAAAGGAATTAGGAAAGCTTAAACTTTGGTTTGATTCAAACAAATAAATGCTCAATTTAAGTAAGAAAAAATTTATAATTTTTAACAACCATCACAGCAACTCAGTATCTAAACTCAGTGTAAATGGTGTAGAGATTGAAAGGGTATCCGAAATTAAATTTCTTGGAGTAATAATTGATAATAAACTATGTTGGAAGTCACGTATTAATCATATTAAAGGGAAAATATCCAAATCAATCGCAATACTACACAGAGTGAAATATTTGCTGAATCAACCCACACTATATACTATACAGTATATCATCCATTAATACTCCCATACATGACATATTGTACTGAAGTATGGGGAAATATATATAAAACAAATATATATCCAATTTTTATGCTTCAGAAGAGAGCTATTAGAATAATAAACAAAGCTGCTTACAGGGAACCAACAAACCCACTTTTTCTTAAAAGCTCTTAAGTTGAAAGATCTGGTTGACTTTAAAACTGCAGTAATAATGTTTAAAGTGAAGAATCTATCACTGCCCGCAAATATCCAAAAGTTGTTCCAAATAAGGGAGAAACAATATCATTTCAGAGGAACATATATATTTCAAAAACCTTCAGTGAGAACTATTATCAAGCAACACTGTGTTTCAGTGCAAGGAGTCAGATTATGGAACGATTTTGGACCTGAATTAAAATCATGTACAACGCTTGGACAATTTAAACAAAAACTAAAGGAAGAAATACTCCAAACATATATACAAGATGACATGTAAAATCACATAAGAATTATCATATTCAGTCTGTGTTGTGCTGTTGCTTAGTTTTTTGTTTGTTTGTTTGTTTGTTTTGTCAGGTTTTGTCTTAGCTTTGTTCTGAATTGTAATCGCTCTTGTTTTGTTTTTCTTTTGAATTCTTGGATGGAATATGGGTGGGCAATATAAGCTGTGGCTTCAGCCATCACCCATTTCGGATAACTTATGTTGAACTGTATAATCAGAGGAGTTATTGTTTAATTTGATCTTGTTAGAGGTCCCCCCCCCCCTTTTGTTACATTATTCTGTTCCTTTCTTTTAATCTTTACTTTTAATCTATCCGAAATAAAGATTCATTCATTCATTCATTCATTCATTCACTTTGATATTTTTCCAGGAAATACTGCTCAGAACACTGTTAAAGATGACCTCCTCTGTGCTGGACAATGATGGGTTTGAAATGTTTCATTAATCATTGATTTTAAATGTGTTGCATGTTTGAAATTGCATAAATGAACCTTATTCTAATGCATGTTATTTATAGAAGGACAAGTTTATAATAGTGCATGCTCACTGAAAGTTAGTCATGAATCACTGAAGTTAGCTTAGTTTTTATATATCTAACTACTAACTAACCTGCACTTACTGTATATAGCGCTTTTCTAGTCACAAAGACCACTCAAAGCGCTTTCACTAGTACTAACCCTCTATTCTAAGGGCCTATAGGAAACAGATATCTAGGGACAATTTACAACAACCAGTTAACCTAACATGCATGTCTTTGGATTGTGGGAGGAAACCGGAGCCCCCGGAGTAAACCCACGCAGCACAGGGAGAACATGCAAACTCCATACAGAAAGGTTCCAACCCCTTCCAGCCTAGGGATTTGAACCAGGAACCTTCTAGCTGTAAGGCAACAGTGCTAACCACTGCACCACTGTGCTGCCCATATAAGTATATAATGGGAATTTCACAGTTAATATGTGTGTTTGCTTCTAAAAACTTATGGCAGTCATCTGACTGGTACCAGCCAATTACCAGGCCATCTCTGTTTGATGACGCCCTCTTTCATTCTATTGGTCGGTTACAGACAAAGGACTGCTTTCTTATTGGACCATAGCCCATTCAAATCTCCCACGATAGCCGATAATTGGTTCTTCCTGCTGCCAATCATATGTTGTGACCCAAGAATCGCGCTCAGTCAAATAGGGTAAAACACCCTAGTAGTTCAGTTTTTGTGAGTATTTGTGTTCTCTAAGGTTTCTTTAAGTTGTTTTTCGTTGTCTCAAAGTTAAGTCTTTTCCTGTTCTCACTTGGAGTGAAACTCCAAAATGCCGGGGGTTTTTTTGTTTTTTGTTTTTTCCCCTCTCCCCAGATGCCATGTTTATTCTACTAAACTTTTTCTATTGATTTTCCTTAACTCACCGTTAAAGTGGACTGATAGTGATTTTTGAACTTTTTCCCTCGAGACTGCCTCACCCACATACCACAACGTCAGAAGAACTAGGATTTTGTAGGTGGAACTGTTTTACATACATTTTTCCTTCAGCCTGTGGTTCTTGTTGGCTGGTGGACCTTCCAAAGTTGAGGGCCAGGAAAGGATCTGTTGCCTAAGAGAAGACATCACACCTGCCCCGGAGCCAGCCGTTCACTCTACTGCCGGCTCCACTCTCCAGACCCCTGCTGCTGAGTCTGTAAAAGCTAGAACCGCTGTAACAATTTGAAAGGACTGTGGGCAGTCTTTTCCCCTTTTTGCCATCTGCTGGCATTCAAGATCATTGCTGGACTCTGAAGACACAGAACATAAGCCAGACTCCAATTTTCTATCTGTTGGGCTAAATGTGATGCCTAATTCTAATTGTATATGGCCAATTTTTCATGTTAAAAGTTAGTCCATAAGCTACGATAGGAGCTATAAAGGTGAAGGAAAAATAATATTCCTTTTTCCAATTACCTCCATTTTTTTAGAGTAGCTCAGAATTGTATTTTTCATATAAACAGCTTTTATCATTTTCTCCATAAAACTGGTTCCAATTTTATGCATATTTTTGTTAATTACTTCACAGTCTCCCATTGCATTACAGTTACAAATTCAAAATCTGGTTTATTTTATTTCCACAAAGGGTTGACTATAGACTTGATGCTCAGGAATCTGTTGCCAGTTAATGATATTTGATACTTGTTGATCATTTCACCTGCTTACAAATCAATTGAATGTATTGTCACTTAACTTGAGTTTGATTATTAAAACGTGGACAAAATTGTTGGTACCCCTCTGTTAATGAAAGAAAAACCCACAATGGTCACAGAAATAACTTGAATCTGGCAAAAGTGGTAATAAATAAAAATTCTACAAAAATTAACCAATGAAAATCAGACAGTGTTTTGAATTGTGGTTCAACATAATTATTTTAAAAAACAAGCTCATGAAACAGGCCTGGACAAAAATGATGGTACCCCTAGAAAAGATTGAAAATAATGTGACCATAGGGACATGTTCAACCAAGATGTGTCCTCTAATTAACATCACAGGTGTCTACAAACTTGTAATCAGTCAGTCGGCCTATTTAAAGGGTGACAAGTAGTCACCGTGCTGTTTGTTGACATGGTGTGTACTACACTAAACATGGACCAGAGGAAGCAAAGGAGAGAGTTGTCTCAGGAGATTAGAAAGACAATTCTAAACAAGCATGTTAAAGGCCAAATGTCACGTAATTTTTTTTTCCAAATGCCAATGAATTTTGATAAAATACACGTAGCTTAAACCAAATATTCATACCGGAGACCATATCACCCACCCGTATTTACATAATTGCACAAAATACACCAGGCGAAGGCCCCCCTAGCGGCTGTCAGTGTGTGACAGCCAATCCAGACCGCGGCCAAGTTGTTGACGTCACAAATTTCACCCTGGCTGCCCTGCCTATCCACATTCACACTTATCAACATTGGACAATCATGACGGAAAGTGACAGCGATTGTGAACAAATTAGTTTAGTTTTGTCCTCTGGTGAATCGGACTTGGAATTCAGGGAAGACGACACCCCAGATACTGATGACAGTGGTTCAGACAGTGACAGAGGCATAGAACCTTACAGGTTCGAGCCATCCGAGACGGAATCAGATGCTTTGTCTGATGACAACAGTTCCGACGATGACCAGAGAGCAGAACCAGTGGAAAATGTCATTGAATTGGACATTAATCGCCTCCAGAATGTTGAATGGTAAGCCAAAAGAAATCTGTGATGTTTAAATTAATTATAACCACCAGCAAAATTGAGAAGCCGAAGGGGGTCTGTCGAGGGCACCCCATAAATATCGATTTTTCGGAAGCCATTATTATGACGATACAGTGGGGCGCTAGCTTACAGTAGAACCCTTTCTTTCCTCATTCAGTTGTAGCAACAAAATCAAGGATGAAATAGAAGTAATTGTGGAAAATGACTTGTATTAAAATCCCCAGGATCGTGTGTATAGGGCCATAACCCTGGGTAATAAGGGACACTTTTCTGCGTCCTGCTCAAAATAAAAAAAGCATAATTACACTTAAAACACATACCTGTCAAGGCATACCTCATGCCTCCCTTATTGGGGGGCTTTGACACCTGTACTGAGTACTCAAAAACTGTATTTATCGGCAGATGAAAGAAAACTGACCCCCACCCCCCCCAAAAAAAACAAACTGCAACATGACCTATTTCAAACATATTTATTCAAATGTACACTTTTACGGACACAATCTTGAGCCACAACTTTTTGGTAATGTGAAAATAATAAGCCAAGTAGCACAAAAAAAAATAAAATACAAAAAATACAAAAATATTTTTCAAATTTACATTAGCACAAGGTAGATTGCTTAATTTGAAAGTACACAATAAGAATTATTCTGAATATAGTTCTTAATTGTCAGCTAGATACTGTATATACACTTGGAATTAAAGAGTTTTTATTTGTCAGCTTTGTTACACTAATGCACTTGGATGAACTTGAAACAAGAAAATGTTCACTGATGCTGCTTGTTATAGTTCCAAGTAGCAGCCTTTGCTGACTCTAGCATTTCTGAAGTGGCAGATCAGATCAGGTGGCAGATCAGAAGTGATCTGCCACCAATGGGGGTAGATTGTGCCCTGCCACAAAAAAATGACAAACCATCACTTCTGCTAGTGATGCATTGGATTTGGAAGGCGATTCCTCTCTGTTCCGGAGCCGCAAGACAGTAGAAAGTGTGAGGCCATCAGCCTACTTCTCACTGTAGTGATAATAGCTCACGCTGAGCGCTCTGCCCACCCCGGCCATCAGCCTAATGATTGAGTCCACACTTCTCACTGTAGTGAGAATAGCTCACGCTGAGCGCTCTGCCAGTCCCCTAGCTGTGGGGGTCACACACACGACATGTTCCTCAACACACTCACTATTTTTTTTTCCCGTATATTTTTCTTTTGGGCGTACAGAAATGGCAATACGCCCGTATTTGCTAAAACTGCATTTTCCCCGTACCGGTATTAAAATACGGCGAAAACGTATCACTTGACAGGTATGAAAACATTTCCCAGAAAAGTGTCCCTTATTACCCAGCTGTCCCTTATAGCCCCGTTTTACGGTATGGGTGAAATATCCAATTTTTTCTTTCTTGTTGCTCACTTCAATCTTCCAGTCTCCATATAAACAATCAATCGGGATACCCCAAGCATCAAACTAGGGTACAATCTGTTTCGTCACTTCTGCCTTCTTCCCCAGGTGATTCCGGGGGCCCTGAGTGGTAACGTCAGGCCAAGCGCGGCAGTTTTAAATTAACGAATGTTCCGGCGTTACTGAAGCATATGCACCAAGACCCGAACAGATCGGTTCCCTTTTATATCTAGTTTCAAGACATTTTAAGGACCCTGTTACGTGACATTTGGCCTTTAAAGGTAAAGGCTATAAGACCATCTCCAAGCAGCTTGATGTTCCTGTGACTACAGTTGCACATATTATTCAGAAATTTAAGATCCACGGGACTGTAGCCAACCTCCCTGGATGTGGCTGCAGGGGGAGACGGATAATATGAATGGTAACAAAAGAGCCCAGAACAACCTCTAAACACATTCATGGTGAACTCCAAGGTCAAGTTACATCAGTGTCAGATCGCACCATCTGTCGTTGTTTGAGCCAAAGTGGACTTCATGGGAGACCACCAAGGAGGACACCACTGTTGAAAACAAATCATAAAAAAGCCAGACTGGAATTTGCCAAACTGCATGTTGACAAGCCACAAAGCTTCTGGGAGAATGTCCTATGGACAGACGAGACAAAACTGGAACTTTTTGGCAAGGCACATCAGCTCTATGTTCACATATGCAAAAATGAAGCATACCAAGAAAAGAACACCGTCCCTACTGTGAAACATGGATGAGGTTCTGTTATGTTCTGGGGCTGCTTTGCTGCATCTGGCACAGGGTGTCTTGAATCTGTGCAGGGTACAGTGAAATCTCAAGACTATCAAGGTATTCTAGAGAGGAATGTGCTGCCCAGTGTCAGACAGCTTGGTCTCAGTTGCAGGTCATGGGTATTGCAACAGGATAATGACCCAAAACACACAGCTAAAAACACCCAAGAATGGCTAAGAGCCAAACATTGGACTATTCTAAAGTGGCCTTCTATGAGCCCTGATCTAAATCCTATTGAACATCTGTGGAAGGAGCTGAAACATGCTGTCTGGAGAAGGCACCCTTCAAACCCAAGACAACTGGAGCAGTTTGCTCATGAAGAGTGAGCCAAAATACCTGCTGAGAAGTGCAGAAGTCTCATTGACAGTTACAGAAATCGTTTGATTGCAGTGATTGCCTCAAAAGGTTGTGCAACAAAATATTAAGTTAAGGGTACCATCATTTTTGTCCAGGCCTGTTTCATGAGTTTGTTTTTTAAAATAATTCTGTTGAAACACAATTCAAAAGCGTTGTCTGATTTTCACTGGTTAATTTTCATAGAATTTTTATTTATTACCACTTTTGTCAGATTTAAGTTATTTCTGTGACCACTGTGGGTTTTTCTTTCATTAACAGAGGGGTACCAACAATTTTGTTCACATCTGCAGAAGTTTCTGCTTGATTTCTTTTGTGTGTGTGCTTTCCTGGGTCACGGCAGAAGAATTCACGAATATTGATACTGGTTAATGAAAGGTTCACGGATTAGTTATTAATAAATTGTCCAAGTTTGGACTGGTGCCCCATGGGTGTTTCTCTCTTGTTTGTGAGTGTTTGTGGTCATGAAGTAACCCTCCATTTCCACACACACCTCTAAGTATAAATTAAATAATCCTTGTGCCTTATCATACTTAGAATTAATTGTTCCTGCAGAAATGTTCGGAGACTTTGTCAAATATGCAATCTTTCTTTGTAAATCATAGGCTAAAGCCTATGAAAAATACATGCAATTTTCAAGAATCCATGTGCATATTTAGTACCCAGTGTTAGGAATCCTAGCAATTCAGGCCCCTCAGCCCCAGTGACACTGACCTGTTCACATGGGTACCCAAGATTATGGCTGTCATCCTGGAGATAATACATGGATGCAGGTTCATGACAACACTTCGACCCTTACAATTTATTAGGCATTTTTTTTTCATAATATCTGAAATAATGAAAACCTAATTTTTAAAGCAGCACTATGTAACTTTGTTGTTCCAGGTATGAACACTGAAAAGACTACAACTATTGTCATAAATCGCCCTTTTCAAGGGCTACAGAGGACACCAAACACACACTGTGAGTTTGCACATTTATTACCAGAAAAACAAACACAACACAAAACACTTACACTTACATATAATGAAACGATAAAGTGCACACGACCAGTGGAAAAGAACAGCCTGGACGAAACACCAGCTGAGGCGCTCGGGCACACCGGGGGGAAAAGAGATGAACCCCAGCCGGAGTCACACCTGAAGGGAAACAGGGCTCACAGCTGAGGAAAATGAAAAAGGGATAAATATTACCTGGTCAGAGTGCACCCATTCACCTCTGTGGAAACCCAAGCTCACTCAGAGAATGACTGATTCCTCTGAGGAGGCTAACAGTAGGACATGACAACGGGGGAAATGTTGCCATATCCTTAAATAGGTGCATGGGACAAATGATAATAAATGGCAGGTGTGAATGAGGAAATAATCAAACCACAAGTGACAGCTGCGCAGCCCACAAAACAGAGTTTGACAACTGGAAGCTGCACAGCACTGTCAAACTAAAAGCACAGACCAGAAACTAAATAATAATACAAGAAAAAGATAACACATCCCTAAAATACCATAAATACAAAATGATACACAATAAATAGACAGGACAATAAGGACAAAACTATGAATACAAACACTCCATAAATAAACAGAGACCAAACACAGTAGACCATTATGACTGCAACATAAACAAAGAAGCAAACAAACAGAAAAGAACTAAACTCAAACTGGAGACTGAGTACCGCACCCACCCGTGCTGAGGATCATTACAACTATAGCCACTATGACCTCAGTCCCAACTGTCTCAGTCCTGTGCTCAGGATCATGACAGTGCACCCTCTCAAGGGTGGACCCCAGACACCCAGAAATAACATCAAAAAAGAAAAAAGGACCCACCCACAAAGAAGAAACCCCCCTCCCCCCAAACAAAATCAAAACAACCCACCCCGGGCGGGAGGAGAGGGAACCCAGGCATGGGGGGACTGAACCCAAGACAGAGAAGCAAAAGAAAAACAGACTCATGACCAACAAGCCAAACAGATAAGGAAACTATGGAACTCTAGAAGCACTGGGTGAAAAAGAAAACAATTCAAGTGGTCTGCTGAAGTCCTAAAACCACCGGATCACCCGATGGAATGAATCAGGTGGTCTTCCAGAGTTCCAAAACCACCCAAGCAGATGATGAGGTCTGTCAGGTGGTCTTCCCACATCCCTGAGCCAATGGGCTGTAAGGCACAATGTGCCCCCACCAGGAGGTGGCAGCTGGAACTCGTGTCCCTCACTTACTGCAGGGACTGAGGGGTAGTAACCAAATAAGGGGAATGGCTGATCAGCGGAGACCTCAGGTGAAGGCGGGGAATCCACAACAACCTAATGTGAAGGCGGGAAATCCACAATGACCTTGGGCGAAGACAGAGGACCCTCAATGACCTTGGGCGGAGACAGAGGACCTACGGCGACCTCGGGTGGAGTTGGAGGCTCAGGAAAAGAGGAAACAGACACCAGTTTAGAGTCACCGGCAGCAGTGGAGCCCCAGTTGGTGACTGCAAGTGGTCCTCCCTACCAAGAGCCAAGCAAGATCTCTCTAATACCATTATAGTGAAAAAAAAAGAGAGAGAACTTGGCTGAGCTCGAGCTCCACCTGCATCCAGGACTCCGACGAATTAGGCTGAGACATCTCGACTCCGGACTCCTGGCGCTCCGGCCCCGGCATGGTCACCTCCAACGGGGAAGAAGAAGAAAGAAACACCGGAGCATTACCGGCAGCAGTGGAGGAACTCAGGAGCAGAGGACATTTGCAGCTGATTCTTCTCACCATGAGCCAGACAAAACTTCTCTATATCTGCTGGTATTAACACAGAACAGACTACTTGCCTGGACTCAAGCTCCACCGCCGTCCAGGGCTCCAGCGACACAAGCTGGGATGTCTTGACTTCATTCCTCTGGGCATCTACTCCCAACATGGCCACTTCAGACAGGAAGGACGAGAAGGACACCGGAACACTATTACAAGCAGCAGTGGAGCCCGGCGAGGAGAACTCAGGAGCAGAGGACATATGCAGCTGATTCTCCCTGCCACGAGCAAGACAAGATTTCTCTAAGGCTAATAATGGAGTGACTGAACATAGAACTTGCCTCGACTTGAGCTTCACTGCCGGCCAGGATTCCAGCAACTCTGCTGCAACGACACCAGCAGCACGCATGATGGTGGATGCATCCCAAGGAGCTGCAGGCATGGCAACCGACGCAGGTGGAACTCCCAGCATGGCGGCTGAAGTGGGAGGTTGCATCACCGATGATGCCGGCTCCCGTGCTGCTGAAACCAGGGGACAGTCTCCTATCGGCTCAGGTTTCAAGATGCAAGTAGCATTCTCCTCACATCCAGGATGTGGCTGTGGGGCTGGAACGGAATCTTCCAGGGCCACAGGCTCATCAGTCATCCGGCGGCTCCATTCCAGGACTGGCTGACACTCAGGGAACACAGGAGGAGACATGGGAGAGGCAGGTGAGGAACTGGTGGCAGCAGCAGGCAGTGAAAACTCAGCTAATGTGGGCTGCAGATGCTGATCCTCACCACCGGGAATAAGGCAAGATATTTCATTTTTATGTGCAGGAAAATGAAAACACACTTGCCTTATCTCCCGGGGCGCATTGGTATCTGCTGCTGAATGGCCTCTAGATATGGTGACTGACACTGGTGGAACTCCTGGTGTGGCGACTGATGCTGGAGGCTGGCTCCCCACTGGCGCAGAGACCAGTGCAGCTGAAGTCAGGGGGTTCTCTTTTGTCGGCTCAGTTTTCAGGGTATAGGGGGCACTCTTCTCCTATCCAGGACGTGGCTGCAGGGCAGGAACGGAATCTTCCAGGGCCGCAGTCCCCTCCGTCATCCGGCAGCTCTCTCGCAGGACCGGCAGACATTCAGGGAAGGCAGGAGGGGACACAGGAGTTGAAGGTGAGGAGACAAGAATAGCAGCAGCAGGTGGTGAGAGCTCAGCCAAAGTGTGTGGCTGCTGCTGAGCTCTCCCACCAGGAATAAGACAAGGCATTTCATCTACAGGTGTGTTAGAGAATGAAACTGTACTTACCTTAATTCCCGCGGTGTGATGGTGGCTGCTGCAGAAGACCCAGATGTATCCCTCTCAGAAGCTGCAGCAGGCATGGGCCCCACTGTAGAAAATGGATGAACCGGGCCTGCAGGCACGCTGACTGCCAAAAATGCAGCAGCAGGAGGTGACGTTGTGGAGGACAGAGAGGCAGCAGCAGCAGACGAGGAGGAGGCTGTTGTAGTGTTCCTCCAATGGGATGCAGCTGAATGGCAGCGAGAGGCTGAGCATTTCTGTTCCAGGGAACGCTTCCTCTTTAGCTCTGGTACAGCGGGGGGTGAGCCTCTCACCAGCCCACGAAATGTCATTTGGGTGAAGACGATCGTCAGGAGCGCCGTATACCTGGGGTACTTCCTCGAACCGGGATGCCCCTCCACGATCACTGCTGCCGACTCCACATTCTTCAGAACCTCCCTAGACAACTGGGAGGCGAGTGCTGCATCAACAAAATCCTGGATGAACTGAGCCGCCCACTGTTCATCCATGGTAGGGCTTCCAACCGCCAACCTCCCTCTGCTAGTGGAGCCCTGGTGTGCTGATGGCATAATGTCCACTCTCCCTCCGGTAGAAAAAACAAGCGGTGAGAAGGAAAAAAAGCAAACACACGACGGCTGGCGTCCACAATGGCTGTGTCCTTCTGTCATAAATTGCTCTTTTCAAGGGCAGCAGAAGACACCAGACGCCATCTGTGAGTTTGCACATTTATTAACATAAACACGAACACAGTACAAAAACACTGCACTTACACAAAAGGAAATGATGAGATGCACAGGAGGAGAACGGGGCTCTTGCCGAGGGGGAGAAGAACAGTCTGGATGAAACAGGCTGAGGCGTGTGGAAATGCGGGGGAAAAGGAGACAAACCAGCCGGAGTCACACCCAAAAGGGAAACGAGGCTCATGGCTGAGGAAAATGAAAAAGGGATAAATATTACCTGGTTGGAGCACACCCGTTCACCTCTGCAGAAACCCACGCTCACTCAGAGAATGACTGATTCCTCTAAGGAGGCTAACAGTAGGACACGGCAACGGGGGAAATGTTGCCGTATCCTTAAATAGGTGCATGGGACAAATGATAATGAATGGCAGGTGTGGGTATATGAATGAGGAAATAATCAAACAAGTGACAGCTGTGCAGCGCGCGAAACAGAGTTTGACAGCCGGAAGCTGCACAGCACTGTCAAACTAAAAGCACAGACCAGAAACTAAATAATAATACAAGAATAAGATAATACAACCCCAAAATACCATAAATGCAAAATGACACACAATAAATAGGACAATAAGGACAAAATTACGAATACACTCCATAAATAAACAATAAACTCCATAAATAAACAGAGACCAAACACAGTAGACCATAATGACTGCAACATAAACAAAGAAGCAAACAAACAGAAAAGGACTAAACTCAAACTGGAGACTGAGTACCGCACCCACCCGTGCTGAGGATCATTACAACTATAGCCACAATGACCTCAGTCCCAACTGTTAATCACAGGGTGCTTAGTTGTTGGTGGCTAGAGTTGTGCCCTGTGATTAGCTGATAGGACTGACATCATAGTCACCATAGCTGTAATCTTTTCAGTGTTCCTACCAAGAAGACAGCTGGTGTCATGGGCTGGGTTGGACTTTTTTCCAACCCAGCTCCATGGTGTGTGGCTTTACTTTCTCTGCATGGTTTGTTCCTATATTTGCTCAGGCAGCTTTGTGGGAGCCTCTGGGGTCCTCGGCTACCTGCCTGCTGACAGCCACGCCTCCCTCTCCCTGCCAGCACTGGCTAGCTGTTTGTCATTATCATTTTTGTTCACTCTTCTGCTCTTCCACGCATGCACACACACATGCATGCATTTCCTCTCATGCACACTCTTGCACACATACCCACTCATTCTCACTCTCATGCTCACAGGCATTCACACACACACCCGTTTCCACTTTATCCAGCGCACTCATTCCCACGCACTCACACTGGCAATCACTTTCCTCATTATGTTTGGCATTATTTAAGTTCTGTGGCTACTCTTGTAAATGGATTATTGTTTGCATTGTGTGTTTGAATAGTGTGTTTGTACTGCGTGGTACCATTGTTCATGTTGCATGTTATTTGTGTGTCGCCGGAGTTAATCTTGGATTGACTCGGAAAGCTCCAGCCCTGTGAGTACATTTCGTTTCCCTCTGCTGCCCAGTCACGTCTGGAGGCACTTCAGGTATTCTCTTTGTTTAGTTTGGATTTCTGTTATGTCTCATGCTTCATAGTTTCTTGGCTTCGTGTTATACTCACCTGCGTGCTGTTGAGCGTCCTCATAGTCACCCCTGTTTGCCCCATGTTGTCTGTTTATTTCTTTGGACTGTTTGTTCACCTTTTTGTTAATAAATTCTCACAACATCCTCCTGCACGTGGGTTTTTGTCTCTCCTGACTCAAACAGGCAGGAATTCATGATAGAATAATCCGGTCCCTTTAAACCCAGTGGAGGAGCTGTGTGTTTTTGGTTTTGTATTCTTTCACCTTTTTTATTTTCCCCACAATGAACTTTTCTGTTTTTGGATTGAGCCCGGAGGAGTGTGCTGTGGCTGAGCGAGTGGTGGACTTCGCTTGTAGGGCTCGTCCCACCCACTCTCCAAAGTTTGTTGTTCAATTTTTGGACAGTGCTGCCAGGGTGATCCAAGCGTGCCCCAGCTTATGGAGATGTCCGGGGCTGACGCCGCTTCTCACGATGGTGTTTGAGTCTCGTCAGCGGCTGGGGGGAGGTCAGAGCGAATCTCTCCCCGTTCAACCCCGCAAGCTGAGGAAGCATTCCCGGAAGCTGGAGGCTCGTCATCCTCACCTCAAGCCTGAGTCTTCTCTTCCGCGACACATGGAGGGGAGCAACAGCCCACCACCTGCAGTCAACACCCAGACCCGGGTTGCCAGGCAGGTGTTTTTTCATTCTGTTTCTCCTGTTAATGATAAACCTTGTCTGTCACCCGGGAGACAGATCCAGGTTAAGCAGTCACCTGCGTTCTCTCCATGACCTGCAGCTGTTAAAACCTCTACTTCCTCTGTGTCTCCTCTGTTCATGCCTGAGAGCTCATCAGAATGCCAGAAGGAGGGCCAAGCCTCTCTGACAGCCATGGGCTGTGGAAGAATTTTCCCTGCTTTGCAGCCTGCCAATTCGTGTTCACCACGTCTAGGAGGAACTCCAAAAGCTCCAGCCCCCAGGGACTCTGCTCCGGCTGTCACATCAGCCTTCCTCCCCGGGGCCGTTGGAGCTGAGGATCCCTTGTCCATGGCACCTTCATCATCTGCTGGAATCGTAGCCAGTCCTCCCTCAGCCCCGCCCGTCATCCAGAGTGCAGGGGCGGTTTCCTCAGACTGTTCCGGGGGGCCCAAGTTCACCAGAGAAGTGGAGATAAAGGAAGCTGGGCTGGCTGCAACAGAGACCATCATACCCCAGGGGAGCAGGCAAGTGTTTTTTCACTCTTCTTATCCATCAGACAAATCACCTTGCCTGTCTCCCAGGGGTGAGGCCCAGGTTATGCAGTCCACTGGGCCCTCACCATCCATTGCAGCAACGAATGACTGGTCTACCCTGTTCATATCTCTTCTTCTCATCCCTGAGTGTCCACTGGCCCTGGAGCCTGACCACTGGATGAGGGAGGAGTCCGCGGTGCTGGAAGACACCACCCCAGCCACGTGGCGTCACATTGGACAGGGAGAGGAAGCTGTGACCGATTCGAACCCTGTGCTGACCGAGGAGTGTCCCCTGGCTTCGATCTCCATGGGTCCAGCGCAGTCAGGAACTGCACCTCCAGATTGCACACTGGGGGAGTTACCTGCGTGGGAACGTTCACTGGAGGTGACTTGGACCGCCATCACCATCTTGCCTGCGGAGGTCCCTGCAGCAGAGTCAGCACTGGAGCTGGATCACCGTCAGACCGGGTCCAAGATGTCGCCACCTGCCGGATCATCGGAGTCCTGGACGGCGGTGGAGATTGAACTCAGGCGAGTGTTCTATTTTGTCTCTGTTTTCAGTTTTGGAGCACTCTTGCCTGACTCTTGGTGAGGAAAGCCAGGTGCAGCCATCCGCTGCATCTGAGCTTGCCCTGCCGGTCTCTGCCGCTTCCGGCGACACTGACCCCTCTTCTTTTTGTGTCATCTCTGAGCTTTCTCCCAGGGTCGCTGGAGAGGTGTCAGCGCCGTCAGAGGCTTCCGACCATCTGGGTCCGCTGCTCGAGGTTCCAGCTGCCCACGCCATTGAAGACCAGCCGGGGTCCACCGTGGGTGCGGCCATGGCCCAGCCAGGGTCCACCACGGGGGAAACCATTGTCTGGCCGGGGTCCACCGCGAGTGCTATGAGGTCCCAGACCGGGACCACCGCCGGTGAAGCATTGACCCAGTCGGGGTCCACCGCGGGTGCAATGATGGCCCAGTCGGGGTCCACCGTGGGTGCAACGATGGCCTAGTCGGGGTCCACTGTGGGTGCAGCTATTTCCCGGACCAGGACCCCCACGGGTGTCACAAAGCGCCAGCCTGGAGCCACTGCGGGTGCAGCTATGTCCCAGACCAGGACCCCCGCGAATGCCACAAAGCTCCAGCCTGGAGCCACCGCAGTTGCAGCCATGTCCCGGACTGGGACCTTTGTGGGTGCAGCTGTCCCCCAGCTCGGGGCCACGAGGGGTGGGGTGGCTTCTCTTTCGTCGCTGTTCAATGACGCCGGGGCCCCCTTTCCTGGCTTCCCTTTCCTGTTTTGGGTTTTCCCGTGGGGAGGCTGCCTCCTGGGCTGCCTCTCTTGAGTTGATGGTTCAACGACCCAGGCTGTCCGCCCGGTGAACTGTGCCGTGGGGTTAGGTGGCCCAGTTTCCCTGGCCAGCCACCTGACCCGCTCTCCAGGGCAGTCCGACTGGGCTTGGATTTGGACAGACCACCCGACTGGCCTCCTTTTGCCACCCCTGGGCCTGGGACTCTGGTCGGCCCCCTGAACTCTTGGACTCCTGGGTCTTGGGAGGTGTTGTTCTAGGTTTAGGGTTGGGGGGAGGTTCACTTGGTTTTCTTGTATAATATTTTTGAATTATTTTTGCCTGTTGCTTCCCTCCTGACCTGTTCCCCCCCACCTCCCGCCCTGGTAGTGGTGGTAGTTCGTCGGGGTGGAGGATGTTTCTTTTTTGTTTCTTGTATTCTTTTCATAGTACGGTGGGTGTCTGCTATCCACCCCTTGAGGGGAGGGCTCTGTCATGGGCTGGGTTGGACTTTTTTCCAACCCAGCTCCATGGCCTGTGGCTGTACTTTCTCTGCATGGTTTGTTCCTATTTTGTTCAGGCAGCTTTGTGTGAGCCTCTGGGGTCCTCGGCTCACTGTCTGCTGACAGCCACGCCTCCCTCTCCCTGCCAGCACTGGTCAGCTGTTTGTCATTATCATTTGTATTCACTCCTCTGCTCTTCCACGCATGCACACACACACATACATGTATTTCCTCTCATGCACACTCTTGCACACACACACATTCTCACAGGCATTCACACACACACCTGTTTCCAATTTGTCCAGCCCACTCACTCCCACGCACTCATTCTCACTCACACACTGGCAATCACTTTCCTCATTATGTTTGACATTATTTAAGCTCTGTGGCTACTCTTGTGAATGGCCGGATTATTGTTTGCACTGTGTGTTTGAACAGTGTGTTTGTACCGCATGGTACCTTTGTTCATGCTGCATGTTATTTGTGTGTCTCTGTTTTGAAACCACTGCCTGGGAGCAGCTCTGCGATCCACATGGTGAGGACATCGATGGCCTCACTCACCCCATCACGGACTACATCAACTTCTGTGTGGACAACACCGTACCCACCAAGACCATACGGTATTGCTCAAACAACAAACCCTGGATCAACCCTGAGATTAAAACACTTCTGAGAGAGAAGAAGAGGATCTTCAGGTCGGGGAACAGGGAGATACTGAAGTCCGTACAGAGGGAGCTGAGGAGGAAAATCAGAGAAGGCAAGGACAGCTTCAGGAAGAAGATGGAGGACAAGCTGCACAGAGCGACATCGGTGGGGTCTGAAGAAACCTTAAAACCATCTCTGGGTTCCAGAATACCTCCTCCCAGGCCACGGAGGGCAGGGAATGGGTGAACAATCTGAACCTGTTTTTTAATAGGTTTGACCAACTGCCCTCCCCCCCGACTGCACACCAACCACTGCTGCCTCTAAAGCAGCAGCAGCAGCAGACCAGCTGTGTGGGATTGTGGAGCACATCTTCAACCTGAGCCTGAAGCTGGGAAGGGTACCACAGTTGTGGAAAACATCTTGTGTGGTACCTGTACCAAAGACTTCCCACCCCAAAGACCTGAACAGCTACAGACCAGTGGCCCTGACATCTCACATGATGAAGATCCTGGAGAGACTGCTCCTTGCTCACCTCCGCCCCCTGGTGGGACCAGCGATGGATCCACTCTAGTTCGCCTAGCAGCATGGCATTGGGGTGGAGGATGCAGTGATCTTCCTCCTTCACCATTCCCTGTCCCACCTGAAGAAGCCCGGGAACGCAGTGAGGATCATGTTCTTTGACTTCTCCAGTGCTTTCAACACCATCCAACTGATGATCCTGAGGGACAAGCTGCTGTGCACAGGGGTGGACAAGCACCTGTCATCATGGATCCTGGACTACCTCACTAACCGGCCACAGTTTGTGAGAATCCGGGATTGTGTGTCTGACACGATCATCGGTAGCACGGGGGCCCCCCAGGGAACGGTTTTGGCTCCCTTCCTGTTCACCCTTTATACTGCGGACTTCTCACTCAACACAACACACTGCCATCTACAGAAGTTCTCTGATGACTCTGCGATTGTCGGCCTCATCTCCAACGGAGATGAAGCTGAGTACAGAGGACTTATCCAGGACTTCGTGGACTGGTGCCATCAGAACTGCCTCCAGATCAACGCAAGGAAAACTAAGGAGCTGGTGGTGGATTGCCGCAGGCAAGGACAACCCCTCGCAGCACCAGTAAACATCCAGGGAACAGACATTGAGATGGTGACATCCTACAAGTACCTGGGTGTTCACCTGAACAATAAACTAGACTGGTCACACAATACCGATGCACTCTACAAGAAGGGACAGCGCAGGCTGTTCCTACTGAGGAGGCTCAAGTCTTTTGGTGTACAAGGGGTGCTCTTGAAGACATTCTACGACACGGTGGTGGCATCAGCCATCACTTTTGGAGTGGTCTGCTTGGGCAACAGCATTACAGCAGCCAATAGGAAGAGACTGAGCAAACTAATCAAGAAAGCTAGCTCTGTCCTGGGGCAACGCCTTGACCCAGTGGAGGAGATGGGGAGAGAAGGATGGTGGCTAAACTGTCATCTCTGCTGGAGTCCGAGTCCCACCCCATGCAGGACATACTGAACGCACTGAGGAGCTCATTTAGCAGTAGACTACATCATCCTAGGTGCGCGACCGAGAGGTTTCGCAGGTCCTTCCTACCTACGGCTGTCAGACTGTATAACCTAAGCAGGGCTGCTCACAGAGATAGCAAAAAAAACGTGACGACCTAATAGTATTGAATGTAAAAGACACAACAGACTTACACAAATGGTCCCCTCCAGTACACAACTAGGACAATATCAGTCGCTATGGAGGGTGACAATATGTATGGGTACATATTCATACCATGTAGGGTAACTAAATAGATGGTTATGCTGTTTATTCCATCTAGCTACAATGCTTTGCACTGTGTGTATATATATTTATGTATTTATGTGTACATATGTATATTCACTGCTCTTATTTTCTTATCTTCTATATTATTGCTCTGAGTGTTGCTATCCCTGTGCTGTTGCAATGCTGGAATTTCTCCATTGTGGGACTAATAAAGGCTTATCTTATCTTATCTTATCTTGGATTGACTTGGACAGCTCCAGCCGAGTATGTTTCGTTTTCCTCTGCTGCCCAGTCACGTCTGGAGGCGCTTCGGGTATTCTCTTTGTTTAGTTTGGCTTTCTATTACGTCTGATGCTTCATAGTTTCTTGGCTTTGTGTTATACTCACCTGCGTGCTGTTGAGTGTCCTCGTAGTCACCCCTGTTTGCCCCGCGTTATTCCTCTGTTTGTTTCTTTGGACTGTTTGTTCACCTTTTTGTTAATAAATTCTCACAACATCCTCCTGCACGTGGGTTTTTGTCTCTCCTGCCTCAAACAGGCAGGAATTCATGACAGCTGGTGCAGAAAATGCAGGCCCACTAAGGCTATGGGGTAAATGACATTTACCCAGTCCAAGGACAACGTACCAGCAAAATAAATTTGGAAACATTATTTTAATTAAAATATTACATAGTGTTATCTCAAACAGGTTCATTTTGTCTTCTTGATGATAAATTGTTCTTGTTCTTATATTAAGACAAAGTAAGATGTTTCATACCTTTTGAAATTTTTCGACTGTCACCTGCAGTCTTCTTCAGAAAACATCTGGCACATGACTTCAGCAACCTGAAAGTGGAAACAGACAAAATATTCATTTCTTATGACGTGGTGTCATTATTCACAAAAAACCACACTTATGTCACTTTACAAATTGTACAGGAATGCCTCAGGAAGGATAAAACACTCAAAAAATGCCCAAATCTTACAGTTAATGACATATCACAACTCTTACAGTTTGTTGCCAAATCCACCTACTTCCAATTCAAAAACAAAATATACAGACAAAATGAAGGATTTGCAATGGGAGACCCACTTTCTGCAATCATGAGTAATTTTTTTTTCATGGAAAACCTGGAAATCAGAGTCATCAACACAGCCCCCACATCATGCAGACCCACATTCTGGAGAAGATACGTAGATGAAATCCTGGAAAAAAATAAAATATGGACACACACAAGAACTTACAGACCACCTGAATACTATAGAAAGCACTGGAAATGTCAAATTCACACATGAAGAAGAAACAAACCGGACCATAAACTTTCTAGACATAAAAATTCACCATAAGGACAACGGCAGCATTAAAATCACAGTTTACAGGAAACCAACACACAGGGACCAATACCTCCTCTGGACATCTAAACATCCCACAGCACACAAACTGTCATTTGTGAGGACATTATATGAATGGATCACCACCATCACAGACAAGGAGGACAGACAGAAGGAAGAACAGCACATACGACACGCACTCATGGACTGTCAATACCCAGCATGGGCAATAAACAAAGTCCAAAGCAAAGACCAAGAGCAAACACAAGAAAGGGAAAAAAAAAAAAAAAACACACACCAAAAACAGAAAACAACAAAAACATAGTGACCATACCACACATCCAGGGAATAACCAAACCAGTACAAACAATCATGAAAAAACATGGAATAAACACAGCAATAAAACCCCATGCAAAACTGAAGCAGCTTTTGTTTCACCCCAAGGACAAAATACAACCAAACAAAAAATGCAATGTAATATATAAAATACCATGCAAATCGTGGAAAAACATACATACAGACGTGGACAAAATTGTTGGTACCCCTCTCTTAATGAAAGAAAAACCCGCAATGGCCACAGAAATAACTTGAATCTGACAAAAGTGGTAATAAATAAAAATTCTATGAAAATTAACCAATGAAAATCAGACAATGCTTTTGAATTGTGGTTCAACAGAATTATTTTAAAAAACAAACTAATGAAACAGGCCTGGACAAAAATGATGGTACCCCCAGAAAAGATTGAAAATAATGTGACCATAGGGACATGTTCAACCAAGATGTGTCCTCTAATTAACATCACAGGTGTCTACAAACTTGTAATCAGTCAGTCAGCCTATTTAAAGGGTGACAAGTAGTCACTGTGCTGTTTGTTGACATGGTGTGTACCACACTAAACATGGACCAGAGGAAGCAAAGGACAGAGTTGTCTCAGGAGATTAGAAAGAAAATTATAGACAAGCATGTTAAAGGTAAAGGCTATAAGACCATCTCCAAGCAGCTTGATGTTCCTGTGACTACAGTTGCACATATTATTCAGAAATTTAAGATCCACGGGACTGTAGCCAACCTCCCTAGACATGGCCGCAGGAGGAGACGGATAATACAAATGGTAACAAAAGAGCCCAGAACAACCTCTAAACATATTCATGGTGAACTCCAAGGTCAAGGTACATCAGTGTCAGATCACACCATCCGTCATTGTTTGAGCCAAAGTGGACTTAATGGGAGACGACCAAGGAGGAGACCACTGTTGAAAACAAATCATAAAAAAGCCAGACTGGAATTTGCCAAACTGCATGTTGACAAGCCACAAAGCTTCCGGGAGAATGTCCTACGGACAGACGAGACAAAACTGGAAGTATTTGGCAAGGCACATCAGCTCTATGTTCACATATGCAAAAATGAAGCATACCAAGAAAAGAACACTGTCCCTACTGTGAAACATGGAGGAGGTTCTGTTATGTTCTGGGGCTGCTTTGCTGCATCTGGCACAGGGTGTCTTGAATCTGTGCAGGGTACAATGAAATCTCAAGACTATCAAGGTATTCTAGAGAGAAATGTGCTGCCCAGTGTCAGACAGCTTGGTCTCAGTTGCAGGTCATGGGTATTGCAACAGGATAATGACCCAAAACACACAGCTAAAAACACCCAAGAATGGCTAAGAGCCAAACATTGGACTATTCTAAAGTGGCCTTCTATGAGCCCTGATTTAAATCCTATTGAACATCTGTGGAAGAAGCTGAAACATGCCGTCTGGAGAAGGCACCCTTCAAACCTGAGACAACTGGAGCAGTTTGCTCATGAAGAATGGGCCAAAATACCTGCTGAGAGGTGCAGAGGTCTCACTGACAGTTACAGAAATCGTTTGATTGCAGTGATTGCCTCAAAAGGTTGTGCAACAAAATATTAAGTTAAGGGTGCCATCATTTTTGTCCAGGCCTGTTTCATGAGTTTGTTTTTTAAAATAATTCTGTTGAACCACAATTCAAAAGCGTTGTCTGATTTTCATTGATTAATTTTCATAGAATTTTTACTTATTACCACTTTTGTCAGATTTAAGTTATTTCTGTGACCATTGTGGGTTTTTCTTTCATTAACAGAGGGGTACCAACAATTTTGTCCACGTCTGTAGGAGAAACGAGGAGGATGTTTGCAACATGGAAAAGGCTCTCGCACACCTGGGTCTCCTCCAGAGACTGTCGCACAGCGGGGGGCGTGACCAACCATGCAGATCTGTTAAATCTGTCAGGTCAGTCACGTCTATGGAAAGGATAAAACAGCTGATGTGACACGTCACGGACATCAGACGACACTTTCTGAAGAAGACTGCAGGTGACAGTCAAAACATATCAAAGGTATGAAACATCTCCTTACTTTGTCTTAATAGAAGAACAAGATCAGCTTATATAGTGTTGCTTTAAAGTGTGAAAACCCATCTAGACTATAAGAAAAGATTCACATCTGTGGCTGAATCAATTTGATGCTAGTGATTTGGTTCTTGAAAGACTCAAGCCAGCTCACATTTGAGAGCAGGTATTTATTTACTTGCTTTACTTGACTATTACGGATTTATTAAAATAAACACATCTTTCCACTCAGCAGGTAATTTTGTTTCCATTTGTCCAGATTTTAAACCAGTACCTGTACACAGACCACAGCCGCTGCAACTCACATGGATCAGATGCATTCCAACATAAATTCCTGTCACACAGGGATCATGAACAAAATTACATGACTTTCACCTGTTTGCATACATTACAGGTACACACGCACACACATGTTGACAGGTGCATATGCACAGGTCTGGGTGACTGGGGCTTTAGAGTCTACTTACTTCATTTTCTTGCGGGTGGCCCTAAGGGTTTTCTTTACCCTGCTGCCAACTTAATCTTACACCTATGATGGTGGTTGCAAGGGTGGTTGCATATGTAGTCACTTCTATTTTTATGAGGTGTTTATTTTTCCCAGGCTCCCAGGTTTATTTCTTTCTGTGTTTAGTTGCCAGGCCTTCAACAGGTCAGCCTTTACTCTCTCCACCATTTCTGGCAAGTGGAAAGAGAGGAGAGAGAGATAAAAAAAAAAAAAATCACAAGGTGTTTTATTTTTAACATGACCTCTGAGTGAATAATGAGGTCCTTCAAACTGGCATTCTCACACACACCATACGATGTAGATTTAACACCCTGGAGTTCTCAGCAGGTCCTCTGGCAAATGAAGATGTGAAGATTCTGGGCAGCGAGTGTTGGTTTAACTCATGGCAAATGTGGGCGGCATGCTCTTGGTGACTAAAATAATCCAATGTGAAGAATCTTCAAACAAGCACAGAAGATATCACAAAAAAAATTAGTAGGCTCTGGCTCGGATACTCAAGGCATCAGGTTGGCTGGAGGTTGGGGTGTAAGAAAGCAGCTAAAACTATACATAGCTAAAAGAAAATCTGTACAAAACTAAAAGAACTGTGAAAAAGCAAAAAACTTGCAAAACAATAAACACAGAATGTCCGCAAAGAAGGGTAAAATAACCACATAGTGATGGAATATAACCTCATTAACATAAAAAACAAGGACAGGGTCAGTTTTATCACTGACTTTCATTATTAAATTTAAAAAGTTGACAATTTATAAATTATTTATTCAGTTTTCAGTTATGCGCAGTATTCATAGGATGGATGGAGGATGCAGTGATCTTCCTCCTACATTGTTCCCTGTCCCACCTGGAGAAGCCTGGGAGCACTGTAAGAATCATGTTCTTTGATTTATCCAGTGTTTCAACACCATTCAACCAATGATTCTGAGGCACAAGCTGGTGTGTGCAAGGGTGGACCAGCACCTGTCATCGTGGATCCTGGACTACCTCACAGACCGACAACAGTTTGTGTGAACCCAGGACTGTGTGTCTGACACCATGTGCAGTACGGGGGCCATCAGGGAACAGTTCTGGCTCCCTTCCCGTTCACCCTCTACACTGCTGACTTTTCACACAACACACCATACTGCCATCTACAGAAGTTCTCTGATAACTCTGCGATAGTCAGCCTCATCTCCGATGGGGATGACATGGAATACAGAGGACTTATCCAGGACTTTGTGGACTGGTGCCTGTGGAACTGCCGCCAGATCAGTGGGAGAAGAACCAAGCAATTCGTGGTGGACTGTTGCAGACGTGAACAATCACGGTGGCACCTTACAGATGGTGTGACCTTACAAGTACCTGGGTGTTCACCTGAACAATAAACTGGACTGGACACACAACACCAACATGCTATACAAGAAGGGCAGCACAGGCTGTTCCTCCTGAGGAGACTCAGGTCTTTTGGAGTGCGAGGGGCACTCCTGAAGACCTTCTACAATTCAGTGGTGGCATCAGCCATCACATTTGGACTGGTCTGCTGAGGCATCATGGCAGCCGACAGGAAGAGACTGAACAGGCTGATCAAAAAAAGCTAGCTCTGTTCTGGGGTGCTGCCTCGACCCAGCGGAGGAGATAGAAGAGAGAAGGATGGTGGCTAAGCTGTCATTTCTGCTGGAGTCCGAGTCCCACCCCATGTGGGACACACTGAACGCACTGAGGAGCTCATTTAGCGGTAGGCTGTGCCATCCTAAGTGCTTGAGGGAGAGGTTCCACAGGTCCTTCCTACCTATGTCTGTCAGACTTTTTAATCTAACCGGTGCTGCTCATAGAGGCCATATTAAACATCACAACTTTGCACAATAGAGATCGTCCCCTCCAATACACAACTAAGACAATTCCAATTATTATCAAGGGTGGTAACAACATAGTTCATTCAAATGTGAAATATTCTGTCTGGGTCCATATTTATATTGTGCCGGGTAATTTAACTATAATGCTGTTGATACCATCTAGCTGTAATGCTCCTGCACTGTGGATATAACTGTGTACATATGTATATTTATTTACTGCTTTGGCTAACCATTTCTTATCTTATCTTATTTACTCTTGCTCTGAGTGCTGCTACCCCTGTGCTGCTGCAATCCTGGAATTTCCCCATTGTGCGACTAATAAAGGTGCATCTCATCTAATCTTATAAGATGAGATGGAGCCCTAGAAGCAAGGTCCGCCACTAGCTCGGCCGCAGCACACTTCTCCAGGTTCAATCCAAAAACAGAAAAGTTCATTGTGGGGGGAAAAAAAAGGTGAGAGAATACAAAACCAAAAACACACAACTCCTCCACTGGGTTTAAATGAGCCGGATTATTCCATCATGAATTCCTGCCTGTTTGAGGCAGGAGAGACAAAAACCCATCTGTAATTTCCCAGTTTGGGATCAATCAAGTACATCTATCTATAAATGACAGACTATTATGACACACTATTATGCTGATATAGATACAGTTCTATTACTGCTACAACATACACCAGCAGGCTGGCTTCACCTCTTGCTGGTCCCAATCAGACTACATCCTTGCCTTGATTGTCCTGGCGGAGCAACAGAGGGAGTATCGGCAACCTCTTTGTTTGTTCTCTCCCATAGATTGAGTCCCCATCGTGCTGTTTGCTCTCTACATGTCTGTTCTTTTCATCTTCTCTGTCCCCTCACCCCCCAGCCAGTCACAGCAGATGACTGCCCCTCCCTGAGCCTGGTTCTGCTGGAGGTTTCTTCCTATTAAAAGGGAGTTTTTTCCTCTCCACCGTCGCCAAGTGCTTGCTCACAGGGAATCACCTGATTGCTGGGGTCTTTCTGCAACTGTGGGGGTTCCCCCTACAGTTGAAAGTGCTATGAGATGACTGTTGTTGTGAAATGGCGCTATATAAATAAAGTTGAATTGAATTGAATTTATGCGGCCTACGTCAACCTCAAAGTTGCCTTTGACTCCCTAGACAGGAACGCCCTCTGACAACTCCTCTGTGGCATTGGAGTCCCGTCCAAGTACATCAACATTCTCCGGGACCTCTACTCTAACACCATGTGCAGGGTAAACACCGAGGCTGACATGTCAGACCCTTTTGTGACTCTCTCAGGAGTCCGGCAGGGATGCGTCATAGAGCCAAACCTCTTTAATGCTGCGGTTGACTACTGGGTCAAAAACGTAGCAGAACACTGCCCCAATCTCGAAGTTGACTTCCACTCCCACTTCACGGACCTGTGCTACACAGACGACATGGTGCTTTTCGCCATGCATATAGACATTATTGCTGAGGCACTGGAGCTACTTGCAGAGGAAGCATCGCCCCTGGGCCTCACTATCAGCTGGGCAAAGACAAAGATCCAGTCGCTGTCAGACTTTTTGCCACCATCACCACAACTCATCACCATCAACAATGAGCCGGTTGAGATTGTCAACGACTTTGTCTACCTGGGATCTCCTGCTCGTCAGACCCAGAGATCACCCGCCACCCACAGCTGTCTCGCAGTGCTGTCAGCCACCTCCAGAGAGTCTGGCGGAGTGGGGAGATCCACACGTCCACAAAGTTGTGAATCATTAACACCTGTGTGATCCCTATCCTCCTTTATGGAGTCCAAGACCTGGACCCTCTCCACCACAACCACCCACCATCTGGATACATTCCATCAGACCTGCCTCCGAAATATCCAATTTCATTTCATCCAATTTCATTCAATGGTTCCACCACACCACAAATGGTGAGGCTTATAGAAGGGCTGGCTACCCCATCCCCACCATCATCAGAAGAGGAAGGCTGCGGCTCCTCAGCCATGTGGCCAGGTTGGAAGACGGGCCACCGGCCAAGCAGGCCCTCTCCTCCAGCACTTGTCCACCCCCCCAGGGCTGGCATTGTCCCCAAGGTTGGCCCCGAGTGTCCTGTACGACCCAGGTCACAATGATAAGACCTCTGGCTGACCTCATTGCCCTAGCCCAAGATTGCTCTGCCTTCAGACAATTGGCCGCAACAGTCACTTAAGTGGCCAGGCGAGGATTAAGTAAGTAAATTCTCAACTCCTGCATGTTATATTTGCCCAAGTAGAATGAAGCAAAATTTTTGATTCACTTTTAGAGTGAATGCACCTTTAAGGTTGGCTCATTTAGATAAAAAGGAACTTGTTTCATGGACATTGCACACACTTGATCATTCACATCCATCTCTGCATTATCTCCTCCATTGACTTCTGTTTCGCCTCTCTTCCCCTCAGGTCTTAAGTCTTATCTGCACACTGGAAATATACTTATAAAGCCAGGAACAGAAAAAGTAAAATAAATACATTTACTTGCTGCAACTGTGTCCTTGTGTTGTGTCTGTGCACTGAGTCTCTAGTCAGTCAATCACCACAATGAGTGTTCAAAAAAAACTAAAGTTCAGGCTTCAGAAGGACTGGTCATAAACTAATGGTTGTTGTTACTTTATTACAACAGTTAAGGTGCGTTCACGCCAAATGCGAACGGGCAAATTTTTTTGGCAGAGCGATTACGTTATAACTCAATGTAAATATGCGGATAAACATGAATTCAGCATCTGAGTGAGATGCAGACAGGCGAAGTTGCCTATATAACTTAAGCAGCAGTGTTTAGCCAACTGTGGAAATCCACCAAAATAACGTCATGCTTTTGGTTTACATTATCTGACGGAGGGCTCACCTGAAAAAGTTGTCCCTCTCTCCAAAGCTTTATAAGATGATGAGTGTTTCAGTTGCTAGCTTGCTAGCCTCATCAGCACGTCCCTGGTGGGAAACTGTGGGCAAATAACTCCAAAATCCCGATTCAGCTAAAGAGCTCCCAGTCCTCCTTTCTCCAGGTGAGTGAGTCTCATTTTCAAACTAGTTTACTTACTCTGCAATGATGATACTTTTACTCCAGTGACAGCAGAATCTCAAAGCTAACAGCTAGCTAGCTAGCTAGCCTTGGACGTGAACACGCAAATGCGCAATTTCGCGTTTACTCGCCTCTTTCTATTCACTTTGTATGGATTTGTGCTGCCTGTTCACGTTTGGTGTGAACGCACCTTTAGTTTCTATGTGGAAGGCATTAGACGTATCACACCCACAGTTACTATATTCGTTGATACCGTACTCCCTCTTGTGTAATATTGCTTAAATGTTACTCATGTATTATTTAATGTATTATATACACTCTATACCAAACTCTGAATATATCTTGTCACAATGACATCATGGTTTTGAATGTCATATCAGCTGATGTTTCTTTGATCCTTTGGAACATCACCCCACCGCAGTTGCTGGCACTTCACTCACCGGTGAATTGATCTTCCTGACTGACTTCATGGTCAGAACTTAATGCCAGTCAGTGCCACAAAGCTCCATTTCATGGGGATTAATCATAGCTTGGCTCACAATACCAGTACGTTCAGAACATTTTGCTTTAAATCCTTTTTGAGGTGCAGGCATCGACTTTAATTCAATTGGAAAAGTGATAAAAGACCGAGATTAATGAAGGCTGGATGAAATTCACTATAATGCCACGAATCATGGGTATTAAGGTGACTGAAGACTGCATTTATCTGTCACGTATTCCTTTATTGATATTTTAATGGCATAGTCTTTGAAGGTGTAGCATAAATGCAGCTGTAAAATCAGAAGGACAGATCTTTACATCTTATCTCTATCTGCTTTGTGAACATCACTGGCCCTCTTTCAGGAGCTTTGAATTATAGCAAGATAAGCATTGTATAGTTGATTTAATTTTCCTCGCTTGAGCCGTTTTTTGTGGAGCCATTACATATCTAAACACTGTTTGATAGAAATAATGCAGCTTTTGAAGAAAGTTTCATGAAGCCAAATCTCAAATCACTCCGTGTTGGGTTCATCACCTTCTTGTTTTTTTTTTTTTCCCTTCCAGATTTCTTTATTTGTTTACTCTGCTTTTTCAAGCTTAAATGTTTAAAAAAAAAAAAAAAACTGGAAGTGAGCAGAAAGCACCGTGTTGGTGACAGCCTCCTGTTGGGTTTTTGACAGGGGACTTTGTAGGACTCCGGGGATCGTTTACCAGCCCAGACACCCTCTCCTGACAGGCTGTGCATCTTAAAATAAAGACCCAGTGAGTTCTCACAGAGATGGAGCTTAAGGTTTATAAAGAGGTCAGATACTTTTCATTCCAGACAAAATATTATCATTGATGCATCTTGTCTCCAACAAAACTTTATGAAAATATATTCAAGTGACAGTCATCTTCCCCTTTATGTAATGCCTGATACTTTTTGCAGAGTCCAGAAATGATTCTTCATTTAAAAATGCACTAAAAATATACTATAAAGTATCATTACAAAATATATTAAATTTATTATGTGAAACAGAATATACACCATCTTCTTGTCTTCTTAACTTTTAATTGTTTTCAGTTACACTTTACATTAATTTCTTTAATTACAGATCAGCTATTCTCACCAAGTCATAGTTTAATCACTCAGCCAACCAATTTAGAACGCTCAGTTAAAAAATACAATAAACAAAATTACAAACTGATTTAAATACCATCCTCGTCTCTCCCAAACAGGTGCACATTCATTCACAAAACGCCACACAGAGAGAGCTGATGTCACACAGACGCTACAACCAGGTAGGCCTGTTCGCTGATTCATAAAAAGGCCATCACAGTGTAGCAATATTGGCCAGCACAAATCCATTCCATTTTGCTTCTTTTTTAAACAAATAAATAAATAAATATTAAACACTGGCACCAAGCAACAACATCTCTCTCGGGACCGAAACTGACCCTCACCTATTAACTTTAATCAGATAAGCATCCTTGCAACAGGTTCATGACTTTGTTTTGCCCAAAGCTGCCAATAACGTTGAGGAATTACAGATCACCCACTTTTTATGACCACTCAGCAGAAGTTGAGTGGTCATAAAAAGTGGAATCTTTTGCTCTGAAAACTGAAGTGATTGCCTTGTATCATGACAGTACTACTATGAATTTGTAATTTATTCATTCTATGGGTTAAATCGTCATCCAAAGTCAACCTTACTACTCAACAGCTATTGCCTAAGTGTGATGGACTTTTTTTTTCTGATTTTATCTACACTACTGTAAGTACTTTGATATGCATTATCACATTTTTTGATAATCATTTCACTGATAGTAAGTTGTGCACTTTTTGAGCTACAGGTTTTTGAAGTTTGTTTATATATTCATCAGTATATTATTTCATATGTTGGATTATTCATGCCAATGTTAAGGTATTTCTCTAACTGCTACTCAGATATCAAGTCACATGATTTGGAAAGTGACCAATAATCTCTCCAGGGTTAGAAAGTCTCCTTTTTTGGATTTTTATTGATCTGTTTCAAACAAAGAAAAGTTGAGGAATTGCTGTCAACTGGTTGTAAAGCCTTGTCATCCAGCCTCTATTTTCAAACACCAAACTTACAGTTGAAACCAGAAGTTTACATACACTGCATAAAAAGACACAACCTTTTTTTCCCACTGCATGACATTAAATCCAACTAAACGTTTCCTCTTTTAGGTCAGTTAGGATTACCAAAATTATTTCTATTGTATATCAGAGGGACAGCTTAGGTCAAGTGGTTTGGAAACAAAGTAAGAGAGGCAAGACTGAGATGGTTTGGACATGTACAGAGAAGGAACAGTGGATATACTGGACAAAGGATTTTGAAGACAGATCTGCCAGGTAGGAGGAAAAGAGGAAGACCACAGAGAAGATTCATGGATGTAGTGAAGGAGGACATGGAGAGATTTGTTGTTACAGAGGAAGATGGAAGGGTTAGGGTGAGATGGAGGCAGATGAACTGCTCTAGCGACCCCTAAAGGGAACAGCCGAGGGACGAAGAAATAAATTTTATATTTGCTAAACACTTTTTTAGAGAATGTTTTATTACTTTGAACAAAGTCAGAAGGTTGCATACATTTCCTTAGTATTTTGTAGTATTGCCTTTAAACTGGATGACTCGAATCAAACATTTTGGGTGTCCTTCCACAAGCTTCTCACAGTAGGTTGTTGGAATTTTGGCCCATTCCTTTAATTGGTAAAATTGTATGTCCTGGAACACAGAGAGACCAATGTTCCTGTAGCTCAGTGGGAGAGGTAGAGGTACCAGAACGCCCCCCATGCCCCAGAATATCTGGACAAAAATGACTAAACAAATAAAGGAAAAACATGCAGTAAGAAAAAATAAAATCAGGCTGAATAAGTGCTAAATTTTCCAGTTGAATATAATTATTTCACAACCGGAGCAACCAGGCTAAATGATTCTTCCTCATCCAGTTTCAAAAGTTGACAAAACTAGCTTGTGGGGTTCACTGAAATATGTACACACACACACACACACACACACACACACACTACACAGTAGCATTAATTATAGCCATCCTCAGCATTGTATCTCATGCTGGTCACAAGCCAATAGTACGACTCTGAAACCCTTGGAATCCCTACATAAACAATCCATCAAAATTCTGGATAAGACATGGTAGTATCACCATACTTGCCAAACACAAGATGTTAAGCTTTGAAAACATGATCATATATGCAAATATACAGTTGGTTTTTTAAAATTATCCATGGTTCTGCACCCCCACCTCTTAAGACTTTTGGATACTTACAGTAACTTCTGAACAAAATGCCAGAACATCAAAGGCTTCCTCTAGGTGGCATTGTTGCATCCCCCTATGTCAGGGATGTCCAATCTTGTGCCACGGAGGGCCAAGACCCTGCAGGTTTTCTCTTCTGCCCAGTCTCTTTAGCAGGTGTTTTCACTTATCAGCAATCAGTAGGAAGAAATTCAGTGGAATCTGCAGTTGAAGAAACTGGTTGGAGGTAAAGCCTGCAGGGTCTTGGCCCTCCATGGCACATAATTGGACACCCCTGCCCTATGTAAAACTGCTTTTGGACAATCAGCCTTCTCATACAAAGCTATAATGGAATGGAAAATGCTCCCCACTGCTTTGAAGACCAGAACTAATTCCAGAGACTTTTCCACATAGACTAAAAAATGGATTTTATGTAATCAAGCCTGCCAGCATTGACTCGCTCCCTTACATGGGATTTGAAATTGTACTCTTAAATTGTTTCTATGTGTGCCGTTTCTCTTATCTTTTTACCTTTTAAACTTACTCCCTGCTTGTTTCAGGGACAACAGTTTCTGAAACCCGACCTGAATTGCTCTCTATACAGTATGTGCTGTTTTTATTTTTATTTTTTTTTTATATATCTTCCTGCCTGCCTCGTGGACTACAGATGGAAATTAGTGAGAATGCTATAATCTGGTACAGAGCATCTTTACCCTGTGTTTAATGTTTTTTCTGTACATGGGCCCTGACAAATAAACCAATAAACTAAACTAAGCATAATCAACAAAGACAGCACAGAAAAACAGCAAAATTTCCTCTTACTTTCTTCTTAGCCTCAACTTAATTTATCCTGTTTCTTTCTTTACCAATCTTTGTGCCTCCAACACACAGTAGTAGTTTTATGTCCTTTTATAATCTGTGATTTCACTTATGGAATAAAGCCAGGAGGCTGACCGTGGGGCAGCTAGGCTAACTTCTGCCTCCTGTCTCCACAGTGCTGTCCACATCCACGGAAAGCTTTGTCCTCCTAGAAGCCGACTGTTCCACTGGTTTAAAGAAATTCAGTAACGCTGCCTGTCTTTTTTTGGCAATTCCTTTCCTTTCCTCCTTGGTGCTGAGAGCTAATTCAAATTGCACATCGTGCCTCTGAATTGAACCAGTGTTAGGTACCGAGTAGTGGGCAGATCAATCCAAATATTGTTAATATCGATACCAACATTGGTATTGATATTGTTCAATACCAATGTAATGAGACCGATACTCTGTGTCTGTGTTGCCGCTCCTGTCACAGCACGGAGCAGGCACACTCACTTTGCTCCTCCTCTTCTTCTTGTGGTTTTACCTACTCCCTCCTAGGAGGAGAGAAATCCCCCAACCCCTGACCCCGACAGATCCAGACCCCTGACCCAGAGGCAGAAATCATTGGTAGAGGCCTTTCAGTATGGCAGAGAATATCCAGGTATTTTAATCATCTTCAGCATTAGTTAATATTAATTTTCAAAGTGCAACTTGTCATTTGTTACTTTAGCCAACTCATAAAGTAAAAATTATGTTAAGACCTTGGAATAACACATTTATCCCACTGAAACGTTTTATTTAAATGAATACATTTACTGGAATTGAAACAAATTGTAATGAACTTTGCCCTTACGTGGCTGATTGACGACGCCACACGCAGAAACTGTGAGTTGTGTATTTAATAATAACACAAGCTAATAAACTCTCAAATAAACGTGTGTTCAGTTCAACACCAGGCCCCGTCCTTGGCTCCATATACAGACATAACAGTATACCTCAATGACATCAGCTGCGCTGTTAAAAACTCGCAGAAACTCCTCGGGGGTGTGGTCAGCACGAGCATCTGAAATTATGTCCACCACTAATTCTGCTGCCCAACACTTCACCTCGTCTAATCCAAAAGTGCTAAAGTCCGTGCGAGCAGAGATACTGGAAAAAACTGACCTTTTTTGGGGGAAAAAAAAGGTGAAGAGGGAAAAAAGGCAAACTCACAGACCGCTGGCGTCTTGACTGGCTGCGGTCTTCTGTCATGAACTCTGCCCTTACGGGGCTGATTGACAACGCCACACACAGGAACTGTGAGTTGCGTATTTAATAATAACACAAGGCACGCCATGCACAAGAAACAAAAGTACTGTTACATATATAATAACTCCAGGCACCAAGTGCACAAAAAAACAAAAGTACAAAACTTGCAAAAACTGATAAACATAGAGTCCACAATCCACAAAACACAAAAACACAGAGTAACAAGGATGGCCGGATAGGAGTCACTTTGCCTAGAATAGCCTAAAGGCTAAGGCGTATGAAAAAACGACGGAAGACGAGGGAAGCTCGTCAGGACTATTTAGCAACCACACTAACCGTAGATAGACAGGGGATATCTGTCAGAGCTAAAAGGTACTTACAAATAAAGATGCAGACTACGAAAACATGTCTGATCAGCGAGAAGACCGCCGAATGATCAGCGCTGCGGGCTTAAATAAGGCAGGAGGTGAGAGTGATTACACAATTACGATCAGCTGTGAGTCATGAGAGGAGAGGAGACGGGACTGACAGCTTGACAGGAGCACCGCCCACTATCACAGCAAAACCTGGAAGTGCCACTGACAGCTGCAACCCCGGAGAGAGAAAGAGAAAGGAGGCAAAAAAAGGAACTGGCATAAATACAAATATAAAGTGAGAACTAAAATGAAGACAAATAAAAACTGAAGGATAAATACAAGCAAATACCAAATATATAAATAACAAGACTGCGATGAATGTAAACAGGAGAATGAGTAAAACTAAGAAATAATACAAGATATATGAAAACCAACCAAGGATAAAATGACAGGAAACTGAGAAACCAAAAATACAACAAATATACAAATATGGAAAAAGACAATGAGACTGAGCACGGGGCAACCATGCTAAGACCATGACACAAATATACTGAATATAATATGGGTCAGATATGATTGATTATAATTACCCTTTTGCGTTAACTGTGAAAGTGATACTGCATGTATTTAGCGCTAAACTTGGCCCGAGTTCTGTCCTGTGTTTTTACTAATTAATAATCCAAAGAAAAATCACAAAACACTTAAAGGTCATGAAAATTCATTCAGATTTAGTGATTTGATGATGCATACACCGTAATGATTAAAAAGTATCCATATCGTATCGGTATCAGCGATACTGGCCCTGTATTTACTTTTATTTATCGGACTAATACCAGATCTTGCAGTGTCACACACCACTAGTGCTGCCCACCCCCGCCCCTTGCTAAAATCCAATTCAAAATTCAAATAAAATAGGAAGAGAATTTTTTTGTTTTGTTTTGCTCAGCTAATAAAGACTAATAACACAGAAACCATTAATTAACAGACAAAAACTTACTGACATATTTTCATAGTAAAACAAGAGGAGGAGGATCTCACTCAAGAGGTTTGGGATCTTGTTCCGGCAAAATCCCGCTCAAATTAAACCCTGGGTGTAATTGAGTCAGGTTAGGCCGCCATGCTCGCACACATCTTTTCAGCTCTGCCCACAAATTTTCTGTGGACTGAGAAAAGGGCTTTGAGATGGCCACTCCAAAATATTGACTTTGTTGTCCTTAAGCCACTTTGTAGCTAATTTGGCAATATGCCCATTTGGAAGATTCATTTACACCCAAGGTTTAACTTCCTGGCTGACGTGTTGACATTTTGCTTCAATACTTCCACATAATGTTCTTCCCTCATGGTGCCATCTATTTTGTGAAGTGCACCAGTCCCTCCTGCAGTAAAACACCTCCACAACATGATGCTGCCACCCCCGTACTTCAGGGTTGGGGTGGTGTTCTCAGGTTTGCAAGCTTCCCCCTTTTTTCTTCAAATGTAACAATGATCATTATGGCCAAGCAGTTCAATTTTAGTTTCATTAGACCACAGGACATGTCTCCAAAGATTAAGGTCTTTGTTCCTGTGTGCACTTGCAAACTGTAATCTGGCTGTTTTATGTTGCTTTTAGAGTAATGGCTTCTTCCTCACTGAGTGGTCTTTCAGCCCATGTCAGTACAGGACTCGTTTCATTGTGGATAATGACACTCTTTTACCATCTTCAGCCAGCATCCTCACAAAATAGGGCTAGCCACTATTAGGCTTTTAATGTGCCTGATTCACGTTAACAGCAAGACATGTACCCTACAAACGGTATTTTACATAGAGTAAATGTCAAGGCCTTCTGTCAAATACCTAAAAAGAAAAAAATACATCCAAAAATATGCTGATAAGGCTGGATATATTTACAGTAGATTCTACACCATGTTGTATTGTCTGTTGAGACTTTTTTACAGGATGACAAATGCTGCTGCGCTGTTAAAGACAAGTGGAGAAAAGAGATGATAAAATGATGTGCCAGAGAAAGAAATAAAGATTTATTACATTTTTGTAAACATATTATTTACTAAGGTTTTGTGCGCAATAATGTTATGGTGCACTGTAGTTGTATCTCAGGTTTGTGCACATGTTCCATTGCTGATTACTTGATCAGCTGTGCTAATTAACCACCTGTCTCTCATCAGCCACAGCCTTTATACGCGAGCATTTCCTCATACTCAGAATGGAAATGTTGAACTCTACATGCCAGCAGCTTTGTTTGCTCCTCTGCTCTTGTGTGCCAACTTATAGTGCTCTTGTGCCTACCTCTTCCACCATCTCTCAACACTGGAAACCACAAGATCAAACTTTCAGTACTTAATAGCTCAAATAGGTTCATTTTGTCTTCTTTTAATTATTTATCTTTTGCTCTTATTAAAGACAAAAATAGAATAGAAAGGAGATGTCTTTACCTTCTTAACATGTTTCGACTGTACACTGCAGCCTTTGTTAGAAGGCTGATGAAGTCTAAACAAAAGATAAATATTTCAGTACTTAACTTCTTCCTCTGCCACCATATTCCCACAGGAATATCCATACCTACCATTTCCAAGCAGACTTGGATCTCAACTTGGTGAAACCACAACCATATTATCCAAGTAAGTCATAACACACTCTCAGCAATATTCTAACCATTAAAGTCCTCGGGCCTGGGACACCATCGCAAACGTCATTCAGATTTGCTGCTTACCGGAGCCAAAAGTGGAAAAGGATCACCACCAGATGAAGAACGGCAGTCCACCTGTAAATATTCACCATTCCATGCAGCTACATGTCCCATTCAGAAAAAGATTAATCCAGTATTATCATTACCAATCTCACGAATCTCACAATTCATTATACTTACTGTTTCCTTCTCTCCTCCGCAGGGTTGTAAGTTCTCACCATTGCACATTCTATTCAATAAAGCATTTGTTCAGACGTTTCATTATTTGTCTCCTCTCAGTGTCTGCATATGGGTCTATTACTATAAATTTCAGTAGTCAGACATCCAGTAATTATTTTTTTAAAAGAATAAAGTGCGGTGGTTTGAGATGGTTTGGGCATCTGATCAGGTTGCCTCCTGGACGCCTCCCACTTGAGGTGTTTCAGGCACATCCCACTGGGAGGAGACCCTGGGGCAGACCCAGGACTCACTGGAGAGACTATGTCTCCCAGCTGGTCTGGGAATGCCTTGGTGTCCTCTCTGAAGAGCTGGAACAGGTGGCTGGGGAGAGGGAAGTCTGGGCTTCTTTGCTTGAACTTCTGCCTTCATGACCCAGACCTCTGGAAAAGCGGTAGAAGATGGATGGATGGATGGATGGATGGATGGATGGATGGATGGATGGAATAAAATGTTGAAGAAATGTTGCTTATGCAGTCAACTTTATCATATTATGGTCTTATGACTGCTTCTCCAAAAATTCTAAGGACATGAAGTCAGTGAGGCAATAAGATGAGGCTGAATAGCTGTAATTACCTGCATAAATTAGTGCCAGATGTTTGGACAACATGCATGCAAATCCTTCTTCATCTTTTTCTTTTTCTTCTTTCAGCTGCTTCCTTTAGAGGTCTCCACAGCGGATTATCTGCCTCCATCTCACCCCATCCCTCCATCTTCCTCTGTAACACCAACTCTCTCCATGTCCTCCTTCATGACATCCATGACTCTTCTCTGTGGTCTCCCTCTTTTCTTCCTGTCTGGCAGCTCCATCATCAACGTCCTTTGTCCAATATATCCACGATCCCTCCTCTGCATATGTCCAAACCATCTCAGCCTTGCCTCTCTTACTTTATCTACAAACCACTCAAACTGAATTGTCTGTCTGATATACTCATTTCTAATTCTGTCCCTCGTAGTCACTCCCAATGAGAATCTTGACATCTTCAGCTCTGCCACATCCAGTGCCACCTCCTATCTTTTTGTCATTGCCACCATCTTCAAACCATACATCATAGCAGATTTCACTACCATCTTGTAAATTTTCCATTTCACTCAAGCTGTTATCCTGCTGTTGCAAATCATCCTTACACTCATCTCCACCAACTCCACCCTGCCTATACCCTCTTCTTCACCTCTCTTGTGCATTTTCCACTGCTTTGGATGGTTGGCCCCAGGTATTGAAACTCATCTACCCTAACTACCTCTACTCATTGCATCTTTACTGCCTCCTTCTCATTTACACACATGCATTCCGTCTTGCTTCTACTTATTTTAATTCCTCTCCTCTCTAGTGCATACCTCCACCTCTCCAGGTTCTCTTCCAACTGCTCCCTCCTCTCATTATAGATGACAATGTCGTCTGTAAACATCATAGTCCATATAGAATCCTGTCTGAACTCTTCTGTCAGCCTGTCCATCATCACGGCAAACAAGAAGGAGCTCAGAGCCAATCCCTGATGTAGTCCCACCCACACCTTGATTCCATCTGTCACCAGGCCTTGACATTAAATTTTGCTCACTGGCCACTGTGGCAAGTAATTTTCCAGTTACTAGCCTCTCAGCCTTTTCACTAGCCACAATTGTGTAGTTGGAAAATTATGTTTAATATGATGAAATTTCACTATTGCATGCTAAAATTGTCTTTTTAAATGTAATGACCCTTATACATACATAAAAATAGCAAGAGAAACACTGTCTGTTTAATTAGTTATTAACAGCAGTAAACACTGTAAAACAGTTGAGAAAAATATTTGCAATATGAGAGTGAAGTACAGGTAGATTTTGGGTCTGTCACAATTCTCATTTCTACCCCTTCCCCTTCGCCTACCGCTTGGCCCTTGAAATCAACGACCCCTTGTTCAAACCAACAAACCATGGAACACCAGTAACCTGAAAGCACTTCTTAACAAGAAAGGATAAGCCATCTTTATTGTCATTCAAATCTATACAGCCAATCATGTACAGTAGAATGAAATTATGTTTCTCTTATCTACAATGTTAATCAGAGACATATATAGAATCAGAAGGGTCGCTGTCATGCAAGGCACTGCCACAAATTTCTCTCCTCCATTCCATTATTTGCTGAGCACCAAGCTGGACAGCAGGAAGTTCTGCTTTTATATGGTCTTCAGCATGACCTGGCCGGGTTTTGAATCCCAGAGTCCCGGGTGTGGGGCAGATGCTCTACCAACTGAGCCACGACTCCGGTAGAAGAGGGTTTTTAGGTCTGGAGACTGGGAGGAACTGAGGAGAGTGCAGCATGAACTGAGAGAGATGCTGAGGATGTGTAAAGACAATTACAGGAGGAAGTTGGAGGATAAATTGCAGCAAAGTCATGTGAAGGTTGTCTGGACGGGAATAAAGAACATCACTGGATGTAAGGGGAGGGACAGACAGACACTGGGGAGCCCTGAGAGAGCTGATAAGCTGAATCTGATTTTAAATAGGTTCAACTCACCATCTGTCGCCCCCACAACACAGCCAAACCCCCACACACCCCTCCCCCCTCCCCCTCCTGTGCAGCACCTCTCTCTCTCGCCCCCCTCACCCCCTCACCCTCCTCTGAGGACATCAGCACAAACCCCCACATCACTGTGACTACAGACCAAGTTAAGAAACAACTGGAGAGACTCTGTCAATAGAAGGCTGTGGGCCCTGATGGCATCTCCAACAGGATCCTGAGGACCTGAGCCAACCAGCTAGCTCCGGTACTGAAACACCTATCCAACCTCAGCCTGAGTCTGGAGAGAGAACCGGTGCTGTGGAAGACATCGTGCCTTGTTCCTGTCCCCAAGAAGTCATTTCCATCTGACCCGAATGACTATCGACCAGTTGCCCTCACATCACATGTGATGAAGGTCATGAAGAGACTGGTCTTAGCCCACCTGAGGCTGCAGGTGAAGATGTGGCTGGGCCCTCTGCAGTTTGTATATCAGTCCCATTTAGGAGTTGAAGACATTGTCACCTACCTGCTGCAACAAGACCAGTTGCACCTGGATGGAAGAGGAGACACTGTGAGAATCATGTTTTTTGATTTCTCCAGTGTGTTTAACACCATACAGCCACTGCTGCTGGATGAGAATCTGCGGGAGATAGGGGTTGACAGCTCTGTGATCTCATGGATTACTGACTACCTGACAGGTAGGCCATAGCTGTCCGGCTAGGCAGTATCTTGCCTGCTGTGGTGGTTAGTGATACGGGAGCACCACAGGGGACTGTGCATTCTCCTTTTCTCTTCACCTTATACACCACCGACTTTTACTACAACACCGAGTCATGCCACTTGCAGAAAATCTCTGATGACTCGGCTGTTGTTGGGTGTATAACGGAGGAAGAGCAGGGGGAGTACAGGGCACTGGTAGACAGATTTGTGGAATGGACTGAGCAGAATCACCTGAGGCTGAACATCAACAAGACCAGAGAGATGGTGATTGACTTCAGGAAGAAGAGGACGCCTTCACAGCCATTGCGAATTAGGGGAGAGGATGTAGAGGTAGTGGAGGACGACAAATACCTGGGTGTCGTAATCAGCAACAGACGACTGGAAATCCAACACCGATGCTGCATACAAGAAGGGGATGAGCAGATTCTACTTTCTGAGGAATCTGAAATCCTTCAAAATGTGCAATAAGATGCTGGAGCTTTTCTACCAGGCCATTGTTGTCAGCGCCATCTTCTTTGCTGCTGTCTGTTGGGGTAGCAGTATCAGAGCCAGCGACACCAACAGACTTGACAAGATTATCAAGAAGGCTGGCTCTGTAATAGGTCTCAGGCTGGAGACTTTTGAGAATGTGGTGGAGAAGAGGAAACTTAACAAACTGTTATCCGTCATGGACAATCCTGATCATCCCCTCCATCACACACTGGACAGACAGCGGAGCACTTTCTGTAGCAGACTGCTACAGCTTCGCTGCTGAATGGTCAGGTACAGGAAATCTTTCCGGCCACATGCCATTTCACTGCACAATAACTCACTCTAATGTTGAATTCTGGTTAAAACTATGCTGCCACAAAGCACCTAACAGTCTAATTGGTACCTCACATTTCACCCTGTGCCCCATAGTTCTGCATTGTGCAGAGAGTACAATTCATGTATCTATACTGGCCATCATCTATGATATATACAGTTATCTAGGCATTTTTTTTAAATTTCCCTGGGTAATTCCTTTTTCAATTATGCTGTGTGTGTTCCTGTTGTTCTGGTCATCTTCTGTCATGCTGTTGTTACACTGTAATTTCCCAGTTGGGGATCAATAAAGTACGTCTATCTATCTATCTATCTATCTATCTATCTATCTATCTATCTATCTATCTATCTATCTATCTATCTATCTATCTTTCTTTCTTATCAGAAAACAAAGAAAAAGAAAACTGTTGAGAAACGGTGTCTCATCTTATGGAGAAAAATGTCTCAAATTTACACATATTCTAATCAGTAGAAAAAGTCAGACATTTACTAGAAATAAAGCTGTAAATTCACAGAGAAAAATTTGGACCTTCTGGTGGGCCGGTTTTGGCCTGCAGGCCATATGTTTGACACTTCTGGACCAGACCATTAAAAATATATATTTAGAGGATTTACTTCCATGAAATAGTAGCATATCACAACAGCATGTAATGAATAAGATAAAATAAAATAGAAAGCACAGATAAATGAAGTTCACTTTAGAAGAAGCTTCATCTGTTCATTACAGCAACCAGCAACAAGTCAAAGTACAGTCACTTTTTCTCTGTGTGGTAAGAAAACTTACATTTGCACAACTGTGGACATTAAATGTGAGCTTCTTGCTCTAATAATGCTCATGTTTAACCAAAGAAGTATGAGCTGAAGTTGGGGGCTCCTCACCGCTCGACAACAGGAGATCGGGGTCAGTTGTCCCCATGATCTTTCCGCTGAGAACGGGGACAGGTGTGTTCTGCCAACTGCTCTCTGTCCACGGCAAGTTCACTTTAGAGTTACTCTGGAGAAATGGCAATGGAGTCTGGCTCTGCTCTGGGCTTGATATGAGAAGTCGCCACTCACCACAGCATTTCTTCCCACCTGGTTGCAGTGTGAACTGGGGCAGGACAGGAAACCGACCCACGGACCAGACTGTCCGTGGCTTTACAGGGGTCCAGCCCGACTCCATTTAAGGTGACAGTGGCTCAATGAGCACACACTGTGTGCAGATTGTGCTTCTAGGAGTTGTAGTTTTGCAGTTTCATATTGCAGATAGGTTTTATTTCATTTTATTTATTTTTAGATGGACCACTCATGGATCGTCACCTTATCGTGGTGGGGGGTTTGCATGCCCTAGTGATCCCAGGAACTATGTTGTCCAGGGCAATTTGCCTCTGGTAGGGTCACCCAAGAAAAACTGGTCCTGGGTGAATGGCCAGACTAAGAACGATCCAACAGACTCTCATGATGAATGTTAGAACAAGGATATAGTGTACACCGCCCAGTATGGGGTAACTGGGGTCCCACCCTAGAGCCAGGCCTGGGGGAGGGGCTTGATGGCTAGCCCCTGGTGGCTGGATTTCCGCCCATGGGGCCCGGCCGGGCTCAGCCCGAAGGAGTTACGTGGGTCCGCCATCCAGTGGGCTCACCACCTGCAGGAGGGGCCATGGGGGTAGGATGCTATTCAGTTCAGTTCAATTCAATTCAACTTTATATAGCGCCATATCACAACAATGTGGATATGTGTGGATCAGGTGGCAGTCAAAGGCGGAGACCTTGGCGGTGTTATCCCAAGCTTCCTAAACTGGCTTTTGGGACGTGGAATATCACCTCTCTGGTGGGGAAGGAGCCTGAGCTGGTGCATGAGGTTGAGAGATACCAGCTAGATATAGTTGGCCTCACCTCAACACACAGCTCCGGTTCCTTAACCAGTCTCCTGGAGAAGGGCTGGAGCTTGGCCTACTCTGGAGTTACCCCGGGCTAGAGGAGACGAGCAGAGGTATTCTTGTATCCCACCACCTTGCTGCCTCTATATTGGAGTTTTCCCCGGTGGACGAAAGGGTAGTTTCCCCGTGCCTTCAGGTTGTGAAACAGGTCCTGATCATCATTTGTGCCTATGCACCAAGGTATGGTTCAGAGTACCCACCCTTTTTGGAGTCTTTGACTGGGGTGCTGGAGGGTGCTCATCTTGGAGACTCCATTGTCCTACTGGGGGACTTCAATGCACACGTGGGCAACAACAGTGAAACCTGGAGGGGAGTGATTGGGAGGAACGGCCTGCCCGATCTGAACCAGAGTAGTGTTCAATTTTTGGACTGTGCTAACCACATTTTGTCCATAATGAACACCATGCTCACACATTAGGGTGTCCATATGTGCACCTGGCACTAGGACACCCTAGGTCGTAGGTCGATGATACCTGCGACCGTATGTCTTGGAAACTCCAGTAAAGAGAGGTGCAGAGCTGTCAACTGATCACCACCTGGTGGTGAGTTGGATCTGATGGCAGGGGATGATGCCATTCAGACCTGGTAGACCCAGACGTATAGTGAGGGTGTGCTGGGAATGTCTGGCTGAGGCCCCTGTCCGGAAGGTCTTCAACTCCCACCTCTGGAAGAAGTTCAACCACATTCTGAGGGAGTCTAGAGACATGGAGTCTGAATGGATCATGTTCTCCACCTCCATTGTTGAAGCGGCTGCCCAGAGCTGCGGCCGCAAGGTCATCAGTGCATCTCATGGTGGCAACCCCCAAACCAAGTGGTGGACACCAGTGGTGAGGGGGCCATTAAGCTGAAGAAGGAGTCCAATCAAGCTTGGTTGGCTTGTGGGACTGCCGAAGCAGCTGAGGTGTACCAGCAGGCCAAGCGGAGTGCAGCTCGGGTGGTTGCTGAAGCAAAAACTCGGGTGTGGGAGGAGTTCGGTGAGGTCATGGAACAAGATTTTCGGTTAGTGTCGAAGAGATTCTGGTAAACTGTCCAGCGGCTCAAGAGGGGGAAGCAGTTCCCTGTCCACACTGTGTATGGTGCGGATGGGGCACTGCTGACTTCGACTGGGGATATCGTCAGGCGGTGGAAGGAATACTTCAAGGATCTCCTCAATCCCACTGACCCACCTTCCACAGAGGAAGCAGGGTTTGTGGACAAGGGGGACAACTCGCCCATCACACGGGCTGAGATTGCCAAGGTGGTTAAAAAACTCTTTGGTGGCTGGGCCCCGGGGGTGGACGAGATTTGCCCTGAGTACCTCAAGGCCCTGGATGTTGTAGAGCTGTAATGATTGACATACCTCTGTATCAACCTCTGTCAACCAGGTTGGGGACAGTGCCTTTGGCATGGCAAACTGGGGTGGTGGTTCGTCTCTTCAAGAAGGGGGACCAGAGTGCGTGCTTCAACTTTAGAGGGATCACACTCCTCAGCCTCCCTGGGAAGGTCTACGCCAAGGTACTGGAGAGGAAAGCCGTTGGTTGAACCTTGGATTCAGGAGGACCAATGTGGTTTTCGTCCTGGCTGTGGCACATCGGACCAGCTCTTTACCCTCTCGAGAATCCTTGAGGATTTGTGGGAGTTTGCCCAACCAGTTTCCATGTGTTTTGTGGACTTGGAGAAGGCATTCGACCATGTCCCTCATGGTTTTTTGTGGGGAGTTCTTCGGGAGTATGGGTTATCGAGCTTGTTATTATGAGATATCCAGTCTCTATACGACCGTTGTGAGAGTTTGGTTCTTATTGCCAACACTCGGTCGGACTCATTCCCAGTGAGACTTGGACTCCGCCAGGGCTGCCCTTTGTCACCGATCCTGTTCATAATTTTTATGGATAGGATTTCTAGGCGCAGCCAGGGAATGGAGAGTGACATGCTTGGTGACCACAGGATCTCATCTCTGTTGTTTGCAGATGATGTTGTCCTGTTGGCTTCATCCAGCAATGACCTACAGCTCTTGCTGGGACGGTTTGCCGCTGAGTGTGAAGCGGCTGGGATGAGAATCAGCACCTCCAAGTCCGAGTCCATGGTCCTCAGCCGGAAAAAGGTGGATTGTCCTCTCTGGGTTGGGGACAGCCTCCTGCCCCATGTGGAGGAGTTTAAGTATCTTGGGGTCTTTTTCACAAGTGAGGGGAGAATGGAGCGAGAGATTGACAGACGGATTGGAGCAGCATCTGCAACGTTGAGGACACTGTACCGATCTGTTGTGGTGAAGAGGGAGATAAGCTCTAAAGCAAAGCTGTTGATTTACCAGTCAGTCTACGTTCCTACCCTCACCTATGGTCATGAGCTTTGGGTAATGACCGAAAGAATGATATTGCGGATACAAGTGGATGAAATGAGCTTTCTTCGTAGGATTGCTGGACTCACCCTTAGAGATAGGGTGAGGAGCTCAGTCATCCGAGAGAGGCTCAGAGTAGAACCGCTGCTCCTCCACATTGAAAGGAGCCAGTTGAGGTGGTTTGGACATTTGATCAGGATGTGTCCATGACGCCTCCCACTTGAGGTGTTTCAGGCACGCCCCACTGGGAGGAGATCCCGGGGCAGACCCAGGACTCACTGGAGAGACTACGTCTCCCAGCTGGTCTGGAAACACCTTGGTATCCTCTCTGAAGAGCTGGAGCAGATGGACTGGGGAGAGGGAATTCTGGGCTTCTCTGCTTGAACTGCTGCCTCCATGACCTGGACCTCCAGAAAAGCAGTAGAAGATGGATGGATGGATGAATATTTTTAGATGCTGTCTAAGAAAACTACAACCCGCCAAACTGGCTAGTGGGAGTCGCTGTCTTATCCACCACTGCCGACATCTACCCGTCAGTAGCAGGTGGACGGGTATTAATGTCAAGCCCTGTCTGTCACTCCTACACCACACCTCACCACTGGTTTGTTCTCACTCTCCAAGATTGTGTTAAACAATCTCGTTAAAAAGTCCACTGCCATCTCTCCTAAACATCTCCATACCTTCACAGGTATGTCATCTGGACCAACCGCCTTTCCACTCTTTATCCTCTTTATAGCTGCCCTCATTTCTGCTTTGCTGATCCTCTGAACTTCCTGGTTCACTATGTTTCCTTCAGCCGTCCTCCTCTCTCTCATTTTCTTCATTCATCAGCTCCACAAATTAATCCTTCCACCTTCTCAACACACTCTAGTCACTTGTTGGTACATTACCATGTCTCTCTCCCGAATGAACCTAACCTATAACTGCACATCCTTTCCAGCTTGATCTCTCTGTCTAGCCAATTGATATGTAACAAAATGTTAGTTATGTTGGTATTAGTATAAGAATATTAATCAGTCCCTCCAGGATTTCGCAATGTTGCGATTGCACCAATTCACGCGAAATCAGCCAATCACCGCAACTATTGCACGGCCTTGCAACTTTGTCCAATCACCGCAACTTTCCCGCAATTTTGGTCAATCCTCGTCAACTTCCATCAATTTCACCAATCAAATTTGTCTCTAACTGGCGCTGAAACGCTCAGTCTAATGAATCAAATGCATTGTTGCCCCGCATTCACTTCCGTGTTTATAGTGAGTAGTGAGTTTATAGTTTACAGTGAGTAACGGAACACATCTGCAAACAGAGTGTGTGATTTAAAAAAACTCACCCGCGAGGTTTTCAACACCGTCCCTTCCTCCATCTACCCCAGCCTGCCCGTGGACGCCTCACCACGTCTCTGTCCTGACCGCGTGTGCAAAGTGCTGGATTTGTGTTGAAAAGCATGCGCCTGCCCCAAAAGCACCCCGTCGGGGGAGCACGCATGAGGAGAGTACACTACACTACAGCCAATGTTTGAACATTTATACATCTTTAGAGGTAAAATCATTACTACATCTGGTCAATGTCTTGTCTTGTCTTGTTTTTTCTTTTGAATTCTTGGATGGAATATGGGTGGGCAATATAAGCTGCGGCTTCAGCCATCACCCATTTCGGATAACTTATGTTGAATTGTATAATCAGAGGAGTTATCGTCTAATTTGACCTTGTTGGATTTTCTTTCCCCCTTTGTTATATTATTCAGTTCCTTTTAACCTGTACTATCCAAAATAAGCTAGAAAAGCACTCGGAGAGCGCAGACCTCCGCCAAGCGCCACAATTCCCCCCATACAGTGTTTGTGTGTACGTTTTCAGATTCCTTGAGCATGTAAACATATGAGTAGCAATTGGATTCACAATGATTATTTGTTTATTTGACAGGGACAGTGCAATAAAGACACAATTAATCAATGACAATCAATGTGATAGTGATAGGATTAGTGGTTCAGTAGTAAAAGCATTGCCTCCTTGGCGGAGGTAATAAACTGAAGTGTTGCTGTTGTGTCCATCTCCTCCACTGACGGATGCAAATTGGGTAGACAGGTTGCCGTGGGTTTTATATTATATTATTTTGGGGTTGCGCTCCGCGGCAAACGAGAATTTAGAAGCTTCGCCGGCAGAGAGCTCGTTTTTGCACAGCGCCTATGGCTGGCCGGTGAATTTCTGCCAAATGCGCAGCTCCTATGGCTGGCCGGGGAATTTCTGCCAAAGAATCCGTCGGCGGACAGCTGCCCGTGTGAGGTTTTGCAGTTGCGCGCAAACACAGGCACGCTGGCGGGCCCAGGCCAGCAGTGTTTTCCGCGTGCTTTTGTGCCTAAAACGTTGAAGAACGCAGAGTTTGTGTTGCAGACACGACGACCAGCGCCCTCCATTGCGCCTGCGCACATGTTGAAAATGGCCTTATGTCACAGTGTTGAAAAATGCTTTAAAAAATTCCTGTATCCAGACGGTGAACCGGATCACCCCCAAAATTTAATCAGTTCTTCCTTGTACCATTTCCAACAACGCCTGAAAGTTTCATGGAAATCCGTCCAAGACTTTTTGAGTTATCTTGCTAACCAACAGACAAACAGACAGACAGACAGACAGACAGACAGACAAACAAACACACAGACAAACCCCGGCAAAAACATAACCTCCTCCTGGCCTTTTCGGCCTGGCGGAGGTAATAAAGATTCATTCATTCAATGAGCTTTAAAACTGTGAATCTCCTGTGTGGACTCTGGACGGACAAACGCACCCACCCTTCCATATTCCCCCTCACCGTCCCACTGTAAATGAAAGGTGTGTGTGTGTGTGTGTGTGTGTGTGTGTGTGTGTGTGTGTGTGTGTGTGTGTGTGTGTGTGTGTGTGTGTGCGTGTGTGTGTGTGCGTGTGAAGACCGACATGTAGCAGACAGACAGGTAGTCATGGAAAGAGAGAGATATTCTCTATTTTTTAATTAATTAATTTTTTTTTTTAGAAAAACACAGACTCCAATAGACAATACAGTGCAACAGAATATTTTTTTTTCCTCTCCGCTCGGTACCGAGTGGTTGGGAACTGTCAGGAGTTTTCAAATGAAGGTGTTGCTAATAATTTCCAAATCTGTACTCTTTAACATGCATTCAATGCAATTTAGGTGTTGTAATGGATATTGTGTTAATGTTTGTATTTGCTGTTGCACACGAGTTTTCCTGTATAGCAGAAGTTTCTGCTTAATTTACAAATCACTATAATAGGAAATTTTTGACAATCCTGTGCTTTTCTTGTATTGTTATATAGAATATCACTGCAGTAAATTGGAAAAAAGCGTCTGCTTTAAAATTTGGATTTCTTCCCACAACTTTTAGTGCAGAAAACACTCTAAAAACATTGCAACTTTTATCGCTTTTTAAAAAAGCTCCTGCGAATTTAGGCTTTTTGGCCCACAACAATCATAAAAACATCCCGCGAAATCCTGGAGGGACTGATTAATTGATTTTACCTTGTTAGCACCAGTCCAAAAAAATTGACAAATTTATTAATGATTCAGTGTTTGTACTAGAGATGAATCAGTCTCAAAACCTGTAAGTTATTTGCTTTTAATCACGAAAATGGACACAAAAAAATGAAACAGAAACTCCAAGGTACCCTTTAAACAGTTTAATAAGAAAGTCAATATGTGTAAGTACAATCAGATGACTTTAGTGGAGTGAATTCAACATGGATTATGAACACATGAAACTGCTAATGTATTACTGAACATAAATCAAACATTTGTGGAACAAAAGAAAAATGGAGCTTAAACTGGCAATATAGTGGACCTGAGAAAACCATAAAAAAGCTGTCAAGAAAAATGGTTAGGAGAAAAGTACCCAATTTTATGAAGAAAATGATGATAAGAATCAGTTTATAAAGAGAAAAATTGTGTTACTCTGAAAAGGAACAGAGATTAATGAAAGATAAAATAATTTGTAGTTCTTATAGGAATTCAAAGATACTAGGTTTATAGAGCTTATAAAAGAATATTCTGGAGAAATTGAATTTAATCTGTACATCAGACCTTAAACACAGCAGATAAAGTCAGGCTGTGGCTTACTGTGGTAGCAGGCTTTTCAGGTACCAATTTGGCTCAAATGGAAGTTCATTGGTGAGGTGGAGAGAAAAGGACAGGTTCTGCCCGCAGAACGATCCAGTACTGGCTACTGCTCCTTTGGGTCACAACCGTAGAAGCTGGGTGATGGTGGCATGTAAATCAGTTATCTCAGCTTATACAGAGAAAGGAATTGGACATCTAGCCAGACTGTCAGATTCAAAAATAGATTTGTTTATGGTTCAAAGTCCAAGTCAGAAAGAGTTTTCACTCTGGGCATTAACTTGGTAAGAGACTCATGATGGACTCACACTCCCCCAGCACAAGCAGTAATTTAGACATATTGTGGACTCAATCAGATTCGTCAGTCCAAGCCTTTTGGTGAAATTTGGGTTGTGTTTAGCCAGTCTTTTATGGACCAAATTTAACCCAGAATAGATGTTGAAAATTGAGCTGTGTTTAGTCCATCTTGTACTGGCTATATCTAACAAGAAAACACTTGTAGAAAATCGGGCTGTGCCTGACCACATTAACCAACAAAAAATAGTCCAATAGTTGAGCTGTTTAGTCCATAGGATTTGGACCAAATTTATCCTCAAAATAGTTTTTGGCATTTGGTAATGGTGGTGGGGGTCTGACTCTCAAAAGTCAAATACACTTTTACAACCACTGGGACTCTTTCTTAAAAGTGCTTTATAAAAATGCATATTTTTAAGAGCCTTTTTTAGTTCAACATTTTGTAGTATTCAGGGATGGCAACAGGAAATTCTGATTTCAGCTGAAATCTAATTTGGTCGATTGACTTACGGGGGGGCGCAGCCCCCCTGAAGCTGGGAGGTTTTCAGTAAAATAGAAGTAATTTAGACTGAAAAAAATGACTAAAAAAATGAAATACTAGACTTAGATAAATCATTAAATTTAATGAAAAGTTAACTTACTTTTTCTTCAATGTTGTCTCACTGTCTTTAGTCCAACATATTTAACAGTTCTATTAGAGTTTTTTACACTATTTACAATGGTCACCAAGTCACTTCTAATGTGAAACTTTCTCCCTTTTGGCAGCAAGCTGTGTCAGTCTCTGAACTTTGAACTTCATCTCCTTTTCTGGTTTCTTCAGAAACTGTCCGAGTGTTTCTGTTACCTCATTGAACTTTGAGCCAATTTTCACCTTTACTGTCACTTCGGTCCCCGAAGCTCCTGGGTTTTTATGATTTTTAAGTACCAGAACTGTGCTTACATGACATAAAACAAACAGCTGAATGCCACTTATTACTGTATAATATTGACTTATGTTCCAAGAAGATAGCATTCCTAAACTAGCAAAGCACTCAGAGCGCATCCCTCCGCCAAGGCTCCTTCCGTTTGTCATGGATCAACTCCAAAATGTAATGGGTTTGTGTGTAGGCCTATAGCCACTTGTGGTGAAAATTGCATCAAAGTCTGTCCATCAGTTTTGGAGTATTGTTGCTAACACGCTGTGAGAAGATAAGCGCCTTGGCTGAGGTATGCATTCTCAGATCACCACCAAAATATAATGGGTTCCTCTCTAGCCCAAGAACCACCTCTGGTGAAAATTTTATCCAAATCCATCCAGCAGTTTTTGTGTAATCCTGCTGCACAAATACAAAAAAGCCCTTGGTGGAGGTATGCACTCTCAGATCATCACCAAAATCTAATCATCTGTTCCCCGTGCCATTGCACATCTTTCCTGAAAATTTCATGAAAATCCGTCCATCACTTTTCCTTGCTAACAAACAGACAGACAAGCCAACGCCGATGAAAACATAACCTCCTTGGCGGAGGTAAATATTCCAACAAGCATTATCCGTCACATGCTTTAACACTTGATCAAATCAAAATCAGTTAATTTTATCTATTCCATAATAGAAATAAAATTCCAACATACCATTACTTTTTATAATTTCAGCATTCATTTCAGATCACCAGTTTCAATCTCCATTGAGCCTTGAGCAGCTCATTTTCCTCCCCCGCGCAGCCCAGCTCATACAGCCTTGTACGCTGCACTCAAACGGAAACCGGCGGACAGAGTCGACTGGACTCCTGAACGGGAGCAGGCGTTCTGAGGTTAAAACAGCACTCATTACCCACGTCTTGGACATGGGCATAGCGGCCGTCGTGGAGCAATGCGTTGCCGGTTCTTGGCAGCCGCTCACCTTTTTTTAAGCAGGTCTTTGCACGACAGTGAGCGTAAACACAGCGTGTTCGACAGAGAGTTAATGGCTCTCTACCTGGCATACGCCACTTCTGGTTCTGGCTGAAAGGGCACACTTTCACTGCTTTCGTGGACCATAAGCCGCTAACGTACTTAACGTACATATAATATACAAATAAAGCGGAATTCGGTGAATTACCGGAAAAATCACATCCCTGAGAACAAGCCGAAATGAATTTTTGACAAAGCATACGAGCCATTTGATTGGTCCAATCGTTTGCAACTATCCAATCACAGGGCTGTTTACAATACAGCAGTAGCTTGAGTACATCCGGGTTATCGCGAGACTTCGGGGAAGCGCCGAGGGCGTATGTTTTTTTTTTTTCAAACTTTATTGAGAACAAGGTAAAGGTACAAAATTATGACAGATGATAAAATCGGCGGAAATCCGCGGATCGGCGGAAAATTGCCATCCCTGAGTATTCCAAGATTGCTAATCCGCTGATTGTTAATCAAGACCTGCTGCACTGATTACCGCCTGCCTCTACCTGCTGCTATAATGATCAGTTTGTCTGTCTTTGGAATCTGTCTGCCAGAGAAGCAGCCACATTCTGCCCTGTGTGCCAACCTGGGATCTCTCCTGTGGCTTTTCCTCCACTTCTCCAATGGTTGAACATGTGTAAGGAAAACATTTCATCTCAACTTACTGTAATTCTCTTCTTACCTTCTCCCCAGGACCTTCCACTAGTGATGTTGAAACTGAGGCCTTATGAAACAATGAGCAACTTTGAGACAACTGCTTCATGAGTGACACAATGTTATGAAACATCTAATAAAGACTGCCATCTGGTGACTGACTGTCAGAACTGCATCTGCGTGGAGAACCTGACAAAAAAATCTCAATACCTTTTTTTGGAGCATTTAGCCATCCGAGGTCCATTCAAAATTGGATGGCAGGAACAAACAATACAAAGAAAACAAAACAAAACAAAACAAAAAAACCTAATTTCCTCTAAAACTTCCAGCAAGCCCTCAAGTCACGTGATGTGACTGCCATAACAAGGCCTCGCTTGCTACGGTCACATGACTGTGGGTGTGCTGAAACAGCATTCGATGCACTGCTCATGACACTTCTGCTTTATATTGCTCGAATCAGTGTCTAGTGGGCAGTGTCGAGTGTAACATCACTACCTTCCACTGAAGTCAGATGCCGGTGGACAAACCTGTTTACTAAACTTGAATCATTCTGACCTTCAAGTAGGTCTCGAGCAATATTTGATTAACTCTAACTCTCCCCCAAGTCCTGGCCTGGGGTTAACTCCTACCTTGTCCAGCTCTGCATGACCCAAGAGGAGGAGAAGTAACAACTTGCAAAGATTCTTATCGTGTGGTCTTCAGCTCCACCTGTAAGAAAAACAATCCTAATATTACCTGCAGTGGTTCAGCTGTATGCTCACCATTTTCCTCTTCTCTCCCATCTCCACATGAGTTGCCAGTTCCTCCCAGATCATAACACTCTCACCTTGTAAATAAACTTATTGTTGGATCACCATACAAACTTGTCATTGTCTGCTTCTGGGGCCATTACCCAATCATATTGTAGTGAGTTGCTGGGGTCTCCTTGGGGATTGCCTGACTCATGCATTGGCCTGTGTACAGACCGGAGATTTACAGCTTTAAAACTCATTGACAAGATGTAGTAGTGCCTTTACCTCTAAAGACGTATAAACTGTTACAACAATAGCTGTAGTATTAGATTCGCTCATTTTTTTTGGTGGTTTTACGACATCTCTCCTCACGCGTGCTTCCGAGATGGGGGTGCTTTCAGGAAGGTGGACATTTTCAATACAAACCCGGCACTTCATACATGCAGTCATTATGGAGACTCGAGGAGACGTTCACTGGTGGGCCGGGGAAGACGGAGGAAGAAACGATGTGGGAAAACTTGCAGGTGAGTGTTTTTTAAATCACAAACTATTTTTGCTGATGTGTTCTGTATATACTCACTGTAAACACGGAAGTGAGTGTGGTGCAGCGCCGCAATTGATTGGTCAGACTGATGACGTACACGTTTGCACGCTACTCACGGACAAATTTGATTGGGGAAATTGGTGGAAGTTGACAATTGGCCTAAATTGTGGTAAAGTCACAGTGATTGGACAAAATTTAAGTTATGCAGGACCTGCTGAATTTGCGGGAATTGGGAATTGGAATCGCAGCATCGCGAAATCCTGGAGGGTCTGAATACCTAAAAGTATCACATTTGGCATAACGCTTGTTAAATATCTGGAACAATCTGAAACCACTGCCAGTGCTATACACTCAAAAAGCACTATTTGAATAAAAGTATGTTTTACAATTTTTTCTGTTGTCCTTTTATTAATGTTCCTACCTTGAGCTCCAGGTGTCCCCAGACACCCTGGTCAACCTGATCTTGAAAACTCAGCAGGGTTTCCCTTGGTTAGTAGTCAGATGGTAGACTGCCAGGCCATCATACCAGGTGCTGATATGGATGATGCTTGTATAGGTGCACCCGATACACACAACCCAAAAGGATCAGATGATGAATGTCAGTTACTAACTAATGGCATTTAATCAACCAAATTTAGACAAGACAGAGACTCTTATATAAAGATGTCTTTTCAACAACCTAAAGACAGCTTTTCATCCTCATTTTTCAACCAAATTTAGACCATGCAGAGATGTCTATATGAAGTTTTTTGAACGGCCTGAAAAAGGCGCCTTTTTATCTTTTACTTTTGATTCAATTCAATTCAATTCAATTCAACTTTATTTATATAGCGCCATTTCACAACAACAGTCATCTCATAGCACTATCAACTGTAGGGGATTGGCAAAGCTGCCTTTTTAATGCTTTTTCAACCAAATTGCGTTGGGAGGGATAAGACTAGCTGTAAAAGCAAAAGGAGAAAAGTTTCAGCTTGATGGGAGCGGCCGGACAGCCCACTGTCTATGACTGACAGCTGAGTTTGACAATTAGATTCAAATACTGCAATTAAATCTGCCCATTAGCTTAACTTTCTGACCAATCGCACTTAGTTCCTTTGTTTGAGGCAAGGTCATAAACGTTTCCCAAAATGGAGAGATTCCAAGGCTAGAAGTTGATTGGTCAGTTTACAGTCTTTGGAATGTAAGCCTCACAGAGAAAAGGATGCATAGTGTTTGATATGAAAAGTGGAAATCAACTCACAACACATATACTGCATATTAACGACACATTCCGGTGGATATAAATCCCCTATAAAAACAAATACACATTGTCTAAAATGGTGTCTCACGCCCTTTTTTCTACAAGCAAAACCTTTTTATTGTCTTACAGTTTAATGTCAAAATCTTTTCACTTTGCCCCCTCTTTCAAATGCCAGGTTCATGATTACTAGGCCCAACCACATACCACAAAGCTAATAGTGGCTAGCACTACATTATCAGCATAAATCTTGTGATAAAAAGACTTACCAGTTGAACAGCATGCCCAGTTGTATGCACCATGGCCCAGGATAATGACTGAAACTGCTTCAGTCCTTTAAAGCAGTTTAATGGTAAAACTCTTTGTAATTTGGGTCAAGTTTTCAAAGCAGTTTGTTAAAAAATGCTAACTAGTCTGGAGGATAACTTAGCTCAGCACTACTCACATGCAAGCTTCATGCATAGTTACGTCACCAAAAACATTCCGTCTCAACTTGCCATCGCAGTGGGTGGGGCTTAAGTGAAAGTTTAAAACAAAAAAAGGCATATGAAACATTTGAGTGATTTCGCTTTTGACAACATTACAGACATGTTAAGAAAAAAAAACTAAATTTTTGGTGGCGTGTCACTTTAAAGCATAATTTCCAAGACTTTAGTGACTCCAAGACATTCTGCTTAACAGTCTTCTTCTTTGTCTTCTTTCGGCTGCTCCTTTCAGAGGTCGCCACAGCGGATCATCTGCCTCCATCTCACCCTGTCCCCCACATCTTCCTCTGTAACACCAACCCTCTCCATGTTCTCCTTCTACTTAACAGTAAAGGGACAAAAATGTGCCTACATTGTAAATGCAATATTTTTATAGTGGACATGCAAAATTCATTCTTTGTGAAAATAAAGAAATACATATCAAACTATATATCAATAAAAACATTTCAAACCCCTTAGAGTCTGTTACTGTCCATCCATATTCTCCAATAGCTGATGTTGTCTATAGAGAGTAAGACGTTATTTCATAGTTCACAATTCTGAAGCAACAGAGAGAAAATATTCAGTCCTCAGGGAAACATACTTCTACATTCAAAATTCATTCTTTGTGAAAATAAAGAAATACATATCAAACTATATATCAATAAAAACATTTCAAACCCCTTAGAGTCTGTTGCTGTCCATCCATATTCTTCAATAGCTGATGTTGTCTATAGAGAGTAAGACGTTATTTCATAGTTCACAATTCTGAAGCAACAGAGAGAAAATATTCAGTCCTCAGGGAAACATACTTCTACATTCATCCATTGGAGGGCAATGTTGGACTTTCACAGTTCTGAGTTTAATGCAGACATTCTTGTGGGTTAGCTGATTCTTTTCAAAGTGATACGTTGGTCATAAAACTGTCGAAATCGGAGTCCTCTGGGTAGATTGATGAACAAGAACTAACTGTATGTCCTCACTGATGTCTCCCTGAACAGTTGAGGTTGTCATGATTGGGGATGACTAAGGACTGTGCCCATGCTTTATGTTTATTTTGATCTTCGTTTTCCCACAGTACCATCATTATTATGATTATCATTATCATTATTATTATTTAGTGCCGCCAATCATTGTTTGTCATGTCATATCAGCCCATGTTGTCTGTGTCTTATGGTTGTCTTTTGTATTTGGTTATATTCTATGATCTTGGTTTATTTTTACTGTTTAGTATTATTGTCTTTCCTGTCTTTGATCATGTTGTGTCATCCCCTGTCTAAGTTCATGGTTGTGCATGTACCTCTTCACCTATTGTCTCCAGTTCCTCATGTTTCCGTACCCATAGCCACTCTTCCTCATGTGTGCTCCTGTTTAGCTCTTGATTGTTCTCAGCTGTCCTGCGTCTGATTGATTGTTCCCTTCCCTATATATGTGAGTCTCTGATTGTGCTCTATGTTGCATCACTGTCGTCTCTACCCTGCTATGATCTATGTCTCTGTTCCTGAGTGTCTGAGTTTTTTGTCCTGCCTAGTTTTAGTATTTTGCCATGTTTAGTCTTTGCTTTGTTTTCAGCCCACGCACTGCTTTGCTTTGTCCTTGAGTTTAGTGTTTAATTAAATCATTATTGCACCTGAGCCTGCCTGCACCCTTGAGTCCTCTCTTCACCCTCACTGCCTGGTAGGAAGCACATGAAGGAGGTGCAAAACTCTTCCACATAGATTAAGACTGTGTATTTAAATTTGTGCTTCTATAAAAGGCATGCAAATATTAACTCGTTGATTTTAGGATAGAAAGAAACTGTATGTAAAATTTGGAAACATTAAAAAGTGAGATTCCAGACTGAAACCAACTGAAAATTTATTCACTACCCTTCTTCTTCCAAATGTGTTTGACAGCCTATGGTGACAGTCAGGTGTCACATACCTTCATTATACTGTGAAAATACGAACAGTCTAAGAAATAACATTATTCTTGTTTTTGCACTCCAAAAAGAAACATTATAACCTTGCTAGAGTTTATACTGTACAGTGAATGTAAATTTACCTATTACAAGGCATAAGCATGTTAGAAAAAAGCAACCATTATGTTTGACAAAACGCCTCAATGCAACAGAAAACGTTTTTATGAGAGGAAAAGTAACAATTTGCATTTATCTTGGTCAGCTACATTATTTTCCAACAGAAGTCAGGCAACTTCAGTGCCACTTTAAAACCTTTCTTTTGCTCATGAGTGAGTTTCAGCTGGGAAAGGCCACACTAATATTTCTCCAAGTATTTTTTCTTTGTCTGTCCCAACTTGTTTGGTCTCTTCGTGTTTTCCTTTTCTTGATGCCAGTGATTCACGCTCAATTTGCTTTTCTTATTGAGCAGAATAGAATACGACAAGACATTTTATCTAATTTAAAAGAAGAATTTCTTACTTCTCGAAGTCTTCTGATTTGTGCACTTCTTAGTCTTTCTTTTCTTTACCTGTTTTATGTCAGCCTGTAAATTCTAACAGCCACTTTGTCGTTACAGTGGGAATGGCCAGCAGTCTTTGTCCATTCTGAGCTACTGTAGAAACTTATATCCTCCATGATCATACACACTATTTCTTCATACAGTATGTGGAAAAGTGTTAAATATATCTCTGTCCAGTCTCACCAAGAAGCGTGTCTACCGGCACCTTAACATTTGCCAGTTTCTCTTCCTTTCACTTTCATTCTCTTTCACCATCAAACATAACACCGCTCCAAATCCTAACAACTACAAGAGGTGACACCTAAACCTAACCTTTCATTGGTGGAGAGAAAAACAAACGGAAAAAAAGCCACTCACAGATCAGCATGGGACTCAAACTTGCTTGTTGTTGGTCTTATTGCTCGAAACTAATCATCTGCCACCCCCCTCCCACCAGCTGAATAAGCATTGGAAACCTACCTAAAATTAATGTTTACGTATGTAAACATGGTTTTATGAATGAAAGTGAACCCGTAACCATGATCCTCGGGTCAGGAGCATTATACCAAATTAACCACACCTGTGGATGCACACCCTATATATGCACCCTGCATCCACCCACTCTCCCTCTTTCTAACGACTGAGAGGAGCCAGCCTCCACTGAAGGACGATGAATGGTTACAGGTTCACTTTCATTTATTAAACCGTGTTTACATACGTAAACATTTGTTTTATTCCATTTCAGTGACCCTGTAACCATGTGACAATAGTATACCAAATCATTCACGAGGAAAGTGGACATGGTGTCACCCACAGGCTTAAGGAGCACAATACTCCGACCACAGCACTGAAGCACAGAACACAGCCACGTGAGTTCTACTGCTTAAATGTACTTAACTGAAAGTGCACACAAATTAAGCCGGTTCTTGCAGGTAACTGGAAATGAAACAAAAAACATTCTTGAGCATAAGGCACCCATGCAGGCTGAATAAAAAAACAAATTCCGTTGTACTTCACAACTGTACCATGACAATAAAGACTCTATTCTAAAAGGTGCAACTTTAGAATCTGGTGCAACTCCCAGAACAGATGACGAGATGACTGATGAGGCCAGGTTAAGCCTATAAAAGCAAGTGAACATTGATGAAGAAGCCCAGCCAGCAGCTGCACATACCTCCTACAGGGGTGCACATCTCAACAGCACCCATGTAGTGGCCATTCCCCGTGTTGAGTGATCCACCAGCCTCGACGGAGGCTCCACTCTAGCCCGTACATAGGCAAGAGCAATCAGGATGACTGTCCAATAGAACAGGCCCTGCTAGAGCTAGGCCGGCCCAGTGTGAACCCCTATAGGACATGAAAAATGTGTCTGAAGAGCGGACAGACCTTGCACAGACAACATACACCTTAAGGGCCCTTACAAGGCACAAATTATGGAGCCTCGCAGCCTCTGGAGGAATGTGGGGAGGAAGATAAAAGGATTCCAGCACAAGAGGGTGGGAAGCAAAACTACTAGCCGCACTTTGGGTTGAAAAGATGGGTTGGGCAGCAGGTGGGCCATCCTATCACCATCAAACCTAAGACATGCTGCCTCCACAAAGAGTACAGGTACATTTCAAAAAATTAGAATATCATGAAAAAGTTCAATATTTTTTGTCACTCATTTCAGAAAGTGAAACCCATATATTATATAGATTCATTACACAGAGAATGATATATTTCAAGTGTTTATTTATTTTAATTTTGATGATTATGACTTACAGCCCAGGAAAAACCCAAATTCAGTTTCTCAAAAAATTAGAATATTACATAAAATTAATTTTAAAAAATAATTTTTTAATAGAAATGTTAGCCGACTGAAAAGTATGTTCATGTACACACTCAATACTTGGTCGGGGCTCCTTTTGGATTAATTACTGTATCAATGTGGCGTGGCATGGAGGTGATCAGATGTGGCACTGCTGAGGTGTTATGAAGGTCCAGGTTGCTTTGATAGCGACCTTCAGCTCATCTGCATTGTTGGTTCTGGTGTCTCTCATCTTCCTCTTAACAATACTCCATAGATTCTCTATGGGGTTTAGGTCAGGAGAGTTTGCTGGCCAATCAAACACAGTGATGCCATGGTCATTAAACCAGGTTTTGATACTTTTGGCAGTGTGTGTGTGTGTGTGTGTGGGGGGGGGGGTGCCAAGTCCTGCTGGAAAATGAAATCAGCTTCTCCATAAAGCTTGTTAGCACAGGGAAGCATGAAGTGCTCTAAAATGTCCTAGTAGATGACTGTGCTGACTTTGGTCTTGATAAAACACAGTAGACAAACACCAGCAGATGATGACCTCTGTTCAGATAAAAGTAAATTTTGCATTTCAGTTGTAAATCAAAGTACCAGAGTCTGGAGAAAGAGTGGAGAGGCACAGAATTTAAGTTGTTTGAGGTCCAGTGTTAAGTTTCCACATTCAGTGATGATTTGAGGAACCATGTCATCTGCTGGTGTTGGTCCACTGTGTTTTATCAAGACCAAAGTCAGCGCAGTCGTCTACCAGGAAATTTTAGAACTCTTCATACTTCCCTCTGCTGACAAACTTTATGGAGAAGCTGATTTCATTTTCCAGCAGGACTTGGCACCCCCACACACACTGCCAAAAGTATCAAAACCTGGTTTAATGACCATGGCATCACTGTGTTTGATTTGCCAGCAAACTCTCCTGACCTAAACCCCATAGAGAATCTATGGAGTATTGTTAAGAGGAAGATGAGAGACACCAGACCCAACAATGCAGACGAGCTGAAGGTCACTATCAAAGCAACCTGGACCTTCATAACACCTCAGCAGTGCCACAGGCTGATCACCTCCATGTCACACCACACTGATACAGTAATTAATCCAAAAGGAGTCCTGACTAAGTATTGAGTTTGTACATGGACATACTTTTCAGTCGGCCAACATTTCTATTAAAAAACATTTTTTTAATTAATTTTATGTAATATTCTAATTTTTTTGAGAAACTGAATTTGGGTTTTTCCTGGGCTGTAAGCCACAATCATCAAAATTAAAATAAATAAACACTTGAAATATATCACTCTCTGTGTAATGAATCTATATAATATATGGGTTTCACTTTCTGAAATGAGTGACAAAAAATATTGAACTTTTTCATGATATTCTAATTTTTTGAGATGTACCTGTATTTTCAGTTCACTGACCCTCTTGGCTGAAGCAATTGCCAAGAGAAGGCAGTTTTCCAAGAGACCAAATGAAGGTCAGCAATGGGCAGTGGCTCAAAAGGGGCCAAGCACAGAGCTCTGAGAACTGTCTGGAGATCCCAGGTGGGCATTAAAGGATGCTGAGATGGATGTTGCCATCTCATCCTTCCTAAAAATGCTTAGCCAAGGGATGTGTCCCAGTAGACAAGCCCACACCTTTTCCATGTAGGGTTGACACTGCTGCCAGGTAGCCCCTGATAGTTGATTCCACCCAACCTTGGGCAAAAATATGGGCGCATGCGCATGCAGCGACCGGCAGTGGGTGAAAAAGTTTGGCGTCTTAGTTTCTGTTTTTATGCACTTTAATGTGTTTTAACATAATTCTCTGTGCTGTTTTCGTCCTTGAATGTTTGTGGACTATATAACGAAGAGCTCTTTGGCTCCATCAGTATGGATTTTCTTCTTGTTTTCGCACTGTGGCTTCTTTCTTACTGGCTCTTTGTCTGGGACGTCAGCGCAGTCACGCTGGTAAGAATGCAGTATTCCAGAGACATGTTACTGCAACTAAACATGGATAATCCAGCATCTGTGTTTGAGTCTGTGCTGCAACTGCCGGACTTTATTTTAAGAGACTTTCATGGACACAGCAATGAAAAGAGGAACAAGAGAAGGAAACGCGGAAAGCGTGGAGGCGTAAGATTAAGCCTGAGGAGGCGTCAGCTTAACCGCATTCCTCTTCCTTCCATTATTATGGGGAATGTACAATCCCTGAGAAATAAAGTGGATGAAATTCAAGGTCTGTCTGGTATCAGAAGGATTTCAAGAACTGCTATGTCACGGCTTACATGGAGACGTGGCTTACAGATCATGACCAGGACCCGGACCTTTGTATTGATGATTTTGGAGCCCCACTTCGCTTGGATTGGCAGGAAGAGGTAACAAGGAAATGTCAGGGATGCAGCATATGTTTGTATATTAATGAACAGTACTGTACATCTGTCACAATCAGAGAGCGCATCTGTACACCAGATGTGGAGCTTCTGTCCATATCGCTATGCCCCTTTTATCTGCCTCGCAAGTTCCCCCAACTTTTCATAATGGCTGTGTACATTCACCCAAGGGCGGATGCTGCCTCCACCTCCAGCATTGTATTTGATGTGGTACAGCAGTTGCAGTCGATTTCCCCAAAGGCTCCAAATTTTATCCTTGGGGACTTTAACCATGTGTCTTTAAAGAAGACACTTAAAAACTTTTATCAGTACATCTCCTACCCAACCAGGTGAGAAAAGACATTGGACCTGTGCTATGGATCTATCGAGGGAGCCTTTAAATCTCTTCCCCGTCCTCCTTTAGGATCCTCGTACTTTTGCTGCCCACATATAAAAGTGCTCTCAGAAGAGAAAAGACGAAGACCAGGGACATAATGGTCTGGACAGATGATTCAGTGCTCTGCCTCCAGGAATGTTTTAATTGTACGGACTGGGAGGTGTTCACACTGTCCTGCGGGGATGATTTGGACTCTTTGGTGGACGTGACATGCTCATACATGGCTTTTTGCAGGAATATGATTGTTCGACGTAAACGTGTCAAAATATGTCCCAACAATAAGCCATGGGTTACTAAGTCAGTTAAATCCTGCTTACAGAGGAAAGCACTTGCCTTTAAACAGGGGGTTGTTTCTGAGCTGCAGGTTGCCACAAAAGAGCTGAAGTCCAAAATTTTAAGTGCAAAACAGAATTATAAATCAGAATTGGAAAGCAAGATGGCAGCAAAGAAGCTTGGTTCAGCCTGGGCCAGTATGAAAACTATTGCAGGCCTTCAGAGCACAGAGCACAGTAATCATGTGTTTTTAGATGATTTTAATTCAGACACAGAGCTGGCTAATGCTCTTAATTGTTTTTATGGTTGTTTTGTTTCTTTTGATTTTAGCACAGAAACCCAAGATTTGAAGCAGAAACTCAAAGAAAATCAGCAATTTAATATTGAGGTGCAGGTTGCTAAAAGAGTGTTCTGTGCTGTAAAAGTGAACAAAAGTCAGGGCCCTGATAATATATGTGGACACTTAGTAAAGTCCTGTGCACATGAATTGAGTCCTGTGTTTCACTACATTTTTAATAAGTCCTTACAGACACAACATGTGCCTAAGGTCTGGAAAGATGCTGTGGTTGTTCCTGTTCCAAAATCCAGCTGTCCTAAAATGGTAAATGATTTTAGACCAGTTGCCTTGACTTCAATTTTAATGAAATTTTTTGAAAAAACTGGTCAGATTTGAGGTCCTAAAGCAGACTGAGCATGCATTGGATCCTTTGCAGTTTGCCTATAGGCCTCACAGAGGAGTGGAGGATGCCACTGTCACTGTGCTTAACCTCTTGCGCTCCGTTGTACCGCGGACGGGCAAGTCTCTGCGTCCTAGAGCGCACGAGGGCGCTCTCGTGCGCTCTAGGACGCATGATGTAGATGGTGATGTAGGTGGTGTATGGCGTCCAAGCGCGCACTGAAAATAAAAGCTGCAGACACAGCCGCGAACAGATTAGTTCATCTGATTGACCTCTCATTCGACTAATAAGAGCCTTGAATTAGGTTTCTGAAACCTTGAAGAACCAATGACTGAAAACCTAGCCAGAAGGACCCGCCTACCAAGGCTGTGAATGCAGTGAGCCAATTGAAGCAGAGAAGTTCGCGAGCTGTTTTTTTTTTTTTAAGGCTGGGTGAAGACTGACTGCTGGAGTGGATCAAAAAAGGACCCTCAGGAAGAACCGTCACAGACCCAGCAGCACGGAGACCATCCACAAATGCAGCCTGTGTGACAGGGAGTGCCATTCGCGCATGTTTTGCCACAGGCGGTGCTTATTTTGTTTTGGTTCCAGCAGAGTAGACGTTATGATTTCTTCCATGGTCATAGACCGACGGAGGCTGACGACGAAGGCTGAGTGACACACACGCCTTCGCCAGTCTTTTTTTAATTACTACTGTTATTTGTTTGGAAAAATCGTTTGCCAAAAACCGCAATCATGGAAGCACAAAACCGCAACAATGGAATTATGTTTTGATCGGGTCGCGAGACCAGAACCATGAGCGGACCAGCGTTGCGTTCGTCTGACAATGGGGAAGAGAAGTTCGCCAGCACGCTGCTGTGAAGAGGTAAGGTGTTATAAGCTAAATTATTCTTTATTCCTGACTATTCTTCTGTAGCGGGGGAGGGGGGAGGAACCGCGGTGACTGAGCTGCTGTCCCACATCCCACGTGAGGTTAATCCGTCATGTAGCGATGGCCGATGTCCATCCTCTGTAGCGGGGGGGGGGACAACCCCCCCCCCCCCACACACACAGACACAGTTCTGAGTGTGACCTTTCATTAGAGCCCAAAATGAAGGTTCTACATTGAATCATTCAAAAGTTACAGACGTTTTTCCAAACTGTGCCATTTGGCACAATTTGGCACAGTTCCAAAACGCCTGGGAACAGCCTGAGGAAAAAGGTGTGTAATATATTCATTTTTTGTGGTATTGTTAAAAACTTTGGACCTCAGCTGGATAACACCTGGTTCTACATTTCTGTTGCATTTTCCAGCCCGGATCTGAAGCTGTGTGTTATTTGCAAGCATTTGTATCCAAAAAAACACTCAGGCCAAATTTATTTTCTTCAAGTTCACTATGTTTAGATGACTGTAACTCAGTGGCCGGAGCACTTAGAGAGATTATGACTGTTTTGCCAAAAAATTCAAAGTGTTTTCTTTTAAATGAGATAAACCCCATGAAGATGCTGCAAAGGGTTGAAGAACAGCTTTCGATTTACTTTGGGCACATTATTTTTTGGCGTTTTTAGGAAAATTGACCCGAGTGCAAGGGATTAACATGTTTTTTAAACATATGGATTTTAATGGGACACATGCCAGGCTTTTACTGTATTTGTGGACTTTTCTTCTGCTTTTAATACAATCCAGCCTCATATTTTAGTTGAAAGGCTCCTGCAACAATTTGATTTGAGCAATAATCTGGTGGGTTGGAGTCTGGATTTTTTAACCAACAGGACACAGAGAGTAAGGGTCAATGGTACATTGTCTGACCAAAAGTGTTCTTCTACTGGCTGTCCTCAGGGGTGTGTGTTGTCACCACTACTCTTCATCCTGTACACAAACATGTGTCAGAGCAGACATGACAACAGACACATTATAAAGTATGCTGATGATTCAGTTATTGTCAGTCTCCTTCAGGATGGTGAGAGCGGCCACAGCCCAGTAGTTGATGATTTTGTTCACTGGTGTGAGGATTCCTACCTGCAGCTGAATACGACAAAAACTAAAGATATGATTATTGACTTTAGGAGGAAAACTCCCACGCACTAAGTCACTGTACTAAAAGGCCAGACAATTGTCTTATCTCCTTGTCTTATGTCCTGATTGGTGGAGCCTTGAGTACTTTCATTGTGTTTATTATTCAATTCAATTCAATTCAACTTTATTTATATAGCACCATTTCACAACAACAGTCATCTCATAGCACTTTCAACTGTAGGGGGGACCCCCACAGTTGCAGAAAGACCCCAGCAATCAGGTGATCCCCTGTAAGCAAGCACTTGGCCACGGTGGAGAGGAAAAACTCCCTTTTAACAGGAAGAAACCTCCAGCAGAACCAGGCCCAGGGAGGGGCAGTCATCTGCTGCGACTGGCTGGGGGGTGAAGGGACAGAGAAGAAGAAAAGAACAGACATGTAGAGAGCAAACAGCACAGTGGGGACTCAATCTATGGGAGAGAACAAACAGATGTTAATGACCAGCAAAAAAAAATATATTTCATTGAGAGTGAAGAAAGGAGTGAGGCCCAGTGCATTATTGGACGTCCCCCAGCTGACTAAACCTATTAACAGCATAACTAAGGGAGGGTTCAGAAACACATGATCCCTCCCTAATTGTAGGCTATATCAAAAAGGTAGGTTTTAGCCCTATTCTTAAAAACAGAGCTCGAGTCTGACTTCCAAATCCAGATTGGCAGCTGGTTCCACAGGAGAGGAGCTTGATAACTGAAGGCTCTGCCTCCCATCGTACTTTTGGAGATTCTAGGTATTACAAGTAATCCTGCATTTTGGGAGCGTAGTGCTCTGTTAGGATAATACGGTAGTATCAGATCTTTTAAATAAAAAGGAGCCTGATTGTTTAGAGCTTTGTAAGTAAGAAGAAGGATTTTAAACTTAATTCTAAACTCTATGGGAAGCCAATGAAGGGAGGCCAGAACCGGAGAGATATGATCTCTCTTTCTAGTACCTGTTAAAACTCTTGCTGCAGCATTTTGGATCAGCTGAAGACTTTTTAAAGATGTTTTAGGACAGCCTGATAATAAAGAATTACAATAATCTAATCTTGAGCTAACAAAAGCGTGGATCAGTTTCTCAGCATCACTCTGAGACAAGATGCTCCTAATCTTGGCAATATTACGCAAATGATAGAAGGCAGTCTTAGAAACAAATTTAATATGTGAATTGAAGGACAGATCTTGATCAAAAATAATTCCAAGGTTCCTCACAGAGCTATTAAGAGAAAGAGTAACCGCATCCAAACTGAAAGTTTGATTTGGAAAGGTATTTCTAAGGTTTTTTGGACCAACAAGAATGACTTCAGTCTTATCTGAATTTAATAGCAGGAAATTACAAGTCATTCAAGCTTTGATTTCCTTAAGACAGGCTTCCAACTTGGCTAATTGATTACTATCATCTGGCTTCATTGACAGGTATAATTGTGTATCATCTGCATAACAATGAAAATGTATAAAGTGCTTTCTAATAATGTTGCCTAACGGAAGCATATGTAAACTAAAAAGAGTAGCGCCTAGCACAGATCCCTGTGGAACTCCATGACTAAGCTTTGAGTTGAAAGAAAACTCATTATTGACATGAACAAACTGGAATCTATCAGATAAATAAGATCTAAACCACTGCAACGAAGTTCCATTAAGTCCAACATAGTGTTCTAATCTATCAAGTAGAATATTATGATCAATAGTATCAAAAGCTGCACTAAGGTCTAAAAGGACAAGTACAGAAACCAGTCCATTATCAGATGCGATGAGGAGGTCGTTACTGACCTTCGCTAAGGCTGTTTCAGTACTATGATGGATTCTAAACCCAGATTAAAACTCTTCAAGTAAACCATTTCCCTGCAGGTGGTCAAATAATTGCGTAGCAACAACTCTTTCTAAGATTTTTGAAATGAAAGGGAGATTAGAGATTGGTCTATAGTTAACTAAAGCTCCTGGATCTAGCGTTGGCTTTTTGAGTAAGAGTTTAATTACAGCCATTTTAAAAGCCTGCGGTACATGGCATAAAGTTAATGAAGAATTGATTATATGAAGAATAAAGCTACCAATTGAAGGAGTTGTAGTAGTTACAGTATTTAAGTTAAGTGTGGGAAGAATCTGATTGATTTTATCTCTGATGGATGAAATTTTATTATTGAAAAAGTTCATAAAGTCCTGACTAGTAAGCTCTAAGGGAATGCTAGGATTGACAGAGTCCTGACTCTTTGTCAACCTGGCTACAGTGCTGAAAAGAAACCTGGGATTATTCTTGTTCTCTTCTATTATGCAGAGTAATAACTTGTTCTAGCTTTTCTAAGAGATTTTTTATAAATTAAAAGATGATTTCTCCAAGCTAAATAGATTTCATCTAAATTAGTGGAGTGCCATTTTCTTTCTAATTGACGAGTCTTCTATTTTAAGCTACAAGTTTCTGTGTTGAACCAAGGAGTTAGAAATCTCTGATTAAACTTTTTTTCTTTTTTAAGGGGGCCACCAAGTCTAGAGTCTGATGCAGAGAAGCTGTAACACTATCCACCATGTTATCAATTACAGAAGGAGCAAGCTGTCTATAGCTTATTTCTGTTGTGTTGACACATGGCATATAGGAAACAGTCTGCATAAATTTGGTAACAGCATCATCTGAGAGGCATCTACTGTAATAATATTTTTCTTTAGGAGCCAAATAGTCAGAAATAGTAAAATCAAAGGTTAACAGACAATGGACTGACAGTACAGGGTTATGAGGAGACACTACAAGATTTTCTGTTTCTATGCCATATGTCAGAACAAGGTCCAACATATGGTGGAGATAATGAGTAGAATTTCCTACTTTCTGAGAAAACCCAATCGAGTCTAATATTGAATTAAATGCCGCATTAAGGCAGTCACTATCTACATCTACATGTATATTAAAGTCCCCTACTATAATTATTCTATCTGATTTCAGCACTAAATCAGCTAAGAAATCAGCAAATTTGGATAAAAATTCTGAGTAGGTTGATGGAGGACGATAAACTATGGCAAATAAAATTGGGTTTAACCTAAAATTGCTAAAGTGCCCAATACTGAGGACCAGGCCCTCAAAGGAATTATAACATGTTTTTTGCTTTACATTAATTAATAGTTTGAAATGGTAAATTGTTGCTACTCCTCCTCCACGACCAGAACTTCTGGGATTTTGACAGTTTAAATAACCAGAGGGAGTTGATTCATTTAAACCAACATAATCCTCTTGCCCTAATCAAGTCTCTGTAAGGGATATTAAATCAATCTGATGATCAATTAACAGATCATGGACTAACAGAGACTTGGGAGTTAGAGACCTAATATTTAATAAACCACATTTAATTTTTAAATTATGAGGAGGAACAGAGGCCAAATCATTCAATTTAGAGGCTTTATGTTTAATTTGAGTTTTACCAATTTTTTGCTTAATCACTTTGGGATGCTTATATATTATATTTTTATTTACTTTGGAGGGAGCAGACAATGATTCTCTGATGGGGAAGACAGGGGCTAAGTTGAGGGATGGCAGATGAAGAGGAGCTGCAGAGAGGCGTGTAAGACTGTGACTCTGCTTCCTGGTCCCAACTATGAGTAGTCAAGGTTTTGGAAATTTGGATAAAAAAGATGCCAAATTGTTAGATAAATGAGACGCACCATCCAAAGTGGGATGGACACCGTCTTGTCTCATAAGACCAGGTTTTCCCCAAAATGAGCTCCAACTGACATCCCACGTACCAAAAGCCAGTTTAGAAAGCTTGGGATCAGTCCGCCAAGGTCTCCGCCTTTGACCGCCACCTAATCCACATAGCACCGGACCCCCATGATCCCTCCTGCAGGTGGTGAACCCACTGGAGGGCAGACCCATGCAACTCCTTCGGGCTGAGCCTGGACAGGGTTCAGGCCCCTGTCCGGGAGGTCTTCAACTCCCACCTCCGGAAGAACTTCAACCACATTCCGAGGGAGTCTGGAGACATGGAGTCTGAATGGGCCATGTTCTCCACCTCTGTTGTTGAAGCAGCGGCCCAGAGCTGCGGCCGCAAGGTGGTCGGTGCATCTCGTGGTGGCAACCCCCGAACCAAGTGGTGGACACCAGTGGTGAGGGGGGCCATTAAGCTGAAGAAGGAGTCCTATCAAGCTTGGTTGGCTTGTGGGACTTCCGAAGCAGCTGAGGTGTACCGGCAGGCCAAGCGGAGTGCAGCTCGCGTGGTTGCGGAAGCAAAAACCCGGGTATGGGAGGAGTTCGTTGAGGCCATGGAACAAGACTTTCGGTCGGCTTCAAAGAGATTCTGGCAAACTGTTTGGCGGCTCAGGAGGGGAAAGCAGCTCCCCGTCCACACTGTGTATGGTGCGGATGGGACACTGTTGACTTCAACTGGGGATATCGTCGGGCGGTGGAAGGAATACTTCGAGGATCTCCTCAATCCCACTGATACGCCTTCCACAGAGGAAGCAGGGTTTGGGGATGAGGGGGATGACTCGCCTATCACAGGGGCTGAGGTCGCCAAGGTGGTTAAAAATCTCCTTGGTGGCCGGGCCCTGGGGGTGGACGAGATTCGCCCCGAGTACCTCAAGGCCCTGGATATTGTTGGGTTGTCATGGTTGACATGCCTCTGCAACATTGCGTGGAGGTCGGGGGCAGTGCCTTTGGCATGGCAAACCGGGGTGGTGGTTCCTCTCTTCAAAAAAGGGGACCGGAGGGTGTGCTCCAACTTTAGAGGGATCACACTCCTCAGCCTCCCTGGGAAGGTCTATGCCAAGGTACTGGAGAGGAGAGTCCGGCCGTTGGTCGAACCTCGGATTCAAGAGGAGCAATGTGGTTTTCGTCCTGGCCGTGGCACATCGGACCAGCTCTTTACCCTCTCGAGAATTCTTGAGGGTTCGTGGGAGTTTGCCCAACCAGTTTACATGTGTTTTGTGGACTTGGAGAAGGCATTTGACCGCGTCCCTCGTGGATTTTTGTGGGGGTGCTTCGGGAGTATGGGGTATCGGGCTTGTTGTTACGAGCTATTCGGTCTCTGTACGACCGTTGTGAGAGTTTAGTTCATATTGCCAACACTCGGTCGGAGTCATTCCCAGTGAGAGTTGGACTCCGCCAGGGCTGCCCTTTGTCACCGATCCTGTTCATAATTTTTATGGACAGGATTTCTAGGCACAGCCAGGGAATGGAGGGTGTCATGCTTGGTGACCACAGGATCTCATCTCTGTTGTTTGCAGATGATGTTGTCCTGTTGGCTTCATCCAGCAATGACCTACAGCTCTTGCTGGGACGGTTTGCCGCTGAGTGTGAAGCGGCTGGGATGAGAATCAGCACCTCCAATTCCGAGTCCATGGTCCTCAGCCGGAAAAAGGTGGATTGTCCTCTCCGGGTTGGGGACAGGCTCCTGCCCCAAGTGGAGGAGTTTAAGTATCTTGGGGTCTTGTTCACGAGTGAGGGGAAAATGGAGCGAGAGATCAACAGACGGATTGGAGCAGCATCTGCAGTGATGCGGACGTTGTACCGGTCTGTTGTGGTGAAGAGGGAGCTTAGTTCTAAGGCAAAGCCATCGATTTACCAGTCAATCTACGTTCCTACTCTCACCTATGGTCACGAGCTTTGGGTAATGACCGAAAGAACGAGATCGCGGATACAAGCGGCTGAAATGAGCTTTCTCCGTAGGATTGCTGGACTCACCCTCAGAGATAGGGTGAGGAGATCAGTCATCCGGGAGAGGCTCAGAGTAGAACCGCTGCTCCTCCACATTGAAAGGAGTCAGTTGAGGTGGTATGGGCATCTGATTAGGATGCCTCCTGGACGCCTCCCACTTGAGGTGTTTCAGGCACGTCCCACTGGGAGGAGACCCCGGGGCAGACCCAGGACTTGGTGGAGAGACTATGTCTCCCAGCTGGTCTGGGAACGCCTTGGTATCCCCACTGAAGAGCTGGAGCAAGTGGCTGGGGAGAGGGAAGTCTGGGCTTCTCTGCTTGAACTGCTGCCTCCGCGACCCGGACCTCCGGAAAAGCGGTAGAAGATGGATGGATGGATGGATGGAGCTCCAACTGTCAATGTAGCCCACGTTGTTTGCAGGACACCACACAGACAGACAGCGGTTCAAGGATGACGAGCGGCTAAACATGTCATCACTGGTCAGATTGGAGAGGGGCCCAGAGAATACTACAGAGTCCGACATTGTTTTGGCAAAGTCACACACCGATTCTACATTAAGTTTCGTGACTTCCGACTGCCGGAGACGGATATCATTAATGCCAGCGTGAATAACAATTGTGGAGTATTTACAGTTACTTTTAGCCAGCATTTTCAAATTTGACTCGATGTCGCCTGCTCTGGCCCCAGGAATGCATTTGACTATGGCCGCTGGAGTCTCTAGGTTCACGTTTCTGACTACAGAGTCGCCAATGATCAGAGTTTTTTACTCAGCAGGTGTGTCTCTGAGTGGAGAAAAACGATTAGAAACGTGAACAGGTTGGAGGTGTACCGGGGCTTTGCGACTAGGCTTCCTTCTCACCGTCACCCACCCAGTCTCCTCACTGCTGAGGAGAGCCAGAGGACCGCTAACGAAGCTATAGTCAGCTTCATGTGTGCATGTGTTTGTGTTCATGTTGAATGTAATTGTGGTTTGTAAATATGTGTCTAAAAGGATGTCACCTGACTGTAAAATAAATCTACCTACGGGTACAAATAAAGTAACTTGAATCTGAAAAGGTACTGAAGGAAGGACAAGATGACAGAGGTGTGAACCTTGGTCAGACACCAGTTCAAAACCTTTCCACTTCACACTGTACCGCAGCTGTATATATGGGGCCCATGAAGCCTGCATGATGCCTACAACGTCCCTCTCTAAGCCAAGTTTACACAATTGCTCCCCATCATGGGTCATATATAAAGCTTCAGGAGCTGTGGATTTGGATGCAAGATCCTGCCCTGTGCCTGAGCGAGAATGTCCCAACTGACTGGGAGGGGCCATGGATGGCCTTCCAGCATCTCATGGATCTTCACCATCCATGGGCTTTGTGACCAATTCGGGGCTACCAAAATTACTTGAACAGACAGCAGTTTCACACTTGTGAGGAAGCTGGCAGAAGAAGCAGTGGTGGGAATGCAAACAGTCTCACTGCAGGCCAGGCAACGCTTGAGCATCTGTACCTAGTGGACCTGGTGGGCCGTGCATCAGGGCCCAAGAGTAGAGTGAGTGTTTTCTGCTGTTGCAAATAGGTCTGCTTCTGCCTGGCCACCCAAGTCATGTGACAGCAGATCTGCTGCTATATTCTGGTGTCTCGGCAGGTGAAAGGCCCTCGGGGACGTGCCTTTGATTTGAGCCCACAAGAGCAGATGGCATATCCTCGTATGGGGGGACGGAGACTTCAATCCATGATGTATGACACCATGGCTGTGCTGTCTGTCTGTACCAGAATTTGTCTGCCTTGAATGACTGGAAGAATATGTTCCAGAGTCAAATGCACTGCCTTCATCTCGAGAAGGTTTATAGGCCAAGACTGATGTGTCAGATCCCAGTGTCCCTGAACAAACCTGCTCTTCCAGACTGTGCTTCAGCCTGCTAGGGGGCATCAGTTGTAGTGGTCACCCTGCAGCCCCCTTGGCCCAGAGGAACACCATCTCAGACTGCTGATGAATGTCTCCACCAACTGAGGACCATGAGGCTCCTTTTGCAAAGAACAAGCCTCCTTCTTTAGTTTCTGGAAAGAAACACCTTCTGAAGTGCAAACCACCGTTGAAGGACATGAGTATGTAAAAGGCCCAGTGGCACCATGGGCAGCTACAGCAAAGTGACTTAAAACCCTCTGGCACTGCTACACTGATACTGTCCTTTGTGAGACACAGCCCCTCATGCATTGGCTGATAGTATGCATTATCTTCGGGGTTAAGGATGCCCTTATGGAAAATGAATCCAGGGTGAGCCCCAGGTACTCGACAACCCTGGTTGGAACTAGGCAGCTTTCCTGCATTTAAATGCAACCCAAGCACAACCAAGTGAGCCAAGATGATCTTGGCGTGACTCCTCGCCACAGACTTTGAGGAGGCACAAACAAGCCAATCGTCCAGGTAACTGGGAAACTCAGGTGCCCTTCTGCCACACTGGGATGAGCACAGCACCTATGCATTTGTGAATGTCTGAGGTGACAGGGACAGACTGAAAGGTAGGATGTTGTACTCTAAGGCTTTGCCTTGAAGAAAAATCTGAGGAACTTCCTGCGGGCTAGATTTATGGGGATATGAAAATAGGCATCGCAAAGGTCCACTGTTATGAACCAGTCACCTGACCTTATGGCATGAAATAATGTCCTCACCCAGAGCAATTGGAAAGGGAGCACCTTGAGATACTTGTTCATCCACTTTAGGTCTAGAATCGGGCGGGAAAAAAAACAAAACAGTTTGCTTGGGGACAAGAAAGTAGGCTGAGTAGAAGCCCTGCTTCTCTTCTCCTGGAGACCAAGGTCGTATTGCATTCTTCCCCAGCAGGGCAGAAACTTCACTGCCCAGAACAGCAGAAAGGGTCTTCTCTTTACTTTTGTCTCCAAAGCCCCTTGAAATCGGGGGATGAGATTTGAAGTGTAAGCGATATCCGAATTCCAGTGTATTGATCACCCACTGACACGAGGTGCACTGACACCAACTCATGAGGTAAATGGCGAATGGCATTCATTTAAATAGTGCATTTTACTCATCTCTGGGTGACCCAAGTGCTTTACAGACCCTGATACCCACCCATTCACACACACATTCACACACTGGTGGCAGTGAGAGGGAGAGAGGTGCGCTACAGAGAAGGTTAATGTCAGGGGAAGTGCATCGTCAGAAACGCTGGTGGGGCTTGGCAGGACCATGACCCACATGCTCATGAGAGCACGGACGTGAGCGCTGTTGAACCTGAACCAAACTCCCAGGGAACTTGGTTCTATGAAACAAAGCCATTGTGGATTCTCATGGCCCTCAAAGGTCTCCGGACACTTGACCTGGATAGTCCTGGCTGATGAAAGGGCTGCATGTGCAGTCTCACCTTATGCACCTCGTCCAACACCTCCTCTGCTGCAGGCCCAAAGGCCTCACGAGAACCTATTGTGACCTCCAAAACAGCAGCCTTGTCTGTATCTGCAAATCCAGACTGACTCAACCAAGCATACCGCCGGGCCATGGTAAGCTGGGCCAAGGAATTTCCAGGTGCTCTAGCCTGAGAGCTAGCCCCTTGAATTACAGTGTCCACAACCTTTACCAACTCTGGTAGAACATCAGCTTCGCTTTTTGACTCTAGATCCTTATCAGACCTTCTAAATACACCAAAAGAAATGTATTAGTATTTGCCAGCCTTGAGGCCATAGCCATAGACTGGTAGGCCCAAGCCACTAACCCATCAGTGGCACGGCACTTCTTGTTAGGATGGCCGACAGATTTACTGCCTGTGGGGGGAGCCCGAGTCAGCAATGCAAAGGTAGGGCCCACTCGCAATGCACCAGGCTCTGCTCCACAGCACCACTCAAAATATTGAGTGTAGAGCAAGGAGCAGCAGCCTCCTTGAATGAGCCCAAGGCTTCTGCAGATGTTTGACAAGTCAGGATAAACCGGCAAGGAACCTGCCTCTAGGTTGCAGGACCTCTGTCCATCCTGAAGCCTTAGGTGGAGAAGATGGGGGAGGAAGCCCTGCAGCTGATGCTGCTCTAGAGAGCAGTGCCCTGACAGATATATCATTGGGCTCAGAATGGTCCTTCTTGACCTGAGAGTTACTGTCGGCCTCATCTTTACCCCCAAAGATGTCGCCGAATGGACCCGCAGCCAAAGCTGCTGATCGTACCCAAATCATCGGAGGCCATGAGACATTGCATCAGGGTGCAGTTCAGGGGCTCATAAGGGAGCCTGGTGTGGCATACCCAAAGGCGAAGTTGATTTGTAGACATGTGCTCCATGGTCTTACGCATTTCCTCCAATTGCCACTGCATGAGATCCACCCATTGCTCACATACTGGTTTTCTTCAAACCACTTCTGCCTCCTGTAGGCCTTCCCAGTTCCAGCTGGAGTACTTAAACCCAGAGGGATGGAGCTCTTAGCTGGTGGCATACCAGTTTTTGGGCTATTTGCCCCTTCTCACTCCCCAAAGAAGTCATTACTCCTTCAGGAAGACATTAGGTGAAAGAAAGTAAAGACATCTATCATCATTATTATAACAAACAGGCCAAATGCTGTCCCGGGAGGCAGAAAGAACACTAGTCAGAAAACAGCATAGATCAATATCAGCCTTTAGTTCCAACCTGTGTGCAGTACTACTTCCTCACCAGAGGTGGTGAGAGCACACTAATCACAGGAGCACCCTGTACCTACAAAAAGAAGACGACTGCCAGTCGACAACAAATATAGAGCCAAAGGCAAATTGTATTGTGCTGTTAAACTGTAAAACAGTTTCTGCCTGAAGAAGAAGGCAAAAAAAAAAAAAAATCACATACTGTACCTCTTAGCAGATAAGGATAGTGCATACCACGCTGCACACAGCCGCTGCATGCCTTCTCCCCCTCAACAGAAAACACAACAAACTTATGACACAGCAATGGGATACCAAAGGTAAGGTAGTCCAACACAGCACAGAAAACGTAATGTCAGACAGAGAGGTATAAGCGCTTACTGACCAGGAGGATAGAAAGAGGAAAAGTGAGTGGATGCAAGATGCATATATAGGGCGTGCCTCCACAGGTGTGGTTAATTTGGTAGAATGCTCCTGACCCGAGGATCATAGTCATATGGTTACAGGTTCACTGAAATGAAATAAAACAGGTGTTGTTCTGCTCATGTGTGGTGAGGACAGTGTTTTTTGTTTTCTTGTGTCCATGTACAGCGAGTGAAAGCATGGAATCCAAGTGCTAAAATGTATCCAGGTACGTTATTTTTTTCATTTTACATACAAATTAATGTTTTTCAGAGGGGTGGAAAACATTCATTAGTTATGCTTTTTACTGCGATCCGGTTGTACGTATATCTTTGCTTTTCTTCCACCTGAGCTATCTCCTCTACAGACTTTTTTAGCACCCTGAAAATCAATATTTACAGTCTGTGGACATGATTATGTGCACAGTGATATGACAGCATAATTTTTAAATTATGTAGAAGATTTGCATTCAGGTCGATGTGTATTTAACTGTTAACTGTGTTTTGGCTGATCAGAATGGCAATAATAAACTCCATGTGAATTTCTGTCACATAGCATTTCTTTGACACCGTATCATCTTTCTTCACCCTGTTTTTTTCCCCTGTGTGACATTCTGCCTATTAGTGCACTGACTTATACACGTCAGCTGTCCCAATTTTTCCATTTTTCTTAAAACATCATGACATTTTATCTGCCTTCTTCTGCCTGTTTAGTAGGTTCAGCTTTGCTAGATCTGTTTTACCATTTACACACTGATTGTATTGCGGCTTTGGCAACTTGTGGCTGAAGAAGAGCAAGCAATAGAAAAATAAGAAAAGGAGAAGGAAGAAGGGTGGAAGGGTGTGAATACGGAAGCAGAAAAGGAAGAGAACTGGTAAGAAGATACTGGATACTGTTAAGACCATGAAGTGGTACAAGAATAGATAGAGGGATAAGCTGTAGGAAATACAAGTAGAGGTGAGAATTACATGAGAAGAATAGGAGGGAAGAAAAATCAAAGGGGAAAGAAAAAATGAGGAAGGAGTGAAAGAAATAGGAAGAAGAGAAGCATAAGAAAAACAAAAAATCAGCAACAGTTCTTAAAGGTGATGAGGACATGAAGTTTGTAACGGACATATTGACCTGCAGAGTGCACACCGGTAAAACTCTTTATGCTTTTATAGCCATAGAACAACTCACAAAAATACATCTTCACCTGAAAATCACAAGGTTCATTTAAAAAAAAATTGTAGTTTTTCTGTGTAACACTGCAAAAGCCTTATTTTTTTTTTTTTTTACAAGCAACTGTAATAATACCAGCTGTGGCAAAGTCATTAAAAAACACTTTTGTAAACTGCAGTTTGTCCCCCCCTTTCATTTCTTCAAAGTATTGTTTTGTTTTTTAATTTTGTTGGAAGCAGTTCAAGCCGTCACATGTCTGACTTTCAGAGAACAGGCTGTAGTTCCCTTACTGGGCAAAGTTGTCACTAAAACAATGACTTTCCCGAGTCTCAAAGCGCTCCTCGGAAGCAGGGCGCGGTCTCCAGTCCGGATCTAGACCATGTGATGGCCACCGGCCGGGCGGTTGATGGCATGACACAAAATGACATCCCTCAATGATGCAAGGTCTTTGACGAGGCCCCGTCAAACCGGCGCAAAATGTAAAGTGGAGGCAGATAAGCACGAGAAACTGTGACGCACAGTTTCTCGTGCAATTACATTCACTAATGTTCCGCTAAGTGCCGTGGAAAGTTGCTGCGTTCACCCAGCTCCTTCTACGGCACTGACAGGCTGGTGGCATAGGTGTAAATCAAGGGGGTCGGGGGGTCATGTCCCACCCAAATCAACATAAACGTCTGTATCACCTCACACAATAAAATGCAGTTGAAGCACAAATGGTAAAGATAACTGCATTTTTTTCTTTAAAATTTCCAGTAACTTTTTTCTTGTCAACTAATTTTTTACATCATAAATTTGCAGCTTTTTCCTAATAAATTTGAGTTTTTTCTTGTAAGTTCACATATTTTTTCTCATAAATCTGCAACTTTTTTGTGATAAAGTTGACTTTGTATAAATTTGCTACTGTTGCGTAAAAATTTGCAGTTTTCTTTTTCATCAATTTGTAACTTTTTTCTAGTAAATTTGCAGCTTTTATCCCCATATGTGTACACTTTTTCTCAGGAATTTGTGATTGACTACAATAATACTTATAGTGTCTCCTCGGTATTTACTCAGGGACGGGGCCACCAGGGTGGCCAAGGGTAGCGCCGGCAACCACAACAATCTCATTGGCCACCCTAGGTGCCACCCTAGGTGAAGTGGAATGTGCCGGCTCAATGAGCCTGTCAGTTTTAATTCTCTACAAAGAGTTTATAGCTCTTCAGATTTTCTTTTTAACAAAAGTAAAATATTACAACAATTTAGTGAAGGTCATATTAATTAAATTTAATTTTACACATGTAAATAAACATCTGCAGTAATTTTTGATTGTTTTGATTGTTGCACACTTGACGTCTGCACTGGGGAGGCGCCTGTATGACAGAACGCTTTGGAGCGGAGAGCCAACGTGACAAGACAAGCTTATTAAGGCAGATTTTTTTTCTTAGAAGTACAACTACATTGGTGAGTAAAATGTTTTTGTTTGTATTTGTGCTTTGTAGTGTTTAATGTGGAAAGTTATGGGGAGCTAAGATTAGAGGTGACTATTAAATTTTGACGAGAAGAGGTCTGGGAAGGCAGCTAATAATAGCTAGCACTAACACAGAAGCTGAAAAATTAAAAATGCAGTGGTCTTGTGAATCCTGCATTTATCTAAGAGCTGCACATATTGCCTGTAGAAAACCCAGTGCTTTAAGTTGGTTGGGTACCAGCACTTTCCAATTTTACTCTAGCATACTGTCACCTTTTCCTAATAAGTGGAGGCCTGTGAGCTGCCACTAACCTATATTCTCCAAATAGAAGAGAAGAGTTTTTTGTGACTGTTAATAATAGACCAGCAGCAGATATCAATCCATCCATCCATCCATCTATCCATTTTCTACTGCTTTTCAATTCAATTCAATTCAATTCAACTTTATTTATATAGCGCCATTTCACAACAACAGTCATCTCATAGCACTATCAACTGAAGGGGGAACCCCCACAGTTGCAGAAAGACCCCAGCAATCAGGCGATCCCCTGTGAGCAAGCACTTGGCGGCGGTGGAGAGGAAAAACTCCCTTTTAACAGGAAGAAACCTCCAGCAGAACCAGGCTCAGGGAGGGGCAGTCATCTGCTGCGACTGGCTGGGGGGGGTGAGGGGATAGAGAAGAGGAAAAGAACAGACATGTAGAGAGCAAACAGCACGATGGGGACTCAATCTATGGAAGAGAACAAACAGATGTTAATGACCAGCAAAAAAAAATATATTTCATTGAGAGTGAAGAAAGGAGTGAGGCCCAGTGCATTACTGGAGGTCCCCCGGCTGACTAAACCTATTAACAGCATAACTAAGGGAGGGTTCAGAAACACATGATCCCTCCCTAATTGTAGGCTATATCAAAAAGGTAGGTTTTAGCCCTATTCTTAAAAACAGCTCGAGTCTGACTCCCAAATCCAGATTGGCAGCTGGTTCCACAGGAGAGGAGCTTGATAACTGAAGGCTCTGCCTCCCATTGTACTTTTGGAGATTCTAGGTATTGCAAGTAATCCTGCATTTTGGGAGCGTAGTGCTCTGTTAGGATAATACGGTAGTATCAGATCTTTTAAATAAAAAGGAGCCTGATTGTTTAGAGCTTTGTAAGTAAGAAGAAGGATTTTAAACTTAATTCTAAACTCTATGGGAAGCCAATGAAGGGAGGCCAGAACTGGAGAGATATGATCTCTCTTTCTAGTACCTGTTAAAACTCTTGCTGCAGCATTTTGGATCAGCTGAAGACTTTTTAAAGATGTTTTAGGACAGCCTGATAATAAAGATTTACAATAATCTAATCTCGAGCTAACAAAAGCGTGGATCAGTTTCTCAGCATCACTCTGAGACAAGATGCTCCTAATCTTGGCAATATTATGCAAATGATAGAAGGCAGTCTTAGAAACAAATTTAATATGTGAATTGAAGGACAAATCCTGATCAAAAATAACTCCAAGGTTCCTCACAGAGCTATTAAGAGAAAGAGTATGACTTCAGTCTTATCTGAATTTAATAGCAGGAAATTACAAGTCATCCAAGCTTTGATTTCCTTAAGACAGGCTTCTAACTTGGCTAATTGATTACTATCATCTGGCTTCATTGACAGGTATAATTGTGTGTCATCTGCATAACAATGAAAATATATACAGTGCTTTCTAATAATGTTGCCTAACGGAAGCATATATAAACTAAAAAGAGTAGGGCCTAGCACAGATCCCTGTGGAACTCCATGATTAAGCTTTGAGTTGAAAGAAAACTCATTATTTACATGAACAAACTGGAACCTATCAGATAGATAAGATCTAAACCACTGCAACGAAGTTCCATTAAGTCCAACATAGTGTTCTAATCTATCAAGTAGAATATTATGATCGATAGTATCAAAAGCTGCACTAAGGTCTAAAAGGACAAGTACAGAAACTAGTCCATTATCAGATGCAATGAGGAGGTCGTTAGTGACCTTCACTAAGGTAAACCATTTCCCTGCAGGTGGTCAAATAATTGCGTAGCAACAGCTCTTTCTAAGATTTTTGAAATGAAAGGGAGATTAGAGATTGGTCTATAGTTAGCTAAAGCTCCTGGATCTAGCGTTGGCTTTTTGAGTAAGGGTTTAATTACAGCCGTTTTAAAAGCCTGCGGTACATGGCCTAAAGTTAATAAAGAATTGATTATATGAAGAATAAAGCTACCAATAAGTGGGAAGACTTCTTTAAATAACCTGGTAGGAATAGGGTCTAAAAGACAAGTTGGTTTGGATGAGGAAACTATTTTGTCTAACTCACAAAGGTCGATTGGAGTAAACTCATCAAGACAGACATCAATAGAAGGAGTTGTAGTAGTTACAGTATTTAAATTAACTGTGGGAAGAATCTGATTGATTTTATCTCTGAAGGATGAAATTTTATTATTGAAAAAGTTCATAAAGTCCTGACTAGTAAGCTCTAAGGGAATGCTAGGATTGACAGAGTCCTGACTCTTTGTCAACCTGGCTACAGTACTAAAAAGAAACCTGGGATTATTCTTGTTCTCTTCTATTAATGCAGAGCAATAACTCGTTCTAGCTTTTCTAAGAGATTTTTTATAAATTAAAAGATGATTTCTCCAAGCTAAATAGATTTCATCTAAATTAGTGGTGCGCCATTTTCTTTCTAATTGACGAGTCTTCTGTTTTAAGCTACGAGTTTCTGTGTTGAACCAAGGAGTTAGAAATCTCTGATTAGACTTTTTCTTTTTTCTGGAGGTCTGGGTCACAGAGGCAGCAGTTCAAGCAGAGAAGCCCAGACTTTCCTCTCCCCAGCCACCTGCTCCAGCTCTTCAGAGAGGATACCAAGGCATTCCCAGGCCAGCTGAGAGATGTAGTCTCTCCAGCGTGTCCTGGGTCTGCCCTGGGGTCACCTCCTAGTGGGATGTGCCCAAAACACCTCAAATGGGAGGGCATCTAGGAGGCATCCTGATCAGATGTCAATACCACCTCATCTGGCTCCTTTCAACGTGGAGGAGCAGCGGTTCTACTCTGAGCCTCTCCCAGATGACTGAGCTCCTCACCCTATCTCTGAGAGTGAGTCCAGCAATCCTACAGCGAAAGCTCATTTCAGCCGCTTGTATCCGCGATCAGATAGATCAGATAGATCAGCAGCAGATATTTGTTCAGAAATTGCATAAAAAGTAGTAGTTTAATTTTACAGTAGGCTATTAATTAGTCAAGTGCAGGGTTCAAAGAAAAAAGTGCAATTTTTATCCACCTTATTCCTAGCTCCCACGATGCCTTGCATGAATTATGTCCGCAACTTCTGGTATTAGCTTAGAACGTGGAGTTTTCACGGAAATGGGACACTTTTCCTTGTTAATAAACAATGACTTGTGCATCACAAATGCGGGAACACGGCCTTTTGCACCTCAAAAAGAGTAATATAATCATACCAATTCCCACGACTATGGAAGGATGGGAAGATGACCTTAAAAGCATTCAACCTTGATGACCTTAGCATTCAACCGCCACCTGGTCCCATTGGAAAAACTCGACATACCGAGAGAACTGAGGCGAAAATGCCGCGGCTGCCGGGCTGGAGTAAGGCGGAGGACAAAAAATATAAAGTACAGACCCTCCCTTCCATCTATCGTCATGGGAAATGTACGGTCGTTACTGGGAAAGGTAGATGAGCTAGCGGCTATCTGCCGTTACGATAGCACATATCGGGAGTGCTCTCTCCTTTTGTTTACTGAGACGTGGCTAACCGAACTAGCAGCAGATGCTAACATTGAGCTGGAGGGTTTCCACATGATACGGGCTGACCGAACACCAGACAGTGGCAAAGCAAGGGGCGGTGGAGTGATAATGTATGTTAACAACAACTGGTGCAGACCGGGACATATCACTGTTAAACAACGACACTGCAGCAAAGACATTGAGTTGCTAGCTGTTAGCATGCGGCCTACATATCTCCCAAGAGAACACTCACACGTGATCTGCATTGTTGTTTATGCAAATCCAACGGCGAATGCTGGGACAGCGCGTGATGTCATCCATTCAGTAACCAGCAGGCTGCAGACAGAACACCCAGATGCTCTTCTCCTCATCTCAGGCGATTTCAACCATGTTTTACTATCTCCCATTCTACCATTCTACCCACGTTCACCCAGTATGTCACATGCCACACTAGAGACAATAAAACACTGGACTTATTCTACGCAAACACTAAGGAGGCGTACACCTCATCACAACTACCCCCACTTGGGAGATCGGATCACAACTTGGTTCATCTCCGGCCGGTGTACAAACCCCTAGTGCACAGACAACCTCCGGCCATGCGCACAGTGGAGTTATGGTCTGAGGAGACAATGGACACTCTAAAGGGCTGTTTTGAAGCCACCGCCTGGAAGCAGCTCTGCGATCCAGATGGAGAGGACATCGATGGCCTCACTCACACCTTCACGGACTACCTCAGCTTCTGTGCGGGCAAATCCGTTCCCACCAAGACCATACGGCGTCACTCAAACAACAAACCCTGGATCAACCCTGAGATAAAAACACTTCTGAGAGAGAAGAAGAGGATCTTCAGGTCGGGGAATAGGGAGATGCTGAAGTCCGTACAGAGGGAGCTGAGGAGAAAGATCAGAGAAGGCAAGGACAGCTTCAGGAAGAAGATGGAGGACAAGCTGCAACAGAGCGACATCAGCGGGGTCTGGAGAAACCTCAAAACCATCTCTGGGCTCCAGAATACCTCCCCCCAGGCCACGGGGGTCAGGGAGTGGGCGAACAACCTGAATCTGTTTTTCAACAGGTTTGACCAACCGCCCTCCCCCCTGACTGCACAACAACCACTGCTGCCTCTAAAGAAATCAAGTCCTGCTGCCCACTCCCCACTCCACCAACACCCCCTCACTCCCAACACACAGCCCCCCATCCTGACCCTGACCAGGACCCAGGTGAGGACGGAGCTGAGGAAGATCAAGGCGAGGAAGGCGTCGGGACCGGACGGCATCAGCGCAAAGCTCCTCAAGTCCTGTGCAGACCAGCTGTGTGGGATTGTGACGTACATCTTCAACCTGAGCCTGAAGCTGGGGAGGGTACCACAGCTGTGGAAAACAACTTGTGTGGTACCTGTACCAAAAACTTCCCACCCCAAAGACCTGAACAGCTACAGACCGGTGGCCTTGACGTCCCACTTGATGAAGACCCTGGAGAGACTGCTCCTTGTTCACCTCCGCCCCCTGGTGGAACCAGCGATGGATCCACTCCAGTTCGCCTACCAGCATGGCATTGGGGTGGAGGATGCGGTGATCTTCCTCCTTCACCGTTCTCTGTCCCACCTGGAGAAGCCCGGGAATATGGTGAGGATCATGTTCTTTGACTTCTCCAGTGCTTTCAACACCATCCAACCGATGATCCTGAAGGACAAGCTGCTGCACGCAGGGGTGGACCAGCACCTGTCATCATGGATCCTGGACTACCTCACGAACCGGCCTCAGTTTGTGAGAACCCGGGACTGTGTGTCCGACACGATCATCGGTAACACGGGGGCCCCCCAGGGAACGGTGCTGGCTCCCTTCCTGTTCACTCTTTATACTGCGGACTTCTCACACAACACAACACACTGCCATCTACAGAAGTTCTCTAATGACTCTGCGATCGTTGGCCTCATCTCCAATGGAGATGAAGCTGAGTACAGAGGGCTTATCCAGGACTTCGTGGACTGGTGCCATCGGAACTGCCTCCAGATCAACGCGAGGAAAACTAAGGAGCTGGTGGTGGACTGCCGCAGGCATGGGCAACCCCTCACAGGACCAGTAAATATACAGGGAACAGACATCGAGATGGTGACATCCTATAAGTACCTGGGTGTTCATCTGAACAATAAACTAGACTGGTCACACAATACTGACGCACTCTACAAGAAGGGACAGCGCAGGCTGTTCCTGCTGAGGAGACTCAGGTCTTTTGGTGTACAAGGGGCGCTGCTGAAGACGTTCTATGACACGGTGGTGGCATCAGCCATCACTTTTGGAGTGGTCTGCTGGGGCAGTGGCATTACTGCAGCCGATAGGAAGAGACTGAACAAACTGATCAAGAAAGCTAGCTCTGTCCTGGGGCAGCGCCTTGATACGGTGGAGGAGATAGGAGAGAGAAGGACGGTGGCTAAACTGTCATCTCTGCTGGAGTCCGAGTTCCACCCTATGCAGGACATACTGAATGCACTGAGGAGCTCATTTAGCAGCAGACTACATCATCCCAGGTGCACAACCGAGAGGTTTCGCAGGTCCTTCCTACCAACGGCTGTCAGACTGTACAACCTAAGCAGGGCTGCTCGCAGAGATAGCAAAAAGACGTAACAAACTAATAGTTTTTTGAATGAATGAATTTTATTTATTTCGGATAGTACATTTCAGGTTAAAAGAAACTGTATAATATAACAACAAGGTCAAATTAGACAAAGACTCCTTCTACTATACAATTCCACGTGAGTTATCCGAAATGGGTGATGGACGAAGCCGCAGCTTATATTGCCCACCCATATTCCATCCAAGAATTCAAAGGAGAAAAAAGAGAAAACAAGACAAGAGCGATTACAATTTAAAACAAGGCTAAGACAAAATGTGACTGAGAGAAAAAGAAAAACTGAGCTAGTCTAAGTTAAGCGGTTACTATTCAAAAACAAATCTAAGACATAGTGTCACAAAGAAAAAAAGAAAAAAAGAAAAAACTAAGCTACAACACAACACAGGCTGGAAATGTCAATCCTTATGTGAGTTTACATGTCGTCTTGTAAATATGTTTGGAGTATTTCTTCCTTTAGTTTTTGTTTAAATTGTCCAAGCTTTGTACATGATTTTAATTCAGGTCCAAAATCGTTCCATAATCTGACTCCTTGCACTGAAATACAGTGTTGCTTGGTGGTTGTTCTCACTGTAGGCTTTTGAAATATACATGTTCCTCTGAAGTGATGTCGTTTCTCCCTTGTTTGGAACAACTTTTGGATATTTGCGGGCAGTGATAGATTCTTCACTTTGAACATTATTATTGCGGTTTTAAAGTCAATCAGATCTTTCAACTTGAGAGTTTTTTGTTTAAGAAAAAGTGGGTTTGTTGGTTCCCTGTAAGCTGCTTTGTTGATTATTCTAATAGCTCTCTTTTGAAGCATAAAGAGTGGATATATGTTTGTTTTATATGTATTTCCCCATACTTCATTACAATATGTCATGTATGGGAGTATTTATGAATGATACAAGGTGTATAGTGTGGGTTGATTCAGCCACACTATATCTTTTGCATTCTTTTGAATGCAAAAGATGCAATAGACTTACACAATGGTCCCCTCCGGCATACAACTAGGAAAACAGCGGTCGCTATGGAGAGTGAGAATATGTATGGGCACATAATCATACCATGTAGGATAACTAAGTAGACAGTTATGCTGTTTCATCCCATCTAGCAACAGTGCTCTGCACTGTGTGTGTTTATATATTTACATATTTATTCCATTTACATATTTATTCCATCTAGCTACAATGCTCCGCACTGGGTGTGTTTATGTTTATATTTATATATCTATATATTTATTCCATCTAGCTACATCTAGTGTGTTTATATATCTACATATTATTCCATCTAGCTACATTGCTCCGCACTGTGTGTGTTTATATATTTACATATTTATTCCACCTAGCTGCACTGCTCCATACTGTGGGTGTTTATATATCTACATATTTATTCCATCCAGCTACAATGCTCTGCACTGTGTGTCTGTGTGTGTGTATATATATATTTTATAGTAATATGTACATATGTATATTAGCTGCTCTTGCTTGCTTGTTCTTTTTCTTGCCTTCTGATTGTTGCTCTGAGTGTTGCTATCCCTGTGCTGTTGCAATCCTGGAATTTCCCCGTTGTGGGACTAATAAAGGCTTATCTTATCTTATCTTATCTTATCTTAAAAAGTGGCCTGGCAGACAGTAGCTCCATTTGTTAGCACCTCTGCTGAGATGTTAATGCTGTAAACAAATAAAAGCTCTGGGATATATCAATGTCTCCACTGCAATAAAGTCAGTTGCATTTTGTTAAAAGATGTTGAACATAATCAAATTTACCTTACAGTAGATGTAGAATCTAGTCAGAACCACAAAGAACCACAACACCGTGCTTGGGTGTTTTAATAGTATAACAGACAGCTGCAGCTGTTTGTTTTACCTTGAAATTAAAATGCTCATGCTGCTGTCATGCTATGAATGCTTGTTATTTAACTTAACACTGTGGTGCACATATGTGGGTTTCATATGCTTCACATGTATATTACTGTATGCTTATTGTATGTTTCACATCTCAGAGGAACAAAAGGACTGAACCTCCTAGGGGTAACAGGAGGATGTGAAATCTGGCCTTTTGTATGCAAAGAGATGGCCTTGAAGGATTTCCTGACCACCAGGACTTTAGGTGGAGGCGAGAAGACCTGGAGGGGGATGCATTGTGATTTGGGATTAAAAGACAATGTGACTGTGTGCTTTGATGTCCTGGGGTATAAAAGGGACAGATGTTGGGGGATTCACTCTCTTTCTGTTTTTGGATGTTGGAAAATGTGAATGTGAATAAAACTGGACTTGAGAAATAAACTCAGCCTCGTCCTTCCACACTTCTCCACACTGGTGACCCTAAGACGTATCATAAGCGGAGGCGATTCTCCTGAGCCAGACTCGTCAGGAGCCAGCCAAACGAATGCAGCCACAGTTCAGCTACCGGACTTCTGGCAGAACAATCCGCGCTCCTGGTTTAACGCAGTCGAGGCACAGTTCCACCTCCGGAGGATTTCGGTAGACTCGACAAAGTTCTACCATGTGGTTGCAATGCTGGACAACCACACAGCCCAGCGAGTGGAGAGCCTGATCAACCACCCGCCGGACAGCGACAAGTACAGCATGTTGAAGGCTGCACTCATCCGTTACTTCACCCCCTCGGTGGAGGAGTGAGCAAAGAGGCTCCTGGCACTGACTGAATTTGAGAGCGACAGACCTGCAGACCTGATGGGGAAGATGTTGAGTTTGAGAGACTCCGAAGATGATAACTTCATCTTCACCCACCTTTTCCTCAGGACCCTACCGTCAGTGGTGAGAGAGACCCTGGCCAGTTCACTACTGTTGGCCCGATGAGACTACCACGAGCTGGGCCAGGAGGCGCAACGACTCGTCGACGCCAATAAATGGTGCGTGGCTACGGCTGCGGCAGCGGAGCTAGGCGCAATGTCCGGAGATGGCAGGGGGCCAGAGGCTGCAGCACCAGACTCGCCGATGACGGCGGCGGCAGGGGCCAGGAAACACGGAGCAGACGACGTCCTTTGCTTCTACCATCGCCGCTTCGCAGAGAGGGCACGCAAGTGCATTCCACCGTGCCATTTCAAGCACTCGGGAAATGCCAAGACCGGGAGTCGGTAGCAGCTGCGGCCCTCGGAGAGGAGAACAAGCTGCTCTACTTGAGGGATGCGCGTTCGGGGAGGCATTTCCTCGTGAACACAGGCTCCCAGCTGAGTTTCATCACACCTTCCTACACTGACCGGCTGGCGCCTTACAGTGGTCCCGGGGTGTCAGCAGCGAACGGCTCGGCGATTAAGACCTTCGGTGAGAGGACTCTGTTTCTGTCTTTACACGGTCGTACATTCGAGTGGACTTTCGTCATAGCGGCAGTCAATTTCAACATGTTAGGGGCTGATTTTTTTGTGCTCACATGGTTTGTTGGTCGATCTTGCTAACAGACACCTGGTTAATGCACTCTCTTTTTATTCTGTTCCCTGTACAGCTCGAGTGGCCTCGACAACAGCACAAGCCAACGTCACAGCCGCAGGTGGAAAGTTCAACACACTCCTCACTCAGTTCCCAGCACTCACGGTCCCAACATTTTCGGTGACCGTGGCTAAACACGGGGTGGAACATTTTGTTACTACCACCGGACCGCCCGTTTTTGCAAAAGCTCGGCGCTTGGATTCAGCTAAACTGACCATAGCGCGCGAGGAGTTCGCCAACCTGGAAAGGTTGGGCATCATCAGGCGTTTGAAGAGCCCATGGGCCTCACTGCTTCACATGGTCCCGAAAGCTGATGGCTCATGGCGACCTTGCGGTGATTTCCGCAGGCTGAACAACGCTACAGCGCACGACCGCTACCCGATCCCGCACATCCAAGATTTTTCAGTTCATTTGGCGGGGGCGCGCGTTTTTTCTAAAATAGACTTGGTACGCGGTTACCACCTGGTCCCAGTGCGCGCTGAGGACATACCCAAAACAGCGGTAATAACTCCTTTCGGGCTTTTCAAGTTTTTGCGCATGTCGTTTGGGCTTAAAGGCGCGGCGCAGATGTTCCAACGCATGATGGACGCGGTTTTGCGCGATCTCCCTTTCGTGTTCGTCTACCTGGACGACATATTGGTAGCCAGCGCGTCCGAAGACGAACACGAAAACCACCTCACGGCAGTTTTCCGGAGGTTGGCAGAGCACGGGTTAATAATCAACCCAGCGAAGTGTCAGTTCGGGGTGAGCAGATTGATTTTTTGGGGCATCGCATCTCCCCAGAAGGAGCGGTTCCTCTGCCTAACAAAGTGCGCGCAGTAACAAATTTTCCCCAACCACAAACGGTCAAAGCGTTACAGAAGTTTTTGGGAATGGTGAATTTTTATAACAGTTTCCTCCCCCGTGCAGTGCAGCTCATGCAACCATTGTATGCTGCACTAAAAAAACCCAAAACCCACAAATAAAGTCAAATGGTCTCCGGAGCGAGAGCGCGCATTCTCTGAAGTCAAAACAGCCCTGGCAAACGCTCCGTTGTTGGCATATCCAGTCCCAGCGGCCCGCATGGCGCTCACTACTGACGCGTCAGATGTGGCCATAGGGGCGGTCATGGAACAGTATGTAGCCGGAGCCTGGCAACCACTCGCCTTTTTCAGCAAGACCCTGCGTGACAGCGAACGAAAATACAGCGCATTCGACAGGGAGTTGTTAGCTCTCCACTTGGCCATTCGCCACTTCCAGTTCTGGCTGGAAGGACGCCGTTTCACCGCGTTCGTTGACCACAAACCGCTGACTTTCGCGATGGCCAAGATTTCAGAATCTTGGTCGGGCTGGCAGCAGAGACAGCTGGCCGCGATATTGGAGTTTACTACCGATATCCAGCATGTGGTGGGTAAACTTAATGTAGTGGCGGACTGCCTCTCGCGCGCCGTGGCGGCTCCAGCCCGCGTAGAGGTAGATTCTGCAGCCATGGCCGCGGAGCAGGTTAGCGACGTGGAAGTGCGCACGGCCCCAGTCCGCGTGGGGATAGATTATGCAGCCATGGCCGCGGAGCAGGTTAGCGACGCAGATGTGCGCGCACTCCAGTCTGGACCAACAGGGTTAAGGCTGGACAACAGGGTACTGCAAGACGGTATGCCCCCCCTAATCTGCGATGTCTCCACTGGGCGGCCGCATCCTGTGGTTCCAGCCGTGTGGCGCCGCCGCGTTTTTGACTCGATCCATTCTCTGGCGCACCCGGGAGTGCGCGCTTCGGTCAAAATGGTAGGAGAGAAATTTGTATGACCGAGCCTGCACAAACAAGTTAGAGAGTGGGCGGCAGCCTGCATGGCTTGTCAGCGGGCCAAGGTTCATAGACACACAAGAGCTCCCTTGGAGCCATTTCACATCCCAGCTAAAAGGTTTGATCATGTCCACGTGGACCTCGTAGGGCCCCTCCCGCCCTCACAAGGGTGCACACATCTTCTGACAATGGTTGACCGCACCATGCGCTGGCCGGAAGTGGTTCCGCTGTCGTCAACCACAGCCGAGGAGGTGGCGCGCATGTTTTTAACAGCATGGGTAGCGCGTTTTGGAGTCCCGTCGGACATTACGTCCGACAGAGGCCCTCAATTTGTTTCCGAACTTTGGTCAGCGATGGCCCACAGCCTGGGGGCAATGATCCACCACACGACCGCGTACAACCCGCAGGCTAACGGGTTATGCGAACGTTTTCACAGGTCACTGAAGGCGGCTCTCAGAGCGTCGCTTATGGATGCAAATTGGGTGGACAAGCTACCATGGGTTTTATTGGGGTTGCGTTCTGCACCTAAAGAGGATTTAGAAGCCTCCCCAGCTGAGCTAGTTTTCGCACAGCCACTTCGGCTGCCCAGGGAATTTCTCCCAGATAATCCAGTGCCAGATTACTCCCCGGCTCAGCGGTTACAGAATAGCACGGGCCCGAGAACGCTACCTGACCCCGTTCACCACAGTTTTCCGCGTGTTTTTGTGCCTAAGGCTTTAAAAAATGCGGAGTTTGTTTTTGTCAGACATGATGCCCATCGTCCACCTTTACGCCCACCTTATGATGGACCATATAGAGTGCTGGAAACAGGGGATAAGCATTTTTTGCTAGATTTGGGGGGCAGAAAAGAAATGATTGGCATAAACAGGCTCAAACCTGCTTTTGTGGTAGCTGACGAAGTTGTGCAGTTGGCTAAGGCTCCTCAGCACGGCAGACCCCCTAGATAGCATTCCCCAGAACACCCGCAGGGGTTGACTAACAGTTCTCATCCTCAGGCAGCAGCTCCACAGCAGGAAGACGCCGCGGAGGTGGTACAGCCTGCTTACAGCAAATACGGGAGAAAGCTGAGGCCCAAGCGGCACGTGGACTGATATGTAGTGATTTTATTATGACATGCAATCTGTGGTTATGTTGTTCCATCTTAGACGTTTGGGGGGGGGGGGGGTCATGTGGTGCACATATGTGGGTTTCATATGCTTCACATGTATATTACTGCATGCTTATTGTATGTTTCACGTCTCACAGGAACAAAAGGACTGAACCTCCTAGGGGTAACGGGAGGATGTGAAATCTGGCCTTTTGTATGCAAAGAGATGGCCTTGAAGGATTTCCTGATCACCAGGACTTTAGGTGGAGGCGAGAAGACCTGGAGGGGGATGCATTGTGATTTGGGATTAAAAGACAATGTGACTGTGTGCTTTGATGTCCTGGGGTATAAAAGGGACAGATGTTGGGGGATTCACTCTCTTTCTGTTTTTGGATGTTGGAGAATGTGAATGTGAATAAAACTGGACTTGAGAAATAAACTCAGCCTCGTCCTTCCACACTTCTCCACAACACGTACAATTGTTCAAAATTTTATTGATCTATATTTTGTGATAATTTAAAAATTAATGTATGCTGAAGCTGCTAAGATCAAGTCCATATCATTCCAATGCAGTGCAACAAATGCAAAAAAAAAAAAAGTGATATCTTAAATCGTTAAGCCTTAGGAAGTATACTATTACTATTTTTTTTTTTTTTATTATTTTACTTCATGCAGCCTTGCATCTGGTGACATATATGATACATAAACATCAGATCTGTGACATTCATACAAGTGAAAACATACCTGGTGCTGTTGTGTCTGTCCTGTGTCTGCACCACCAATCACACCCCAACAGTCCTTTTTAGTTTTCAGTGCATGATCTACGCATTGCCACTGCAGCCACAGACTGAACTGTGCTTATCTGTGAGAAGCCTCCATTTATACAGTCTATGGCACAACCACGAACACCAACAACAAGTACCCGAACTACGCCAAAACATTCAAAAAAGATAAAAAATTACAAGTGCTGAAATTAGCTGCCACTTGACTGCAAAACATGTATGTGGGCTATAAATTAAAACAAATTTGAAAAACTTTTAAAAATGTTATTTTAAATGCCCCACTGCTCCACTGTTGCTGATTGATTTAACACTACTTCAGCCCGAAACCGGAAGTTGCCCTAATAATCATTTCTACAGCAGTGCCCTCAGGAATAAGGTGGATTCATAAATATGCAACTTTTTTATTATAATTTTTTTTCTTGTAAATCTGTGACATATACATTTGAGACTTTATTCCCATAAATTGGTCAGATTGTTATTATAACTGAGACTGGGCTACCATGTTCCCTCCCTGTAAATTTACATTTTTTTTTCCCTCATACATTTGACTGCTTTGTAATAATTGGTCTACTTTTTTGTTTTGTTTTTTTCATAAATTTGACTTCATGGAAGTAAGGTTATTTCGCACCTCAGACAGAGACAATTTTTTTTTTTAATTACTTATTTTGTACCTGTAGGTAGATTTGTTTTTTGCAGACCGGTGACAAGCCACCAGCTGCCGGTCGCTTCGTGCGCAAGCGCCCCTTAACTCCCTAACCTGCATGTTTTTGGCATGTGGGAGGAAACCGGAGAAATCCCGGAGTAAATCCACGCAAACACGGGGAGAACATGCAAACTCCACACAGATCACTGTTGGCCGGGGGCAGGGATTGAACCCACGATCTCACGATCCCCCGGCTGAGGGTAAACTGTGCTGCCACAGTGCTAACCACTGCGCCACCGTGCAGCATGTGAGTACACATGGGAGAACAATGGCCAAGAGGGTGAGAGGGGGTTGAATGAAGTGTAGTGTAAATATCATGCTGTGTATGAGGAAGTGCCTTGAAGCTTGTGAAGGTGACTTGTGATATAGAGAGGAGTGCTTGCTGTAACCAGTCAGTCTGTTCTGTGCTTGTGAGATGTGAGTGTGTAATAAATTGTCTGACATGAAGCTGCCTCTTCATTTACACACTCCACACTGGTGACCCAAGACGTATTATGGAACACGAGGCGAGAACCCCCGGTCGGGAAGCCCCAGAGACGCAGCAGCCATTCCACAGACAGCCAGGACTGGAACCCCCAGCAACACGTGTAGAGTTTCAGTCAAGCTATCGGATTTCTGGCAGCACAACCCGCGCTCTTGGTTCCACCACACCGAGGCCCAGTTCGCCCTCCGGGGAGTAACGGCAGACGACACCAAGTTCTACCATGTGGTAGCAGCGCTGGACTCCCGCACAGCCCAGCAGGTAGCGAGCCTGCTCGATCAGCCACCAGCCAGCAACAAATATGAGGCGCTCAAGGCTGCGCTCACCCGGCGCTACACGCTCTCGGAATGTGAGAGAGCGGAGAGGCTCCTGGCGCGGACCGAGTTAGGAGATGGGTCGGCCGTAGACCTGATGGAGAAGATGCTGGCGTTAATGGGCATGGACGACGAGCACTTTCTGTTTGCCCACCTTTTCCTCCGGAACCTTCCAACAGTGGCGAGAGCGGTTCTGGCCAATTCGCCGTTGCTGGCCGCGCGTGACTACCGTGCGCTAGCCCATGAGGTGGACCAGATCATCCTCACCACCAGGGCGATCACAGTCAATGCGGCAGCGGCGGATCCCAGCGAGACGACCAGAGGAGGCGAGGAGCCACCGACGGTAGCAGCAGCGGGGGCCAAGGAGCGCCAGAGAGACACGCTCTGTTTTTACCACCGCCGCTTCGGAGAGAACGCACACAGATGTGCGCCACCGTGCCAATTCAAGCGCTCGGGAAAACACCGAGGCCAGCGGTCGTAGCAGCTGCGACCCTCGGCGAAGAGAACAAGCTGCTCTACTTAACCGACGCGCGCTCGGGGAGGCATTTCCTCATGGACACCAGAGCCCAGAAGAGCTTCATCCTGCCGACCTACGCCGACCGGCTGGCAGGACCTAGCGGCCCCGTGATGTTGGCAGCAAACGGCTCGGAAATTAAGACCTTTGGTGAGAGGACACTGATCTTATCTCTACACGGCCGTACATACGAGTGGACTTTTGTCGTAGCAGCACTAAATTACCATATCCTGGGGGCTGATTTTCTGTGTGCACATGGTTTACTGGTTGATATTGCTAACAGGCGCCCGGTTAATGCACTGTCCTTTGACTCTCTCCCCTGTATAGCTCGAGTGACCCAGCCAACAGCACAAGCCAACGTCACAGCTCCAGGCGGTAAGTTCCACGCACTGCTCACTCAGTTCCCAGCTCTCACGGTCCCGACGTTTTCGGCGGCCATTGCTAAACACGGGGTGGAGCACTTTATCACCACCACCGGTCCGCCCGTTTTTGCAAGACCTCAGCGCTTGGACACAGCTAAACTGGCCATAGCGCGAGAGGAGTTCACCAACCTGGAAAGGTTGGGCATCATCAGGCGTTCGAACAGCCCATGGGCATCCCCGCTACACATGGTCCCTAAGGCTGAGGGATCGTGGCGACCGTGCGGTGATTTCCGTAGGTTGAACAACGCCACAGCACACGACTGCTACCCGATTCCCCACATACAGGATTTTTCCATCCATCTCGCTGGAGCACGCATTTTTTCCAAAATAGACCTGGTCCGCGGTTACCATCAAGTCCCAGTGCGCGCTGAGAACGTACCCAAAACAGCGGTAATAACTCTGTTCGGTTTATTCAAGTTCCTGCGCATGCCATTCGGGTTAAAAGGCGCGGCACAGATGTTCCAGCACACGATGGATGCAGTGCTGTGCGATCTCCTGTTCATGTTCATCTACCTGGACGATATCTTGGTAGCCAGTGTGTCCGAAGACGAACACGAAACCCACCTCAGGACGGTTTTCCGGAGGTTGGAGGAGCACGGGTTAATAATCAACCCGGCGAAATGCCAGTTCGGCATGACGGAGATTGATTTTTTGGGGCACCGTGTCTCTCCAGAAGGAGCGATCCCGCTGCCTGACAAAGTGCGCGCCGTGGCGGATTTTCCCCGGCCTCAGACGGTCAGGGCGCTGCAGGAATTTTTGGGGATGGTGAACTTTTATAACCGTTTCCTTCCCCCCGCGACGCAGCTCATGCAACCATTGTACGCTGCGCTCAAGAAACAGAAACCCGCGGATAGGGTCGAATGGACCCCGGAGCGAGAGCGGGCGTTCTCGGAGGTTAAAGCAGCCCTGGCAAACGCCGCACTGCTGGCGCATCCATACCCGGCGGCCCGGATAGCACTCACCACCGGTGCTTCAGACGTAGCCATAGGGGCTGTTGTAGAGCAGTGCGTCGCCGGGGCTTGGCAGCCGCTGGCTTTTTTAAGCAGAACTTTGCGCGACAGCGAACGTAAATACAGCACGTTCGACAGGGAGTTGCTGGCTCTCCACCTGGCCATACGCCACTTCCAGTTCTGGCTGGAAGGGCGCAGCTTCACCGCGTTCGTGGATCACAAGCCACTAACGTTCACGATGGCCAAGGTTTCAGAACCGTGGTCGGGCCGGCAGCAGAGACAGCTGGCCGCGATCTCAGAGTTTACTACCGATATTCAGCATGTGTCGGGTAAACTGAATGTGGTGGCGGACTGCCTCTCTCGCGCCGTGGTGGCCCCGGTCTATGTGGGGATAGATTAGGCAGCCATGGCCGTGGAGCAGATTAGCAATGCAGACGTGCGCGCGCTCCAGTCTGGACCAACAGGGTTAAGGCTGGAGAGCAGGGTGCTGCAAGACGGCATGCCCTCCCCAATCTGCGATGTCTCCACGGGACACCCGCGTCCGTTGGTCCCGGTCGCGTGGCGCCGCCGCGTGTTTGAGTCGGTTCACACTCTGGCGCACCCAGGAGTGCGCGCATCGGTCAAAATGGTGGGAGAGAAGTTTGTGTGGCCGAGCCTACGCAAACAAGTGAAAGAGTGGGCTGCAGCCTGCGTGGCGTGCCAACGAGGTAAGGTACACAGACTCACGAAGGCTCCCTTGGAGCCGTTTCGGGTACCGGCTAAGAGGTTTGACCATGTTCACGTGGTCCTCGTGGGCTCCTCCCGCCATCACAGGGGCGCATGCACCTCCTGACAGTGATGGACCGCACCACGCGCTGGCCAGAAGCAGTCCCACTGGCGGCAACCACGTCCGCAGACGTAGTACGCGCTTTTTTAACAGCATGGGTGGCGTGTTTTGGAGTCCCGTCGGACATTACGTCTGACAGGGGCCCTCAATTTGTTTCCGAACACTGGTCCGCGATGGCCCGCAGCCTGGTTGTTACAATTCATCGCACAACTGCATACAACTTTGGGCTGCACGGTGGCGCAGTGGTTAGCACTGCGGCAGCACAGTTTACCCTTGGCCGGGGGTTCGTGGGGATCGTGGGTTTGATCCCAGCCCCCGACCAACAGTGATCTGTGTGGAGTTTGCATGTTCTCCCCGTGTATGCGTGGGTTTACCCCGGGATTTCTCCGGTTTCCTCCCACATGCCAAAAACATGCAGGTTAGGTTAATTGGAGACTCTAAAGTGGCCCTAGGTGTGAATGTGTGTGTGAATGGTTAAGGGATAGCGCCGTATCGTGACTGCTTCATCCATCCAGGTGGTGGATGACCCTCAATTTCCCCTCTGGGGATCAATAAAGTATACTAAATCTAAATCTAACCCACAGGCCAATGGGTTATGCGAGCGTTTTCATAGATCACTGAAAGCAGCACTCAGGGCTTCACTGACGGATGCAAATTGAGTGGACAGGCTGCCGTGGGTTTTATTGGGGATTTGGAAGCTTCCCCAGCAGAGCTCGTTTTTGCGCAGCCACTACGGCTGCCCGGGGAATTTCTGCCAGATAATCCCGCGCTGGACAGCTGCCCGTCTCAGCTTTTGCAGCGTAGCTCAAACACAGGCACGCTGCCGGGCCCTGCCCACCACTGTTTTCCGCGTGTTTTCATGACTAAAACTTTGAAGAACGCGGAGTTCATGTTCGTCAGACACGACGCCCACCGGCCTCCATTGCACCCACCCTATGATGGACCGTTCAGAGTGTTGGAAACGATAAGCATTTTGTGCTAGACTTGGGGGGTAGGCGGGAGAAAATTGGAATAGACAGACTCAAACCCGCCTTTGTAGTGGCGGATGAGCAAGTGCTGTTGGCGAGGGCCCCTCGGCGTGGAAGACCCCCACGGAGAACTCCCCAGGGGAACGATTCATCAGAGCAGCCACACGGACAGAGCAAACCTTTCCCCCCACCACCACCACGGCTCACCCGCAGTCGGACACACTCCCAGCAGCCCCCCACCGGCACAGCAGCACCACGGAGGCAGTAAACCCCAGTTACTGCAGATATGGGAGGAGACTGAAGCCGAAACAGCATGTGGACTGATGTTCTATTGTTCTATCTAAGATGCTGGGGGGCGGTATGGAAGTCAGGTTATTTCGCACCTCAGACAGAGACAATGAATACACATGGGAGAACAATGGCCAAGAGGGTGAGAGGGGGTTGAATGAAGTGTAGTGTAAATATCATGCTGTGTATGAGGAAGTGCCTTGAAGCTTGTGAAGGTGACTTGTGATATAGAGAGGAGTGCTTGCTGTAACCAGTCAGTCTGTTCTGTGCTTGTGAGATGTGAGTGTGTAATAAATCGTCTGACATGAAGCTGCCTCTTCATTTACACACTCCACAACTTTATGAAAAGTTTGTAATGCTGTGTGTCTCATGAGTGTGACTTTTCTCGTACTTTTGCAGATTTTTTGTAAATGTATTCCCTTTGAGAATTTGTTTGGTGTTCAAATGTTTGAAAATAATTAACATTACCTGAAAATAAAATGCATACTTTCTACTCTCATTGTATCATATAAAGAAACAATAGAAAATAATAAATATTTGTCCATCTAGAAGAAAATAACTTAATTCATTTCATATTTACAATATTTGAACTAAAATAAAATAATAAATTCATTAAAATGTCTAAAGCCAATTCTATGAATTCTGTCTGTTATTTTCTCCAATAGCTTCTGGTAAGAACAAGTTATTACTGCATAAACAACCTTGTTTCTGACTAGTTTTTAAATAGGTGAAGTCAAAAGTAATGATTACCACCAAATGTACCCAAGTAAAGCTTTTTGATAAATGGATTCTAGTAAAAATACCAATTTTTCTCATACAACTGCCACATCAGTCAAGATTTTTTTCTTCATTTGTTTAAAACGATAACTGCATGTGTCAACTTTATTGATATTTATTCTTAAGTATAAAGACGACACTGAATTATTTTCCATGTAATGTAATATCTCTGAATTATCACCACATTAATAGTGGGGCATGATCATTCACTTCTTGTCAACTTATTGCTTTAGAGTAGGGACACTCAAATGTTTTTGCCAGCGATTCACATTTGTTTTTCCAGTGGACGGGAGGTCCGGAGCAGTGTCAACATGCTGCATGGGTGGATATTTCATTTCCCTTTTGGGAGGGACAATGAACGGAACATTTTCTCCAGAGTAAATATTAAGTAAATACAGGGGTGGGTCTAGAATTTTTTTCATGGGGGGGCCAAGCTGGGGCACATTGTCAGAACAGGATTGCGCACCATGTTTTTTTTTTTGTTTTTTTTTTGTTTGTTTTTTTTTGGGGGGGGGTGTTAAGGGATGCATATGATGTTCTGGAACACAACTCACCACAGTGGTGAGTGGCCATTTTAGTTTGTGTGCAGCAAAGCACACATAAAATATATATAATGTGAGGGTGTGTCAGGAATGCCCTTCGGGGCAGAAAGGTGAGACCCACGCGCTGAACTGTGAGTTTGGGTAATTTATTGAAAAGCAAGGCAACAAATATAAAATTCAACACAATGCTTATAATACAAAGAAACAAACGGAGGAGAAAAACTTACAGGCTTTGCACACCAGAGCAAGGAAGGGCTCTGGTGGAGATGAGGAGAATGTAAACCAAGACAGCGGCAACTGAAAATGAAAATAACTCCCCTTAAATAGGGATTGAAACCCTTAACATAATTAATGACCGGTGTGGGTCTCTGAACGCACAGGAGAAAGCAATGACATTGACATAACGTTCGGCTCAGGAGACGCACACACACAGGCTCAGAGTAGTTCAAACTGTTTATTAACAACAGGGATGTTTGGGTGCGTGTCTGCGGAATGTTAATGTGTTGGTGGTGGCGTCTGCTTCGGACCCAGAGGCAGGAGACCGTTCAGCCGGCAACCCTATGGGAGAAATTGGACACAGGGTGATGAGCACACACCAACACAGGAGGAGAATAGGCGAGGGAGAGAAGCTTACTTGTTTGGGCAGATGACTGGCGCTTCAAGGATGGAAGCCCGGGAGACAGCCACCTGCAGGGCTCGGTGCAGCAGCGAGGAGAGACGAGGGACGGGGTTGTCCGCCGCCGAGGAATCCACCTGTGCACAGGGGAGCAGACTGGAGAGATGAGGTAAGTGAACTTCTTACCGGTAAAGAGGATGCTGAAGAGAATGTGGTAGAAGTCCATGCAAGGAAAATGAAGTCTACGGCTTCAGGCCGAAGCTCAGGGCGAGGCGGCTTTTATCCTTCGCCGCTGACGAGTAGCAGGTGCGTGAGCAGGTGGCGCCGCTGATGAATGGCGCGGCGTGACAGTACTCCCCCCTCTAGCAGCGCCTCCTGGCGATGGCTTATCCGGGTGCGCTCGGTGGAAGTCCGCGATGAGCGATGGGTCCAACACAAACGACGGGGGCACCCACTGTCGATGCTCGGGCCCATAGCCCTCCCAGTCCACCAAGTATTGCAACCCACGACCCCGGCGCCGGGAGTCCAGGATGGAGGAGGCGGACCAGGCCGGATGGCCACCAATCATCCGGGGCGCGGGTTGCGCTGCAGGAGGAGGGCAAAGGGGGTCAGTAACCGCCAGTTTCACCTTCGACACGTGGAAAGTAGGATGAATGCGGAGGGAGGGGGGAATAGCCACGCGCACAGCCACCGGGTTGATGATCCGGGTGATGGGGTAGGGACCCATGAAGCGCTGTGCCAGCTTTCTCCTCTCGCCTTTTAGAGTGACGTCCTGGGTGGAAATGTAAACAAGCTGCCCAACTCTGTACGCCGGGGCAGGTCTCCTACGCCGGTCCGCCACAGTCCTGTTGCGCTCCGCTGTGCGCAATAGCGCATGGCGCGCGGCAGCCCAGGTGGAGCGGAACTGCCTGAGATGGGCCCTAACTGACGGGACAGTTACCTCACTCTCCTGCTCCGGAAACAGCGGGGGGTCGTAACCCAGGGACGCTTTGAAGGGGGACATCCCTGTAGCAGAAGAGCGAGCGGTGTTGTGGGCATATTCAACCCAGGCAAGATGGTTGCTCCAGGACGCGGGTTTGGATCTGGACACACAGCGGAGCGCAGCCTCCAGCTCCTGGTTGGTCCTCTCACACTGCCCGTTGGATTGGGGGTGATGGCCAGAGGAGAGGCTCACCTTGGCTCCGATGGCGTTGCAGAAAGACCTCCAAACCTCAGATGAAAACTGGGGGCCCCGGTCCGAGACCACGTCCACCGGAATCCCATGCAGCCTGACCACGTGTTGGACGAGGAGGTCCGCCGTCCCCAGGGCAGTAGGGAGGCCTCGCAGGGGGACGAAGTGCACGGCCTTGGAGAAGCGGTCCACGATGGTCAGGATGGTGTCATAGGAGTTGGAGATGGGGAGTCCGGTGACGAAATCCAGAGCGATGTGCGACCAGGGCCTGCCAGGGACGGGCAGGGGCTGGAGCAGACCCGCTGGAGGGGCATTTCCCGACTTGCAGGTGGCACAGATTGGGCAAGCCCGGGCGTAGCGGGCCGCATCCCTCCGCAGGCCTGGCCACCAAAAGGACCGTTGGAGGAGATCTATCATCCGGGAGGTGCCAGGGTGACAGGTGAGCTTGGAGGTGTGGAGCCAGTGGATGACCTCTCCTCGGACCGCGGATGGCACGAACAGCCTCCCCTCCGGTCCGCCGCCAGGGTCAGGTTCCACCTCCTGTGCCTTCCGGATCTTGCTCTCAATGTCCCACGAGATGGCTCCCACGACGCACGACCTGGGCAGGATGGAGTGGGGCGCCTCCTCCGACTCCACGGGGGCGAACTGCCTGGAGAGGGCGTCAGGCAGGACGTTCTTAGAGCCAGGCCTGAAGGTGATGGAAAATTGGAACCTGGCGAAGAACAGGGACCAGCGCGCCTGGCGGACGTTCAGGCGCTTGGCAGACCGTAAGTATTCCAGGTTCTTGTGGTCCGTGAGGACCACAAACGGCAGGCTTGCCCCCTCCAACCAGTGGCGCCACTCCTGCAGGGCGAGCTTGATGGCCAAGAGCTCTCTGTCCCCCACATCGTAGTTTCTCTCCGCCGGGGACAAGCGCCGGGAGAAGAAGGCGCACGGTCGCTTGGCGCCATCGTCCGGTGACCGCTGGGACAGCACTGCTCCCACTCCCGTGTCCGAGGCGTCTACCTCTACAATGCACTGCAGCGCGGGGTCGACCTGGCGAAGGACCCGGGAGGAGGAGAATTCCGCCTTCAGCGCCTCAAAGGCGGCAGCGACCTCTTCGGTCCACCGGAACGGGACCTTCGGGGACGTGAGGCGGGTCAGTGGTCCAACGATGGCACTGAAGTTGGGAACAAAGCGGCGGTAGAAATTGGCGAAGCCAACAAATTGCTGCACCTGCTTCCGGGATGCAGGTGTAGGCCATTCCACCACCGCCTTTACCTTCTCTGGGTCGGGGAGCACCTTATCGTGGGCGATGATGAACCCCAGGAAGGACGTACTCCTGGCGTAAAATTCACACTTTTCTGCCTTAACGTACAGACGGTTCTCCAGCAGCCTTTGGAGGACCCGCCTCACGTGGACCTGGTGCTCATCCCTGGACTTGGAGAAGATGAGGATATCGTCCAGGTAGACGAACACGAAAAGGCCAATGAAGTCCCGGAGGACGTCATTAATGAGGCGCTGGAAGACTGCAGGAGCGTTGGTCAACCCGAACGGCATCACCAGATATTCAAAGTGGCCGTTCGGGGTACGGAAGGCCGTTTTCCACTCATCTCCCTCCCGGATCCGGACGAGGTGGTAAGCGCTGCGTAGGTCCAGCTTGGTGAACCAGGTCGCCCCCTGGAGGGAGTGGAAAGCAGTGTCCATGAGAGGCAGGGTGTAACGGTCCCTCTCCGTGATATTATTGAGGGCCCGGTAGTCGATACAAGGGCGGAGGGACCCATCCTTTTTCCCCACGAAGAAGAACCCTGCCCCCACGGGTGACGATGATGGGCGGATAATCCCAGCACTTAATGATTCCTTCAGGTAGGCGTTCATCGTCTCCTTCTCCGGCGCAGACAGGTTGTAAAGGCGACCAGAAGGTAAGGGAGCCCCCTGGCGGAGGTTGATGGCGCAGTCATAGGGCCGATGAGGGGGAAGAGACATAGCTTTCGCTTTGCTGAACACCATACCCAGGTCGTGAAATTCTGGGGGCACCAGAGACAGGTCCGGGGGTGCAGCGTCCGTCGCAGGGGGAGGAGCGGACGGAGAGCAGGCAGCGGACTGAAGGCAGGTGCCCATACAGAACGTACTCCATGCCGAGATCCCAGCTGATTTCCAATCCAGGACCGGATTGTGAAGGCGGAGCCAGGGATACCCCAGGATGACGGGCGACACAGAGTTGGGAAGGACGTAAAAGGTCATCTCCTCCCGGTGGTTTCCCGAGATGATGACCGGTAGGGGAACAGTTTGATGTGTCACTCTCCCGAGGGTGGCACGGGAGAGGTGGATCAGGGAGATGGGAGTGTTGAGTGCCTGGCAGCGGATGCCCAATCGGGTTGCCAGGCTTTGTGAAATGAAGCTGCCTTCTGCGCCCGAATCCACCAGTGCGTGGGTGAGGTGCCCAGTAGGGTTATGGCAGAAACGGATGGGCAGCTTCAATTGAGTAAGTGATCCTAACCGATTGACATCCGCGAGGCTTCCAACAGTGACTCGCGGACCCCACCGACTGGCTTTCCGTGGACAACGCTCCACGGTGTGTTGGTCGCCTCCGCAATACATGCAGAGGCCCAACTCACGGCGGCGTTGTTTCTCCACAGGGGAAAGTTTAGTCCAGCCCGTCACCATCGGCTCCGACTCCTCGGGGCGCGATGCTGGCGGCGCCGCCAGGGGGCGAGCTTGGAACAGGTGCGGCGAGGCTCCACGAGGGCGAGAAGAAGAAGACCTCCGCCCCGAGGAGCGCTCGCGCAGCCTGTTATCCAAACTTATCACTAAGGATGTCAGCTCCGCTAGCGTCCCAGGGATATCCCGACCAGCCAGTTCATCCCTCAGATCACTATTGAGGCTGCGGAGGAACAGGCCACAGAGGGAGCGTTCCTCCCAGCCCAATTCCTCCGCCGCTACCCGGAAGTCGACCGAGTGGTCCGCTGCCGACCGGCTTCCCTGCTGGAGAGCGAGAAGCCGATCGACCTGGACCGTTTCGGTTTGTGAGTGGTCAAAGACCTCCAGAAAGCGCCTCACGAATTGGTCATAGGTGAGGGTGGCATAACTGGGCCTCGCCATTACGGCGTAGGTCCAGGTTAACGCACGCCCCTCCAGAAGATTCCCTATGTAACCAATTCGACTGTGATCCGAGGGAAAATCTCCGGGCACACGGTGGAACACGGACTCACACTGCATAATAAACCCCCGCGCTCCGCCGAGCTTACCGCTAAAGCGGGCGGGGGTCGGAATCGGCGTGAGCCGAACCGGTGCCACTGGAGCCGGCTGGACGGCCGCTGGAACAGCAGGAGCCGCGCCACCCTGGCGAGTCGGGAGGAACGGCTGTTGGGGATCCAAGCGGTTCAATCGGTTAGTCAGTTCTAATAATTGATTAAGAACCACCTGTTGCTGATAAACAATCTGATCCACCCGAGCCTCGAGGATGGTAAACCGGTGTGCGAGCCCGCCGTCCGCCGAGCCGCTCTGCTGAAGCCGTACTGACATAACGTTCGGCTCAGGAGACGCACACACACAGGCTCAGAGTAGTTCAAACTGTTTATTAACAACAGGGATGTTTGGGTGCGTGTCTGCGGAATGTTAATGTGTTGGTGGTGGCGTCTGCTTCGGACCCAGAGGCAGGAGACCGTTCAGCCGGCAACCCTATGGGAGAAATTGGACACAGGGTGATGAGCACACACCAACACAGGAGGAGAATAGGCGAGGGAGAGAAGCTTACTTGTTTGGGCAGATGACTGGCGCTTCAAGGATGGAAGCCCGGGAGACAGCCACCTGCAGGGCTCGGTGCAGCAGCGAGGAGAGACGAGGGACGGGGTTGTCCGCCGCCGAGGAATCCACCTGTGCACAGGGGAGCAGACTGGAGAGATGAGGTAAGTGAACTTCTTACCGGTAAAGAGGATGCTGAAGAGAATGTGGTAGAAGTCCATGCAAGGAAAATGAAGTCTACGGCTTCAGGCCGAAGCTCAGGGCGAGGCGGCTTTTATCCTTCGCCGCTGACGAGTAGCAGGTGCGTGAGCAGGTGGCGCCGCTGATGAATGGCGCGGCGTGACAGACATAAAATTCGGACTAGCTGGAAATAATGAGAAAGCCATCAGAGCTGACAGCTGACAGGGTCACGGCCATGCAGAGCAAAACCCCAGAAGGCCATTGACAGCTGTCAACCCCGAGAGAAGGAACGTAACACAATAACAATATAACGATAAGGCAAAAATGTAGACAGGTAAACTCAAAAATGCAATAAACAAACTATAACGAGCGTAAACGGAAAAATAAACCATACTGAGAAACAATATAGGATACATGACAACACAAAATAACAAATATGAAAAAAAGAAGCAGACAACCTGAGCCCGGTGGAGTTCCCCCGTGCTCAGAACATGACAGGGTGTCCTAAAAGAGATGGGTGGTGTCCTAATTTATTCCTCGCTCTTTATTTAGAATTACATTTTACAGAATATTTTTGAAAAGTCTCTAATTAATTTTTAATTGTTTAGCTGAATTATGTGAATCCCCCAGTATTTTTCCCCCTTGTCCTGTCAGGCAGCTAAGTGAGCAGAACAGAAATATTCTACCCTTATTGTGCCAAAACAGATTTACTTTGCCAAACAGAGCATCATACAGTACCTATCTATGCACTGTATATTGTTGTAAACTCCTCCTTTAGTAACTTTTAATACTTTATTTAAATTATTTTACCCATAAAGGACCCAACAGGATGGGGAATAGGGAAAGGAATTGTGGAGAGGGGGAAAGAAAAAGGAGAGGAACAGACAAAAAAGACAAACAAACCAACAACTAAACAAACAGAAGACAGACTGCTTCTTCCACCGAAGAGGTCTCAACGCAAGTCTGGTATCCTCACCTGTTAAAGGGGAGACATTTGTGTGTGTGCGTCCGTGTGAGTGTGTATGAGAGTGTGCACAAAATAAGTGTGTGCATGGGAGTGGTTTGTCAGGAAACATACGAAGAGGGCGGCCGGTCGCAGCAACTGCCCCCTTCCCCCCAGAAACCCCAAGCAGGCAAGGCAGCGCCACCAACCTCCACTGGGCACAAATGTCCGAGGTCAACAAGCCCCAGGAAAGCCAGGCATCCGCCCCGGAGGGATGGCTGAGAGAGGCCAGGCTGTCAGGCGGCCAGCACGGCGGGCCCACACCCCCAAGCCTGCCAATCCCCCATCCCCCCAACGGGGCCAATGCCAGCCGCCGGGCCCCAGGCGCCAAGAGGCCTGCGCCCCCACCCCCGGGGCCAGAGACCAGCCCATGCCCCAGCGCGAGCCCCCCCAGGCACCCCCACAGCAGGCCCTCACCCCCCCCCCCCCCCAGTGCCACCGCTGCATACCCCGGGGATCCCTATGCCCAAAGAAGCCCCTCCCCCCATCCAGGAGAGCCCACGTAGCCAAGAGGCACTACACCTTCAATCCAGCACCTCCCGACTAGCAGACACACCCATTCCCACACCTTCACACCCTCATGCTCTCATACGCACCCACATGCACTCACTCACTCTCACTCCCCCACACAGTCCCATACTCACACTCCTGGACCCACCCATTCTCTCTCACGTCTGTATCCACTCAATCTCGCTCCTTCTCACACTCAGGGTCACCCACATTCACTCACATTCACCCATACATGCACTCTCACTGACACTCCTACCTACTCATATCCATTCGTGCTCTCCCCCACATAGTCACCCACCCTCATTCACCCTTATTACTTAGGGCGACCGCAATGCAGAGAGCCTGAACGTGTACCAGCGCCCGGCAGCCTCCGGGGAGAGCCAGCATCCGCCGGCGTAGGCCATTTCCCAGTATTTTTAACATTGATATTAAATATCCATTTGTCCAAATATGTTAAAAAAAACACGCACACAGGCTTATAAGGGTGTCCTAATTTTTTCACATGACTGTATAACACACACAGTGGATATAAAAAGTCTACACACCCCTTTTCAAATGCTGTTTTTTGTGACGTAAAAAATGAGGCCAAGATGAATCATTTCAAAACTTTTTCCACCATTAATGTGACCTGTAACCTGGACAGCCCAACTGAAAAACAAACTGAAATCTTTTAAGGGGAAAAATAAAAAACTTAAAAAAACTTGGTTGCATAAATATGCACACCCTTAAACTAATACTTTGTTGCAGCACCTTTGGCTTTCATTACAGCACTCAGTCTTTTGGTTAGGAGTTTATCAGCACGGCACATCTTGATGTGGCAATATTTGCTCACTCTTCTTTGCAAAAATGCTCCAAATCTTTCAGATTGTGAGAATATCTCCTGTGCACAGCCCTCTTCAGATCACCCCACAGATATTTGATCAGATTCAGTTCTGGACTCTGGCCATTCTTTTGTTGATTTGAATATGTGCTTTGGGTCATTGTTGTGCTGAAAGATGAAGTTCCTCTTCACCTTCAGCTTTGTAGCAGAAGCCTGAAGGTTTTGTGCCAACTCTGACTGGTATTTGGAACTGTTCATAATTCTCTTCACCTTGACTAAGGCCTCAGTTCCAGCTAAAGAAAAACACCAACAAAGCATGATGGTGCCACCACCATGCTTCACTGTAAGTATGGTGTCCTTTTGGTGGTGAACAATGTTGTGTTTGTGCCAAATATACCTTTTGGAATTATGGACAAAAAGTTCAACCTTGGTTTCACTGGACCATAACACATTTTCCCACATGCTTTTGAGAGATTTCAAATGTGTTTTTGCAAAATGTAGCCGGGCCTGGATGTTTTTCTTCACAAGATAAGGCTTCCTTCTTGCCACCCTACCCCATAGCCCAGACATACAGCAGATCAAGGGATGAAGACTGAAGCATGTCAAGAGAGTGATTTGGCATCTCCAAGAATCTTCTTAAATACTGCTAGACTTTCAATATACAGTAGGTGAGGTCTATTTGTGTAAGTAGGCCCCATGCATCTACAGATCTTTCCCCAGAATTACTCCACATCTATTTCATGGAGTACATGCAATATAGCCAGTAATCTGTCCATAAGGTTTTTACACGCCTGATACCTACATGCCCACCTTGCTTTTATATAGGTGTAGTTTTCCTCTACTTATTTTTTTTTTTTTTTGATGTGCTTTGCCCAAGGCACCAAGCACAAATGCACCGGTCAGAATACTTCTCTGATGTTCACTCCAGGTCAGCATGGCATTAGTGTGACTTTCAGATTTTTCATTGCATTTAAATCCACCATCTTTAAACATGGCCTTCTTCTAGTTGGAGTAATTCAATTCAATTCAATTCAACTTTATTTATATAGCGCCATTTCACAACAACAGTCATCTCATAGCACTATCAACTGTAGGGAGGACCCCCACAGTTGCAGAAAGACCCCAGCAATCAGGCGATCCCCTGTGAGCAAGCACTTGGCGACGGTGGAGAGGAAAAACTCCCTTTTAACAGGAAGAAACCTCCAGCAGAACCAGGCTCAGGGAGGGGCAGTCATCTGCTGCGACTGGCTGGGGGGTGAGGGGACAGAGAAGAAGAAAAGAACAGACATGTAGAGAGCAAACAGCACGATGGGGACTCAATCTATGGGAGAGAACAAACAAATGTTAATGACCAGCAAAAAAAAAATATTTCATAGAGAGTGAGGAAAGGAGTGAGGCCCAGTACATTACTGGAGGTCCCCCGGCTGACTAAACCTATTAGCAGCATAACTAAGGGAGGGTTCAGAAACACATGATCCCTCCCTAATTGTAGGCTATATCAAAAAGGTAGGTTTTAGCCCTATTCTTAAAAACAGAGATCGAGTCTGACTCCCGAATCCAGATTGGCAGCTGATTCCACAGGAGAGGAGCTTGATAACTGAAGGCTCTGCCTCCCATTGTACTTTTGGAGATTCTAGGTATTACAAGTAAACCTGCATTTTGGGAGCGTAGTGCTCTGTTAGGATGATACGGTAGTATCAGATCTTTTAAATAAAAAGGAGCCTGATTGTTTAGAGCTTTGTAAGTAAGAAGAAGGATTTTAAACTTAATTCTAAACTCTATGGGAAGCCAATGAAGGGAGGCCAGAACCGGAGAGATATGATCTCTCTTTCTAGTACCTGTTAAAACTCTTGCTGCAGCATTTTGGATCAGCTGAAGACTTTTTAAAGATGTTTTAGGACAGCCTGATAATAAAGAATTACAATAATCTAATCTCGAGCTAACAAAAGCGTGGATCAGCTTCTCAGCATCACTCTGAGACAAGATGCTCCTAATCTTGGCAATATTACACAAATGATAGAAGGCAGTCTTAGAAACAAATTTAATATGTGAATTGAAGGACAAATCCTGATCAAAAATAACTCCAAGGTTCCTCACAGAGCTATTAAGAGAAAGAGTAACTGCATCCAAACTGAAAGTTTGATTTGGAAAGGAATTTCTAAGGTTTTTTGGACCAACAAGAATGACTTCAGTCTTATCTGAATTTAATAGCAGGAAATTACAAGTCATCCAAACTTTGATTTCCTTAAGACAGGCTTCTAACTTGGCTAATTGATTAGTATCATCTGGCTTCATTGACAGGTATAATTGTGTGTCATCTGCATAACAGTGAAAATGTATACAGTGCTTTCTAATAATGTTGCCTAACGGAAGCATATATAAACTAAAAAGAGTAGGGCCAAGCACAGATCCCTGTGGAACTCCATGACTAAGCTTTGAGCTGAGAGAAAACTCATCATTTACATGAACAAACTGGAACCTATCAGATAAATAAGATCTAAACCACTGCAACGAAGTTCCATTAAGTCCAACATAGTGTTCTAATCTATCAAGTAGAATATTATGATCAATAGTATCAAAAGCTGCACTAAGATCTAAAAGGACAAGTACAGAAACTAGTCCATTATCAGATGCAATGAGGAGGTCGTTAGTGACCTTCGCTAAGGCTGTTTCAGTGCTATGATGGATTCTAAACCCAGATTGACACTCCTCAAATAAACCATTTCCCTGCAGGTGGTCAAATAATTGCGTAGCAACAACTCTTTCTAAGATTTTTGAAATGAAAGGGAGATTAGAGATTGGTCTATAGTTAGCTAAAGCTCCTGGATCTAGCGTTGGCTTTTTGAGTAAGGGTTTAATTACAGCCGTTTTAAAAGCCTGCGGTACATGGCCTAAAGTTAATGAAGAATTGATTATATGAAGAATAAAGCTACCAATAAGTGGGAAGACTTCTTTAAATAACCTGGTAGGAATAGGGTCTAAAAGACAAGTTGAAGGTTTGGATGAGGAAACTATTTTGTCTAACTCACAAAGGTCGATTGGAGTAAACTCATCAAGACAGACATCAATAGAAGGAGTTGTAGTAGTTACAGTATTTAAGTTAACTGTGGGAAGAATCTGATTGATTTTATCTCTGATGGATGAAATTTTATTATTGAAAAAGTTCATAAAGTCCTGACTAGTAAGCTCTAAGGGGATGCTAGGATTGACAGAGTCCTGACTCTTTGTCAACCTGGCTACAGTACTGAAAAGAAACCTGGGATTATTCTTGTTCTCTTCTATTAATGCAGAGTAATAACTCGTTCTAGCTTTTCTAAGAGATTTTTTATAAATTAAAAGATGATTTCTCCAAGCTAAATAGATTTCATCTAAATTAGTAGAGCGCCATTTTCTTTCTAATTGACGAGTCTTCTGTTTTAAGCTACGAGTTTCTGTGTTGAACCAAGGAGTTAAAAATCTCTGATTAGACTTTTTCTTTTTTAAGGGGCCACCAAGTCTAGAGCCTGATGCAGAGAAGCTGAAACACTATCCACCATGTTATCAATTACAGAAGGAGCAAGCTGTCTATAGCTTATTTCCGTTGTGTTAACACATGGCATAGAGGAAACAATCTGCATAAATTTGGAAACAGCATCATCTGAGAGGCATCTACTGTGATAATATTTTTCTTTAGGAGCCAAATAGTCAGAAATAGTAAAATCAAAGGTTAACAGACAATGGTCTGACAGTACAGGGTTATGAGGAGACACTACAAGATTTTCTATTTCTATGCCATATGTCAGAACAAGGTCCAATGTATGGTGGAGGTAATGAGTAGAATTTCCTACTTTCTGAGAAAACCCAATCGAGTCTAATATTGAATTAAAAGCCACATTAAGGCAGTCACTATCTACATCCACATGTATATTAAAGTCCCCTACTATAATTATTCTATCAGATTTCAGCACTAAATCAGCTAAGAAATCAGGAAATTCGGATAAAAATTCTGAATAGGTTGATGGGGGACGATAAACTATGGCAAATAAAATTGGGTTTAACCTGAAATTGCTAAAGTGCCCAACACTGAGGACCAGGCCCTCAAAGGAATTATAACATGTTTTTTGCTTTACATTAACTAGTAATTTGGAATGGTAAATTGTTGCTACTCCTCCTCCATGACCAGAACTTCTGGGATTTTGACAGTTTAAATAACCAGAGGGAGTTGATTCATTTAAACCAACATAATCCTCTTGTCCTAACCAAGTCTCTGTAAGGGAAATTAAATCAATCTGATGATCAATTAACAGATCATGGACTAACAGAGACTTGGGAGTTAGAGACCTAATATTTAATAAACCACATTTAATTTTTAAATTATGAGGAGGAACAGAGGCCAAATCATTCAATTTAGAGGCTTTATGTTTAATTTGAGTTTTACCAATATTTTGCTTTATCACTTTGGGATGCTTATACATTATATTTTTATTTACTTTGGAGGGAGCAGACAACGATTCTCTGATGGGGAAGACAGGGGCTAAGTTGAGGGGTGGCGGATGAAGAGGAGCTGCAGAGAGGCGTGTAAGACTGCGACTCTGCTTCCTGGTCCCAACTCTGAGTAGTCAGGGTTTTGGAAATTTGGATAAAAAAGATGCCAGATTGTTAGATAAATGAGAAGCACCATCCAAAGTGGGATGAATGCTGTCTCGTCTCATAAGACCAGGTTTTCCCCAAAAAGAGCTCCAATTGTCAATGTAGCCCACGTCATTTTTAGGACACCACACAGACAGCCAGCGGTTCAAGGATGACGAGCGGCTAAGCATGTCATCACTGGTCAGATTGGGGAGGGGCCCAGAGAATACTACAGTGGCAGACATCGTTTTTGCAAAGTCACACACCGATTCTATATTAAGTTTCGTGACTTCCGACTGCCGGAGACGGATGTCATTAATGCCGGAGTGAATAACAATTGTGGAATATTTACAGTTACTTTTAGCCAGCATTTTCAAATTTGACTCGATGTCGCCTGCTCTGGCCCCAGGAATGCATGTGACTATGGCCGCTGGAGTCTCTAGGTTCACGTTTCTGACTACAGAGTCGCCAATGATCAGAGTTTTTTCCTCAGCGGGTGTGTCGCTGAGCGGGGAAAAACGATTAGAAACGTGAACAGGTTGGTGGTGAACCGGGGCTTTGCGACTAGGCTTCCTTCTCACCGTCACCCACCCAGTCTCCTCGCTGCTGAGGAGAGCCGGGGAACCGGTGACAGGGGGGCCTAAGCTAGCTAGCTCCGCTGCAGCTAATGGGCGTCCGTCGAGATTAACTGGCGCAGACGGTGTTTCAATGCAGCGGAGCCGGGATTCCAAATCAGACAACCTCGCCTCGAGCGCCTCAAAAAGACAACATTTATTACATTTACCGTTATCACTAAAAGAGGCAGAGGTGTAGCTAAACATCTGACAGAGAGAGCACACCAGAGGAGGAGAGGAAAGAGAGGTAGTAGCCATAGCTAGTGGCTCGAGAGCTGGAGAGCAAACCACACAGGCAGACAGCAAAACAGGAAGTGACGATACGTTACCACAAGGAGTATCCTCCATTTGATGTGAAAGGCATTTCAGATGCATTCAGAAGAGAAAAGTGCCTGCTAGCAAAGCAGTACACAGAATTATTTACTCAACCGAGTGTAGCGAGTACCAAGGTGTAGTGAGTACCAAGTGCTGTTGAAGGCCCTCTTCCCGTCACCCTGGACCATGCAGGAAAAACTTTCAACAGTGGATGCTTTGGATTTTCTGCTGGGTTTTGGGATATGTCTGAATGAGGGGGAAAAAGAATCCCCTTTAAAGCTACAAATTATAAGATAAGATAAGCCTTTATTAGTCCCACAGTGGGGAAATTCCAGGATTGCAGCAGCAAAGGGATAGCAGCACTCAGAGCAATACTAAATAAGATAATAAGTTAAGAACTGGTTAGCCAGAGTAGTAAATAAATATACATATGTGCACTGTTATATACACAGTGCAGGAGTGCAACTAGAAGGTATCAACAGCATTACAGTTTGTTAAATTACCCGGCAGGATATAAGTATGTGCCCAGACAGTATATTTCGCATTTGAATCAACAGTGTTGTTGCCACCTTTAATAATAATTGTAATTTTCTTCTTCCGGCTATCAGAGAGAGCAGACGCATTTCTTCTCCTCTCCCTTCTCCTCCTCCCTTTACTGATCCCAGCTTGCTGTGTCCTGTCTGTGTCTCACTCTTCTTCTGCTGCATCTCAACCCAAACGGAAATTATGGAATTGGTGAGCTGGGCTTTAATGCTATTGACACCACTTTTTAACAGAAAATCGGGCCAGGGGGAGCCCAAGTGGAGAGACTCATGGAACAATTGGAACTCATGTGTCTGCGTGATTCGATTGAAGATGTGGAAGACATCTACCTGTTTTGGCTTCATGATCACAGGATTTCTGCTGTTTGGCTCTGGAGTTTTCCTGGTGTATCGAAAATTAAAGAAGTTGGAAGAGCTAATCAAAATGCGGACCCGGCGAAGCTCCTTCAACAAATACGACCAGCTGGGGAGAGCACTGATAGCGGCAAATATGTGACTAACATGGAATTTACCATCTGGCATGCACTGAAGAGAGATGGACTCTGTGGACATGTTTATCTATGTTTGGCGAACTGAATCGGAAGGTGGAAAACATCTTGGAGTTGCTGGGTGCTCTCCAGGGAATGATTTTAAAGCCTGTGTATGTAAATTGTGATGCACAGAATCGCATAAGAGAGGAAATTTCTATGCTCTAAGTGAACTGTGCTTATCTGGCCTTGATTCGGCGTCCTTATTCCTCCAGGAGAAGAGATAAAGCAGAAGGGAGTTTTGGCTTCTCCTTAACCCAAACAATTGCTGATGTGCAGCAATCTGAACTCTCCAAGGAAGAGAGATGGACTCTGTGGACATGCTTATCTATGTTTAGAATACATGGACATAACATCTAGCCGTTGCCTAGGAGAGGATTTTTTGTTGTGCACCAGTAACTGATACATTCGCACTGCACTCATACTGATATCACATGACTGACATACACACACTGGTCTCTCTCCTTTGCTCTGTTAATGTGTAGATCTGTATCTTGTCTGCTAATTGTGCAATTAGAGGGGTTTTTTTCTATGTGATCACAATCTTGCTCACTCGAGCACTATTTTGATACCTTTGTTTTTTTCTCTCTGCCCAATGTGTCACCCCCTCCCCCTCCCCCTCTTTACCCCCCACTGTATGAGGCGCCTTGTATGGCTGCCGCGTCATTAGGGAGCGCTTAGAAACGAGCGCACCTTAGTGATAAGTAAAATTCCTTGTATGTTGTAAGCATACTTGGCAATAAAGTTGATTCTGATTCTGATTCTGAATTATCTTAGTTGTATATTGGAGGGGACGATCTCTATTGTGCAAAGTTTTTACTTTTAGTACATTTAACATGGCCTCTATGAGCAGCACCAGCTAGGTTATAAAGTCTGACAGCCGTAGGTAGGAAGGACCTGCAGAACCTCTCCTTCGAGCGCTTACGATGGCACAGCCTACTGCTAAATAAGCTCCTTAGTGCATTCAGCATGTCCCGCATGGGGTGGGACTCGGACTCCAGCAGAGATGACAGCTTAGCCACCATCCTCCTCTCTCCTATCTTCTCCACTGGGTCGAGGCGTCACCCCAGAACACAGCAAGCTTTTTTGATCAGCCTGTTCAGTCTTCCTGTTGGCTGCCGTGATGTCACTGCCCCAGCAGACCAGTCCAAATGTGATGGCTGATGCCACCACCGAATTGTAGAAGGTCTTCAGGAGTGCCCCCTGCACTCCAAAAGACCTAAGTCTCCTCAGGAGATACAGCCTATGGTGCCCTTTCTTGTAGAGCATATTGGTGTTGTGTGACCAGTCCAGTTTATTATTCAGATGAACACCCAGGTACTTGTAAGATGTCACCATCTAGATGTCTGTTCCCTGGATGTTTACTGGTACTGTGGAGGGTTGTCCTCGCCTGTGGCAGTCCACCGCCAGTTCCTTGGGTTTCCTCGCATTGATCTGGAGTAAGTTCCACAGGCACCAGTCCACAAAGTCCTGAATAAGCCCTCTATAAACCGCATCATCCCCATCCGAGATGAGGCCGACAATCGCACAGTCATCAGAAAACCTCTGTAAATGGTAGTGTGGTGTAACATGTGAAAATTCAGCAGTGTAGAGAGTGAGTAGGAAGGGAGCCAGAACTATTCCCTGACGCCCCTCATACTGCACATGGTGTCAGACACACAGTCCTGGGTTCTCACACACTGTGGTCAGTCTGTGAGGTAGTCCAGGAACCACATAGCTACACAAATCCACACAGCTGCATACAGTAGCTTGTCTCTCAGCATCACTGGTTGGATGTAGTTTAAAGCACTGGAGAAATCAAAGAACATGATCCTCACAGTGCTCCCAGGTTTCTCCAGGTGGGACAGGAAACGATGTAGGAGGAAGATCACTGCATCCTCCACCCCGATGCCATGCTGGTAGGCAAATTAAAGTGGATCCATCGCTGGTCCCACCAGGGGGTGGAGGTGGGTGAGGAGCAGCCTCTCCAGGGTCTTCATTAGGTGTGATGTGAGGGCCACTGGTCTGTAGCTGTTCAGGTCCTTAGAGTGTGGGGTCTTCGGTACGGGTACCACACAGGATGTTTTCCACAGCTGTGGTACCCTCCCCAGCTTCAGGCTCAGACTGAGGATGTGCTCCACGATCCTGCACAGCTGGTCTGCACAGGACCAGCTGTGCGGTTTTGATCAATGGTTTTGATGCTTCTCAAGACACCACTGACAACACTTTTCTGCAGCTTGTCCTCCATCTTCTTCCTGTAGCTGTTTAGTTTAGTTTATTTGAAAAGGGACAATGCAATTTCATAAAACACATGATTACACATGGTTAAAAAAGTCAGAATTAGCCAAAAGGCTAGTTTTCATCTGTAGTCCCCTGGCCAAGATGTAAAAAAGCAGTAAAACGTATCTACAAGAAAAAAACATGGTTAGGCATTTAAGAGGGCACTAATGTAACAAATAACATATACATAACAAACCGTACATTTAATCACAACATCAAACATCACAACAGATTTATCTTTTAGTGTTGGCAAATGTAGGTGTTTATAAGCCACATTTTCAATTTTTTTGTGAAGGCCTTGTATGTTGTAAGCAGTTTAACCTCCTCAGGTACTGAGTTCCACTCACTAGCGCTCCTCACTGACCAGGCCAACTTACTGAAAGTGCTCCTGCGCAGACGAATGAAACAGTCACCTCTGACAGAGCCTCGAGTGACACGCTAAGGGCTGTTTCTTTGGCTGATGAACTCTGCCAGAGGATCTGGAGCCAAATCATGCAGTACTTTATAAATCAAATTTAAATTTGCAAATGTATAAAGACTATCCCAATTTAAACAATTGTATTTTTTTTTTAAATTGCACAATGATGATAATGCCTAGGTTTTTTTATCCATAACTTTAACTGCTTGTTTGTACAAAACTTCCAATGTTTTTTTTGCACTCAAACCCGCCTGGGATCAGCTAGTTAGGCAATAGTTGAAGTGACTGAGAATCATTGAATGCAAGTATATTTTTGCAGCTTCAGCTGACATTTCATTTTGAATTGCACGAAAATTTGCAAGATTTAACTTGATTTTTTTTACACAATTTAGTAATATGGGCTTTAAAGGAAAGCTGTGAATCTATTATTAACCCAAGATATTTATATTGGCTAACAATTTGTATTTTTCTTCCATTAACATGTATGTCAGGGTCAGGTGACACTATTTATTTTAGTGAAATACATGCCTACAGTTTTAGAAACATTTAACTGTAAACAGCACTCCTGCAACCAAGTTGTGACACAGGACATTGTTTTACTAAGTTTAGCAGCAACAGTGTCTTTGGAGCGACCATGAACAAAAAAAACCGTGTCGTCTGCATACATTAAGCATTCAGCTTCAGCACAAACAGTGGGCAAATCATTAATATAAAGACTAAATAAAAGGGGGCCTAATATTGATCCCTGAGGGACTCCAGAAGTTAGCCTAAGAGAATCAGATCTGCAGTTGTTAACTGATACAGATTGTGTTCGATCATGCAGATATGATTCAATCCAGCTCACAGCATTGTGAGAAAAGTTAAATTTAAAGAGCTTGGTAAGAAGAACAGAGTGATTTACTGTATCGAATGCTTTCCTGAGGTCCAAAAACACTGCCCCTACAACTCCACCCTTACCAAGAAAAGATTTTATTTTCTCAGTGAAGAGGCATGTAGCCATTTCAGTGGAATGCTTGGATCTGAAACCAAACTGCATGGCGTGGAGAGAGGGGGAACTACTGTTTAAATAATGGACAATCTGCTCTGCCACCCATTTTTCTGCAACTTTTGAAATGGCTGGAAGAATGCTTATTGGTCGGTAGTTATGCAGAAAAGTTGAGTCACCGGATTTAAAAACAGGGGTAACAATAGCAGATTTCCAGGCCTTTGGAAAATGGCCAGATGAAATTGAAAGATTAATGATTGAGGCAATAGGAGTGGCAAGAGCTGAACCTAAATCTTTGAGCATGTTCGTGTCCATTCCAAAAACATCCTTTGCTTTAGATGGTTTGAGTGATTGAATTAAATCGATAACTTTGGTCTCTGTAATATTTGTAATAGTAAAAGACTGTGTTGCAGACAATGCAGGGTATTCCTTCCTTTGTTTTACTATAAACTTATCAGAGATTTCTTACACAGATTCAATGAAGTAGTTGTTAAAAGCATCAGCCATCACTTGAGGTTCCATCAAGATGTTTCCATTTAATTGAATTTGCATTAGTTTTGTTTTGTTTTTTTGGGAATCACCCAATAGTTTTTTAATATAATTCCAGGTTATTTTAGAATTTCCCCTTGCACTATTCAAAACAGTAATAAAAAAGTCAGCTTTAGATTTTCTTATTTCTTTCACTACCCTATTTCTCAATGAAATAAATTGGTGCCTGTTGTGTCCTGATTTAACTGACAACTTCAAAAAGTGATCTCGTTCTTTCATCAATTTCAGAATAAATTTGTTTAACCAAGGAAGGCCATTCTTTCTAGCTTTTAGTTTAATTATCCGTGTAAATTGTATAATAATTTGTTGTATTTTGTTGGCAAATTTAGAACAATCCTCATCTAAATTTTTGCCAATAAGTAATTCATCCCAATTTACTTCTTGAATTGAATCTTAAAAATTTTGTTGTTCCTGTTTTGGTATCCTATAGAATTCAGTGGCGGCCAAGGTTTTGAAGTGCTTTTTATTTAATTTTCTTGTGACCATTATAAGATTGTGATCAGACAATCCTATGAGCATATTGTATGACTTCAAGATCCTGTCACATCTCGCCGCTCATCAGTGGCGCCAGCTGCACGCACACCTGCGCCTCGTCAGCGGCGAGGGATTTAAGCCGCCTCGCCCTGGGCTTCGGCCTGAAGCCGTCTGTTCTCATCGGCTACTCTTGCTGCAAGGAATCCCCTTCACCAAGCAAGATTGCAAGTAAGCATCCTTACCATCTTCTTCCAGTTATCCTCCCCTGTGCACAGGTGGATTTCCCGGCGGCAGACTACGCTCCCCAGCCATCTCCTTCTCGCTGCTGCTTCAGGCGCTCCGGGTTGCTGTCTACCGGGCTACGTCCTTGCAACGCCAGTCACCCGGCCGAACCAAGTAAGCTAGTAGCCATTATCTCATCTCCTGTGTTGGTGTGGTGCCCGTTACCCTTCTCCCTCTGCTTCTCCCATAGGGTTGTCCGGCTGTACGGTTTCCTGTCCCCGTGCCTGACGCAGACGCCACCACCAATACATTGCCATCTCACATACACGCACACATACACACTTGTTTGTTAATAAAGCTATTGAATCTACCCTGAGCCTGCGTGCATGTCTCCTGAGCCATGCATTATGTCAGTACGGCTTCAGCAGAGCGGCTCGGCGGACAGCGGGCTCGCACGCCGTCTTTCCACCCTCGAGGCTCGGGTGGATCTAATAGCCCATCAACAACAGGTGATTTTAACCCAATTGGGTATAATAACTAGCCGATTGGACCGCTTGGAACCCCAACAGCCGTTCCCCCCGGCTGACCAGGGTGGCGTGGCTCCTGCTGCTCCAGCGGCCGTTCAGCCAGCTCCAGCGGCACCAACACGGCTCACACCCATTCCAACCCCCGCCCGCTTTAGCGGTAAGCTCGGTGGAGCGCGGGGGTTTGTCATGCAATGTGAGTCTGTGTTTCACCGTGTGCCCGGAGATTTTCCATCAGACCACAGCCGAATTGGCTACATAGGGAATCTCCTGAAGGGAAGAGCGCTTACCTGGGCTTACGCCGTAATGGCGAAGCCCAGTTACGCCACCCTCACCTATGGCCAATTCGTGAGACTGTTCCTGGAAGTGTTTGATCATTCGTGTACCGAAAGCGTTCAGGTCGACCATCTTCTCGGCCTTCAGCAGGGAAGCCGGTCGGCAGCTGACTACGCGATCGACTTCCGGGTCGCAGCGGAGGAGGTTGGCTGGGGCGAACGATCGCTCTGTGGCATCTTCCTTCGCAGTCTCAGCGCTGGTCTGAGGGATGAACTGGCTGGACGGGATACCCCGGAGACGTTAGCGGAGCTAATTTCCCTAGCCATCAGCTTGGATAACAGGCTGCGCGAGCGGGCCTCGGAGCGGAAGTTGTCTTCTCACCCTCGAGGTGCCTCGTCGCACCCACACCAAGCTCGCCCCCTGGCGTTGCCGTCACCGTCGTTCTCCGAGGAGTCGGAGCCGATGGTGACAGGTTGGACAAAGCTCCCCCCAGCGGAGAAACAATGCCGCCGTGAGTTGGGTCTCTGTATGTATTGCGGAGACAGTCAACACACGGTGAAGCTTTGTCCACAGAAGCCAAACGGGGAGGTCCACGAGTTACTGTAGGGGGCCTCGCGGACGCTAATCGGTTAACTCCCCTCACTCAATTGACGCTGCCCATTCATTTCTGTCATAACTCCACGGGACACCTCACCCATGCACTGGTGGATTCAAGCACGGAGGGAAGCTTTATTTCACAGAGCCTGGCAACCCGATTGGGCATCAGTTGCCATACCCTCAAGACTCCTCTTGCCCTGGTAAATCTCTCCCGTGTTTCCCAAGGAAGAATAACACACCAGACCATCCCCGTCCCTGTTATTATATCTGAAAACCATCGGGAGGAGATCATCTTCTACGTCCTACCTAACGCTGTATCCCCCGTCATTCTCGGATACCCCTGGCTCCGCCTCCACAACCCTGTCCTGGACTGGAGGTCTGGCAGAGTGTCCGCCTGGAGCTCCTTCTGCATGGGCACCTGCCTCCAATCCACTGCCTGTGCCCCGTCCTCGCCTTCAACTCCCAAGGACGCCGCGCCTCCGGATCTCACCCTGATGCCATCGGAGTTCCACGCCCTGCCGTTCGTGGTTCTAACCGACCACAAGAACCTGGAATACTTAAGATCTGCCAAGCGTCTGAATGCCCACCAGGCACGTTGGTCCTTGTTCTTCGCCAGGTTCTGCTTCAACATCACCTTCAGGCCTGGCTCCAAGAACGCCCTGCCTGACGCCCTCTCTAGGCAATTTGCCCCTGAGGCGTCTGAGGACGCAGCCCATACCATCCTGCCCAGGTCGTGCATCATGGGAGCCGTCACTTGGGACATTGAAAGTAAGATCCGGAAGGCGCAGGAATCGGAACCAGACCCTGGCGGCGGACCGGAGGGAGGCTTTTTGTGCCGTCCACGGTCCGGGGGGGGGTCATCCACGCAGACGCCACCACCAATACATTGCCATCTCACATACACACACACATACACACTTGTTTGTTAATAAAGCTATTGAATCTACCCTGAGCCTGCGTGCGTGTCTCCTGAGCCGTGCATTATGTCAGATCCTTTCTGGCCTATTAGTAAAAGCTAGATCAATCTGAGTGCTAGTGGAGTTGAGCTGTCCTTCCCCTCTCTGATCTTCCTCCTTAGCTCCCTCTGTACAGACTTCAGCTCCTTGTTTCCCAACCTGAAAATCATTTTCTTCTCCTTCAGCAGTGACTTTACCTCAGGGTTGATCCAGGGTTTGTTGTTTGAGGAACACTGTATGGTCTTGGTGGGTACAGTGTTCTCTACACACAAGTTGATGTAGTCTCTGATGGTGTGTGTGAGGCCGTCGATGTCCTCACCATGTGAATCACAGAGCTGCTCCCACACAGTGGATTCAAAACAGTCCCTCAGAGCATCCTCCACCTCCTCAGACCATATCTTCACTGTGCGGGTAACAGGAGGCTGTCTGTGTACCAGGGCTTTGTACACAGGCAGGAGTTGAACCAGGTTGTGATCAGATCTTCTGGTGGGGGGGTGCTGAGGTGCAAGCCTCCTTGGTGTTTGCATAAAATAAGTCCAGTGTTTTATTGTCTCTGATGTGGTACATGACAAACTGGGTAAAAGTGGGCAGAATGGGGGACAGGGAAGTATGGTTAAAATCACCAGAGATGAGCTGGAGAGCATTTGGGTGCTGCATATGCAGCCTGTTGGTGACTGAGTGGATGATAAGGGATAAGGACCTGTACTTATATAGTGCTTTTCTAGTCTCAAAGACCACTCAAAGCACTTCACTAGTACTAACCCTCTATTCTAAGGGCCTATAGGAGACAGATATCTAGGGACAATTTAGAACAACCAATGAACCTAACATGCATGTCTTTGGACGTCACACGCTGTCACGGTGGCCCTCGTGAGCCACCATAAGACGCCAACAGTCACCGGTGAGTTTGCAAAGGTGTTTATTATTAAAGGTAAGGGAACAGGGGATAACATACACTAACAAAGGAAAGAGCCACGGTGGGCTAAAACACACTACAACGAGGATGGGATAACAACAGGATAGCTTACAATTGAAGATGATGAGAAGACGGCGTCTGAGCCGGGGGATGCCCGATGCTACAGACAGCGAGGAGTCTTCACGGAGCTTCAATAGGGAGATAAACAGAGACTGCTGCATCGGGGTGCATTCGGCGTCCGCTTTTAACGCCGGTCACTAATGACCCCGAATGCAGCACAGCTGTTTTGGCCTTGACAGCAGGAAGCTCCACCGGGCGCTGTCACAATAAGAGCCCGGGGAGCCAGAAGGGAAACACTGCTGTCAAAGCCTGAAAAAGATGATGTATGACCCGAGCGCAGACGAGATCGGAGCTCGGGTCATGACACACGCTGCCTCAGCGCTCGCGGAGGGGGGTATATAAATCACAATGACGATGATATGTGAGAACTCTCTGGGTAGGTATACCGGTTGCATGCTAACAGCTAGCAACTAGCAACAGTTGCTAATGTACAACACTATGCATCAAGTCACAATAGCAATGAGGCTGAATTGTAAGCTACAACTTGGTATATTTTTTAAAATAATGAATAGATTTTCATATATATTGTTAAGGCTTTCCTAATCAATTTCAATGTAAGGGTAAAGGTTAAATACCCTGTATCTGTCAGTGTGGGATCTGAACCATCTGGAGCTTCTTTTAAGTCACTCCCACTGCAGGTCGGGGGAGGGGGGTGCAGACTTCTCGTTGATTACCTCTTTTTAACACCAGTCACCACCAGGTTGAGCATCTGGTAACATAATGGAATATGCCATTACTGCATCAAAATAGTAGTTAAATTATTGTCTATTATTACCTATTATACATTGTTTATGGTTAAGAAACATGATCTAGACAGAGTTTATATAGAGCTACTTATATATTTACATGTTGAGTGCTGTGCGGCACTAATCCGGTTTCATCCTCATCACCAGGTAAAGTTTCTAAAAAAATGCATACAATTATTACTGCAAGACAATGTACTATTTACAGTTTTAATCAACAGTAATCCAAGTTTAATAACTATGATAAAAATGTTTTGAACTCCTGCTTATCAAAGGGTCATTGTCACTGTGATAATATACCAACTAAAGCTAAAGTCATTCAGTGTATTCGATTCACCCTCCCTCCAGCTTCTGCATATACTGCCCGTGCCTTGATTTTCAGAGAGCTCAATGGACAGCGATGACTGCTGTTCACGCCTCGCATCCCTGACATCAGTCTCTTCTTCACTGCTTGCTGGAGCTATTTTTTTTTTCTTCACTAGGAAGAAATTCTCACTATATTGAGACCTTTTCATTGGTCCCAGTGTTGTCCCTATTTGTACACTGTCTGTCCCTGAAAAAAGTGCAATTCATAAAGTTTAGTCAAGTCACAAAATGATTTCATAGGGCTGAACTTTGTATGAATATCATCACTTGTAGGATGAAAAACACTTATATCCACTTTTTATTGTTGGATGAATATGTACATTCACCTCTGACTTCTGGCAGAGTATTGAAATAACCAATTGAATGCTGTTTTATTAAGTCATTTCATGTACTTAGACCCAAGTTACCTTCATCCAACAGTGACAATGTTACCTTGATACGGAACATTGGGATATATAAAATAAATTATACAATTACACGACATATTCTCTTAGACATGTAGCTGTAATAATTGGCAGGATGATGCTGTATTGGACAGTCAAGATTCCTCAGTGGTTTAAGTAACCTAAAATGCTGGTTCTCCCCTTATTTACTTGTTAGTGCATCAGCAGCCTACATGCTGAATTTCTACGGTGAATAGGATATTAGAAGATAATGCTGATTTTCTACAACATAAATTCATCAAACTACTGTAGAGAGACTGAGGAAGAAAATAAGTTACTATTTAATTGTAAGATGAGTTTCTAAACTTAGACAAGGATATTTAAGGGAAAAATAAAGTAGACAATTGGGAGTGACTGTTGTTTGAAATCAGTATAGTTCCTCTAATACAACAATTTTTCAGCATTGTTAAAATGCATATTGTGATCATTTAAAAAATGAGCATATTAAAACACTTGATCAGTGTTTTTCTTACAGTACTGCATGTTTTATATTTCTTCATGGTAGTCAGGAAAAAAAAACAATAGCTGATTCCTAGGAGTACTAGCATTAATGTAATTTTTTTTTTTTTTTTTATCCCAGTTGTCACTGTGTTAAAGACAAGCTTAGTATACTCAAAAAAGGAAAAAAGCCAGTCCCATATTTTACTTGTAACACCAAAGACAACCTCCTGAATTGTTTCCTCTGCAGAAGAAGTTTCCCTTTTCTTCCTCTTAATCCAGTGACGAGGGGGCAGGACAGGCAGGCAAGGCTCTGTTTTCATGAAAAAAATAAAAAAAATAATAAAGAATTATAAATATATTATTATTTGTCCACTAATTTGTCTTGTAGGTCTGAATGTAATTTCTGAATGATTCCAATTATTTCAATAATATTTATACATTCAAATCTGACTTTGAAAGTCATTGCCTCACCACCCACAAACCTCACAGCATGTCAGTCTTAATCCACCCACTGAGTTTGTTACTCTATTTAAAGGGCGGTTTGACAGGGATTAAAAAGATTAATCCGGTTCTACTAAGGTAGCATTTGTCAAAATTGATATGGATATTTTTGGAACTCAGTGTTTTCATCATATGTGCACAAGTTTAATTTTAATAGTTTCTGTGTTCTACAGAGGCAGTGGTCATTTTTGCCAACAATTGTGGATGCATATTAAATTCTTTAAATTTATTTTTTCAAAGCAGTCATTACTCAATTATTAAGGATGCACTCAGTGGATATACGTAAATCCCCGATAAAAACAAATCAACATTGTCTAAAATGGTATCTTATGCCATTTTATCTAATAATTTTAAACATTTTTACACTTTCTTTAATGCCTTTGCCTTTAAAATAGCCAGAGGTGGGATTAAGTCATTATTTTGCAAGTCACACATAAATCTGAAGTCTTTATACTTTAATTCCAAGTCAAAACAAATCTTAAAGATGCACTCTGGTGGCTATAAATCCCCTATTAAAACAAATCTACATAGTCTAAAATGGTATCTTATGCCATTTTGTCATGAACCGAGCCGGTTTTGTCCTTTGGGCTCGGTTCTGACCATTTTCTGTGGCTCAGGTTTATCTGTGTATTAGTGTATTGTGTTATCTTTTAAGTTCTTGTTGTTTCTTTGTCACTAGTTTACTTTTTTCCATTCCTGTAGCCACTGTTCTGGCCGGCAGTTGTGAGGCAGCCTCCTTTGGCCTACATTCTTGTGGGCGCTGTCTGACACTTGCCGGTCCGACCACACCCCCTCTCTCATGACAGCCAGCTGGGTCTCCTCTGGTGATTGCCCTTCCCGCGCTTTTCCCAGGTGTTCCCAATCTGTGTTGCCAACAATGCTTGCACTTAAGCAGCTCCTTGCCAGTCAAGCATTGCTGGATAATTGTTTTGTCCTATGAAGATGTTGGGAGCGGCAATGTCGCTACTCCCCTCAGTGTAGTTATCAGTCTCCCATGTTTAGATGCCCTGCCTAGACTGTGGTACTGCATCACGTTGGGAAGCGAGATTATCTGTTTTTGTTGTGTGTGCTCACCGGACAAACTTGGACTACTCGGACTGCTCCAGTACTGTGAGTACAAACTGTTGCGTTTCCCCGTTGCAGTTAAGCTGCTATGCTTTGCAACATTTGCCCAGTTTCATTCACCTGAGTCTGTTGAGCGTCCTGGAGGATGCTATGTTATCCCAAGCAGTTATGTTATTTTGTACTGTTGGTTTTGTTTGTCTTTGGTTTAATAAATGGGTTTGTGGTGTAACCTGCACTTAAATCTATCCTTCCTTCTACTCCTCGGTGTGCTGCGTCAAAGCGCATGAGGAGGCTTATGATACCATTTTTTCTAGAAATAAAACCTTTCATTGTCTTACAGTTGCATGTCAAAATATTTTCACTCTTCCCCCCTCTTTCAAATGCCAGGATCGGTGACTAGGACCAAAACACATCCCATCAGGCTAATGGTGGCCAGTGCCACATTAAAACAGCATAAATCCTGATAAAAAGATTTACCAGATGAAGGGCATACCCAGTTGTAAGTTGTATGCATGGTCAAGGGGTCATGGGTCAAGTATTCAAAGAAGCTGTCCAAAAATGCTAACTGGCCCTGGATGCTAACTTCAGTCAGGCCAGAGACAGTTCTTGCAAACTGATTGGCTCAACACTACGGACCTGTTATAGTTGCAATGAATAATGAATAAATGAATAAATCTTTATTTCGGATAGATTAAAAGTAAAGATTAAAAGAAAGGAACAGAATAATACAACAAAGGGGGAAAAAAAATCTTAGAAAGTCAAATTAAGCAATAACTCCTCTGATCATACAGTTCAACATAAGTTATCCGAAATGGGTGATGGCTGAAGCCGCAGCTTATATTGCCCACCCATATTCCATCCAAGAATTCAAAAGAAAAACAAAACAAGAGCGATTACAATTCAGAACAAAGCTAAAACAAAATGTGACAAAAAACTAAGCAACAACACAACACACACTGAATATGATCATCTTTATGTGATTTTACATGTCATCCTGTATATATGGAGTATTTCTTCCTTTAGTTTTTGTTTAAATTGTCCAAGCGTTGTACATGATTTTAATTCAGGTCCAAAAGCATTCCACAATCTGACTCCTTGCACTGAGACACAGTGTTGCTTGGTGGTAGTTCTCACTGAAGGTTTTTGAAATGTGCATGTTCCTCTGAAACGATATTGTTTCTTCCTTATTTGGAACAACTATTGGATTTTATATATATATATATATATATATATATATATATATATATATATATATATATACACACTACCGTTCAAAAGTTTGGGGTCACCCAGACAATTATTTTGTGTTTTCCATGAAAAGTCACACTTATTTACCACCATGAGTTGTAAAATGAATAGAAAATATAGTCAAGACATTGACAAGGTTAGAAATAATGATTTGTATTTGAAATAATAATTTTTTCCGGATACTCAACCTGCTCAAAGGAAGGTCAGTTTTATAGCTTCTCTAACCAGCTAAACTGTTTTCAGCTGTGCTAACATGATTGCACAAGGGTTTTCTAATCATCCATTAGCCTTCTGACGCAATGAGCAAACACATTGTACCATTAGAACACGGGAGTGATAGTTGCTGGAAATGGGCCTCTATACACCTATGTAGATATTGCACCAAAACCAGACATTTGCAGCTAGAATAGTCATTTACCACATTAGCAATGTATATTAGATATTAGAGTGTATTTCTGATTAGTTTAAAGTTATCTTCATTGAAAAAAACAGTGCTTTTCTTTCAAAAATAAGGAAATTTCTAAGTGACCCCAAACTTTTGAACGGTAGTGTATATATACAGTATAGTATATACAGTATATAGTGGAGGAATAAGATCAGGCGAGATGCAACGAGCTGGAAGGTTGCAGAGTTTTATTTCTTCCATCATCATGAGACGCACTTGTAGCGCTGTGCGCTACTGTGCTGTACTGTCTTGCTCAGGCATGTATCGTCAACTCTTTTATATGTAATACAAACAGAGAGAATGCATGGCACATTAGCACATTGATATACATATCAGTCAATACATATGATTAGTATGACCAACTGGTGCCCGGAGGTCCTCTCCTTAATCCGGGGATGCATAAACAATAGTCCATTGTTCTGGTTGTCCCCCAGGGGCTCTCTGTCCGTATGCAAATTGTCCTCTGCTTCCTGCCGGCCCGCTGATGGGGTCACCACAGGGCTCCCCCAGAACACTCAGCAGGGGCTGTGACACCGCCCCACCCCCGTCGTTTGGCTCCAGTTCCGGTAGAACTGTAGGAGGGCATGTCAGTCCATGGGGGGGGGGGATGGGGGAGGGTTGGAAAAAAACAGTGTGCTCCGCTCCGGGTGCCAGCACGTTGAACGGCCGTGGATCGTGGGTGCACGGGCCGGTGCGCTTCGTGCGTAATGGCACAAGACGGCGATCGGCCGGCTTTAGGGAGTGAGGTGTGGGAAGAGTACTGTGGAGGAGGAGGGGGAGGGGGGTGGGAGTAAGTGAGTGCTGGCCCGGGACGTCAAAGGTGTCTGGGACGCGCAAAAATTGTGTGTGGATCCGGGGTGGTGAGGGACTTTCCCGGTAAACCAGGGGCAGTGATCCGCTGCGGCTGTGAAAAAAAAAAAAAATTAAGTCTCTGACTCCTCTCGCGGCTCGGTCCAGCGAGGATGTGGGGAAGACGACGGCCAATTTCCCCAAGGATGCGTAGCGGCTGTGAAACAACTGCAGCTGTGTGAGGGACTTGGCAGTTTGGCTTTCGGTGCAGACACAGCCCTAAAGCCATAGGGGACAGCAATCGGCTAGGCTCCCATTGTGCGCCGTGGCTGAGAAACCTATACAATGTCCTGTGTGTGGGCTGCACGTCTGCTTCAGGTGCATGAGCAGCCCTGAAGGTTCCGAGGGTGGCGATCAGCCGTGTTTCTCGGGTATGTGCAGCGGCGGAGGACGATGTATCAGTCTGTGGAGCCGGTTTGTCTCTGTGCTTGGTGCGCGCTTGGCACAGTGACCACATAGCTGAAAGTTGCGCTGTCCTCGTAATCATGCAGTGTGCGTGTGTGGTTTCTGTGCGTGGGTTGTCCGCTGTCACGAGCTGAGTCAGGGCCGGGGAGCATGGTGGAAATCGACACAGTCGGCACCGGTGATCGTTCCCGTTCAGGCTGCTTCCTTCGTTTCGCTCGTGTCACCGTTTATGGTGCGTGTCGGACCCAGCGCTGCGCTCCGGAGAGCACGCTCCGGTGAGGATGAAAAGGTCGCAGGCATTCTCTGGTCCTCTGGGGTCCACAGCATGGTGAGAGGAAGCAGACGGTCATTCTCTCTCGTCAGGTCACCTGTGTGGAGGGAAAAGATCAGGTGAGGGGTGCACCATGACACGTCGGGTCACCAGTGTGGAGGAATAAGATCAGGCGAGATGCGATGAGCTGGAAGGTTGCAAAGTTTTATTTCCTCCATCATCATGAGACGCACTTGTAGCGCTGTGCACTACTGTGCTGTACTGTCTTGCTCAGGCATGTATCGTCAGCTCTTTTATATGTAATACAAACAGAGAGAATGCATGGCACATTAGCATATTGATATACATATCAGTCAATACATATGATTAGCATGACCAACTGGCGCCCGGACGTCCTCTCCTTTATCCGGGGATGCATAAACAATAGTCCATTGTTCTGGTTGTCCCCCTGGGGCTCTCTGTCCGTATGTGAATTGTCTCTGCTTCCTGCCGGCCCGCTGAGTGTGAGGATTGAGTGTCCATGTAGATTGTGGTGAGTCACCACAATATATATATAATATATACTATATATATATTGTCAGGAATCTGAAACTTAAACTCAGACAAAAGTACTCTGCTGAGTTCATTACCTCAAATAAGATTCGAGACACGAAGTTTCAAAATATAAAAGCTTTACTCATGAGGAGTGCTTACCCTGGCTACAGGAAAAACAGCACTGAAGCTTATCATCAGAGCTGGGGTTTTTATACACAAGCATGAGTTATAGTAACAAAGAGGTCTAAACAGGTTTTTCTAATATTTCAGGAACCAAGGGAGGGTTCGACATTAAGAACAGGAACAATCATAAGAACAAAGAGGTCTAAACAGGTTTTTCTAATACTTTAGGAACTAAGGGAGGGTTCGACATTAAGAACAGGAACAATCATAGGAACAAAGAGGTCTAAACAGGTTTTTCTAATACTTCAGGAACTAGGGGAGAGTTCGACAACTTCATCAGAACGTCTTGCATTTTAAAACAGTCACGGAGGTATGAACACTTTTGTTTTAGCAGGAATGCAGCAGTTTCACACTTGTGCAACTGTTTCAGTCAAGAGGTTTGCACAGTAGAGCGGAAAGTTTCATTACACAGTTGAATACAGAGCAGTAAAAGAGCACATTTTAAAACTTCATAGTATAAATGATAACATGTATATACAATGCTTTTCTAACATATATATATATACTGCTCAAAAAAATAAAAGGAACACTTTTTAATCTAAGTTTTGGAGTGTTTTAAATTCAGGTTGATAATTTTCATTTCCATCAAAAGATGTGGCATCTTTTGATTCTTAACACATTATCCAGTCCATATCAGTGTAGATATCCAGCTTATTTTTTCCCCTTAAAATCTGATGTGTTTTCAAAGTGTTCCTTTAATTTTTTTGAGCAGTATATATATATATATATATATATATATATATATATATATATATATATATATATATATATATATATCCAAGTTAAATTAGCTATAATTTAATTTGTTTGCTTGTCAAATAATTTAACCTATATCAAAAATTGTTAATCCCCAATAATTTTTATTCTTCAAATATTGTCTTCTTTTATAACAATGTGTCTTAAACCAACCAAAATTTAATCAGTTTTGTCTCTAAATTAATGATTTGCCAAACTTATAATATTGTCTCAAAGTGAACATATAGGGAAAAATGAAAGGGAAAGAAACAAAAACTGCCAACAAATAAGTAAACTGTTCCTAAAGTATATCCCAAATATCCCCCCCCCCTTTTTTTCTCTTTTTTTTTTCTCTACATCACCCCAAGGGCAGGTAGACAAACATAGACCAAATAAACAATTCAGGACAAAACAAACAAACAAACAAAAAAACCTTAAACAACAGAAGAGAGAAGAAAAACAGAAAAGGTAGAAGAAGGTAGATTACACAGGTTTACAAAAAATTTTTTTTGTAAGTTGTCTGTGTTTTTTCAACTGATTTAAGACAATTTTGAACTGCTGAATCCAAAAATGACATCCGTTTCTCTTGATCAGGTGCTAAGTAAAAACCTGTACTTACTTAGTATTTACTTAGTATTGTGCATGTACTTACCTTTATATAAAGGGAAGTACATGTAAATTGAATGTTACATCATCATTGTTCAAAATTCAGAGAATTTCAAGAAATGAAAAAAAAAATTGCATCATTTAAAGCGAAATTACCCATACATGTAAACATGTAAAACATGTGGCCATAATTCAAAAAGTTGACCTGATTGAGCAAAACCAATGTGATTTTTGGATTCAGCACATCAAAATTGTCCTAAATCAGCTAAAAAAAAAAACCCTTACACAATAAATTTGGTGTTGACCAGTGTTATCGGTGTCATCTGAAGTCATTCTAAAAGTAGGAGATAATAATCAAGTCATCTAAGTCTCTAAATATCAAACTTCAAAACGTCAATAGTCAGTTTACTTTAGAATCAAACTATATTTCAGTCAGATTGTCTTGAGGCCTTTTCCCACTGACACTGTGTCATCAGGGGTGCCTGCATTTTGATTAAGCATGCTGATAGAAAGGATCCTTCATCAAAATTATCTTTACTTAACCATGGTGTCAGAACATCTTGTGAAATACTGAATATCACTGTCACTTAGGACAAATTCTAATAAAACTAAGGTCTCAGTGTCTCAAAAAGAAAAAAGAAAAGAAAATCATTATTATTGTATCCAAATGTCATACTTGTTGTTATTGTGACGTAATTTTATCTATCTTAAAAATTTGAAATACAGTCATTTAAAAATCATTTTCTTTTAAATTCTGTATGTATGTGGCCATATAGTTCATATTAATATTTGCTTTACAAATCAAATTATAATTTACTTATTTCAATTTATGGCCATGTAGTCAAAATACTCTAATTACTTGTTAGATTTTATAGTTTCTATTTTGTTGATCAACATTTTGTGAAGTCAATTAATCATACAGTTCACAGGACTTCCTCCTCGGGATGCCAATTTTTCAAGATTTTCTCCTTAATCCATGCTCAAGTTTGTCCTGTAACAAGAAAAAAACAGTAATTTTTCTAAATTTATTTTTTAAGTCACCCTTGAAGGCAGAAATCTGAGAAGGGTATGAGTAAGACTCTTTATTTTCAGGCAATGGAAAAGCTCTTCAGTTTCTATTTTTGTCATTTTGATCTCAAAATATATTTATTCCATGCATGGTTTAGATAAAACTTAGTAATTATCATTTTGAAATTCAAATATAAGCATATACTTTTACACTTGAGAAGTATATTTAGATGTTAAAAGGTTAACGATTATCTCAAACTTGTTGACTGCCATTTTAAGTAATGTTGCACATTACTTTTGATTAAAATTTATCAACACTGGTGGTTTTAAAACTTTTCTCTCTCTGGTTTGCAGCTCATCAAGCATTCGTTCACTCATTCACACATTCACTCATCTTTCTACTCCAGTTCTGGTCTGTAATCTGTCTGGTGTGTAATCAATTAAGCGTGAGAGTATTATTATTATCATTATTATTCTTTTGTACTTGTGTAGTAAAAAGTCAATTTTGGACAACCTCTAGTAAACCCCCAGAAAACAGTGTTGATTAGATGCTAATGGTTAGTATAAATATTCCTAATAAATGTACCTAAAAGACTGTAATTTAAATGTTAATGGTAAATGGGAGCATTTATAGGGAATGTGACTAAAGGAATGAATATGAACTGTTAGATGTAAACTGTCAGTGAAAGCAGTAGCGTTTCTACGCCAGAGGTGGTGCTCAGTAGTGATAAGACACTGTATAGTGTTAGAGAACAAGAGAAGAAGAGTAGCGAGCGTTCCAGAGAAAGAGTGAAAAGAAAATGGTGTATAGCGATGTGCTGTGTAATTGTGGGCTGTGCCGTGTGAGCTGGTAAAGTCAATAAAAGCCGCTGCAAAGTCTGACAGCTTGGCTTCCTCATCCTTCCTCCCCCCTTCGCCCTCCTGGGTGTAACAAAACTTGGTAGCAGAGGATGGTTCAGTCATGTCTGAGACGGTGAGTGTGCAAATAAAAAAAAAAAAAAGAAAGGCCGTAATGATGGAGCTGGAGCAGCTACAAGATAAGCTAGGCGAGGCCTTGGTGCCGTTACGGGCCTAACAGCTAAACGAGGTCTGTTTATTTGCAAAGATAAGCCCAGCCGAGCCGTCTAAGAAGTACACGCTGATACGACTGTTAATCAAGGAGGTGGAAAAAACCATTGAAAGCGAAGAGGAGGATGTAGCCCGCGAGTTTGTGCTAAAGCTAATAGCATGTGCTAACGAAGCTAAGCTAAGCGAACCGTTGACGCAGGCAGCGACAGCGGCCGGCACGAGCCGGGAGACAGAGGCACTCGCCAGTTTACAGAGCCAGTATGCCGCTCTGCATGAAAGTATCATTGATTCAGCTAAAAGGGTTGAAGAGGAAATAATAAGGCTGATGGATGATGAGGCCGTGCAGCCACCGAGCCGCCATTTTGTGACACAGCCCGAGGCTGCGCCGCCACAGAGCCGCCATTTTGTGCCACAGCCCGCGGTCCCCGCAGGGCCCCTACCACCAGAAGTGATCATTAAACGGGAGTTTAAGATAAATGGGCAGATAGGGGAGAGGGGCCAGAAAGACAAGTTGTCTTATTCCAATCTCACTCACCAGATCGATATGGGCTTAAAGAAAAAGCACAGTGAGGCTGAGATAATTGAGGCTGTTGTCAGAGCAGTGAGTCCTGGATTGAGTTTGCGCGCTATGCTGGAGATTAAGTCAGATCTCACCCTGCCACAGCTGCGCATAATCCTGCAAGGACATTATAAAGAGGATAGTTCCACTGACTTGTATCATCGTCTTATAAACCTCACACAAGACAGTAAAGAGTAACCTCAGAACTTCCTGTTTCGTGCCATTGAGCTAAAGGAAAGACTTTTAGCAGCATCCAGAGAGCCTGGCACTGAAGAGCAGTTTAGTTCTGATCTTATTCAGAGGAAGTTACTGAGGGCGGTGGAAACAGGACTGATCAGTGTTGATGTGAAATATCAACTGAAGCGTTATTTGGAGGATCCTGCCGTCACCGACGAGCTACTGATTTCAAAGATGAATGCAGCAGCCAGTCTTGAATGGGAACGGCACCAAAAATTTAAAAGGCACATAAAAGAACCAAAAGTTCGAGAATGTCGAGTGGAAAACCAAACGGGTCAGTATGCAACAGAGACAGAAGTGGATGGCCAAGAGCGCCCCCTACCATCGACAAAAGGAAAAATCCTTAAATCCCAAAGCATAGTGACCCGTACGGAATCTGAGCTCCTGGACATAGTCACGCAGCTGAAGAGTGACATGGAGGAGATCAAGAAGGCCATACGTGAGTCTCCCCGAGCACCTCATGCTCAAAGAGCCAGGAGGACACGTGGCTGCAAGAGATGTCAGTCCACCAGCAATGGCGACCAATGCGACCACTGCTTCAGATGTGGAATCAGCGGCCACATGTCAAGGGAATGTCAGATAGGGAGGAGACTTGGAAGAATGACAGGGCAAGTAGACATGGCGGCCAATACTGTCGTAACCACAGCAGAACAAGCTAACACACAAGAACTGTATGAGCTAGTTACTGACAGTATTCGGAGGTTAGAAGTGAGGCTGGTAGCTAAGGCTGAGGCACCTCCTGAAGAAACGGTCTGTGTTAATCTACTGTCCCCTAATCGCCAATTGCAGTTACTCAATTTGGTTGGAAAAAGATATGTCATCACCTGCTTCCTCGATGACAAGGAGACACAAGCATTGTGGGACACAGGGTCACAGGTCTGTTTAATGAACGACACCTGGAGACAGGAGCACCTGCCACACACCACCGTCAGAGACTTAGCCGAGTTGGTGGGTCCAAGTATCCTAAATGGGAGGGCAGTGAACCAGACACTGATTCCATTTTCAGGGTGGGTCGAAGTCACATTTAAGCTGCCGACAGTTAGTCGCCCACCGGTGGAACTCTTAGTTCCTGTGCTAGTGGTGAAGGAGAATGGAGTGGCAGAGCCGCCTATCATTGGGTTCAACGTGATTGACCATGTCCTGAAGATGGGCATTAAACCCCCTTGTGCCATCAGTGAAGCTGTTAGTGCAGCCTTCTCATTTGACTGTAAGAAAACAGAAGTGTTTTTGAAAGTGATGCAAAGTGAGGAGGATAGGCTAGGAGAAGGAATGGTAAAAATTGGCAGTGAGTTGGTTACCATCCCTGCTGGCCAAACCAAAGCAGTCAAAGGTTGTGTCAGAGCAGGCTCACTTCCAGACACACAAGACGTCTTATTTGAGCCGAGTCAGTACACCCAGTTACCAGAGGGTTTGCAGATGCAAAGTGGGTTGGTGCAGTTATGGAAAGGGAGGCGATCTATGTTCAAAATACCTATCACAAACAGTACGTCCCGTGATATCCAGCTCCCCGCTAAGACCATTTTGGGGGAAACACAGAGAGTTAAAACTGCTTACCTGGCAGACATTAGACCCCCTGCTGTAAATCAAGCGACCGTCAACCCGACGACGAGTGAAACAGGAAGAAACAAAGAGACCGAGATGAACTGTGCTGTCAAAGAGACTATGGACATGTGGGACCCTCCAGTTCCCCTTGATCATCTCTCGCCCATACAGCAAGAGCAAGTAAAACAGCTCCTACGGGAGGAACGGCAAGCGTTTTCCCGTGATGAGTATGATGTAGGGACAATTCCCTCTTTACAGTTGAAGATCCGACTCAAGGATCCTACTCCTGTCAAAAAGACTTATGTTTCTGTTCCCAAACCACTTCATAAAGAAGTAAAGGAGTATTTAGAAGACCTGCTTAACAGGGGCTGGATCACCAAATCCAAGTCATCGTATTCCAGTCCAATCGTCTGTGTGCGAAAGAAAGATGGAGGTCTGCGTTTGTGCTGCGACTTTAGAGAATTGAACAAGAAGTCCATCCCAGACAGACACCCAATTCCCCGCATACAAGATATGCTAAACAGTCTAAATGGGAGTGTGTGGTTTTCGGTCCTCGACCAAGGGAAGGCGTATCACCAGGGTTTCCTGGAAGAGTCAAGTAGGCCCCTTACTGCATTTATCACTCCCTGGGGTTTGTTCGAGTGGGTAAGAATTCCATTTGGTTTGTCCTCAGCACCAGCAGCATTCCAAAGATCTATGGAGGAGTGCTTGTGGGGGTTGAGAGATGATATTTGTCTGCCTTACCTCGATGATAACCTTGTTCATTCACAGACTTTTGAAGACCACTTGCGAGACCTGAGAAGTGTCCTGCACCGCTATCAAAGCCATGGGGTGAAGCTGACTCCCCGGAAATGTGAGTTATTCAAGCAGCAGGTACGTTTCCTTGGTAAAATGGTAACAGGACAGGGTTACACCATGGACCCTGTGGACATTGCCCCGGTGCAGACACTCAAACAGCAGCAACCTTCCACTATTGGAGAGCTAAGGAAATTGCTAGGTTTTATTTCATATTACCGCAGCTATATCCCAAACTTCTCTCGTATAGCAACGCCTCTTTACGACCTTCTGGCTAACGATCACACAGATAAAGCAAAGAAAATCTCAAAGAAACATGTCAAAAAGAACGATGGTGGCCACTTACCCTCATCCCATGTGATCAGGTGGCGCCCAGAGCATCAAGCAGTAGTTTGTCAGCTTGTTGACTTTCTCACCCAACCCCCAGTGTTAGGTTACCCGAACTTTGAGGAACCCTTCATTTTGCACTGTGACGCTTCACAGGAGGGGCTTGGAGCGGTGTTATACCAGCGACAACAAGACAAACTGGTGGTGATAGCGTATGGCTCCAGGACACTGTCAAATCCAGAGAAGAACTACCACCTTCATTCAGGGAAGCTGGAGTTTCTTGCCATGAAGTGGGCCATCTGTGAGAGGTTTCGGGATTATCTGTACTATTCTCCGCCATTCACTGTCTATACAGAAAATAATCCCCTAACGTATGTGCTCACCACTGCAAAGTTAAATGCAACCACACAGAGGTGGGTAGCAGAACTAGCTGATTTCCAGTTTGTGATTAGGTATCGCCCTGGAAAAGCAAACAGAGATGCAGACGGACTTTCACGTATGCCTCTAGATATGGAGCAGTACATGAACAAATGTACACAAAATGTTGATCCTGATGTGATGAATTGTGTGACACAGGCAGTCAAGGTAAAGTCACAAGAAAATGAACCATGGCTTTGCCCAGTCACCATTTCTACACTCATTAGTGAAGCAGATCAAGAAGCCAGCTCTGTAGCTGAAATGTCAAAGACTGATTTAAAAAGAGCTCAAGAAGAAGACTTCGTGATTGGAGAGGTGTTGCGCTATGTGTTGTCAAAACAGTGGCCAAGGAGTGTAAAGCAGCAGAACAGTAAAATTGCAGCTTTAGTCAGGCAAAAACACAAGCTGTACTTGGAAGATGATGGACTGCTTTACAGGAGAACGGCAACACATGACCAGCTACTCCTACCCCAGAAGTTTCACAAGCTCGTGTTCAAAGAGCTCCACGAAAACATGGGCCATTTAGGGGTAGAGAGAGTGATGAACTTGATAAGAGAGCGTTTTTATTGGGCTCATATGCAAAAAGATGTGGAGCACTACATCACTAAAGTTTGCAGTTGTTTGAAGAACAAACGTCCCAATAAGACAACAAGGGCACCACTGACTAACATTGTCACCACGTATCCATTCGAATTAGTGTCCGTGGATTTCCTGCATTTGGAGAAGTGCAAAGGAGGATATGAGTATATCCTGGTTGTAATGGACCACTTCACTCGTTTTGCCCAGGCTTACCCATGTCGTAACAAAGCTGCCCACACCGCTGCTGAGAAGATCTTTGGAGATTTTGCCCTCAAGTTTGGCTTCCCCACATGACTCCATCATGATCAGGGTAAAGAGTTCCAAAATAAACTTTTTGCAAAACTCCAAGAGTACAGTGGTGTGCAGGGGTCCCGAACAACACCCTACCATCCCCAAGGGAATGGGCAGGTGGAACGATTCAATCGTACATTGTTGGCAATGCTCAGAAATTTGCCCGAAGCAGCCAAGGAAGACTGGAAGTCCTCTCTGGCAAAAGTGGTTCATGCCTATAATTGTACGCGTAGTGAGGCTACGGGGTATGCACCATATTTTCTGTTGTTTGGCCGTAGTCCAAAGTTGCCTATTGATCTAATGTTTGGCCTCACAACAAGAGAGCAGACTGTTTCTCAGCAGGACTATGCTGAAAAGTGGAGAGCTACAATGACTGAAGCTTACAAACTCGCCTCTAATACAGCAAACAAAGAAGATAAGATAAGATAAGATAAGATAAGATAAGCCTTTATTAGTCCCACAACGGGGAAATTCCAGGATTGCAACAGCACAGGGATAGCAACACTCAGAGCAACAATCAGAAGGCAAGAAAAAAAAAAAAACAAGCAAGCAAGAGCAGCTAATATACATATGTACATATTACTATAAAATATATATATACACACACACACACACAGACACACAGTGCAGAGCATTGTAGCTGGATGGAATAAATATATGAATATATATATGAACACACAGTGCAGAGCATTGTAGCTAGATGGAATAAATATGTAAATATATAAACACCCACAGTACGGAGCATTGCAGCTAGGTGGAATAAATATGCAAGTATATAAACACACACAGTGCGGAGCAATGTAGCTAGATGGAATAATATGTAGATATATAAAAACACAGTGCGGAGCATTGTAGCTAGATGGAATAAATATGTAAATATATAAATATAAACACACCCAGTGCAGAGCATTGTAGCTAGATGGAATAAATATGTAAATATATAAACACACACAGTGCAGAGCATTGTTGCTAGGTGGGATGAAACAGCATAACCGTCTATTTAGTTATCCTACATGGTATGATTATGTGCCCATACATATTCTCACCCTCCACAGCGACCGGTATGTTCCTAGTTGTATGCCGGAGAGGACCATTGTGTAAGTCTATTGCATCTTTTGCATTCAAAAAAACTATTAGTTTGTTACGTCTTTTTGCTATCTCTGCGAGCAGCCCTGCTTAAGTTGTACAGTCTGACAGCCGTTGGTAGGAAGGACCTACGAAACCTCTCGGTTGTGCACCTGGGATGATGTAGTCTGCTGCTAAATGAGCTCCTCAGTGCATCCAGTATGTCCTGCATAGGGTGGAACTCGGACTCCAGCAGAGATGACAGTTTAGCCACCGTCCTTCTCTCTCCTATCTCCTCCATCGGATCAAGGCGCTGCCCCAGGACAGAGCTAGCTTTCTTAATCAGTTTGTTCAGTCTCTTCTTATAAGAAGGATGAGAATAAGAAGGGATGAGAAGTAAAGCACTTTATGATAAAAAGGTTCACGGTGCTGAGTTGTCCCCTGGATCCAGAGTACTGGTCCGAAACTTGACCGAAAAAGGTGGGCCAGGAAAATTAAGATCATACTGGGAAGACAAGGTGTATGTCGTGACCCAAAAGAAGTATCCAGACAGTCCAGTATATGAAATCAGACCTGAAAATGGCAAGGGACGCACTCGGGTCATGCACAGAACCCTTTTGTTACCCTGTGACTTTCTGTCCATGGAAACAATGGAGCATGCCTCTAATCAAACAAGAGAAAGAGACTCTAAAAGACAAAGGCATGTGGACAGACAAAACAACACGGATGATGAAGATGACGAGAGTTGGAGTGCCATAATCGGATTACGAGCTGGGAAGGATCAAAATCACCGTCCACTGAGAGCCGATGCACCGGAGTTCTACCCGCACAGTGACACTACTCCGGAGGATGAAGACCAGGACCCAGATGACGTCACACAGGTGCAGCTGGCACCAGAGGTCGACAATCTGGTGGTCCCAGATCCAGCTGAGGCAGACCAGGACCAGGGTGATGAGGTGTCGGAGTCCAGTTCCAGTGACCATGAGGGACCTGACGAGTTTCCTGCTAAAATATATCCTTCAAGAATAAGAAAACAGCCATTGAGATTTACTTATGATAAGTTAGGCCAACCTTGCACTTCATCTGTTTAGAACAAATGTGTAGACGCTAGAGACAACCATTGTTCAGATATGAATGTTTTGGAACGTAAATGAGTAGTGACTACGGTACTAAAAGTAACTTGGTAATTACTTTGATGGCTGATAAAAAACAAAAAAAAGAAAAAAAATGGAAAAAGAAAAAAAGAGATTTTCAGTGTGTTACTAAGGCACAGGCATTACACAAAGGTTTATTTGGTAGGCTATGACTAGATTGAGTACCCTTACTCTCAGGAAAGATGCAGATACCCACCATGATGGATGGAGCGGTTGATGGTTATCGTGCACAAAGACCTCTTCTGCAAACGTATTGCATGGAATAGGAGATACATGCTGTACTATGGACAATTACCAGTTTGCATCTTTATGGACTTTAAAGAACTCTGACTCCTGTTTAGTAATACCCTACTTACATGAGATACATGGTTACCAAATGTGGACTGTGAAAGAAGAAAAAAAAAACAGTAGTTTTGGAAAAGGTGTAATGTCGGGACGACATTAAATTTTTGAGGGGCGAGTGTAGGAAAAAGTCAATTTTGGACAACCTCTAGTAAACCCCCAGAAAACAGTGTTGATTAGATGCTAATGGTTAATATAAATATTCCTAATAAATGTGCCTAAAAGACTGTAATTTAAATGTTAATGGTAAATGGGAGCATTTATAGGGAATGTGACTAAAGGAATGAATATGAACTGTTAGATGTAAACTGTCAGTGAAAGCAGTAGCGTTTCTACGCCAGAGGTGGCGCTCAGTAGTGATAAGACACTGTATAGTGTTAGAGAACAAGAGAAGAAGGGTAGCGAGTGTTCCAGAGAAAGAATGCATGAATGAATGAATGAATGAATTTTTTATTTCGGATAGTACAGTACAGGTTAAAAGAAACTGTATAATATAACAACAAGGTCAAATTAGACAAAGACTCCTTCTACTATACAATTCCACGTGAGTTATCCGAAATGGGTGATGGCTGAAGCCGCAGCTTATATTGCCCACCCATATTCCATCCAAGAATTCAAAAGAGAAAAAAGAGAAAACAAGACAAGAGCGATTACAATTTATAACAAAGCTAAGACAAAATGTGACTGAGAGAAAAAAAAAAGAAAACTAAGCTAGGCTAAGTTAAGTGGTTACTATTCAAAAACAAATCTAAGACAAAATGTCACAGAGAAAAAAACAAAACAAAAAAAACTAAGCTACAACACAACACAGGCTGGATATGTCAATCCTTATGTGAGTTTACATGTTGTCTTGTAAATATGTTTGGAGTATTTCTTCCTTTAGTTTTTGTTTAAATTGTCCAAGCGTTGTACATGATTTTAATTCAGGTCCAAAATCGTTCCATAATCTGACTCCTTGCACTGAAATACAGTGTTGCTTGGTGGTTGTTCTCACTGTAGGCTTTTGAAATATACATGTTCCTCTGAAGTGATGTCGTTTCTCCCTTGTTTGGAACAACTTTTGGATATTTGCGGGCAGTGATAAATTCTTCACTTTGAACATTATTATTGCGGTTTTAAAGTCAACCAGATCTTTCAACTTGAGAGTTTTTTGTTTAAGAAAAAGTGGGTTTGTTGGTTCCCTTTAAGCTGCTGTGTTTATTATTCTAATAGCTCTCTTTTGAAGCATAAAGAGTGGATATATGTTTGTTTTATATGTATTTCCCCATACTTCATTACAATAAGTCATGTATGGGAGTATTAATGAATGATACAAGGTGTATAGTGTGGGTTGATTCAGCAAATATTTCACTCTGTGTAATATTGCAATTGATTTGGATACTTTACCTTTAATATAATTAATATGTGACTTCCAACACAGTTTGTTATCAATTATTACTCCAAGGAATTTAGTTTCAGATACCCTTTCAATCTCTACACCATTTACACTGAGTTTGGGTACTGGGTTGTTGTGATGGTTGTTAAAGAGTATAAATTTTGTCTTACTTAAATTGAGCGTTAATTTGTTTGAATCAAACCACAGTTTAAGCTTTCCTAATTCCTTTCCGAGTGTATCCAGAAGTTGTTCCAAATTGTTTCCACTGCATAGCAGATTAGTGTCATTGGCAAACAATATTAAGTCCATTTTTTCTGAAACTTTACATATATCGTTTATATACATATTGAATAATAATGGTCCCAAAACTGAACCCTGTGGGACTCCACAGGTGACCTTCAGTAACTCTGAGTTTTTGTTGCTAACACATACATACTGATATCTATTCTTTAAGTAACTACTTAACCAGGACAGTGCTACCCCTCTAATACCACAATTTTGTAGTTTCTTTAATAATAAATTATGATCTACTGTATCAAATGCTTTTTTAAGATCTAGGAATACTCCAACTGAATACTCTTTATTTTCAATGGCTGTTGATATTTTTTCTGTAAATTCCATTAGGGCATATGCAGTTGTCCTCTTGTGTCTGAACCCATATTGCTGCTCACACAATAAATCATTCTTCAGTATGAAGTTGTCAATTCTCTCATAGAATATTTTTTCAAGTATCTTGGAAAATTGCGGTAATAGTGAAATTGGTCTATAGTTTGAGAGTTCCCCTCTGTCGCCCGTCTTGTATATCAGAATTACTTTAGCTATTTTCATTGCATTGGGAAATATACCTGATTGGAGAGACAGGTTACAGATATACGTCAGTGGTTTTACTATGCATTCGATAACAGTTTTGACTAGTAGCATGTCAATACCATCACAGTCAGTAGATGTTTTACTTTTGAACGATTTAACAATTTCAATGACCTCTCTTTCGTCTGTGTTCTTTATGAAGATGGAGTCTTTTACAGCAGTGTCATTGCATATTGTATCACCTGTAGGCACCGTAGTGGGTATTTCTCGGGCCAGTTTAGGTCCAATGTTAACAAAAAAATTATTAAATTCATCTGCAGGTGAAGCTATATTCACACTCTGAGTCGTTTTATTATTTTTTGGAATATTAGTTGGGTAGCTTGTATTTCTGCTTTTATTTCCAAGGATACTGTTGAGTATTGTCCATGTATTTTTAATATTGTCTTTGTTTTTCACCAGTTCTTTACTGTAATAGTCTCTTTTACTACATCTTATTATATATGTTAACTTATTTTTGTGTGTTTTATACCGCTGCTCTGCTTCTTTTGTCCTTTTCTTTAGGAAAGCTTTATATAATAAATTTTTCTTTTTACACGCCTTTTGTAGTCCTTTGGTTAACCATGGCTTATCAGCAAATTTGTGTTTAAGCTTTTTTTTTACTAATGGGCAGTTTTTTTCATAAAGAGTGGTTACAATGTTTATAAATGTGTCATAGGCTACATTTACATCTGATACATAGACTTCTGTCCAGTCTTGCTTCAGCAAGTCCTCTTTAAGAGAACTGATTGCATTTGGTGATTTGTGTCTGAACGATTTTGAAATTTTTTTCTGCGTTGGGCCCCGTGTGGCCATGGATAAGTGCAAAGGTTAGCAAGTGGTCACTTATATCATTTATCAATAATCCACTTTCTATTTTCTTATCGAAAACATTGACAAACAGGTTGTCAATAAGTGTAGCAGAGTGAACTGTGATTCTACTGGGATGTGTTATTGTGGGATATAGACTCATGCTGTACATAGAGTTCATGAACTCTGTAACTACATTTTGTTGATGTGGATTCAGTAAATCAATATTGAAATCTCCACAAATTGCTACCATTTTCTTACTAGTAATATTATTGTACAGCTCGACTAATTTATCTCTGAATGTCTCAATGCAAGTTCCCGGCGTTCTATATATGCAGCTTATGATTAGATTTTTTGTTTTGTCTAGGTCAATCTCAGCAGTAACACATTCCGAAATCCCTGGTAGTGCAAAGGACATTTCATTTACAAGCTTACACCTATACAGGTCATCAATATACAGTGCAACACCACCACCCTTTCTTTGAGATCTGTTAATATAAAACATCTGATATCCCTCTATTGCCATCAGGGGAGCCCGTTCTTCATTAAGCCAGGTTTCAGAGACTGCTATAGCTGTGAATTTTCTGTCTAGCTGTTTTAAATAGTCCTGAATCTGTGGAAAGTTTTTGTTAAGACTTCTGCTATTGAAGTGTATTATTGAGAGTTTACCATCTAATTGCACTTGACTTTTGAATTGCTTTTCAGTGTAATATTCACAGTGGTTATGAATATTATTGAAAAAGTGGTTATCAGGATCAATATCATTCTCCATCTCTTGTGGTTTATGTTCAGCATAATGGCATATTTTCAGAGTTTGAGTTTCCTCACTCTGTGACAAATGACTTCCTCCAACTGGGGATAATTGATGTCTACTCGAGTCGGTCATAAGTTTTTGTTTATTTTGCTTATTTTTTTTAAAGTACTTTGGCATGGTTTATCAAAAGAACTATTCTTATCGTGTGTATGAATATGGATTATCATTGACTCATAATTTTCTTAATCAGTGTTCATCTGTATTTATCTAAGTCAGTAGCATCTCTGATCATTATACTCTTTGCTTGCTCAGGTGATCCATTTAGTTTAATCCAAATTCTACAATTTCTTGTCCAGGTTGCCTGTATCTTATTTTGTTTTTTTTAGCATCCGTGCCTGCCGTGCTAATTCAGCGTTATTTTTTGTCAGGTGTTCATTTAGGTAAACTTGAGTATCCTTTAGCTTTTTGGCCTGCCTCAGTATGTCATTCTTTACCCTTCTGTTCACAAAGCGCATCACAATTGATTTCTTTGTTTTGTTATCTTTCTTCAGTAGAGCATAACAGGCTGAGATTGCATTGGCTTCTACCTTAATGTCTCTGTTATTAAGGAACTGAAGCACTTGATTTTCTAAGGACACTGATTCACTCATGGGAGCATCTTCACCATTCAGTCCTGTTGTGGCATGGGCGTATGATTGATATCTGATGTCTAGTCCACTTATAACTAGGTCATCAATACGAGAACCTTGTTCAAGATCCTCGACGCGTTGCTCCAAAAGACGCCCGTGTTGCTCCAGGTCCATAATTTTTTTGTCTTTTTCTTTTATTATTAAATGTAGGGCTTGTACCTCTTCTATTAGGCCTATTATTTTGGCCTGCTGGCTAGTCAATTTGGCCAATTCTTCTGACATAAAGTTCAGAGATTTTTTAATTTCTTCCATTTCCTCTTTTTTTGGTGGCATTTTACTGACCTGTGGATAGAAATAAACAGAGAATCCGGCTAGGCCTCAACTAGCCCGGCCGCTGCTGGACCCGCCGCAACCGAGCTCCTGCGCAGCTCCTCCGCCAAGTAACGCTGCACAGCTCCGCAGATCACCGCCGTCGATCGCCGCCGCCTGCCACCGTCTGCCTGGCCGGTTATGCCGCACACCGCCGGCGCAGCCGAACTCCACCGATCACCGCTGCCGATCACCGCCGCTCGCTGCCGTCTGGCTGGGTGGCACCTCCACTAGGCCCCGTCACCGACCGCCGTCAGTCTGGTAGTTCCTCAGCTGGGCCTCGCAACTGGGCTCCGACTCAGGCCACTGTCCTGCTGGGTCCAGGTGGCCCCCGTTTCTCACCAACGCCGCGCCCGAGCTCCCAACCGCCGCCTCGGTTGGTTCCTCCGGTAAGCCCTCACCGGGGACTGAGCCGCTTCGTGTCGGAGTTAGGTGGCGCACTGGGGCCAGCGTTAAGCTAACTAGCGTTAGCTTGGCAATCGCTTCGGGTAGAGCGCAGCAGTTCTACCCGATTAAAGGGGCATTCCAACGGGATTCTGACGGAGGTGGAAATTCAGCCCGTGGGTGTCCGTCACGAGCGCCGATCGCTGTTGGTTAGGTACTTTTAATGGGAAAATCAGCGAGTTTGTCTCAGCACTGAAAAAGTGTGACCATCCCGGTCGCCATCTTGTTTTCATCATGAAAAGAAAATGGTGTATAGCGATGTGCTGTGTAATTGTGGGCTGTGCCGTGTGAGCTGGTAAAGTCAATAAAAGCCGCTGCAAAGTCTGACAGCTTGGCTTCCTCATCCTTCCTCCCCCCTTCGCACTCCTGGGTGTAACACTTGTAAAGGTGTGATTACTTAAGAAATACTTTTTACCGTGTACTCATAACTGTAAACTATACAGTATCTCAAATGTGTATGCACTTTGTCTGACTGTTGTCCTACATATAAAAATATATCATGTTAACAGGAAAAACAAACAACAAAACAAAAAATTTGTTGGTGTAGGTGTTTTTTAACACAGGGTTTTTTTCTGTTGGGCTAGTAAACCATAGCACACAGTGTCCATTTGTCCCTCTCTTTGGCACCCAGAGAATGTCCATCTTATTGTTGTCTTTGTCCATTCTTCGGCTCTCAGCTGTTATTATATCTTTGGCACACACACAGAGTAGAGAATGTTCACGGCCCACTTACAGAGGTGGGGTTATGTAACTCAGCAGTTCTTGGAGAAGATTTTCACAAACAAAGTACACAGCGGTGGAGTTATGTTTGTCACTCAGCAATTCCTGGTTACAGGCAATTGCCACAAGCAAAGCAATACTGGCCAGTTGTTGTCTTCAGCCCCTTCTGTGTTGTCAGAAGACAATGCAGAGTACAGCTTTCACAGACTGCCACAGTGCATTGGTTTAACTAACAGAGTGTTTCTGGCTAATATATATCCAAGGGACTGTCGGGGTGGGGTCTCTTCTTGATAAGTTCATTCATGACTCAGATTGTATCTGTTGAGTCCATGCAGAAAACCCTAGTGATAAACTGAACAGTCAGTGACAGAAATGAACATTCACAGTCACATCAGCATCCTTCAGTCTGTTTTTTCCACTACTCAACAACTCCAAATATGGTAACAGGATTTCCTAGGTATACAAATTAAGCTTTATAAAGAAAAAATCATATTCATATTCATAAAAATTCATATAACTCAGTGTAACATAGAATTTTTCCACCACCATTAATTACTAACAGTAATTTACTGTCAACCATCAGTGAGAATTGTAATACTGTGTTGGATACCTTAATTTCCCCAGTGAGGCACGGTTTGAAAAGAAATTTTACCTGACCTGGAAGTCCCACCCTTTTGAAAAAACTTTATTCATTTTTTTTTCAGTTTACAAAGTCTGCCCTTTTATAAACATTGTTAAGCTTTTTCACGTCTGTTAAAAAAAAGGCAGTGCTAGAGTTGGATTTATTGTCTCGATTAACATACCACAATACCTATGTGGTGAAGGACTCTTTGTTTCATCTGAAAATGCCAAGAAAAAGGGAGCAAAGTGTGCTGAAGTCAAATCGCTAGCAAGCTAACTAGCCACCGGTATCAGCCACCTTTTAATCTCAGCCCTTCTGCAGTACCGGCTCAACAGATGACCAGTAAGTATTAATAACCAATGACTTTTGCTCTTGACAATATTTAATTTGTTTATTTGGGTGTGAAATGACAATAGACATCTTCATGCTGATTGAGATGTTTAGCAACAGTTACTGGCTACATTTAGAATGGACTTTTTTTTTCTCAGTGTACAGTTTTTAACAAAAGTGTCACCTGTCTTCTGCTTTGGCTGAAACATAGCATCTAGAATGTGTGTGGCCACCATTTAAAGAAAAGGAGACATTGTGTCATAAATTGCCTCTTAGGGCAGAGAATTGAGACCCACACGCCAACTGTGAGTTTGGATAATTTATTGACAAAAAACAACTAAAACAAAGCTCAACAGAACATTTCAAACACAAAGTATAATGAGTGAGAAAAACTTACTTTCAGAAATACGCACCAGAGCAAAGCAGAGCTCTGGTGGAGATGAGGAGAAGATGAACAATTCAGCGGCAAAGACAAAATGGAAATAAGGCCCTTATATATGGATCAAAACCCATTAACATGATGAACAACAGGTGTGGGCATCTGAACGGGCAGGAGAAAGCGATAATGCATAATTGGGATCTGCTGCGGCAGTGAGAGGGAGGCGAGCCAAAACTGACGGCTGACAGGGCACGCCCACACAAGCTTCATGTCCCTAACAGCTGTCAA